>OU342975.1:15022500-17522500 GCA_910592155.1 Ypsolopha scabrella | reverse complement strand
TCCTGTGTTCCTTGTTACAGGCTGCGAGCCTCGTTGATGCAGCCGCAGATGGGAGATCTGCCAGCTGATAGGATCACTTAGTCGAGACCCTTTGATGGAGTGGCTACGGACATGGGGGGACCATTCTTCGTCCGAACGTCTAGCCTTCGCAACGCTCGGACTGTTAAGGCGTACCCGTGTGTATTCGTGTGTCTGTCCACCAAGGCCGTTGGAATTAGTGTCCTCGTTGTCCACGGAGGCCTTCGTCGCTGCGTTAGACCGATTTGTATCGCGTAGAGGTTTGCCTTCTTTAATTAGGTCAGACAACGGCACGAATTACAAGGGTACCTCACATTACTTAAAAGATGTACATACATTTTTAGAAGATAATTGTATTAAGTCATATTTTCTCTCAGAAGGGGATAACTTGGCGGTTCAGCCCGCCAATTTGCCCCCACTGGGGGGGATTTTTGAAGCCGCCGTGAAGTCGGCCAAGACCCACCTCCGCCGCGTCATCGGGGAGACCATTTTAAGTTTCGAGGAGCTCGTCACTATGTTCTGTAAAGTTGAGGCCGTCCTCAACTCTCGTCCTCTCTGTCCCCTGTCATCTGATCCAAACGACTTGACAAAGGTCTTGACTCCTGGCCATTTCTTGATCGGGCAGCCTCTTACTGCCTTGCCGGAATACCCTTGGAGGGAAGAACGTACAACCTGGGTTGTCACGTTTTCAAATGTTGCAACAAATGGGCCAGGACTTCTGGAATCGATGGTCGGTTGAATATCTGCATTTGTTACAGCAGCGGGTGAAGTGGACAGACAGGACAGAGCCTCCCAAGGAAGGGGATTTAGTCTTATTAAAAGATGCGAATTTAGCATCCTTGCATTGGCGCCGCGGTCGCATTATTAAGTTGATATATGGCGGGGATGGGACTCCTCGCGTCGCTGAGGTGTTGGTCGGAGGTTCCATTCTGCGACGAGCCTTAGTGACTCTTTCCCGGCTCCCAGTTGATTAAGCTAGCGGTCTGATAAGGATAACAGCCCGGAGCAGGGGATTGTTCGCTTTAAAACCGTTTCGGAACGCGTCATGTTATTTTCTAAGGTGTTTTTTTAAGCGATCTGGCAACACGCGCTGTCAGGCTGTCATTGTGACGTTAGACGTGCTTCCGGTAATGGCTTTTGCGCAACTCGGTTGCAAGATTTTATATAATTGAGTTTTATCGGAAATCGTTGATGAAAAACGTGAAATAATACAGTTAATTAGCGTTGACTGTTGTTCGAAACCAATACGCGGAAAGGTTCGTGAATTCCGGTGACTGTGTGAGGTGATGACGAGAGATTCAGTCAACCACATTGTGCTTCGAGAGTATTATTTTGGGTTTCTTTTGGGAAAGCTGGCTTTGGGTTGGGTATATTGAGCTTAGAGTGTTAGCCTACACCTGCAAACTGCTGGCTGGGCTAGTCATTTGCCAAAAACCTCCGTGCTACGAGCGACGGACGTGTGGCATTCAACCTGGTCTGTCGTGATCTGGTCGATACGGCACCAGCTCCTACAAGCTGTTCTGGAACAGATTCCTAGAAAGCTTTTACTCAAAACTGTAAGTGAAATGTTGAACATTCTCCTGCTTTTGTGAATATTTGAGTTCTTAATTTTAAGTTTGGTAAACCTAGTTACCGCCGGTTACTTTCAGTTTCACTACTTCATGGGCCCAGTATATTGGTATGTAGCCTTGGTGGGTAATTAGGTATATCAAACATAATAAGTATAATTTTATGTATGTCAAACTAAAACTAAAGCCTTCAAAATCGGCTTTAATTGAAGCCGATTCTGAAGGCTTTAATTCCAGTTTTAATGCTGTCAAAACTAAATTTTCTTCATTTAAGTGATAACAACAGAAGATAAAGACAGCACTAAAACTAAAATTAAAGCCTTTAGAATCGACTTTATAATATTGATATATTTTGTTAGCTAGAAAAAAAATCATCGTTTACATGCAAGATTTATTAAAATGGTTTTATTTCTGAAACGAATCAAGTACCTTAGAAATTGAGGGACCTGTCTACCTCTAAACATACTATTAGAATAGGTTACAAACATAGACATACTAAACTAAAGGGAGGGAAAATAACGGCCGCTCCTCCGCAAAAGTGTCCACTTTCGAGATTAAAAGACAAAATAAAGAAAAAGGAAAATTAATCACGTTTCCTTTTAAAAAATGTAATGAAAAATCGTAAATCCAAACTGAAGTCTCTGTTCAATATTAATGGGCATTCGTTTGTTATTGTAGTAATACGTTATCATAGCTTTGAAAAACCTCTTTGGTAATTGTTACTAAGACCAAACCAGGCACCACAGCAATATTAAACAGACTACCGTCCCACTGAACTTGAATGTAAAGTGGGCACTAGATAAGTAACCGACAGAAAAGTTTGTATTGTTGCATACTCTATATTATATATACTGCTCAAAACAATTAGGGGAATAACATTTCAAAGTGGAATAAAACTTTTCTTTTAGGTTTTTAATTATAACTGGCCACTAAATATTAAAGTGACGAAAATAAAAAAATCTGCATTATTGAGGTCGAACCGCACTTCAGCGGCGCGGCGCGGCGCTGCAGCGGAACGGCGCTTCACTTCTTCGCAGTAGCAACACGGATTTTCGAGTCTGTGGAGCATCAAGATTCTTGCAGACTTTGATATGGAAGAGAACATTGAAGAAGTAATAGTGGTCTCTCTACTCCCATTAATACACCTATCTCATTCCATATGTTATTTTTCCTGACCTGGTTCATATAATTTGGATTTTACAAGTCATACAATTCAGGATAACCACTCACGAGAGCAATTAATTTTTCCTCGTCCATCGTGCGTCGTCTTGCTCTCTCGGTAGTTGAACGCGAACTAACTGCAATATTTAGCCCAGTGTTGCCGCTGGTCATATTTTGGGTTGCCGTATTCCACTGACAAAATTGCCGTATTTTAACAAAAATTACCGTACATAGAAATGTTTTCAAAAAAAATATTTTTCTGCATAATAATTAATTTTCTATCATCATTTTCGTACTCAGCTGAGGGTTTTTGATTTTTTTTAAATCATTGCGGTGGTTGGTTTATGGCTTTCTGCGATTGCACTGCTCGGCCAATATTTTAGCCGCGGCAAACTATTTAAAACTTTTTTTCAACCTCTTACACTCAACACACGATACACGAACGAATGAACGAATCGAAAAACGAAGCAAAAATGGAAAAGTTAGACTAAAAATTTTATTCTTATGCATCAGAATGAGATAGCAAATATTACTTTAGATTGTAGTACTTAAAATATAATTTTTTATTATATGACTGTTAGTTCCCAGCTTTCCACTAGATAGCATTATTGTCCATGTCCCAAATTCAAGTCCAAGACAAATAGGCCAATGAGCCAACCAAGAATCGCCTCTATCACATGGTAATAAAGTCTTGGCCATTGACCTTGTTGTGATGGCTAGCTAGTAAAATTTGGTTTGTTTGGAATTGTGCAAATATTTTCTTTGCCTTTATTGGTAAAGCAGGTATGTCATATGTCAGGCAGAGTCATCTTTAAAATTTTACACAAGGTAAAAGAAGAACACCCATTCATTGCCGAATTGCCGTATTTTAGCGTACGGTAATGACTACTCTGCCGTATGCCGTACATTTAATAATTTTATAGCCCGATTGCCGTACAAATGGCAACGCTGATTTAGCCACGCAGCGCCGCAAGCCATACCGCACTAGCGGCTGAGGCGCGGCGAGGTAAAATATTTTCTCGGGCCCAAGCCAGTCGCGCCGCGCGGGTACGCGCCGCGGCGCGGCACGCACTCTGCTGTGGTGCGGTTTGAATCATAGTATTTAGTAGAAATAATATTTGGCCGCTCCCTGCCGCGCTGCGCCTCTCCGCGCCGCGCCGCCTAAGTGCGGTTTGACCTTAGCCAAGAGTCTATGTACACCTAAAAACAAAGTGACGCCATTGAATTTCCTGAACTTTTCAAGTACAAAAAATCAATTTTAAGTGCCCTTTCAGCTCGTCTGAGTGCTGTTATTAATTGAAGTGAGTGTGAATTTGGTTAAGAAGGTCATTATGCCAGATCTGACAGAAATCCAAGTCTCCGGAGCTGTCACTCTACTTCGAGAGGGTCGAACTATGGCATATGTAGGAACTGACCTAAGAGTCGCCCCTCCTGTCATCTACAGAGTAAGGAAGCGGTACCTAGAGACGGGGGAATACTCAAGAAGTGGTCAGGGTCGAAAGAGAAAAACCACTCCTTTGGAAGATCGCTACATCATCAACTGTGCTTTATGAAACCGCACCACCACTTCAAGATTAATAATAATTCTTTATTTCACGCAACTTAATCATACAAAATTATTTACAGTGTTTGGGGGTCTCCATTTAAGTAAGGAATTACCTGTATTAGGAGACCTCGCTCTTCCATAGCATTACAATATATTTACATCTGCAGAATATACTAAGGACGGCTACTGCTGTAGAAATTTCCGCCCAGACGGTAAGGAATAGGTGTGGGAAGCCAATTTGAGAGCACGTCGACCAGTGCGGGCCATGCGTCAAACTATTCAACACAAACAAGCTCGCAAACTTCGACATTGGAGGCCAGTGCTCTTTTCTGACGAGTCAAGATTCGGTCTAACACGTTGCGATGGTCGTCTCCGTGTCTACAGACGCCCAGGCGAGCGATACAGTGCATCGGCAGTCCAAGTTAATGTTCTTAAAGAGTCTCCTGTTGTAAAAACACTTCGTCTTTTCAACAGAATTGATAAGTTTACAGATACCGATTTGTTTAGTTGTTCTTTGACGGAGTTCACAAAAACTGCTTTAAATATAATTTGTTACCAATCGCATTAGGTGTAAGCATGTAAAGATTGTATAGCATAAAATGTATATAAATAAAGGAAAAAAAATAAGAATATGACAAATTTCGATGTGGTTCTGTGATGGTGTGGGGCGGAGTGAGTTTGGACGAGCGCACAGATCTCATCGTTGTTCCCGAGCAGTTGAATGCTCAAGCTTACATCGAAAAAGTGCTCGAAGACCACGTCTTGCCCGCAGCATATGGTAACGGCCCGGAATTTGGTTTTATGCAAGATAATGACAGACTACATACTGCAGCTATCACGCTAGATTACTTACAGCATCATGGAATCCGTGTAATGGAGTGGCTTCCTGAGCCCGGACCTAAACCCAATATAACACATTTGGGATTTGCTTGATAGACGCATCCGGAAACGTCCTATTACACCCCAAACACTGCAGCAACTCACTCAGGCATTAATCGAAGAATGGGAGATAATTCCGCAGGAAGATATTCGGAGGGCTCATGGAGGCCATACACGCTACTAAAAGTCAGTGAAGACGAATATTCAAACATTTCTGTGACGGACCCTTTGAACACCAGTTTGTTTTACGCCTAAAATGTATATTTGTGAATTTTGTAAAATTAAAAAAATATACAAAATGAGTTTGTTTTAATGGTCGTAACTAACAAATTAGCAAGGAAAAAATTACCAACATTGATAATGTAGCGATCTTGCAAAGGAGTGGTTTTTTTCTTTCGACCCTGACCACTTCATGAGTATTCCCCCGTCTCTAGGTACCGCTTCCTTTCTCTGTAGATGACAGGAGGGGCGACTCTTAGGTCAGTTCCTACATATGCCATAGTTCGACCCTCTCGAAGCAGAGTGACAGCTCCGGAGACTTGGATTTCAGTCAGATCTGGCATAATGACCTTGTAAACCAAATTAACACTCACTTCAATCAATAACAGCACTCAGAAGAGTTGAAAGGGCACTTAAAATCGGCTTTTTGTAAATAAAATGTTAAGAAAATTCAATGGCGTTACTTTGTTTTTAGGTGTACATAGACTCTTGGCCACCATATTAAGAACTGCTCACAAAAACGCTGATGTTCTTTTGTTTTTTATTTTCATGAACCATGTCACTTTAATATTTGGTGGGCAGTTATAATCAAAAACCAAAGATTTTTTTCATTCTACTTTGAAATCTTATTCCCCTAATTGTTTGAGCAGTATATATTATTGCAATAAATTATGCATATATATATTATGCAAGCATATATTCCTAGGTATAGGTAGGTTACATTTTTCATTATACGTAGTGTAATTTTATTCACGTCTTTTATGTCTTACTAAGCTAACAACTTACTACGCGTACACGTAGTTAACAATAATTACAAAGTGAATTCTTGCGCTTCTTCAAACACAACAAAGCTGAACCTATTTGTGAATACAGTAATACCCCGCCTTACGCGACCCCGTCTAACGCGGATTCGCTATAACGCGGTTTTTAAATTTTCACGCTAAATTGCCCCGCTTTACGCGAGTGCACTGATTGATCACCGAATTGATATTTGATTGGCTATTAACTTACGAGCGGCTGATCGCGCCACCTCGGATGTTATTTATCTACCTTCGAACTGGGTTCGATCACAGTAGAAGAGCTGGAAGAATTTGTAGCGAGTCACGATGAGCCCGTCAGCAACCAAGATTTAATAGAGATTCAAAACGAGCCTGTCGAAAATGAAGAGGAACCTGTTGAAGATCCAGTTCTGTCATCAAGTGGTATTCAGGAAGCGTTGTCGAAAATATATTCCGGTTTGAACAGTGTTGCCTGTTATGAAGAAATTTTGATGGAGCGGAGGCAAAAAGCCACTCGAAAACATTACACTGTTATTTTAGAAAAAAAATAGCACTTTATGGTGTTATATTACTTTTAAATAACATATTAATTAATACTTCTGTGTACAAGTGGTTTAATTGTAATTTCCTAAAATGATGACTAGTTTATAGAGATTTGATTCTGAATTTGATGTTTTATTAAAACAGACCCAGTTATACGCGAAATTTGCTTTACGCGATTTTCCCTGGAACGCATCTCTCGCGTAAAGCGGGGTATTACCGTAAAATAAAATTCTCAACCTAATTATCAAAATTCCTCATGTCGTTATAATGTTCGGACCATGCGCCGTGCCGAGCTCCGTCCATTTCCGTAGCGACCGCGTTATCGGGCCGCAGCCGATGGCTTCCACCCCCGATGCGGGCGCCGCATTCAATGCAGGTACTCTCCTGCATCGCGCCCCCGCATTCACCGATGCAGTAGAAGTGCCCATTCGGACACTTGAACCAATGCCCTTGCTTCAAGCCAATCGCCTGCACAATCAAGGCGCGCTCCTGTTTACTCACGACACCGGATAGATGGACGTCTTTTTGTAATGTTTCTAACGTGGCATGCGCAGAGTCTTCGTCGTAGACGCGCCAGCCGAGAATTACTCGCTTTGCGTCCGTAGTCGCTTTTATCACATTTGGTACGCTTTTTACGGACAAGTAAGCTGGGTTACTGAGAAGCTTCGAAAGCTGAATTATCCCATGCATTCTTTTTATTTCGTTTCCGATGTCTTTTTGCTGCTGCCGACTTAATTTTTTCATATTCTTCAAAAGGACTCTGCAAAGCAGTTTCATTGAATCATTGAACTCCTTAACCAATGCAGTCAAGTTGGCATTCTTGAATTTGTAGTAGCTTTCGGCCAGCATTTCCAGGACATTCAAATAGATGGAATACATCTCTAATTGTAGTAGTGATACGGAATTAGGGTCACTTTTGATTATATTGATGACGGCGTTAATTTTATCGAATGCTTTTTTCCAGTGAGCGTTATCTGAAAAATATGCATCAATGATATCATAATCATCATGGTCAGGTTTTCTTACAAGAATGT
Organism: Ypsolopha scabrella; assembly: GCA_910592155.1. Lineage (NCBI taxonomy): Eukaryota > Metazoa > Arthropoda > Insecta > Lepidoptera > Ypsolophidae > Ypsolopha > Ypsolopha scabrella. The sequence continues at coordinate 17,514,753 of OU342975.1, read as the reverse complement.
ATAGTCAACAAAAGAGATAGGCCCAGCGCGAACACTTTGATCCTAAGATGCTGATACTAAATACGTAGATACACGCACTCGGCACCATTAATCAAGTATTCCTCATCTATGACCCGTCAGTGGGTCTATTAAGCTGAGATTCAGAGCGCATTTTGAGTCCGAACTCAAGAGGAACTCAATCTTACAAACGTCACTCTAGTATGAGATCACGTCACTTTTTGACGTTTGTAAGATTGAGTTCAGACTCAAAGGCTGAGATTCACAGTGCCGTCGTTTGAGCACAACTTTAGGTGGCTAAGCAGAGTTTGAATCTCATGCTCAGGACTGAATCTCACAAATTTTGTATTCATAGACAAGTTTGGGCTTTTACATAGGTAACACTAAAAGTTTCCGGAACTGGCCACTTACATAAACAATATTTAAAAATTTATTGTAACATTTGAAAATAGAACTCTTTGGCTGTAGAATGCAGTTTGTTTCATCTGACTGTCTTTTGTTTTTACCTTGTGGTGCCATTTAAAAAATTGTGTGTCTGCATCAACATGGATTTAACTCGGGAAAATTTTCGTAGTATGATTTTCTACGATTTTAAGTGTAATTTGACAGCTCAACAGAGCATTGCTCGGCTTGAAACAGCTTTTGGCAATGAAGCACCATGCAAGACGACTGTTTATAGCTGGTTTGCAGAATTCAAGCGTGGTCGTATCAATCTCAGTGACAAATCTCGCGATGGTCGGCCGTCCACCGCTGTGACCAACAAAAACATCGATGCTGTGCGCCGTATGATTGAAACAGACAGGCATGTGACCTACCATGAAATTCGCGCATCCTTAGAAATAGGCATGACTCAAATACAATCAATCCTACACAAACATTTGGGTGTGAGAAAGCTGTGCTCGCGGTGGATCCCACACAACTTGACCGAGGCTCAAAAAACGGACCGCGTCACTTGGTGCAGTGCCATGCTTACCAGATTCAACGAAGGTGCGTCAAATTTGGTGTGGGACATAGTAACAGGTGACGAAACATGGATTTATTGCTACGATCCCAAAACAAAGCAGCAATCGAGCGTATGGGTCTTTCAAGATGAGCCGAAACCAACCAAAGTGGCGCGCGTGAAAAGTGCATCTAAGCGGATGATTGCTTCTTTTTTTAATAAAACTGGACACGTGGCTACTGTTGCTTTAGAGAATCGTCGTACCGTGAATAGTGACTGGTACACGACCATTTGTTTGCCGGAAGTTATTGACGAACTCCGTAAAAATAACCGTAAACGCCGTATCATCCTGCACCACGACAATGCTAGTTCTCACACGGCCAGACAGACAAACGACTTTTTGAAGACGAAAAATGTAGAACTCATGAGTCATCCTGCATACAGTCCCGACCTGGCACCTTGTGACTTTTTTCTGTTCCCAAAAATTAAGAACCAATTACGTGGTTAACGATTTTCATCACCAGAAGAGGCTGTCGAGGAGTATGAAAAACACGTTTCAGAGGTCACCACAGGGGAGTGGCACAAAAATTTCAAAACTGGTTTGATCGAATGAAAAAGTGCATAGACGCCAAGGGAGATTATTTTGAAAAACAATAAATTAATTTTGTACCTTTAATAGCATTTTTTCATATTCATTCCGGAAACTTATAGTGCGTCCCACGTACTTCTGTTGTGCTTAGCCGAGTTCACAATTCAAATAAAGATGGTTACTAGATAAAGGTGGGACATCCAAAGTTCAAATGAGTAAGTGAAATAAAAGAAACGTAATTTTTGTGATTTGTAGATAGCGCTACTGTAGCGCTGAGTTCGGCTTGAGTGTCCGATATCGAGGACTCAGCCCGTCTCATACTCAGCTCAGCCAGAGTTAGAGATAAGTCGCAAAATGCGCGTTTCTGAATTTAAAATATGTGTTGAGCATGAGATCAAGTCGCTTTTTGACGTTTGTAAGATTAAGTTCAGACTCAATATGCACTCTGAATCTCAGCCAAAATGCACTCTGAATTTCAGCCTTAGACCATTTAAAACGGGACCTGGCAAAGCGCGACTCTTGGTGCTGAAATTATTCTGCCGTTTTCCACGGGAGGGGAGGTAAACACGCACAGCACACATTTACTCGCCCACTTACACTCCTGCGAAAAATTGATATGTCACACTAAATCAAAAGCTGCAACACAAACACAAAACGCGCACACAAGCAAACTTATATGAACAAATGGTTCATGTACTTCGGCAGAGGGGGATGAGTGCGCTTGCCTAGTCCCGTGTTATATATATGGTCTAAGGTGGGTCTTAAGTAGTACAAGGTAGCGCAAAAGTAATGTCATTATTTGAATTGGCTGCCATTTTGTTAAATATAAAAAAGAGCTCTCTTTTTATTAAAAGTTCATTTGAAAGTGTAAAATATCGCTTAAAGGACCATGGCAGTTGGCGGCCCGCAATTTTCTCGTTTTAACGACATGTTCAAGAAATCAAAGTACGTGCATTATACAAAGCGCAAAAAGTTGTATCTTGGAAAAAATTGCATGATTTTTTAAAGTCCGGGGGGGCAACGTAAGTTTTTCTGAAAAATTTATCCAAATAAATGGTTTTGACCGTACGAATGTTTGCCATCTTGAGAACTGTCGATGGTTAGAGTTCAAGCCACCACTGAAGTCTTGCGACGAAGTCTTTATTGGGTTTGGAATATGAACCCAAATGCCATAATCCATCGGACTTCAGTGGTGGCGAGGCCTCTATGATTGACCAATAGACTTAGAATGGATTGACCAATAGACTTAGGATGGATTGACCAATGAGTTTTCATTATTTCTTTTTTTACTTTATCGTTCAGACTCATGCATGATGTTTACGTACTTTACATGCAGTTCAGCCGTGTAACTTTGTACGAGCTGAGTAACTTTATACAAAATCATGCATAGAGCATGACACAAAGACGCAAATATCTTTCTTCTCCATACTTTTAGATATTTATGATTTTAACACAGCTTTTATTTCGGCAAAATCCTTTAGATTTAACTTGCTTTCATTAATTTAACATGGATTCATGCAAATAACACCAGGTCAAGTTCAGTACTAGACCTGCCATCCACCTTTAATGGCCACCCCCCGAGTTAGTATCTGCCTGTAACGCTCACCAGTTACGGTTACGGTGGTGCCAAAGAGGTCTTAAAAACAAGAGCCAATCGCTTTTTCACTACAAATGCCGAACCAAACAACTACTTTAAGGGGATGCAATGACTCTTATCTCGCCAATTTGGAGCCAGATGTTTTGCGAGTAACAATTCAAAATGACGTAAAACGAGCGCAATTATGCAAACTCGGGAGATGGCCATTTGAGTGATATGATTTTAAGCGATACGATATGATTTATTTCCAATTAGTGACATCAATTTTACACTTTCAAATAAACTTTTTGTGAAAGCAGAGCTCTTTTTTAGGGTTCCGTAGTCCGACAAGGAACCCTTATAGTTTCGCCATGTCCGTCTGTCCGCGGCTTAGCGCAGAAACTATTAGTACTTTAAAGCTGTAATTTGGGATGGATACACCTTAAATATTAATCACGTCGACAAAACGGCAAAATAAAATCTTGAAAAAAAATGTTTTAAGGGTACCTCTCATACACGTAAACTGGAGATGAATTTTATTTTGTCATCTATCCCATAGTGTAGGGTATCGTTGGATAGGCCGTTTAAAAACATTGTGGGTGTGTGAAAACCATTTTTCGGTTTAGGGATCTGTTGGCGAAATATTAAGCTTTAAAGTGAAAATTTTAGTTAGAGTGGAGCGTCCCCCCCTCCTGCCGGCCAAAAGGTTGTTTATAGAAATGTGAAAAAATTCACAGAAGTAGTACAATATAATGAATTTAAAAGGAAAACTATCACAGCTAAGTAGGCTTTACAGGTTTACGAGTACAGGTCGCGCCAAACTTTTGGCCCCCTATCTAATGTATGGGACCAGAAGTTTGGCGCGGTCTGTATTAGTAGACCAACTTATATGTATCGGGCAACTACAGAACCCTATATTGCGGGTGGCTCGACACGCACTTGGCCGGTTTTTTTCACTTAATTACAAAAAGGCAGCCAATTCAAATTATGATGTTACCGTTACTGGCAGTAAGTTTATCCATCAAATTTACCTTGCATAACAATCCTATGGATCGACATAAAGTTAGAAGTTTTTATTTGCAGTGCCGCCTGTTTATGTTGAATCTGTGATTTGGTTCCGTAGACCTTTTCCTTGATAGGATTGATCTCCTTTTTGTACATCATATTGATGAGATCCTTGTATCGAGGAGTGTTGATGATGGGTTTACGACAGAAGGGACAGCCGCGGATTTTGATGTATTCTAGATCTCCCATCATCAGGTTATCCATGTTGTCAACGTCGAGGACGTGGGGACAGTCTTGTAGCTTCACGAATCTGTCGGAGATGTATTGATGTTTAGAAAATAATTTATTAACGGTCCTCTGAGAAGACACCAAAAATTCCAACACCTCATGGAGATTATTGGTTAATATTTGCAAACTAACATTATTTGAATTTTTATTTGCGGCTATTTTCGGAGATATTTGCAAAATACTGAACGTTCGTTAATTTCGTTCAATGGTTGACTGCAAGCAATGGAACCGTTGCCACAATAAAAATGAAAATCGTTCATTTAAACCAGACCGAATGTCTAAAGGCCGTTCAAAAATTAATCCGTCTCGGCCTAAATAATTCTAGCATGTTTATTTATTTATTTATTAATAACGGAACACCAACAGTACACATATTACACATACTTAACAAATTAAAACATAAAACTAAAATTCTGATATGTGGACCAGTAACAGGCGTTCACAACATTCAGCAATAAACAAAGTGGTAAACACAAAGCAGACATTACATTATAGACATTTACAGCAAGTACTATTTTTTTTTTTATAATTACTAATACAAAACAAAACTATTAATTAACTAACACAAAAAACACAAAAAATATCTACAAAATGGGAAAATAAGATTAAACTTAACAGAATCTTTGCAAACTGGTCCTAAAATTGTTCAAGGATAAGTGAAAAATGTCAAGATCTGGGATAGTTTGACACTTCTCGTTATATTGTCTTAACATTCTAGTGATTGGTGAATTAAGACCTAAGTTAGTTTTGCTAGTGGGACACCAAAATATTCTAGTAATGGGCTTACGAGGCATATTACAGGGCACTGACACAAAAATCCTCCCAAGCAACTGTGGACACGGTGTTGAACCACTCACTAATTTGTGTAAGAAAGTCAAATCAAGCATATTTCTTCGGCTACGTAAAGATGACATATTAAAAAGTTTCAAACGTTCATCATATGAGCATCTATGTGACATACCCGGTGAGATAAAAGCTAAATGTCTTGTAAAGGCACGCTGGATACTTTCAATCCTTTGTGAGTGAATCGCATAAAACGGATTCCAAACCGAACTAGCATATTCGAGTTGGCTACGGACAAGAGAATTAAAAAGCAATATTTTGATCCTTTTTGACTGAAACCCACGACTATTTCGCTTGACAAATCCGAGCATCTGTGCGGACTTCTTGACCATTGCGTCAATCTGGGGTATAAAATTCAGTTCTTTGTCCAGAATTACTCCTAAATCCCGAATTTGCTCCACCTCCTCAAGAGCTGCGCAGTCCAGGTGATAGTGCGATTCAATAGGCTTTTTTCTCCTCGTGAATTTTATATGAAAGCATTTTCTTACATTAAGGAGCATACCATTTGACGCACACCACTGAGATAGTCTGTCCAAATCACTTTGAATAAGTGTAGAATCCTCTACAGAATTAACAGTTTTATACAATTTTAAGTCATCTGCGAAGAATAAGTATTTACAATGGTGAATTTGCGACGAAAGGTCGTTAATGAAAATTGAGAAAAGAACAGGTCCAAGATGAGATCCCTGAGGCACTCCTGAATCAGAAATATATGTCTCAGAAACGTGACCATTTACAACCACCATTTGAGGCCGATTCAGCAGATATGACTTGAACCAGTCAAGCATTAAACCATACACACCCGCTAATTTCAGTTTGTACAAAAGGAGATTGTGATCGACTTTGTCAAACGCACTGCTGAAGTCAGTGTAAATGGAATCTACCTGATATCCCTTGTCCACTTCGTGAGAAAGATCAGACACAAAGTCAACCAGGTTAGTTTGAACAGAGCGACCTTTTCTAAAACCATGCTGATGAGGAGAAAGAATCCTGTCCAAGTGGCGAGACAATATTGGTGTTATTAAGGATTCAAATATTTTGGAAAAACATGATAAAATTGAAATCGGCCTGTAGTTGCTAACATCATCTAATTGACCCTTTTTATAAACTGGAAATATTTTTGCCTTTTTCCACTCGTCCGGAAAACAGCCATCATGCAGAGATCGATTTATAATAAGAGTAAGGGGAAACGCAATAGCTGCTCCACAACGTTTTATGAAAAGAGGAGGAATACCATCCAGCCCAGGTCCCTTGAATATATCAAGTGATTTAATTTTCCTAAGAACCTCGTTTTCGGTAAAACTTACACAATCCATGAATAGATCTGATTTCACCTGATTAGTAGGGACAACGTTACAAGAACCATTTGAAAAAACTGACGAGAAATGATCAGCGAAAAGATTGGCAATTTCAGGTCCATCATTAGAAGTTGTATCATTAAGATGCATTTTCTCAGGAATAGATGCATTTCCTTTGCGTTTATCTTTTATGTACCGCCAAAAAGCTTTAGGGTTTCTGGCTATATCAGCCTCAAGATTTCGCAGATAGGTACTATGACAAGCATTAAGAAGTTTATGGCATCGTTCTCTCAATAAGTCGTATTCGATTCCATCGCGAGGATTACCGTATCTCCGATATCTTGCTCGCATTTTATTCTTTTCAGATAGTAACTTTATTAGTTTTTTGGTGAACCAAACCGGGTGCTTTCTATTTTTTGGTTTATGTTTAGGTACAAACTGCTCAATAATGTTTTGTAGGGTGTTATAGAATTTTAAGGTCATGTCATTCACACTCGAGCAGTCAGAGAAAATTTGGAGCCACTCCTTATTCTTGAGTTCCAGAATAACATTGTTATAATCAGCTTTATAAAAATTATAATCACTACGAGGTTTAGTTGGGAGATACGAATAACATGTGTTCGGAATAGTAATGTCTAAATTAGGATGCAGTACGTCAAGTTTGGAAAGTAAATCCAATGGTTGATCTACTTTAGTGTTGGGGATATTAGTAAGAACTAGGTCAAGTTTGTTGCCATCTACATTGTTTACGTAATTTAACTGGGATAAGTTATGAATAGAAATAAAATCAATAAAAGCACAACCCAAAGGGGTACCATAATTAGATGGAGTCGTATGTTGATCACTAGAGTTGTGTTTAGTCCATTCAATAAACCCCAAGTTAAAATCACCCAGAATTATAACATCATCTGCATGAGCTAAAACTTTATCAGTGTTGTCCAGAAAAGTTTTCAAAGAGACTAAATTTACTCTAGGAGCCAAATAAACACCGCAAAGAGAAATTATTTTGGTAACATTATTAATTGTGATACTAATATTAACCCAGAGATCCTCACAACTGCTTTCCCAGTTGCGTACACGAGCCGAAGGTATTTTTTTTGAAACTGCTATTAATACACCACCTCCATCTTTTTTAGAACCAGGAGTGCAGATTCTATCTCGACGATAGATAGCATATCTGGAGTCCACCAATTCATTATCATTTATGGAAGAGTTTAGCCAAGATTCTGTGAACACGATTATATCGTAATTGCTTATCCTAATATTATTGTACACGTCTTTCAGCTTGGTACGCAAGCCACGAACATTTTGATAATAAACACTTAACTCATCTAAAACCATAATAATTGACAACTACTAATACTAAAAAAAAAACAAAAAAGTCACACCATAAGCTTGATAGAATCAAGGTCACGAATTTGAATGGCTTGAGAGGTTTCATTCTTACGGACGTTAATTCTTCCATTTCTCACCCAAACGAATTGATACGAGACTTCCTTGGCTTTTAGACGCGCAGCGGCATGTAGACTTTTGTTGGCAGGCGTCAAATGTTCAGACACATACACTGGTGCTTTCTCGCCAGCGATACCTAGATGCGTCGTATTCAACTTGTCATCCTTGTTAGTTTTGTTGAACTTTTGGACTGCTGCAAGGAGATTGTCACGTTGCCGAGGAGTCTTCAGTTTGGCGACAACTGTACGGGACTTACTGCTGTTTTTGTTGATTTTAGCTACCCGTGTAACTTGCAGGATATCTTCATCACCAATAGGACTACCCACCGTTCTGGACAGCTGAGCCAAGGTGACCGTCAGGTTTTCAGTGCGATACTCAGGTATACCATTTATTTCTATATTGTTATCACGCATATGTTGTTCGACTAGGGATAGCCTGCCAGTTAGGTCCTTAACAGCTGTTTGAAGATTAGCGTTATCAGTCGTTAGTTTGGAAATAGATTCCTTTTTGGTAGCAACTTCGTGTTTTAGATCCTCGTACTCTTGAGTATAAAATTTTATAGACGTCTGAAAGTCCGAGATCTTCTCTTCCAAGTTTTTTAATTTCTGAGTGACTAATGATGCAATCGTCTCCTTCAAAACCAATGTCAGTTCTTCACGTACAATGGCACGTAGATCCTCAGCAGCAAAGTCTCGTACTACAGAAGCTCTTGCAGTTCTTTCCTTAGAACGCTCAGTTACGTGACTTATAGATTCAGTATCACGAAGGGGGGTGTTAATGTTGCTTCCATATATTTTTGGCTGTTTGCTACGACAAGTTTGGCATTCCCAGGACTTCTTTATCTCTTTATTCATAGATTTGTACACATTTTGCGAGATATTTGCACAAAGCAGATCATAATCAAGTTTGCATAAAGAGCAATTCAAGGATTCATTATCCTTAACAATATTTCTGCAGCCTGCACACTTCATAGCCAAAAAAACTATTTCGATTTATAATCGATTCACAATCGATTTTTATTGAAGAGGAACGCAGCTAGAATATTTTTATAACTGGCAGCACTAAGTTGTCAAACGGCAGTTTCAATCACAGCTGATAGAATGAATGGAAATTTGGAACGGAAGTGTTTTTATCAAAATTTGTTGTTTATCTTCGAAATTTGCCGTTAATTAGGATATTCAAAAACAGGAATCAAAAATATCGTACCTCTTGAAGCTATATCAGTGCAGAAGCCTTGGTGAAATCCCGATTCATTCCAGTTGATAGAACTTAGAGGTTAGGACTACACTTTAGAGAAGTATTTACTTCAAAATTCAATGTTTTTCAGCTGATTCACAATTAAATAACGCAGGTGAGTGACACTTGTGTGTTTACAAAGGAAGCACCGGAAGTCAATGTTACTCGGTACAAATGCACGAAAATATGTTTAAAGCCTATAAAATTATAGGGTTTCTTTGCGAAAAATATAAATACTACAAAAAGGCATAACAATACAAGGGCGTTAAAAAAACTCATAGTACAGACCATTCATCATAACTTGTCCCCTGACGTCATGTTGGCATCACTGCTTGTCAAGCTTTTGCTGTCATTTTGTTTGTCAGTCAGATTTTTCAAAATTATTTGAGAAATTATGTATTATTATTGCCAAAGCCGTTGAATAATAGTGCAAAAGAGATTGTGTTGAAGGTACGCCTTTTGTGAAAGAGAAGATGCAAACAATGCACAGTGATTTCTCTCGATCAGGTTCGATCTCGTGTCAGTGCCATGACGGGTTAGTAAAATAGGGATACCAGCTTTAAACATAAAGCCAATTTTATGGGCAAATAATAATTAGCTATTCACTTACTTTTGCAGGCATATCGGAAAAAAGCGTTCACATTAAGTCGCCTGGAAATAATCGTCAAAAACGTACAAAACGGGAGCACGACTAATTAGAACAAACGTCGTCGTCGAGCTAGACAAGAAATAAAAAATACCGTTTTAGTACAGAGATACATAGATATTCATACCATTAGATCATAAGTGTTGTTTGCAAAATACAAGTAAATAAATAATTGATAATTTTCATTTTTTCATGCTGTACATTTTATTTTCATTAAAGAGTAGTCTAATTAATATGTAAAAAAACGCAGTTAAGTAAATATTATGAATGTGTGATAGGGTGAATGCTACGTGAGCCATTGGCAACATTATATGCAGTGCTACCATTTCCTAAGCCAGGGGACTTCTTATCGTGAATGGTCTGTAGTAAGCATACGGTGACTTGACTTAACACATTTGACAGAGTTAAGTATTGAACTCCTATTATATTGAACTCTTTGACTAATGTCATGTTTGACAGGTGATTTTTTTATTAGTGCAAATATCTCTATGGGGCAAAGGTCTCAGTCACGTAGAGCCAACCATTTGCACTTAAGACCTTTTAGAATGAAAAGCTTTTTAAATGGGAATAAGTAATGATATATTTAACCAATCGAGTAATTCGAGGCGTACAAAATGCTTGTACTAGAAGGGGTAGATGATTGAAATATAGTAAGATGCCAGCTCAATCTACAGCAATAAAGCCACTAACTTGTCATCGTCCTCATATTCGTCTCCCAGGAAATCCCTCGGGAAATCGTCGGGGCGGCACTCGTTGCAGATGTTCGGGCACGGCTCGCCGCACAGCCCGCGGCACCGATGGCGACACTTCAGGGTCCGCCGACAAGGCTCGGCGCAGGGCTCACGCGAGCATGGCTCCCCGCAACGGTTCTGACAGCGCCCGTGCACGCATCCACGCGTGCATTTCTCCTGATGAGATACGGGGTTATTTAAACCTAAATTTAAAGATGGACAGAGGAAACAAATCGATTCTGCTCCACAGTCTCGATTGCTTTCCATTTCTTGGTCTAGTGCTTTCGTTCAGGCATTTGATCGTGCAAATATAACTTGAGCATTGGCTTTGCGCTCTCACGATCACTGTTATTCTCACTTTAAAGAACAATCTGCGTGAGGGATAGCATGAATTGGGATAAACTGTGCTACTGTGTGTATGGGACTGCAAGGATGGTTCTTTTTTTTTTCAATTATATTCATTACTTGTAGTGAATTACATGCTATTATATATATAGATGGTAATTAACACAAGGTAAATAAACATTTTTAAAGATTTAAATAACAAAAAACAATATACATGTATTACAATTTTAGCAATATTTACAAATTATAAGAAATGTCAATTCCAACAGTAGTTTAGTGCTAAGTATACTATAATGCCATCAAAAACATTTCATGATAACTAGGTCGCCAAGACTCAGAAGCTCATAACGCTTTCACGGAAAAGGTTATAAGATCACAGAGTATGGCTTGGCCGTTTCGCAGCCGTCAAACAGACACTTTGTAATACTATTAAGTCATGAAATAGTTCCATGAAACGGCCAAGCCATACTTTTTGATCAAGATGTAGGGTTTGTAGAGTTAGGCCTTGTGGAGTTAAGGGCTTTTCTCTACAGTATGTGATCTGATAACTTTTTAACCGTGAAAGCGTTATGAGCTTCTGAGTATTGGCGACCTAGTTTATATACATGAAATGTTTTTGATGAGATTTCATTTCATATTCATATATTTTATTGCATTCCACAATGTATATACACAGGTGAAAAACATTAATATTATTAGATCATTATGGACCTTGTCCAGGCACAGCAATATAAGAGAGGACGGCATTTTATTATTATAGATTTATTATTTGTGAAGATCCTACTATAAGCAACGTATTATGCTACATAAAAATATGTAAAATTGTTGCAAATTAATTAATATCTCGGGTTCAATTGATTTAAATTACCTACCTGTTATATGGAAGAACAAGGTATCTTAGTACGTAAGTTTTGCGCAATAAAGAAATTTATTTGTATCATTATTATCATTATGTATTATTAATTAATTATTATTATTTTCATTATCATTGTTATTATTAAATATTGATTATTAAGTTATTAAAATATTAAAATTCCCAGTTTTATTTGTCAGTTTTCTTTTCATATATTTGTATTTTATAATTTATCATTTAAATATTCGTCGATAGTGTACTAACATTTTGTGGTCAATAGCTGTATTAGTAATTTAAAAAATTGAATATCATTTGCTTCTTTTATTAAATACATTGGTAATGGATAATGGTCCTGAGGAGTGCATTTTTAACTGAGAGGGTGGTAGTGCTAATCCATGTCTACTCGGGGTACTTTCGGGCGAACTTACAGGTTTCAAGTATATAGATACAAGGTAGTGTGAGAATTTCGTGTTGTATAAAGTGAGGTCTACAGCTGTCGGTTGTTTTTATATTTACTAATATTCTAATAAGCCTTTTTTGGAGAGTAAAAACGGTTGAAGCATTAGTGCTGTTTCCCCACAGGATAATGCCATAACTAAGCCATGCATATGCATATCATAGTAGGTGACGATAGTCGTTTTTAGATCGATGGACTTTTTTACTTCGCGGAGTGCATAAGCGAATTTAGATAATTTTGAGCATATATTTTGGGTGTGCACTTTCCAGTTGATATTTGTATCTATATGCAAAAATGCAAAAAGTAAAGCATCTTTCATGTTGTAAGATGCTTTACTTTTTGCATTTTTTCAGGCTGCATTTTTTGCGCCTTAGCTATGACTTTTTTATAGCCCACTATCTTTTCCTCTTTTTCTTGTGGGCTTATTATTTGCAATTTACTCAAGAGGGTGTCGAAGTGTTTGTCAGCCGCAAGAACTTTAGCGCCTTGTTTTTGTCACCTTGACCCCTATATAAGGTGACTTTTATTTATACAGCCAAACTCATACTGGACGCTTGTTAAGTGATCAATAACACGGATCGATAACACTTTTTGCTAATTTCGCAAAATAAAATCTTGACGTCCCATAGTAATTGACTCAGGGCTGGGCTTGCGTTTGTAAGGAACACGAATAGAATAATTTACGAATTTCACAAAAAGGGTCATCGAACCTTGGTACTGAACACTTACCGAGTCTTCAGTAAGAATTTGGCTGCATAAATTAAAGTCATCTTATATAGGTATAGGATGGGGGGTTGGAGGGAAAAATTAACAGATATTTTAATATTTTCGTTGGGTATGTGGAAATCGTAGCCTTCATACCAAATTTCAGATTTATAGGACTTTTTGAAGTTGGGATATAAAGTTTTTTAATAATACATAACCGGATCCCCTTTAGGCAGGGTTGGAAAAAAAACGGTTTTTTCTAAAAAGATCAAAACATCCTGTTTAAAACAAACTTTAAAAAAAACATGTTTTAAATAAATATTTCCTGATGGTTTTTTTTGCGACTGTTTTAAACATATTTAAAACATTTTTGGTTATCGTATTTATTGGTATATTATATATAAGGTCCTACACAGATGTTTTATATGATGAGGTTTTTCCTAATTCATGTGAGCAGGTTCGCTTTAACATTACAATTCAAAGAGAAAAAAAATTAACAGATGATGGAGTATCCCTAATAAAGCACATTCCAAAGGAAAAAAATTTTTTGCACATACTTATTTTTTACCTTTCCAAAGAAATTTAGTCAGCTGATTGAACCACTTTGTACTGGGAAGTGAAAAAATTATTTGATCAAAACATTTTTTTCTTTTGGAATTTGATCAGTTAACGATACATGATCTACCCTAGAATTATTTTCACTTATTATTGTAGGACCTTATGAATGTAAAATTGATTAAAACGCGTTTTTAAAATGTAATCATAATCTAATCATTTATTGAGTGAAAAATAATAAGTGCTTTCCCATAAATAAACACGAAACGTAGAAATGCTTAAAAATATAAGTTACTTGTAATAAGTAACTGACTATAACTGTCTATGACAATATGAACCAGCACAAATAACAAATCAATTAAAAAAGAAAAATAATCAGTATCATTATCATTATCAATTCTATTACTACCTCTCTGTCTTCCTCCTTTCATCTATATGCTGACGACTTGCAGCTGTACGCAGCAGCACCGCTAGACGACATAAACAGGGCTGTAGACACCATTAACTCTGATCTTATTGCCATTAGAGATTGGACGCAACGTTTTGGTTTGCAGGTCAACCCGAAGAAGTCACAGGCTATCCTCATTGGTAGTAACTATTATGTCTCCCGCTTGGACATGTTCAACGTTTCAGATGTGATTTTTGATGGGGAAGTAGTGCCTTACTGTACGATAGTGAGGAATTTGGGTTTGTGGATGGACCAAACTCTGTCTTGGTGTCCACATATCAATGAAGTAAGTCGTAAAGTTTTCGGCTCATATCACTCGCTTAAGCGCCTACAGAAATTCCTGCCACTGGATACGAAAATAACGTTAGCTCAATCTCTTCTTCTTCCCCTTCTGGATTATGCCGATGTTGCTTATCTAGATCCCACTGAAGAGCTGCTTGATAAGCTGGAGCGTCTTCAGAATTTGTGCATTCGATTCATATTCGGACTGCGCAAGTATGATCACGTCTCCGAGTTTCGATGCAGATTAAAGTGGCTCCCTATCCGACTTCGCAGGAAATTGCATATCCTTTCCCTTTTATATAATGTTCTTCACAATCCCCTCTACCCCAATTATTTAAAAGAAAGAGTTGTCCTTCGCATTGACCATAGTAACAGAACGCTTCGCTCCTGTCACCACCACGATCTGGCGATGCCTCCGCATACCACTGATCGTTTCTCCAAATCTTTTACGGTCAATGCTGTTCGGCTTTGGAATGAACTTCCGCAAAATCTCAAAGATCTTCCTTCTGTGTCCTCTTCACTTGAAAAAATTTTACCTCTCCTCTCTCTGAATGACTTACTGACTAAGCTACTTGGTTATTTGTATGTATGTATTTGTGTATTTAAGTATGTATTTGTATTTAGTATATTTATAATTAGATTATAGATTTAGAACTAACTTAGAATGTACCTATGCACTGATGTGAATTTCTTCAATAAAAATGTTTTATATTTTCCCAAGGTTGACTGGAAGAAATTCCTTTTAGGAATAAGTCCGCCCTTGCCTTCTGTCTGTTCTTTGTATATTTGTAAATATCTTGTTCTGTGTGCAATAAAGTGTTTATTCATTCATTCATTCATTCATTCATTCAGCTCGTGTAATCAAGTTGGAAAATTATAAAATATGCTTATTCTTCATATTCCACATCTTCAATCTTCATGTCCAGAAAACGCACACAAACCAACAAACCAAGTCTAATCCGTACATTACACACCGACACCGCCCGTTCTCGTCTTTATGTTTGGGGAAAGTAATAACCACGACACGTTCTAAGGAAAAAATAATCATTAATATGCTACAAAACAGTGTTTTATATACGAGTGTTTTAAACACGTTTAAAACAATTTGTTTTAAGCAGTGTTTTAAACAAGGGTGTTTTTTTCTTGGTGTTTTAAACACTTGTTTTAAACATTTGTTTTAAACAATGCCAACCCTGCCTTTAAGGAGGGTTTAGAGGGTGAAAGTTACTGATTTCTTCATTTATTTGTTGTTTGTGTGCTAATCCTAGCCTGCATACCAAATTTCAGCTTTTAAGACTTCAGGAAGTACCCTAGAGGTTTTGATGATCATCAGTGAGTGAGTAAGTGACGAAATCGCGATTTTAGGCATTAATAAAATTCCAAGTATAAAAGCTAGATAAATGAAACTTATCGTGTTTGATAAGATTGTTTACTGCATTATCTACATATTCTTATCTTGAGAATCTGGTGTATTATCCAGACCGAAGCAACGAGGCTTCGAAAATATGACAAAACGCTTCGAAAAACGTACGTAGTGCCTCGCTTCGTTTGGCTCGTCTTGGTGGGGGGCAACTCCGGTGCCCCCAGATAATTTAAATTAATAGCCATACATAATTTATTTATTGCTTAAAGTCGTAGAATTCCTTGAGGCAATAATAATGGCAAGGCAATCCTCCACAAATACTTTTTCAATTCGTAGTAAAATTAATTATTCAGAATTTTTATTGTAACAGGCAGTGAGTTAAATATTTTTATTGCAGCCATTTTTGTTGCTTTACCATACGTTGCTGTTCTACTATTATGTGATTTGAGATTATTTTCATAACGATCATTTAAACGGTCACTGTAGCCTGATGGTCGACTAGGAAATTTATTTGGATATCTCCAGATGAGCTTACAAAGCTAATAAATTATGTAACATATACACCCAAGAATTTAGTCTCTCATACAAAATCTATTTTTTCACCCTCAATAGTGACATTTTCATTTGCAATGAGGGTGTTGTAATTCCTGAACTGAATCATACTTTTGCTGGCATTGGTAAACAAATAAACCAACAAACAACCGTGTGAATCGTCTGTTGGATATTATTTGCCAAATTTTCGGAGCTTTCTCTTTGAAATTTGAAAAATACCGACACCTCGTCTGCAGACATAATAATGCAGTACGATTAAAATCAGTTAACGATTCGGCCAACCTCGGTAATTGTCGTGAATCCCTCATCTCTCACATAAAGTTATCAATTTACAGATGTGACCTTTAATTATATTACTCGTTGTCTTATTAAATACAATACAAGAACGATATGAGCAACAAAACCTCCTTCGTAGCTCAAAACTAACACAACCTTTATATTGAAATAAGAAAAATAATTGACTATTTTGACAGTATGACTTCTTAGTGTCAATAAAAACAGTTTGACGTATATGATACATTTATGTTTATGAACGCTAATTTCATTCGTGAAATTATTCGATTCTATCAAATTTATCAAAATTAACTTACAATAGTTATGTATCATGGCTTCAACAAATTTAAAGCGTGGTAAAAAAATGTTGCTCAATCTCGTGAAATTGTAAATAATGTATATAACTATTTTTGAAAAGAAGCAATTTATTTAAAAAAGAAGAAAGTAAATATCATTAAAAAAATTATATATTGTATACAAGTATAGCTTCAGTAAATAATAAATGTTCAAATTCATGTCGCTTCTGCATAATAAATTTCTTAGGTCTACCGGTTAGTAATGTCATCTTGGTAGGTGCTGTACATTGCGCTTATGATACTTCAAATTGAATGCTACCTAAAAGAAATCGCGGTAATGTATTTCGTGTCATTTCCGTCTCGGGATTTAGGCGATGATATCCGAGAAAAGCCGAATCGTTAACTGATTTTAATCGTATTGTACTTGTTAGGTGTGGTAAGTGATAACATATAAAAGGAATAGAATTGGGCCCAGTATATTTCCCTGAGGTACTCCCTTTTTATTACAGAAATATCAGACCCTGTATTAATATCGAATGCCTTGGATAGATCTAATAGAACGTTATATACTTACTTGGCAAGGCACGCAAGGGCTTCCACATATCTTATTGCATTTCGTGTGACGACACCTCACCTCGCAACGCTCTTTGCAGGGAGGACATACTTGGTTGCAAGGTTCTTTACATCTGTGAAATTGGGTAAGCAGTCTGTGTTCTGTATTGTGTTGTGGCCGATAAATCAAAAGAGAAAATAATACTTACCTCCCCATAATTTAAATACAAGGTGACATTTATTTACACAGCCTAATTCATACTGGTGGTTTGGTAAGTGATCAATATCGACGATCAATAATGTCTTTTTGTGTAATTTAAAAAAGAAGATTTTGACTTTCCATTTTATTGAGCCGGGGCTGAGCTTGCGTTTGTAGGGAAAAGGAAAAAAATAGGGAATTTTCCAAAAAGGGTCATCTAACCTTGATACCGACTCATAACCGAGTCTTCAGTATAAATTTGGCTGCATAAATAAATGACACTTTAAAGGTAAGTAGCTAAGTATAGGGTGAAATTTAATCAACCGACCAAATTCATACTAGAGACTCGGTTGGTGATCAAGAACTAGGTTCAGTAATCCTTTTGGCCAATTTCGAAAAATAATTTTTTTTGCTCCTGTACTGGTTGGACTAGTTTAAGTACAATTCCTAGTGCAGGTTCTACGGGAAAAAAAATTTTTTTTTCGAATTTCACCTGGATGGTCATTAAACCTTGTTCCTGATGACTAACCGAGTCTCCAGTATGAATTTGGTCGGTTGATTTAATTTCACCTAGTATAATATTAGGTTTCTATCACTAAACAAGCTATCTTAACTATATTCAAGTAACTGATAAGGTGACTTTTATTTATGCAGCCAAACTCATACTGGAGGATTGTTAAGTGATCAGTAACGAAGATCGATAACACTTTTTACTAATTTCGCAAAATAAAATCTTGACGTCCCATAGTAATTGACTCGGGGCTGGGTTTGCGTTTGTAAGGAACACGAAAAGCATAATTTATGAATTTCGCGAAATAGGTCATCGAAACTATTTACTGACAAGTGACAATTTAACGAGTCTTCAATAAGAATTTAGCTGAATAAATTAAAGCCACCTTAGACCTATATATTTTTCAATTAAAATGTTTGTAAAAAAAACATTTATATGCATCAAAATGAAAGTTGCATTTTCTTGTGTACCATAGATAGACTTGACGGAAATAATTTGCTTTTAGTTTGATGCGTTCATGGGCTGCGTTTAGTTTGGTCGTCGGACCACACCGCCTAACACTGACAGCAGGACAGTATCAAGGCATGTGAAGTGAGTCCTCGTATGGAATTGCCTCCTTACCGCACTTAAAGTATTAACTAGTATTTTAAAATCTCAATTTTTAAAGAAAAGTTTATAAAGGCCATTAATAAAAGCATTTATTTATATCATACCGGGTTTAAATGCGACCATTAAATGAAACCACATATGGTGAATGATGGGCGAGGTTAGAGGGAGCGTTGGCCTCAATCAGTTGCAGGTTTCACGGACGACGCTCTCTCTAAACTCGCCCGTATGTCGGTGCGTTAGGGTTCACGCATTTTTATTTGGAACTCAATTATTTCCCAAACTAAGGGGTTCCGCGGGTTTGACTCTTGGGAAAAGTGGTTCAGTAGGGTCAGTAGAATATGTGGTTTCATTTAATGGTCGCACTCTATTTACACTCGGTATTCAAGAGCTCTAGAATTTTCTAGATTCAAAGATAGAAATACAATTAGGCATGTATGAGACAAAGAGGTTGTGTGTTTGTTACTTGGAAATAATAAGGTATGTGTATGTGGAGGGGAGTTTAAACATTTTGTTAAGAATACAACTCACTGGTGTCCACAAATGTTGAGCTGTTGACAGACTTGCTTGCAGGGAGCGTGAAGCCGGCCCTGGACGCATTCGCCGCACGACCCTCCACAAGGATGGAGACATTCCAACGTCATGTTGCACGGCGCCTTGCAGTATTTCAGCAACATGTCCGTGTCGGCCAACGCATCACCCGCTGAAGTATTTCAACTTACTATACTTAGTGCGTGGTAGAGCTGATGCCGGGCTCGACTGTGGAGGTACCACCATCTTACTCGGAAATCCTCCCGAAGTTATTTGGGGGAGAGTAAGAGGACAGCTCTCAGGCAAAACCAGGCGGCCCACCATTGCCTGGGACCGATGGATGGCGGTTTATCCATCCCCAATTGCCGAGCCTTATATAAAACAGGCTGGTGACGGGCAGCGGCGTCACTGGTGCAAGGGTTTCGGCACCGCGCTCACCAACCCGCCTGCCCAGCGTGTGTGAGTATGGGCATTTCTTCCAGGAGGACCGCCAAGAGTGGCGAAACCCTTGAAAGGCCTTTGTCCAGCAGTGCACGAACAGGCTGATGGATGGATGGATGGATACTTAGTTAACGATAGCAAAATCATATGGCGCCTTGCAACTTTGGAATATATTACTTCCTAAATAGGTACCTTAAAACTAGTACCACAAAAATAAGTTACATCGATGTACCGGTATGCCCGGTATGCACTTTTTTAAAAGGCGCAAATTTTTATTGACCAATTATAAGATAGGCAGTACGTTTGCGCGGGTAAGCTATTCATCGATCATTGCATAGGTCGAATTTTTTCGCGCCATTCTGGCGTTCACCATTGCTTAACTGAAGCGTCAGTTGTTATTCGTACAAGCGCTGAGATATGCGTGCAGTCTCGGAGAAGCAATTCGTCCGAAGTGTCAGTACACTTGAGGACAATATTAAGTGCATCATTAGTCGATATTAAATGTCTTCGTTTAAAACAGGACGGCCTTTAAAAGGTCAATCTAGGCAAATTGTATATGCGAGTCAATTTATGCAAAATTAAAGAATATTTACTTAGTGTCTTAAGTCACCCTAAGGTGTTACATTGATTTATGTAATTGTGATGGATGATATAATGCATATACTCAGAGGCGTGCAATCCATATAGGCATAAAAGCACTGCCTACCCTGTACTTTACAGTAAACACAGTCTCTTGGCACAAAATAGATAGGTATTTTGTGCTCTTTGCCAGTAACAACGCGCGGTAGTAGAGCGCGTCAATTCAAATTTCAAAATAGGCGGGCGCACGCACTTAGCCCACGCATGTGATCGAGGCACCCGGGTCGCACACATTTTGAAATTCTCGTACACACGACATCACGCACACATCCATGGCTCCTCTAAGCTTAATGACCGCGATTAGATAACCACACTAAATTAGACATACATTCAGCTATTATCACACTTAACGTCAAGCCGTAAAAGTCAATTCTGCAGATTTCTACATCTGAAGGTTCTGCTGGGGTGTCCGAATCGCACTGGCTGTACTGAAAATAGCATCAAATTACTCACGCCGCGCCGCACCGCTGCGCTGCACCACGGGCATCAGTGATCAGATCAGTGACGATACACGCGATATAATCGACTATGTGAATCGGAACGCATTGTTTTATTCGTGTTTGTCTAATATATGCGTTATGGTTAGACAAAGACGGAGCAATACAAAATTGAAAATGACTGAGTTTTTGTTTGTTTTTATTTCAGTTTCTCGTGTGTTGTGTTGCGGTTTAGTGTAGTGCATATACCTATTTAAGTAAAATAGGTAGTGTTGATTCCATAGAATAATAACTAAGTAGAATCCGGCCTAAAATAAGAGCTTGGAATTAGCTATTGTACTTGCCTAACGTAAATGACTCATATGTAAGTGCGAATGAAACAACGAACTGCACTCACTTTTTATTTTATCCTGTTGAATCAAACAAAATGTCAAATGGATGTAGCATAATACCATCAAATTAAATATGTCTCGTCAATGTCTCGGTGTGTTGGAATATCGTACGTTGCTTGCGTTACATTTTAATTTAGTCGCGTCGTAATTTTTAATAAAATTTGCGAAATCTTACAGCTTCTCTGAGTGAATCTATGAATCTAAGAATGCGTGAAAGCTTGGTAAAACATTGTTTGTGTTACACAAATGTCTTGTGCGATTGAAGGCTGTAAATCGCATACAGGAAGGATAGAAAATAACTACGAACATAGAACCACTAAGCAATAACATTTCATCGGTGAGTTCTGATGGTTTGTGATGTTAATGAGTTACTGATCATACCGAGAACTAAGTAACAATAAAAGCAATTTTCGTAAATTATAATTTTGTTCAATTTTACATCGATTTTTGCCTGTTTTATATAGATTTTCTACGAACAATCATAGGTTATGTTTTTCACATAGGGATGTACTAAAGGCGTGTATCGATTAGTACGGCAAACCCACAATCCATCCATCCACCCATCCATCAGCCTGTTTCGTCCACTGCTGGACATAGGCCTTTCCAGAGTTCACCACTCTTGGCGGTCTTCCTGGAAGAAATGCCCATACTCACACACGCTGGGCAGGCGGGTTGGTGAGCGCGGTGCCGAAACCCTTGCACTAGTGACGCCGCTACCCGTCACCAGTCTGATTTATATAAAGCCCGGCAATTGGGGATGGATATACCGCCATCCGTCGGTCCCAGGCGATGGTGGGCCGCCTGGTTTTTTGCCTGAGAGCTGTCCTCTTACTCTCCCCCGAATAACTTCGGGAGGATTTCCGAGTAAGATGGTCGTACCTCCACAGTCGAGCCCGGCATTAGCTCTACCACCTATAATACTGACAAGTGACAATTTAACGAGTCTTCAATAAGAATTTAGCTGAATAAATTAAAGCCACCTTATACCTATATATTTTTCAATTAAAATGTTTGTAAAAAAAACATTTATATGCATCAAAATTGACATTTGATTGATACATTTTAAAATTTTACTACTAAAGGTAAAAATGCAACCAAAGCCGCGAAAAAAACTTGTGATGTTTATGGACTTAGTGAAGTGTCTGTGAGAGTAGCACACATTTGGTTTAAGCGTTTTAAATCCGGAAATTTTGATGTCAAAGATGCACCTCGCTCTGGGCGCCCTGTTACGGATAAAATGGATGCCATTTTTGAAAAAGTGGAGCAAGATCGGCGTATCAGTAGTTACGATGTAGCTGAAGAACTGGGGATTGACCACAAAACAGTTTTGGCGCATTTGAAAAAAGCTGGGTACACAAAAAAGCTCGATGTTTGGGTGCCTCATGAGCTCACTGAAAGAAACTTAATGAACCGTGTACTCATTTGTGATTATTTATTACGACGTAATGAAACCGAACCATTTTTGAAAAACCTGATAACTGGTGATGAAAAGTGGATCACGTACGACAAAAACGTGCTAAAAAGGTCGTGGTCAAAGGCTGGTTAGGCTTCACAGACTCTGGCGAAACCCGGGTTATCTCGCAACAAGGTAATGCTGTGTGTATGGTGGGATTGGAAGGGCATTAATCATTATGAGCTGTTACCACCAGGCAGGACCATCGATTCTGAGCTCTTCTGCGAACAACTGATGAGATTAAAGCAATAAGTTGAGAGAAAGCGGCCGGAATCAGTCAACAGAAGGGGTGTGGTTATTCATCATGATAACGCTAGACCTCACACAACTTTAGCCACTCAGCAAAAATTAAGAGAGTTTGGCTGGGACGTATTAATGCATCCACCGTATAGTCCTGACCTTGCACCTTCAGATTTTCACTTGTTTCGGTCTCTTCAGAATTCTTTAGACAGTGTCAGGTTAACATCACGAGAGGACTGCCAAAACCACTTGTCGCGGTTTTTTGATCAGAAGGCCCAGAGTTTCTATAGCGATGGGATCATGTCCCTACCTACAAGATGGCAGAAAGTTATCGAACAAAATGGCACCTACATACTTGAGTTGAAAAGTTGAGTTGAGTTCAAAATGCGAAGAAAATTTTTCCCTAACCCAATATAAGCTCCGGCAATTGGGGATGGATATACCGCCATCCATCGGTCCCAGGCAATGTATGGCAGGCAAAATGTATTTTATATAAAGGACAATAAAAATATAATTAACTATAATACTTTTGGTAGTCATTACAGTTTTTGTACTTGAAACAAGCACGATATTTCACTTATGTAACTGCCTATGATATTGTTATACAAAATAATGATGCTAAACGAAACATATTCTTTTATTTCCTTATTTACACAGTAAAACTCAATTATATCTTATAGTACTATGTAGTTATTAACACAATGTCAAATCATATAATTTGTTTGTTATAATATAACTCACCCTTATCTGAACAAACACCCCTCTTATACATACACACTCACACACCTTATTAAACCCTTATAGTATAGTCTATTTTTTAATCCATTGTAATAAAATTGTTATATTTTATTCAAAATTTATAAAAAATTAACTTGTTTCCAGATATCTAATATGATAGTCTCTTTAAAAATCAATTGTATATATTTTTCTAAATAAATACTTAATTTACTAGTTATTGAATATTTAATGTACCTAGTTTTTATCATTAAGAAATTGTTAAATGTAATTCCAAGAGGAAGTGTAGGGTTCCGGTACTTCAGTGCTCGTAATTAACACGGGGCTCCCTCCGACGTTAATAAAGCCGATTCTGATGGCTTTAATTTTAGTTTTAGTGCTGTCAAAACTATTTTTTTTTCATTTAAATATAGTTCTTTTTGTTTACAACAGAAGCTATATTACTTTGGAAAAATTCAAGTTTTGACAGCTCTAAAACTAAAGCCTTCAGAATCGGCTTTAATATTGTTTGTGTAATGTCCATCGATCCATCAGCCTGTTTCGTCCACTGCTGGACATAGGCCTTTCCAGGATTTCATCACTCTTGGCGGTCCTCCTGGAAGAAATGATTATGTAATGCAATCATTATGAATAAACTTACTTTATTATTTTATTTTATTTTATAGGCAAAGGCTACTTTGCTATGAATCCTATTTACCCCCTCCCATAGATAAAGCAAGAGGATGTCACCAGGAAGGTCGGTGCCACCTCCATTATCCTTTTTCAGAGGACGAGTCTTACGAGTCCTACTCGCACTTGACTTGTTTTATTTTTCACACCATGATATTTATAACGTATGATACGCAGATAGGTCGATGACTCGTTTAGATGTGATTTATTTATCGATGTGAAAAGTCGACACTGTTACATCACCAGCAAAGTAAGGAACTAGTGACAACCTACACAATTATGAAAAAACTAATGAAAATGCATCTCTCTCTAACGCACTAGAGTGTCGTAAGAAAATCAAGGATAGGTGTGTTTCTCCGCTAACTATTTTAGTCCGGTTTACATGCTTGTACTTCTTCCATGGTTGATTCGGTGTTTCAATTGTTTTTTATGTTAATAATGGAAAAATTTAGTTGTGAGATTTTGTGTGTTTGTTGAAATTGAAAAATCGGGCGTTCGGTGGTTAAAACTTTACTTCTTTTGCTGCCATCATACGAACAAGAAATATCTACACCGTTAGCTCAAGATATTTGGCAAGTTTTCATTTTCAGAAGTCAAAATTAATTCTGCCTATCCAGGTTAAATATGCTGTGCACGCCCCTGCATATACTCATACCACAAACACATACATACACCTACCACAAACACATACATACACCCTCACACCCTTGTGAGGAAGGCCTTCCTCACACACAAAAACACCCTCTCTCACACAAACACACCCCTCACACAACACAACACACACACCCCAGTAGGCGAGATAGCATGAGTTCACCTGCTGTTAGATTTTTATCCGTGTAAGTAGTGAAACAAGGTTATTATTGAATTTGTGCTTACAATCGGTTTTAATCGGCATTCGTTGTCACCCTTCTGCTTAGACGAAGAATGCTGATGTAACTAATTTTTGTGGTTTACCTGTACTTACCTTCAATAAACTTCTTATAAACATTACAAGGCAATCGGACCTTATGTCCGCAGGGTGACTGTAAGGCTTCTTGCACTAATTCGGTACACTTTGCGGAATCGCACAGTCGGTCGCAGCGGTCCTTGCATTTATGACCGCAGCCTAGAGGTCGTTCACAATTACGACGACAGAGGTCGCGTGTTGCTTCTGTTTTACATTCCACTGTTACTTCATGGCCGCAGTCGGGAATCTTCTTTTTAACCTTAAAAAAAAAACGGCTAAGTTCGAGTTCGATTCGGACACCGAGGCTGGGAACGTATGTTCACGTTAATATTGTTGTTATGAGCACAGCAACTCAGTTGTGGGCGTGACCAAATGAATAGCAATTTAAATTTGCTACTACGTGCACATGCATAAGGTGGTAGAGTTGATGCCGGGTTCCTCTATTAGCCCGGGAGGTACCGTTGCAAATACAAAAAAACATAGTAAGCCGGCTGATATTGACATTTATCGTAGATCTCACATGACTAATATGTGAATCAATCGTCTGCTGCTCAAGTAGCGGTGGGTTTGGGTGGGAGAGGTTGCAAAAGTGGTAAAAAATAAAATAAAGTAATAGTACGCCGGCTGAAAATTTTCTTACAGATAGTTGACATCATACTGAACTGAAATAAAATCGTCAGCTGACGCGACCGCGGAGGGTCTGGGTGTGAGAGGTTGTGAAAGTGGTAAAAAAAAACTAACGAATCCATGATGCAGCTGACGACTTTCTTTCAGCTCAGTATGATGTCAACTATCTGTGAGAAAAGTTTCAGCCAGCGTACTAATACTTTTTTTTACCACTTTCGCAACCTCTCACATCCACACCCACCGCGGGTGCGTCAGCTGACGCTTGGTTCTGTTATTAACCATTCCAGATCTATTGCAAAATATGGAAATCAATCTGCGTAAAATCACTACCTTTAATGCAACGCTACCGCCCGGGCTATATGGACTACGCATGGACTATGGTGATTTTAGTCTTTTTACCCTACTTAACATCATACTTACGATACTGGTTTCCGGATTTTAACTATTTTTACATAAAATACAGTATTATTCAAAATTCTTCTTTCTTTTCCGAGAAACGAATTTTTTACAACAATAATAATGATAAACTTTATAAGTTACTTACCTTTTGTTTGCAGTCGCCACATGGCTCTGAGCATATCTTCTTGCAGAAGTGTCCACAAGGCAGCGACCTTTTGCAGTTCTTGAGACAAGGGGTGTCATCGACGTTCTTACAGCACGCCACGCGCTCCGAATGCGTGCACCTTGATCTCTTCTTATATACCTAAAAGTAATCATTTATTAAAAAACAGAAATCAGCGAAACCTAATAAACGCCGGGTTACTAAACTATATATTTGAATGCTTTTCTACAAAGCTAGCACAGATGGAAATAACAGAGAAGTTTTGTCTCTCGATGAAGCGTTTGACCAAGGGAAGCGCAGGACGAGTCATTTGTCGAGGCGATGGTCACGCGATGCAGCAATTCTGCGTTTTGATTGGTCAAACGCTTCTTCGAGAGACAAAATTTATTTATTATTTTCTTCTATGCTAGCTATGCTGAGGTTGGACGCCACTCTGTTGCTACCCTGGTCAACCGTCCATATTTCCGTCTGGCCAGATATCCCGCCTATCTCAATGTAAGTCTCACGATTCCTTTAAGCTAGGTTTACATTTAGGCTAGTTAAAAGTAGAGTAACTAGCATACTAATTATCCGACTACTCTACTCACTTTTGTCTAGTAGCCGTATACATTAATACCAAATAGTGCGAACTGTGAAATAGGTAAGTAAAAAAAATAAACGATGTATGTTGTTCGACGTCGTCACCGTTTGAGACGAAGATTATTTAATCTAACGACCTCCTTGTTAAATTAAGTTACAGAAGTTTTAGGAGAAGAAACATCAAAGGCATAAAGAATATGGGTTGGAGATTGGATCAAAAGAAGATAGGAGAAAGGAGCATAAGTAATAATCTACTTAGAGAATTAGCAATAGAAGATCCCAAAAGACGCCAGCGAATTATTTATTATTTTGAATTTAGTTCAATCGTTCGGTGCTTGACGATTTTGACTCGAAGCCTGAAGTAGAGTACTTTACCACATGCGTTATCTACTCTACTCTCCCAGCTACTATCTTTAGTACTATTCTGTAACTGTTTACACTAAGCTACTAATGTTATTAGTACCTTTTATCCCTGGTCCTCTACCGCCTACTCTACCCGTGTAAACTAGGCTTTACTGACATCTACTCGAGTTCGTTGTTGAATCTCGAAATTCGGTACCCGATCCAACAGAGAGATGTCATGCCTAGCATGGCACGCTTCATAGCCATCTCCACCACTTTTACTTTGTGGATGTGACCTATAGTCAGTGTCCATATTTCGGCACCATAAGTGAGGATAAGCAGGGCAGGACATAATGGTTAAATGTCTCGAGACATTGCGGCATTTTTGCTCAAAAGGTATCTACCAGTTCTCTAAAGGCAGCCCATCTTAGACGCTAACTTGTTTGGCTATTGTTATGCAAATGAGATTGGCGGGCCGGAGTCGATCGGAGAGAGGTCAGCGGTCAAAGAGCGGAGAGACACGACAACGGAACGCCCGTGTTATTTGTTGTTTCAGTAATTGATATTTTTTATTTGATATGGTGAGTATTTTTGGGCTAAAATTATATTGTTTCGGTAGAAAGTGTTTCCCTAATCATTGTGTTATATTTTCAGACGATGTGAAAGAAGATTTTGTTTTTTCGATGATAAAGGGGTGGCGGGTTGTCTATGAAAAGATAAGGAGAAAAGGTCAGTATGGTGCACAAACATACAGACTAAACCTAAGGATTAAATAACGTTGGCAAGTTTCCATACAAAAACCAAGTGACATTTAAGCTACATGGTGCGAAGAAACGTACAGAAATGGGTTGTTTTGGCTGGCTTATGCTTGAAACATATTTGTTAATACCTAAACTAATCTCTGGAATACATTTTGTTTGGAAACAAGCAATATTTATATCTAAAAGAGCCCGAAATTAACGGAGCTAAAATTGCTTCAAGTCGACTCTATGCGTTTATTATTAATGTTTGGTCTGTGGTATGGTGTTACAAATTGTTTGAAGATCGGATTTATAAATTTTTGCATTTAGATGATTAATTATGTTTTTTTCAGGGTTATTGTTATTTTTATTTTTAAACCATTATTTCGAGTATTCCTGGTTGATTTGATGGACATAATGGAGTTGGTTCCGGGAGGCAGTTCCCGAGGGGATAATGCCGATGCTGACCGATGGCGGCGATGTGAGCGGAGAGATGATTTTGGAAATGTTTACCGGCGCCAGTCAAGGTCAGAGTATTGTTAGGATTTGTTTCGGACGGAAATGCCTCGTCGTCGGTTTGTTTAATATGTGAATCATAATTGTTGGTGTAAGATTTTTATTTTGCAGTGTGTTAAATTCATTTTGGTGTACATTTTTAATATTTTGCCAAAATTCTATAAAATCATGTTGTTATTACAGTTTCAGAGGAAACTTCCTTTATTAAGTACTGTGGGTAGGATGGTAGGTAAAACGTTTTGATTACGTTGCCGATACTAGTTCTGATAGAATCCACGTGGCTTTTTCGCAGTTAGTAATTCTTATAGTTAATTCGTTATTTTAAGGATATAATAAATAATGGGGCACGTTTGCTTTATTTAGGTTGAATGTACATAAGAGTCAAGAACAGTTGTACTGTTCGTCACTATTGTCAGTTTCATTACAGTTGTCCTGTGCGTTACGAATGTTCCTGTGCGTGACGAACGTGAGCGATCATTGCCGTTATTAAATAAGCATCGTCCTCCCAGCTGTACCCCGTAATTATTTGTGACAATAAATATGTTGTTTTCGTAAAAGAAGTGTTAAAGGTTTATTTTTTATCCTACCTTTTCACTTTTCTCTTCACTTCTTTCTTTTTATTCTTTCTTTTTTTTGAACGGGTGGAATTGAGGGGATATTCGGGTAACCCCCTATTTCTATAACGTTTCAATTTACCGCCAAAGGATAAGCAATGCCCAAGGTAGAAGAACTTTTCTACCACCTACATATGATATAGTTGCATATCATTAATTATATATATCGTAACTATGATAGAGTTACCTACACTGAAGTTGGGTAGGTTGGTAGAATTTATAGTCATTATCTTCGTCTTAGACATGTTCATCCTAAGACCGACCTTCAGGCATGGTTCATGTAGTTCTGCGAGCATACTTTGGAGATCTACAACGTCCTCGCTCAGGACGATCAGATCGTCTGCGAAACGCAAGTGTGACAAGCGAACACCATAATTATATGTAGATATTTAGACACACGAGTTCGTTTAGCTCGCTCGTGTGCCTAAATATCTCGGGTTCAATTGATCACTTACAACCGTGTGTAACACTCTAACAGGCAGGAAGAAGGTATTTAAAATCTTGCCCATAACTGTTTACGATGACAAAAAAAAGAATTGATTGTCTATGGTAGTGTCTTCACTTCACGAGTTATTGACTCATCAATAAGATAGGCAGTTATACCAAATCTTATGAAACACCTAATTAGAAATTTCATTTGTAGCGGGAAGTCTTCTAGTTCTGAATAAAATTAAACATTATTAAAATCGCCAAAGCAAGTAAAGATGATAGCTCAGGACAAGTTTCAATGCTCATGATGGTGGTTGTAAAAACCTAGTTAATTGTAATCTTGCATTTTGTGATGGATGATAAAATAGGTTATCTAATATATATTTATTTTCACCTATAGCAACAAGAGACAAAAATATTTTTATACCGTACTCGAAATAAAATGGATGAAAATTTAATTTTGTCATTTTACTATCGTGAATTTCTCAATCGCTATATTTTGCCTGTAATCTTTACGTAATCCCAAATTACCATGATTTTTTAATTTTTTTTCGATCCACCAATTTCGGAAATAAGGGCGGGGGGGGGGGGGGGGCATGCATTTTTTGTTGTTTTTCAAAGATTTCTCGAAATTGGTGCCAGTAAATATAGTAAAAGTATATATTTTAATAATCAGCTCTTTATTATCTAGAATTTAATACCCATATTCATATTCATATATTTTATTGCATTCCATAATGTATATACACAGGTGAAAAACATTAATATTATTAGATCATTATGGACCTTGTCCAGGCACAGCAATATAAGAGAGGACGGCATTTTATTATTATAGATTTATTATTTGTGAAGATCCTACTATAAGCAACTTATTATGCTACATAAAAATATTTAAAATTGTTGCAAATTAATTAATATCTCGGGTTCAATTGATTTAAATTACCTACCTGTTATATGGAAGAGCAAGGTATCTTAGTATGTAAGTTATGCGCAATAAAGAAATTTAATTGTATCATTATTATTATTATGTATAATTAATTAATTATTATTTTCATTATCATTGTTATTATTAAAGATTGATTATTAAGTTATTAAAATTCCCAGTTTTATTTGTCAGTTTTCTTTTCATATATTTGTATTTTATAATTTATCATTTAAATATTCGTCGATAGTGTACTAACATTTTGTGGTCAATAGCTGTATTAGTAATTTAAAAAATTGAATATCATTTGCTTCTTTTATTAAATACATTGGTAATTTATTACAAATTTTTATCCATTCATCCATCACCCTGTTTCGTCCACTGCTTTAAACTGCTGCTGAATTTAGATAATTTTGAACATATATTTCGGGTGTGCACTTTCCAGTTGATATTTGTATCTACATATATGTAATCCAAGCAGCGAGAAATCATTTACTACTTCGAGTTTGTTATTGTCAAATGTGAAATTTATATGAATTGGGTTTTTTTGAAAGGGGTGAAACGGTATTAATTTTGTTTTTTTGAAGTTAATCTCTAGGTTATGGTCGTGTAGCCAATTTATGGTGTCGGTGAATATAGTTTGAAGTTTGTTATTAAGTTCCATGTTATTAGTGTATGATGTAAGTATGGAGATGTCGCCGGCAAATAAGACGCAAGGATCTTTTATTGTTTTAGGCAAGTCATTTATATAAATTAGAAACAAAAGGCATCCAATTACACTACCTTGGGGAATTGAGGCATTTATGTTTTTACTATCAGATCTAATTTTAGTTATTTCTTTGGAATTTCTGTCAAAATATTCTATTTCTACAAATTGTTTTCTGTGTTTTAGGTATGAGTTGAACCATTTATGAGTGATACCACGTATTCCTATTCCGTATAATTTATCTAATAGTATGTTATGTATATTGCACTTTATCACAGGCTTTTGTCATGTCCAGAAGGACACCCACCGCATATTTTTTATTATTTATTAAGTTTAGGGCTGCTTGGATATATTTATAAACTGCCAAGGTAGTCGAGCGCTTCTTTCGGAAGCCGTTTTGGCATTCGTCGAGAAGGTTATATTTTTCAAAAAAACTGTAGACACGTTTATGCATTGCTGTCTCAAAGATTTTTGAAGCTGTTGGTAGAAGAGCAATGGAGCGGTAATCTGTAGTTTAAAAAATATATTTTTTAAATTATTTTACATTTATTTATTTTTATATTTCCCATTTGTGTTTAAATTTTTTTTAATCGCTATAGTTTTCCTGTAATTGGCCAGTTATGGCCTATAATCATGATTTTTTTCGGTCCACCAGTTTCGGAAATAAGGGGGGACATGCATTTTTTGTGGTTTTTCAAAGATTTCTCGAAATCTATAATAAAAGTATATTTTTTATAATCAGCTTTTTAATATCTACAATTTGATACTCATATTGTATTTTTAGGATATTTTTTTATTTTTCTCTAATTTGTACTGGAAATATTTTAAGCAATTTCAATTTTTTTTTGCACCGGATTAATTATGTAAGTGAATGCTATTTTGGTAGCAACTTTCAAGTCTTATCTTTAACGGTGAAGTTATGAGGCCGTGACATACGGACGGACGGACAACGGAGTCTCACCATAAAGGTTCCTTTTACCTTTCAGGTACTGCGGAACCGTAATAAAATACATTATCATTATGTCACAGTTGCACAACTATTACAACATTAGTTCAAAGTGTTTTCGTACTAACTTCCACGTTGCAACTGTCGCAAGTCTCGTGACATCTCTTATTGCACTGATGGTCGCCGCGGTCTCCCACCAACTCCAAAGTGCAGCCTTGTTTGGAATGTTAGGGATAAAAATGATGGCAACATTAGTTCAAAGTGTTTTTGTACTAACTTCCACGTTGCAACTGTCGCAAGTCTCGTGACATCTCTTATTGCACTGATAGTCGCCGCGGTCTCCCACCAACTCCAAAGTGCAGCCTTGTTTAGAATGTTAGGGATAAAAATGATGACAACATTAGTTCAAAGTGTTTTCGTACTAACTTCCACGTTGCAACTGTCGCAAGTCTCGTGACATCTCTTATTACACTGATGGTCGCCGCGGTCTCCCACCAACTCCAAATTGCAGCCTTGTTTGGAATGTTAGGGATAAAAATGATGACAACATTAGTTCAAAGTGTTTTCGTACTAACTTCCACGTTGCAACTGTCGCAAGTCTCGTGACATCTCTTATTGCACTGATGGTCGCCGCGGTCTCCCACCAACTCCAAAGTGCAGCCTTGTTTAGAATGTTAGGGATAAAAATGATGACAACATTAGTTCAAAGTGTTTTCGTACTAACTTCCACGTTGCAACTGTCGCAACTCTCGTGACATCTCTTATTGCACTGATGGTCGCCGCGGTCTCCCACCAACTCCAAAGTGCAGCCTTGTTTGGAATGTTAGGGATAAAAATGATGACAACATTAGTTCAAAGTGTTTTTGTACTAACTTCCACGTTGCAACTGTCGCAAGTCTCGTGACATCTCTTATTGCACTGATGGTCGCCGCGGTCTCCCACCAACTCCAAAGTGCAGCCTTGTTTAGAATGTTAGGGATAAAAATGATGACAACATTAGTTCAAAGTCTTTTCGTACTAACTTCCACGTTGCAACTGTCACAAGTCTCGTGACATCTCTTATTGCACTGATGGTCGCCGCGGTCTCCCACCAACTCCAAAGTGCAGCCTTGTTTGGAATGTTAGGGATAAAAATGATGACAATATTAGTTCAAAGTCTTTTCGTACTAACTTCCACGTTGCAACTGTCACAAGTCTCGTGACATCTCTTATTGCACTGATGGTCGCCGCGGTCTCCCACCAACTCCAAAGTGCAGCCTTGTTTGGAATGTTAGGGATAAAAATGATGACAACATTAGTTCAAAGTCTTTTCGTACTAACTTCCACGTTGCAACTGTCGCAAGTCTCGTGACATCTCTTATTGCACTGATGGTCGCCGCGGTCTCCCACCAATTCCAAAGTGCAGCCTATTTTAGCTCTAGCGCAGGGCTTCTCACACGAGTACTGAAATTATGACAAATAGTTAAATATGTATAAACGTTTGGATTTTCTTTGTAATAGTGAGATATAACAAATTCTTGGGATTTAATTTAATTTGATTAAAATAAACCCACAAAATAAACAGACGCAAAACAAATCTATTCATTTATTTTAATTAATGTTGTAACATTTAAAGACAACACTTTTAGGATGTGTAAATGTGTATGAGGTCAGTACCTGAGTAGGGTGTTTGTGTAAATGCGAATGGGATCGTTAAATTGTATTTGTCTAGTTTACTCACAGCTCTGTGGTCTGGGTCATTCGTCGCGTGGCACTTGCGCCGACATTGGTGTCCGCAGGGCTCCACGCGTATCACACAAGGCACGTGGCATGCCACAGAACGTGGTTCCAGGTAACATGGTTTATTGGCCTAAAAACAGAAAATATGTACAGTCAACTGCAGTTCAAGCTCTCTATTTGTGTGCGATTTTAACGGCTATGACGTCGCACTAAGAATTGCCAATAGGTAGCCTGTCGTGCCGGGGCGCCCGTCCGGACATCAATCAATACATATAATAAAACTGTGTAACGAGACAGAAATTGTAATGGGGAACCTTTAGGAAGTCGAGGGCCAAACAATCATATGCACATGAAGGCGGGCCATGGGTTCATTGGTTCATTAGTATACCAAAATAACGACGCAGTCAGTGAACCCTAAGTCAAATTTATACTTTTAATAATTAATGTTTCATAGAAAACTAGAAAATTTTATTATAATATTTTCACTTGAGCCTAATTTTCAAAACATATCTACTAATATCGGGAACAATTCCACTAATATATATAGGTAGATAATTTGTTGCACAGCACGATTTGCTAATTTTTATCGGTCAGCCCATGACTTGGATTTATTAATTTACATGCCTGCTTTTATACATATTTGTTAAATTTTTAGCTCTCGCTAAATTGCTCCTTTATTCGGATCTGCCAAGAAGTTTAGCGCAGCCACATAGGTCACTCCTTCAAAGACACATATTATTCGATTGTTCTTTCCATTGTGTCTCGTCATGTGTCCATGAAAGTGTTAAACATGCGAATTGCGACTTCTTATTAAAAAACCTTACTCTTATTTAAAATTCGTAACGCGGCCCGATGTGGCCCGCGGAACTGTGATAGCTCATATCATATATGGTAATCGATTTAGACACTAATCTATCTTACGAAGTCCGTTCGGTTGTAATTATGGTTCCTGATGGCTGGGAAATCCGGGAAAGTCCCGAATTTGGCGTCTGGTCCCGTGTCCAGTAATTACACTTATTGTCCCAGAATCCGTGAATAACAGTTTTTTTCCACAAAATTACGTAAACGTAATTACATAAGTATGATCAAGCCATTTGTTGATAAACTTAATTTAAACCAGGCCAGAGAGGTGTATATTTTTCTTGAGTTTTGTTGATTAATTTAATTTTAGCCAAGCCAGAGGTGTTTATTCTTTGTTTTTTGAGTTTTGTTGATAAGTTTTATTTTAGCCAAGTCAGATAGATGTCTATTTTTCTTTGGAGTTTTGTTGGTTAATTTAATTTCAGCCAAGCCAGAGAGGTGATTGTTGTTTGTTTTGAGTTTTGTTGACAAATTTCATTTTAGCCTAGCTAGATAGAGAGTGATTTTTAATGATAATACTTATGCGTATTTCTCTTCTACCCAACCAACGATTGGAGTTGGACCTTGGACTCCATCTAACTCCTTAGGTAACCCTAGAAATATCCAGGAATAGATAAGCCTGCATCTGGCAACCCTAGGTGTAATAGTGCGTGCAGACGCATTTTTTTAGTGTGCCTAACCTCGGAAGCGCTACAAATATAAGTAGTTAGATTAGAATATCGTAGGATAGAATATCTGGATCAAAAAACATTTTTTTTTGATTAGGGGTAGCGGGCAAATTTTCTTTCTGTGTAAGTCTATGGTTCGGACTAATCTCCGAAACAGTTGAACCCATTTTGACGGGATTTTCACTGGCAGGTAGAAGAATTTTCAGATCGATCGCGACGCTCGCCGACGCACTGGCCCGTTCAGAAAGTCAGTAACATTACATGCCGTCGGCGAGCGATCGCACCGGTCACCCTATGAAATAGATGGGTGAAAATCGCACGGACGTCATATTGGCAAAATAAAAAAGTTTTAATAAAACGAGCATTTTACTGAAAGCTTGAGGTTACCCTATACTCGCAGAGCTACAGGACCTTCATGCCGTCATTCGTACAGGAACTACGCCAAAGGAGGCGAGCAGGAGCCTGGTCATTGTTCTTCAAAAAAAGGGGACAAAATCTATTTAAGAACTATAGAACAATCGAGCTCCTGAGCCACACCTACAAGCTGTTCTCAAGAGTTATCACGAATCGTCTCGCCCAACGATTGGACGACTGCCAACCAAGGTTACAGCACCGTAGACCACATTCATACGCCAAGGCAGGTTTTACAGAAAACTCAAGAGTACAATCAATCAGCCCTTTTGTCTAGCGTTTGTTGACTACGAGAAAGCCTTCGACTCCATCGAAACCTGGTCTGTTCTGCAATCCTCGCAGCGATGCCAAGTTGACTGACGTTACATGGAGATGCTGAAATGTCTGTATGACTCCGCTACGGTGTCCTTCCAAGTACAGAGTTACAAACAAGATCAATACACCTTAAGGGCGGCATGAGACAGGGAGATGTTATTTCTCCAAAACTGTTTCCCGCCGCCGCGCTGGAGCTTTCTTTAAAACACGACTGGAATGGACGAGGCATAAACGTAAGCGGAGAGTACATTTCACATCTTCGCTTTGCCGATGACATCGTCATAATGGCGGAATCGCTGCAGGAACTAGAGGAAATGATGCGCGGCCTTGTCGATTCTTCGAGACGAGTGAGCCTGCGGATGAATTTGGATAAACTAAGGTCATGTCCAACTGTCACGTCATCCAAGGGCCATTCACCGTCAAAAAATCAGCATCGGAGTTGTTCAAAAATATGTTTATCTGCGTAGTCATACAACTGGATAAAAACAACTTCGACGCCGAGGCTAACAGGAATATGCTTGGGTCGGGCAGCATTCGGAAAGTTGCGCGTCACATATTTACGTCGTCAATATGACTTAAAGGCTAAAGATGTACAACCAGTGCGTCCTTCCTGTGATGACTTATGGCGCTGAGACGTGATCTCTTACAAAGGGCCTGATCCACCGATTTAAGGTCGCTGAGCGAGCTTTCGAGCGGGCTATGCTTGGGGTATCTTTGATGGATATAATCCGAAATGAAGCGATCCGTTGGATCATCGACATATCCTGCAGAATCAGTAAGTTGAAGTGGCACTGGCTACGTGAACACAATATTTATTCCATTTAATGACAAAATGACAAAGAGGGAATTGTATCCCATTATACTGAGAACAAAGCCGCCGAAAAAATATGTCGTCGACGATTTGATGCGAGAGCATGGCCAAGAAGTTGTACGTCTGCCACCTTAACATTGTGACCTAAACCCTATCGAATATATATGGAACTTGGTAAAGCAAAGGGTGGCAGATAAAAACATTGACCAATCGGAAAAGAACATAGAACAACTTACAAAAGATGCGAAGTCAATTACGCCAGCTGACTGGAAAAAAGAAGTGAATCACGTGGAGAGACTACAGCGAGAATACTGGGAAAAGGATCATCTAGCAGATGACAACATCACACAACTTTTAATATCACTAGGGGAAGACAGTTCGGCGAGTTCAGAAAGTGAAAGTGAGAGTGAGGAAGATACAATGTCAGGCATAGAGTCAATAATTTATAGTGACTGAGTTTATTAATAAATGTTTTTGTAATCAAAATTATTGTTTTTTAGTAACAAACCCTTCATCAATAATAAATTGATTTGAAAAGGTTAGTAAATTTTTTTTACCTCCACATTTCTCGAAAAATCTTTTTTTCACACCGTACCCAGACCGCCGATATGACGTCACGAGGTCAGGTGCACAGATATTGTGACCGGGTTGTACAAAAAAATTCCAGATTTCTAACTAGTACAGTTTTCGAGAAAGACTCCGTGACAAAAAAATTATTAAAGTGACAACTTTGACGGCCTGGGGGCCTTTTTTCCTTATTTGTGAAGGTAAAAAATAATAAAAAATATATATTTGGGGTCTACATAATGAGTTCTAGACAACCACATCCCATATACCAGGGTAGGAAAGAAATCTGCTCCTGTTTATTGCCTTTCCACGCTATAAATGTTGCTGTGCAGGAACATTTACAAAGTAATGCATAAAATAACACAACTTTAATAGAAAAGCCAAATTGACATTAAAGTATTGTCCCGTAGTGCCATAAATCACATTTATTTATATTTTTTTTATTCCAAAATCTATACCACCAACGTATAATATAGTAGCAGACCTAAAATAATAAACGCATAGAGTAGACGCGTGGCAATTTTAGCTCAGTGAACTTCGGGCTCTTTTAAATATAAATATTGCTTGTTTCCAAAGAAAATATATACTAGAGATTAGTTTAGGAATTAACAAATATGTTCCAAGCATGAGCCAGCCAAAACAACCCATTTTTATATGTTTCTTCGTACCATGAAGCCTAAATGTAGCTTATTTTTTGTATGGAAACTTGCTACGCTATTTAATCCTTATGTTTGGTCTGCTACTTAGTAATAATTATATGGCTGTGATCTATACTAATAATAAAGTAGTAAAAAGGTCGTGTCTGTACAAATCAAATATGTTATTAGTATTGTACCCAGGCCAAAACAACAATTTTTAAAATTTTTGTATCTGTCTGTATGTTCCGTTTTAACTCGAAAACCACTGAACGGAGTTGGATGCGGTTTTTTTATTATCATCGTAGTGGCTATAAGGGGTGTTCCCAAGCCGGAAACGGGGCAAAGATTATAAACACCGGTGGAGCTATAATTAAAGGCTATATAATCATAAGCTGTGCGTTTGGGAACGGATCCTGCAGCAATCACCTTAAATAAGATGTTCAAAATCCTTAACACTCCAGAAATGCCTTTAGTTTAGTACCCAGTAGCAGTTATTGGTATCCGAATTGAATTTCTGGCGATGATGCTTACCTCATGTCCACAATCAGGCAAAGTAACCGAGACCATGGTTTTGCACTTCACATTCGGGTCGGTGGGATCTTGATGACAGTACACAAGCATCTTGTGGTTGCACGGCAAAGTCTTCTCTATCAGCTTGGTGCAAGGTCGACATTCCTCTACGCACATCAACGGGCAAGTGTGACCTAGCTCGCATATTGTTCTGAAAAAACGATATTCATGGTATACTAGCTTTTTATAATTAAGAGTATGGCATAGGCTAGGAAAAAATGTTATTACCCGTCCAACACAAAAAGACCAATGTCAAATACTTTATTTGCTTTTGATAGAGGCGATTATCGGTTAGCTAATCGACCTAATTGTCTAGGACGCGTAATACTAATAATTACGCGCGAAACAGCAGATCGTAGAGTTTTTAGCTAATACTGAAATATTTTGTAGGGAAAAAAAATATTGGATTTAAGTAGAAAACCTTTTAGCTATTTCATGAAAAAAAAAATGACGAAGAGATATAGATTATTTAATCTAAACAGAAGTTTTAGAAGAAGAAACATCAAAGACATAAAGAATATGGGTTAGAGATTGGATCAAAATAAGATAGGAAAAGGAGCATCTGCTAATTTGCTTAAAGAATTAGCAATAGGAGATCCCAAAGAATTCAAAATGTATTTAAGGATGACGCTAGCTAATTATTTATTATTTTGAATTTAGTTCAATCGTTCAGTGCTTGACGATTTTGACTCGAAGCCTGAAGTAGAGTCTACTTTACCACATGCGTTATCTACTCTACTCTCCCAGCTACTATCTTTAGTACTATTCTGTTACTGTTTACACTAAGCTACTAATGTTATTAGTACCTTTTATCCCTGGTACTCTATCGCCTACTCTACCCGTGTAAACTAGGCTTATGGTGCATGAACCGTTGCGCAACTTACTGACGTGAACTTTTGAATGTTGCAATGTGAAATAGCTCATGCATCATAGGAGTTAAAAGCGTATTTTCCACTGGCATGAACTGTTAGTTTCCTCCTTCGTACAAAAAATATACTTTAGAACCATATAAATAATGCACATCGGTAATATTCTGTGCTCAAGTGCATTCAAAGCTACATATAAATAAGATATCGCTTGATTTTAGACCTTGTTGCCATTCGTTACGGTTTCATACAAATCGTATATCCGGACACATACAAATGTTGCCGATGTGAATTATTTATACGGGAATAAAATAACTCATATTCACGTAGCGCCTGCCATTATTGGTACAAAGGGTACTTATCTACGTATATATCATTTACTTTTTTGTTTTTTAGATCTAACAGAGAAAACTACTTCCTCCCGAAGTTATTCGGGGGAGAGTAGGTAAGAGAACAGCTCTCAGGCAAAACCAGGTGGCCCACCATTGCCTGGGACCGCTGGATGGCGGTTTATCCATCCCCCAATTGCCAAGCCTTATATAAAACAGACTGGTGACGGGCAGCGGCGTCACTGGTGCAAGGGTTTCGGCACCGCGCTCACCAACCCGCCTGCCCAGCGTGTGTGAGTATGGGCACTTCTTCCAGGAGGACTGCTAAGAGTGGCGAAATCCTGGAAAGGCCTATGTCCAGCAGTGGACGAAACAGGCTGATGGATGGATGGATGGAGATCTAACAATATACTCTAAGCTACTCTTAAACAGTGAAGAATCCCATCTTAATACGTTTAAAAGTTAGTCACGAGTATAGAGATGATCAGAGACAGACATAATTGTATTTTTTTAAATCTTTCATTTTGATGGAGGTCTAAAGAAGCTCCAAGGAATATACTGCAATTTTTTTCCCTTACAGACAAACCCCATCTTATACCGGGTGTAAAAGCAAAGGCAAGAATCCTTTAAGGGTGTGTTAGTATGATCGGTAAAGATATTATTTTAAATACTGGGATCTCCAAGTGAAGTACCAGTACCTCATAATAAGACGATTTTCTTTACTCAAAATACACTAATCGCGTGGACACCCTCACGGTCGCCGGCCACTCGGATGAGGGGTGCGGGTTGCGGGGTGCAATTAGGTGTGTGGGCAGGCCGGTGAGCTGCGTAGCCATAGCTCAGAAAAATGATGGAATTTTTGGTGAAAATTCAAGGTTTTTTTTTTCTCGTGATGACATCAGAATCGTGTATACTTTCATACCCTAAAGGGATTCTTGACTTTGCATTTACACCCTGTATAGTATAATTAGTTTATGGGATTAGTTTTTCAAGTGGGCGTGGAGGGCCGAAAATGGTCAACGAGTCTCGGAGCCGATTTTGATGAAAACCAAAACTGCACCATTCGATTTTGATTTATTATTTCCCTTGCCTAGAATCATCTGATAGTGTTAATAAGGATCAAATTCTGGGGAGTAATGATATACGGAAGATAAGAAAAGTGCTTATCTGTACTAATAATATATTGTATCGGAAACGCACTTTTGCATTTCCAACATGGTGCGTTACACGCCAAAAGTTTGTCATTTCAGTTTCCAAGTTTCGTTTGAATGTTTGTTTGCCGTAAAATAATTGACGTGGCTAAACGGGTCGTTCGCAGGTAGTCAATACCCAGTGCGTCCTTCCTGTGATGAAGTATGGCGCAGAGACGTGGTCTCTTACAAAGGGCCTGATGCACCGATTTAAGGTCGCT
Source organism: Ypsolopha scabrella (assembly GCA_910592155.1). Classification (NCBI taxonomy): domain Eukaryota; kingdom Metazoa; phylum Arthropoda; class Insecta; order Lepidoptera; family Ypsolophidae; genus Ypsolopha; species Ypsolopha scabrella. The sequence goes on along the minus strand of OU342975.1, from coordinate 17,473,523 downwards.
CAGCGAGCTATGGAGCGGGCTATGCTTGGGCTATCTCTGATGGATAGAATCCAAAATGAGGAGATCCGTCGGAGATCGGAAGTAACCGACATAGCCTGCAGAATCAGTAAGTTGAAATGGCAGTGGGCAGGCCATATTTGTCGCCGACATGAGGGGTTGGGCCGAAAGGTTTTAGAATGGAGACCACGTACAGCAAAGCGTAGTGTAGGCCGACCTCGTGCCCGCTGGACCGACGACCTGAAGGACGTTGCGGGGGGCGGCTGGATGAGGAGGACCGACATAAGTGGCGAAATTTGGGAAAGGCCTATGTCCAGCAGTGGACGAACACGGGCTGATGGATGGATGGTTGGTGAAAAAATATGTATCCGGCTTTTTGGCAAAAAATATGGCCTAATTTTATTTATTTATTTGGTTTTACTTTAATTAAAACAGACACCCCCATTATAATAATTAAAGACAGTGATTAATAATCTTTTTGGGCAAAAAATACGGCCTAATTTTATTTATTTATTTGGTTTTACTTTAATTAAAACAGACACCCCCATTATAATAATTAAAGACAGTGATTAGTAATATACAAAGCGGCATTATTAACTAAAATTAATTAAGATTAATCATAAAGTCACAATAACTCTGACAATATTTTCTGCCACCCATCAGCAAACAAATCAAAGTCCGTAATGTAATGCCAAGTCTGGCTCTTGTATTTTAGGGCCTGGCAACCCTAAACACACACACACACACACACACCCTCCCTCTCTCACACACATTTAACATACGTTTGAACATATCTTTTGTTACCTGTCACATTTGAGCGGACACATGATTTCTTCATGTCCACGGTTGTACCCGTGACATATCAACGGACATGGATGTCCGCACGGCAAATTGGCGCTACATTTCAGCATGCAACCACCTTCCGGAATTTGGTCGAAGTCTTTCGCCGACGTTATCTACGAAAATAAAATAGGAGATAATTTTATTCATCGTCACAGTTGTACGCTATTCTTTATGAGCAAGCCATTTTAAAACTTGATAAATAATAATAATAAGTTCAAAATGAAGAGGATTAAAAAGTTAACATTTGTCTTACTGCTAATCATCAGAAACTTCAGAGGGGTTAAAATTATGCAGGCTGGCCTCCGCTATTATGTTTTTTTTAAATTCAATATTAAATACAAACAAAACATATTCTTTGACCGTTAAGTGTCACATTACAAAAATATATAAGCAACTAAAGTTTTACTGGGAACGTTTTCGTGGGAGCAAAATTGCGCATTATACAGGTGTTCCCAAAGTCAACGTTATCCCTTTGGGGGGCTGTCCAGAATATAAAAATATGACCTGAGTAAAAAGTCCATAGTTTTCGTGTTATCGATACTTTTATGAATTTCGTGAAATTCGACACCTTAGATGAGTCTTTCCAGTGCCACGGCTACACAATTCCATATTCCAAGATTGTAATTTTTGTTTCGCAATCCTGTATAGCCCTTGTAGCAATCGCTACATTATTCAACCTTTTTTATACAGGTTTGTTTATGTTTATCGTTGGACCTATCAGAAAATTTTAAATTTTGGAAATTCCATGACTGCTGCCGCAGATTTATTGTTATTTTTGTCACATTTTGAAGTATTGTCGTCGGAAATAGATTAAAACTTGGTGAAAAAAGCCAGTAAGCGTTGGATTTCTTATCCCAGGAATGTTTTGGGATTTATAAATCCGGTCACCTTTGTGCCGGAGTTGATTGAACCTATTTCTTTTCATTTTCCTGCGACCCTTCAGGCCTTTTTCTTTTAAGGGTTTTTTCCATTTTCCATCTTTTCCCGGCTATCCTGTTTGGATTCGGGTTAAAACCGTAGTGACAGCCACGGATCTACCTGCGACACCGTAGAGAGGAATTCCAGCTCCGACGTCAGGAAGACGCTTCTACCAGGTTTATATATCGGTAGCCTAAGATTCAGTAAATTCTAAATCAATCAATGTAAAGCTAGATAACGACTGCTTTTAATACCTTTACAAATTGAAGTTATATTTTCTCTCGATTAAGGGCTATTAACGTCTTCGCATAATACTAGTTTCTGGGATCTCATAAACTCGTCGTAACGTTCAATTTTGAATCTATAAGATCGTAAGCGAATAGCGTCGTTAGAGCTATAATAGAAAGCAAAATCCTAAAAATAACATAGAAATTAGGTAATTTATTTATTTATTTTTCAAATTCCGACTCCGACGCAATACTCTTTTATATACATATTTGTGTTTTATACCTTTTTTAAATCAGGATTGTTAATTTTATATTCAATTATTACAATTATATAGCGTTTTTACCCAGGTTTATTGGCAGTCTAGATGTGCACCAAATCTCCACAACTAAGTCCAAAATCAAACTAATATGATACACCTTTGTAATGAAAAAAATATATTTTGTTCGAATTATGAGTTAGACATTTTTTTATTGCTAACTTTGACTCTTCATACTGTGAAAAATGTAAATAATTTGGTAATTTAGTGTAGTTTCTTACATAGTAAAACAATTGCCATGTTCTACTTTAGAAAAGAGTATATTGCTATTCTAATGCAAAAGGAGCTCATCTTAAAAATATTAAAAAATACTTAGAAACTCAAATGAAAACATTTGATAGAAATCGGCGCTTTAAGGTGGTAACGGAGGATCTCGGGGCAAAATGCACATCATAATATTGTTTTCCTTACTTGTGAATAAAAAGTTTGCAATAAATGCGTTTTATAGCAATTCGCGCAAACTGCTTGATAATAGTTAGGTGATCACATGAAAATATGGGTTACATTTTAGCTACGCTACGTTACAAAACGCCGCTTTTAAGTTTGTTAATGTAATGCACACAAAATGTTCACACTTCCCTCTTGGACTCAATAGCGTATAGACGTGTGTTTTGTTTGTAGCTCCTACAACAAAATTTATAAATTCTTTTCGTAAAAATAACTTCTTTGTGTTCAGTGTGCTCGAATTGTCCAGTATAACTTGAACCACATTAAGATATAACAAGTGCAATAATAACAGATCAACTAAGTTGGTCGATGATAAGAAACTGTGCAACTACTAAAACTACAGACTTACTCATATTGTTCGTTGAAGCTACTTGTGGCTATAACAAAAACAATTCTAAATGGATACCTCATCAGTATTGGATAAGTCTGATTCTGCACCGAATCTCCGTATGCTTGGTCATGATACTATATTTCAAGAAGAGCAGGTTACAGTGCGAGCCAAAAGGAGGAGACTTGAAAAAACAATAAGTGAAGACTTTTCTGATTTTCGTGAAGAAATGAAAATGATGTTCCACTCCATGGTCACCCAAAATAGTGAACAGATGAACAAACTATTTCCGATATTAGCGCAAATAAAAACTGTAAACACAACCATCGAGATCTCCATTGCATACCTATCAGAACAAAATAATGAATTCAAAAATAAGATACAAGAGATGGAAGTAGAATTAAAGAAAAAGGACGAGCTTATCATACTACTCGAAAACAGACTTGAAGACTCCATGAGGATAAATCAGAAAAAAACATTTGAAATCAAAAATGTTTCTGTTGACCCAAAGGAAACCAAAGAAGGGTTAATAAATATGGTAACCAGTCTTGGAAAAAAATTAAATATTAACCTAACAAAAACTGACATCTGTGACATCTACAAAACAAGAGGAAGTGCTGACATAAAATCTATTATTGTCGAATTGAACTCTATGCTAACTAAGGAGGCAATATTAAAGAATGCAAAAATGTATAATTATAAAAACAAAGGTGATAGATTATGTGCTAAACACCTTGGATACACAAAAAATACAGACGATCCCATCTTCATTGCTGATCACCTAACACATAAGGCGGCAAGACTGCACTTCTTGGCAAGAGAGATAAAACGTTTTAAGAACTACAAGTACTGCTGGACGTCTTATGGTCGCGTATACATCATAAAAGAAGATGCCACACCATCTATCTGGACAAAAAGTGAAAGTCAAGCACAAAAGATTATGAATGAATGACTATTCTTTTGTGATTTTTTTAGTTATCATTTCTGTAAGTTAACAATTCTAATGTTTACTCTTATAACACAAACAATCTTTTACTATCTAAACTCGTTTAACCCTAAACACTATTACTCATCACACAATCACTTACCACAATTATCAACAAATTTAATATTCTCATTATACACAACACTCACACAGACCACAATTTTACTCCAAACATATGATAAATACAACGTCCATTCATCTTTTTATTATAACCATAACTTAGAGTTCAAAAATGTATCAATAACTAGACTAGCTATCACTAATATCACACTTCGTAGACTTACATACCCAAAAATACAGACTTTAATGAACCTCGGATGCATATTCATATTCCCAAAATGTTATTCCAACAAGAAATAATAGAAGAATTAGATGACATTAAAAACACCACTAGTTTCAAATGCTCAATAGACGACTTATCCTTTCGTCTTATTCCAGAAAAACCGGTCTACTCTATAATAACACAAAATATCAGAAGCATCAACAAAAATATAGATGACTTAGAAGTAAATATAAGCATGTTTAAGCAAAATATAGATATTATTGTCTTAACGGAATACCGCCTAAATCCAACAAACCAAACCATCGAATGCCAATATTACAAACATCATTACCGCGTTAGACTCATACTTACCTCAACTCTGAACATTTAAAAAATAATGTCTTGATTTCTGGCGATATAAACATCAATATTGTAGAAGGAAATACTGACAACCGTTGTAATAAATATCTTGATATGCTAGCTAGCCACAGTCTGCTACCTGGTCACCTACTTAGTACTAGATTAAATAATTGCCTAGATCATGTAATTACTAACTTAGACCCGAACAATATCTCAGCAGTAATAGCAGTTCTAACAACGACTGTAACGGATCATTCTATGATTCTCGTAAACATATACATAAAATCAAGCTTGAAAATTACAAAAAGAACAAAAACGGTAATCAACTATACAAATGCACTAGAATCTCTAAAAAAACGACTTATCTGAACTTATGACAATTAATGACCCAAATACATTGACTGATAAATTGATTGAGCTTATATCAGTGTCACTAAATTCTAATACGAAAATATTAAAGATATCATGTAATAAACGTATTTTAAAACCTTGGATTACGCCGGGTATTGTAAGGTGCATTAAAAATAGAAATAGGTTACAAAAACAATTACAAAAAGATCAAAATGATGAAATTCTTAGCATCACTTACCGAAGATACAGCAATTTTTGCAACAATCTGATCAAAAAATTAAAGAGACAGTACGAGCGTGATCAACTGACTAAAACAAAAAGCAATAATAAATTACTGTGGAATACAATCAAAACCATAACCAACTTAAATAAAGTTAAAACAAATAATAATGAACTTCTGAACTTAAAAAGTTCTCCTATAAATTCAGCTGTTATGATAAATAAACACTTTAAAAATGCAGGAAAGTTGCTCGCTGAACAACTCCTGAAAGTAAAAATATTTGTAATAAGTATCTTGCTTCACTTCCCAGTAAAAACCACTCAATTGGCGTAATAGAACCGACAATGAGTGAAATAGAATCAATACTACTTAATCTCAAATCTGATTCAGCTAGTGGCTGGGATAATATTCCAACAAAATTTCTAAAACTAGCCAAAAATGAACTAGTCCCTATCATAAATCATCTAAGTATTATGTGTTTTAATCAAGGAATTTTTCCCCTAGCCCTTAAAAAGTCTATTATTCATCCTGTCCATAAGGGTGGAGACAGAGACGATGTAGATAATTATAGGCCCATATCTGTTCTTCCAGCACTATCCAAAATACTTGAAAAAATCATTAATAAAAGATTAGTTGGCTATTTAAAAAACTACAATATAATATCTGACTCACAGTTTGGATTTCAACAAGAAAAAAGTACGGAAGACGCAGTCCTTGAGTTAACTAAAAATGTAACAAATTTTCTAGACACAAAAAAAAACACTTTGTATTTTTCTTGACCCCAGAAAAGCATTCGACACTGTCTCTGTCCCCATTCTTACACGTAAACTTGAGAAGCTTGGTATCCGTGGTAATTTCCTGGACCTTCTGTCGGATTATCTTCAACATAGAACACAACGTGTCAAACTAAATGAAAACACCTTTAGCTCGGATGAACCCACCACGCAGTATGGTGTCCCACAGGGTAGTGTCTTAGGACCTACCCTGTTTCTTATTTATATAAATGATCTCACTAATATTAAACTGACAAATGGGAGAGTCTTTTCTTACGCTGACGATACGGCTTTACAGTTGGACAGAAGTATACACCTTGGCTGAAGATGGTCTTCGTCAACTTATATATTGGTTACAAACGAACCTTCTCACATTAAATATAAATAAAACGAATTACATTACCTTTTCTTGATTAAAATCAAAACAACCTGATAAAAAAATTGAACTTATTGCACACACGTGTAATGGAAATAATAAATGTAAATATATATCCTTAGAAAAAGTAACTACTACCAAATACCTAGGTGTACACATTGAGCAACTGCTTTCATGGCACAAGCAAATTGATATGGTCTCATCTCGTGCTAGAAAACTCATTTGGCTTTTTAAGTATCTTACCCCCGATTTCACAATTGAGAATTTCTAGATGAGTAGTGCTTAACTTTCAAATGCAGCGCTGTGATTGGCCAATTCATCACTTATGTATCCACTTAGCGAGACTTTCTTAATTCAGAAACTGGCCTTTAGACACATTGCTGACAAAGAACTACTTATTTATATCTATAAAACAATGGTTCAATCTATCTTACTGTACTGTTTGCCTATTTGGGGTGGATCACACAAAACTAAACTCATCACACTAGAACGTAGTCAGAGGTATATTCTCAAAGTGTTAATGTTTAAAAAAAAACATATAGTACTACTAGTATTTTTAAAGAAACGAATCTACTAACAGTGAGACAACTATATATTGTACAATGTGTCTTAAAAATACATAAACACTTAATACCTAATCCAAACATTAAATATAAACGTAACCCTTGTATAATTAAATCCTCTTCTGTCAAAACTACTTTTGCGCCGAATCAATTTTCATCTAGATCAACCTATTTGTACAATAAGATAAACAGATTACTAAACATTTATTTACTAAAATACACAGATTGTAAAAAGACCATTACTACTTGGATAAAACAACTTAACTACGAAGATACTGAAAATTTACTAAAACCAATATCAGGAATATTCACATGTCTCAAGTTATCGCAGTCTAACCCTACGGAGAACAACACCGACAGGCCTACCCTAACCCTTCTTAACCTAAACTTTTATAGTGTTACTCATAAGAGTCATTCTCAAACGGTAATACTTTTATAAATTGTCAATTGTCTTTTTTCTTCGCACCTTGGAACAGTTGATACTTTTTGCTACCTACCCTAATTGTGTAAATTGTGATAAAATTGGTGGTTATATCTCACTTATATCAATTACTACTATCCAAATTTAAAATATATAGTATTAATATTATTATTATATAGGGTCCTGAAATTCAAAGTAATATTATTAAAAAAACAAAAGAGGTGATGGAGTATCGCAAATAGACCACTTTCCACCGAAATGTCACTTATTATCGTAGGACTTTATACTTATATTTAAGAGAATTACTATTAGTTGTAAACGATATTTAATACTTTTTTAAAAACAATTTATTATACATATTTATACATATATACCATGGATTCTTAACCCCGCAAATGCAAATACGCTTACACACGCACACAGACACACACCCTCTCACACACACCTACACACCCTCTCACACACCACACACAAACATATTATGTATAACCTCTCACCTTTTTTCTTCAAAATAAAGGTTTCTGTTAATTTATTAATTTATATAATCTGTAGTTGTACTACCTACAAACAGCACAAGAATAATGTAACAACTAGGGAAGAACGGTCCCTTCTAATACAGGTTTTGTTAGCTTAAAAGGTGGGTCCAAAGTACTTATAAATTACTTGTGTATAAATAAATAAATTTTGTATTGTATTGTAATACATTAAGGTACGTAATTTTTTTGTGAAGACTCTATTATTAATAAACTATTTCCGCAAGTTGCTTTAAAACACATTAATTGCATACTTTTTTTTTATTCAAAAGTAAGGAAAACAATAAGTTACCCCCTTAAGTATTTGTTGTTTAAATACAGTCTATAGCACATAATATACAGACAATTTTAAATTCCTAACTAGTTATTAGTTTCTGGGATAGACCCGCGTAACAAAAATGGTCCACCAGTACCTACAACTGACAACTTTGATGGCACGACATTTCTTTATTTTTAGAGATCAAAATTTGGCCAAGTGCGAGTCGGACTCGCGCACCAATTGTTCCGTACCACCACACAATGGTACGGAACCCTAAAAAATATTATGGTAAATAACAACAATATAGTGTCATATCAACAAAAAACAAGCCACTAAAATAGTAGCGCCATATTAAACTTTATTTATTTAATTTACTTATTACACTTTTTGTACATTTACACACATATTTAACAACACATTTTAACAAACAGAACAGGCACTGTGTACAAAGGCGGCACTTATTGCTTTTAGCAATATCTCCCAGGCAACCTTTGGGTGGAAAGAAAAGACGTTAACTAAATCAAACTTTAAAAGGGGTAAATGCTATCAAAAAAGAAAAAATACTAGGGTGCTATTATTCAAAATATAATTTTAACATATTAATATAATATTTATATTGCTTAACATAAACATACTTAAAAAATACATAAACGTATAAAGATTAAAATAAATGAAATAAAATAAAAGCCATCCATCCATCCATCAGCCTGTTTCGTCCACTGCTGGACATAGGCCTTTCCAGGACAGGATTTCGCCACTCTCGGCGGTCCTCCTCGAAGAAATGCTTGCACCAGTGACGCCGCGCCGCTGCCCGTCACTAGTCTGTTTTATATAAGGCCCGGCAATCGACATCATTTCATTTCAGGTAACCATTTGTTTTCAATGTTTATATTGAAAGGCTGCGTAAAAATAAAGCTTACGTATTTTGTACTATGTTTTATTGTGTTTTAATGCTTATTTTGATTTTTTTTTATTCACTCATTCCAAAAGAACGTAAGTCGCAACTAAGGATTTCAAACTCGATGTTCATTGCCAAGGGATTATTAAAAAAAAACTTGGCATGTTTATGTTCGCTGCCAATGTCAACAGTCACAATGACATAACAGTTGATTTTTTTTAATACTTGAAAGCAAGGGCAATTGTTTTTAAAATCCTGTGTTTACCAACTTTTGAATTATTTTTTAAATCTCTTTATTGGATAATGATTTAATTCTAAAAAAAACAAATGATGCTCAGAAAGCCAATATCTTGAAATGGTTTTTAGTTTTGTACCAATTATTTATTTGTAATGTTGTCGATTGTGGATGGATATACCGCCATCCATCGGTCCCAGGCAATGGTGGGCCGCCTGGTTTTGCCTGAGAGCTGTTCTCTTACTCTCCCCCGAATAACTTCGGGAGGATTTGCGAGTAAGATTCTGGTACCTCCACAGTCGAGCCCGGCATTAGATCTACCACCTAAGTAATACTTATACATACACAAATAATAATAGGGGTGGGATATTTATATTGAGTGATATTTTGACGGGTATTCAGAATGAAAGAAGTGCTTCACTTAGACATTTTTCAACTTAAACTTGTACCGTCTTTAACTTAGAGGCCAAATAAATAACGTTAAAATAATACAGTTTTTTCGAGGTTTCTTGCATGGTAACCCACCCGCCTTAAATTTCTTATCTTTTTTTAAATTTTAGTATTTGTCGTGCTAGAGGCCATAGTAACACGTATTTTGTTAACCTTTTATCTTTCCACCCATTACGGTTGAAGGTGTGGACCACGGTGACAGACGGACGGACAGACGGACGGACGGATCGACGGACAGACAGATAACGGTAAATAACACGAGATTTCGGCAATCACTTTGTGTGTGCTGATTCCAGGGTATTACTTAAAAACTTTATGCCCACTGAACCTCCGATTCTGGCCTAATCACCATAGAACTCGCTTTGTGTTAGTATTCTCATGGCAGGATATTATTTGAAAATTGACGATTATACGAAAGCCACGAAAATTTCGGATTTGAAACTGCTCAAATAAGGCAATCAAAGTGCTCACTACAGTCTACCCATTTTTCACTATTCAACCCGTCAACACTAAAAAGCGGGAAATAAATAAAACATTAACAAATAAAAAAAAACGACTTCAAATATCATAGCAGAAATTCTACTCATACACTCGCATACTCATTCACTAAAAAGTTCAAAATAATTACGTACTGACCGATGGTACCAAAATAACATTTTTTCCGATTTCTTTCTTCCTGGAGTCGGCGCATTCCTTGTGGTATAGAATAGAACACAAAACCAATATGAGAGCACCGACATCTAGAGAACATGTGTTTTAGGAAGAAAGAAGTCGGCAAACGTTTTATTTTGGTACCATGGGTCAGTATGTAATTATTTTTTCAATGCAAATGCTCGTAAAGTTCTGTTTTATATGCATCTAATCTGTTGTCAACCTGTAGAGTCACAGTCGTGACGATAGTCACGCCTAGGCCGAATTATAAAAAAAAAATATTATTGTTAGTTAATATATTTTATAGCACACCGTGCGTAAAGTCGGCATTTTCCGCACTTGTGCTATAAAATATTATACGAAACTCGTGCGAGAAAACGTTTCATCGCTCTCGTATCGTAATGTACTAATAAACCTAGTGATATAGGTATTTTTCGAAAGCCAATAAGATGAGCAACAAAAAAAAAATTAAAATAATATAAAAAAAGTTGTGGATTGTAATTCTAGGCCCAAATTTTCTTTTTTTTAAATATATGTATAGAGTTATATTTTTTTACAACATTATAAAATTTGAATAGACATATAATATACATACATATATTTATATATATAACTAAGATTTTTTCAAGGAGAAAGCCCCCCCCTTTCCCAAGAAAAAAAAATGTTTTCTTGTAGGAAATTTTATCTAGTCTTAAAGAAAAAAAACGCATTAGAATTGGACAAATAGTTCCGGAGATATAGCCAAAACCAAAATTGGCGGGAAAATTTGCAATTTGCAAAAATGCGCGTTTTCCAACGGGTTAAATCAAAGTGCGGTAAGCACGAGTGTTTTATTTATTCAATTTTTATTTGTTTTTTTAAATTTTGTTCCCCTACATAGTGGGAAAGCAAATGAAACTTAGCTCATACAGCCATGTCTGAGGTACCGAACAGTTGCCAGTTTTAACTTGTGTACCATAGATAGACTTGTCAGAAATGAGCTGGTTTCAGTTTGATGCGTTCGTAGGGTGCGTTCAATTTTATGAAATGAGATCAAAAGTGTTTAGTTAGACGACATCCAGAGTAGGTAGTAACTTTACAAATTGAAAATTCTGATGAAACTTGATCAACCAATTTGAGTCTGATTTTTACTTTTTAATTTCTTTTGATAATATATAGGTAACAAGAAGGATACAGGAATCCAGTTAAAATAAACTTCTTAGTAGGTAGCCTCTTTAATCTTAATATGATGAATACGAACTTTTTGATTATAATGCCAAAAAACAAAAAGTTTGAATGTGCGAGTTCGCAAAACAATTCTGGCCACTTGCATCCTATTACATTATTAAAAAAAAAATACAACGTTATCGATCGGTCTTCCTTGTTAACAACATTCTTTATATCTAAGGAATAGATAATTTTGAGCAGCTATTGTTGTTTACATTATTGGAATAAGTTGGTGGAGTCGAATTTAGGTTGTGTATGACTGAAGGCAGCCTTTGAACGCATCAAACCCAAAAGCAGCTTATTTCCGTCAAGTTGGCAACTTGCGTGCAAAGAAAAAGAAAGCCGGCCTTCATTTTGATATTTATCCTTTGTTTGTTTTTTTAATTACGCTTAATTTATTTACTCACACTATGCATTGAAAAACGTAGTACCGTAAAATGGGGCTATTTCTCGTTGAACTTGCACAACATTTTTTTTGGATACTTCTCTCTCACCAATCTTCTTCGGTTACTTGCATTGATGTTTGTGTATTGTAAGTATATTCAATGCATTTTTTTTTTCAAAACTGGTGTTCCAAATATCGCCACTTTGGGGTTATTTGAAACTTGAGGTATGATGCCGCCTTTTTTCTTGTTTTACTGATCCTGTACTAAGTTATCAGGGTCCAGCGATATTTGGAATAGCGAAACGCGAAATAACCTTTAATAATATTGTATTCTCTCAGTCTTTCTTTGAGTAAAAAATTGAGATAGTCGAATTTAAACATTTATCATGTTAATCGTGATGTCGCCACCTAGGGGCTATTTGGAAACTGGCTCACAGTTCCTTCTAAGCAATCATCAAATAAAAAGGCGATATTTGGAACAATTAAGGGTAAGCATAGATTTGTGTGGTTTTCTATAAGTACCTATCAAAATTTGTATTAAAGAAATTAAACTTTTTAATTTAAATGTAACTAGATCCAACGAATGCTTTTATTGAAACTCAACATAGCAGGTAAATACTTCAGAAAATGATCATTATGTAGATAAATAAAATAAAAATAATCAATTAAGGTTTTTGCTAGCGTGGGAAAACGCAAAACTTGTTTTGATTGTTTTTCTTATTTTTGAAAGATTGTTTTTCTTATTTTTGAATAAAAATTATTAAATAAATGTGATTAAATGTTGATGGCAGGGCGCGTTGGATGTCATTTAGGATTTTCTACCGTTTCGTTATTTTATGCTATCCGTTGCAAATTTACTGGTTGCAAATGATCCTGCTTTTAAACGCACTAAAATAACCTATAGCACAATAATCAGATTCGAAGGCACATTTGGCGCATGAGTAACAACATTAATTTGCTTCAAAATAAAATTTATTTTCTTCATCGACAAACAGTAACTCATCTTGCGAAATTCCAGCTGTGGTTTTTTAATCGTTTTTAAAAACTTGACCGTGTACTTGTTGTGCAGCGTCCATCAGTTTTGAGGTTTCTTCCTGGACAGCTTCTGTCGCTTTTTCTAGAGGTTCTTTCAAATAACTCTGATACGGCGCGTATGATTTACCGTTCTTCGTATTAATGAATTTTCTTTGATAAATGCGAACCGCTGCAGCCCTAAAATATAAAATCAAATCAGTTACTTATTAGTAACTTACCCTTAAGTAAAGCAAAAACAGCTCTGGGGGCTATTTGAGACAGCGAAGAAAATACATCATAAGACTACGCCAGGCATGGCAGGGGTTTTTTGGAACTGAATTCAGGAAAAGCAATCAAATATGGCGATAGAAAAGACTTACAGCAGAACCGAAAAAACCATTAAAATAACTAGGAAACGCATGTCTGCATGGATAATTTAAATTTCCACGTACCTTTATGATCTCGCCTCACGAAGCCACATGAAACTCATGTGCAAAACCGCAGATTTGACCTTTTTTTTTTCAAAATATTCTCACCACTCACACGATGCATGTATAACCTCAAAATCACGCCAGTAAAATCGACATTAGCGGTGGTATTAGTAGGTGACAAAAAAATAATACTACCATTGCTAGGAGGAAAAATATATGCATCCAAATCTTTTATTTCTGTTGTTCCAATTAGCCCTTACAATTCCAATTAGCCCCCCTTTACGGTATGATACACGTGCGTAAAGGCAATAACTTACTCGTAACGTTTAAGCTATTGCCTCCTTTACGCACTCGTGGCATAAACTACTACTTTTTGGTGAATGTATGTTATAATATTTGAAGTCTGTTGTTCTTTTTTTGTTAAAAGTTGATTTATTGTTGAAGGACTTCATAAATATCTTACTTCATAATATGGCCAATTTTACGATTTACCACGGCATGGAATTTGATACTCTTGAGTGCATTACCGTTGTTATCTGTTCAGGATGGTTTTCACACATTAGCTTCAAGCTTGATCCCAAAGAGTCATTGTTTTCCAAAGTGGTTGCTATCGTCTTCCATATGTCCGAGTTTCTTTTAAGGATATCAATGTTGCCAATCATGTAGAAACCTGCGAAATAAAAATAAAAAAATTAACTTGACTTCATAATTGTGCGATCGTAAATGCTCTCTATATCCTTCACCACTCACAAAATGGATGTTTATTAGGTCAAATAAGTATCTCGCGATTATTTAATTTGAAATCAAGTCGGATGGGTTATACGGTACGGTTGCGAAATCACAAAGCACGCACGTGATTACGTCACGGGAATTCTGATAAGACTGGTTGGCTGAGGCGCCGCCAGTGTTGCCAACTACGCTGACACAAAATATGCTAAATGACTGTGAAAAATAAGCGAAAATATGCCAAATTTCATGAGCTTCTTTAAGCGAGGGAAACTCGATTTTTTACTGAGTTTTCTAGGGCTCAGTAGCTTTTTTGTACACAGTGCTTAAAATATATTTTTAAGACAGTGTAATTTTGCTATAATTCATATTGCACTTGCAAAACTTACAATATACTTTCGTCAAATCATAATCAACAGGTTTAGCCACTGCTTAAAATCTGCCAATCGCTCCCATACTCCCATTCCACTCCGGCCGATAACTTTGATTGTACTTTGTAGGCATATTTGTTGATAAAAAACAAAAAACCTATTCACCCTCTAGGTATACCAATTATCACTGCTAATTAATTCACAGAAAAAAAATTACTTTCACATATATATATCATAACGTAACAGAACAAACTGTGTGAGACGAGACAAAACGATTTTCGTCTATGGTACAATCCGTACAATACTAGGGGAATCCCAAAGCACAGAGAATACTCGCCCGAAATAAAGGTTATCATGCTATTGAGAACGGAAAATTGATGGAGCTATCGATGTCGATTTTTATTAGAAGAAATTTTGTGAGTTACATTCTTTTCATGGTTTATAAAATTATGCTAAGCAAATAACTATGCTATATGCTAAAAGCTAAAAAAATATGCTAAACAAGAAGAAAATATGCCAAATTTAGCTTATAATATGCTAAATTGGCAATACTGGGCGCCGCGCCGCGCGGGCCAGCGCCGCTAACCCTCCCTGCTGTGCCGGCGCATCCTCACCCGAACCCCCGTTGAAGGTCAACTGCCCTATGATCTAGAATGACCGAAATTGCGTCACCCCTTGCCGTATGCTGTTAATGAAATAGTGTGACAGTAATTAATAACAAAATATCGTATCTACAAAAAAATGTTAAATATTTTTTTCGCCATTAAATAAGGTCCTATAATAATAAGTGAAAATAATTCTAGGGTAGATCATGTATTGTTAACTGATCAAATTCCAGGCGAAGAAAATATTTTTTGCTCAAATATTTTTTTCACTTCCCGGTTCAAAGTGGTTAAATCAGCTGACTAAATTTATATGGAATAAAAAGGTAAAAAAATTGGATTGTGGTCTATAATGGATACTCTATCATCTTAAAAAAATATCCTTTGAATTGTAGGAGCATAAAGTGTCGTCATTATAATGTACCCTGTGACGGAAGTTGCTGACCAAATCGACATCTTGTATTTATTTCACTTAAAAACCTTCGAGAATGCTAATAAGCGAACCCGTTTGGTGAAGTGACTGGATAAGTTTAAATTTTTTGGACAAGTTGGTACAAGAGTTTAATTTGAACAAAGTTTTAGTTCCACCAAGAAATATTTTTTTCTTACTATGATATTTTTATGCAGTTTGTATGTTGGTTTAAATGGATTTGAATAGACTACACCCTAAGGAAGCCACGAGGGTTTTCAGGGCTAATGGTTTTCCCGATCCTAGCTTCGTTTAGAAACTAGGAAATATTATCTACACTTAAGCAATATAGTCCCAAAAAACTGTAACCCACCTTCTCTAGCGCGTGACAACGCGACGCACACTCTATTGATGGTCCCGAGGAAGCCTATTTTGTTCTCTTCGTTGTTTCTCACAAGCGACAAGAGGATTATCTTGGACTCCTCGCCTTGGTAGTTGTCTACCACTGTAATCTTTACTTTGGACAGAAACGCGTAAAGGGGACGTTGCTGAAAGTAAAACGTTTTTTTTATAAAATCATTCCTCGTATTAACGTTGTGGTTTTGGCTACATACGGCCTAGCTATTTATTTCATTTACCTTTCTCATGTAGAACATCTGTCCCGAGTAAGCCGCTAGTATAGTCACATGCTCGGGCTGGTATCCTTGTTGCATCAAGTAGTTGGCGAGACGCAATGTTATATCCGCTTCTTGGTGGTTACAACGGCTTGAGCTGTCGTCTACTGCCTACAATAAAGTTTATTTATCACCAGCTAAGCTGTCTTCGTCTATTTTCTACATAGTCGTCGCACATGCAACTTGCTTACTTACAGTCTCTTTGAAATCGTGCGTCAAGAAATACAGATTAGCCTGTATTCCGCGCACGTCAGGGAATGATTCGACCGACGGATGGTTCTGCAAGTCTTCGTAGATGCTTGGAGTGATGAGGGACGCTATCTCAGGTCGCATGCGATGTTGTACGCTCAGTCTACGACTGTGGATACCGTTCGTTATCATTCGCTCGAACAAGGATATTTCCATGTTGAAATCTCGAGCCAGCTTGAAGTAGGCCGCCGATGGGCGAAGTTGCTGATGGTCACCTGTATTTAAAGAAAACCTCAATTTGCGATACCCAAAAATTGTGTATCGAAAAAATTATAAACACAAATAAACTTTGAGTTCATTAAAAAACAACATTACGGTAATGTTCGACAAACAACTATATGGAAATCGGCCTTTCTCGTCAGAAACCTAACATAATCTTACCAATAAGGATGAG
The DNA here is from genome assembly GCA_910592155.1 of Ypsolopha scabrella. Taxonomy (NCBI): domain Eukaryota; kingdom Metazoa; phylum Arthropoda; class Insecta; order Lepidoptera; family Ypsolophidae; genus Ypsolopha; species Ypsolopha scabrella. Next base: position 17,456,648 of record OU342975.1, on the reverse strand, counting down.
ATGTTGGCAGCTTTTGGTGAGAGCGGTTACGATGTGGCTTTCCAGCACCTCTGCGGCTTCCTCCACAATCACCACATTCGGCTTCAAGGCCTGCAGTAATTTTCTGAGTCTGGCGGCGCCACTAGTAGTCATGCCAACGACTTTCTTGTCCATGAGGACTTCCATATCCATTAACATTCGCGCTTCTTCGTACGCTGTTAGGGCAGATAGCTGGGCCTCCTGGAAAGTTTTGTTAGATCTACTTAGTACTGTTACGTAATACTAGCGCACGGGACGAAAATCTCGCAAATATATCATACTATCATAATAATCATACCTGTAGAATACCAGTATCATTAATTAGCATACAAAACTCGTAAATAATTTCGAGCACAGAGCGGCGTGCACCCTCCTTCAAACCTCGGACGGTACTAATTGACCGATAGGCCACTGTGCAGGCAAATACTGAGTTGAGGCAGGGGGAGTTTGGGGGTACACTGTACAGTTGACGGCTAACTTTACACCCGCAGTTATTAGGCTAGTAGTGTAGATCGTGACTTAAGAATGTTGCATTACCACTTAGTACTGTTACGAGCTGGGGCCATTTACGCTCTTTTCACTTCGCTTCCGCGCTGTATTCCCCCGCTTACTCTCACTTCCTAAGCGATAGCAACTGTGCAATGCTCCCCCTTCCTCAAGGATAGCAACTCATCTCTGACTATATTCACAGCCGCAAAAAAACTTAAAAGTAATTTGATGATGAAAGATGCTGATGAATAAATTGTACAAATGTTTCACATTTCTGCGGCTGGATAAGAGGCTGTGTGTTCCTGCGCCAACTGCTGTTGCGTGACGTTAACTGCAACGACGCATGCGCGCAGTTGTGGATTTGCACATTTTCCAAGTATAGGCACTTCTCTCCTATTTTTGCAATTCTGAAACTCCGTTGAAATTTCGCAATAAATCCATTTTGAGTAGAGTAGGTTAAATTATGCCACTTAGACACAGAGTGTAGATTCGGTAAACAATATTTTAATACACCTGCTCAAAATATGATAGATTACGTGCCTGTTTAGCGTGCGTAAAGTTACATATTTCGCACTCGTGCTTTTTGTTTTTACAACTAACGCCATCTAGGGGAAACCGGCGACGTCATTTAGAAATCAGTCTGAACTGTATTCTGATCAGTGCTTCTAAACCTTTAATTCAAGACATTTCTCATCAGATATCTTATTAATCTAATTTATTTATTTCCTAATAATTTTGACCATACCTTTAGGGTTCCACCAACAACAAAAACCCTTATAGCGAAGCTTCGGGGTCTGTCCTACAACTCGATTCATTATGCTGTTATAAAACGTTTCTGTATTCTTAATTTTTCAATGCTCTTTTTGGTCTTTTCAAGAAATAAAATATCGGTAGTATTGAATCAAGTTTTAGAATCCATTTTTTACGATAGGTTTACATAATACAGGTCCACGCAGCACCAAATAAAACAAAATCAGAAAATGTTGATTTATGTTTAAAAACCGGTTCGCGAAACGGAACGCAATTGTAAATTTTTGATGTAATCTTTTCATAGACGCTTAACATGTTTAATATCAATCGGCAATTTTTTTAAAATTAAATCTATTATAGAACTACGAATACGTGGGACGAACTATAAGTTTCCGGAATGTATATGAAAAAATACTATTAAAGGTACAAAATTAATTTATTGTTTTTCAAAATAATCTCCCTTGGCGTCTATGCACTTTTTCATTCGATCAAACCAGTTTTGAAAACTTTTGTGCCACTCCCCTGTGGTGACCTCTGAAACGTGTTTTTCATACTCCTCGACAGACTCTTCTGGTGATGAAAATCGTTGACCGCGTAATTGGTTCTTAATTTTTGGGAACAGAAAAAAGGCACAAGGTGCCAGGTCGGGACTGTATGCAGGATGACTCATGAGTTCTACATTTTTCGTCTTCAAAAAGTCGTTTGTCTGTCTGGCCGTGTGAGAACTAGCATTGTCGTGGTGCAGGATGATACGGCGTTTACGGTTATTTTTACGGAGTTCGTCAATAACTTCCGGCAAACAAATGGTCGTGTACCAGTCACTATTCACGGTACGACGATTCTTTAAAGCAACAGTAGCCACGTGTCCAGTTTTATTAAAAAAAGAAGCAATCATCCGCTTAGATGCACTTTTCACGCGCGCCACTTTGGTTGGTTTCGGCTCATCTTAAAAGACCCATACGCTCGATTGCTGCTTTGTTTTGGGATCGTAGCAATAAATCCATGTTTCGTCACCTGTTACTATGTCCCACACCAAATTTGACGCACCTTCGTTGAATCTGGTAAGCATGGCACTGCACCAAGTGACGCGGTCCGTTTTTTGAGCCTCGGTCAAGTTGTGTGGGATCCACCGCGAGCACAGCTTTCTCACACCCAAATGTTTGTGTAGGATTGATTGTATTTGACTCATGCCTATTTCTAAGGATGCGCGAATTTTATGGTAGGTCACATGCCTGTCTGTTTCAATCATACGGCGCACAGCATCGATGTTTTTGTTGGTCACAGCGGTGGACGGCCGACCATCGCGAGATTCGTCAATGAGATTGATACGACCACGCTTGAATTCTGCAAACCAGCTATAAACAGTCGTCTTGCATGGTGCTTCATTGCCAAAAGCTGTTTCAAGCCGAGCGATGCTCTGTTGAGCTGTCAAATTACACTTAAAATCGTAGAAAATCATACTACGAAAATTTTCCCGAGTTAAATCCATGTTGATGCAGACACAATTTTTTAAATGGCGCCACAAGGTAAAAACAAAAGACAGTCAGATGAAACAAACTGCATTCTACAGCCAAAGAGTTCTATTTTCAAATGTTGCAATAAATTTTTAAATATTGTTTATGTAAGTGGCCAGTTCCGGAAACTTTTAGTGTTACCTATGTACTTACCATTATCATAGACTAAATAATACATTATCTTCACTTTTCAAATTTCAATATTGTGTGACATAATGATACATGTCAATAAGTGACCAGATGTTCCCAGGTTGACCAGATGTGACCAGTGTTTCCCAGGTCCTCAGTTCTATGTCGGTCAATGGTGGAGTAAATTACTCAATGATACGCACAGTGAAGCCGTCGTTAAAAAGTTGATTGTGGAGGCGAATGTGAGTGGGGATGGGCAGGATGTTGTTCTATGTAGTGTCTGAAGTGTGCCTGTGTTGGTTCATGCGGATGTGTATTGCGTTTTTAGTTTCAACTATGTAGAATGCCGGGCAATGTCGGCATTCTAATAGGTAAATGCAGTTATCAGTTTTGCAATTTGTGTTGGGTGGTGTTCTGTATATGTTTGTTGTGTGGTGTATGTTGATGTGGGTTGATGTGTGTGTCTGTATTGATACATTGTACAGATTATATAAATATCTGTTTTGATTAGCAACAAAATTGCTTTTCTTTTATTATTTCATGTTATTTTTCGCAGGTGTATTAGAAAACGTCGTTTGATACACGTGCGAAAGTGTTGATACATATTTCTCGTCCCGACTGTTTTTTAGTTAAAAAAGTTAGTCGTGGCTCTAAATATCAACCTTTTCGCACTTGCATCAAAATGTACTATTATTGTTCACAAAAAATTTGCTGCCCCTAAAATCTGCCGACCGCCCAAGCCTACTCAGCTTGCTGGTAAATCCGCCACTGCATGCACGCACGACCATCGCGCCTGTGCTGGTCCCCCAGTTCCGTTCTGTTCTGACGCCCGCCCCGCGACTCGGTGTGTGTGTGTCACTCGTCTCACCGCGTATTTCTCCGCTCCAAAATCAAAATAAAACCCGCGCGCTCTCATAATAGCTACCTATAAAACAATCCGCGAGTAAAATTGCACCACGGACAAGGAGTTCTGCATGAGATCTCATAACTTTTTAACAGTTAAAGCGTTATGACCATGAGTTTGTGATTCTTGGCAACCTAATTGATAGGTACATGAAATATTTTTGGTGGGATTGCTTATACCTGCAAATGTTTGGTTTCCCTGATCAATTCGTCAGATTTTATCTTGACCCAGGTATGGTACATGGACCATCGATCAGCAATAGGAAACTGTCGAGGGTCTCGCCGGCTGTTCAGCTTCAGATCACACTTGCTCTGCTTCAGTATAGACATTTCCTAGAAAAAAACCTTAATAGATATAAACTACAATTTAAAATAACATAAATTAACTTTTTGTAAAACTTGCCTACAGCAAACTAACCTTGAAAAGCTTGACTTGGGATCTCAAAGTCTGCAGTTCGTATTTCCAATATCTTAATTCGAAATGACTTTTAGCTTTTCGAATTTCAGCAATCAAACGCTTTTTAGTAATTTTTGCTTCATTCAGACAGAATGAGTTCAAAATATCGATGTCAGTCTGTAATTCTATATCATCAAATTCGTCTAAGATAACATCTATTCTATTTGGATAATCATCAAATTCGTTATCTCCTGGTCGTGCTGAATCATCGTTTTCATCGTCAGAATCGTCGTCTGAATCTGAGTTAACTTCCATATTCTCAAAAAGCCATTGCATCAATGGATCACCGATATGACGATTGTAGTATTGTTCTAGCACAAGAACTTCTGGGGCAATGTTTTTTATCAATTTATAAGAGAGCACGCCATTGTTAACTTTATCAATATCACCCTGCAGCTTTCGCAGTTTCGCTACTGCTTCTTTGAGGCACCATTTATGAGATCGTAGCATCTTGTGATGAGGGATTTCTTTTCTCAAACTTATTAAATTAAACTGTGCTAGTTCTTCTGAACGTGACTGGCCACCAATCCTAACCATAGATTGTGTAACGGAAAGAATCGCTTCAAGAAACTGGTCGAGGGCATGGTTTGTAAAGCATATGAGAAGTAGACGTATGCCTGGAAGGTTGTCTAACAAAGTTTTGGCAACTTTAACGCCGAGGAACGTTTTGCCGGTGCCCGGTGGGCCTTGGATGACTGCGAACTCATGAGTCAGGGCTAGTTGATAAGCCTCATATTGACTGTCATTAAGACCGAGCTCAGAGCTGGTGGGCCAGTTTTCCTTGTTTAGGACTTCAACTTTCTTTGAAAGATAACCCGATCTGAGATCTATGTTATAAGTAGTTTCGTGGTTCATGTATTTAGGATTCGTAGGTTCTGGCTGTAAGAAAATAAATGATTACATTTTTTATTCGTCGCCCCAGAGCTAGAAATGGAACTTATAAATATGTAATTTAATTGGTTTTATTTTGGTTTTCAAAATAACGGTATTGAACAACATAAAAACATTTCATACCGATCACAGATCAACTTACGTCAACATTAACGATATATTTGCTCATAGCTATTTGGTCAGGGAAGCCGGGATCTTGCAGAGCATTTAGGACATGATAGTAAGGTTCAAAGTATACTTCGCTTTCTACCATAACATATGGCTCGTCGTCGAAAACTCCATTCATTTTGTCTGCCATGTCAATGAGTGCCACTGGTAGCTGGAAAAAATGAATAAATATCATTCCACCCCCATGCTGTATTTGTCGCTTAATTAAAGTGAACACTATACCATTAGGGAAACGATATTTGATTGATCCTGAATGTAAGGCCACATGTAATAATACGTAACAGTATTGGTTTGAAAACGTCAAATAATATATTTGTTGGTGATACAGGTATTCTATCCAACGACGTAAAGATACATTCTATCTATGGTTATGGTAGTAACGTGTATAGATCAGCGCTTTATAGTTGTTTAATGAGAGGTCAATGTTTATATAAGGTGACTTTAATTTGTACAGCCAAACTCATACTGGAGGATTGGTGAGTGATCAGTAACACGGATCGGTAACACTTTTTGCTAATTTCTCAAAATAAAATCTTGACGTCCCATAGTAATTGACTCGGGGCTAAGCTTGCGTTTGTAAGGAACACGAAAAGAATAATTTACAAGTGAGCAAAAACGATTTCGGAAGGGCAAAAATATTAATATGGCCATATATGAATTCCTGAACCTAATCTTGCCAAACGAAGATCAAAGAACTCCAGTTGTAGCTGTCTATATGGATCTTACCAAGGCTTTTGATCATGTGGACCATGATTTACTAGCAAATAAATTATTTCTCTATAAAATAGCAAAAATTGTCAACACAGAAACAGTATTAGGTGCTTATCATGGTTTTGTAGCATTCCGACTTAGGTATGGTGTTATTTTCTGGGGAAACAGTACAGAGAATAAAAAAGTATTCAAGTCTGAAAAGAGATGTATAAGAGCAATGTGTAGTTTAAAAACTTGGAATACCTGTGTATGTGTGCCATACTTAAAAAAAAATAATATCCTTACATTACCCTCACTATATATTTATTTGTCAGATTTAATCCACATTATTTTAATAAAGCTTCCGAAAATCTTAGCAAAGTTCAACGTTCCCAATATCGACACAAAATTCTTGTACGCCAATGTAACACACAACTTCAGAAAAACAGTGTCTTATGTATGGCCCCAATAATTTACAACAAAATACCAAATAATATCAAGGACATGAGCAATAATTTATTTACAAGTAAACTGTATGTTTACTAGTAAAGAAATGTTATTATAGTATAAATGACTTTTTGAATGATACCTGTATTTAAGTTCCTTAATTTTCAATTTCATATTTTGTTCTGTGCATTTTATATAGCATGTTGGCAATTTTTATTATTATTTGATTGATTTGATATGATTTTTTATGATTATTATTTTATTAATTTGTAAATAATTGGTACCTAATTGATACATTCATACGCCGAAAGGCAAAACATAGAGATCCTTTATAATTTATTAAGATCTAATGTACATTATCTAACCTATGTTTATGAATAAATATATTCTTATTCTTACGAATTTCACAAAAAGAGTAATTGAACCTTGTTACTGAGCACCTACCGAGTCTTCAGTAAGAATTTGGCTGGTTAAATTAAAGTCACCTTATATATCGTTTTATAGAGCTCCCCAGGTTACGCTTACTATCAAATGCGTGTGCATACCATAAAAAGACTACGGACCCCCCCCACACTTGTTAGCGTGGATCCAGGGCCCTTATTGTCTAACTTCGACATCAATCGCAATCGTCTTCAAACGCGCCGTGATTGGCTAGAAATGACATCGCACGTCTTTTTGGCCAATACGACGCTTTTGAAGACTATGGCGATGGATATTGAAGTTAGACAATAAGAGGACTGTTTTCCCTTCTTAGCGTATATCTTCGTCATACAAGGAGCTGAGCCAAGCATTTTTTTGTCATGAAAAATAAATACCAAGTATTTAACCTACCTTTCCTTCTTTCAGCAACTTTACTTCTCTGTCCAGAACCGTCGCAATAATGATATCTTGGAAGTTATTTTTAGTGAAGAGCAGAAGTGAACCATACAGCAGCCGTTTACTATGTGCCCAGTTGATCTTTTGGAGTCTTTGGTTTGTATTGTTGTCAAATTGGATCAAAACGCCGGCTTTACTATTATTCACATAGGGCTCAACGAATTTGACGCCCGTGTAAACGCTGTAAATATTTATTTAAATGTATGTACTTAAAAAACAAGGTTAAAGATGTTCTCAGGTTCTAAGAAGACCTAAAAGCTTCTTACCGAATATTATCATATTTTTTCCTTTTAGGATCAGTAGTGTATCGCACTGAAAAAATTAAAATGTATATAATTAATAAATATGTTCTAAACTTAATACGGAATAAACTTTCAACAAAAAATAGTAATAGACTTCAAATGTTTAGAAGTCAGCGCAGTCCCTACAGGATAGCAACACAAAAAAATCTCGTAAACAAGATATGAGAGGTCATGGGGCGTGGGAAGACGAAAGTCTAGGGTGGGGCAACCTTTTTCAAATATCAACGCGATTTATTGGTGAAAAAAAAAACGTACTTTTGTGCAAACAAAAACTGCCGATCTGTCTTGTCTTTCGTATGTGTACTTTAGTACTATTTTTTACCGTCCCATTCCGTTTCAAGGGGAGCGTAATACCCTGCAATCAGCATACTTACACAAAGTGATCGCCCAAATCTCGAGTTATGTGCTGTCATCCGTTGACGAGTTCTATCTACGAGTTCAAGTGGGTATTATGATAACATTTAAGCAGTATATTACAAACAATGATAGTAGCGTGACACAAAGCGCCTGCCTCAATCGCGAATGGTGCGCTGTCATTCATTGAGTATTTCTATGGTGATGAGACCAGGATCGAAAGTAAGGTGGGTATGCTATCAACTTTCAAGGAATATAAGGGTATTATACAATAGGCATGATGACTAAAAAAAATTTATTAGTCCGTCAGTTAGATTATCTGAAAATATTGGAAACGTATTTTTTCTATTTTCAATTAAACAAACAATGATGAAGATATAGCCCGTTGAAGTTACGCGTGACGTCACATCTAGGTACAATTTTACTTAGAATTGACGTCATTTTCCCCCACTCCCAAACTTTGACGCGCTTTATCTCTGTCATTTTTTGTTTGATTGACAAAAGAAAAAATACGTGTCCAATATTTTTTGATAATCTAATTGACGGACTAAATAGAATAATATTTTGTTTACCCTGTGTACAAGCCTATTCTCAGGCAACGAGCATACCAACACAAAGTGATTGCCGTAATCTCCGATGAGGAGTTCTATCTGATGCCCAGTACGGTTTTAGAAATGGAAGGTCCACAGAAAATGCCGTGACATCTCTAACTACCCACATTATAGAGAAGGTAGATGATGGTAAAAAATGTCTAGCTGTATTTTTAGACTTAAAAAAGGCTTTTGACACAGTCTGTATCCCCATTCTTGTGCAAAAGTTGGAGAAAATTGGCATAAGGGACACTGCACTAAAACTATTTAAAGACTACCTAAGTGACAGGAGACAAAAAGTCAAAATAGGTCAATCTATCAGCAAAGATGCAGAAATAACTTACGGCGTCCCGCAAGGGAGCGTGTTGGGTCCTACATTATTCCTTGTGTATATAAATCAATTGTGCAGTATGAACATTAAGCACGCAAAAGTTATCTCCTACGCTGATGATACTGCAGTAGTATTTTCAAACACAACCTGGGACTCAACTCTAAAGAGTGCAGAATCTGGACTTTCAAAAATGTCACATTGGCTAAACTTAAACTTGCTCACTCTTAACGCGCTGAAGACCAACTTTATCTGTTTTACTAAATATAATCGAACCCAACCCCCCGATAACACTAAAATCAAAATTCATAACTGTACAAATGACCATCTAAACTGTAATTGCCCTGCTATTGTTAAGATTTCCAAAACTAAATACTTAGGCGTAATGATAGACCAGCGACTATCCTGGTTCCCACAAATTGAAATACTGAGTTCTCGAGTAAGAAGGTTAATTTGGATCTTCAAAATGCTTAGACATATAGCTACCCCTTCACTCCTCAATCAAATATACATAGCCCTTGTGCAATCTGTACTTAACTATTGCATACCAACTTGGGGAGGAGCTGCAAAATCTAAATTTATCGAATTGGAGAGAGCCCAAAGAGCATTATTAAAGGTTATGTATTTTAAACCCTACAGATACCCAACAGATAATTTATATTCTTTTTGCGATCTCTTGTCCGTAAGAAAATTGTATATTGCAAATGCAGTGCTAAAAAAGCATAAAAATTCTGTTTTCGACCCACATTTTTCAAAAAAGAGAAAAAGAGGCAACATTATTAAACTTCCATTTTACAAATCTACTTTTGCACGCAGACAATTTAACTATCAGTCAGCTTATATGTACAACGAGATAAACAGAAGTCTAGATATATGTACAAAAAATAACTTTGAATGCAAAAAGCAAACAACATTATTATTAAAAACAAAGAGCTACGAAGAGGCTGAAAACCTAATTTACCAAATTACTTAGAAATAAAATTAACTAGTATGTAGTATGTAGATAAAGAAATATAAAAATAAAATATACAAACAAACAAACACACACACACGCACACACCCTCTCCCTCTCACCCTCATACACATCCTCACACACACACACACACACATACACCCTCTCACACACCCTTCCATAGCACTGACGCATGCTGCATGTTATTTTTCTTTTATTATACTTTTATTATGTACTAAAATCAATTTTTGTAAATGATTCGAAACAGTATTTTAAAACCAAAGCTGTGGGCTGAAGGAGCGGAGTCTTCTGTTACAGGTATTTATTACTTAAAAGAAGGCTCCAGTTGTAATTGTAATTAAGAAAATATTTGGTTACCACAATAAACATTTTTGATTTTGATTTTTTGATTTTTTTTTTATGGTGATGGGGCCAAGTTCGAAAGTCAGGTGGTATGACAATTCTCAAGTGATGTCCTGCAACGATCACACCAATACAAATTGATTGCCGAAATCTCGAGTTTTTGCTGTCATCCGTTGAGGAGTTCTATGGTGATGAGGCCAGGATCGAAGGTCAGGTGGGTATGTTGACAACTAATACCCTGCAATCAGCACACTTTGTGCAAAGTGATTGCTGAAATCTCGGGTTATGTACTGTCATCTGTTGAGGAGTTCCACGCCTATCTCTAAAGACCATCATCAGACCACGACCAAACTAAAACGGGACCTACATGGAAGCAAACTCCTCCAAACAATTTTTTTTTTTAAATTAGTACTGAAATTACAGTTTTATTGAGTAACACACACAAAAAAAAACAAAGAACCTCCTCCTTTTATGAAGCCGGTTAAAAGAAGTTTGAACGTGCAGTCGTTTTATCGTATACAGTCTATAGCTCGTTGTATACAGTAGTTATACAATTTGAATATTTTCACGTTAGCAGTAACGTTCAATGGACAGCACTAATGTCTTGCTCGATCCCAATGCCAGCGGACCAGCCAAGAATATTCCAAATATTGACTTACAAATTCCTTGTCTAAGGGGTCCAATACAATCCTCCCTCAGCAGGCGGAACTGCACATCGAGGTAATGCTCCATGTCTCTGTATCTCCCCTGCACGATATTTGGCCTCAGGAACGGGCGCTCATTCACCAGATCGTCTCGAGTTGGCAGAATACTCATCTGCCTGAAGTTTTCAGGTGGCTCTCCAACTTGTTCAGCACCAAAACAAAGTTTTCGTTGTGTCTGGAAAAGGGTGTTATTGAATTGAAACGGCTACTCACAATTTTAATATTAAGATTTCGCCTGACTACTTAGTATCACTGTATACTGTTAGAAGTGTCAGGCGAAATCTGGTATGAATCTAAACCATGAATCTTTTGGTAGGGTGGTATTAAATGTTCCAATACCTATTATTTACTTTGGTATCTCTGCAATCGTATCGTAAAATCATGATTATGTACTTAAAAATAGTGCATAACGTTTTTTTTTTGTTTTCATAAACGTCTCCAAATTCTCCAATACAAAAGAAATTGTAAATATAGTACAGTTCTATTAACAAGTTAACCCTATAATAATTTAGTATCTATACTCATATAATAGTTATTATTAAACTTCAAAAATGTATTTATCTAACCTTATGTCGTAAAATATTAATTACGAATTCAAAACTACCTGGCATAATGAAAAATATTTTTGATTAAAAATTAAAATAGTAGTTTATGAAACTGGTACATAAAAAGGTTATTTAAAACACGAGTGTTTTAATACCCAGTTATGTATAGTTTCATACACTACTTTATCTAAACTCATGCTTACTAACCTGTTTTCATAATTTTTTGTAAATATGTCGTCAGCCATTTTTGATTATTAATGTAAAAGCTTGTTCTGAAAGTGCTCGTAATTTCCGCCGTTATTTCCAGAATGTCAGGTAGAGTCAAATATCATTCATCACCATCCCTGCTGTCAGTAGTTTTAGGGCAAAATAATAAGTAATAAATACATTTCCTCGAAAACTATGGCGCAACAAACAGTTCATCCATTGACAGACCGAGTCCAATGCGCCGTAAGCCATAGACAATACCTGGCCGAAAATAAATTTGAACTGTAGCCTCGTTACCATTTTGTATGTATTGGAGAACATTATATAAAAACCTCATTGGTATTTGATATTAAACCTCAGACATGGCTGTATGGGCTAAGTTCCCTTTGCCTTCCTAGGTATCGCATGTATAGTCTGTCAAAAAAGTGTTGAAATGAATATTGAAGAAACTATTTTTCTTTGGCCTGGTTACACCAAACAAACAAGTACAAAATCTGTTAAATCGAGTTTACCGCATTGTTATTTCATAAAATATGGTACCTAAATTTTACTACATGAACATTTAAACTTCAAAAAAGTTAATTCAAGTTCAATATTCATTTCAACACTTTTTTGACAGACTATACTGTAATCTCAGAAAAGATTTTTTTATAGCATTGTTGTTATCGATTTTATAGAACAAGCTTTTACAAGAAGAATAAAAAATGGCTAACGAAAAACTTATCAAGATTATGGAAGCAAGTTAGTAGGCATGAGTTTAGATAAAGTACTATACGAAACAATACATAACTAGGTATTAAAACACTCGTGTTCTATTAGAAAACTCGCCTTCGCCTTTTTTTTTAACTGGAACTCGTGTTTTTAATAACCTTTTTATGTACCAGTTTCATAAACTACTATTGTAATTTTTTTAGAGACGTCAGACGTTTCCGGTCAAAATTAGATGTTACATACAAAATTGTTGATGCTATGTTCTGCCTAAAGTGGCATATAAATACTTATTTGAAAACTTAAAAATAAGAAGTTCAGAAATCATGTAAAATTTATGAAATAATTAATTAATTAAATAAATAGATAACTATTTTTTAATCAAAAGATCAATTAGAAACAAATGTAAAGCCGCGAGGACAATTGCGCAAAAGGTAGCGCGCTCGTCTTGATAACAAGAGGTTGCAGGTTCGAATCCTGGCCCAAAGAATTTTTTCAAATTCTTGTCTTTACAATTGTTTCAAATTGATCTTTTCTGGTTAATTCGCAGATTTCCAAAAGGAAAGAGGGTACTGTACGTCTACTTATAATATATGCCAAAAACACGTACTAGGTAGCTCAATTTGCTTACATTATTTTCAAACTTCCTGTTTTATTTTTATCTGTCATATATTCAATCTTATTCAATCAATCTAACAACAAAACATTATTGAATCAGTGCCGTACCAACTTTGATTTGATAGATATTATTATTCTAAAGTGAATTTTATTATTTGCTAGTTTTTGCCAATGATTTCGCAACAAATATTTAAAAAAAAACTGGCCAGAATTTTAATCTGTGGCCTCTTGCTTACATGGCAAGTGCGCTACCGACTTCGCCACCAACGTACTCATCTGTAAAGGAATATGGTAGAAAAATTCAACCCGCATGCAGTCTAAATGTTGCAGTGTGCGAGCGATATAACTGACAGACGTGAAAACGCTCCGAATTAGTCTTTTTTTTTGAAATACTTCGATTATCAAATCGATTCGAGAAATAGCGTTCCTTAATTGTTTTAGTACACAATTTTTTTAAATAAGAGTGCGTATATAATTTATTTAAAAAAATGCGATATTTTTAGGCGACTTCTTCACCACACATTTTCATAATGTTTGAACACTTCCTGACATTTGACAAGGATCCGTTCATTCAATCTAATATGAAGAAGTCACATCCGTAAACACTAAAATACTTATAAAATCGGTTTAAAAGCTCATTTTTGTTTTTACTATAATTAAATACATTCATCTAGATATTTTAAAAAGCAGACAGAATTAGCACATTGAAGTTATGAAACGCACGTAAAAGAAATGAATAGAATTTTCTTTAAATGAAATATATTAGTAATCTAAGTTCTTTTAAATACATTAAGAATAAAGCTATTTAAAAAAATGTTTTTTTACTTTTTATAGGTATGTTTTCTACGTTCTGGAATGGATGGGGTCATGACCCCCCCATAATCATTCATGTCAACTCGAAAAATCTTCTAAGTTCACGAAAATTTCAAACAAACTATTTTGTAATATATATATATATATAATATAATAAACGTCTAAGTCAAAAATATTCAAAATAACGTTATAAAAAGTAAATCAAACTGTGCAAACCAAATTTGCAAAGCTCCATAAAATTAATAGAAGGCTTCCATTTGTGTCGTGATTGAGATTTTTAATTTTATTAAAATTTTTATTTATTTGCTTGACCTGTTTTATTGGTTAAGTTGGCCTCTTTAACTGTACTTGAGATGACCCCCCTCCCCCAAATCTTGAGCTGCGACCGCGCCCGGGTGCAATTGCATTTATCTCAATGGAACACCTGTAGATTTTGCACGCAATCCGAGGTTCTGCCTGAACCATTTTGAAGAGCTTGAATAAAAATGTATCACTGAATATCTATTTCCTTAAATTATTAGCAAAACTTATCGATAATTGAATATCGACTATTTTTAGCACTAGCTTGTTGACGTTATTGATGCCATCTTATCCTGAATCAGAATCAGAATCAGAATGCTTTATTTGTGAACATAGGTTTACAGTACATCAAAGTGATACATGCTTAGGTGGTAAATAATATGTTTGTTTGGACGCTATGATCTACCGCAATGGTATACAAATATTTTATGATAAGTATTAAACGAACAAAGATATTCATGCACATGCAAAATTTCTAATCTAAATATGTGTTATAAAAGGTATCAAATATGAACATTATTAAAATCAGGATACATTATTAAATCAAAATAGTTTTATCATTTAAGAACTGATCAACACTATAATAACATTTTAGTATAAGTAGGTAAAATAGTTTGTTTTTAAATTGTGTAAGATTTAGATCTTTAATATAGTTAGGAATTTTATTGAAGATTTTGGGAGCCATACAATATAAACTTTTGTGCATTAAGCTAGTATTTGAACATCTTAAACATAATTGATGTCTGTATTGCACCCTAACATCCGTGTGGTGACTGTCGGGGAATTTAACAAATAGTTCGGGATTTGTCTTTACAAAAACTGCAACTTCATAAATGTAAAGAGAAGGCATGGTAAGTATTTTAAGGGATCTGAATGATGGTTCGCAGCTGTCTGTTTGTTTTAGGCCACACATTGATCGTATGCACCTTTTTTGAGCTTTAAAGACAGTTTTCTTTTCTGTGGAAAAGCCCCAAAATATAATTCCGTATCGCAAAATAGATGCAACAAGCCCATGGTAAGCGGTTAACACGACTTCTTTGCTTACAATATGGGAAAGCTTATATAAAAGGTATGCTGATTTACCTAATCTGTTACACACTTCTGTTGACTGAGCCTTCCATGTCAGGTGATTGTCAATTAATAAACCTAAAAATCTTGTGACTTTGACTTCATCGACTATTTTTCCATTGTAATTTACATTCAGATTTGGCGTTTTATTAGCACGTTGGTAAAAAGTCATAGATTTTGTTTTCTCAAGATTTGCAATTAATTTATTTTCATCAAGCCAAACAATTATATCTTTCAGAGTATTATTTATGTCATTTTCAAAATTCTTTACATTATTACATTGGATTGTCACAGTACTATCATCTGCAAATAAAACCATGGGATGCGAAATATTACTTGGCAGATCATTAATGTACAGCAGAAAAAGCAAAGGTCCTAATACACTGCCTTGTGGTACGCCGCATGTGATTTTCCTAGCATCAGACATGTATTTTATTTCCTTTTTACTTTGAGGGCATATTTTAGAGATCTCTGTTGTTTGAAATCTATTGCTTAGATAAGAGTCTATGAGACCTAGTACATTACCTCTTATACCATATGAATCTAGCCTTTGTAAGAGTATCTTATGATTAACGTAGTCAAAAGCTTTTGTGAGATCCATATAAATAGCACAGATAGGCGTTCTATTATCGATGTTTATTATAATTTTATTAAGCAAGTCATATATTGCCATATTTATTGTCCTTTTCTTTCTAAACCCCTTTTGTTCGTTTTTTAAAATATTAAATTTATTTAAATATGACTCTAAAGCATTATAAATAATATTTTCAAAAACTTTTGAAAATATACAGACAAGGGCCACGGGTCTGTAGAACTTCATATTAAGCCTATCGTCTTTTTTAAAAAGTGGTTTTACTATCACCGGTTTTAGAGCAACCGAGAACTGAACCGATAGATGTCCCTGTCTGTGAATGTGATTGTGTGCGTATAGTTTCTGCTAGTGTTTTAGTATTTTGTCGTGTGCGTGCACAGCAACGTAATCGAAAAATGCATTAGTAATTAAATAATATGATGTGTTTGTGTGTGTTTCCGCTACCCCCACCGAAAATGACAGACTTTTTTGCATAGAAATTAGTGCGCGGCTCATCTCCGGTTGGTTTAAGGCTCTAAAAGTCTAAACTATACCGTGCGTGCATGCATGCGTGGTAGCGGCCCGCCCAAGGAGGTTTCATGGTGGGGGCACCGGGCGATGGGGTGCGAGATCTCACCGCTATGAAACCTCCTTTGTGTTTGTGACTAGAGATGGGCGGCGAAAAGACGGGAATCTTTCCGGGTTGCAACCTAAAATAGGTAGGTTGCAACCCGAAATGGGTTATTATGCGGGTGAAATCAAAATTAGTGTAACTAAATGAATTAACAAATATAAAATGAGTTTTTGATATGTAATAGACTCTAAATATTTAGTTTTGTATTTTTTATTTAATCTCCTTACTTACACTCATTATTATACTAAATAAAAAGATATAATGATTTTAAAATACTTCAAATCCAACTTTGAACACATGCTCATGAACATTGGCGTTCATTTTAATGTTTATGTTCCTTGGTGCTTAAAAAAAATGAAAATCGATCGAGCAACGCTCGTCTTGGTTATTTTAGGGATGGGTGACCGTAAAATTTAATTGTCAAAAAGAAACACCTGGGTATTTTTTGACAAATCACAAGAAACAGATTGAAACAAACTGATCGAAGTGAATTTTTACCACAAATCACATAAATGACTTTATTTTCCAATTTATTATTCAGTATGTACTGTGAACTGTAATATATTAAGATAGTACCTAGCTTCATATAAAAACCGTGAGATACCTCCTAATATATCACGTAAAAGTAGAGAAAAACGTTAATACCCGAATAAATACCCGTCCGGTGGTTTCAATGGGAATCTTTCCGAAATGGAGAAAGATTTCGGGTGGAATCCCATCTCTAGTTGTGACCTAACCTCACATGCGTGCGCAATGGACTGCTAGATTTTTACACCATAATTTAGGCAATTAATTCAATATTTGTGTTTCTGTTAGTAAAAAGTTTTATTCTGGGCAAAAATGTCTAGCAACAATCTGGATAACTGAATAACTGGAAATCAAGAAAAGCTTACGACAAAATTTATCAAGTTTTTATGGATTAAAAAATAATTAGATAACTATTTTAAGAGTTAAAAGCATATAAAACTTTATTATTAAGATTTCATTTAACTGCTACCTACCTATTATTTTTTTATTATTCTTATCTACCACTTTAATAATGTATTTTTTGTTATGCATAGTTTAAATTTAAATAGGTACTTGTATGTAATTTTGTTTCGTGTGTTTTGTTTTTCTTTTAAGTTCTGTATTTTTACTTTTTTGTGTTTTGGCAATAAATACCATTTTCTTTCTTTAAAAAACTCTTTAGTGACGGTATAAAAAAAAATGTTCCCCAGGGTGGTCACCATAAAATAAAACTCGTGTTAACGATAGCGCCATCTGAGATGGATTGTTTGAGAAGTTTGTCAACCTTTTTATACCGAGGTTCATTGGTCAGGTTTTTGTACCATGTTTTTAGTTCTGTACCCGTCATATGTGGTGGTACGATACGGAACTCTTTGTGCGCGATTCCGATTTGCACTTCGCCAAAATATTTAAACTCACACTTGTGTTTTAATAACCTCTTTACGTACCAGTTTCATAAATACTATTAATTAACGAATGAAATGGACTCACCTTGTTTTCTTCTTCTTGTTCACATATCCCCAATTTACTTCTCAGTTCATTTAATTTTATTTCAAGCTCTGTTGTTAATCGATAGTCGAGTCTTTCCCTCAAACCATCCAGGCAACACTTTGAAGCCCCGTCTATCAAGGATCTGCACTTTTGCAAGGCCGTGGAAGGAGACCGCATTATTATACATTCGCAAAAACAAATGAAATCTATCCAAAAACTGTTAGGATTTCCCCAATACATGTTATTCTTTCTTTGATCCTGCACTTTCGTGTAAGGTAGCTGCATCAGATAATTTATCAGATTGGTGATCAGTTTCGAATTGCAAACGTTTAACAGTAGGTTTAGTTTTAATTCTTCAAAAGAGGAGAGGCAAACTTTTGCAATGACTCTCATGATCAGCACGAACGTATCTAGTCTATCGATTGGTGATTCTAAGAGGTTTTGAAAAGAGTTTGATTTCTCGTGTATTTTCGTTAGAATGTCAGGACCCTCGGTTTCGGCAATTTCTTGTAATATTCTGAAGCCCATCGGATGCTTGGTCCACTGCTCTGCATTGATCTTATTATTATCTCTGCGATTGTATCTCCGGTTCCCTGAAATATTTGTTTATTTATTGCATCTATCAGTGTGACTGCGACTGGTCTCGTTTCCGAATGCACAACTTTACCTGTATACTAAGTGCGAGTTGCCATCGAATGACTTTACTACCGCGTGAATCGAGTTAAGCTGGGTTTACAGCGCGTGTTTTGTCCTACACACTACACCAAAACGTCTACACAGTACATTGTTCCGCTACATATTTGTGTTTATAAGCCCCGTGTGTCCTGCATACTTATCAGTAAAAATGTGTAGCGAAACAATGTTTTGTGTACACGTTTTTGTTTAGTGTGTAGTACAAAACGTGCGCTGGAGTCCCGTAGTAAAGTTATTCGATGGCAACTCGCACTTAGCATTCAGTGATTATAATCGATACGACATAAATCCCCGACTGGGTGTCAGAGGTGTTTACTAATTTTTATTATGTGGAAAAATAATAACCTGCCGCTAACCCAAGATACACTAAATCAACACGTTCTTCGGGCTATATACCAGGGGTGTGGAAGCATTAAAACATGTGGTACTTATACATACTAATGATAATGTAGTAAAAAGGTCGTGTCTGTACACGGACTATTTTTGAGAAATTTTAAATGAAATGTGTTAAATTAGTATTGTAGGTACTAAAAGACAAATCCACCATTTTTAAAATTTTTGTCTGTCTCTGTGTGTGTTTGTATGTTCTGTTCTAACTCGAGAACAATTGAGCGGATTTAAATGCGTTTTTTTTACTATGATCATAGCGACCTTGGTTTAACATGGACTTTATGGGATATTCATAAAATAACGCCCAACCCGAAAGCTGGGCAGAAATTGAATTCACGCGGGCGGAGCCGCGGGCCGCAGGCAAAGGCTAGTATGTACTTTTAATAAATCAAGTTTTTTAATCATACTAATATTATAAATGCGAAAGTTTGTGTGTGTGTGTATGTTTGTTACTCTTTCACGCTGAAACGGCTGGTCGGATTTGGATGAAATTTAGAGTATACGTGGGACGCACTATAAGTTTCCGGAATGAATATGAAAAAATACTATTAAAGGTACAAAATTAATTTATTGTTTTTCAAAATAATCTCCCTTGGCGTCTATGCACTTTTTCATTCGATCAAACCAGTTTTGAAAACTTTTGTGCCACTCCCCTGTGGTGACCTCTGAAACGTGTTTTTCATACTCCTCGACAGCCTCTTCTGGTGATGAAAATCGTTGACCGCGTAATTGGTTCTTAATTTTTGGGAACAGAAAAAAGTCACAAGGTGCCAGGTCGGGACTGTATGCAGGATGACTCATGAGTTCTACATTTTTCGTCTTCAAAAAGTCGTTTGTCTGTCTGGCCGTGTGAGAACTAGCATTGTCGTGGTGCAGGATGATACGGTGTTTACGGTTATTTTTACGGAGTTCGTCAATAACTTCCGGCAAACAAATGGTCGTGTACCAGTCACTATTCACGGTACAACGATTCTCTAAAGCAACAGTAGCCACTTGTCCAGTTTTATTAAAAAAAGAAGCAATCATCCGCTTAGATGCACTTTTCACGCGCGCCACTTTGGTTGGTTTCGGCTCATCTTGAAAGACCCATACGCTCGATTGCTGCTTTGTTTTGGGATCGTAGCAATAAATCCATGTTTCGTCACCTGTTACTATGTCCCACACCAAATTTGACGCACCTTCGTTGAATCTGGTAAGCATGGCACTGCACCAAGTGACGCGGTCCGTTTTTTGAGCCTCGGTCAAGTTGTGTGGGATCCACCGCGAGCACAGCTTTCTCACACCCAAATGTTTGTGTAGGATTGATTGAATTTGACTCATGCCTATTTCTAAGGATGCGCGAATTTCATGGTAGGTCACATACCTGTCTGTTTCAATCATACGGCGCACAGCATCGATGTTTTTGTTGGTCACAGCGGTGGACGGCCGACCATCGCGAGATTCGTCACTGAGATTGATACGACCACGCTTGAATTCTGCAAACCAGCTATAAACAGTCGTCTTGCATGGTGCTTCATTGCCAAAAGCTGTTTCAAGCCGAGCGATGCTCTGTTGAGCTGTCAAATTACACTTAAAATCGTAGAAAATCATACTACGAAAATTTTCCCGAGTTAAATCCATGTTGATGCAGACACACGATTTTTTAAATGGCGCCACAAGGTAAAAACAAAAGACAGTCAGATGAAACAAACTGCATTCTACAGCCAAAGAGTTCTATTTTCAAATGTTGCAATAAATTTTTAAATATTGTTTATGTAAGTGGCCAGTTCCGGAAACTTTTAGTGTTACCTATGTATATAGCTTATACCCTAACGTAACACATAGGCAACTTTTTATCCCGAAAAAAAAAGTGGTTAAACCGAATAACACGCGGGCGGAGCCGTGGGCAAAAGCTAGCAAACTATAAAAATTACAATGTAATAAACATAACATAAAACATATCGTCACGACAGGGAACCGAGGGGGTGTCAGAGGTGTTCCTGAGCGTGAACTGTGAAATGCAAGTCACGGTCCACACCCGTGTTTCACCGAAAATTATTGCGTCCCTACGTGATGGGTGGTGAGGCCTATCGCCGTACTTCGGGCATAATTACACGCATTTTAGAGCATGGAGTTTTCCTCACGATATTTTCCTTCACCGTTCAACAAGTGATTCAATAGCGAATGAATGGGCGGTAGCGTTGCATTAAAGGTAGTGATTTTACGCAGATTGATTTCCATCTTTTTCAATAGATCTGGAATGGTTAATAACAGAACCAAGCGTCAGCTGGCACACCCGCGGTGGGTGTGGATGTGAGAGGCTGTGAAAGTGGTAAAAAAAAAGTAATAGTACGCCGGCTGAAACCAAGTCTCCAGTATGAATTTGGAGATATAAACGAAAGTCACCTCAATAATACTAACCTGGCCGCAGACCGCGTCGAGAGTAGTTATTATCCCTCTCCATGGTGCAGGTAGACGATGAAAATCATTTAAACTGGAAAATAAAAAGTGGTTACTACGAGTAGATTTATTTTATTATATCAAGTGGATGGGGTCGTTATTTCCCCTCGAAGTTTGGAGCCCTAGTTGATCTACATGATGGTACATTGTTGTTTGCTCACTGTTTGCTATGGTACGGTCATTATTGTCTGAAAAGGTGATACAAGCAAGCCACTCACCTCAAATGTTATTTAGGTCATGATAGATCTCTATGCTTCGCTCCCATTTCAAATTAAATAAATTATTTTTTGTATGTACGCACCATGTTAGAGACTTCACATTGACTTCGCCGGACCCATAGCTGGTCACCATCTTTTCATTGTTATCGATGCCTTTACAAAATGGGTAGAGGTAATTCCGACAAAAACAATTACGAGCTCATGGTGCGTATCTAAACTTAATGAGCTATTCTCAACATTTCGACTTCCACACACTGTTGTGTCTGATAACGGAAGACAGTTTACTTCTAGAGAATTTGAAACAGCGCTAAAGTAATATGGAGTGTTACACAGGACTTCGGCTCCATACCATCCTTCAACAAATGGTCTTGCTGAACGTTGTGTGCAAACTGTTAAGAAGGCATTACAAAGCATGCAAAACGAACCCGGCAACCTTCAAGATAAAATACTGTCAATTAAAACATTACTTCGTAAGACGCCAAATCGTACAACTTGCAGCACCCCATATCAACTGATGTTCGGTAGAATCTCTCTACGACGAAATTGCATAAAATGCTTGGTAAAAATACACCGAATTTGGGACAACAGTCTAACACCTCATCCTCTCAAATTAGATTCTTGAACGTTGCACAGAGAGTTCAAGCTCGTAACTATGATAACAGTGGTCGCCGCTGGACATTCGGAACAGTCTCCCGAAGGCTTGGAAACCTCCACTATTTAATTAGAACGGACTCTGGATAAAGATTCACGGCGGAGGCGCTGATAGATCTCTATGCTTCGCTCTCATTTCAAATTAGACATGTGCCATGTGTCGCGATCACTATATAAAGAAATTATGTTTTACAAGCACGACAAATAATTGTTTCCTTGAATATCTAAAAGGTCATTTTTAGTAGATTCAGTCCGGGAAACGTGAAAACGCACTATTATTTTGGGGGTGCAGGGGCCAAAAGGGTGGGCCGCCTGGTTTTGCCTGAGAGCTGTTCTCTTACTCTCCCCCGAATAACTTCGGTAGGATTTGCGAGTAAGACGGTGGTACCTCCACAGTCGAGCCCGGCATCAGCTAAATATTATATAAAAACAAAATTATTAATCCTTATTACATTAAAAAACGATACTAAACATGGTATAATAGCCGCACAGCCAGTAATGGTGCTTCGTTTTTACACTGACTAGGCACTAGCAAGCAAAACCGACCGCCACCTGACAATAAAGTTATTTTTTGTCAACTTCTTGTGTGGTAACATGCTACAAAGTTTATATTTTCATTTATATTCTATATTTTTTTTAATGAAATTTTTGCAATATATTCAAGCTATGCCCATTACAATACAAATTTTCTTAATTAAATTTTCGCTTTTTCATATATTTTCAGAGAAATAACTATAATATATAAAAGGTCAAACATTATAGCAAAACTGAATTCTCCGTTTCTTATTTATCTGAAAACGATACCAAACATGGGATATTGGGTTCAAAGTAAAGGTGATGAGCTCCAAGAAAACGCGGGCGCTCCCCCCTTTGGTCCCCTGTACCCCCTAAAGAGTAGTGCGTTTTCACGTTTCCCGGACTGAATCTACTACAAATAACCCAAGTAACATTTGAGGTGAGTGGCTTGCTTGTATCACTTCCTTAAAGGTCTTTGACAAAAACACCGGTAGTACTATACTTTCTATCGATGGGTTGTCATTATAGTCTAGACTAGAATTCATTGAGTACAAATAACTTTTTTTTTAATCACCAAAATTAAAGAATTGGGTGGCTTTCAAAGTTGTAAATTTCAGACCATTTTTGTTACATGGTTATCTTAAAGACTAAACTATAGTTAGGAATTTAATTTAATTATGTATTTATTTAATATTTAGGAGTCTTGCAGCTTAATACACAATTAATACATAAAATGGTGAACCTATGCTACTGACAAGTCTCCGTATGTGCCATATTGGTACTGTATTCTATTTAAACAACAAATACTGAAAACGCCGATTTTTTGTTCGCAGTTCTGTTGGCCTTCCCTTTTTTAGGGTTCGCTACCTCAAAAGGAAAAAACGGAACCCTTATAGGATCACTATTTTGTCCGTCTGTCTGTCAAGACCCATTATCTCAGGAACGCGTGGGGTTCAAATCAAAACCATATACTCAAGTCTACCTTTCCCTTGAAGCTGTGAAAAAATCAAACTTCCAAGTTAACGTGAAAAAAAAAATACGGCCGTTTATGTCGCAAAGGAAAAAGTCTTAAAATTATACATTTGTAATTAAAACATAAACAATCCATCCATCCATCCATAGGCCCGTGTTCGTCCACTGCTGGACGTAGGCCTTTCCCAAATTTCGCCACTTATGTCGGTCCTCCGTCCTCCTCATCCAGCCGCCCCCCGCAACGTCCTTCAGGGAGTGTATTTTTGAATCATTCGAATTTCAACTCGCATACGAATCCGCATGATTCGCATACGAAAATTTAAAATCAGTATTTTTGAAAATTCATTCCGTGAATTCTGCAACGAATGGTCTACTAGTTCTAGTAGAATCTACGCAAGAATGACATGACTGATATTGAATTGACAAGTTAAAATGTTTTGATGCATATTTACATTCTTTATTCATATCCATTATATTTATACATATATTCATATCTATATCTATAATTTTCATTATTATTTTTTATTTGTGTAGAATAAGTTCTGTTGTAAAATCCGTTTGTATGCTTGAAGCCAACCTATTTCGTGTATTCTTTCACCACGGTATTGGTTGGCTGGAAGAAACCTCTGGAAGAGGTAAGCTCGCCTTTGAGCATATATTTTTTTGCAATCTTAGTTTGAGTTTCTATGTATGTACAATAATAAAGGATATAATAATAATATAACATATATAACTAAAAACAGACAACAGAAACTAAAACAATCAAAAGGAAAGGTAACAACAACGGGAGAACGAAAACGTCGATGAGAGACTGACACATGCTTATGTATACTCTAAGGATGTACATTATGACTTAATTTACGTTCCGTTCACTTCCATTCATTACCGGTATTTAAAATCAACGAAATATTGCTTTCCAGTTCTTACTGCTATCTACTGATTCAAAAATACGTAAGATCGTGACCATTCGAATTGAATTTCGCACGTGATACAGCTCCTGGAGTGTATTTTTGAATCACTCGCCGTGAATCATATATTCACACTCGAATACAATTCACTTGCAAAATTCAATTCGAATGGTCACGATTTTACGTATTTTTGAATCAGTAGAAATCAATGAAACGGTTTTCGTTTTACGCAGAAAAAATAAGAACCGGAAAGCAATATTTCGTTCATTTTAAATACCGATAATGAATGGTGGTGAACGGAACGTAAATTAAAAAGTTATAATGTCAGTCTTTCATCGGCGTTTTCGTTCTCACGTTGTTGTTTCCTTTCCTTTTGATTGTTTTCGTTTCTTCTTTTTACTTCTATTTTAGATTATTATTATGTAGGTACACTTTTCAGTCACGGGCCCATAGGGACCCGGTCATTTGAAAGCCATTCACGGGGCCGAAGCCAACATTGAAGAGGCCTTAGTACCATTTAATCTAAATGTGAGATGGCCGCATCCATGGAGGCCTCTCCCTCAATGTACCATTGGGATACATTAACGGAAAGTCCCCCATAGTTGCCAAACTATTGCCAGGAAGGAAGACTTGGAGTGGGCTATGAGGTTGGGATGATAGATGGGCCGGATATATTATTATCATTATTATTATATATCCTTTATTGTACACACATAAAACTAAGATTACAAAAAGAAAAACATACTCAAAGGTGAGCTTACCTCTTCAAGAGGTTTCTTCCAGCCAACCAATACTGTGGTGAAAGAATACACGAAATAGGTTGGCAGCAAGCATATAAAAGGATTTTTACAACAGAACATATTCTACACAAATAAAAATGAAAATTATAGATATAGATATAAATATAATGCATATGAATCCATCTATCCATCCATCAGCCTGTTTCGTCCACTAATGGACATAGGCCTTTCCAGGGAATACCCATACTCACACATGCAGGGCAGGTGGGTTAGTGAGCGCGGTGCCGAAACCCTTGCACCAGTGGCGCCTATGAATAAAGAATGTAAATATGCATCAAAACATTTTAACTTGTCAATTCAATGTCAGTCATTCAGTCATGTCAATCTTGCGTAGATTCTACTAGTAGAAATCAGAAAACGAGTGGGTCAGACCACTCGTTGCAGAATTCACAAATGAATTTTCAAAAATACCGATTTTAAGTTTTCGTATGCGAATCATGCGGATTCGTATGCAAATTGAAATTCGAATTATTCAAAAATACACTCCCAGGGTGCAGGAGCATGCACACACACATTGACTTTTATCGCATACACATTACACAAGCTCAGTGTTTGTTGCGATAGAACCTAGCCATTCAGAATTTGTAATAAATATGAACGTGTCCCGTAATACCAAAAATGATAATGAAAACTTTATGTGTTTCCAACTTTGTTTTATTAATCTGTTACATGATAATATGGGCTATGTTTCTGCTCAAACAATTTTATATGTATCATTGTTTTTAATACCAAACGAATAAGAAAACAGTTCATTTACGCTGTAAAAAAGGGGGAAATGGAATTCGCTTACATTTCATTTCAGATAAGTATTTTGGCAGGAATATTATTCAGTAACATAAATAAATACTGTCTAAATCGAAATAATAGTGAATTATGGTGGAAATATGCTTTATTTGCAAATGATTTTGGTATTAAGTTTGTATGGGCAATTCAACTTTCGCTGGCACCTTAAGGAATCTGTTCTGAAAAGGAGTTGTTCATCTGGCCCTACTGATTTTGATTCGGATTTTATTCTGGACATAGTTCTTTTCGATATGCTGGTGTAAAACACAGCCCTCTCTGGGCTAAATTATAATATAATTTATCCTGTCAATAAGACACCAGAGAGGGATTATTAGATCTGTTCTGTACAAGTAAAATTACGTTTAAACGCAACGTATTCCAGCAGATAAAGGACCTAATGTAAACTACTATATTAAATGAACATTTCTTTTATGTTTAATATTCAATATTATTATATTTTATAGTTAATTAGAATAGAATAAATAAATTATTCCATGTAAACCCACCTTTATCCAAACTCTTAACCTGTTTATTAAAGCCACAAGATGAGACACACACACACTCACACACATATACGTACAGGCACACTAATCACTCGACACACACAACCCTTTAGTTTTTAATACGGAGTCTTGCTTGCATCTTTTTATTTAAATTTATTCAGTAGTTATAGTTATGTTCCTCGTCTTTTAAAATATATTGTTAGCGTAATGAAATCCGTCATTGGCACTATTTCTTGATGATATTTTTATGTTATCTTTAAAACTGTACTTGCTGTGGATTTTTGTTTATAAATAAAATAAAATAAAAATAAAATAAGATTATAACAATTACTTTTTCGTTCAAAGTCACAATTTTCCAATACTTTTCTGGCTAGTTCTCGTAGTTGAGTGGGAATAAATTATGTGCGGGGTGTCATACTCTCTACAACTCACCTCTTACCCCGATTGCCATGTCGACCTGTCGTTATCTATCATGATCCTTTGATATTGTGTACAAATGTAAATGGTTTGGAAAAAAATAATGTTTTGTATAAAAAAATTGTTTTTTGGCTCTGTAAAGCGAGCTGTAAAGTTGGGTTTTTTTAGTTAAATTGTTATTCACCCGAGGCACAGACTTAGTTCCAATAGTGTCCATCTTTACAGATAAGACTGTGGCATTGTACATTACTCGTCAGTTAACTTTGTGGGTGTGCGAAGCTGCAACATACTTAATCTTTTTTACACTCCAAGCTTCCACAATTTACTGTTGTGGTCTCTCTGTGAGCATGGTTGCTTTTAGTTTGATTGGAGCAACCACCTTAATAGGGTCAGAGTGTCGATAAGGTAAGGGGGCACGATACCGGGTAGTACATGCATGTTGTAGTAACAATGAAACTACTCAAACCCAGCCAAACTATATTCTTTGCAATATAATCACCATCATAATTATTTTATTTGACTCTAATAAATAAACTGGCTGTCTGTGTAAACTGAAACTCGTTGGTAATAAATCACGCAAATACAATATGTAGATTATTTGAATGCCCGAAAGTGAAATACTGATTTGTACTTACATGGCCAAGATGGAATAAAACAAATCTCAGGATAGGCAATAATACTATCCAAGTAGATGTCGTTACAAAATAAAAATAAGTGAACTTTTCATTTTCAAACTTAAAAACATAAATTGCAACACGACCACAAGTTTCCAGTAATAGTGTAATTATTAATTAATCTTCGTCGACCACAAGTCGCGCAAAGCAAAACATGGGAATAATTTTGCAATGTTGCCAACTCAGTTTTAAGGAAAACGCTCACTAGGTAAAAAAGTGAAAATAAAAAAAATTTAATCATTTTTGAAAGTTGGACCCCCACCTCCTCCCACGTAGCTTTTAACGTACCTAGGTACTTTACAGTGGTTATGAATAAACATTCCCGGTCCCATCCATCCATCCATCAGCCTGTTTCGTCCACTGCTGGACATAGGCCTTTCCAGAGTTCACCACTCTTGGCGGTCCTCCTGGAAGAAATGTCCATACTCACACACGCTGGGCAGGCGGGTTGGTGAGCGCGGTGCCGAAACCCTTGAACTAGTGACGCCGCTGCCCGTCACCAGTCTGATTTATATAAGGCCCGGCAATTGGGGATGGATATGCCGCCATCCATGCATCGGTCCCAGCCCAGGCAATGGTGCTGAGCTGCCTGGTAAAACAGACTGGTGACGGGCAGCAGCGTCACTGGTGCAAGGGTTTCGGCACCGCGCTCACCAACCCGCCTGCCCAGCGTGTGTGAGTATGGGCAATTCTTCCAGGAGGATCGCCAAGAGGAGCAAAATCCTGGAAAGGCCTATGTCCAGCAGTGGACGAAACAGGCCCATGATGTGATGTGATAATTAATTTCATTTAAAAAATAAAATAACATGTAATTTTCTAAACACGTTAATTTATGTAATTCTGACACTAATATGGAAATATATTTATATTTTTTAAAGTTATTGCTTTGCTTAAAACCGAGTCGTCTAATATGTAGGCTATTCAAGATTGAATTTACCCATGAAAATGGTAATTCACCAATAGAAATATCGGAAACACGTAGCTGACGTCATAGGGGAATTAACCATTCATTCATTTGTCGTGTTTAACGCACATTCTGCACATCAACAAGCAGTGCGTTCCGAGTCACAACATAATCGATTATATCGCGTCTATCACGCAGACTAACAATAAAAAATTACTTGTAACTCTGTATAAAAATTCTAGCAGACCTAGTAGACTGCGTTTTATCGAATAGTACCTCTGATTTAATGTTGGCTCTCCTGTCTTCTAAACGTAATGATTGGATAAAACAAAATTTTATGAATAGGGATTGGATGATCTAAACTGGATTGCATTGCTACCAATACCAACATAACAGCAGAGGTACTATTTGATGAAACGCACTCAACGGATTTGAATGCGTATTTTTTATTATCATCGTAGTGACCCTGGTCCACACATAGGCTATGAAGGCATAGACAAATTGTTCATCCATGATAAAGGGATGTTAACACCCAAGCTGGAACCGTTAACATCCCTTTATCATGGATAAGATTGAATAAATGCTTTTATTACTCAAAAACCACTCAACGAATTTGGATGCGGTTTTTTTATTATCATCGTAGTAACCATGTCCAATACATAAGATATAAGGGGTGTTAATAAAATAAAGTCCAAGCCGGAAACGGGGCAAAGATTTAATAAACGCTTTTATAACTCGAGAACCATTGAACGGATTTGGATGCGGTTTTTTTATTATCATTGATGTTAGCTTGGCCAACACATAGACTATAAACGATGTTCATAAAATAATGCCAAAGCCGAAAACGGGGCAATGATTGAATAAACGCTTTTATAACTCTCGAACCACTCCACGGATTTGGATCCGGTTTTCTTTATTATCATCATAGTTACGCTGGTCAACAAATAAACTACAAAGGTGTTCATAAAATAACGCCCAAGCCGAAAACAGGGCAAAAATTCACTGAACGCGGGTGAAGCTGCGGGCAAAGGCTAGTAATTAACAATAAATACATAGAGTCGACGTGAATCAATTTTAGCTGAGTGAATTACGAGCTCTTTTAAATATAAATATTGCACGTTTCCAAACAAAATATATACAAGAGATTAGTTTAGATAAGTATTAACGAATATGTTTCAAGCATAAATCAGCCAAAACAACCCATTTTTATACGTTTCTTCGTACCATGTAGCATGTCGCTTGTTTTTTGTATAGAAACAAGCCAGCGCTATTTTAATCCTTAGGTTTGGTCACTGGTATGTCTGTGATCTATCGTCAAATATCGGAATGTTCTGAGTCATTGGTGGCCGTACCGGTGCGGCGGCGCGGCGCGGCGGATGTATGGATGGATGTTTGTTACTCTTTCACGCCGTAACTACTGAACTGATTGGGCTGAAATTTTACATGAATGTAGTTCTAGACCTGGAATAGGACATAGGCTACTTTTTATCCCATAAATCAGTTCCCATGGGATGAAAATGAGCTTTCAAATTTCCATAGAAAAGTGATGTGTCACCCTTTCACGCTGTAGTTCTAGACTTTGAATAGGACAAAACTACCTTTTCCCTTTGTTCCCATGGAAAAGCTATAAAAGAGACACAAAATGGGAAACAGAGGCGCACACATTTCACCAGCTGTGTTTACTGTAGGTAACAGTCCGAATAATTTTAACTAATTTTATAGGAGTACATAAACAAAAACTAATTCAACGCGGGTGAAAGCGCGGGCAAAAACTTGATTTTGAGATATTCACATTTAAAGTTTTTACACGTATTACCGGGAAATATTGCTATATAGAGCAACGACCTTAATTGTATTAAGGTCGTTGATATAGAGAGTGCTGTTTTTTAGTGCATTCAAAGACATATAACCACTTCGTTTTACTAGGTTATTAATATCCGGGGCGTTTGTTTTGGTTTAAATACCACTAGGAAATAGTAGGAAAAAACATAATATTTTTTTTAAACCCATGTTACACGCCCTTTTTGCATCCAATTGTAAAATGGTTTTGCTCATGGTTTCGCTCGCTTGGAAAGTGTCTTTGTATGTTATTTTATAAACAACCATTTTATGTTGACCATAGGTACCCCTAGCATAGTGGACCATATCGACAGCTCGATATACGCTGTTCGTCCCTCTTTAGGTAGATCAACAGAGTGAGACAGATCTCTGTATCAAGCGCTATTCGAGCTCGATATGGTTTGCTATTGTAGACTAGCAGATACTACGATTGTACGATAAATAATAAAGAAAACGACATCCAAATCGTTTAAGTGAGTAGTTCTTGAATAAAAACGAAACATACAGGGAGACAAAATATTTAAAAAAAATGTAGCTTTTGTTGAAGAAACACCATGAGCCACGAAGAGTTGGCACAGTAGCAAGTGGCCAGCAGCCTGTCAGGGCTGGACTGGACCGACATCGACAGCACAGCAGCACATCGAACCTCGTGTGATCAATGGAATGGTGATGGGTGCAGAAGTCAGAAATATAAGATGCCTCTTACAGGTTTAACGCACTCAACATTTATTGTTATAATAAATAGGCATTAACATTTGTGATTAATTAAACAAATATATAAGTCTAACATTATTGGATTTGGTTTGGTTGTAAAGAGACCGGACCAAAGAATATACCTAGTACTCAATCAATCAAAGCCGTTTTATCTGGCTTCCTATAATGTGTCTCCGCACATTAGTTCCGCCAATATCTAGTTATAAGTGAATAGACTTGCTGGAAGTTTTCAAGTTAAAATTTGGTTAACTTGAGTTCTCAAGCGTTAACCTACAACAAAATACAAAAAACATTACTAAGTACACAATATATACACAGAGAAAAATAAACATTAATAAAACCTTAATATGTTACCTACATTAAATACTGAAGTTGATGCTCGTGATTGTTGGCACTTGGTGGAACTTTTGAAACATTTTTTGTTTGATAAACACTTGTACTTGTCCACTTATTTATATTAATTTCCCTTACCGGTTTCGCTGTTAAAGCATTATCAAAGGTAATTGATATTTACCATTATAAAGGTAAACAACCAAACAAACCTTTGATAATGCTTTAACAGCGAAACCGGTAAGGGAAATTAATATAAATAAGTGGACAAGTACAAGTGTTTATCAAACAAAAAAAAAATGTTAAATACTGAATATTATTAAAACACTAGTAAGTACCTATACAACAGACTATGCTACTTTTATAGTTTTATATTATTTAATTTAATAAACTTACTTAACGTGTATACAAAAGGACTATATACAAAAGTCAGCAGAAAGCTGAAGTTAGCGGGACGGGGGATTTGTGGACGAAGAACATCATATAAAGAATACTGTAATCTTTGACACTCAAAAAACATATGATCTACAGTACCTTCATACAAGCCACATTCACAGAGGGAATGATGCCTCACCCTGATCTTTGCCAGAAAAACGGGAGAACATACATGACCTAGCCGGAGGCTTGAGGCTCTTGCCATGACTTGGACCACGCCTTATCTAAATTGGTTTTCGCCAGAGGAAGATGATCATGGTGGTAAACAACATTGTGTTCGGAAGTACCTATTTCTACAGCGTCTTTAGCACATGAGTCAGCTATTTCGTTGCACATGATCTTGAAAAAGTTGTGGACTCTTTTTGTAACAATCTACAATATGCGGATGATCTAGCACTTTATGTTTTCTTTATGCTCTTTTTTACCTTAATGATTGGCTTCAGAATAATGGGTTATCCCTGTCTGTTGCAAAGAGTTGCGCAGTAATTTTTACAAAAAAACGTTCAATCGTGATAATAAAGTACAATGATGATCCCATTAAAATTGAAAATAAAGTGAAGTTTTCAAAAATCAAAATCAAAATATTTATTTTTGCAAAATAGATACATTAAGTATACTTTCTACAAGTCAATGTTAATTTACACAATATAATATATCTTTAGAATATAAAAAAAATATATAATAATACGGGAAATAAAATATACACCTGCATTAATAAATGATAGTCGTAAGTTTTTAAATAAATAAATAAATAAAAAATAAATAAAATAGGGGAATCTAGGAATAAAAATATTATATATACATAATACAATGAAGAAATAATAAAAACGGGAAATACATACAAAAAATATTAAGGGTGGGCTACTAAAATGTAATAAAGTTATACACTTGCATAAAATATAGAAATATAGGAATAAAAATATTGTATATACATAATGCCTAACCATCCGCACCATTCGATTAGTATTGCTAAGAAGAAGGGCAAGAAACTTAGCAAACATTATATTATATTGCAATTTTAGGAGTGATCCTTGATTCAAGGCTTACTGGCGTGCCCCATTTCACTTATATTTCTCAGAAGTGCGAGAGGGGGGTGAATGTTCTCCGTGCGCTCTCTGGCGTATGGTGGGGATCTCATCCTTACTCACAAAAAAATTTATATAATGCTATTGTTCGGAACCATTTAGATTATGGTAGCTTTGTTTTGGATCCCTGCAACAAATCAGAATTTGAGAAAATCAACAAAATCCAAGCTAAATAATTGAGAATTGTTGTAGGTGCAATGAGATCTTCGCCTAAAAATGCCTTGCAAGTAGAATGTGTCGACCCTCCTCCACACCGGCGCAGACAATACCTTTCAGATAGGTTTAACTTCAAAATTGCTCAAAATTCGAATCGCCCTCTTTTAACAAAGTTAATGCATTTATACAACCTTGTATCCCAATCCGGTTTTAGCTCAGAATCAGATTTACCTTGTGTTTTAAGAAGTTATATTAGTCTTTCGAAAATTAACCATCCCACTGTAAAATTACAAATCAACCCTCCATTTCATATTCCCTTCAAAGCCTTGATTTTTGAACCATACGTGATTACGAATTTTGGCATAGATAAAGGTTCGACCATTGCTGACAAATCCTTCCAGTATATTTTGGAGAAAGACTGGCAGGGCTGGCTGAACATGTTCACTGATACCTCTAAGTTATCAAATGAAACTAATGTTGGAGCTGCAGTTTGGATTCCCAAATATGAAATTATTCTCAACTTTAAATGTCCCCCAGAAGCTTCTTTTTTCACTGGAGAAGCAATTGCAATTTTGGAAGCAATCTCATTTTCCAACACTCACAAACTTAATAACACCATTATTTTTTCGGACTCTTTGAGTTGTCTCCAAGAATTTCCCACCGAGGGTTCCGTTAAAGATTTAATTAGAAATTTTAATTTCTTATGATTTAATTAGAAATGTAAAGTTTTCAGATTTTTTCCTATATTTACTTATACCTATTACTTACCAAATTTTATAGTTCTACGTCAACGGAAAATACCCCATGAATTTAGATTCCCTTGAGAGTATCAAAATATATGTTTTTTGCGGCATAAACGGCCGTATCTTTTTTACGCTAAGTTAGAAGTTTGATTTTTTCACAGCTTTAAGGGACTGTACACTTGAGTATATGGTTTTAATTTCAACTCGATACCTATACGCGTTCCCGAGATAAAGGGTCAATCCTTTGATCAGGGTTTATCCTATAAGGGCTCCGTTTTTGTCTTTTTAAGGTACGGAACCCTGAAAAATAAGAATCGTTCTAATACTAAATAATAACACTAATACTAATCTAGTATTAATTTAATTGTAGGTACCTACAACCCCCCCGATACTAAAACCTGGGGGGCAATTCCGGAGAATCAATCGAATCGAGATTTATAAAACTCGATCAAAAAATTTATGGAGTTCGACTGATAAAATGGGTTTTTCCGATCGAGAAGGGTAATTCGACAGACTCATAATATTCTCAGTCTATCGAATTAGCTTTCTCGATCGTAACAACCCATTTATTCAGTCGCACTTCATACATTTTTAGAAATCTCGATTCGATTGATTCTCCGGAATTGGCTTCCTGGCTACGCCCATACCCCAACCGAACTTAATTCTTGCATTATTAGTTACCTACCGCGGCGCCTAGCCGCCTAACGACCTAAGCACCGTGCAGTCGTCTTCGGCGACTAGCCTCTCAAGCTCCAGCTTCATTTGTACGTGCCTCTGCCTAATCCTCACTGCTGGTGGTGCGCTCCTACTTGCTTTAGGTAACAGTGTTACTCGTTGGGAAGAAAAAAGTGGTCAACGTGTAGCTAGGTTTACATTTAGGCTAGTTAGAAGTAGAGTAACTAGCATACTATTTATCCGACTACTCTACTCACTTTTGTCTAGTAGCCGTATACATTAATACCAAGTAGTGCGAACTGTGAAATAGGTACGTAAAAAAAATAAACGATGGATGCTGTTCGACGTCGTCACCGTTTGAGACGAAGTAAGTTACAGAAGTTTTAGAAGAAGAAACATCAAAGACATAAAGAATATAGGTTAGAGATTGGATCAAAATAAGATAGGAGAAAGGAGCATCTGCTAATCTACTTAGAGAATTAGCAATAGAAGATCCCAAAGAATTCAAAATGTATTTAAGGATGACGCCAGCTAAATATTTATTATTTTGAATTTAGTTCAATCGTTCGGAGCTTGACAATTTTGACTCGAAGCCTGAAGTAGAGTCTATTTTACCACATACGTTATCAACTCTACTATCTTTAGTACTAACTGTAACTGTTCACACTAAGCTAGTAATGTTATTAGTATCTTTTATCCCTGGTACTCTACCGCCTACTCTACCCGTGTAAACTAGGCTTAAGAGTCGCGCTTTGCCAGGTCCCGGTGTTAAATGGTCTAAGGCTGAGATTCAGAGTGCATTTTGAGTCCAAACTCAATCTTACAAACGTCAAAAAGCGACGTGATCCCATACTAGGGTGACGTTTGTAAGATTGAGTTCGGACTCAACATGCACTCTGACTCTCAGCCTAAGTGTGATGATGATGTACGCTGGTGCCGACTGTGCGTTAGAAATGAATTTCTTTGATGTACAAGCATTGTTTTCTTTAAGGCGCCTAGGCACGCCACCGTTTTAGTACAAAATTTGATAACCCGTTTCTCTGTTGTTTTTCATTATAGACTAAAGGTATAGACCTCAATAGCTTAATACAGGCATTTACAAAGTCGCTATGTGGCTGAAATGTTAAATTTTTATATATATACACTCTGAGGCAAGAAAACAACTTTGTATGTAAATCTGTCCAGCTTAATATCTTTAAAACAAAATTAATATTCGAAATTTTGGCAAAATGGTGCCTTTTAAAATACCAGCACCAGATGATGGAGGTCATATAGTTTGGTCTATTACGAGGAACAACAGAGAAACGGATTATTAAACTTTGTACTAAAACGGTGGCGTGCCTAGGCGCCTTAAGTATTATATTCGGAGGATTGTAATTTAACGCTGCACACATCGTATAGTAGGTATGTGAGCCGCACGTCGTTGAAGGTTTCATTTGTTTCTTGAAACATTTAAAAGTATGGCATAGGCTAGGAAATAATGTCATTACCCGTCCGACACAAAAACGCCAATGTCAAATACTTTATTAGCTTTTGATAGAGGCGATTATTGGTTAGCTTATCGACCTATTTGTCAAGGACGCGTATTAATACTAATAATTACGCGCGAAACAGCAGATCGGAGGGTTAAAAAAGTGTTGAAATGAAATGAATATTGAACTTTACCGAACGTTCAAGTAGTCTAATGTAGGTAATATATTTATGAAATAACAACGCGGTAAACTTGATTTAACAGATTTTGTACTTGTTTGTTTGGTGTAACCAGGCGAAAGAGAAATAGTTTCTTCAATATTCATTTCAACTCTTTTTTGACAGACTATAGCTAAAAATATTTAGTAGGGAAAAAAATATTGGATTTAAGTAGAAAACCTTTATCAGGGTGTCCACTGCTAATGTCCAAAAAAAATCCCTCACTTTTCCCTTACTTTCACTGACCATTTTTTTAAATTTCCCTGATTAACCATATTAATTTTAAAGAAAGATATTATGTTATAATAAATGTTTTTGAAACTTAAGCTTTAAATTAATGATATTTTTTTGAATTTTTAGATCAAATGCAATATAAACTCTAATTTGTAAAAAAGGTTACGGTGGTTTTAAAATAATAAATTAACAGATAAATTCTTGATTTCCGAGTTTGAATGACTTGCAGCAAACTTTAAAGTATGCTAACTTTGAATTATCCGGGACAACATTTAACCACTCAAAACTGAGTTTAGTATCTAGCCATACTTTATTAAATGTAAAGTGTTTAGCACTCATTTTAGCACTGTTGTCCCTCCACTATCTATATCTACATATACCTACTAATAATAAAGTAATAAAAATGTCGTGTCTGTACCTTGAATATTTTTACGAAATTCTAAATGAAATAGGTTATTGGTATTTTACTAAGGCCGAAATCACATTTTTTTGAATTTTTGTTGGTCTATCTTTTTGTCTTTTGTCGGTATGTATGTTCCGTTTTAACTCAAGAAGCACTTAAAACTGATTTGGATGCGTTATTGTTAGTATCACCGAGTTAGTTAACACTAGGATCATAGGATTCAAGTTAATCAAATAACGTCCAAGCCAAAAACTGGGCAAAATGTAATAAGAGCGGGCTGAGCCGCAAGCAAAAGGTAATATTAAATATATTTAGGCACTTCCACATTCCCATCAGAAAAGAAAAGATTTTATTAAAACAAAAAAAGGATACAAAAAAGGAGTAATCTAGCTATGACAAAAAAATCGTAATGTAGTTCAATGGAATCCTGAAAAAAATATATATGGAACTAATCCAATTATGACCAAAACTAGGTCATACATAATGTACTTCACTCATAGACATCTTAGAAGATTATTCTTCACTATACTTAGAGCAAAAGCTTATACTTGAGCTTCCCTGAGTTGATTTCTTAGCCGCGTTCATGAAACGAAGGTTTGAAAACAAAAAAACGTGAGGGTAGAAAACATTTTTTTTTGACGATGGTATGAATCTTAGTACATTGTTTATAAGTAGATCACCTAGATAAAAGATCAATAAATCAAATATATTTTTACAGTCCCACTTTCTTCAAAAGAACCCTCAAAAATCTGGCTTTTTTCATGTTCTAGGGTCAGGTACAGCCTTGAAGGTTTCATTTGTGTGTTGTTTAGTCCGTCGTCGTCGCGCGGAACGGAAATCACATCACAATCACATGTAATAATCTGTGGCAGCGGTAAGATCGAAAAAAAAACATCGTTTACGTGTAAGATTTATTTATTAAAATGGTTACTATTCTGAAAAGAAACTAAGCATTCTACCTTACTTACAGGAAGATAAGGGACTTGTCTATATAGCTCCAAACATAGGTACTAACATTACAATCATATACGTACTAAACTAAACGGATTTTAACAATTAACGACCGCTCCTCTGAATAAGTGTGTTGTTTGTTGTTAGGTAAATATAAGGTAACTTTGATTGATATGCCAAATTCATTCAGGAATCTTTGTTAGTGATCAAATCAATCAGTAACAAAGTTAAATGACCCATGAACAACGCAAAATAAAAATTAGATTTTCCATACTGCTCGGTTGTTTTAGACTATTTTAGAGTAGGTATCAATTTGTCCAGTTGTACCACAAAATAGATAGGTACAGAAGGCCAGCTACAGCTGACCTTGATTTTAAAAACCTACTCATCAAACGTATTGCGAAGCGTAACTAGTCGTACTGGTATTCGACTGAGATCGTCGTACGTACACGTCTATGTGTGCGTGCGCACGGAATCAATGGTTGTAGGGAGCAGGCCTTCTGTACCTATCTATTTTGTGATTAGGTATATCTACTATCCTCGCAAATTGCTAAATGCGCTCGGACGGACGTTGTTTTCGGCCGCTTAGTACCTAACGTTAGCAATGCTGTCAAGTATAGTCACATAGGTAGCATTATATTCTTTTGATTTAATAGTACCTGTGAACATTTTAAAAAGGGAAGCCGGACAAAAAATCGCCTTGCTCAGAAAAGCTACCTAGAAAAAAACATAACATTTTTAAGGTTCCGTACCCAAGAGAGTCAAACGGGACTCGATTACTAAGCCTCCGCTGTCTGTCTGTCTGTCTGTCCGTCTGTCACTGTCTACAGCCTTAATCGTTATAAGTAGAAAGTTGAAATTTTCACAAAATACGTGTTTCTATGGACTTTACCACAACAAATAATAACAAATAAAGATAAAATTTAGTGAAAGAGAGAACATACAAGAAACCTCGAAAAAGTTGCATCAATTAGATGTTATTGGTTTTGGCTCTTACTTAAAGACAGTAAATACTCGTACAGACAAGTTTTACATTTAGTAGTTTTAGGACGCTCTCTAAAGTAAAATAAAAAAATATAAAAAGCGGGGTTCCGTACGTAGAAGGTGCCAAATTTTTTGTCAGGCGCTACCATTTTAGCGGTTAGATTTTTTAACACTATTATTTACACGTGAATAAAAGGTGCACCAGAAAGGTAATATGATCGAAACTTAATAAACTAAAATAAATTCATACAAAATAAAACACAAAAAGAAAAGAAGGTGAATCGATCGAAGTTCGAACTGAGGAACTCTTGATTGCCGTCAACGCTCCTTAACCGTTCAGGTACGAAGCGTCTTGAGCACAAGGACGAAAAAAGGGATTTGTTATCTCTGTAATAATTCGGAAAAATGCAGCACGTTAAATTTATGCGTGCTAAAAAGAGAAGGTGGTAGAGCTGATGCCGGGCTCGACTGTGGAGGTACCACCATCTTACTCGCAAATCCTCCCGAAGTTATTCGGGGAGAGTAAGAAAACAGCTCTCAGGCAAAACCAGGCGGCCCACCATTCCCTGGGACCGATGGATGGCGGTTTATCCATCCCTAATTGCCGGGCCTTATATAAAACAGACTGGTGACGGGCAGCGGCGTCACTGGTGCAATGGTATCGGCACCGCGCTCACCAACCCGCCTGCCCAGCGTGTGTGAGTATGGGCATTTCTTCCAGGAGGACCGCCAAGAGTGGCGAAATCCTGGAAAGGTCTACGTCCAGCAGTGGACGAAACAGGCTGATGGATGGGTGGATGGATAAAAAGAGAAGGACGTATGGTTTAACTATAGCCGCGATTACACCATCCGTTTTATCGGCTTCCTAACTATGATAGGAAAGGACTTAGGACAGTGTAATCGCGGTTAGGACGATCTGTTTCTACGGGCGTCCTAATTGGGGTCCTAGTTATAAATCGGATGGTGTAATCGCGGCTTATAGCAGAAATAAGGGAGACAAATGCTTAGTATGACAGTTTTCTGAGAGTTTTTACTATGGTATGGAGTATGGACGCTTTTTTTATTAGAAATAATCCGGCGTTGAGCAACATCGGAATCGGATCCATCAAGCGTTTTTAGTGGAGAATGTTTTCGTTTTTTTTTCTGTACTGT
Organism: Ypsolopha scabrella; assembly: GCA_910592155.1. NCBI lineage: Eukaryota > Metazoa > Arthropoda > Insecta > Lepidoptera > Ypsolophidae > Ypsolopha > Ypsolopha scabrella. The sequence continues at coordinate 17,416,504 of OU342975.1, read as the reverse complement.
TGTATTAAATTGTTCACAACGCACTTTTGACTTGTATACCTTGCCTTATATAAATAAAGAAATTTTAGTGACTAAAGAAATACTACATTTATGCCATTTCCTAAAGGGAAGCCGATGGGAATCGTTTTATATGGACCCTTCGCCACTGGCACCTACCAATACTATTGTATTTATGGTTTTGTAAAGTTAAATACGGTACGGTATAGAAACAACAAATACCAAAAACGCCGATTTATGTAGTTTTAGGGTTGCATACCCGAATAATTAACCAATTTAATTTTGCAATTTTGTTTCATGGATTTTGTAAGTAGCTCAATTAATTTGTAATTTTTGTTCAAGAGTTAATTAACTTATTTGAATGATACGGAACCCTAAGGGCAAGAGTCCTACTCGCACTTGACCAGTTTTTATTTAAATTCCCAAATAACAAAGATTGTCTGTATGTCCCAACGCATTAGCAATTTGCGAGGATTTTACAAAATGACTTGTACCTAAAGTCGTTTGCAATAGAATCCAACAATCATGTAAACAAACCAAATTGTCACGATTACTCCGTAATCACATACATTTGACGATCAATTATGAACATAGTCTGATTTCAACGAACGCACCATTGTTTTCACATTATCTTCAACACGATTTAACTTGTATTTATAAGTTAAATTTGTTAAAACATTTGCAACGTAAAAATTTCGAAGTATTTGACAAGCTGTCATCTTAGTTTTTTACTCATCGAACTCTATAAGTCATTGAAAAGTTAGTGTTGTTCGTAATCTGAAGTTATCTTTTATTTTTAATTTAATAAATTATTTTAATTTATTATTATTTGAATACAATAAAATTTTTTTTTCAAGAGCTTAATATAATTAACCAAAACGGATTGTATCCTAAGCCATAAAAATAATGGTTAGTTTTTAAAAATTGACAGGTGGCCATTTTGTTAAAATTGTCATTCACAGTCATTCACTGTTCTGTGGGTTCGCTGTGCATTAGTGTTTTCTGTTTCCGTTTTCTGTTTCCGATTTCTACGACTTTGCATTCTCATTTTGGACTTTTGTTTTGCATTACGATTTGGCTGGACATATTTTTCTTGGAACGACGACCTTTGCACGGCATCACGGACTTTGATATAGCATACGATTGGTATTTTTTCTCAAGGAGTAATCAGGAGGTAAGAATGATTTAGATCTATTACCTACAACGGAAATCTATTAGACGCACTTTAATATTGTATTGCCCTCGTAACTAATTATTTGAATAGATCACAATTACTGAAATGTATGTGTGTAAAATTATATTTGTTTTTAAGGTTATAATGAGCGAGCCGCAGCCAGGTTCGTCGGGGACTGCTCCGCCGCCGCCGGTCAAAAAACCAAAATTGGCTGTTAGAAAAATAAATTTAATTAAAATTAAATTAGAACACTATGACATCACTATGGGCATAAACAATACGCTGTCAATGTCAGTCCGCCATATTTGTTTACATGATTGTTGGATTCTATTGCAAACGACTTTAAGTACAACATTTTCTATTTTAAGCTAACTATATAATTATGTCGATAAGTACTCGTCTAAGTTTCAAGAACATTTCTTTTGTGCATAAATAATTATTTTATCAATAAGCTATACGGAGAGAGAGTACTTTTTAGCTTCATTGTGTTAACCTAATTCTTTTAAAAGAAACTTATAGGCATACATTTGAGATACTCAGGTCGTTTTGTACAACTGGACATTTTGTTACTCAGGTCATTCTGATACAAGGGACCTAGGGCACATAGTGTATGTTGTACAAATAAACCACAAGCAAGCCGTACCTAACCATCATTTTGGCCTGCAGATGTTCTTTTGGAATAGAAACAGCACGTTGGCAATCGATTATCATACACTTTTTTATACAATGACGTACAATCTGCATCGTTTTCAAAAAGTAAAAGATATTTTGTGTTTAGCAAAACCTGGTTCCTTCACCATTTATAGATTCTCCAGTATGAATTTGGCTTTATGAACAAAATGACGTCAAGTCACGTTATATATTACTTAGTATGGTCTGGAATGACCACTAGTTCTAGGGTACTTTCTCTGTACCTTTGAAAAACCTTAGTGTTGTTAATAGTCACAAAGAGACTTAAATAACGCAAACATGTAAGGGGGAGCCGTGAGCCTAAGGGCCATAGCAATATTGAACCGGAGTACTATTAACTATACTCTCAAGCACAGATTTATAGATATTTAATTTAATTTAGTGGCATTTTTCTATACAGTGAAGTTATTTGCGAGTTTTCTGGCTTACTAGGCTTATCACTTTACTACGCATATTAGGTATACTTAGTTCATTCCAAATAGCAATGGATTAACATAACCTCCAATTAAAATTAAGGTATAGTATTGAAATTGTGACTAATGTAATGAGTAAAAAACAAAATCCGATGAATTTTAGGCTGCTTACAAATAATTATCTAATGAATTAATGTGCTTCTTTTAACATAACTCTGCGCAAGTTCAAAGCTCAATCTATTCCTAATTATCAAAATTCCTCATATCGTTATAATGTTCGGACCATGCGCCGTGCCGAGCTCCGTCCATTTCCGTAGCGACCGCGTTATCGGGCCGCAGCCGATGGCTTCCACCCCCGATGCGGGCGCCGCATTCAATGCAGGTACTCTCCTGCATCGCGCCCCCGCATTCACCGATGCAGTAGAAGTGCCCATTCGGACACTTGAACCAATGCCCTTGCTTCAAGCCAATCGCCTGCACAATCAAGGCGCGCTCCTGTTTACTCACGACACCGGATAGATGGACGTCTTTTTGTAATGTTTCTAACGTGGCATGCGCAGAGTCTTCGTCGTAGACGCGCCAGCCGAGAATTACTCGCTTTGCGTCCGTAGTCGCTTTGATCACATTTGGTACGCTTTTTACGGACAAGTAAGCTGGGTTACTGAGAAGCTTCGAAAGCTGAATTATCCCATGCATTCTTTTTACTTCGTTTCCGATGTCTTTTTGCTGCTGCCGACTTAATTTTTTCATATTCTTCAAAAGGACTCTGCAAAGCAGTTTCATTGAATCATTGAACTCCTTAACCAATGCAGTCAAGTTGGCATCCTTGAATTTGTAGTAGCTTTCAGCCAACATTTCCAGGACATTCAAGTAGATGGAGTACATCTCTAACTGTAGTAGTGATACATTATGTTCACTTTTGATTGTACAGATGACAACGTTGATTTTATCGAACGCTTCCTTCCAGTGAGCGTTATCTGAAAAATATGCATCAATGATATCATCATAGTCAGGTTTTCTTACAAGAATGTATAGTCAACAAAACAGATAACAGACCTAGCGCAAATACTGATCCCAAGCTGGTGATACATGTGATAAGAAACAAATGGTCAAAACGTACATACACGTATGAATATTTTTCAACTATTGCTCGTCAGTAGATCTTAGAATCAGTGTTTAAGTTGGACCTGGTTAATTATCTCTTTCGTTGACCGCACTCGTAGTAGGTAAATCTAAAATAAGTTACCTTGCATAACAATCTTGTGGATCGCTATAAAGTTAGCAGTTATTTTTTGCAGTGCCGCCTGTTTCTGTTTAATCTGTGCTTTGGTTCCGTAGACCTTTTCCTTGATAGGATTGATCTCCTTTTTGTACATCATATTGATGAGATCCTTGTATCGAGGGGTGTTGATGATGGGTTTACGACAGAAGGGACAGCCGCGGATTTTGATGTATTCTAGATCTCCCATCATCAGGTTATCCATGTTGTCAACGTCGAGGACGTGGGGACAGTCTTGTAGCTTCACGAATCTGTCGGAGATGTATTGATGTTTAGAAAATAATTCATAAACGGTCCTCTGAGAAGACAATAAAAATTCCAACACCTCATGGAGATTATTGGTTAATATTTGCAAACTAACATTATTTGAATTTTTATTTGAGGCTATTTTCGGAGATATTTGCAAAATACTGAACGTTCGTTCATTTCGTTCAATGGTTGACTGCAAGCAATGGAACCGTTGCCACAATAAAAATAAAAATCGTTCATTCAAACCAGACCGAATGTCTAAAGGCCGTTCAAAAATCAATACGTTTCGGCCTAAATAATTCTAGCATGTTACTCGGTACAAATGCACGAAAATATGTTTAAAGCCTATAAAATTATAGGGTTTCTTTGCGAAAAATATAAATACTACAAAAAGGCATAACAATACAAGGCCGTTAAAAAAACTCATAGTACAGACCATTCATCATAACTTGTCCCCAGACGTCATGTTGGCATCACTGCTTGTCAAGCTTTTGCTGTCATTTTGTTTGTCAGTCAGATTTTTCAAAATTATTTGAGAAATTATGTATTATTATTGCCAAAGCCGTTGAACAATAGTGCAAAAGAGATTGTGTTGAAGGTACGCCTTTTGTGAAAGAGAAGATGCAAACAATGCACAGTGATTTCTCTCGATCAGGTTCGATCTCGTGTCAGTGCCATGACGGGTTAGTAAAATAGGGATACCAGCTTTAAACATAAAGCCAATTTTATGGGCAAATAATAATTAGCTATTCACTTACTTTTGCAGGCATATCGGAAAAAAGCGTTCACATTAAGTCGCCTGGAAATAATCGTCAAAAACGTACAAAACGGGAGCTCGACTAATTAGAACAAACGTCGTCGTCGAGCTAGACAAGAAATAAAAAATACCGTTTTAGTACAGAGATACACAGATATTCATACCATTAGATCATACGTATTGTTTGCAAAATACAAGTAAATAAATAATTGATAATTTTTATTTTTTTATTCTGTACATTTTATTTTCATTAAAGAGTAGTCTAATTAATATGTAAAAAAACGCAGTTAAGTAAATATTATGAATGTGTGATAGGGTGAATGCTACGTGAGCCATTGGCAACATTAAAGTCGTTTGCAATAGAATCCAACAATCATGTAAACAAACCAAATTGTCACGATTACTCCGTTATCACATACATTTGACGATCAATTATGAACATAGTCTGATTTCAACGAACGCACCATTGTTTTCACATTATCTTCAACACGATTTAACTTGTATTTATAAGTTAAATTTGTTAAAACATTTGCAACGTAAAAATTTCGAAGTATTTGACAAGCTGTCATCTTAGTTTTTTACTCATCGAACTCTATAAGTCATTGAAAAGTTAGTGTTGTTCGTAATCTGAAGTTATCTTTTATTTTTAATTTAATAAATTATTTTAATTTAATATTATTTGAATACAATAAAAATTTTTTTTCAAGAGCTTAATATAATTAACCAAAACGGATTGTATCCTAAGCCATAAAAATAATGGTTAGTTTTTAAAAATTGACAGGTGGTCATTTTGTTAGAATTGTCATTCACAGTCATTCACTGTTCTGTGGGTTCGCTGTGCATTAGTGTTTTCTGTTTCCGTTTTCTGTTTCCGATTTCTACGACTTTGCATTCTCATTTTGGACTTTTGTTTTGCTTTACGATTTGGCTGGACATATTTTTCTTGGAACGACGACCTTTGCACGGCATCACGGACTTTGATATAGCATACGATTGGTATTTTTTCTCAAGGAGTAATCAGGAGGTAAGAATGATTTAGATCTATTACCTACAACGGAAATCTATTAGACGCACTTTAATATTGTATTGCCCTCGTAACTAATTATTTGAATAGATCACAATTACTGAAATGTATGTGTGTAAAATTACATTTGTTTTTAAGGTTATAATGAGCGAGCCGCAGCCAGGTTCGTCGGGGACTGCTCCGCCGCCGCCGGTCAAAAAACCAAAATTGGCTGTTAAAAAACAGTTATCGCAAAGGGAGAAAAAAATTTTGGTGAATATTTATAATCACTTGGAGAAAACCTCAAAAATCTATTTAGTCAGTTTTATTTTAGTACCTATCCTACTATGGGCCATAGTCTATGACTTAAAATTAAAATAATTAGAAAAATAAATTTAATTAAAATTAAATTAGAACACTATGACATCACTATGGGCATAAACAATACGCTGTCAATGTCAGTCCGCCATATTTGTTTACATGATTGTTGGATTCTATTGCAAACGACTTTATATGCAGTGCTACCATTTCCTAAGCCAGGGGACTTCTCATCGTGAATGGTCTGTAGTAAGTATACGGTGACTTGCCTTAACACATTTGACAGAGTTAAGTATTGAACTTCTTCTTTGACTAATGTCAACCATTTGCACTGTAGACCTTTTAGAATGAAAAGCTTTTTAAATGGGTATAAGTAATGAAATACTTAACCAATCAAGTAATTCGAGGCGTACAAAATGCTTGTACTTGAAGGGGTAGATGTAATCTATATGATTGAAATATAGTAAGATGCCAGCTCAATCTACAACAATAAAGCCACTAACTTGTCATCGTCCTCATATTCGTCTCCCAGGAAATCCCTCGGGAAATCGTCGGGGCGGCACTCGTTGCAGATGTTCGGGCACGGCTCGCCGCACAGCCCGCGGCACCGATGGCGACACTTCAGGGTCCGCCGACAAGGCTCGGCGCAGGGCTCACGCGAGCATGGCTCCCCGCAACGGTTCTGACAGCGCCCGTGCACGCATCCACGCGTGCATTTCTCCTGATGAGATACGGTTTAGTTAAAATCCCGGCTTAAAGATTGACAGAGGATATGATATACAGTATATTATACATTGTGCTCCAACATCTCGATTGTTTTCTATTTCTTGGTCCAGTACTTTCGTTCGGGGCATAGATGTCATAATTAATATATCTACAAGTTACCGGCCAAACACGATTTTGGAACAAACTAGTTTGGCCTAGTCTAAACGGTTTCTGGGATGTCATAAAAAATAAGCACGAAGGTTAGGTATAGCTAATCACGCCACGCATTGTAACCTAATCTACCGGCGCTCTTCTGCGTTGAAGGATTTCCAAAAACCTAGTTTAGCTAATTGGACTAAAATCGTGTTTGTCCGTGAGCTTTTGGCTTTTCGCTCTTAGGATCACTGTCGATCACAGTTTAATGAACTTTGGTTATTGCGTTGCGTAAGGGATTCTTCTGAGTCGGTACACTCCTGTGACAGAGTGGTTGTGGTAGTCAGGAAGTTTGTTGGGGAGTGACCCGCCTTTCATGCGCCGCCACTCGTCTCTAACAGCCGCTCTCCTTGTGGATTCGTGCAAGGGTTTGCTTATGGCAGCTTTAATTTGGTCTGCCCATCTCATCGGTGCTCTACCACGTGCTCTAGTGGCTTCAATCCTTCCCTGTACCATTTGACGCGCAATGGATTCACTACGTAGAGTTACTTGGCCAAAGAACGTGAGAATACGCGCTGGGACTACGGACGATAAGCGCTGCTTGATGCCAAGTTCTTCAAGTATGGACATGTTTGTGTAGAATTCGGTTCATGATACTTTAAGCATCCGTCTTCAGCATCACATCTCGAGAGCGCCTATTCTTTTCGCTTTCACGCAGTGTCCATGTCTTTGAGGCGTAGAGAAATATAGGAAACACCAAGGTTCTGACAAGCCGGATTTTTGTGGCTTTGGTGATCTTGTTCCTCCAATTTTTTTTTCATTTTGTACATAGCAGACCTAGTTATTGCCATGCGCCGCTTAATTACATCAACGCTTCCACCGTTGTTGGAAATTAAAGATGCAAGATAAATGTGTGATAGGTGGTCCTCGCAATTTGTTATATGTGTGACCTCTGGCGAGTTATTGTCGGTACGATCAACAATCATAATTTTTGTCTTCGCGCGATTTATTTTCAGTCCAAAGGCAAGGCTGACGCTCTCCATTCTTCGCAGCAGGTCTTCCATATGGCGTATGCTAGTTCGTATCATCCGTGTAGCGTGGATTTGATATCTTCATTCCACCAATTGCGATACCGTCCGTCCAATCCTTGAGTGCAATTCTCATAACCATCTCAGTGTAGATGTTGAACAGTGTTCAGAACAGAACCGACATAAATAAGTACGGCAACACTTTTGTATCACTTGTCTTAGGTTTCCATTACTGACGGAACTCTAGAAAGCATTAATTCCGTTCAATTTGGTTTCAAGTAACGTGGACAGAGCTATATCTGCCAATTACTATAAATAATTTCATAAATTAAAACCCTCAGAGAGTTCATAATAGTGCTTGTTAGTAATTCAATAAATTAAATAACATATAAAATAACCAGTAACCTATAGTCCAGCAATAAACATTTTTGGTGCACACAGTTAAGAGATGGATTTTCACTTCAATCCACTAAGGACAGGTGTGTACAAACAGTATTGGCGAGATTATGCATCCTTGACGTACTCCAGCACTGGGGTAGAAGTGATTTGATTATACTTCATCCGCGCGGATTGATGCTGTTCCATCTTCGTACAGACGCTTAAGCAGGTGAACTAGGTGTTCCGGTGTACCCATTTCTAATAGATATTTCCATAATATAGGCCACTCAACTGAGTCGAACGCTTTTGAGAAGTCAACAAAGCATAAATATGTGGGCTTGTGGATATCGCGAGCTTTCTAAACAATTTGGCGTACGGTAAATATCTGCTCACGCGTACCTTTTCCTTTGACAAAGCCAGCTTGCTCTTGTGCTATCTCTTTGTTTACGGTCTTAAGTCGCTGATTAAAGATATGCAGTAGAATTTTGCTTGCATGAGACATTGAAGCAGTAAGTCTGTAATTACTACAAATCTTTGTGGTTCCTTTCTTGTGAAGGGGAATGAAAAAAGGAGCCCATTATTTTGGCCTAGCATAAGGGATAGCATGAATTTAAATAAGCTGTGCGACTATCGATGGATAAATACTTACTTGGCAAGGCACGCAAGGGCTTCCACATATCTTATTGCATTTCGTGTGAAGACACCTCACCTCGCAACGCTCTTTGCAGGGAGGACATACTTGGTTGCAAGGTTCTTTACATCTGGAACATTTGTAAAATATTCTGTATTGTGTAATTGTGTTGTGGCCACAATGTAACTTCGAGGTTGTGGCAGACAAATAAATAGAAAAATATCCCGTTATCTAGGTATATATTAAACTGCTATTAAAGCATCTTAGCTTTCTCTCATCCAAAGTCTAAGTATTTATCACAATCTATTTTTTTTCATAGGTACCATGTAGGTACATAGGTATTAATTTATTATTCATACTTAACTATATTAACTGTATACAGGTGATTGATAATTCGACCAATTTCTTGAGAGGCTGAAAGAAAGTCTTATAGAAAACTTTTTTCCTGCTAGAAAACTATTCTTTATTCTTTATTGCACAAAAAAAACTTAAGTAACAAAATATATACAGGAACAACAGTTTGTACAAGGGCGAGCTTATTTCTAAAGAAATTTCTTCCAGCCAACCTTTAATGTGGTGAAAAAGTAGTGAGAATGGTGAGCAAATAAATGTGCACAACTTTAAATACAGAAAACTAAATAGAAAAAAGAAATTTAAGTTATAGATACATACTTATGTGTAGCAATAATACATACAAATATACATATATTTTTACACATATAGTTATATACAATAAATAAACAGTACGTATAATACTCAAAATGTACATACTTAGAATAAACTATCATATTTTAAACAAAAGACACTAAATAAACATACAAATATTCCAACAAACAAAATGAATAAGTTTAAATGGGTAGTCAGACAAAAGAATTATATATATTAGCTCTTGGGGAGAAAATGCTGTTTAAGCTTTCTCTTAAAAGACGATACAGATGGGCTGTCTCTAATACTATTAGGCAGATTGTTCCACAATCGAGCTGCTTGAACTGTGAAGGATTTGGAGTAGAAATCCGTATTACAGGAAGGTACATGTAGGGTCCTGGTGTCGCAAGTTCTCTGAGGTCTAGTGCGGGAAGGTAAAAGCTTAAAACGATCACGGAGGTATTGAGGGGCACAGGGATTGTTCAGAACGTTAAACAATAAGGCTAGCATGTGATAATTTCTTCGCAAACGAATCGGAAGCCATCCTAATTGACATCTTAAATCTGACACATGGTCATACTTGCGCAAGCTGAAGATAAACCTAATACCTAGGTTTTGGAGGCGTTCAAGCTTATTCACTAGCTCTTCAGTGGCATCCATAAAACAGACATCGGCATAGTCAAGAAGAGGTAACAGCAGAGTCTGCGCAAGCATAACCTTTGTTTTAAATGGTAAGAAGTATTGAAGTCGTTTTAGGGAATGGAACGAAAAGTGAATACGCCTGCTAATTTCGTTGACTTGAGCTTGCCAAGACAAGTTACAGTCCATGATAAGGCCAAGATTCTTGACCTTGTCAGAAAATGGAATAGGGACGTTATTGTAGTTATATTACTATAACCGAGTTTAGTTTACCCATGGTGCACGATAATCTTACTGAGCGATTTTGAACTTCAGTATGTTGTCAGAAAGTCTACATTAGAACGCTCGCTTCACGGGCTGTCGGCACGCAAAATCAGTGAATTTTCGAGTTTTTTTTTTTTTGATTTTACGAAAGTTTTGATGTAGGTAGCAGTTTTTTTACCTGACATCGGAAAATAAACCATGTTTTATTGTTATAGCAGTAATCTCTATACATATAAAATAAAACGTCTGCCTGTCTGTCTGTTCGTTCGCTTATAACTTGAGAACCAATCAATGGATTTTGATGCAGTTTTCACTGAAAGAAAAAGCATTTTTTCGGGAAGGTTTAAAGCTATGTCAAAATGAAGCAGCGCAATGAGAATTTTAGTGAGACATAATGGAAGGTTCGCCACCGTAGCATAGTCGATCGTCGCGGGTTCAAACCCCGACTGGTAAAATTTGTTTTCACTTTTTATTTTTTATTATTTTATTTTATTTTCAAAAAAAATATTTCCTTTTGTAAAAAAAATATTAAAGCTGAAATTATATTTCTTGACTGAGCAAAGACCAATACCTAAAATATTTTTATTTTCAAGTGCTTAGAAAACGGCGTTCTGGCGTTGAAATTGTTTTTATTTTAATACACTAGATGGCGCTGCATGTTTCAAAATATCGAATTTGACGCAGTCTGGTTCAAATCAACTCATGTTAAAGTTGTCTACACTATTATTTAAAAAAGAAAGATTTGTTTGTTTGTTTGTTTGCATATAATGGGTAATATCTAGAACTACTGAACTGACTATAAAAAATCTTTAAGCACTCAATAAGATTTTTAGTTAATCATGTGGTATGTACGCCTTAAGTAGTCGTACGTATGTAGGTCTTATCGTCGGGGTTTCAATCATCCACTGGTAAATGTTTTTTTAGGAGACCTCTTAAGTTTAAGTTCATTTGATCAGTATTGATGAGTATTTTTGTAGAACATGGTGACCAGGATCTAATGACGAGACTGGGAGGTGGGCACGGGATCTCCTCAACGGATAACAGCAGACCCTTCGAGTTTGGGCTCATTTTGTTGGTCTTTATTAGCACTTTGGTAAAACATGGTGAGCAGGGTCTGATGATGGTACTGGAAGATGGGTACGGGATCTCCTCAACGGACAACAGCAGACACTTCGAGTTTGGACTTATTCGATTGGTATTTATTAGCACTTTGGTAAAACATGATGACCAGGGTCTGTTGATGGGACTGGAAGATGGGTATGGGTTCTCCTCAACGGACAACAGCAGACCCTTCAAGTTTGGGCTTATTTGATTGGTCTTTATTAGCACTTTGGTAAAACATGGTGACCAGGGTCTGCTGATGGGACTGGAAGATGGGTACGGGATCTCCTCAACGGACAACAGCAGACACTTCGAGTTTGGACTTATTCGATTGGTATTTATTAGCACTTTGGTAAAACATGATGACCAGGGTCTGTTGATGGGACTGGAAGGTGGGTATGGGTTCTCCTCAACGGACAACAGCAGACCCTTCAAGTTTGGGCTTATTTGATTGGTCTTTATTAGCACTTTGGTAAAACATGGTGACCAGGGTCTGCTGATGGGACTGGAAGGTGGGTACGGGATCTCCTCAATGGACAACAGCGGACCCTTTTAGTTTGGGCTTATTTGATTGGTATTTATTTGCACTTTGGTAAAACATGGTGACCGTTGCATATTGTCGTTCAAAAGATCATATTATTTTGTTTTCCTTATTTCCACGAAAATCTCTTCAACGCGGGCGGAGCCGCGGGAAAAAGCTAGTTTAAGATATAAAACTCAAGCCGTTTAGACATAAAACGAATTGATAACTTAAAAAGGCATCATTTTCAAAAATGAAATCTATGGAGTGAAATGTGTCCGATTAGGTGACCGACCTGACAACAGGCAGACAATAAAGGTCAGAAAAAACACGTGTCCAAGTTTTACATTGATCAGATAAGTAGTTTACTCAGTCAGCATATTAAAACAAAAACCGTTGAAAGACCAAAGGCAAGCCCTTAATTAAATGTATTTTTAATGTAAATTTTGTGTACAATAAAGAATAAGAGTAAAATGTATTTTCCTCGAAACCGGAAGAAGAAGAGAAGAAACAGAAAGCAGAGTAATTTTATACATTGGTACGCATTAATTGGTATTTTTATTTCAGAGTTTATGGAAAATTTGGATAGCATTTATTTTTACAGTTGTCACTTATTTAACAGCCTTTAGGAAAAGTCTGAAAGTAGTGTTATTCTTTTCCAATCAGCAGATTTTTGTAAACTGGTGTGAAAAAAGTCATAAATAACTTGAAAACCAATAATTTTAGTCCCCGGGTTAAAATAGTTCCTTATTAGCTCTAGTAAAACCCCTTCAAGGAATTCGTCGAATAACCATAATTCCTGTATATATTAATATGGTAAAAAAATAAGAAATGTTTATAAAGGCCATTTATATGACCTATTTATTTGTATTCAAGAGCTCTCGAGATTTTTCAGATTCAAAGAAAAGGATAATTATAATATTCTTCCACAGTTCTTTGATATAATGAAGAATGACTGCTTGCAACTTGGTATATAAGACGAGGAAGTTGTATTTTTATATTTACGAAGAAAAATAGAGGGTGAGATTTTTAAGCTGAGAATGTGAATTCGGAAGGTAGTTCACAGTGTTAAGTATACAAACAACTCACTGGTGTCCACAAATGTTGAGCTGTTGACAGACTTGCTTGCAGGGAGCGTGAAGCCGGCCCTGGACGCATTCGCCGCACGACCCTCCACAAGGATGGAGACATTCCAACGTCATGTTGCACGGCGCCTTGCAGTATTTCAGCAACATGTCCGTGTCGGCCAACGCATCACCCGCTGAAGTATTTCAACTTACTATACTTAGTTAACGATAGCAAAATTACAGGGTGTAAATGCAAAGTCAAGAATCCCTTTAGGGTATGAAAGTATACACGATTCTGATGTCATTACGAGAAAAAAAAATACCTTGAATTTTCACCAAAAATTCCATCATTTTACTAAGCTATGGCTACTCACCGGCCTCCCCACACACCTAATTGCACCCCGCAACCCGCACCCCTCATACGAGTGGCCACCGTGAGGGTGTCCACGCGATTAGTGTATTTTGAGTAAAAAAAATCGTCTTATATGGGGTACTGGTGCTTTATTCAGAGATCCCAGTATTTAAAATAATATCTTTACCGATCATACTAACACACCCTTAAAGGATTCTTGCCTTTGCTTTTACACCCGGTATACTAGTAGCCTTGCAACAATGGAAAATATTCCTCCCTAATTAGGTACCTTACTTACCTTCAATAAACTTCTTATAAACATTACAAGGCAATCGGACCTTATGTCCGCAGGGTGACTGTAAGGCTTCTTGCACTAATTCGGTACACTTTGCGGAATCGCACGGTCGGTCGCAGCGGTCCTTGCATTTATGACCGCAGCCTAGAGGTCGTTCACAATTACGACGACAGAGGTCGCGTGTTGCTTCTGTTTTACATTCCACTGTTACTTCATGGCCGCAGTCGGGAATCTTCTTTTTAACCTGAACAAAGGATAATAATGTCGTTTGAGGACTTCTACAATACTGCCCGAATTACTTATCTACTCACATATTATAATCAGCTAGGGTTGGGTCTTACAGGAGGACACTTGATTTTTTATTTAAATGGTTTGTAGGGGTTTCTTTGGGTCTTTATTAGACTTTTTATCAACTTTTTATTTGTCGCAAATTGTTTGTAATTTAGTTATTAATTGAAATAATGTCTATAAAATATCTATGAAATGGAACGTAATTTTGTTCATTTTACACTTGGTTGTCATAAATGTTGTGCACGACGAATTTAGAATATCAAGAAAATATGTAGGACGATAAGTAATTACATAAGAAATAATAGTAAACTTCGCTGAAATAGATATGTTTAGGCTAAGATTGATTTTAGTTGAATTTCAGTAAGAATTTCAGGATTTTAGTTTATTTTGTATAGGAAAAGTTTGTGTAAATGGTTAGGTAAGTTAAGGAACCCTAAAATAAAGAGTTTTTACTTGGTGTACATTCATTCAAATGGCCCAGTACGTAGGAAAATGGGGAACATTAGTGAAAAGTTAATAAGGCCATTTGAAAAATAGAGTGGATAGAGATTAGGGCAGTTAGTCTTAACTTATCTAAGAAAGTTGCATAGCTTTTCCGTGGAAAACCTAGGAGATACAGGCCCTTTTCTAGAAAGTTCTACAGAACTTCCCATTAGGTTTTTAGGCCTTCGTAGACACTGTAGGACTTAGTAAATAGGCTAAAATGCATGAAAATAAGTTAATCTAGGTTTTCCAACAATTAATGTTAAAGTAGCGGCGCTCTGGCGCAGACCGAAGCGAGGGCGAATATTTATACGGCTGAGGTGGGGTACGAGGAAGTATAAATAAGAGAGCGTATTTTTGGCCGCCAGTCCGCTCCTGCGCGTCGTAGCGTGAAGATATTGGCATGAGCATGTAGCCATAAGTATATAGCATAAGATAGGATAAGTTAATAATGTAAATATGTTGATTTAATACAAGTAACTAAAGAAATTGTTCTAGAGGGGGTAGGGGAAAATGCGCATGTGTGCGTAGAGAGCGAGAGGGCAGGGAAGTGTGCTGGTCCCAACACTGTTTCTTATCCATATAAACGACCTGTGCAATATGAATATTCAACAGGGTCATCTGTTCTCATATGCGGATGATACTGCTGTTGTTTTCGTTGGAAAAACTTGGGATGCAGTTCGCAACGGAAGAGGGGCTTGCCAAAATTTCACCTATGGTTAAACTCAAATATTCTTACACAAAATTTTGATAAAACACATTATATTTGTTTCACAAAGTACAATAATGCACAGCCAGATGCTTTTCAAATCAAAATTCATACTTGCAATACCTCTCTATACAGTAATTGTTCGTGCGCTGTAATAACTAAAGTAAAAAGTATAAAATATCTTGGGGTCCTAGTTGACCAACGCTTATCTTGGCATGAACATACAGAATTAGTAATGAACAGAGTCAGGAAACTTATTTGGACATTTAGGACTCTTCGACATATAGCATCAAAGCCGAATTCTTCGTCGAATCTATACTGCATTAGCCCAATCTATTATAGTTTACTGCATCCCAGTGTGGGGTGGGGCGACTAAGTACAAATTTTTAGAACTTGAGAGGGCGCAAAGGTCACTGCTAAAGGTGATGTATTTCAAACCTTACAGATTTCATACAGAAGACCTTTATTCTCTTTGTGACCTTTTAACAATAACAAAATTATAAGTATATCCTACACGTTATTCTGAAGCTACATAGAACCATTACTTATGACCCCAGTATTTTAAATAGAAGAAGAAAACATGTTGTTGCTCCTATTAAAAGAGTAAAATCTACATATGCGAGCAGACAATATGACTCTCAGTCCTCACATCTTTATAATCTAACCAATAAACACATTAACATCTATCCCTTGCTATACTTTGATTGTAAAAAAACTTTGACTACTTGGTTAAAAGCTAAAAACTATGATGAGACAGAAGATCTACTTAATATAATGAAATAAATTTACAAAACTTAAGTCTGTGGAACTTCCAACTCCTTTTTTTTACTTTTTATATACAAAAGGAGTATTTATCCTGTACAATTCTTAACAATATATTAATGTAGTTCATATTAATACTTTGCATAACTACTCTTCACTCACGCATATATTTATACATATAAATTTTAACATGTATAACACAATCTCATGTATAACCTCTCCTTAGCAGACTTGAACACTGATCCCAAGACTTCGGTCGTAGGGCCAGAGAGTTGCAGTCTCTTTCACATTCATCTTCACACTTACACTCTCATCCTCCTCTACACATCTCCACACATAGACACAATCATTCACTCACTCACACACTAATTCACCTGGTCTCACCTCAACCACAAAATCACATGCCTTACTTTAATTTACTAGTAAATGTTATTTTGTTAATATTTTGTAATGTTAGTTATTTTCGTTTTATATCCTGTTTGCTTTTTAATACTATTTTTCTGTTTCTTCTTTAAGCATACATTTATATAAAGTGATACGGAAGAGCGGGGTCTCCTATCACAGGTATATTTTTACTTAAAATGAGACTCCAACCACTGTAAGAACAGTATGTTTAAGTTGGCGAAATAAATGATTTTGTATAAAAATCGGCGCTAGAGCGAGCGCAAGCATTCACGTTCCGAACAGTACAAGGAAAAGGAAGAAAAGGCATTGAAAAGCTCATAGTACTGCAGTATATTAGAATATTGGCGTTTCTCTCTGCCCCGACTGCACGCCCCGGTTGAAAGCCGTGTTTTATTTTGCAATACTTCGCCACTGGGTTTGTGGAGCTCTGCGTCCTCCACAAATGTACTTAAAAATGTGTAGATGTACATATATAGATATATATAAAAACACACACTGGGCCCGGCGTCAGTTGAACGTATGAAATATACTTTAACTTTTCACGCGGTAGTAAAGTCATTCGATGGCAACTCGCACTTAGCATTCAGTTTTAACCTACCAGTACAGAAGTCTGTTTTTAGCTTCTATATACATATATATGTCAAACAGCTAACTAACTAACTAACGGTAGTAAGTAGTAAAGCTAACAGACTTTACTACCGCGTGAATCGAGCTAAGCCGGGTCTCCAGCGCATGTTTTGTACTACACACTATACAAAAACGTGTATACGAAACATTGTTTAGCTACACATTTTTACTGATAAGTATGCAAGAGACACGGGGCTTATAAACACAAATATGTAGCGGAACAATATACTGTGTAGACGTTTTGGTGTAATATAAAACACGTGCTGGAAACCCAGCTTAACTCTATTCACGCGGTAGTAAAGTCATTCGATGGCAACTCGCACTTAGCGTTCTGTTCAAAAACCGACTCAGAGCACCCCGACTCTGTACAGTCTTGTGTTTAGAGTGTATATGAAAAGCCGGAGGCGCGGAGGGGCTGCACTTCCCGTAGCGCCGGAGCCGATGCAGAAGTGAATTTATGTCAAAAAGTGACCTCTGAACTGAAAATAACATTTTTATCTTCAATGCCAGCACAGTGCTCATGACACCATCGCAAACAAGCAATACACTGAATCCATCTCTTACCTTGTGTGTCATGTGAGAAGGGTCCACAACAAAATAACTACTCGGGTGTCATCTTCGTTTCCACTATCTCCATCACTATCTAACATCATTTCAATATCGGAGTCATCTTCTGTTACGGAGTCATCCATTTTACGTTTGCAGACGTAACATTTTTTTTTGAATATAAAATTCATTAGGACAAGAAATAACAAGTTTTACATTTGACCAAAAATAAAGTCTCCTAATATCAGATATCCGATATAAAGCAAAGGCAACTATCCGATATTAGAGATTTCAAAATGTAACAGATAAATAAAAGCAGCAAGCTGTGTCATACCTTTTTCCCAGCAAAATCTACTTTTACAGTACACATGAACAATATATTATCAATGAATAATAAAAAAATGCACAAATTTTCTTAATTCATGCACTTTCAACGAACATTTTGAATTTTTCTGTCGCGAGAAATAACCTTTACATCATCTGTGATGCCATTTTGAAAGATAGCTCCGTGAATCCGCTGCAAAGCTGCCATCTAACTGTGCTCTATTAGTTCGTGGGTAAGCCGTTAGATAGCAGTGCTTCAAAACGAAGATATCAGAGTATCTGATATTAGGCAACCATCCGATAATCAGAGGTCCGTCCTATACGACATGATTGACTCAACTGTGTTGTTAGACCCGCCAGAGAAGCTGGCTCCCTCATTATCCAAGGAGGTACTCGGAGCTGCTCGGACGCTCACCTCGCGGAATAAAAATGCACGAAACATATTACGCCAAACCCTTGTTCCACACGCTATCTTGACCTTGCGGCTTTCGATAACTCCCACGCGGACGGGTGACCCGGACAAACACCTCTAGCGTCAGGTTGTCTACTCCACTATCCAGATGGAGTGCCGGAGATGAAGTCCCCCCACTGAAACCGCACGGACGCGCACACGAATGCACGCGTGCATACGCCAGCAGTGTTCATTGGACAACTTGAGAACAACTCACGTGCCCCGGACGCGAGTTACGGCGGCCGTACAGTTCGCAGACCGCGTTACGCGGCGCGATAAACAGATGGCACTGTCGTCGCTACAATATGTGTTGCTTCAGACAGTTAAGAAATTCACAGTTCTCATTAACTGAGATTATGGTTTATTACATAATCTATATGTAGTACTGTTAATCTACATTAACAGTAATGGTGCTTAGTTTTTACACTGACTACGCACTAGCAAGCAAAACCGACCGCCACCTGACAATAAAGTTATTTTTTGTCAACTTCTTGTGTGCTACAAAGTTTATATTTTCATTTATATTCTATAAATTTTTTTTCTGAAATTTTTGCTATATATTCAAGCTATGCCCATTACAATACAAATTTTCTTAATTAAATTTTCGTTTTTTCATATATTTTCAGAGAAATAACTATAATATATAAAAGGTCAAACATTATAGCAAAACTGAATTCTCCGTTTCTTATTTATCTGAAAACGATACCAAACATGGGATATTGGGTTCAGAGTAAAGGTAATGAGCTCCAAGTGAACGCGGGCGCTCCCCCCTTTGGGCCCTTGTATCCCCTAAATATATAGGTAGTAGTGCGTTTTCACGTTTCCCGGACTGAATCTACTACAAATAACCCAAGTAACATTTGAGGTGAGTGGCTTGCTTGTATCACTTCCTTATAGGTCAGGCCCCTTTTCAGACAATAATGACCGTTGTAAAAAAGGAAAACTATCACAGCTAAGTAGGCTTTACAAGTTTACGAGTACAGGTCGCGCCAAATTTTAGTCTCCTCTAAACACGATAAAATGTAAAGGGCCGTTCTTCGGGAGAGTAACGTCAGAGCGGACTAAAAGTTTGACGCAACATGTATTAGTGACCAACTTATAAAATGTACTGGGCAACTACAGAACCCTATGGGGCCGTCCATATATTACGCCATTTGAAATTAGGGGTGGTCTGGTCTGCCGATGACGGTAATATCATGAACGTAGATGGGGGGTCTTGCCAAAAGAAAAAAAACTGTTGTTTAAACAACATTATGAATTTTGTAATACAGATAACGAAAATGACATAAGTTTTGTGAGAGGGTGGGGTTCATTGGAGAATAGGATGATTATAGAGGGGGCAAAATCGTCAAAAATCGATGACGTAATATATGGACAGCCCCTATACTACGCGTGGCCTGACACGCACTTGGCCGGTTTTTTCATTGAATAAAGGAAACGCACGCTTATTTTAAAATCTCTATACTAAAAACAGTTGAGGAGAGCTATTCCTAGAAACGGTTTTCAAATCATAAATATATGCGAAAAAAAAGAACAGGCCAATTCTGTCGTTTTTAGGGTTCCGTGGTCAACAAGGAACCGTTATAGTTTCGCCATGTCCGTCCGCGTCCGTCTGTCTGTCTGTCCCCGGCTTAGCTCAAAGACTCTTGGCACTAGAAAGCTGTGATTTTGCACGGGTATATTTATTCATCACGCCGATAAAGTGGTAAAACAAAACCATGACAAACTTTTTTTACGATTCGTCTCTTGCACGCACAGTTTGGATGATTGATGAAGAGTTTCATAATAGGCTGCACGGCACGAGTATCCCAAGCTGGAGACACAACAATTTACGACCATCTTTTCAACTAACAATTTCATAACAAATTAGGAAAAGAAACCGGGGCTTTAATTTGTGGTAAGCTGTTCACCCTTATTGCCGGTAATGTACGGACTAACCCTCTTTGAAAGTGTTTTGTGGGAGCAGTCAAGGCTGCATGGCAGTGATTCTTTTTCCTTAGCTAGCCCAAAGCAAAAAAATAAATATTAGTCGCCGATTGGTCACTTGCGCGGTTTTATAATAAAATTGGCCAATCACAGTGCGGAAACACGGTGATATATTATAATATATCCCGGTTGTAAATAGAGTGCTACCATTAAATGAAACCACATATTCTACCGACCCTACTGAACCACTTTTCCCGAGAATCATGCCCGCAGACACCCTTAACCTGAAGCTGTTTCACGGACGACGCTCTCTCTAAACTCGCCCGTATGTCGGTGCGTTAGGGTTCACGCATTATTGTTTAGAACTCAATTATTTCCTATTATTTCATTTAATGGTAGCAGTCTATTTACACCCGGTATATTATCAAAAGAAATAAAAAAATGAAAATCAGGCGCGAATTGGATGGTTAAGTTTCATCAGAATTTTCAATTTGTAAAGTTATTACCTACTCAAAATGTCGGCTAAACAGTTTAAAGCTGTTAAACGGACGACGCTCTCTCTAAACTCGCCCGTATGTCGGTGCGTCAGGGTTCACGCGTTTTTATTTGGAACTCAATTATTTCCTAAACTAAGGGTGTCCGCGGGTATGATTCCCGGGAAAAGTGGTTCAGTAGGGTCGGTAGAATATGTGGTTTCATTTAATGCTAGCAGTCTATTTACACCCGGTATGTATGTATACAACGACCTATAGGTATATTACTGACAAAAAACGTAGGTAGTTAATTGGATTGTCGGCACTTGGTGGAACTTATCAAACATTGTTGTGATGAAAACAAACAAACATTATTTAAAATATGTATTTACTTAAATTTAAAGCCCTCGATGATGCTTGTATAGCGAAACCGGTTGGGTAGTGTAATATTAAATATGATTTGTGGAAAAGTTAAAGTGTTTCATCACAACAAAAACGTAGGCACTTGTAAAACAGTTTGTTGTAATTTCCTTATTTTAGTGTGGGAGTAGATAAAATACTACAGCGGGGTTAAAGTTGTATGCTGCAGGCAGTCTCCCGCGCACTTCATCAAAACGTCCTAACATCTGCCTGCGACGACGCAGGTACGTTTTAGGTAGGCTGTGACTATAAATGTCCCGCCATGTTTTCATCATTAACAAGACCATTAGCAGTATACCATTATTGATGGTCATTGTGTAGGTGATTTAAGTGACTTTGACATCAGAAATGCTAGTACCCGCCGAAACGACGACGGTATTCAACAAGTCTATTTTTTTACACAAAGGAGGAAAATGATAGTTCGTGATAATGGGAAATGCGCTTTTACGCGGACTTTTGAATGTTGCAATGTGAAGTAATTGGAGTTAATAGCGCATTTTCCACTAACATGAACGCGTCGTCCTTCGTCCAAGAAATATACTATAGAGCCAGTTGTATTCTAGTCAGGACATTTCAGGAAGCTTATAACTTTCACCCTACAAGTGCGATATAGCATAAAGCAACCTCGTTACTTACTTACCTTTTGTTTGCAGTCGCCACATGGCTCTGAGCATTTCTTCTTGCAGAAGTGTTCACAAGGCAGCGACCTTTTGCAGTTCTTGAGACAAGGGGTGTCATCGACGTTCTTACAGCACGCCACGCGCTCTGAATGCGTGCACTTTCTTTTCTTGGTTACCTGTAGAAATAATAATTTTGCCACTTTAAAACCAGCATCGAATTTAGAAGTTTAGCTACAAATACAGAGACCTATTCTGAAGCAACATGTCCTAATCTGACGTTTATAAAAAGTGCTCTAAAATGATTTAGCGCGATCTAAAATTTTTTGGTATTCTGAAGCTGGCGTTTACGAACGTCAAATTAAGATTGTTACTAAATTTACGACACATTTACGATGACAGCTCTAAAGCATTCAACTTGGGTTTTTTGGTATTCTGAAGCAACAATTTAGAGTTTGACAGTTCTAATTTTAGACATTTTTAAGGCACACCTATTTAGGTGCGCTCTAAAATATTACTAAGTATAAATGCGAATTTTTTCCACCTTTTTTCCAGTATTAGTAACTTTTATTTGGTTTCTAGGTGGAACTGAATAATCACAGGTGTGTTCTAGTACCTTACCTAATTTCATAATCCAGCAGTTAAGCTGAAATAATATATGTGAAAACACTGCTATGATTTCAAGTGAATTTTGTTTGTACTACTGCTATTTATCATATAAATTTGATTATTTTTTCATGTGTTCATCAATCAGCAGCAGTTAATAGGTAGGTAGGTAATACAAAAGGGAAAGTTTCTAGATTTAGGTACTTATTATTAAAATTCTATTTTACAAAATGATGACTTTTATTTGTTACTTATTCATAAAAGGTTAGGTACCTATACCAAGCATTCAAGGGCGGATCTATTATTTATACATGGGGGGGCACAAATCCTAAATAGGGTAGCGTTCCAAATCACTTTTCAAGATTAAAATATTGCTCGCTGTCATACAAAAGTAGCTCGATGCTGGTTCCAAAACATCTAAAGAGAAATCCTTAACTGAGCCTGTAGATTAGGTTAGGTATGGCAACTCCGGGACCGTAGCATAGTTTTATTATATCCTTCAGCGCCAAAGCAGTAGGCTAATTTGTAATCTTAGATATTCTTCTAAATTCGTAGTGGTAGGCCAGCCCCGCGAGAACATCTCCTTGAAATAGGGCTGAACGGCTTCAGCTTGCTGACCCAAAATCTTGTTGCGATCTCTGCTTTATATCTCATACTTGTCATCGGTGGCAGCACAGTGAAGCAGCACATGTTCCACTATGTCTTCCTCGTTTAAGTACCCTATACATAGGGG
Source organism: Ypsolopha scabrella (assembly GCA_910592155.1). Taxonomy (NCBI): domain Eukaryota; kingdom Metazoa; phylum Arthropoda; class Insecta; order Lepidoptera; family Ypsolophidae; genus Ypsolopha; species Ypsolopha scabrella. Next base: position 17,393,473 of record OU342975.1, on the reverse strand, counting down.
TTGTTGTCATCTTATGTCTTATGTGACACCTGTAGTGAAGAGTTGTTATATTGAGTGTGTTTAAGTTTTAGGTAAGTACCTAAGTACTTTGTTGGTTTGCTGTTTTCGGTACCATTAATCTTGGCAGCTGACGGTCACTCCCGTTCTATATATCTTTTGTTCTGTTCGGTAAGAGACCCCACTGGTCGAAATTATGTAATACATAAACAGATTTGGAATAAAAATTTATCCAAGGTAAATAACCTCAAAATCCAAAAACGTGTAACTTGTTTTTTTTATTTTACTAGCCTGACCTCGTTCATCAATTAGTATTTTCGTCAGATTCCGACACTGTGTACCCCTTGCTCTTCCCTTCCTAACTAGTCTACTCTAATCTACAGCCCTACTAACCTATAGCTAACCTAAAGCCTAGTCCTACGGAACCCTAACTGTATTTAGTTATTACCTACCTATCTCCAAAAAGATACCTTAGATAATAGGAATGTTTTGATTTATGTTTTGGCCAAGTGATCGTCTAGTGTCTACAGCAGAACCCAACTCTGTGAACCGTTTGATTGTAACCCTAGTTCTTTTTAGAGAAACTTGGAATGAACTACCTAACATGACTCCAAATATATATACTACCTATATAACCTAATTCTACTTGATACTCAACGCAGTTAAAACTATTATTTACCTAACATAATTCAACTGTAAAGAAACCACAGCAAAGTGTCCATATTATGTACCTATTGGTTGCTAGTGATAGCCATGTATGATAAACCAGGAATAATCACAACAACTCGTAAATTAGTAATCCAAAACTGTAGATCTGCTAAACCCCAATAACTTAATTTAACTTATGTATTTGAACTATACCGGATAGCTTAAGAATGAAATAACTTTTTAACATGATAATAAGAGCTGTAATTTACAAGATTGGAAGATAATTTTCTCAAGCAAATTAAGGTTAGCTAAAACAAAATATCTGTTATTTCTCTGTATTTAATTAATAAAGTACTGTTTAGTAAAGAATCTTGATTGCTTGAAGGAAAGTTCTTTTTATTTAAGTTGTGAAACTTTGATGGAAATAAATTGATACAAAATGGTTGTTTTAATTTATAAGAGAAACCTAGGCAAATAAAGGAGATACTTTGTCCATAAATTTAGAATTAATTATTAATTAATTACGGTTTTATTTAAAAAAGTAAATAGCTAAGATTTTGAACCCATCAGCTACGTGTTCAATCATACCAGAACACTAATCATCATATGGAAATCTTTTATTTACCTTTATACCTTCAATAATACCTTTTTTTTTTTACCACCAAACAAAATACCTAGGTTTCTTTTATAAAACCTACATGATAATTACCAAAATTTACCAGTAATTCAACCAAGATAAATTTACCTTTATGTAAATGAATTTAATAACTAATCCTTGTCTTTATTACTAGAAAGTTATATCTGTAAATAATGGGAAATGAATCCTTTCCTTCCGTTCTTTATAAAACACAGCCCTTCTCATCAGAGGAAACTACATTAAACCCCGAATTGAATAATTTCAATATTTTACTAGAAAACCATGTTTAGGTCTATTTGAACTTGACTTTTAGTTCAAAATGATGTATAAATTTTATACCAAGTCTACTTATTTTTGATTACCTGTTCTACCCCGTGTGGTGTATAGAAACAAGGTATGGCTATCTTTGCCAGTTTGAAGGGATAAATTTTCCTTCCTTAGCACAAACGAATACATCATCATAATTATCAATATACAAGCGAATATGGGCTATTGAAATTATTCCTGTTTTAAAATTCATTATAAATTTAATTAGAAGTACAAAATGTTAGGTACTTTCCTGTACAATACTATAATAATATCAAGTCCCTTCTTGGACTAGAGCTTAAAGCAGGATTTAGAACTAAGCTCTCATATAGGTAAAGAGAACTGAAGCTACCAGGTGTGGAAGCTGTATACTGAAAATAGTTCAGGCTCTAGCATTTGCCTACCGGTAGACTAACCAGGCGATGGTAAGTAAGTACACTTCACTTATAGATTCTTCACAGCTGAATTTTACAACTTTATTATGTGAAGGTATTCTAATTGAATTTATACCTAGTTTAAATTGAACCTGACTCAAGACTTATTAAGTTGATTATGAAAAATGGAATAAAACCCAGAACTATGACTTTATAGTCCCTCAGTAATGGTATTTTAATAAAATATTTAATTTAATAAAATGCTGGACTTCCTTGTCCCTTAGGTAAATCTCTACTTCGATATTAAAACTTGTTCTCTCTCTAAAGGAACCAGGAACATTAACTCAAACTATAATCTCTTCAGATAAAATTAGAGTTCCATGAACTTATGAAACCCTGACATAATTGAGCCCTAAACTTCTTGGTAGAATTAAATCTTACAACAAGAATTTTGTTTCAAAGTAAAGGAGTCAAGTTATTGGAGATCCCCGACCTACATAACCCCATGGCTTTAAATTCCTGACCTACTCCCAACTATTTCAGGAGGACGGCTAATTAAATTCCCTTTTCCTATCAATGAAGTTCCTATCAGTGGTCTATCACCTACCAGTAGATTTCTCTACCAAGTTCCTACTCCCTGCCTGTACTTGTCCCTAAATTATAAGACTTCCTAGTCGACTTCTCGTGTATACTTACCTTTTCAAAAGAACTAGAGATCCGAATCTCACATTTAACGTTTAATTGTGTGGTGTGTAATGCGTGATAACACACACGGTTCAAGGTGAGTCACTTCCTCTAAGTTTACCTACGGGTCCCTATGACACGTGTTTTTGAGTGATGTCGGCAATGGGACTGGGGTCACGCCAATGACAACACTCGGCCCTACATAAGCTGTGTAATATATAAATATATAGACAAGACCAACCCAGTATTTCTAATGGTTCGGGACAGAGTGCATTACGCTCGGTCCGCACGAGAGACCCCCATTGCAAACCAAGAGATATACCGGAGTTGAGGGACTAGATCCAGACTGTAAAGCTGGTGTGACGCTGTCCCAAGCGTCAGCCCTGCCGAAGCAGTTAAAAACCATAATCCCAGCGTTTAACACCGCAAGGTGTTGGGACGATGATCCCAGAATACTTCATTCTGTGAGACCCTGCCTAACTCTTCTCGCAATTTCCCAGCTGCTAAAACCTATACAACCCCGGTACTCCACCGCTTTCCTCGTCCGGCAGTAGCAAAACAGAGACCATACTCCCTCCCCCATGACAACCCCTTACGACCCTAAGCTTCATTACAACTACTAAATTTACTTTACGATACGGATCCCGAACTACGTGTATACCGAACCCAAACGACACGGTCCCTAAGCTGTTAACTCCATCTCCCTACTCTGAAGCTTTATTACGACCGCGACGCGTTTCTGGACGTTGATAAACACTAGATAAATCGCGAACTGCTCGTATTCTACTTCCAAACGACGCTCGACCTAGCTGATATCTCCATCTCCCTAAGCTACAACTCCAACATGGCCGTGGCACACTCCCGATTTCCGACGAATTCCCGGTAAATTAATTTACACGTCCAGAAAATCAATCAACACAACAAATGAAAAATAAAACCCTCCCAAAACCAACTAAACTTGGAACTTAAACTCCACCTTTGATAATGGTACGCCTCCTCGAAACTCCGGGAACAGAAAAAGCCCCGCTATAATTTTCCACCTCTATTTATACCAATCGAGCAAGTCATAATAATTCTCAGCGATCATCAGACATCATGTATCATCGTCGTCCATCGTGAAGTATCGTTGGTCATTCGGCAACATTCGGCACCAGTCCCCCCCGACTTAGAGACGCCACCGTGAAAAACTCCAGCAAGTGGGAGAGAGAAAGACAATTTCAAGTGAATGATAAAGGGAGACGCACAAACGCGTCGCAATTAGACTTATTTGCGCATGTGCGAAAGGTGAGGAAGAGAGGGACGTACAAACGCGTCCCAACATTTCCCTTATATGTTTTCAACCTTTATGTACTTTACTACAAAGTCCATTTTCCTTTTACATTCCACCAATTTTGTTTTAGCTGCGCGGAAGCGATGCGAAGTTGCTGCTTAGGCAATTTATTATTATTTGTTGCTAGCCGTGGTTTGATTTATCTCAATATTCAATTTGCAAAGTTTGGAATGAAATAAGCATTTCCTTTCACATTGCTAGAACCAAGTTAACTATCTCATGCAAGAATATGGTCTTCCTACAGACATCAAGTAAATTATGTAGCTCTATATTCCACAGCTTTTTAGGGTTCTTTCATGAATTGAAACCAAATTATAGTAAACTAACTCGATTTCGAGTACATTAATTCGAATAATAAACATACTTTTACACTAGTCTCCCAGGAAACCTGACAGAGACTTCAGAACTCCATCCGCCACGACCCTGACACACCTATTTTAATGAATTCCCATCTGTAAATCAGTTTCTTTGATTATTAGAGAATAAATTACCTGTTTTGTTACCTAGAACATACAAATTTCTGCTACTCATCATTCTAATATTTATTTGTGAATCGAGACGGGAAGCCTAATGAAGTCTATTCCGTCACAACTGACAGCAGGATAGCGTATACAATTTTCAAAGCGTGCGACAGAGATGGCATTAGAACCAGTGTCGAGACCCCGAATTTATGAACGCGGCCCTGGGACTACAATCATTGTGATAAATTATAAAATTTTAAAAGAACAACTCCAATTTTTATTAATAATTAGCCACATATAAGTTAATTGTTATTGTTTTCATTGTAAAAAATCGTTTAAACTAAACATTTCCAAGCCAAAAGGATTTTTTATTCATAAACCGGTAATTATCGATGATGGTTCAGCTCTAGTCGACCACAGATACAAATGAATTTTAAATCAATTATCTGTTCTGTGAATTCAACTTAGAGCACCGTAAAAACCTCTAAAAAGCGACTTAAATTTAGGGCTGGTTGCTACTCAGGATACCAATTTGCTAAGGAGTGTCCTAAAATTGTGACTTTTTAGGGCGCTCTAAATTTAGGTGTGTGCCACACAGAATAGGTGTCAATAAACCCACTAGCTATAAAAAAGGAACTGTCCTATACATGTTACGTTATAAATAGCGGCGATAGCTCAGGGGTTGAGTAGAACGCTGGCCTCTCCATCTTTGAGATCCAGGTTCGATCCTCGGCCGGGGCATGCACCAATGAGTTTTTCGGAATTTATGTGCAGGGTATTTAATACTTACCACTTGCTGAACGGTGAAGGAAAACATCGTGAGGAAACCTGCATGCCCTAATAAGCGTGTATTTGTGCCAGAATAACGGCGATAGGGCTCACCACCCATCACGTTGGGACGTAATAATCGTCAGTGGAACCCGGGTGTGCTGAGTGTGGACTGTGACTTGCATTTCACAGTTCACTCCCGGAACACCTCCGAGATTCATGTCGTGACGATATATTTATATTTATTTATTTATTTATTTATGTTATGTTACTTTTGTCATGATTCATAATAAAAATATATATATCGACCGTTAAAAGAGCCACTGATACTGTGGCACAGACATTATCTTGTCTGTGTACTCCGGTGACAGAGACAACGCTCTACGAAGCCGAAGCTACAAAGCCTTATGTGCATTATTTACCACCGGGAATGTGTACCTACTGTCTATTGTCAGTCACATGTCGCTTCGGGTAGGTTGGCCATTCATTCGAATTTTGGGAACCAAAAAATTACATAAAAAAAAACTTTTTTTTGCGGTTTGTTCTCTATTAGTGATTCTGATTAATAGATTTCAATAACGCTAGGGAGTTCATTTTCAACCTGTATAACGAAAGGAAAAGTGACAAATACTGATAGGTAAATTTCTGTAAAAGTGATAGTTTTCGAGATAAAAATATAATCATTTTTTTGGATATGGAGAAAAACACATTTTATTTTTGTTCTTAAAATGTTGTAAAGCTTCGCGGGTTTGGTTTCCATATTATGAATAATCAAGTGGTCCTCTACTTAAAGTGTGTGTTTTCGTACTAACTTCCACGTTGCAACTGTCGCAAGTCTCGTGACATCTCTTATTGCACTGATGGTCGCCGCGGTCTCCCACCAACTCCAAAGTGCAGCCTTGTTTAGAATGTTAGGGCTAAAAATGATGACAACATTAGTTCAAAGTGTTTTCGTACTAACTTCCACGTTGCAACTGTCGCAAGTCTCGTGACATCTCTTATTGCACTGATGGTCGCCGCGGTCTCCCACCAACTCCAAAGTGCAGCCTTGTTTAGAATGTTAGGGATAAAAATGATGACAAGATTAGTTCAAAGTGTTTTCGTACTAACTTCCACGTTGCAACTGTCGCAAGTCTCGTGACATCTCTTATTGCACTGATGGTCGCCGCGGTCACCCACCAACTCCAAAGTGCAGCCTTGTTTAGAATGTTAGGGATAAAAATGATGACAACATTAGTTCAAAGTGTTTTCGTACTAACTTCCACGTTGCAACTGTCGCAAGTCTCGTGACATCTCTTATTGCACTGATGGTCGCCGCGGTCACCCACCAACTCCAAAGTGCAGCCTTGTTTAGAATGTTAGGGATAAAAATGATGACAATATTAGTTCAAAGTGTTTTCGTACTAACTTCCACGTTGCAACTGTCGCAAGTCTCGTGACATCTCTTATTGCACTGATGGTCGCCGCGGTCTCCCACCAACTCCAAAGTGCAGCCTTGTTTAGAATGTTAGGGATAAAAATGATGACAACATTAGTTCAAAGTGTTTTCGTACTAACTTCCACGTTGCAACTGTCACAAGTCTCGTGACATCTCTTATTGCACTGATGGTCGCCGCGGTCTCCCACCAACTCCAAAGTGCAGCCTTGTTTAGAATGTTAGGGATAAAAATGATGACAACATTAGTTCAAAGTGTTTTCGTACTAACTTCCACGTTGCAACTGTCGCAAGTCTCGTGACATCTCTTATTGCACTGATGGTCGCCGCGGTCTCCCACCAACTCCAAAGTGCAGCCTTGTTTAGAATGTTAGGGCTAAAAATGATGACAACATTAGTTCAAAGTGTTTTCGTACTAACTTCCACGTTGCAACTGTCGCAAGTCTCGTGACATCTCTTATTGCACTGATGGTCGCCGCGGTCTCCCACCAACTCCAAAGTGCAGCCTTGTTTAGAATGTTAGGGATAAAAATGATGACAAGATTAGTTCAAAGTGTTTTCGTACTAACTTCCACGTTGCAACTGTCGCAAGTCTCGTGACATCTCTTATTGCACTGATGGTCGCCGCGGTCACCCACCAACTCCAAAGTGCAGCCTTGTTTAGAATGTTAGGGATAAAAATGATGACAACATTAGTTCAAAGTGTTTTCGTACTAACTTCCACGTTGCAACTGTCGCAAGTCTCGTGACATCTCTTATTGCACTGATGGTCGCCGCGGTCACCCACCAACTCCAAAGTGCAGCCTTGTTTAGAATGTTAGGGATAAAAATGATGACAATATTAGTTCAAAGTGTTTTCGTACTAACTTCCACGTTGCAACTGTCACAAGTCTCGTGACATCTCTTATTGCACTGATGGTCGCCGCGGTCTCCCACCAACTCCAAAGTGCAGCCTTGTTTAGAATGTTAGGGATAAAAATGATGACAACATTAGTTCAAAGTGTTTTCGTACTAACTTCCACGTTGCAACTGTCGTAAGTCTCGTGACATCTCTTATTGCACTGATGGTCGCCGCGGTCTCCCACCAACTCCAAAGTGCAGCCTTGTTTAGAATGTTAGGGATAAAAATGATGACAACATTAGTTCAAAGTGTTTTCGTACTAACTTCCACGTTGCAACTGTCACAAGTCTCGTGACATCTCTTATTGCACTGATGGTCGCCGCGGTCTCCCACCAACTCCAAAGTGCAGCCTTGTTTAGAATGTTAGGGATAAAAATGATGACAACATTAGTTCAAAGTGTTTTCGTACTAACTTCCACGTTGCAACTGTCGCAAGTCTCGTGACATCTCTTATTGCACTGATGGTCGCCGCGGTCTCCCACCAACTCCAAAGTGCAGCCTTTTTTAGCTCTAGCGCAGGGCTTCTCACACGAGTACTGAAACATACGAATATCAAAATAGTAGTTTATCTAACCTCATATCATAAAATCCTCATTACGAACTCAAAACTACTGGCATAATGAAAACTATTTTTCATGAGCGTATCTAAACAAATTTAAAAAATTAAATCTAGCAACCCTGAAATGCCACTATTATTTCGTATTTTTTGAACTTTTTAGTGTGGAAACGTACCTACTTACTGCTTTTAATTCATGTATAGGGTTCCGTAGTCCGACAAGGAACCCTTATAGTTTCGCCATGTCTGTCTGTCCGTCCGCGGCTTAGCGCAGAGACTTTTAGTACTATAAAGCTGTAATTTGGCATAGATATAAATATTAATCACGCCGACAAAACGGTAAAGGTAAATATTGAAAAAAAAAAATGTTTAAGGGTACCTCTTATACACGTAAACTAGGGATGAATTTTTTTTCTCGTCTATCCCATAGTGTGGGGTATCGTTGGATAGGTCGTTTAAAAACATTGTGGGTATGTGGAAACTATTTTTCGATTTAGGGATCCGTTGGCGAAATATTAAGCTTTAAAGTGAAAATTTTAGTCGTGGAGCGTCCCCCCCTCCTGCCGGCCAAACGGTTGTTTATAGAAATGTGAAAAAATGCACAGAAGTAGTATATATAATGAATTTAAAAGGAAAACTATCACAGCTAAGTAGGCTTTACAGGTTTACGAGTACAGGTCGCGCCAAACTTTTGGCCCCCTATAATGTAAGGGACCAGAAGTTTGGCGCGGTCTGTATTAGTGACCAACTTATATGTACCGGGCAACTACGGAACCCTACATTGCGCGTGGCCCGACACGCACTTGGCCGGTATTTTATTAATCATAATATCGCCACATATTCGTGTTTTGCGGCGTCGTCGGTGTACAAAGAGCGTTATCCTTGTTAAGATTGCAGAATCTGGTGTATCCATAATTATGTTTTTGTTTACTTACAGTTTTGTGGTCTGGGTCATTCGTCGCGTGGCACTTGCGCCGACATTGGTGTCCGCAGGGCTCCACACGGAACATGCAAGGCACGTGGCATGTAACAAGCCGTGTGTCCAGGTAACATGGCTTTCTAGTCTAAAAATATAAGAAAATACTCTGAGAGGTAGTTCGTTTTGTATGTACCATTTATAAATATTGATTAAGAAATGTTTATCAATAGAAAAGAAACGAACTTTTTCGTTAATTTCAATGATGTCTGGTTATAAATGAAATGAAAGATCTTCGGACAATTTCGACACATAATGAGCTGCCTGACAACGTCAAACTTAATTATTAAATTGATCGGAGATCACAAGCTAGAACACATTTACACTGCCTATTAAATATAAAGAGGATAGCCCCCGCAAAACCATAATTTATTCTTCCTTGTTTGAAGAATCTAGCAAAACCACATATGGATATAAAAAACAAGAAAAGTATTAATGTTGAGTTAAGATTATTTGAGCAAAAACCCGTACTTATTATTTACTTACGGATTAATCTGTTTAAAGTTGAAACTCTAAAATGAACAGACATTTTATACAAACTTTAGTTTTTTTAATCTACACTATTATACGTATATAATTATTATATAAAGAGGAATTCCTAGCAAGCATAGTTTACAATGCCTGAATAATATACATACATTTACGGTAACATCTATTAAGTATTAGGTACATCATCGTAACGTTTTAAGCAATTCTGTAACTTCCGAAACTTTGACTATCTAAATAAATAATATTTTAAGAAGCCGACTCCATAATTGCAAACTTATTCTGGTATTTTTTCAACTTTAGGTATATATCGATCTGAACATCCTAGCCCTGTATAACTAAAAAAACATATAAAAACAAATTAGTGTGAGATATTTATTTTCGGCCCGGCATCGGTCACAGTGAAGTATTGAAATAAAAATATAACAGATAAGTAAAAAATTCAAAATATTGAAAAACAAAACAAACACATTGGGAGGGTAGAAAAGTATGTACAGGTTGTGGGATAACATTCGATGCGGTGGGATGACACATTATATATACATTATAATTTAAACGACAAAATGTCTATAAATTGCATTTATTTACATTTTGTATAAGTTTTACAAAAAAAATTTTTTTAATGCCAAGTGCATGTCAGGTCTTCTCACTTCATCGCTTTAAAAAAATATTTATTGTCAAACTTATTAAGAATAAATATAAAGTATTAGACATTTATGAAAAGCTCATTAAGAAGATTTTTAAAACTGTACGATATAAATAATAATAATGTAAGTATTTTAAAAGAAATATGGGAAAATGTACGAAGAGTCAGAAAGGGCAAAATCACTATCTATAGCGTTTTCTAATATTATATACTATGGACAGAAGATTCTTTTGTGGAAAAAGAAGAAAAAGAAAAAATAAATCATCTGTATCTATGTACAAATGTAAATTTATCGATTTTTGACCATGAACAGACCATAATTAATCACCGTGCGGAGTATCGCGTGTATCCCGTTTCTATCGATCATGAGAGAATATCCTAAAATCCCTTCTTGGTGCTTGTCTTTGTCAACTAGACTCCAGCTGTTTATTCTAGGCGTTAACAGATCAGTCGGCCAGTAATGAATACTCGCGATGATGCTTACCTCATGTCCACAATCAGGCAAAGTAACCGAGACCATGGTTTTGCACTTCACATTCGGGTCGGTGGGATCTTGATGACAGTACACAAGCATCTTGTGGTTGCACGGCAAAGTCTTCTCTATCAGCTTGGTGCAAGGTCGACATTCCTCTACGCACATCAACGGGCAAGTGTGACCTAGCTCGCATATTATTCTGAAAAAACGATATTCATGGTATACTGCTTTAAGACCGCAGTTCGCTGGTAATATCCTTATTTATAGGTACTTTTTCTTTTTCAACAAATCCCATACAATATCCATGACTTGAACCTAAAACATTTATCAAAATGAAATAAATACATACAAAAGTTACAAGCGTATAAAAATCCTCGATTTTACACATATTTTGATCAATGTTTATGTATCGTAATGTCCTAGAAGCGTTACAACAAATCAAATAATTTTAGGTTCACAGCATAGTATATTTTATACAATTCAAGAATATTTTTGTTTCATTTCGATTTTTGGGATCTTTCTCCTGAAATCATAGGAAGAACCAAAACCATTCTCGAGTTTTTTCAAAACATGAATGTTGTCTTGCCTCTCACACCGTGTTCGGTTAGTTCCATACGAGCTCGGGAAATGAACGTTCGGGCCAACTAATAACAGGCAGTCAGTGCTCTATAATCCGAAGTTGAATGTAGAATGAAATAGCAAGCATAGCGACCCCGTGCGCGACTGGCTTCAAGCCACCGACTACAGGCCTAACTTGATGCTTAAACCAAAACTCGATTCAGTGGAAATAATGGTATGAGATCGAAGCTAAGGAGAGCCAACTACGGAATCACCTTCACTTTTCACGTTTCTTAGAAATTAAGAGGCGTAAGAGATGTCTCAGGATCGAAGCAGAAATCTGCGGTCTCTGCCTACAGCTCTGGAAGATAGGCGTGAATATATGTCAGTAAGTCTCACCTGTCACATTTGAGGGGACACTTGATTTCCACGTGACCACGATCGTACCCGTGACATATCAGTGGACATAGGTGTCCGCAAGGCAGGTTGGCGTTACATTTCAACATGCAGCCACCTTCCGGTACTTTGTCGAAGTCTTTCGCCGACGTTATCTATGGGAATAAACTTAGCACTTATAATCTAGGAGGTCACAGGATTTTGCAGAACGATCATGGATATGGATAGATTATTTTATATGGGTAGAGTGGTCCCCTGATGTATATTATTTTAGTGTTTCTGCTCTAAATAGTTGCATCTTAGAGAAAATAAAACAGGTTTTAGTTCAGAAATTTAAAAAACTATAAGGGAAATGGTATGTCTAAGTACACATACAACAGGAGAAACCAGTTAGTATGTCTGCTCTAATTGAACAATAAATCTTGTTTCATGCACTATTTCTCGAAAATGTAACCACTGAGAGCAGATACACTGACATAATCCACAACATACCACTCTAGAGCCTATTAAATTAAATCTAGCCGCATCCATAATCGCTCTGCAAAACCCCGTGATCTCCTAGTCTATTACTTGGTTGGAAATAAGGTCCGACCGAGATCTCGGTCTCGGCAAGTCTCGGCAAAATTTAGGTATAACTGAACCTCCCGGTCTTGGTCTCGGCCAAAACACGACGAGAATCTCGGCCGCGCCGAGAGTAATTAGGTAGGTACTATTTTTAGAATTACGCCCTAGAAATACACCATGACAAGACAATTAGGTAAAAAAGTGCCCAGTTACATTTTATAAGTTGGTCTACTAATACAGATCGCGCCAAACTTCTAGTCCCATACATTTAGAAGAACGACCCATACATTATCGTGTTTAGAGGGGGCCAAAAGTTTGGCGCGACCTGTACTCGTAAACCTGTAAACCTACTTAGCTGTGATAGTTTTCCTTTTAACTGCATTATATATACTACTTCTGTGAATTTTTTCACATATCTATAAACAACCGTTAGCCGGCAGGGGAGGGAGGGACGCTTGACTCTAACAAAAAAACTTTAAAGCTTAATATTTCGCTAACGGAACCCTAAATCGAAAAATTGTTTTCACATACACACACAATGTTATTAAACGACCTATCCAACGATACCTTACCTACACTATGGGATAGACGAGAAAAAAAATTCATCCCCAATTTACGTGTACCTTTTTTGAGATTTTATTTTTCATTTTGTCGGCGTGATTAATATGTATACTCATGCCAAATTACAGCTTTCTAGTACTCATAGTCTCTGAGCTAAGCCGCGAACAGACGGACATGGCGAAACTATAAGGGTTCCTTGTCAGACTACGGAACCCTCTAAAAAAAGAAATTAGTAGGCTGTAGACGGCACAATCAGTTTTCTCCGTTTGTACGGAGACTCGTCCATGATGGGCGACCTTATCAGTACATAGTAACCAGCTAGTAAACCTTACTAATTGCAAGATTTAGACTTAATTGATGGTGAAAAGCTGTAAGATTCTTTTTTTCTTTTAATTTTTTGTCATTTATTTATTTATTTTATGTATTATTAACTGCACAGCATAACAGATTAAATCCAAATCACCATACAGACAAAGAAATTTACAAGGATACAGAAGTGAGACAGAAAAGTAACGATAAACAGAAAAATGTAATAAAAATGTTAAAACAATCTAATATTGTAAGTCTAAGGACATGGTTATTGATCAATAATAAAAGCAGGGACTACAGACCATTCACTATAAGAAGTCCCCTGGCTTAGAAAATGGCAGCACTGCATATAATGTTGCCAATGGCTCACATAGTATTCACCCTACTACACATTCCTATCATTTACTTAACTGCGTTTTTAGGGTTCCGTAGTACCTAAAAGGTACAGAAGGAACCTTTATGGTGAGGCTACGTTGTCCGTCCGTATGTGACAGCCTCATAACTTTAGCACCGTTAAAGATAAAGACTTGAAATTTACCACAAAAATAGCATTTACTTGCTTACATAACACGGTACAAAAAGAAAATTGAAAAATTTGAAATTGTTCAAAATATTTCCAATACAAAAGTGAGAGGAATAATAAATAAATTCTTAAAAATACAATATGGGTATCAAATTTTAGATAATAAGGAGCCGATTATAAATATACGTCATGGTCAACTAATTAGGTACAATCTCTAGTTAAGCCAAATTGTGTTTTTTTTTATATTTTTTTCAACGAGTCTTAACAATATTCCATATCTTTTACATGTAAGTATAAATTAGTCATTGATGTGCCCGATTATACAAACAATAACAACTTCTTAAACATTAAACCTCTTTACAGTATAGCTGATAGATTATCATAGTGCTATTTGTTCAAATAATGCTGGCTGGCCATTTAATTAGGGACACTGAGATATTGCGTTCTATATTCAAAATTTGAATCTCAATACTTTTTTATTTCTTCTCTTATTGTTTCGTGGTAGTTTTGGCGGCAATCCCGATTTTTATTTCAAGTTTTGAAAAATATTTTGAAGAAAAATGGGCAAAAATAAAAGTTGCGATCCAACACTACGAAAAATTATCATGAAGTTTGTTGTCAAGCATGGTTGGTCATACCAAAGGATAGCAGAACATTAAAATTGTTCAAAAACTATGGTATACAATGCAGTGCAACATGTCAGATGCAATAACACAGCTTTAAATGTGCCCAGAACAAAAAGATCGAGAAAAACAACTCTGCAAGAAGATAGAATGATAACCAGGTTAGCTAAGAAAGATCCGTTTCTAGGCTCTATTTTAATTAAAAACGAAGAGTTTGGGGCAGACGAAAGAGCCGGTATCTCAGCGAGGACCGTTCGACGACGTCTGGTAGAAGCAGGGTTGTTCGGAAGAGTGGCTCGCAAAGTACCGTTGTTGAAGAAAGAACATAGAAATGCTCGTTTGGCGTTTGCACGTAAATATGGACATTGGACCTACGCCCAATGGCAACATGTATTATTCTCTGACGAGACCAAGGTTAATTTGATTTCTTCAGATGGAAGGCAACACGTACGACGTCCAGTAAAAGCGGAAATGAATCCAAGATTCACAAAAAAGCAGGTGAAACATGGCGGTGGAAACATTAAAATGTGGGGTTCATTTTCTGGACGTGGAGTGGGACCTGTGAGGAAAGTTCAGGGTGACTTAGACCAACATCAATACAAGGCAATATTGGAGGAAACGATGCTTCCCTATGCTGAGGAGCATCTCCCTATTATATGGACGTTTCAGCATGATAACGACCCGAAACATACCGCCCGTTCAGTCAAGTCGTTTCTTACCAGTCAGTCAGTATCGGTGCTAGATTGGCCAGCAAACAGCCCGGACCTTAACCCAATCGAGCACCTTTGGCACGAAATCAAGAAAAAAGTTGCCACTTATCGCACCACAACTTTAGATGAACTTAATTAAGCTTTTTGTGAGGCATGGGCAAACATTCCTGTCGAAACATGCCAGAAACTGATAATGTCTATGTCACATCGGTGTCAAGCGGTAATTACTAAAAAAAATTTTGCTATTGGGTACTGATTTTACACGTAATAAAATGGAGCTGTTAAAGATATTATAATACTGCAGATTATTAGTTTTGTTTAACTCTATTTTTCATTATAGTTTACTGTCCTTAATTAAATATTATACAGAATTATACCTTAAAATTGAATACATGTTCAACCTTTGATATTAAATACTTTTTTCTATTTATTTATTCTTTTATTTACAGCCATTTATAGCATAATAATCGGACCAAATTATGCAAATAATAGGTGCTGAGATATCAATAGGGTTTTATATTTATATGTACATAACCGGTTATTGCTCTTCACTATCTTGAAAGTCCCTGATTAGTTGACCACGATTGTATATACTTTTACTATATTTACTGGCACCGATTTTGTGAAATCTTTGAAAAACCACTAAAAAATCCGAAACTAATGAACCGAAAAACATGAAAAAAATCATGGTACTTAGATACAGGAAAAATATAGTGGTTGAGGAATTCACGATAGTAAAATGACAAAATTAAATTTTTCATCCACGACATCCATTTCTTACGGAACTCTAGGTATGCGAGTCTGACTCGAACTTGACCGGTTTTTTATATATTAATTAGACTACTCCTTAATGAAAATAAAATGTACAGAATGAAAAAAATAAAATTATCAATTATTTATTGATTTGTATTTCGCAAACAATACGTATGATCCAATGGTATGAATATCTATACATACTTATATCTCTGTACTAAAACGGAATTTTTTATTTCTTGTTCTAACTCGAAGACGTCTGTTCTAAATCGTGGGAGCCCCCGTTTTTACGTTTTTGACGATTTTTTCCAGGCGACCTTTTTTCCGATATGCCTGCAAAAGTAGTGAATAGCTAATTATTATTTGCCCAAAAAATTGGCTTTATGTTAAAAGCTGGTAACCCTATTTTACTAACCCGTCATGGCACAAACACGAGATCGGACCTGATCGAGAGGAATCACGGTGCATTGTTTGCATTTTCTCTTTCACAAAAGGCGTACCTTCAATACAATCTCTTTTTCACTATTGTTCAACGGGTTTGGCAATAATAATACATCATTTATCAAACAATTTTGAAAAATCTGACTGACAACAAAATGACAGCAAAAGTTTGACAAGCAGTGATGCAAACATGAATCCAAGGGACAAGTTATGATGAATGGTCTGTAGGGTACCTATCTATAACTCGTTGCATAAAAGTGATTGATGACAATTTCATCGTAGTTGTTTATTTATAAGTCTCGGTCTCGGCCGAGACTAAAAATCCGGGCTCGGTCGGACCTTAGTTGGAAACGCTTCATTATGTATTAATGACCCTTCATTACCGTTTCAGAACTTGTAATTGAAATCTAAGGTAAGTTACAGCTCAACAAGTTAGTGACAATATCAAAGTTAAGTGCATTACCGTTGTTATCTGTTCAGGATGGTTTTCACATTTTAATCTCAAACTTGATCCTAAAGACCCGTTGGTTTCCAAAGTGGTTGATATCGTCTTCCATATGTCAGTGTTCTTTTTAAGGATATCAATGTTGCCAATCATGTAGAAACCTGCGAAATGTACAGAGCCGTTACAAAAAAGTTATTTGATTCAATTGCAGGAATAACATTTTTCATTTAATTTCATACATTTATTAAATTCACAGAAAAAAAAATGGACACAATAATTATTCATAGGATACAAATTTAAAAATGCCAATAACGAATTTAATGAACTAAAATTTGATAATCATTTAAATATTTGCAGGCTTGCACAGACTGAACACAAATTAAGAACTCACAAAAAAAAGGTATAAGTAAAAATGTTACAATAATAGAAACACATATAGAAATAACAAACAAAAGTGCGACGATACAAAAAACACAGGAAATAAAGAAAAAAATGAAGTAACAGAAACTTAGGGCAAAATTAAACTAATTCATGTGAAATATCAAAACTGTACCTATATATGCGAGTGTTTTAAACGTTACGAGTAAGTTATTGCCCTTACCCACGTGTATCGTTTACGTGTACGTTTTTAAATGCATAGTGTGAGTAAATAAATGAAACGTAATCAAAAACAAACAAACAATAAATACTCTAAATAAAGCAGCAGACAAAAGGGCCAGACCCAGCATGTGCTGTAGTCTTACAAGGTAAGACCAATAGCGCTGATTTTCAGTCTGAGCCCGCGTAGGTAACGCACGAACAAACAAAACAGCGCGAGCATCCTTACACGTTTTCAAAACGTTACATGAATAACTACTATGAATAATAAAATAAGATATAAATATACGAGTACATAATATAAGTGTTAATAATTGTAAATAAATAAATGTAATTAATAGATAAACCTTAAATAAATGTCAGAGATGAAATGATTAGGATGGCAATGATGTTTCTAGTTTTAGGCAGGCGAGGACACTTGTATGTCAGTCATGAAGATACTTTTTTAGTTTAATTTTGAATGTATACTTAGACTCAAGGTCACGTAGCGGGGCGGTGCAATGTTGTTCCAACATTTTGACGCCATGTACCTAAATCTAGCCCGAAAAGCAGTAGTTTTGTGCTTTGGCCACAACAAACGATTTATCCTGGTGCTGTCGTATCTGCTAACAGAAGATGACCACGTAAAGGACAAGGCTAAAAAAAACCCAAGCCCGGCGCTAACGACATGTATCTCATATTTTAGGTATATATTAGGTGGTAGAGCTGATGCCGGGCTCGACTGTGGAGGTACCACCATCTTACTCGCAAATCCTCCTGAAGTTATTCGGGGGAGAGTAAGAGAACAGCTCTTAGGCAAAACCAGGCGGCCCACCATTGCCTGGGACCGATGGATGGCGGTATATCCATCCCCAATTGCCAAGCCTTATAAAAACAGACTAGTGACGGGCAGCGGCGTCACTGGTGCAAGGGTTTCGGCACCGCGCTCACCAACCCGCCTGCCCAGCGTGTGTGAGTATGGGCATTTCTTCCAGGAGAACCGCCAAGAGTGGCGAAATCCTGGAAAGGCCTATGTCCAGCAGTGGAAGAAAAAGGCTGATGGATGGATGGAAACCTGTAATAAAATGCCACATATTTGACATCACCGATATCGATGGCTAAATGTAAGAAATTGCTATTTGTTTAGTGGCAGGGGTGATATTGAACTACATAACTAAAATATTAATTTATAATATTTTCAACTAGCATATTAGATAACAAAATGAAACGCGGAAAAGTACCTACCGAAAACTAGTAAGTATGCCAGTTGTTACTATACTAAAATACCTTAAAGTTAAGTAAGAGCGAGAGAGATATTATTCTTAGAGATGGATTAGAATTAGTCACTATTGCTGGGACTGCATCGGCGCAACGGCAACCGATTCTGAAATGTTCAGCACGGCAGCAGTACAACAACAATGCAAACATCTGGTATCTCCCTCATTCTTTAGAGTAGTAGAGTACCTAACGAAAACTAGTATCCAGTATGCCAGTTGTAACTATTTTTAGATACCTTTAAGTTACAGTAGGGGTTGCTGTAAAACAAATAGCAACTTTTTACATTCAAAAATCAGTTTCATTGTGAAGCGTTTCCTTTTGTTATCTTATGCGTTAGTTGTACGTATTTTTAATTATTAATAATAATTTTTTTATTTTCACAAAAACAGGTACAATTACAATAAATCAAAATGCAAAGTTATAGGCTAAAAAGATACATAAAGATCAGATGTTGCTCTGACACCTAAGCTAAGAAAAAACCTTGAAATTTAGGTGTCAGCGTTTCCCCTACGTTGACTTTATTTAGCATTTAAAGGATTTAATGTAGACTTTACAAAATAAAGTGTTACAAGATCAATTCTGACAGTAGAACTATTATGTATTCTAACAAAATATTCGATTCATTGGGAAAGAGAACAATGTTTATATAATTTTAATTGATTAAGAAATGTATATATTTACAGCATGCAGGGTAGTAGTAAAAGTGTAAGGGAGTGGGGGGAGATGTGTGAGGGTGTGTGTGTGTGTTTATGTATGAGTGAGAAGATATATTTTGTATATGCATAAGTGTGATGTAGGGTGTGTGTATGAGTGTATGTGGTGTTAGGGGCGGGGGTAAGTGGGGAAGAAAAGATAACTATTATTTCTGTACTACAAGCAGATGCTCTGTGTCATCATACGTTAGCTCAAGTAACAGATTGGAAATAGCTTTTTGGCACTGAAATTTATTCAATGGGTAACTGTGGGTATATAGTCAGCGTTATAAAGAGGTGAAGTGATCACATGAAAGTGACGACTAGCAAGTGCAGTTTTGTGGGGGGGGGGGGGGGGGGTAGGGGACAGACACGATCAACTCGGCGTTTATTGGTAATAATGTGAGTGGTCAAAAAATAACGAAGGCTTTCGAAGACTGTGTGTAGAACAAAAAGCTTCCTGACGGTCAGAACTTTACATTTCTTATACAGAAGGGTAGTACTTTATGAGATACCTCAATATTACCCCTGCCACTTAACAAATAGCAATTTCTTACATTAAGCCATCGATTTTGATGATGCCCCCTATACAGTATTTCGTTATCCATTATTATTGAAAATCTGAGATAGGTACATTTCGGTTGCGCCGGGCTTGGGTTTTTATCCATACTTCGTGAGCATTCTCCTTTTGGGAGAACCAGTTTTCACCACCCCAAACAGTAAAGCAGCAAGGTGGAGCTGAAGACGACCCTCCATCTTCAAAATGTTGGCTGAATTTTTGAAAGGTGTGACGTGTGATCGCCAGGGGATACGGAAGCAATAGCGAGCAGACGCATTTTCATCATTGTCTTCGCGTAAAGACAAGGGCCGTAAACAGATATACAATAATTTAGTTTAAAGAAAACAAGAGACTCACAGAGATATATGCGTAGTTCTTCACCAAGAAAGTCACGAATGTGGTATAAGACTTTTAGTCGGTAAAAGCAGTTACGTGTTAAGGGCCCTGTAGCCGAATGCTTAAAGTCAGTCGCGCACGTGGTCGCTATGCTTGCTATTCCATTCTACATTCAAGTTCGGGTTATAGAGCACTGACTGACTGTTACTGGTTGACCCGAACGTTCATTTCCCGAGCTCGTACGGAACTAACCGAACACGCTGCGAGAGGCAAGCTAACGCGAGACAAAACTGTAGGCTGTGAACCTAAAATTATTTGATTTGTTGTATCGCTTCTGGGACATTACGGTACATAAACATTCATCAAAATATGTGTAAAATCCAGGACTTTCGGGGGTAACCCGGTCAAGCTTTATACCACCGAACCACTCCTTCTGCTTCACCCTAGTCTAAAATAAAATAGTTTAAGTATTCCAAAAAGGTTTTTGTACTTCAATGTCAATTTATATATAAATGTCAAATACGCATTTTCTTTATTCGACTGACGACGACCACAAATATATATCGATCATTTTTTTTTTGTTTCTCTATATACTCCATTTAAAATTAATGGCAACAGTATTTTTAAGATTCTTCCATACTTTATGAGCAAGATGTAGGGTTTGTAGAGTTAAGGGCTTGGCTCTCCATGTGATCTGATAACTTTTTAACCGTGAAAGTGTTGAGTCTTGGCGACCTAATTTACATGAAATGTTTTTGATGGGATTACTATTAAAATCACCCAGCAAAATTAGATGATCATATTGGAAAAAATGGCCAACTGAATCAGTCAAAGCATCAAAAAACTCTTTTACTTTTATCTAATTTGGTATATAAGCTGTAACCTATTGCAATACTACAGCCGTTAGTACTGAGAGTAATTCACATTTGATCAATCGGGTAAGCGGAGGATGAGTTCGAATTCTAGCGGCAATACCTTGTCTGATGTAGTAGACAACTCCCCCCCCGCCCTCAGCCACCAACCACGGGCGTGGTACGTGACGGAGTCGATAGCCAGGGGCGGTTAGAGACTTAGCATTGTGATCCTCGTGTGAAAAAAACAGCCGTTAAAGACGTTAAATCCCCTTGTCGTTATTTTTTGTGCCTGTCACTGCGCTTTTAAACGGCTCGTTTCTGTAAATTTAGTCTCAGCGACAGAGTTTTTTTTAAAGGAAACCATTTTAACATTAAGACAATGCTCATGTACGTAACGTCAAATTTTGATTTTGCTTTAGTCACTACGACTGAGGAGGTATACAATCCGTTAATGCAAAAATCCATGTTCGACGCAGAGACAAGGGCCAATTAACGAAGTAACAAAATGTAAATTGACAAAGGCCTTTGTCATTTTTTTGAATCATACGAGCTGTTAAATCCCTTAGACGAATCGTTAAAGAGAAAATACGAACTGTTAAAGGGAAACTTCACAAAGGCCTTTGTAATTTTTTCCTACAACGCACAGTATTTTTTTTGGCCTTAAAACGGGCAACTCCTGTTTATACATGAATCAGATAAAGCTGTTCATTCCTAATGCGAGAGTATAACTCCCACGAATCTCACTATAAAGGTTTCTAAGAAAATCTTGATCAAAGTTTCAAACCAATGAAAAAGTTTGGCAGGCAAACCATTGCAGAGAATTTATTTGTATTTATTTGTTAGATCGTGGTTTGAATTGTCTTACTTGTAGGTATATCATAAGTCCTTTATCGCTGCGCTAGGACTTACAGGTTCCGATAGAAAATGGCCGTTTAGTGAATTTCGTTTTTATTTTTTTTGGCTTCATTATATTGAATTAGAGTCTGCAACTAGCTTTAAACCCTAGCCACAAATAAGGACTACTGCCACAAAAGTACAGGCTCTTAACTCCGCATAATCTCTAAAATATACATTTTTGAAAATTATGGCACAGTGAAATTTTATGGGACAGTTATGAAAATTTAAAGCTTCGATATTATCGTAAGAGCAAGTCAAGCTGCACAAGCTCACTAGAACAAGACTGTCTAATTTTATTTCTTTAGGCCTTTAATAAATTCAAGCGCAAGACCTTTTGATAAGAATACTTTTTTGGACGGACGATTTAGTAAGGGCCGCTGGGAGCCGCTGGATGAAAGCAGCTCAGGATTATTCTCGTTGGAGTTATATCGGGAGGCCTTTATTCAGCAATGGACGTCATCCGGCTGAGTCAATGACGATGATGGTTGTGTCTCTGCTTACATTCGGTAAGAATTTGTCCAATGATAGGTTATATGGTGCGGGAAGGAGAAGGAGCCTCGTTAGTCAAATGCTAAAACCCCGCACATACATATTAATTTTGAGGTCAGGTTACGACAGTGACAGCACGATAGCGTATCCAATTAGTTTCATAAAATAGTCGACATTTTCAAACTAAATTATATACAAAATATATATCAGAAACATGCATGGCTAATTGTTTGGCCGCTAAACTTTTTCATTGATTTTTTATAAATATGGGACATGAAACTTTGATCGAGATTTTCTTAGAAACTATTATAGTGAGATTCGTGGGAGTTTTACTCTCGCATTAGGAATGAACAGCTTTATACTGTGCAACGAAATGTTAACGGAACGTATACGAACCGTTTGTGGATATTAACAACGACCTTTGATTTTTTTCTTAAAACGATTCATATGCACAGCATTAACAAAGTGACCGCGTGTCGGAATTGTAACGGACACTGCACTCTGCCACGATTTGCACGTTTGTGCTTGCTTATGACGGTTTTATTATACAGAAGTGCATAAATCAATGGATATTAACACATGAAGGCATCAACCATGGCAAATTATAATTTCGTCAATGGCTTCAACACATTGTATTAGTTGTAATGGTGCCTGCACTGCTCTCTATAGTGACTTCATAACTGTCCAATGTACAATGTTTTTTTTTCTATTTAAATAAGGCCACTATTAAGAGTAGTGCAGCGCACTCTTAGTAAGAAAGTCCTACTTCTCGTGGGTCCGGTGGAGGGCAGCACCGTTCACCTGACGTGACAAGGCACTTTGTTGCTGCGTTTGACCACATATTACCTTAAACGCAAGGAGTAAGGCACCTTTGTGATAGCGACATAATTACCATAACGTGGGGACTAGACACCTTTGTGATAGAGACATCATATTACCTTAAACACGGGAACAGGCACCATTGTGATAGGGACATATTACCTTAAACGCAAGGAGTAAGGCACCTTTGTGATAGCGACATAATTACCATAACGTGGGGACTAGACACCTTTGTGATAGAGACATCATATTACCTTAAACACGGGAACAGGCACCATTGTGATAGGGGCATATTACCTTAAACGCAAGGAGTAAGGCACCTTTGTGATAGCGACATAATTACCATAACGTGGGGACTAGACACCTTTGTGATAGAGACATCATATTACCTTAAACACGGGAACAGGCACCATTGTGATAGGGACATATTACCTTAAACGCAAGGAGTAAGGCACCTTTGTGATAGCGACATAATTACCATAACGTGGGGACTAGACACCTTTGTGATAGAGACATCATATTACCTTAAACATGGGAACAGGCACCATTGTGATAGGGACATATTACCTTAAACGGAGGACTAAAGAGCATCCCGCTTCGGAGGCACCTTTGTGACAGGGACAAATCATCTTAAAACGGAAGCACAATAACGGATAGACGTAGGGTTAAGGGACCTAAGACGAGGCGACAATATACTTACAGTATACAAGATCAGATTGCATTCGTTTAAATTTGCTCTTACCGAGAGTTTAAAATTTTTTAGACGGCTCCCGTTTGTTAATGGATTTTTGTCGCCGCGTTTAGAATTTTTTCAGAGTGTAGCTATGTCTCGTTTATCGCTAAGATATCGGGAGAGTGTCGATGTACAGCGGCCAAAAACGCATCATGCTTAGTACCTAGTGATTGTGCGTTAAACAAACCTCGCTTATCGCTCGCGTTTCAAATCGTTCCTCGGAAGCTATTGCCTCCTTTACGTACTTATAGCATAAACCACTATTACGAAACAAACCCACCTTCTCTAGCGCGTGACAACGCGACGCACACTCTATTGATGGTCCCGAGGAAGCCTATTTTGTTCTCTTCGTTGTTTCTCACAAGCGACAAGAGGATTATCTTGGACTCCTCGCCTTGGTAGTTGTCTACCACTGTAATCTTTACTTTGGACAGAAACGCGTAAAGGTGACGTTGCTGAAAGTAAAACGTTTTTTTATAAAATCATTCCTCGTATTAACGTTGTGGTTTTGGCTACATACGGCCTAGCTATTTATTTCCTTTACCTTTCTCATGTAGAACATCTGTCCCGAGTAAGCCGCTAGTATAGTCACATGCTCGGGCTGGTATCCTTGTTGCATCAAGTAGTTGGCGAGACGCAATGTTATATCCGCTTCTTGGTGGTTACAACGGCTTGAGCTGTCGTCTACTGCCTACAATAAAGTTTATTTATCACCAGCTAAGCTGTCTTCGTCTATTAGTCCAGTCATTATTGACATTCGAAATCGAAAATTTAATTATAATTCCAAAAGTTTTCAAACAAGTGAATGGTACATTGGGACGACAATAAATCTCATTTTGCAACCTTGTCCGCAGTCCGGAACATTGTTAAAATTGCAATTAAATTAATTTTTGCTGTATGGTCGTGAAAAAAATTCCAAAAGTTCTGCAAACTTGGGGAAGTTTTCGATATAATATTTCATATCACGTATTAAATTTGCAACCAATCTAAGTGTACGGAACATTTTTTGTTATTAAAAATTAATGTTTTTTTTTATTAAACCGAATGAAAACGTTCCAAAAGTTCTGCAAACTTGACACATATATCGGAAAAATATACCGAACGGTTGTATAAATTTGCAACCTTTTTCGTTGACCGGAACATGTTTATTTATAATTCTTTTTAATTCGTGGTCATTTTTTCGAGTAAGGTGGTCTCGGAATAATTACAAATGTTTTGAAACTTGGTTGCAAACTTCGAAAACATCTATTCTGATGCATTTACAAATTTGCAACCTCATACGCGATCCGGAACTTTATGCAATTTGCAAAAATGATTTTTTTTTATTTTTTCACCTTCAAGAAAATTTCAAAAGTTCTGCAAATCGAGGGGACTGTTTAATTTTGGGATTAATTTGCAACCTCTCACGCAATCCGGAATCTTGTGTGATGTCGGAAGTTTAATTTAATGGCATTTATCATTTTCGAAAAAATTGCAAAAGTTTTGCAAGTCGAGCCAATGATTGTTTCTTTGAGGTGCATGTCAGTATTAAAATTTGCAACCCCGCAAGAGATCCGCAACTTTGTGTTCTTTGCAAAAATCGATATTTCGCATTTTGTTATTCTTGAAAGAAATGCAAAAGTTTTGCAAATCGAGCGGATGGTCTTATTTTGGGATCGATACCACTATTCAAATTTGCAACTTCGCACGAGACCATAAGAAATTACACCACCATTAGAAACAGGACATCTCGAACTATAAAAATATGTTCCTTGTGAATTTTTCCCGACACGAATAGTATTAGTTGTAAGCCGCTGAAGAACGGTGTACCGGTGTATATATATATAAAAAATCTTATATATATAATATATATATAAAGATATATATAAGATTTTTTATTTTTAATTCATAATTTTCTATTGAAATTTTGCCCAACTCTGACGAAAAGTATATTAAATATGTGTAATATACTCTTTGTTTATATTTGAATGATTATAAATGTTTGATAATTACCTCCTCGCTCCAATGGTCATCGTGCTGATTGGCTGCGTTAATGACGCTTTCCTTCGTGCTAGCATTACGAATCATAAAAACTCGATTTCGTTTTCCGACTGGTTTTTTGCTCTCGTTCGTCAAAAATTCCGGTGTTATTTCTTTATCGCAAAATAAACACTTTTCCTCAAAACAGAACAGTTGTTCTACCAACGGATTTTCTTGTGCAACTGGTCTTATTGATGCTCTTGGCCGTTTACGGGAAGCGTTGATGCTCTTTTCGTTTGTATATAATTTCATGCATTTTTCGTGCACTGTTACAGCACTTGATCCAACTAGATCATCGCCTTTCCCATCACATCTTTTTTCACTACATTTAATTAGGGTAGCGATCCCTCTTTCTCTGACCGTACGCACATCTTCGCTCGTTACATCTTTGCCACAAATAAAACAGAAGCAGTAAAACTTTCCGCATTTTTTATGCACAGTTACAGTTTTTGAATCCAGGAGAGCAGCAGCTTTTCCATCACTTTTTTTTTCACTGCATTGAATGAGTAAGTTAATTCCTCTTTTATCTAGCTCTTCAACTTCTTCACTCAATAAATGTGTATCGCAAATGATACAATTGTTAACCGCTGCGTCCATCATGAAAATTCTCTAAATGGAGCAACGGAGCACAAGACGCCTTGTAACCAGAAAATCTCAAAGAGAGCACAAACGTACTAACGGTCAGTAGGCTGTGATTTTTCGCTTTCCAACCGAAAAATCACAGCCTACTGACCGTTAGTACGTCCGCAGTGTGCCACGGCCAAGTGGCCACGGTAACCTTGTTACCATAGCAACGCGACCATTGGCCGCGTTACCATAGCAACGCAGGTATACGACGTCGCGGCGGCTTCGTATAGCACAAAGTTTAGGCCCTGAATATATAACAGCGATGTGTACGGAAATGATATTTTGCGTGAATGTGATTAAAAAATATTTCCGTATTCCGGATATGGTTGCAAATTCAAATACTCACATTAATCGCAAAATTAAACAGTCCCCTCGATTTGCAGAACTTTTGAAATTTTCTTGAAGGTGAAAAAATAAAAAAATTAC
This sequence comes from Ypsolopha scabrella, assembly GCA_910592155.1. Taxonomy (NCBI): domain Eukaryota; kingdom Metazoa; phylum Arthropoda; class Insecta; order Lepidoptera; family Ypsolophidae; genus Ypsolopha; species Ypsolopha scabrella. The sequence goes on along the minus strand of OU342975.1, from coordinate 17,366,605 downwards.
ATTTTTGCAAATTGCATAAAGTTCCGGATCGCGTATGAGGTTGCAAATTTGTAAATGCATCAGAATAGATATTTTCGAAGTTTGCAACCAAGTTTCAAAACTTTTGTAATTATTCTGAGACCACCTTACTCGAAAAAATGACCACGAATTAAAAAGAATTATAAATAAACATGTTCCGGTCAACGTAAAAGATTGTAAATTTATACAATCGTTCGGTATATTTTTCCGATATATCTGTCAAATTCGCAGAACTTTTGGAACGTTTTCCTTCAGTTTAATAAAGAAATACATTAATTTTTAATTACAAAAAATGTTCCGTACACTTAAATTGGTTGCAAATTTGACACGTGATGTAAAATAATATATTTAACACCACTCCAACTTTGCAGAACTTTTGGAATTTTGGTCTCAAGAACTGAGCAAGTTATCATTTATTGCATTTTTAACAATGTTCCGGACCGCAAACAGGTTGCAAAATTTTATAGTTTGTTTTAATACCATTCCCGACCTTACATCAAAATTTGAAAACTTTTGGAATTATAATGAATTAATTGTCTTGACTGACTGGACTATATTTTCTACATAGTCGTCGCACATGCAACTTGCTTACTTACAGTCTCTTTGAAATCGTGCGTCAAGAAATACAGATTAGCCTGTATTCCGCGCACGTCAGGGAATGATTCGACCGACGGATGGTTCTGCAAGTCTTCGTAGATGCTTGGAGTGATGAGGGACGCTATCTCAGGTCGCATGCGATGTTGTACGCTCAGTCTACGACTGTGGATACCGTTCGTTATCATTCGCTCGAACAAGGATATTTCCATGTTGAAATCTCGAGCCAGCTTGAAGTGGGCCGCCGATGGGCGAAGTTGCTGATGGTCACCTGTATTTAACAAAACGTTAATTTGCAATACCCCAAAAATAATGAATTGATGTTAACTCGTGGACAGATCGCAAAGTACGAAATCGAAAATTTGACCAAAGTCAAAAACAGGTGCGACAGGACGCTTAAGGGCTTGCCTTTTTTTATTTCAACGGTTTTTGTTTTAATATGCTGAGTCAACTACTTATAGGTGGTAGAGCTGATGCCGGTCTCGACTGTGGATGTACCACCATCTTACTCGCAAATCCTCCCGAAGTTATTCGGGGGAGAGTAAGAGAACAGCTCTCAGGCAAAACCAGGCGGCCCACCATTGCCTGGGCTCGATGGATGGCGGTATATCCCTCCCCAATTGGTATCCCCAAGTAGCCTTATATAAAATAAGACTGGTGACGGGCAGCGGCGTCACTGGTGCAAAGGGTTGGGCACTGCGCGCATTTCTTCCAGAATTGCTAAGAATGGCGAAATCCTGGAAAGGCTTATGTCCAGCAGTGGACGAAACAGGCTGATGGATGGATGGACTACTTATGTATCTGATCAATGTAAAACTTGGACACATGTTTTTTTAGACCTTTGTCTTTCCGTTGTCAGGTCGATTACCCAATTGGACACATTTCACTCGATAGATTTTATTTTTGAAAATGATGCCTTTTTAAGTTATTAATTCGTTTTATGTCTAAACGGCTTGAGTTTTATGAAAACATCCAGTTTTGTATTAAGTGTTTAGTCTCAGGTTGCTGCTTCTAGGTAGGCTCTTGTTAGAGCCTGATGAGGAGCAGAGACATGACTACCGGATCTCAGTGATGGCAATACCTAGAAACATCCAGTTAAATACATACCTACACGATTGGGTTTCATTTTTTTTATTGTTCAAAGCTGACAACCCTAGCAATATGGCCACTGTCTAGTCTAGACGCTGTCGGTATTTTCCTCGTATTTTCGCAGACATATTATATATGTATGTATGTTCTTACACTGTGCTTATAGCTTGACTGATAACTTTACAATTAAAAAAAAAACACACACACACACACACACATATATAACAAACCTTTTTACATTAATCTCATTTAAAAGAAAATTTACAATGTGTCAAGATATTGTTATTGTGTCCTCCAGGGGTGCTTGGGTCCGGAATGGTTTATATTTCGTTACAATTCAAATCGTAAATGAAGTGCTGTCGAAAGTAAAAATTTCACGTATAAATAATCTACAATACAATACAACTTGATTTGCACACCGCACAAAAGGAAACAAAAATAATATAAATTACAATAACCAAATAATGCAGGTACAGTGAAGCCCACATCAAGCTAAACACTTTCAGTATAAGCTGACCTCTCACCGTATAGGCTTCCCGTACAATGAGAGGTCAGCATATACTCAATGTGTATAGCTTGATGCGGGCTACACTGTACAATCAGGAGGCCTTATCGCTTATAGCGATCTCTTCCAGACAACCTTTGGGTAGAATCTGCTTTAAAAGGAGATTGATGAATAGGCGTGGCACTAATTTTAAAATAATATTTAAATATACTTTAAAAAATCTACATTAATAAATTATAAGATAAATAATAGGTATTATAGATAAATAACATAAATAAATAAATATAAACATACATATATTAAATAATTTATAAATAAACTTTAAGAAGAATGTAAATAGTTCAGTGGTCAGAGTGAGAGGTAGTGTTCTTTTATATACCTTTTAAAGACTGAGAGGGAAGATGCTCTTCTTATAGATAGAGGAAGATCATTCCACAAACGGACGACTTGTAATGAAAAGGAATTGTCATAGAAGGACGATGAATGCATTGGGGTAGCCAGGAGTAGATTTTGATAGGACCGTAAGATACGGTCATGAGTACCATGAAGAAACTGAAAGCGAGCTTTGAGGTATGATGGGGTAGTAGGATTATTTAATACAGAATACAAAAGAGACAGAATCTGAGAATTACGACGACGACGAATAAGAAGCCAATTAAGACGCGAACGAAATTCAGAAATGTGATCGAATTTACGAATACCAAAAATGAACCTGATACTCTCAAGACTCAAGACGTTCGAGTTTATCGAGTTGGACCTAAGTAAGATCGAGGTAACAAATATCTGCGTAATCGAGAATCGGTAGTAATAAGGAATGTGAAAGCGCAATGTTAGTAGCAGTCGGAACGAAATTTTGAAGCTCCTGCAGCCGCAAAAAGTTTTCAGCTAACTTCATTTATTTGGGGGTCCATGACAGGCAACTATCTTATAGGAGACCTACATTTTTTACTTTGTTGCAGTATGTGATAATAGTCCCATCAAACACAATAGTAGTAAGTGTTTGCCAGTCAATCCTTTCTGTGAACCAAGGACTTCCGATGATAGTGACTTGCGTCTTGGACGGATTGATTTTTGAACCATATTCGTTGCTCCAGCCAGACAGATATTTTTGACAGATCGACATTTGTTGTTGTTGTAGAATTTGGCTTGAGTGTAAATTTGGAGATCATCTGCGTAAAGGTGGTAGGACGAAGAAATAAACTGAGATATATTTTTAATAAATATAGCGAAGAGAAGAGGAGATAGGACGCCACCTTGAGAAACACCGGCAGCAGTGTCGCACCATTCAGAAAAGGTATCATCAATGCGGATACGTTGCCTATCTACCTATAGCAGGAATTTTTTAAATGTCGGAATCCACTTGAGTTCTTATCTTCCAATGAATGGCATTGTAATCTATTGTTAGGTTGGACCACTAAATGAGCAGTGCATAACGAAACGCATAAACAACAAAATATTGTATGTTAATAGCAACTTTACCACCTAAACAAAAAGGCTCAAATTTGAACGCCAAGTCACCAATGCATTTCAGATTAAATTTTTGAAATTGGAAGCGGCAGCCATTTTGTGTGTCAGTAACAGGGTGATTAAGTAATGGCTTTCGGATCTTAATATCGTATACTTCTCTGTGGTTTATTCTGGATATATCATAAATTTGACCCTGGCCTACGTATATAGGATTTTGATTGCTTACCTACTATTTGGATTTTTGTGAAAAGTGTGTTCGATAACGACCCCGGCTGTGTATATGGACTTTGATATAGCGGGAATAAGAGGTACAAAAATGTAATTTTAAATGTAACTTCAATAATTACCGTAGATTGCAGCCATACAATTTTTTTTTGTATTTGTAGGTACTTACTGGTTTTATTGGAATTATATAAGTATAAGTAAACATAGTTACTTAATAAACAACAAATGTATGTTAAATTAAAGTTTCAAAGAGACAAATGAACTTTTTAAACTTAAATACAGTTTTTCTTAATAGCATGCATATAAAATTATGGAAAATCTTAAATCGTTTCACCCTGTATCACACTTGTACCCCTGTATCACACTTGTAGCTTGCTGCCGCTTTAAATTTCAAGAAGTACTATCTGGAATGCGTTGCCGTTCAAATTTGAGCCTTTTCGTTCAGGCGTTAAAGTTGCATTAACATAAAATATTTTGTTGTTTATGCGTTTCGTTGTGCACTGCTACTTAGTGGTGGAACTTAACAATAGAACAATGCCATTCATTGGAAGATAAGCTCTTAACCGATCCCGACATTTAAAAAAAAACCTACTGTTACGAGCTGGGGTTCGGGATAAATTAATTTTATACCCATTCGCACCAAAAACCACCAACCGTCTTTATTTGAAATCACGCACACTATTAAAGCACAACTGAAACTAAATAACAACTGGAATCCCTAACTGAACTCAATGGACTGACCAATTTGACCGCACTATTATTTCACCACTACTAACCAGAATCGTTACCGGGTTGTATTCGCTCTATACAGTCGCACTTCACTTCACTAGAGTCGCACTTTAGTTTCCCGATTTCGTTTTCGCTTCGTAGTTAACACTCAACTAACTCTGCCCGCCAATCGCTTCACCTTTTATATCTGTGGCTCGCATGTCTAGTTGCTACGCGAATGCTCTAAAAGGCGCGTTTTACGTTGCCCCGCATCGAGACCATTCGTGTATTTTCATCTTTCTCCAACAGCGAATGCTCTCTCTTTCCCACCGCTTCGAGTGACGAACAACTTTTTCGAGACAATCATGTCAGCCACTGCATGGGGTTCTTCCTGCCACCAGGTGCAGCAGTGGCTGCATGAGGAGAAGAATCCGCTCAAGGGGGGTGGAAGAAGATTGGCGAACATCTGAGACCAATTACAACACCACGTCCTGCAGCTCCCCAGGAATTACTTTCCCTCATAGTGTAGTAAGGTCGCATTTAACTTCGACATTTTTATTAGTTTTACTAGTTCAGAGTGGGTTTCTCCGTACCACAGGTTTATATGGCATAGGCCTGTGGAAGCCTCTTTTTCCTTAAAAAGTACCGCCCCTTGAGAGGGTGGTGAGGTTGTCGTCCTTTCAAGGGCTTATCACTTACATACCACCGGTCACTAAAATTGCAATTTGTTTTTATAAAACATAAACGTGTATAAAAAAAAATGTTTTCTTGCGATAATGTCATACTTTTACAAAAAACTAAAAAAAACCGAACAATTGCTACTTTACACCCTCCGTAACTCTGGAACCGTTCACTTTAGCAAGATTATGCTACAGACCATTTTTTTGCAATTTATTGTTGATTACTTTTGTCTTCGGCACTTTTGCGCTAAGCCGCATAGTTTTCAAAATATTCAAGAAAAGCTGAAAAACACAACTTCTCCGCCCCCCCCCCAAACCCGACGCTAAAAATAGTGTTACTTTTTAGCCAACAATATGTGGAATATACAGAATAATTTGGAGCTGGAATGATACTTTTACTTTGGATGTTGAGGTCCTGGGTTTATTAATTACACCATACTATAAACACATTTATGAAAATTACATTATTTTGCAGGTTATTTTTCCTTTTTATGTAAGGCTTATTTGTAGTATTGTAGACATTCAAAAAATCTTTGTTCTTCAAAAGAGATGTATACGCATTTGGGACGGACATAAATCGAGCTCTGTAAATTAGTAAGGCGCTACCCAGAACAATTCCCACTGAGAACTCCAGGTATTAGTGACCGACTCAACGAACGCTTCAAATATGACTTGAATGTGCCTCCTAGTAGAACTGTTACTTATACTCGTACTACAAAACTGGCAGCCATCAAGGCTTACAATCATTTGCCTGATGAAATTAAGTCTGTCACAGAAAATAAGTTTTTCATTCAATTAAAACAGTACTTGATCACGGTTTGTCCATACAGTTTCAAAGAATTTCTTGAATATACACCATAAAAATGTAAAACCGTTATATTATTAACCATTGCATGAATAAATAAATTTAATTAACTATAAGTATACTTCAAATGAACGATATATTAAAATAAGTTGTATGCATGGAAATAGCAAGATTTGATTATTATTATACTTAGTTATATTTTATTATTAATTAAGAATATTGTTACAACCTATGGGTGAAATTACATTGAACCATAATTATTTATTTTATTTTTATTTTTATAATATGGAGAACATTTTAAGCTTTTATATTTAATACAATATGGAGAGATGAACACAAATAAGCTTAAATAGTCTCACAGGTAAAGTAGATTACATTGATCTTAGGAGAACAGATATTTAGATAAATATAATATAGGTTACATTTATTGCTCTAAACTATTAAAGTTTTTTTTTTTAAGTTTTTATTTACATATAACATCTAATACTGACATGTAATTAAATGCAATAAATAAATTGATTGATTGATATTTAAGAAAAGTACCTACTCGATTATCCATTTAATACAATAGTACAGCTATATGGTTTCCGAAAATAAAGCTAGTTCTGAGATATCTACGACCAAAGTTACTTTCGAGGAGTCTTATGCATATACATAACAAACCGACAGCTGTAAACAATACTTTCAAAAATATAAAATTCTCACCCTACCGGTAATATACCTACATCTTATAAATTTGTAAATTAGTTCGAAACAACCAGGAAATCTACAAAAAAAAGGGAAAATTTAGATACTAAATATTCCTTGCGTGCAAGTAGTAAACTACTACTACCATCAACGCGTCTCAAATTACTTACAATCCTCAAACACTTATATAATGTCAATTCATATATTTAACAAATTACCTAAAAGTTTAAAAAATACCAAAACAGCTGCCCAGTTTGTACAACACCTAAAAGATTTATTACTTGCTAAATGTTTCTACACGGTCCAAGAATGTTTGAACGATAATAGTCGAAATAATAATGTTGTCTATTTATGTCTACTATTACTATATCATACAACCAAACATAGCTTGTATTATTTAAAATATTTCGAAATAAGCCGCCTTTTCTCGTATTGCAGTGCCCAACAGGGTGCTTACTGATCTAAAAATGTATTGTTAAACATCCATAATATACCGTACATTATGCTTGTAAAAAATATATTGAGTATTTAGTACATACTTTGCAATTTATTTTTACAGATACTAAATAACTTTTACTATTTATGTTCGAGTAATCATTAAATTAGTGTTATCAGTAATGCCCAGCATTTTTTTTAGCCTTCCAGTCTGTTTTGGAACCCTTAACTTTACGTAATAAAAGTCCAGTTTAAGGCTAATCATAATCAGGGAAATACATGGCCTTAAGGGTGTATAATACCTCACTTCGCTTCGCATGATCCTGCTTTATACCAACAAATACTACAACAATCACTGTGAAATTAATATATGATAAAGTTGAGGACTAATGCTATGTCCATGCTGTTGTGAAAACTTGCTTTTATAAATTTTCTCGATAGAAAATTATTACAAAGTTACCTCCAAACCGTACAATAAACCGATAGCATTCAATGAATACTTGAAATTAGATCTGAAACTTTGCATAATATAACTGATATTAGTATAAAGCAGCTGCAGACTGTTCCATAAAAATGAAAAAACCATCAGTGTAGCCGCGATTTCAAAATGACTGATGTTTTTGCATGCGCGGCATCTGATTAGAGTAGGATAGACAGTTAAAAAGCAGAAGCGTTTGAGCAGTACTGCGAATTGAGGTATTATGGGCCCTTAAGAACCAAAGATCGTTCACGCCTTCTCTCCAAAGATACCAAGCATCATTTTCATTTAATTTCATGAATGCAATTGTATAATAACCATTTTACTTGACCCTTGCGCATGCCCAGTAAGACTTTTATTTAAACTGTAGTCCAAGCGATAACTTTTTTTCTTGACCAGATATTGTGATAATTTAAAGCCTATAACACTTCTGCGACATTACGCTATAAAACAGTGAAAATGCCATTAAAATCCATTCAGTGGTTTTGGCGTGATGGTCTTACATACTTACACACAGACAAAAATTCCAAAAAGGTCTGTTTTGGGCTCCGTAGCATTAATAAAGAACAGAGCAATTACTCTTTTCAAAAAATATTACATGTACAGGCTCGACTTCTTTACAACTTTATTATGTATAGGTATAGTAGTGTTCGGAATACGCAGTCGCGTGTCGTAATCTCGGGAAAGATCGGGCGACGTGCGCCCGCGTTCAGGTCAACTTCGCAACTCAGATGTTCGCCAATCTTCTTCCACCCCCCTTGAGCGGATTCTTCTCCTCATGCAGCCACTGCTGCACCTGGTGGCAGGAAGAACCCCATGCAGTGGCTGACGCTGGACAGCAATTCCTTTTTGCGATGTTTGGAGCCAAGAACACTGAAGATCTAGATTGTCTTCGCTACTAGTGTTACTTGCGGGCTATTGCAAAGCAGCCTATACATTCATTGTTCAAATTGGCTGCGCTTCCCCCCACTTCAGAAATTTCTAGGCAGCATTCATTTAAAACCTACCACCAGGTGCAGCAGTGGCTGAATGAGGAGAAGAATCCGCTCGAGTGGGGGTGGAAGAAGATTGGTAAGCACCTGAGACCAATTACAACAGCACGTCCTGCAGCTCCCCAGGAATTACTCTCCCTCATAGTGTGCGCTTGCAAAGACGAATGCGTCCGTAACTGCGAGTGCAGAAAGAGTGGTCTAAACTACTCAAGCATATGCGGTAATTGTTCAGGCCTAGGATGTGATAACAGGGACACGAACATCATAGACCAATATTTAGAAGAAGAGGGTGCTATGTTTGAAGAGGACTGAATACTGATGACGATTGATGATTTACATTAAAATAAGGTCGCATTTAACATTCGACATTTTTATTAGTTTTATTAGTTCAGAGTGGGTTTCAGCGTACCGCAGGTTTATATGGCATAGGCCTGTGGATGCCTCATTTTTCCCTTAAAAAGTAGCACCTCTTGAAAGGGTGGTGAGGTTGTCGTTCCTTCAAGGGCTTATCACTAACATACCACCGGCCACTAAAATCGCAATTTGCTTTCACAAACAATCCTGTGTAAAAAAAAAAATATTTCTTTGTGATGTAATACTTTTTCAAAAATCTAAAAAACCGGACAATTGCTACTTTACACCCTCCGTAACTCTGGAACCGTTCACTTTAGCAAGATTATGTTGTAGACCATTTTCGTTTGCAATTTAATGTAGATTACTGTTGTCTTTGCCTTTTTTGCGCTAAACCATAGTTTTCAAAATATTTAAGAAAAACTGAAAAAACCCAACTTCTCCCCCCTCCCCCCAAACCCGACGCTAAAAATAGTGTAACTTTTTACCCAACAATATATCGACTAAATAGAACAATTTGGAGCTGGAATGATACTTTTACTTTGGATGTTGAGGTGAGGCCGTTTTTGGGTTAATTGCACCACATTATTATCACAAGCGCCCTAGCTTATACTAAACGAAATCAGCTATAACAGTGTACTCTAAAAGTGGTTTTCGTTTACTGGGCGGTTTCGTTCGAACAGGCCCGCGGCGGGCAGCCCGACTTAAAATGGAATGGAAAAATTACTGGATTGTCAATTTGTTTTTTTAACAGTTGACACTTTTCAAAAATGTGATCGTAGTTTCTATTTTTCTCATTTTTATAGGTACAATTTGTTTTGTAAAATTTGGATTTGTCATTCCTAAAATAAATGGTAAAACGTTTGTACTGAAAACTGAGTTTTCTTCAAATTCTATATACAAAACGGCCATTTCATAGGTAAATACCTATTATGAACAGCACGTTTACTAGACCCATATTTCACAATTTAACCAGTGAACACAAAAAGTGAAATAAAATAAACTTTTATAAGAAAAATAAAGTAACCGACTTCAACTGTATCAGCAGATATTCACTAAAAAGTTTATAATATTTTTATACTGAACAATACCTACTGACCAATGGTTCCGAAATAACACTCCCAAATTCATTCTTCCCTATGACTTACATAGCAACGCAAAATAAGCAATTTAAGAGATGATTTCTAGAGAACCTAAATAATGTTTTAAGTACTTACCATCATCGGTCAGTCAGTATAAATGTTTAGTTTGTGGGCGTGGATGTAGGTGGTAGAGCTGATGCCGGGCTCGACTGTGGAGGTACCACCATCTTACTCGCAAATCCTCCCGAAGTTATTCGGGGGAGAGTAAGAGAACAGCTCTTAGGCAAAACCAGGCGGGCCACCATTGCCTGGGACCGAGGGATGGCGGTTTATCCATACCTAATTGCCGGGCTTTATATAAAACAGACTGGTGACGGGCAGCGGCGTCACTGGTGCTAGGGTTTCGGCACCGCGCTTACCAACCCGCCTGCACAGCGTGTGTGAGTATGGGCATTTCTTCCAGGAGGACCACCAAGAGTGGCGAAATCCTGGAAAGGCCTATGTCCAGCAGTGGACGAAACAGGCTGATGGATGGGCGTGGATAGGCAGATCCAAAAACTAATAAGGAACAGTGAAAAATGCTTAGAGTAGCTTCGGGGCCGATTTTAATGTACACCAAAACTGCATCAAAGTAAAGTAAAGTAAAGTAAAAAGTAAAAATTTATTTGCATAAACATGCGTTGTAAGTACAGGTCTTATTGTATCTTAATATTAGAAACAGCACATTTTACCATATTATATAGTATGCAAATATTTATCGTTATTAATTATTATACTGTACGTATATACATTATCATATTATTATTTATTATATTAGATATTTATTATGAAATTTGCACAATATGAAAGTAAACATCCTAATATAAGTATATACATTTTAATTATTTAAATATTCTTTGATATCATAAAAACATTTATCTTGGAGCCATGTATGTAATTTCCTTTTTAGGATTTTTATTGGCAAGCTTTTGAATTCCTGTGGCAATGTATTGAAAATTTTGATCGCCATGCAAGAAACATTCTTTTGAAATATGTTTAATTTACATTTTGGCGTATAAAGATTATCTTTATGCCTTGTCTGCTTTTCATAAGCATCTGTATTTTTTAAAAAACAATTTTGATGTTGTGCCACAAACAAACAAATTTCTTTAATATACATGCACGGCAGAGGTAGAATCTTTAATTTTTTAAAAAGAGGTTTATAGCTATCTCTGTACCAAGCACCACAGATTGCTCGTATGCACTTTTTCTGGACCTTAAATGCCTTTTCAACCTCTACAGAGTTCCCCCACATAATTAAGCCATAGTTGAGGACTGAAGAGACGTACCCATGGTAGGCGGTAATCGCTGCTGTTTGAGATATTGTATTTCTTAGGCTCCTCAAAGCAAACACAAATTTATCGAGTTTATTGCAAACAGCTTTAACATGTTGTTTCCAATTTAGATTTTTGTCCAACGTTACACCTAAAAATACCGTATAATCAACTTCATTTACTTTTTCATTATTGTGTTCGATATTTAATTTGAAATGTTGCTCTTGGTATGTTCTAAATTGCATAAAATTGGTTTTACTTAAATTAATTTTGAGTTTGTTCTGTAACCATTGTATAACTTGAGCCAGTGCATCATTAACATTTTTTTCAAACGAATCTTTTTGCTCGCACTTTATAATAACCGAGGTGTCATCCGCAAATAGTAAACACTCATGTATAGTAGCGTTCGGTAAATCATTTATGTATAGGAGAAACAGAAGTGGACCTAATATGCTACCCTGTGGAACGCCACTTCCATTTAACCTATAGTCGGATCTAAAGCTTTGTTTCAGAGCTTTTTTGTGAGTCTTGCAAATATTTGAGATCTCTGTGCATTGATATCTGTTACTGAGATAACATTTCAACCAATCATGGGCTAATCCTCTAATACCATATCTCTGCAACTTAGATAGCAGTATTTCATGGTTTACAAAGTCAAAAGCTTTGCTCATATCTAGAAAGACCGTTACTGTTGGTGTACCTTTATTCAGATTTTCAGTCACATTCTTCACTAGGTTAAGACATGCAAGTGAAGTTGAGCTGTTTTTTCTAAAGCCGTATTGTTTCTGGGTTAAGATGTTATGCTTATTTAAAAAACTAGTTAGTCGTTTGTGCATAGTTCGTTCAAATACTTTTGAAATGACGGGAATCAGAGTTACTGGGCGGTAATGGTTGAGATCTGATTTGTCACCTTTTTTGTGTATGGGCCTAACAATACAAAGCTTTAAGGCTTGTGGAAAGTTTCCTTCAGAAAACGACAGGTTTATAAGAAAACTGATGGGTACGCAGAGGAAATATGCACACAATTTGAGAACTTTGGTACTAATTTCATCATAACCCACAGAGTTGCTATTATTTAACGACATGATTATTTTGAATACCTCTTACCATCATTACACTTTATTCCACCATTCGTTTTCTGTTTCATCAATCAGCGGTACGCATTCACGCCGCTGTCACCCGATTTGAACGAAAGCAAAAAAAAAATTCAGTTCTTTCTTTTTATTGCAAAAACTTTTTCAAGTGCCTCCGGGAAAAATAACCGGTTTCACCCATAATAATATATCAGGGGTTTTGGAATCCTTGTGCGGTTTCTGAAATTTAGGTTGATGGCAGCCCTAGTAACAGAGGCGCATGTCCAGCAGTTCATCAAAGCTGATGATGATAAGACAAATTTATGGTAATTCACCTTAAACGTCAGAAACCTAACATAATCTTACCAATAAGGATGAGATGTTGGCAGCTTTTGGTGAGAGCGGTTACGATGTGGCTTTCCAGCACCTCTGCGGCTTCCTCCACGATCACCACATTTGGCTTCAAGGCCTGCAGTAACTTCCTGAGTCTGGCGGCGCCACTAGTAGTCATGCCAACTACTTTCTTGTTCTTGAGGACTTCCATATCCATTAACATTCGCACTTCTTCGTACGCTGAACAGGCAGATAGCTGGGCTTCCTGGAAAGTTTTGTTAAATGTTTAATGTATCTATAGGTATAGATAAAGTGATGTTTTGCTCGCAAAACAACTTTGCGGGTTGTAAGCTGTAACCTGCGCGATTGGGGAGATTTGTGGGCACGTACACTCCTTTTTAGGGTTCCGTAGTCCGACAAGGAACCCTTATAGTTTCGCCATGTCCGTCTGTCCGCGGCTTAACTCACAGACTATTAGTACTTGAAAGCTGTAATGTGACATGAGTTTACGTACATATCAATCACGCCGACAAAACGGTAAAATATAACTAAGAAAACATTTTTTTTCATTTTTCTGTCTATTAAGGTATGTTGTTAGTTATCGCGAGTAAGACCCCAATAAAAACAGATTAACATGTAAAAAATACAGTCGAATTGAGAACCTCCTGCCTTTTTGAAGTCGGTTAAAAAACAGATTGATCGGTTCGTCACCGTTTTCAGGTGTAGTGGTGAAAGGGTACTAAAACAACCTATACTAGATCTGTGTAAAACCCAAGATTCCCCATAAGTATTGTATCTTTCAAGTAAATCAGCGAAGCCGTTCTTGAGCTATGAGAGAAATATAATATATATTAATTGAGGGGTTTCCTTCCTTCTGTATTATTAATATTTGACGAGAATTCCTATTTTACAACAGAATCTAAAAAGAAAACGTTTCTGGTTTGAAATAATAATATGAGTAAAAATGGTAGGCTGGCTTGATTTGAGTCAGTCTAAAATTTGGTACTCTTTCATTTTATGTAAGTACCTGCAATGGTTTCATTTTCCTGATCAAGTCGTCATATTTTATTTTAGCCCAGCTATGGTACATGGACCATCGATCAGCAATAGGAAACTGTCGAGGGTTTCGCCGGCTGTCCAGCTTCATATCACACTTGTTCTGCTTTAGTATTGACATTTCCTGAAATATAATTTAAACTATTTAGTAACATTTACTCCATTATTTTTTTGCCCATATTGTATCAAACAAGAGAATATTACTCTGAATCGCATGATTTGGGAGCTCAAAAATTGCAATTCGATTTGTAATTGCTCAACGTCGGTATGACTTTTAGATCTTCGAATTTGAGCAGCCAGACGCCTTTGTTTAGTTTGTGCTTCGTTCAGATTGAAAGAGTTAAACATCTCATAGTCCAGATCTAATTCTATATCATCAAATTCGTCTAAAATCACATCCATTCTATTTGGATCATCATCAACCTCATTATCTTCTGGTGCGGCTGCATCATTAATGTCGTTTTCAGCGTCGAAAACGTTCTCTAAAACATAATTAAATTTCATATTCTCAAAAAGCCACTGCATCAATGGATCAGCGTCTTGGCGGTCGTAGTATTGTTGTAGCACGAGAGTTTCTGGAGCGATTTTCTTTATCAGTTGATAAGATAGCACACCATTATTAATTTTATCAATGTCGCCCTGCAGCTTTTCCAGTTCCGCTACTGCTTGTTTCAGCTCCCATTTCTGCGATCCTAGCAACTTGTGATTTGGGGACCCTCGTCTTAAATTAATCAAATTGAACTGTGCTAGTTCTTCGGAACGTGACTGGCCACCAATCCTAACCATAGATTGTGTAACGGAAAGAATCGCTTCAAGAAACTGGTCGAGGGCATGGTTTGTAAAGCATATGAGAAGAAGACGTATATCTGGAAGGTTGTCTAACAAAGTTTTGGCAACTTTAACGCCGAGGAATGTTTTGCCGGTTCCTGGAGGGCCTTGGATGACCGCAAACTCATGAGTTAGAGCGAGCTGATAAGCCTCGTATTGGCTGTCATTTAGGCCGAGTGCATAGCTGGTAGGCCAGCTTTCTTTGTTCAGGACCTCAAATTTCCCTGAAGGATAACCTGGTCTGAGATTTACTTCATAAGTAGTTGCGCGGGTTATGTATTTGGGATTTTCAGGGAACGGCTGCAAAAAAATACGTATTGAAGTTAAATTGATTTAGCGACAAAATCAAAATTGAGAAATAAAAAAAACAAACATCGTATTGAAGTTAAATTGATTTAGCGACAAAATCAAAATTGAGAAATAAAAAAACAAACATGATTACAAACTGACAACTTACGTCAACATTGACGATGTATTTGCTCATAGCTATGTGGTCAGGGAAGCCGGGATCTTGCAGAGCATGTAGAACATGATAGTAAGGTTCAAAGTATACTTCGCTTTCTACCATTACATACGGCTCGTCGTTTAAAATTTCATTCATTTTCTCTGCCATGACTGCCACTGGTAGCTGGAACAAAATAAATTATCTAAATATCACTTCATCTCACATTATGCTTCTTAATTGGTAGGTTATATGCCGGTGGTAAATAGACTGCTACCATTCAATTAAACCTCATATTCTACCGACCCTACTGAACCACTTTTCCCGAGAATCATAAATACCCGCGGACACCCTTACTTTAGGAAATAATTGAGTTCCAAACAAAAATGCGTGGACACTCTCACTGGTCGCTGGCCACTCGGATGAAGGGTGCGGGTTGCGGGGTGCAATTAGGTGTTTGGGGAGGCCGGTGAGCTGCGTAGCCATAGCTTAGAAAAATGACGGAATTTTGGGTGAAAATTCAAGATATATTTTTTTTCTCATAATGACACCAGAATCGTGTATACTTTCATACCCTAAAGGGATTCGTGACTTTGCATTTATATCCTGTATATTGTCACGGCATAAATCCCCGATCGGGGTGCAAGTCACAGTCCACACTCGGTACACACGCGTTTCACCGACGATTATTACGTCCTATAACGTGATGGGTGGTGATGGTGAGCAATGTCGCCGTACTTAGCATATAAATTATTATTTTTTCCTTATATCGAACGTGTCGTTGTTATTACTCTTTTTTTAACGCAGCCTTTTCTATTAATCGGCGTGGTTAAAATTACTTTACTGGTGGGGGTTTCCCCAAACATAAAGACGAGAACGGGCGGTGTCGGTGAGTATTTGTATTTTCAAGCATTTCTACGTTTCGTGTTTATTATTATTATTTTTCACTCAATACATGATTAGACTATGATAATTGATAACATTCAAAAAACACTTTTTAATTAATTTTACATACAGGCTGTAAATGCAAAGTCAAGAATCCCTTTAAGGTATGAAAGTATACAAGATTCTGATGTCATTAGGAGAAAAAAAAATATACCTTGAATTTTCACCAAAAACTCCATCATTTTTCTAAGCTATGGCTACGCAGCTCACCGGCCTGCCCACACACCTAATTGCACCCCGCAACCCGCACCCCTCATCCGAGTGGCCGGCGACCGTGAGGGTGTCCACGCGATTAGTGTATTTTGAGTAAAGAAAATCGTCTTATTATGAGGTACTGGTACTTTATTTAGAGATACCAGTATTTAAAATAATATCTTTTCCGACCATACTAACACACCCTTAAAGGATTCTTGCCTTTGCTTTTACACCCGGTATACCTACATAAGTTACCAATACGATACCAAAAAAATGTTTTAAATAAGTTTTTTTTTTTAATTTTGTTTTAAACGGGATGTTTTGATCTTTTTAAAAAAACTGTTTTTTTTCCAACCCTGGTCTCAAGATTGAGAGGATTTTGTGATTTAAAAAAATTGTCAAACAGATATTTTCACTTACGAAGTCCGCTATGTTTGTAGAAATAAATGCACACACACTTTTTTTTTTTTAGGCGTACGAGGATACTACGAGTAATTTGACGCATGTTTTACAAAAACGCCTTCAACCGTTTACTTAAGTGTTGCGTATTGAAAATGTTTTTAGTAAACAGTTGTTTAAATGCAATGATGTAGCATATTTTTACAATCAACCCATGAACCCTTTCATTTGATATCGAAACTACTATTAAGTTTTAGATTTTCATTAAGTCCAAAAAACCGGCCAAGTGCGAGTCGGACTTGCGCACGAAGGGTTCCGTACCATTATCTATAAAAACGGCATAAAAATCATCTTTGTTGTATGGGAGTGTGCAAGTTCGACTCGCACTTGGCCGGTTTTAGAATTTGTTGTTATAGCGGCAACAGAAAAACATCGACACGTATTCTCGTGTAGCAAATATTAGATTTAGAGCTGCCATAACCTACAACTTTTCATTGCAAAATAGGCTTTAACGCAGATGGATAAAAGTTAAATGAGCTTGTATTATTTTAGGTTTTTCAACTCTAAATTTAGGGTTTGCTGCACGAGAATAGGTCACATCATCTGTGAAAATTTCAACTGTCTAACTATCACGGATCATGAGATACAGCCTGGTGACAGACGGACGGACATCGGAGTCTTAGTAATAGGGTCCCGTTGCTTTGGTTACCCTTTGGGTACGGAACCCTAAAAAGTGTCGGGGTGACGGAAAGACATATGACCGCGCGTTTGGGCCGGCAACAGGTTTTTATGCAACCTATAGGTACACAAAATCACAATACAGTTTGCCGTCCTCGTGTTTATCAAATGAATAACCTGCTCTAAAGTTTTTATATATGGGAGACTGGCCAGTTATAATGTTTTTCGAAAATATGATTATTTATAAATAAAAATAGGTATGTTCTAATTTCAAAATTTCCCTCCACATTTTTTGCGAACTAATTCAAAGCATTGTGTCTCGCTGAAATATGGATCTGCGCCGGGAACATTTTAGAGCTATGATTTTTTACGATTTCAAACAAATTTGAAGCAGGCTCGTCTCGGCGTGATTACGACATCGTGACAGGTGATGAGTCCTGGATTTATCAATACGACCTAGAAACCAAGCTCCAGTCGACTGTTTGGGTGTTTCAAAATGAACTAACGCCTACCAAAGTGAAGCGATCTAGAAGCGGGGGGAAGATTATGATCGCTAGCTTTTTTAATTTGACTGGCCACTTGGTATCAAATCCCTTACGGGGGATCAAATGTTTGCCAGAAGTTTTCTCTGTTGTTAGCAACAAGCGACCAAACACAGGGCTCCGCGGGCTACTGCTCCACCACGACAATGCACCTGCGCACACCGCACTCAAAACGAGGGACTTCCTGAACAGCACGCCAATCAAACTCCTGGGTCACCCTCCTTACAGCCCTGATCTAGCACCGTGTGACTTCTTTTTATTTCCAATAATGAATAAAAACCGGCCAAGTGCGTGTCGGGCCACGCGCAATGTAGGGTTCCGTAGTTGCCCGGTACATATAAGTTGGTCTACTAATACAGACCGCGCCAAACTTCTGGTCCCATACATTATAGGGGGCCAAAAGTTTGGCGCGACCTGTACTCGTAAACCTTTAAAGCCTACTTAGCTGTGATAGTTTTCCTTTTAAATTCATTATATATACTACTTCTGTGGATTTTTTCACATTTCTATAAACAACCGTTTGGCCGGCAGGGAGGGGACGCTCCTTCTAACTAAAATTTTCACTTTAAAGCTTAATATTTCGCCAACGGATCCCTAAATCGAAAAATGGCTTTCACACACCCACAATGTTTTTAAACGGCCTATCCAACGATTTTATTTTACCCTTTTGTTATGCCAAATTACAGCTTTATAGTACATAATAGTCTCTGCGCTAAGCCGCGGACGGACAGACGGACATAGCGAAACTATAAGGGTTCCTTGTCGGACTACGGAACCCTAAAAAGGGAACGTATTTTTTTTGCAACGCGGGGCAACAAATTTGAAATCTTTTCGCACTTGCATCAAAATGTACTATTTTCACATGGACGCGATGGTCTTTCAAAATTTTATTTGTGTAATCTTTTAGTTGTGAAATTATCTTACGTGTTTTGGTCGAAAATAAATAACGACAATTCGATGTGTAGATGCATGAATTCAGTAATTATTTCTAACTTTAGACATTCTTTCAGAAGCCTTAAAATCAATCGTGACTCTAAATATCAACTTTATCGCACTTGCATCAAAATGTACTATTTTGTGCCTCTATATTCGTACTTGTCCAAGAACAACCTCGACACCATTAGTATAAGAAGTCTAAATTTTATTTGGCGTATTTCACAGAAATGGCCATTAAACCTTGGTCCTGACCACTTACCGAGTGTCCAGTAAGAATTCGGCTATATAAACGAAAGTCACCTTATGTAACGAAATTAAAAAGAAAACTATCACTATCAGCCTTGACAAGTTAACGAGTAATGCCATCAAAAACAAAACTTGTAAAAAAAACAAGTCTCGCAACTTAGTTCTTCTACCGTAAAAAGTTGTGAGATCCATGTAAAGTCGGTTAATTTATTCAGTCCCTACTTAAGTCCCTGCCTTAAGTTATTACATAATTAGCCAACCTAACAACATCTTAGAGTGACCGTATCAATATAAAAATCTTTTATGTTTGAAATAAATATAGTACCTGAGAGCAAAAAGACCTCAACTCCATTTTGTACTATTATCGTTTTTATGCGTATTAGAGATGGCAAAAACTTTGCCTTAAGTTACTACATAATTAATTATAATCGTGTTCAGTATATGTTGCGTGAAAAAAAGCCGTATGTAAAGATAAGGTTTTTTAACACGGAGTTGATAAGAAATACTTTTGTTTTATCCGCACTCGTTGCGGGACGAAGGGATAATGCAAACCGCTTTCGTCCACTTGGGCCGCTTATTTTCTGTTCATTAACCGACTTCAAAATAGGAAAAGGTTCTCAATTCGATATTAACGGATATGAAATTTCTTTGTTCCAAAGAATCTGCTTCCAGGTAGGTTCCATTTTAGATTGGACGTGATCGACCTGATGATATTCTTCAGCGACGGGCAGTTGAAGTCCTCAATGGATGAGAGCATATCAATCAGATATTGCGAGAAACGCTTTATACCAGGATGCTTATTGCAGGGTGTTACTTGAAAATTTACATATACGGGTCATATTTAAAAAATATGTACGTAACATTTATGAAAATTGTTTTAATGTAACCAAAAAAGTAACAGAAATGAATGTAAGGGCTGATTCATACAATAAGTAAATAAAGTTAGTGATTATTATTTACGTTTTTCGCTTGAGGAATTAGGAGGATAAATTAATAATTTCAAAACCTTAAAAACTTTTTTTGGAACCCTGGGGTCTGAATATGAGGGGTCCAAGACCAATCGTCCCGGAGATATGGCCAAAACAATTCTTTTTCCAACATCGGCCCAAAATTTTTTTTTTTGGTCCCTCTGTTCCTTTTGTGATGGTTCCGACATTTTTTGGGTCCAAAAGTCTTATACTCGACTTACTATCCAGTAGGATTTTTTTTCCGTTCAAATATCTCCACGAGAACGGGAGTTAGCGAAAATGTCAAACAAAAATGACAAATAATGTCAAAACTGTCAAAGTCAAAGTTTTTTCAATGGATAAACTTCGCTGGCTCGACCTCCGGTCGCGCCAGTTCAGTTAGACCTTTTTCATACAACAATCCCATACAAAACAGGGTTAACGGAAACTGTCAAAACTAATGTCAAATGTCAGATTTATCTCCAGTCAGAAAGACATGCCCTATGATATACCCGAAGACAACTTTCATGTCAGACCTGCTAAACAACCATATCAATGAGTCACGTCAGTCAATAACCGTTTTGTAACGCTTTATACATAGTCAACAACAATAATTATACATAATTCCATTGTGTACAATTAGTGAACACAGTTTTACTCCTTCATATTGGTAACGTAACAGAAAATAGTAACAGATAAATAACGGATATGAACAGAATTTACGTGTCTAACCCCAAAATTATATTATTTGCCATGAAATTAATGTGCTTAATTAGATATTGGGTATACAGTTTATTTTAACAAATAAGCTGATTTCCATGTATCAACAATAAAACGTAAAAGTACTTACCGAAAACTCAGCAAACTAAAATGTAATTTTGAGAAATAAATGTCCAATTTCACTCTCACGGCAACTTTTGCGCATCGAACAAAAAAACACAATGTGTGAGGTCCGACAGTCACGCCATCTGTTTTGGGCGCTTGTGACGAAATGTTTTTTTTATTATTATTATTTATTTATTGTATTGAAAAAGTAACATCATTTGGACAAAGGTGTGACCAAAACCTGTTAGGGTTTATCCGCACACCCCATTCCTCTTAAATACTTAAATAAGCTACAGTTCATAAGCATAAGTTAGTAGATAAACATTTTTACATCATCGTAGGTAATGAAATACTCCAGTATTAAATCCAATTTAGGTGAAGTAAAATAAAGACTAGTTACAAATTAAATTATTACTCTCAATGAGTTTTATATCCGAGCAACAAAGCGGAGATTCGGATAATAATGTTAACATATCGACAATTACTCGCTTGCGCTGGTCTTCGCTAAATGTATACAGGCTGATGCAAAGATTGTGAAGGTGAGTTATTTGTGTTAATTTGGATATATGATAAACAAGTATTTAGGAAATAATTATTATTGGCTATTTAAAGCTTTTTATTTATTCATTTTGAGACAATAATAACAAAATATTGGTTTTTCGAAATATATTTCGGCCCACTTTGGGGCCGGCATCAGTCGAATAAATGACAAATCTAATGACATAAAAATATATACAATTGTCATTAGATTTGTCATTTATTCGAAGGGCATCAGTCGAATAAATGACAAATCTAATGACATAAAAATATATACAATTGTCATTAGATTCGTCATTTATTCGACTGATGCCGGCCCCAAAGTGGGCCGAAATATATTTCGAAAAACCAATATTTTGTTATTATTGTCTCAAAATGAGGAAATAATTATTGTGTTAGAATAACGTTGCGAAAGTTATGGTTGTATCGTATATATTATATTATTACACTATAATAACTAATTGTAATAAAATTTAACATATTACATTATTTTAAGTTATCTAAGAAGTATTGTTTTAGCTTTTGCTTTATGTTTTTAGGATGTATTTGTTTTTTGAATGATGGTGGTAAACTATTTAGTAGTTGAGGAACAATAAATTTCGATGTTCTTTGGCCATAGATATTATTCATGAGAGGTACGCTTAGCTTTTTGTCGGTGACTTTTCGTGTACAAATGTTGTGCGTTACAGGTTTTTGTATGTCACTGCGAAAGAATTGTTCTTTTAAGAGCACCAGCTCGACCTTAAGATGGACAGGTAAGGATTGGCAATACTTGAATAGACCCATCGGATTGTCTCTGAACTTCTCTTTTATTTTGTAAGGTACTATTAACTTGAGCATACGTAGCTGTAATGCATATATTCTGTCCAGATATGTTTTAAATGATCTGCCGTAGCTACTTAAACCGTAAGAGACTATAGATTCAGATAATGAATGATAAATACATAATAACACGCTAAAAGGGACTTTTTTTTATTAGGTATAATTTGGCCATCACTGCTCTTAATTTATTGCACACGTAATCAACATGGGCACCCCAGCTGAATCTATCTTCGATTATAACGCCCAGGCACATTTGCTGGCTTTCTTGCTTGATAGTAGGACAGCTACAGTGCAAACTGTCACTGTGCATACAGTCATGAGTATGAGCAACTAAATGTACGAATGCTTTGCTCTAGTCAATTAGTACCACTACAACGTGTTTTTTATTATTTAGGTGTACGTTAACTCGGTCTGTGAAGTTAGAAAGTAAGAGGGTTGTACTTTTATTTGCTTGAAAGCCATACTGATTAGATGTAAGAATTTGATTTTTGTGAAAGAAGTTGTGCATTTGATCACTAATAAATTTTTCATCTATCTTGTCAACTGTTGGTAAAATGGTTATGTGGCGATAGTTTCCTTAATCTGATTGACTCCCTTTTTTATGAATAGGTCTTACAATGCCGGTTTTTAATGTTTGGGGATATTTGCCATTTTTTACACTGGTATTGATCAAATTGCAGATGGCGGTAGAAACTTTAGCATGTGTGCATTTGAGATCCAAAGCTCTTATACCGTCAATGCCGTGTGCTTTTTTATTATTCAGGCCTTGTATAATGTTAGGTGGTAGAGTTAATGCCGGGCTCGACTGTGGAGGTACCACCATTTTACTCGTAAATCCTCCCGAAGTTGTTCGGGGGAGAGTAAGAGGACAGCTCTCAGGCAAAAAAACCAGGCGGCCCACCATTGCCTGGGACCGATGGATGGCGGTATATCCATCCCCAATTGCCGAGCCTTATATAAAACAGACTAGTGACGGGCAGCAGCGTAACTGGTGAAAGGGGTTCGGCACCGCGCTCACCAACCCGCCTGCCCAGCGTGTGTCAGTATGGGCAATTCTTCCAGGAGGACCGCCAAGACTGGCGATATCCTGGAAAGGCCTATGTCCAGCAGTGGACGAAAACAGGCTGATGGATGGATGGATAATTTTTTTGGTTTTTGTAGGAGTTGCGTTATAAAAATGCATTGTAACATTACATTGTTTTTCATACATCGTTTTACACAAAAGAGGTTTATCACATTTTGGAATCGTATCTTTAACATTTTGATTAAAAGTTTTTGAAAGAGTATTTGCAATTTCAGAATTAGTTTTGCCATTAAATGCTTTAGATAACGTTTCATCAATTGTTTTTTTATTTTGATAATGCCCCACAGTTTTCGAGGATTGTTTGCGTGACTTACTATTTCTTTTTTGTGAAATGAATTTTTAGCATTTTCAATTATTTTATTTGTTCGATTTCTTATTTTATTATACTCTTGTTTTAATATCATATCTGTGTTATCTTTAGTCCATTTTATAAATAATTCATTTCTTTTATTACACATTTTAGTGAAATGGCTGTTTATCCATCCTGCGCTTTTATCACGTCTGTTAAATATTTTACTTCGTGACTAGCTCTTTTATAACAGTGTTCGTAACTGCTTTTTATGTATTTGTAAATATTGTTATGACATGACATATTATTCGTAACGTTCCAGTTAACTTCGCTCAAAAACGTTTGTAATTTCTTATGATCGATTACAGTTTTCATTTTTGGAGCAGGCTGTATGATAGTTGACCCAATTAAGGAACATATTATCATGCGGTGATCCGCCAGAACAGTTCCGAGTGCCGCCGTGAATGGATCTTGAGAGCGTGTTCTTACGAATATGTGATCAATACAACTTTTAGTTGTTTGATTCTGTCTTACCTCGATTCTAGTATAGTCCGATATCCCGCACTCACGTCCAAGCCCGGTTGCCATACTGAGATATTTGTTTTTAGCTGGTTATCCGTCTTTAAATCTATGTTAATGTCACCCAATAACAAAAAGTCGTCTTTACTGATATGAATGATTGTTTTAGTTCGTCAATAAACAAGTGTTTGCTGTTATTTGGTGGTCGATACACTGCACACAAATACGCGCTGTAGTTATTTTGTGTCGTGATTTTTAATAATAGGCACTCAAAATATTGTGTCGCTTTGATGATGAGCTTAACTTTATGTTTATTTTTGATGTATACTATTCCTCCACCTTTACGGTTTTTGCGTAAGTTAGTATGCATTGAAAAGCCGTCTAGTGAATACAGTGAGCTTATACATTCGGATAAGTTTGCCTCAGTTAGTATGATGATATCTATTGAATTAATGCTGTTGCTGATAGCTTGTTCTAACTTTGAGAAGTTTATAATAGTGGATCGGATATTAACATGCAAGCAGGTAAGAGTGTTAGAGTTTTTTTTTTAGTAGGTATGCACTGTAGGATATTATGTATGTTTGTACTGTAGGAACCAAAGTTGATACTTTTGGCTACAATACCTACTCATATATTCAATTATTTATTTAACTACTGGCCGCGTCTAAATGTGAATTTCAACAAACTTAGACAGGGGCGGGACCAAAAATTTACTATCATAATATCGACTTCGATCCTATGTCAGCTGAGTTTGACTTCTAAATAGAATGTGTCTTTAATCCCTTGCGATGTTTTAAATTTGGAATACATTGCGCTTTCCAAGAAGTGGTGCGGTCGACTATGCCAAATCTGTACGGATTCGATAACATTTGTAACCTTATAGATATTATTTATTTATTTATTTATTTCCAGTTAGAAAAACAACATTTTTTTTTACAAGTAATTCAGAACCATGAAACCATGTTTGGTTTGTCTTGGTCCTGGAGTCGACGATACAAAAGAATTAATTATAATCTAGATTCTAGGTAGCGAGATAAATGCACTTACAAAAATACTTACATAATAAAAAACAAAAAATGTTTACACTTATAAGTTCAGACATAAAAACATGTCTTATTAAGATGCATAAAAGGTCTATACTAGCTTGGCAAAGGTTTTATTTATTTTATTTATTACACTTTATGTACATTTACACGAAAACATGAAGAAGGATATTAAAAATATTTCATAGAGTACAAAGGCGGCACTTAATATTGCTAACGGCAATATCTTCCAGGCAACCTATGGGTGAAATAGTAGATAAGGAATAAAACATAAAAAGGGAGCGTGCAAAAGAAAAAAGAGAGAATGATAATAAAGTAAAATACGTGAGTAGATAACATAAGTGATTCCTACCGCTATAATAAACTGATACATAAACATACACAAAAGAAATTATATAGAATTAACTTACTTATATAAATACATAAATATACGCAGACATAATAAATCAATGATAATTTTGGATAAGATATAACATGAATAGACATTGGATGAGTCAGGGGTGTAGTTCATTATAGTAGTGATCTTTTAGTTTAATTTTGAATGTGTTTAAAGTACGACAGTTTTTGACGGATTCAGGTAGACGATTCCATAGTCGAGCAGCATGCACAGAAAAGGAGTCGGAGTAAAAACCAGTTCTATGTGTGGGTACAGATAAATTTTTTTGGTTGACAGGACGTTGCAACCGGCCTCCATCAGAAAAGAAACTAAAACGTTCCCGTAGATAAAAGGGTGCAGAAGCACTGTTAAGAACAGTGAAGAGAAGAGAAAGGACATGAATATTTCTACGAAAACGAATAGGGAGCCATTTTAGCTGTGTGCGAAATTGAGAGACATGGTCATATTTACGAAGGCCGAAGATGAAACGTATGCACAAGTTCTGAAGGCGCTCAAGCTTGTTAACAAGCTCTTCAGTGAGATCTAGGAAGCAAGAGTCAGCATAATAAAGAATTGGAAGAAGGAAAGATTGTGCTAACATAATTTTGGTTTGTATGGGCAGGAAGTTTTGCAAACGTCTGAGTGAGTGAAATGTTCCAAACATCTTCCTACTAAGAGATTCGATATGAGGTGCCCATGACAGAGTTTTATCAAATAAAATACCCAAATTCTTAACTGTGTCAGTGAATGGAATGACAGTATTATCAAATATTATGTTGTTTGTGATACTAATAATGACTTTAGCAAGCATTCTTGAACTTCCGATTATTATAGCCTGAGATTTACTAGGATTAACAAGGAGTCCAAAAGCCTTCGCCCACTTTGATATTACTAGTAGATCCCTGTTCATTGCGCAAATGGCTTCATTTAAAGATTCTACAGGCGTGCCAGTATACATTTGCAAATCATCAGCGTAGAAGTGGTAGAGAGAAGATAATTGTTTGGAGAGAATGTTAATAAAAATTGAAAATAACAAAGGAGATAAGACGCCACCTTGCGGAACGCCAGCTGTTAGAGGGCACCAGCTAGAACAGGTATCACTAACCCTTATACACTGTTGGCGACCGCGAAGATAAGATTCAAACCAGGAAATAACAGCTGTAGAAATGTTTAAAGTGCGTAATGCCCCAAGAAGAAGATCAAAGTCAACTGAGTTGAAAGCATTACAAGGTTATTGATATTGTATTCTGATTCCCTAATACAAATTGACAAAGTTGTTACACAGTTATCTGGGGGTTTATACAATTACTAATAACATAGACATAAGAGCTATTATCGAATACCTTAGCTTCCTAGGATAGTTTGCAAAACTGTGGCTTTGTACTTGTAGTTACTGATTTTAATATACAGGTTGCTCCATATTTCGACGGTGCGCTAATGAATAAATAGTAAGTAAATCATTCAGGGATAAGAGTTAGAAAGTACTTCTTTAATATAAACGAGTGATTTTTTAAATTTATTTTTTGTTTTATTTCGGGAGGTAAGTTATTGATTAGGCGCGGTATTATAAATTTTGAGGTTCTTTTGCCGTAAAAATTGTGGTATGACATAGTTTTAGGGTTTTTATTTGTAACATTTCGTGTTATAGTGTTATGTTCTACTTTATGTTGTATCTCTGAGCAGAAATATTGTTCTATAAGTAGATTAAGTTTAATTTTTTCATGAACCGAAAGTATCTTGCAGTATTTGAATATACAGTTTGGATTTTTCATATTTATTCTAATTTTAAATGGCGTAATTAGTTTCAACATTCTTCCTTGAATCCTATGTATTTTTTCTAGGTATAAGGGGGAAGTTCTTCCATTACTGGTTAGGCCATATGAAATAATACTCTCAGCTAAGGCTTTGTGCATTTTTAATAGAATTTGAAATGGAACTCTGTTTTTTATTATATAAAATTTGGCCATAATCGCTCGTAACTTTTTGCAAACTTTTTCGATATGTTTGCTCCAGTTAAACCTGTGGTCTATAACTAGCCCTAGGTACGTTTATTTCTCTACCTGTTCTATTTGTTCACACTCACAACAGTTATTAAAACATTTGTTAGAATGAAGGCATTTGTGACTGTGAGCTAATACACGTATATTTTCAGCAGTGGTTTTGTTATGGCTAGAGTGAATATGCATTAGTTTAGTTTTATCTGCATTTAGAGCTAGACCATGACAGATCCTCGTGAAATCTGCTTGTATATTCTTCAAAGCTTTGTTGATATTTCTATCTGCTGCTACCAGGCATGTGTCATCGGCATACTGATAAACTTGACAATCTTTTATAATATTGTTAAGATCGTTAACGTACGCTAAATAATGTAAAGGTCCTAGAACCGATCCCTGGGCTGTACCTTCGGTGACTTTAACTTCGTCACTGAGAGCAGAGCCTATTTTAACTTTATAGATTCTGTTCTCAAGATAGTTCTTGCACCACATAAGCAAGGGACCTCTGATTCCGGTGTTTTCTAATTTTTTTATCAGCGTGTCATGTCTTAATGTATCAAACGCCTTGCTGTAATCAATAAATACGAGTAGTACATGTTTTTTATCATCAAGTAAATCGTTAACATCGTCAGTAAATTTAGAAAGCAGTAGTGAGGTGCTCTTTTTTGGTTGAAAACCATCTTGTTTATTAGCGAGCACTCTATGAGCTTCGTAGAAGCGATGTATTTGGTCACTAACAAATTTTTCAAAGATTTTGTCAATTGCTGGTACCATTGTTATTTGGCGATGTTTAAAGCTGTCACAATGTTCACCTTTACCTTTATAAATAGGTCTAACTAAACCAGTCTTTAGATCATCCGGATAGATACCAGTTGATATACTAGTATTAATAAGTCGCGTTATAGTACTCGTAATTTTATCTGCGATCAGTTTAATATGAGACGCTCTAATGCCGTCCATACCCGGTGCTTTGTTTTGTTTTAATTGTTTAATTTGTTTATTTATTTGGTTATCAGTGGCTTTATGAAAAAGTATTGTTTTATCTAAGGGTTGGATGTAGCTAGCTTCATCTAGAATTGGTACTTTGCATTTTGGTAAAATGTCTTGTATATTTTTCTTGAACTCATTTGCAAAATTATTCACTATGTCAGCTACATTACCAGTATTTTTAAATGACTTTAAGATTATATCATCAATAGTGGAAACAGACTTTCCAGAAATCATGTTCAGAATCTGCCATAATTTTCGCGGGTCATCTTTGTTATAGATTATCTGGTTTTTGTAATACGTATTTTTAGCTTTTTCTATTATTTTGTTAGTTTTATTTCTTTGTTTATTGTACTCAATTCTTAAAATCATGTTGCCTGGATCTTTTTTCCAGGTACAAAATAATTCATCCCTTATTCGACAATTATTAATAACCTTTTTCGTGAGCCAGTTTTCTTTGTTACGTTTAGAATCAGATATTTTATTTCACGGTTATCTGAAATATAATTGATTTACAGTGTAGTTTCCTGTTCGCTTGTCGATGGCATCGCGACTCATTCAGAGCCAAGATTAAAAAGTAAAAATTTGAGCTCTGTGGTATGGCAACCCTGATTTGACACTTCTTTTTCGCGCGTTTCTGGCATCGCAGGCTTAAAATAAAATTAAGCGTCTTAGGAGTTTTTAGGGAAAATACGCTATGGGAAGTGAAAGACGATTAATCAGGAAGATCAAGAAGTATGAAGAACGACTGGAAAGACGTCGGCGTCGCCGTAGGCACCGTTCGACAGACAGAAGTCGAAGTCGGTCGCTGTTGCGGAGCCCTACACGAAGTCCTACGCGGAGCCCTTCAAGAAATGCTACAAGGAGCCCTTCTATGCGTAGCTTAGTATCGAATAACATTCATCCTGTAGGTAAGTGTAAACTAAATACTTTTCCCCACAGTGAAAATAACCTCAAAAAACGGTACAGGCATCCGCCACTTCCGTGTTAGTACGAGATACATATTACACGAAGACCAAATTTAGTACGAGATACTATCTTTGATAAAAACATAACCTTTTTACCTTGCATATCTCCAACATTCTGGGTTTTTAGTACGTGATACTGTTACCCACCTGATAAACCACGTACGAGATACGTTTCGTTTAGTGCGCCATGAACAGCCGCACAATGTAGATTTTAGCAAGGGTATTATATTTTACCCTGTCTCCTTTCAGATGAAAGCGATGTAGTACAGGATCCGCCTCTTGATCTTGCCCATGAGGAAGTAGTACAAATTCAAGAGCGGCCAGCAGAGCAAGAGCAGACAACAGCTATACTGCAAGCTCTGGGCAAGGAGTATGAAGAAGACAAGAAATATGAGGGCCAGATACATCAAGATATTAGTAAAAGGTGGGCATATATTCTTGTTCAGGGGTTAAATAAAACGGAACGAGAAGAAATTGTTAAAGAATACAACATACCAGAAAATTGTCAATTGCTGGATGCCCCAAAACTGAATGATGAAGTACTGGCAGCATTAACAGAGAACTCTAAAAATAGGGATAAGGGTATTGCCCACCAACAGAAACAACTGGGGGCCGCTGTGGCAATCCTGGGAAAAGTGATGACTAGTATAATCGAAGAAAACGTAGACAAGATGTCTATGTTAAAATCACTAGGCGATGCGGCTAAGTTGCTCACAGACCTACACCACCAACAAACCAAAACTAGAAGGGTGTTGGTGGCACCCCTTATAGAAAAAAGCTTCCTCCAGCTCATGGAAAACACTCAAAGAAATGAGTACCTCTATGGAGAGAATCTAGGTGAAAAAATCAAGAGTAATAAACAGCTGCAGCAGAATTGCATGGCAATCAAGAAGCCTATTCAAGGAACTACAACTAGGTCAAAAATTATCAAGCCCTCGGGAAACCGTCAAGGTCCTCCTCGGCAGATGAACAACCGTCAGTCTCTGAAAGGGATGGCACGGGGCGGACCGAAGAATCGTGCAGCACAACCGTTGCAACAGCAGAGACCAGCTTATCACCAACATCGTTCCGAGAGAACCCGTGGTGCGTACAACAGCAGGCGCTAACTGAACAGGTACATGCTGGTAATTTAAAAAAATACTTATTGTGTTGGAAAGCACTGACAAGTGATCCCATGGTGTTACAATGTGTAAATGGATATCACATCCCATTTATATCCACACCCTTTCAAGCAGCAGTCCCAGTTAATAACTTATCAGATAGTGAAACCAGTCAAATGCATGAGGCCATTTATAATCTTCTACAGCTGGGTGCGATAACACCATGTGACCACAGTAGCAATGAATTTATTTCAAAAATATTTCTGGTACCTAAACCAAATGGCAAATTTAGATTCATCTTAAATTTAAAACCATTAAATAAGTTCATAAAAGTTGCCCACTTTAAAATGGAAGACATAAGAACAGCAATTAGGCTTGTGGATCAAAACTATTATATGTATACCATTGATCTCAAAGAATCATATCTTTTAGTCCCAATAACTTCGGAACATAGAAGATATCTCCGGTTTGAGTTTGCAGACAACCTCTATGAATTTACGGCATTGCCCTACGGTCTCTGTACAGCACCGAGTGTGTTCACTAAACTACTCAAACCTGTGGTAGGGTATCTCAGAAACCATGGTTACATGTCAACAATTTACATTGATGACTATTTGTGCCTAGGCCGGACATACAATGAATGTTTACAGAACATGAAAGCTACCATGAACATCTTAAAATGCTTAGGCTTCATTATTAATTATGAAAAAAGTCAGTTGGTGCCTAGTACTTATTGCAAGTTTCTTGGGTTCATGATTAACTTCAAGAGTTTGTGTCTTGAGTTACCTATGGACAAAAGAAATAATATTAGGTCTCTAATAAATAAATTCAGGAATTTGAAACAATGCAAAATAAGAGACTTTGCAAAATTACTGGGTACATTAGTATCAGCATGTCCGGCAGTACCTTATGGCATTGTACACACTAAGACAATGGAAAGAGAGAGATATCTGGCTTTATTAGAGGCAAAAGACAACTATGATGCCCAAGCGAGGTTATCGGATAGTATTTTACCCGATCTCCAATGGTGGGAGAAGAATATAATGCGCACTAAAAAAGAGTTCAAATCGAAGAAAATCCTTTTGAAAATCTTTACTGACGCGTCCTTAACAGGATGGGGAGCACACTGTAATGGCGAAAGTATTGGAGGTCTATGGACACAGTCTGAACAAAAAATACACATTAATCAGCTGGAATTAATGGCTGCCTATTTTGTATTAAAATGTTTTGGAAAAGCAGAAAAAGACTGTGACATATTACTTAGGATCGATAATACTACTGCCATAGCATGCATAAACAAAATGGGTAGTGTGCAATTTCCCCATTTAAACACCATCAGTAAAAAGATATGGGAATGGTGTGAAAAGAGGCATATCAATGTACAGGCATCATATATTAAGTCCAAAGAGAATATTTTTGCTGATGAAGAATCGAGAAATGTTAATATTGATACAGAATGGGAATTGTCAACACAGGCTTTTCAGTTGATAGTAAACCAGTTTGGAAAACCAACTATTGATTTGTTTGCTACGAGAATTAATGCAAAGTGTGGTTTGTATGTATCGTGGAAGAGAGACCCTTATGCATATGAAATAGATGCCTTTACATTAGACTGGGAGACAATTTACTTTTATGCATTCCCCCCGTTCTCATTAATAACTAAATGTTTGCAAAAAATCAAGACTGACAAAGCTAAAGGCATATTAGTCTTCCCGCTATGGAATTCACAACCATGGTTTCCCCTTGCAAAACAACTTATGGTAACAAAACCTTTAATATTTGAACCTCACAGAAGATTATTATTATCTCCCTTCAGATCTGTACACCCGTTGAGCACTCAACTTATCCTGGCGGCGAGCATCTTCTGTGGCAAGCATTCAGATATAGAGGTATGCCAGAGGACTCACTGAAAATAATGCTATCATCAGTCTCAGCAGGTACGCTCAAACAATATAACACTACCTACAAAATTTGGTGGATTTTCTGCCAAGCACATAACCTGGATGTTTACAAGACCTCTATATCTGACGTCATACAATTCCTCACTAAAAGATTTGAAGCAAATGCTATATAGCTCATTAAATACAGCCAGGTCAGCACTGTCTCTGTTAATTAAATAATTAAATTACGTTTTTTTAGGGGCATTTACCGTATTAGACCAGCTCTGCGCAAGTACTCCGAGACCTGGAACCCTGAGACAGTTTTAAAGCTGTTAGCCAGTTGGGATGACAATGAAGCACTAAATTTGGAAAAACTAAGCAAAAAGCTCGTCATATTGTTAGCCCTTGCCACTGCTCAGCGAGTCCAGACATTATCGCTAATAAAAATAGAAGACGTATCTATTACAGAAACAAAGATAACAGTAGTTATTACAGATTTAACTAAAACAGCTGTATCCTCAAAAACTCAAACAACTATCCAGCTCCCCTTTTTCAATCAAGATCCCACAATATGTCCAGCTAGAGTGTTACAAACATACATTTCGACTACGTCTGCTATCAGGAACAACGAAAAATACCTATTGCTGACATTTAGAAAACCACACAAAAGAGCATCATCACAAACCATCAGCAGATGGATCAAATGTGTACTTAAGGAGAGTGGGATTGATATCAATACGTTCTCATCCCATAGTACTCGCCATTCGGCAACCTCTACTGCCAAGAAAGCAGGGGTATAGATAATAGAGGTGATAAGGAAAACTGCAGGCTGGTCAGAAAACTCTCTTACATTTGCAAAGTTCTATGATGTTCCAATTAACAAAGATGTCTCATCAGACACGTTCATGGATGCAGTTCTTGGTCACAAATAATAATAAAAAGTGTTCTACTCCAACCAGTTACAATATTAAATTAGTTTAATTTATAGCAAAGACAAATTAAATAATTGATTTCGATTAGCAGAGACAATTATGTTTTCATCATAAATGTGTTACTAGCTCATCATGTAAGTAACTGATTGTAGTAACATATTTAAAGCAAAGACTAGATTTGTATTGTATAATAATCAAAGCATATATTATTTAGTATAATGTTTAGAAGTTTAAAGTACAGAATATCGATAGGAAATTAAGAATGGGTTGTTTAATTTAATAATACAAATAACTTTGATTTGTAAAACATTTTGTTTATTAAAAAAAAAAAAAAATCTCCTAAAAACAGCCCATTGCCACACAGAACTCTAAAAGTCTACACTGTAAATCAATTATATTTCAGATAACCGCTCATAAAATTGTAATCAGACTTCACTTAAGGTAAGTTCGTCTAATTATTCAATTTTACAATGGTATCGGGCTTTTTCTAAACATTGAAGTAATTTATTTTTAGTGTAGTCATATATTTGTATAGGACACTGCATATTATCTATAGGTTTCCAATCAACATCATTTAGGATATTCTCCAACTTTTTTGTATCACATCGCGTCACAAGAGTAGGAGCAGCCTGTATACAAGACGGAGCGCGGATCGTAGTGACCGTCACCCTATGATCTGCCAGTACAGTGCAGAGCGCAGCCGTGAAGACGTCTCGAATGCGGGATCTTACAAATATATGATCAATACAGCTTTTAGTAACAACATTTTTTCTAATTTCTATTCGGGTATAATCTGAGATCCCGCACTCAAGACCACACGAGTGTAACATGTTCATGTATGAGGTCATCTGTTTTTAGGTCGATATTCATATCGCCTAAGCACACTAAGTCAAAATCAGGTAGTGAAGTGATAGTGTTACCGAGCTCGCGAATAAACAAATGCTTATCTTTTTTAGGTGGCCGATAGACGGCACATAATTTTACCGAGTATTTAGCGGGTGTTGTAAGCATACCAGTTAGGCATTCAAAGTGCAAAGTCGGCGATTTAGTTATCGTAAATTTATGTTTTTTTAGGGTGTAGATTATTATGCCACCGCCTTTTTGAGTCTGACGTAGCTTTGTATCCATGTTATAGAGGGGACTAATATTATCTTTTATATTGCACTCGGTAACAACTACGACATCAATTCTATTTTTAGATTCTAGGATAATCTGTTCTAGTTTATGAAAGTTTTTTAGCATAGATCTAATGTTAACATGCAAAAATACTAAATCATGCGATTTTCTATTAGGTATTTGCAATGAGTATTGCTTATAATCACTACAATCATAGAATTCAGTAATATTACCCTTAAGGTCAATCATTTTGAAATAATAAAAAGAAGTGTATTTATTTTATTTAAGCAGAATCAAAAAGCTCAAAAAGATGCAAATTTAGAGGAAAGTCGTTCACTCCAGAAGGTTTTCGATATCTTTTTCACATCTAATCTGAATCACCTTTTGTTTATCTGCTTTCCTTACAAGTACTTTCCCGTCGTTACACCAAATATACTTAAAACTGACACTGAGCTCATGTTTAGCTCTTCCAAGGAGATACTTATTGAGTGGAGTGAGAGCTTCACGGATGTATACGCGGAAAACACCAATAACTTCATCAGCGGCGGGTAGAAAGTCAGCCACGATCGGTTCTGCGTCACGGCCAGCTGCAATCCAGCGTTGCTTCGAGGATTCCTCTTTCAGCTCCAGAAGAATCAGCGCAGGTTCACCCTTGCGTGCAGGTAGGCGTTTGAGGACACTCACGTCATCAGGATTGGTCTTGATTTTCAGGCTTATCTTTTTGATAAGTTCGGATAGATTTTCGTTTTCTTTTTGCGGTATGCCAGCAATTTCAATTTGTTTATGAAGTTGTAATTGTTCAAATTCATTAACCCTCTGTTCGAGAGCCATGATTCTGGTTTCCTAATTTTGGTTATGATTTTTATGAGCAATATGTTTTCTAAGTCTTGGAATTTTTCGGTAAGACCCTCCAGTTTATCACCAAAATCATCCACCTTATCACTACACATTTGCAATGAATTTGCTAGAATTTGCAGTTGATTTCTTAGCATTTTGTTCAGTTCTTTGGTAATATCCTGAAGCATCTTCTTTATGTCCACGGCCGGTATTACTGAAGGCAGGATAATCTCCTCTTCCTCATCGTTGTCCTCACCGTCGTCAGGAACTATGAAGGAGCTGTTGTGCTTGCCATGTTGACATACGTCGCAAGCCCACTCCAGACTAGTCGCCGCGCGTAGTGCAGCGATTTGCTTGTTGGTGAGGTTGGTACACTGAACACTGGCATACACAAACTTCCCGCACTTCCTGCACTTGAGTCCTGGACTCCTTTTTGTAATCGTTTTGGAACATTTTTCACAATTAGGCATGTTGAGGGTAGATTGATACTTTTTTTAAGCGCACCAAACATATGAGCTACCAGAGCGAGTAGCGATCGATGACTATAGCGACATAAGTGTCGTATTGTTTGGAGAGGAAACGATAATTTTACACTCTTTCTGTGGGCAAGCTTTCCTGTGGCGCCGATATAATTTTTTTCAAAGTTTTCAGGTCATAAACCAAACGAATTTATTGCCATTAGGACAGGACGTCAAAGGTTAGATTTCAGAAACATTTTTTAGAGAGCAGAGCGCTTCCCGGAAAGTTACATTGAGGTAGGAAGCGGCAGAGCGGGCAGTTTAATAATAAATAAATATACTTAAAATCTGAAGCGTAAAACTGATGTAATCTCTTATGTAAGAACGTTGAATAATAATAAAACATATACATATAATTTAGGAGTTTTGACTGGTACTGTCTTCCAGTTTTATTGATGAAAGGATTTCTAAAAGGGCTCAGAATTGTTTACAAAGCAGAAAAACAGGAACGAAGTTCTTTGATCTAGAAATATATAAAATTTTATTTATTCTATTTTTTTTCCCACCTCATTTGCATCTTCAAACTTGTTGACTCGGTTATTCCTACCTTTATGTTCTTCGCCATAGCAAAAAATGCAGTCATTAAGACATTAATTTTAGTTTGACAAGATTTTTTTCAAATTTGGCAAATACACTTCAGATAGGTTTTGACGGGTAATAATATAGAAAATTAATGTGTCTACGGGGGCGGAACATAAAATAATCTAGGTGGGAGAAGGAGCTGATTTAAAGGAAATCAGGGTTTTTGAACGGACAGCCATGCGCGAGTCGGGGAGTGGAGTTGATCTCGAAGCGCGTACGGGTCCTCAAATCGCGGAATAAAACCTCGGAAGGATATTGGTCTCTACGCCGCGCGCGGATCTCCGAATCCATTAGAACCAAAGTTTAAAACATTTTTTGGGCATTGTATTGGTATATTATGTATATGTAAAATTGATTAAAAAGCGTTTTTTAAATGTTATCATAATCTAATCATTTATTGAGTGGAAAATAATAAGTGCTTCCCCAATAAACACGAAACGTAGAAATGCTTAAAAAGACAAGTACACACCGACACCGCCCGTTCTCGTCTTTATGTTTGGGGAAACCCCCGCCAATAAAGGAATTTTAATCGCACCGATTAAGATAAAAGGAAGCGTTCAAAAAAAAAGAAAGTAATAACGGCGACACGTTCGATATACTTAAGGAAAAAGTAATAATTAATATGCAAAAAAAAACAGTGTTTTATATATGAGTGTTTTAAACACGTTTAAAACAATCTGTTTTAAACATTGTTTTAAACAAGGGTGTTTTTTTCTCGGGGTTTTAAACATTTGTTTTAAGCAATGCCAACCCTGCTGCTTAATATATAAATCAAAGCAAAAATGGGGAGATTTAATTCGATCATCAAAATGCAGTATGTAAATGTAACCCTGTCGAACAATAGCACTTTTTGTGAAAAAGAATAATAGCCATTAACAATCACATACCTTTCCTTCTTTCAGAAAATTTACTTCCCTGTCCAGAACCGTCGCAATAATGATATCTCGGAAATTATTTTTAGTGAAGAGCAGAAGTGAACCATACAGCAGCCGTTTACTATGTGCCCAGTTGATCTTTTCGAGTCTTTTTCTCGAATTATTGTCCATTTGGATCATAACGCCGACTTTATTACTTTTATTCACATATGGCTCAACAAACTTGACGCCAGTGTAAACCCTGTTAAAAAAAAGTTCATGTACATACTTGAGTTAAAATTTACAATCCCAAACGTTCTTTAAAAAAGTTTCTTACCGAATATTATCATATTTTCTTCTTTTCGGATCAGAATTGTACTGCACTGAAAAATGAAAGCATATTGAAAATAAAACAATTTATATATCTGAAGCGTAGGTACCTACGTCGTCATATAGAATTAAGGAGTCCCGTAATAGGACATATTCGGCTACAATCACAACGAATGTCTGTGGGCTACAATATGCAAAATAAGGTGTTGATTCGGTGTGACACGTATTATTTGACAGGGCTAAACTTAATTTAAGCATTCTGTCTTTTTCTTTCTGTATTGAAAAGACAAAGACAGGACGCTCAAAATAAGGATAGTCCGGTCAAATAAGTCGTGTCACACCGAATCAACACCTTATCCTTATTTTGAGCGTCCTGTCTTTGTCTTTTCAATACAGAAAGAAAAAGACAGAATGCTTACAGTACGATTAAAATCAGTTAACGATTCGGCCAACCTCGGTAATTGGGGGTGCTCTTTCTGGACAAGAACGGAAATCTTAAAACCATTTCGAGAAATATGTTTTCTGTACAGTTGCTACTTATCAGATTAATAAATAAATCTATACTTTTAAAGATATTTTAACAAAACACAATGAACTTCATTTGACTTATCTATGACGTCATGACATGACATGTGACATGCAGTGCATTCCGTGTCGTGACATAATCGATTATATCGCGTCTATCATCATTCCGAGTCACTGTGAGCCCGATAATTAATCAACCGCCAGAATTCATATTGGAGACTCGGTTAGTGATCAGGAACAATGTTTAATGAACCTCAAGGTAAAACTGAAAACAAAAAATTGCTCCCGTACCTACCTACTGCCTATTCAGTCAGTATGGAAACAATTTTTTTTATGATTTCGAAAATAACGATCATTGAATTTTGTTCCTGATCACTAACCGAGTCTCCAGTATGAATAAGGGTGATTGATTAAATTTCACCTTGTTTATCATAGACGAAATCCTTAACGACGCCATGTTGTGATATGCCTATGCTTCAGAGCGTTTGCACTATGAGCGATCTATGAAAAGTGCTAGCTGGCCGGTGGCAATTTCAAAAATAGGTTTTTCGAAGAATAAGAGCATTAGTTAAATCATGATTATAAGATTGTAGTTAGAAGAAATTACTTCTTGGACCTAGTAAAGTAGTATATCCTTTGTATTCACGTAACTTAAATGAATTTCTACAAATTCTGTCATCATTCATGTTGCGTTCAAAAGAACCCTAAATGGATTATAAGTATAAACAGTGATGGACGCCATTTTTCATTCGGAACGACTTGATGGGCGTGAGAAGTTTGATGGTAGTGTTAGCACTATTAGCGCCATGCGGAACGCCTCTAGTGACGTCACGTTCACTTTTGGCGGGTAAAATTTAAGTTTTTGTTTTTAAATAGATGCAATGAATAAAACCCAAAAA
Organism: Ypsolopha scabrella; assembly: GCA_910592155.1. Lineage (NCBI taxonomy): Eukaryota > Metazoa > Arthropoda > Insecta > Lepidoptera > Ypsolophidae > Ypsolopha > Ypsolopha scabrella. The sequence goes on along the minus strand of OU342975.1, from coordinate 17,327,539 downwards.
TAATGAAATTAGTTTCATAAAATAGTCTACATTTTCAAACTAAATTATTAAAAAAATATATATCAGAAACATGCATGGCTAATTGTCGTGAATCCCTCATCTCTCACATAGAGTTATCAATTTACAGATATGACCTTTAATTATATTACTCGTTGTCTTATTGAATACAATACAAGAACGATATGAGCAACAAAACCTTTGTAGCTCAAAACTAACACAACCTTTATATCGAAATAAGAAAAATAATTGACTATTTTGACAGTATGACTTCTTAGTGTCAATAAAAACAGTTTGACGTATATGATAAATTTATGTTTATGAACGCTAATTTCATACGTGAAAATATTCGATTCTATCAAGTTTTATCAAAATTAACTTACAATAGTTATGTATCATGGCTTCAACAAATTTAAAGCGTAGTAAAAACATTGTTGCTCAATCTCGTGAAATTGTAAATAATGTATATAACTATTTTAGAAAAGAAGCTAATTTATTTAAAAAAGTAAATACCATATTTTTTTATATATATATTGTTTACAAGTATTGCTTCAGTAAATAATGAATGTTCAAATTCATGTCGCTTCTGCATAATAAATTTCTTAGGTCTACCGGTTAGTAATGTCATCTTGGCAGGTGCTATACATTGCGTTTATGATACTTCAAATTGAACGGTACCTAAAAGAAATCGCGGTAATGTATTTCGTGTCATTTCCGTCTCGGGAATTAGGCGATGATATCCGAGAAAAGCCGAATCGTTAACTGATTTTAATCGTATTGTAAATTAAGTTTAGCCCTGTCAAATAAGTCGTGTTACACCGAATCGACACAATTGACTTACAAATTCCTTGTCTAAGGGGTCCAATACAATCCTCCCTCAGCAGGCGGAACTGCACATCGAGGTAATGCTCCATGTCTCTGTATCTCCCCTGCACAATATTTGGCCTCAGGAACGGGTGCTCATTCACCACATCGTCTCGAGTTGGCAGAATACTCATCTGCCTGAAGTTTTCAGGTGGCTCTCCAACTTGTTCAGCATCAAAACAAGGTTTTCTTTGAATCTGGGAAAGGATTTTATGATTTTAAATTCTACCTAATTATAGATTTCTTTAAATAAATTAATGGAATGAACTCACCTTCTTTTCTTCTTCTTCTTCACATATCACCAACTTACTTCTGAGTTCAATTAATTGAATTTCAAGCTCTGGTGGTAACCGATTCTCGAGTCTTTCCCTCAAGCCGTCCAGGCAAAACTTTGAAGCCCCGTCTATCAAGGATCTGCACTTTTGCAAGGCCGTAGAAGGAGACCGCATTATTATACATTCGCAAAAACAAATGAAATCTATCCAAAAACTGTTAGGATTTCCCCAATACATGTTATTCTTTCTTTGATCCTGCACTTTCGTGTAAGGTAGCTGCATCAGATAATTTATCAGATTGGTGATCAGTTTCGAATTGCAAACGTTTAATATAAATTTAAGCTTTAATTCCTCGAAAGAGGAGCGGCAAACTTTTGCAATGACTCTCATGATCAGTACAAACATATCTGGTTTATCGATTGTTGATTCCAAGAGTAAATTAAAAGAGTTTGATTTCTCGTGGACTTTCGTTATTACGTCAGAACCATCGGCTTCGGCAATTTCTTGCAAAGTTTTGAAACCCATCGGATACTGTCTCCGCTGCTCTGCATTGATATTATCGTTATCTTCATCATTATTTCTCTGATTGTATCTCCGATTTCCTGGAATATTTTTAGACGAACAACATGGTACTTGCAGGAACTACAAAAAAAATTAAAACTAGGTAACTTCTTTTGTAAGAGAATGTTTCTTTATTCTTGTTTGCACATAAAACATTAAAATAATATTACAAGGCAAAAAACAAGAAAACCTGTACAATAGGCATGATGACAAAAAAAAATATTAGTCTGTCAGTTAGATTTTATCAGAAAATATTGGACACGTATTTTTTCTTTTTTCAATTTAACAAAAAATTATGAAGATATAGCCCGCTGAAGTTCCGTGTGACGTCACATCTAGCTAGGTACAATTTTACGGAGAATGACGTCATTTTCCCCCACACCCAAACTTTGACGCGCTTAATCTCTGTCATTTTTTGTTTGATTGACAAAAGAAAAAATACCTGTCCAATATTTTTTGATAATCTAAATGACGGACTAAATAGAATAATACTTTGCTTACCCTGTGTACAAGCCTATTTCTACTGAGAAATCTCTTTCAGCCAAGTAAAACCTTATCGCTGTTTTAAGGAACTCGCACTTAGTTCATGAGCATGCATTGTGTGATTGTGATCAAAGTTTACCTCCTTGGTTTGGTCCGTTTTGCTGCCGCTGTTGGTGACTATTGAACGGACCGTTGTTGTAGCCTCGACCTCTTCCGCGAGAGTTGGTTCCTTCATTTCTGGCACCTCGCCGCCTGTTCTCTATAAACATGCTTATTTTCATATGCAGCAATATTTCCAGAGCCTTCTACAAGCAACGAGTTATAGATACTATAATTTCGTCGTAGTCTACAAGGTAATATAGTAGGAATTTTTTTAAATGTCCGAATCCACTTAAGATCTTATCCTCCAAAGAATGGCATTGTTATCTATTGTTAAGTTCGACCGCTAAATGAGCAATGCATAACGAAACGCCTAGACAACAAAATATTTTATGTTAATAGCAACTTTACCACCTAAACAACAAGGCTCAAATTTGAACGCCAAGTCTCCAACGCATTTCTGTTTGAAATTGGAACCGGCAGCCATTTTGTGTGTCATTTACAGGTGATTAAGTAATGGCTTTCGGTTCTTAATATTCTATACTTCTCTGTGTTTTATTCTAGATATTTCATAAATTTGACCCTGGCTTAAGTTTATAGGATTTTGATTGCTTACTATTTGGATTTTTGTGAAGAGTGTGTTCGATAACGACCCCGGCTGTGTATATGGGCTTTGATTTAGCGGGAATAAGAGGTACAAAATTGTAATGTATGTAATTTTAAATGTAACTTCAATAATTACCGTAGATTGCAGCCACACATTTTTTTTTGTATTTGTAGGTACTTACTGGTTTTTATTGGAATTGTATAAGTATAAGTAAACATAGTTATTTAATAAACAACAAATGTGTGTTAAATTAAAGTTTCAAAGAGACAAAATGAACTTCTTAAAACTTAAATACAGTTTTTTTTAATAACATGCATATACAATAAATTAGTAAGAATCTTAAATCGTTTCACCCTGTATCACACTGTACCTTGCTGCCGCTTTCAATTTCAAAAAGTACTATCTGGAATGCGTTGCCGTTCAAATTTGAGCCTTTTTGTTCAGGCGTTAAAGTTGCTATTAACATAAAATATTTTGTTGTTTATGTGTTTCGTTGTGCACTGCTAATTAGTGGTGGAACTTAACAATAGAACAATGCCATTCATTGGAAGATGAGCTCTTAAGCCGATTCCGACATTTTAAAAAATTCCTACTACACGACAATTTATTATGCTATTTTGCAACATTGAATTCGAAATTTAAATCAAATGAGAGACAAACAGTAAAAATTTTAAATTCATTTTTATAGTTCCGTACCCGAAGGGCAACACGGAGCCCTAGTATTAATGACGCTCTGCTGTCTGTCCGTCCGTATGTCACGGGTCTCTAGCTTGCAGACGGAATGAACTACAGATCTGAAATTATGATATATTATGTAAATGTCTGTCTGTCAAGACCCTTTGTCTCGGAAACGCGTGGAGGTATCGAGTTGAAATTAAAACCATATATATACTCAGGTCTACAGCAGTCCCTTGAAGCTGTGAAAAAATCAAACTTCCAAGTTAACGTAAAAAAAAACGGCCGTTTATGCCGCAAAAAACGTATATTTTGACATACTCAAGGGAATCAAAATTTTTAGGGTATTTTCCGTTGACCTATAACTATGAAATTTGGCAAGTAATACCGTTTTATGCTACAAGTATAAGGAAAAATCTGAAAACTATACATTTGTAATTAAATCATAAAAAATATAGTCTTTAAGAGAACCCTCGGTGGGAGAGTCAGACTCGCACTTGTCCGGTTTTTCGAAGTAATTTTTATTTTTATGATTTGCCGTGTAATACGTATTCTGTGAAAATTTCAACTATTACTTGCCAAATTTCATAGTTCTAGGTCAACGGAAAATACACTAAAAATTTTGATTCCCCCGAGAGTATCGAAATATACGTTTCTTTCGGCATAAACGGCCGTATCTTTTTTTTACGGTAACTTGGAATTTTGATTTTTTCTCAGCTTCAAGGGACTGTTAGACCTGAATGAATGAATATATTTGAATGAATGAATATATTTATTTATTTCAAGAATAACTTAAATCTAAATACATCCCACAAAACCAAGTAGGAATTTGGTTTGTCTGTGGGGAGGGAGTCGCACTTCTTTTTCTATAATTAGTCACTTACTAAGTTATAAGTAGGTAGGTACATTAACAATAAATAATAACATTGTTATTTTAATCTATGTTTACATGTTTTGTAGAAGGTAAGTTTTATATAATTTTGCGAATTTATTTTTATTTTGTTCAGATCTTATACGAACAGGCATTTCATTATATAACATTGGAATTTTGCGTTTAAGCAATCTGCCGCCAAAGTAGTTATTCACTTTTACTGTTTCATATTTACCCTGAGCAGTTGCTCTCGTGTTGAGCCCATGCTGTTTAGGTATCTTATGATCTGGGGTGCCATGGCCATTTACTGCAATTATGTATTTATATTTTAATGAAGCCGGTAGTATTTTACATAATGAGTACAATATTTTAATATTATTTTTGTGTTTTTTCCTAACATTTTTACTGACTAGGAATTTTAAGAATTTTATTTGTATATTTTCAATCTTATCCATGTATGTTTTAAATATAGATCCATAGCAGTCCACACCATAAGATATAATTGAGTCAACCAACGACATGTATATAGTTTTTAGCACAGAAATTGGTACTTTGTAACTAAGATGTTTGAATTTAAATAACAATATGCGTAGCTTATTTAATATCCTTTCTATGTGTTTAGTCCAGCCCATATTTTCATCGATGCACATTCCTAGGTATGTAACACATGGAACTTGCTTTATTGTTTTACATTTACAATTAGATAAGTTATTATGGAAACAGTTAAAGTCGTGGGCAACCAGTTGACATGAAGAGTCCGGGGTACAAGAGTACGGAGACCGGATAACAAGGAGGTTAGTTTTTTCGGCATTGAGTACGATTCCGTTATCGTGCGACCATCGCACTACGTTGTCGATATCCTCCTGCACGAGACGCGACACCTCGCCCATGTCGCGGCCGGCCCGCAGCGTGCACAGGTCGTCCGCGAACATGTACGCTGAGCAATGGCGGACCACGTTGCACATGCTGTTCACGTGCATCAGGTAACACAGCGGGCCACAGCCGGAGCCCTGCGCCACCCCGCGCCGCGCCGCCCACTGCTGCGGTCCGCTGTGCTCCTCGCCCACTCTCACCCGGTACGAGCGGTCCGTCAAGTACTGGCGGTACCAGCTATTAAGCGGTCCGCTGATCCCGCACTCCGCCATCGCCCCAAGCAGCGTCTCGTGCCGTAGGGTATCGAAGGCCTTTTTAAAGTCGAAAAATACAGCAACAACAAATTTTTTATCGTTGAGATAACTATTAACTTCGTCGGTAAATTTTACAAGTAATGTTGATGTACTTTTATCCTTCTGAAAACCGTGCTGGCAATCGTTTATAACTGCATGTTCATTAAGGAATCTATTTTGTTGATTAACTATACATTTTTCTATGATTTTTTCTATACTGGATAAGATAGCTATAGGTCTGTAGTTAGCATAATTTTTATGATCACCTTTTTTATAAATAGGTCGCACTATGGCTTCTTTTAGTTTTTGAGGAAACTTCGTATTTTTTATACATAAATTAATTAAGTGAGCTATGACTGGGCTTATTTGTTCACTTATATATCTTAGGTCCCTCATACGTATACCATCTGACCTGAGTACATATATGGTTTTAATTTCAACTGGATACCTCCACGCGTTCCCAAGACAAAGGGTCTTGACAGAAGACGGACGGACGGACAGATAGACTGACAACAAAGTGATAAGCACTCCGTTTTTATTTTGAGGTACGGAACCCTAAAAATTAGCATTTTTCTATCATTATTTGTTTCATCTTTGTTCAGATTTCTGTACATACTCTAAAGTGTAACAAGAAATAATGAAAATTTTGATTTGGTTTCCAACTCAGACAGAGGGTGCCGAATGTATTGTCAGGCGCTACCACTTTAGCGCTTGGCTTTTTGTCGCCATGTTGGTGTGGCATCTAATATTGTTGTTAGGTACCATAATGTTTTTAGGGTTCCGTACCCTTATTGTGTGCGGTACGAAACCCTTTGCGGGCGAGTCGTAGGACAAGTTCTACACAACATTCGTTGGTTCTGTACGTACCTTGATGCGGACCGTGTCTGTAGAAATTATTTCCTTCCATTGTATGGATGATCTTGATCACTCATTGAAACTGAAAGTGGTAGAAAATACTACAATATTATAATTAAATATTAAATTATTATTATTCATTTATTTAAATTGCATAACATTACAGCTTAATCTTCACCTCCCTATGGTGGCTCACTATTTAATATTAAGAGGTATACAGAGTGTCTCATTTAAATCGGTCAGTATGGGAAAGTCTGAAACTATAAGACATAGGTACGAAGATCTGTTCTTAGGAACCATGTCATCGATTTTAATAACAAGAAAAACTGCATTCATACATTTAAAAAAACCTGTACTCAGCTCGGGAATTGAACCCGATTGTTTTGAAAAAAATAAACTTACACTAGGTATTTCTATTTAGATATCGATTGTGTAGGTCTTAAGCAGTAAACGGCTCTATAAAACATGTCTCAAATTAACAAAATGCATTGTTTTCACATACTTTAATTTATTTTAGTAGGTGTTCCAAGTGACCACCGTTTTATTTTCAATACGATATTCAACACGTTTAGGTAACGATCTTACAAAGGACTGTAACTTCAACTCAAACTTGATTCAAGAATGAATTCAAGTGATCACTTTCCCACCCAAGGGCAATGGATCTTACCGCTGATGTTATCGACCATTGTCAACTAACAACAGTACCTGTGATCATCACGTTCTACCGCAACGGGCACAGGTCACCCGACATCACGCCCTCCTCATACGACGCTTTGCCTACCTGTGTGAGCAACGATGACGCCTTAATCAAGGGTCAAGACAGGATAGCCCCGAGCAGAACCAAGCGCTGCTCATCCACCGTCAAACAATATACGACATGATTGACTCAACTATGTGTTGTTGGACCCGCCAGAGAGCTGGCTCCCTCATTATCCAAGGACCTCGGAGCTGCTCGCACGCTCACCTCGCGGAATAAAATTAGACGAAACATAATTACGCCAAACCCTTGTTCCACACGCTATCTTGACCTTGCGGCTTTCGATAACTCCCACGCGGACGGGTGACCCGGACAAACACCTCTAGCGTCAGGTTGTCTACTCCACTATCCAGATGGAGTGCCGGAGATGAAGTCCTCCCACTGAAACCGCACGGTCGCGCACGAATGCACGCGTCCATACGCCAGCAGTGTTCATCGGACAACTTGTCCTTTCATAACCTTGAGTTGATATTGGCGGTCCACTATAACCTAAACTAAGTAGACACATAGCGATCGGGATTTGTCTGTCTGCCTGTTCGTTCGCTTATAACTTGGGAACCACTCAATGGATTTTGATGCAGTTTTCACTGAGAGATAAAGCATTTTTTTGGGAAGGTTTAAGGCTTTGTATCATCACGCTATGACAAAATGGAGCAGCGCAATGAGAGTTTTAGTGAAACATATGAAAGGTTCGCCACCGTAGCGTATTCGATCGTCGTGGGTTCAATCCCCCACACCGGTAAAACTTTTATTTTTTTATTTTAGGCTTTAATAAATAATTTATTTTGAAAAAAACAATGAAGCTGACATTATATTTATCCTTTTACACAATACAAGTACCTTGGCGCTTAAAAACAGTGGTTCAGCGCTTTAAGAACAGTTTATACTGATTGTAGGTACATTATGATTTTAGTAGGTTTTCCATTGTAATAATATCAAATAAATATAAATATTTTGCTTTCGTAAGCTTTTCACTGAGTTAAATACACAATAAGAAGTTCATAAATTAAATATTTTCAGGACATATTTCGGCCTACTTTGGGGCTGGCATCAGTGGAATAAATGATTTTAATTTAGTTAAAAAATATATAACCTTATTTTACGACTAATTAGTAAAACCTACGTTTAACAAAAGTCATGTTAGAAGAGCCATCTGGTGCGCAGTGTACCAAACACATCTGACATTTAAAAACGAACTCAGAGTACATTGAATGGAATCAGGGATGTGCAGGAAATGCACGTGGAATCCGCTAGATGGCATTGAGTAACCAAGTTACTAAATATGACATGGCTGTATTTGTGTAATTACATTGCTATGTAACGTTTTAAGGGTTCCGCGACGCCGTCTGTCCGTCCATATGTCACGGGTCTCCTTGCAGATGGAATGAGTTACCTACAGATCTGAAAATGTGGATGTATGGTGTAAAATGTAACCATAACCGAATATTGAATAAAAAAATGAATTAAATAAACATTCAGCTCACATACATGAAAAAAACTTGAGAACCACTCAATGGATTTTGATGCAGTATTCACTGAAAAATTAAGCATTTCTTCGGGGAGGCTTTAGGCTATGTATGTGCATATGACAAAAGCGCAATGAGAATTTTAGTGAATCATGGAAGGTTCGCCGCCGTAGCGTAGCCGATCGTCGCGGGTTCAAAACCCGAGTGGTAAAATTTGTTTTCACTTTTTTATATTATATTCAAAGTAAATATTTTATTTCTTTTGTAAAAAAAAGGTGACCAGAGTCTGATGATGGGACTGGATGATGGGTACGGGGTCTCCTCAACGGACAACAGCAGACTCTTTGAGTTTGGGCTTATTTGATAGGTATTTATTAGCACTTTGGTAAAACATGGTGACCAAGGTCTGCTGAAGGGACTGGAAGGTGGGTACGGGATCTCCCCAGCGGACAACAGCAGACCCTTCGAGTTTGGGCTTATTTGATTGGTCTTTATTAGCACTTTGGTAAAACATGGTGACCAGGGTCTGATGATGGGACTGGAAGATGGGTACGGGATCTCCTCAACGGACAACAGCAGAGCCGGAGCCGCCAAAAGCTAGTAATGTACTATAACTAAATAAATACCAAAATAAGGTCCAAATTAAGACTAAGATCTGGTTTAAGATCAATTATGTATGCAAAGAAATAACTTCAAACTTAGTCAAATTGAATATACATACCTACATCACAAAAAATAGTTATTTTTATTGTTTTTGAAGAATTTTAGTAATTAGATGTTTGTAATTAATTATTATATTTTAGCGCTTTCGCAATCCGGAAAGCCCATTTTACAATATTTTGAGACTGACAGACCAATTGCGTTCTGTGGTCTATATGATCAGAACTTGGGTTCTCCTAGATCGCCAGGTTCATTATGTGTAAAGGTACACAACTGGTCAGTCGACCCTTCAGTCATACTCTTCAAATTCATGAGCAATGCCTTTCCCTATCTTGTTTTGGTATCTTATGTTATGTTATGACATTGGGCCGCTCTGTAGGCCTTCCATGAATTTGGGCCTCTCAGTACTCACCAGCAACTGCATAAAATATTTAAGTATACTTATAAGAAATTGTGCAGCACCCCTAGCGGCTTACGAGAGAAATCAGAATTTTTAATACAAAATATTTTAAGCAGTCGGTAACAAATATCAGTACCAAAACTCATGGTAGGCCTACAGGTAATAGGTAAGCTAAGGCTAAGATTCTGAGTGCATTTTGAGTCCGAACTCGATCTTACAAACGTCAAAAAGCGATGTGATCTCATACTAGAGTGACGTTTGTAAGGTTGAGTTCCTCTTGAGTTCGGACTCAAAATGCACTCTGAATCTCAGCCTTAGTCTGAGGACCTACTAACCTCAGGTAAGTACTACAATATAGAGACATCACTGATCAGCACATTGACATACTACCTAATGGACATCGGGTCTGTGCTCAAAAGTGTCCGAACCAAAAGAGAGTCAAAACCATTAAAAAAGGGTGTCAATCACACGTCAATCAAAATTGAGCTGTGTAGCAATGATATACGATTCAAATTAAAATGTTTTGTTTCTTAATATTTTGACACTTCACTAAGGACACTTTTTTGGTAAATTTTATACTAGACCCCGAGGTCCATTTGCTAGTATGTCAATGGGTCAGCATAACTACTAAGAATCCCTTAACGATATGTTCGCGTCTATAGAATCGTAGTCATAATATATCGTATAGGTGTTCTGGGCTTTGACAGCTAACCGACGTGATTTTGACGTTTTCGGGAGCCACCTACTAGTCAACCAAATAATTACATTGAACATTTCTTTCGAGAACAGACGTAATAGGGGTGCGAGGGGGTAGCGGAGTACACCATGTAATTTTGTCACCTAATAGGTGGCTCTCATATATCACCTACGACGGATGTCGCATTTTTGGTACTTAAGTTAATGAATTTATGATGATGACGTTTAAGTGATGTCCTATTTCAACCTTAGGTATCGATAACTATCGATAAATATAATTCAGAAAACTAGTTTGTAACAACAGTAACAATGTTATTTTAATTGTTGTAAAGTAATTAATTTATTTTCATTATTGGCTTGTTGTTGGTTTGTATTTGGTTTCGAACGGTGCCACCAAAATTGAAAATACGGACAGAAGTTCAGAAACAAGAGTTCTTTATTTAGTATTATAACTAGACCCCGTTATCTCCTCGCAATGACAGGGTAGTAAGAGGACAAAATGTCACTGTTATAAACTTTATTAAATTATTATGACCCGATATAAAAATGTGAAAATTTATATACGTCCTTTTATATACAGTAGAGCCTTGATAATCCGAACACCCAAAATTTATAGCAATTTTGGTAAATATTATATTATAATGTTAAGTCTAACCTAACTAACCGGGTCTCCAGTATGAATTTGGTCGGTCGATTTCATTTCAGCCTATACCGGGTGTAAATAGAGTGCGACCATTAAATAAAACCACATATTCTACCACATATATTACACCCGGTATAGTAAACATAGTAATATAGTATGTTTAGTAAATGTAATAATAATATTGCTTTGGTAAATACTGCAATTGTAGTGAAGATTCCTAAGTACTTACTATTCACGCAATTTTTTTATAATAAAATCTCTAAACTCCGTGTTTTCAAATTTATTTCATTGGATATTTGATGATATCATACATTTTAATAGATCCGTATTAAACTTTTCTTCATTTAATTTTCCGCTTGCTTATTCATTATGCGTTTATGAATTTAATTATATTTGAACGGTGTCTTTTTGGTGACAAAAAACAAAAAGTTCACCGTCAGGTACCTATGGATTGCTACTGAATAAATTCTTTATCTATGATTATCGCATCGCCTGTGACCTCAGATAAAGAACATGACCAATATTTCAAGATACAGATATAAAAAAGTGTCATGAATACCACAAATACAGCTCAGAACAGAAACAGACAGACATTTTGAAATTTTTTTTTTAATGTGTTTTACGGCCCTGGATTCGGTGTCCTTTTGAGCCAGTCTGATATTTTTTTTTCCCATTTATACAGATTTTTATTTTCACTTTTATAGGTTTTCTACAGTATTTAAAATGTATTTGTATAGAGGTTGATAAAATCTTTTGTCAGACAATAGTTTTTGCAGTTCTTTTGGTGCATCACAATCTATTTCTTGTATTTCAGAAGCTAACACTAATCTGTTAACACCAAATTGTTGACATTTGAATATCAAATGCTCAAGGTCTGCTTCTTCTTGTCCACAATAAATACATTTCGAATCTTCAGCCAGGTTAAGTCTTTTCAGGTGAGTACGGGTTTTGCAGTGACCAAATCTCATTCTGTTAATTGTAGTTATATATTTTCTGCAATTAGCCGCTTTATCTCTATTGTACCAAGGTTGGGCGGGCGGGTTTCTTTGGATCTTAAAATACCATTTTCCTTTTTCTTTGCATGTTTCTTTCCAGTACTCACACCATAATAATTTTAGGTTCTGCGACAAGTGTACATGTAGGTCAGTGAATGGTATCTTCAGGTCTGTGGAATGGTCTTCATCATAAGGATTTCTGGTGGCTTGATCAGCAATTTCATTTCCAGTGATACCCTTATGAGAGGGTACCCACATAAATTGCACTGCCGTACCATTCATATTTAAAATATTAACTAAATTTCTAATATTAAATATTAAGTAATTGAGATTGTATCGAAAACAATTATTTTCTAATAATGCTAATAATACAGATAGTGAATCTGAGAAGATTATTATATTAGTTATATTTAGACTATTTACATGAAGAAGAGCTTTGTAGATAGCATAGCATTCAGCTGTAAAAATACTACATTTAGTATCAATTTTGAAACATTTTGTAATCTTAAGTTGAGGGTCATAGAATGCTGAAGTAACATTATCATTGGTTTTGGAACCATCAGTATAGAGTGAATATAGATGATTTTCATCTAGGAATTTTAGTAGATCATTTTGATTAAAAATATCTTGTCTAAGTATAGCTATTTTATTTACAAGGCTGTTGAAATCTACCTTGTATAATGGCCACATGCTATCTATATACATATTTGCAGCATGAGATTTTTGTAAGTGAATTATTATTCTAATTAGCTCTGGTACATGTCCAGATAAAAGTTGATTGCTATTTACATAGGATCCTAAATTACTTATTTCAAGATTTTTTTGTGGAAGAACTCTATCTAAAACACATCTATTGTCTGATGATATCATTTTTAAACAAAATCTTTCGGCAATGTATATGCGTCTGAAATGCAGTGGTGGTATGCATGTCTCACATTGCATAACATTTATGGGTGTTGAGCACATCGCTCCAGTTATAATTCGTAGTGCTTTGTTTTGTATAACTTCCAATTTGCGTAGCAATGTGAGACTCGCATTCATGTATGCCAGTGAGCTATAGTCAAAGTGACTATGCACTATACTTTTGTATAACATTGATAAAATTTTTGGGTCTGAGCCCCAATGCACTCTGGCCAGCGATCGTAGCACATTGAGTCCTCTGCTGGCATTTTTAATAATATAGTTTATGTGAGCATTAAAAGATAACTTTTGATCCAGCCAAATACCCAGAAATTTCTTTTCAATCATCCATGGTAAAGAATTATTAGCATATTTTACAGAGTAGTTGCTTTCATCATATTTCTTGCTAAATATCATTACACTACTTTTGTCAGCACTAATATTTAGTTTTAATTTATTTTCATAATAATTATGAATCTGTATAAGTGCCTTATTGAGACTATTTACTGCTATATTTACATTTTTATTTACAGTGTATATTAACAAGTCATCAGCAAATTGTAAAAATTTAATATTTCTCTGTCAGATATTTATTGATTTGACAAGTGTATAAGTTATACAATAATGGAGAAATGGTAGCTCCTTGCATGCATCCTTTATACACTTGTCCAGGTCCATGTAGGATGTTACTAAATTTTACATACATGGTTCTATCATATAAGAATTTAAACACCCATTTACAGACATGTCCCGGTATACCTACTTCTGACATTATCTGGGTCAGGATTGAAGGGTTAACATTATCAAAATCACCTTGCACTAGCTGAGTGACTATGAAAGGAATTTTTGATGTCAGTAATAAGAGATGTGAAACTTTCTGTTGCACTTCGTCCTTTTCGGAACCCAAACTGTTGATCTGGTAATATTTTGTTACATTCTATATAGTGGTCTAATCTAGTTTTAAGCATAAATTCAAAAAGTTTACCTACACAAGAGGATAATAAAATTGGTCTATAAGAATTAAAATCGGTTGCTAGTTTACCTGGTTTTAATATTGGTATAATACATTGTGTTTTCCAAGATTCTGGTATGCAGTTTGTGTCCCATAGCAAATTGTAAATTTTTAAGAGTACTTTTTGTGCATTTATGTGCATACTTTGAATTAGTTTGTATGGAATATCGTCTAATCCAGGTGTTGTGTCTTTTCTAGATTTAATTGCGTTTAAAGATTCTTCTATAGTAAATGGTTTAGAGAGAAAAGCACATTTTTCATTTCATTGTTTACAAAAAATTTCATTCAAAGCTATTTCGTCTATGTATTTTTCAGATGGAGAGGATGGAGCATACTTGTCGATGAATGAAGGAATCCATTCATCATTCTTAGGGTTTTTAGGTAAAGAAACACGTTTAAATCTTCTAATATAATTCCATATAACGCTAACTGGAGTATATCTATTATAGGATTCGCATAACTTAGTCCAGCCATTTTTTTTCTTTTCTTTGAGCAGTTTTTTTAGGGCATCTAGTTTTTTATAATTAATATAATTTGCCATTGTTGCATCTTTTCTGTAGAAATTTAATGCATCTTTGCTTTTTTTAACGGCATCTGAACACTCATTATCCCACCAGGGGACTTGTTTTTTTTAATTCATAATTCATTTATTGCATTCATGTAGTACATATGTTGGCATGGTTAATAATTGTTTTCTAATATCTGTTACTTATCTATCACCTTATAAATCCTATTTAGACCAGATTGCTTAATTGTTAAGATTGTTATTATGTTTCGGTTAAAAACTCCTTAATTGTATAGTAACTTTTATTTTTCAGGTACGTTTGTAGTCGGTTGGCAAAAACATTATCTTTTATTTCAGTTTTAATGTCCTCAGGGACTTTATTATATACTTTTATCATATTGCAATAGGGGCTCATTTGAAACGTTTGTAATCTTGAAATTGGTAATGTGAGTTTGTTTTTTGATCTAGTGTTCAAGCTATGTACGTCTTTATTTTTGGTAAATAGGTGTAAGTTTTTGTGGACAAATTTTGCAGTTTCTAATATGTAAATAGAGGGTAGGGTAAGAATTTTCTTTTCAATGAAGTGTGGTTTGCAACTGTCCGGGCAGTAAATACCTACCAACATGCGTATACATTTTTTCTGCATTACAAATAAGTCGGTAGCATCTGTGCTATTACCCCATAATATAATGCCGTAGCGAAGCCAGGCGTGCGCGTACGCGTAATAAGCTGATAGAGCTGTATTGAAGTCGGTTGTTTTCCGTAGAACACTAAGTGCATATATAAATCGCGAAAGTTTTGTTTTTGTATTTAGGATGTGTTGTTTTCAATTTAATTGTGAATCTAGTGTTAGCCCTAACAGTGTGAAGGTGTGGACTTCCTCTATCGATGTCTTATCGGATTTTAATTCTAAACGCAGAGGATTTTTTTGGTAAGGATGAAATTGGATCATTTTAGTTTTCTTTAAGTTTATTTGCAGGTTATGGTCTTTAATCCAGTTTGTGATATTTTCGAGGGTCTCTTTTAGTTTACTATTGTAGTTTTCGTTACCTTGAAATTTAAATATTATGGATACATCGTCAGCAAACAGAACACTGACAGCATTGACGATTTTTGGCAGATCATTAATATACAGGAGGAACAGCACACATCCGAGGACACTGCCCTGAGGAATAGATCCCGTTAATTGTCGGGTTTCTGAGCGTATTGTTTTTACCTCGTTCGTGGATTCGTCATAGTGTTCGATCTGTACGTACTGAGTTCTGTTTGTTAAATACGATTTAAACCATTCGTGGACCATGCCTCGCACTCCTGATCCATATAATTTTGAGAGAAGTATTTTGTAACAAACTTTGTCGTATGCCTTACTAAGGTCCAATAGAAGCCCGACTGCATAACATTTTTCATTTATATAGTTTAAAATTTCCTGAGCATATCTGTAAACAGCATCTGTTGTTGATCTAATTTTTCGAAACCCGTATTGGTTTTCGTCAAGTATATTATTTTTTTCTAGAAATTTGTAAAGTCGTGTACACATAGCTTTTTCAAATACTTTTGAGGTTGCTGGCAATAGCGCTATGGGGCGATAATCACTTGGACTTGTTTTGTCTCCTTTCTTGAAAACCGGTTTAATTTTCGATATTTTTAAATCATCTGGGACACGTCCTTCGTTGAACGACTGATTGATAAGTTTAGTAAGAGGGGGGGATAGTTCAGTTACGCATAACTTAAGAAGTATCGGGGGAATTTCGTCAATCCCAAAGCTAGTTTTATTTTCTAGTCCTCTGATGATATTGTGCACTTCATGTTCAGTAACCGGATATAAGAACATGGAGCGTTCTTGTGGCTTGACAACCGGACGTCCGGCTGGCTTTGCGCTACAGTTTCCTCCGTTATCGCTCGGTGAGGGCTGTGCTGACTCGCAGACGCCTACAAAAAAATCATTAAAGATGTTCGCAATTTTTTCCGGTTTATCAATTATTTCCGTTGTATTTATTTTTAATCTAAAATTTTGAATTTTTTTCCTATTTTTTTTTCCAGTGGTGTCATTAATAATTTTCCACATTGTTCTGGTTTTATTATTTGATTCGCTCATTTCTCGTATGAAGTTAATTTTTTTAGACTTATTTACACATTTCTTTAAAAGTTTTTCATAGGTTTTGTAGTATTTTTTTAAGATTTTGCTCCGTCCTACTTCGTTCAGCAGTTTTCTGAGCACTCTTTTATGCGTGCATGACTTTTTAAGTCCTGCTGTTAGCCATGTTTTTCTTTTATTTTGAGTTATTCGTACGCGTGTTTTTGGTATTGTTTTGTTAAGTGTTTGTGTTAGAGTTTTTAAGTAAGCACTGTAATTTTGATTTATATTATTATGTATCAAGATATTGTCCCATTTTGTACTCTCAAGTTCACGTTTAAAAGCTTGAATATTTTTTTCGTTATATTTCCTTTTATAGGTAAATATTTTTTTATTTCCAGTACTATCCTCTCTCTTTACATTAAATTTGTAAGTAATACTTTTATGATCGGAAAATCCGTGATCGATTACCTGCGTTTCGACTTGTTTATTATTTGTAAATACTGGGTCAACACATGTAGAAGATGTTACCGTAATTCGTGTAGGTTCTGTAATTATTTGACTAAGGTTATAAGATAGCAATAGGTCCGTTAGCTTTTGAGTATTTTTGGATTTTTCTAACATATTTATATTTAAGTCCCCTACAATCATAACATGCATTTTTTGTTGTTTTAATTTTATTATTTCCAATAGTTTATTTAAACATTCGTAAAAAACTTCAATTTCGCGATCTGGTCTATATATACAAATTATTATTAAATTTAAATTAGGTATTTCTACAGCACATAGTTCAATTACAAGTTCGGTAGACATATCAATAATATCTCTTCTCACTACATATTCCAAATGACTATCTTTTTTTACCAAAATAGCAACTCCACCACCTTCGTGTTGGCTTCGGTTGAAACTAGCCGCAAAAACGTATCCTGATATTTGAATGAAATCGGATTGTGATGTTGATATCCAGGTTTCAGATAAACATACAACATCAAAATTATGGTTCGATAAGAAACTCTCTAAAATATGAACTTTATTTTTCACACTTTGCATATTTTGAATAAGGATGGAACATGTGTCAACGAAAAAAAGTCTGGTTTAATTTGTTTTGTTGAGTTTTGGTTTGTGTTATGTCTTTCCTGTATAGTGGCAGTGATTCGTTTTTTCTTGCAGTAGTACCCTCGGATTCATTTTCAATCCATTGGTGTTGTGAGTTTTGTGTTTTGTACTCCTTTCCGTCCACTAGAACTTTGTTTCTTTTAATTAGAGCGTTTTTTCCATTTTGTCTTGCTTCTCTGAGTGTATCTTTTAATAATCTCCTATTTTTTAGGGATTCCTCATCCAATAATTCTGATATAGCCAATCCCGTGTTATTAAAATGTTGTTTTTGACCTAATATGTGCCTAGTCATTCTTTCACTTATAAGTTCGATCTCAACAGGTCGCCGGTATCCATATTTAAAACATATTGTGTGGTTTTTTTTAATTTTGGTATAGTAATATTTTTAATTTGATTTATACCTTCGTAAAATTCATTGTAACTTTTTAAAGGGTTAGCATAATCTATTGTATATTTACTTAATATTTTTTCTGTTGCAGATGTATATAATGACCAATCAGCCTTATTATAAATAAAACGTTCCGTTGGACTCCCTATTTCATATTTTTCTACTGAGGTGTGGATATCAATAATTGTTGGATAGTGATAGCTACCCATTGCATCATCATGCACTCTCCAGTCGCAAAGAGGAG
Source organism: Ypsolopha scabrella (assembly GCA_910592155.1). NCBI lineage: Eukaryota > Metazoa > Arthropoda > Insecta > Lepidoptera > Ypsolophidae > Ypsolopha > Ypsolopha scabrella. Next base: position 17,309,230 of record OU342975.1, on the reverse strand, counting down.
CCACAGAAGGGCTAACACAAGCAATATCAATAGCAGAAGGATTTTTTGTTGGACTGCCTACTGTGGTCGGTGTACCAGTGTTTAGAATACATAAGTCTGATTCATCTAAAATATTATAGACATCGTTGCCTCTAGTCTTTGTTGTAAAGCATCCAAATGCAATATGATGAGCATTGAGGTCACCTGATAGCATTAATGGTTTTGGTAAATTATTTATTATTTGTTTTAATCTTCTACCCTGAAACCGTCGACGATGATTATCATCGGGAGGTGGACTATAAGTGCATTATAAGTGAACATTAGTTGATAATATTATAGCTACAGATTGCATAAAGTCGTAATAAGGAGTTGAAACAACTGTATATTTAAATTGACTTTTAATTAAAATACCTACTCCACATCGTCCATCTGCTCCATTTTGATTTATAAAGTCATAATTAGGAATTTTGAAAATATGTGTTTCTCTCAGCCACGTCTCATTTAACAAACAAATATCTATATCATTATCAATAAGGTAATTAATTAGTAGGGGTTTTTTATTTAATGCGCCTTCAATGTTATATTGTGATATTCTAATATGTTGTTTATCCATGGTTAAACACAAGAGATTTTTTCAGAACTTCTTTTATGCTATGAAATGTTATTGGTTCAGCATCACTTGAATTACCCAGCTGAACTAAAGTTTTTACCAAAATTGTTATAATATCTTCATTTTTCAAAATTATTTCTGCCAAGTCTTTTGTGTTTAATGTTTCATTTTTCTTTATTTCAGTTTTTGTATTTTTGTTTGTCTGAACGGTAGACGGTCTGTCTACAGTCTGAACTTTTACATACTCAGTGGTTACATCATTTTCAAACATTTTTTTTGTCTTATTTATTTCTTTTGTCATTGTCAACTTTGGAAAATTGGTGCTATAATTAGAAGGATGGAGGTTTCCATTATTTTTTAAGGAGGCAGTTACTTGAGCATAGTTCTTTTTGTTATATTTTTCTTCTATTTTAATTTTTTTGATAGGGCAATCTCTAGAAATTGCCAGGTGAGGGCCCTGACAATTGATGCACTTTATAATTGCCTCCTTATCACATGTAGAGAAATGGTGTTCTCCGGCACACACTGAACATTTTTGGGTTGATTTGCAAAATTTAGCTCCATGATTGAATTTAAAACATTTGTAACATTGCAATAGTGGAGAAACATACTCAAAGACCTTGAATCTATATAGATCAAGGCATACAAAGTCCGGTAATTGTTGGGATAGAAATGTAACACTTACAGATCCATATGGCACTATTGTGCCATTCACCTTATGGGTAAAACGTCTGATATTTATGATCTCGTACAGAGATGAGAGTTTTTTAAATAACTCCTCGTTGCTGATATTCGTTGGCACGAACCTCAGAACGCCGATGATTTCCACTGACCTAGCTGGTATGTACGCCTTATAATTATATTTTTTCAAAAAGTTCTCATTGCACAGAAAATTGTTGGCATGAATATTTTCTGAAAACGTAATGCCCAATTTATTTGCGTTGACTCTATTAATACCCACCACGCCCTTAATTTCATTTTTGAATAAGGTACAAATCATGTCTGGGTTCTTGTTCCCTAGTCTCTCACCTTCATTGGTACTTTCGACATAAACAATGTATTCAGTACTCACCTGATTCTCAGGGAAAATACGTTTATAACCTGGTTTATTGTATGGTTTGTAGAAAACTTCATTATCTTGAGAGTTCTGAGCACCTTGAAGATAAGCATCATCACCTCTACCACGCTTTGTTCCCGTAGGGGTTGAAGAAGAATCTTGCCCAGGGGGCTCAGCCCCCGTAGGCTCTTTCATTTTTACAAAAACTCTATGCACTGTACAATTTTTATTTACACTTATCAACTTAAAATATTACAGTTTTACAGCAGAAAAATATTTTCTGAAAAAGCTTTGAACAATTCCGCCTTTACATTTCAAAAGCCCGCCAAAAAGTCCACATTTTGAAATTGAAACAAGTGCTGCCAGATCTAAAACCCTATTCAGCGCTAGCAACGCTCAAAAAAGCGCTAGATTCTACAAAATTCAGACATTAAAAAAACGCCAAATTCAGTTCCAATTTTCAACAGTAAAAGACTAATGTATAGAAATGAAAACATCACTAAATAAAACCACTAAATTCTCCGCTAGGAGCAAAAACTGTAAATGCGCGCTAACCATACCAAAAATCCGTTAGATGTAGAGCCGAACAACCTCTTGTAGCTCAATCTGTTGAGGAACGACGAAAATAAGGCTTCGACGTTTTCTCATACAAAGAAAAAATGGTCTAAGTGAAAAGACCCTGACGTAAACAAACTAACGCCAACTTGTCAATCTTCTACTTTTTAATTTTATATTTTTGACATCTATATACCTATTGTCTTTGATAAAATTCGAATGGGTACGGAATTTTTGACGGCGTTTCAAGCCGAAAGCCGGTCTAGTGCTCAGACTAAGGAGTGTATTAGAATAATATTACTCTCGCCTATCCACCAGTCCAAGTTTTGATTACTTTTTTACTATAACTCTGTGTAGTTTTAAATGTTATACTGCTGATTCGTAATTAGAAAAATAAGTCAATTTATGCTTATAATTTATGATTACTTATTACTTACTAGCTGTACCCGCGACTTCGTTCGCATGGTTTAAGGATAATAAAGCAGATTCTGAAGGTTTTAATTTTAGTTTTAGTGCTGTCAAAGCTAAATTTTCTTCATTCCAAAATAGTTCTTTAGTGTTTGCAACAGAAGCTATATTACTTTGGAAAAATCTAGTTTTGACAGCACAAAATCTAAAATTAAGGCCTTCAAAATCGACTAAATTATGTGGTTAGTTGAATACGTAATAACTTGTTTTAAACACTCATTAAATGTTTGCCCTTCATTAACAAAAATATTTCAACGAACATAGACCTGAGGTTTTTTTTTAAATAAATTGCATACATTGCTATATCATATGAATTACTTATTTTGTGCTTTGAGTCATGTGGCCTTCACAACTTTACCAGACATTAAACTTTCATCAAAAACCGATTTGAAATGTAACAGCAGAAGTTCCCATAAATAGTTAAAAATAATTATAGTTACAGCCTTAGTTTTCAAATCCGAAACTATGGAGAATAGCGAAAAATGCTCAAGGGAGTCTCGGGGCCGATTTTGATTAAAACCACAACTGCACCAATAGATTTAAATATTTTTTATAATAATAAAATATTTAAATATTTCCCTTGCAGATAATGGGAACCGCCACATTGATAAAAAAATATATATTATTGCACCATATCACCTCTATGGATCAAAAATTAATGTCGAATTGCAAACTAAAGGAAAAGGTTTATTTTTAAGAAAATACTATTTAATTTTCCTTAAAACAATTTAATGTTAATAAATAGTTAGAAAATATGTCTATTATTCCAATGATAATAAAGTGTGTTTCTTTTTAGGGTTCCGTACCCAAAAGGTAGCCAACGGGCACTTATTACTAAGGCTCCGCTGTCCGTCTGTCACCAGGCTGTATCTCATGAACCGTGATTGACAGTTGAAATTTTCACAGATGATGTATTTCTGTTGCCGCTGTAACAACAAATACTAAAACCGGCCAAGTGCGAGTCGGACGTGCGCACTCCCATACAACAGACATGATTTTTTGCAGTTTTCATAGATAAAGGGTACGGAACCCTTTGTGCGCGAGTCCGACCCGCAATTGGCCGGTTTTTTTACTATCAGCGTGTTCGATTCTTGGCTAGGTTATTTTTTTAGATATTGTATTGCAGTTTTGGTTTAAATAAAAATCGGCCCCGAGACTCCTCTGAGCATTTTTCATGTTCCCTATAGTTTTGTATTTGTCCACCCACGCCTACTTGATAAACTAAACGTGTGTACTGAACTAACTGACCGATGTTACCAAAATAACACTTTTGCCTTCTTCTTTCTTCTTAAAACATTATTAGGTTCTCTAGAAGTCAGCTCAGTATTAGTTTTTACATTGCTATATCATAAGAAAAGAATGAATTTGGCAGTGTTGTTTTGGTACCATCGGTCAGTATAGAATTATTATAAACTTTTTAGTGAATATCTGCTGTTACAGTTAAAGTCGCTTACTATATTTTTGTTACAAAATTTCATTATATTTCACATTTAATTTTTTAGTGTTGACTGGTTAAATTGTGAACTAAGGGTCTTGTAAACGCGCTGTTCATATGAAACAAAGGTCAAGCGGGTATTATGACCAATATTTAAGTAGCATCCTATACTCAGCACCATGATACAAAGAGATTGTCTCAATAGCGAGTGGTGCGCTTTCATCCATTGAGGAGTTTCAGGGTCAAAGTTAGACGTAATGACAATTTTTATGTTGTGCTCTGCAATCAACACCTTAACACAAAGTGATTGCCAAAATATTGAGTTATTTGCTGTCATTCATTGAGGAGTTGTATGGTGATGGGGCCAGGATCGAAGATCTGGTAGGTATGACAAATGTGTTAGTAACATCCTGTAATCAGCATTCTACTACAAAGCGATTACCTCAATATCGAGTAGTATGATGTTATTCATTGAAGAGTTCCACTGCCTCTCTCTGAATACCTTCGTCAGATCATGACCAAACATTTTAGAGTTTTCGATTTTTGACGGAATCTATTACAGCATCTCTTAAAGAAAACTGTTTGTTCATCGTACCAGCACCATACAATTTTTTGCCGCAATTCTCACATTAATTTTATCTGAGCCCCAATATCTTCACCGAATTACCAACCCTGTCATTCTTCCATTTCACTTAAAGAACCATAGATCATTCGTGCCTTCTCTCCAAAGTGACCAAGCACCATGAAGGCAATTTTAAAATAACCAGTTTCATTTGACCCTTGCCCAGTAAGAGTTTCAATTAAACTGTAGTCCAAGCGATAACTTTTCTTCCTGATGAGATATTGTACTAATTTAAAGCCTATAGCACTTCTGGGACACTACTATATAAAACAATGATAATTCCATTATAATCCGTTCAGTAGTTTTGACGTGATGCTCTTTCATACATACATACATACAGACAAAAATTCCAAAAATGACTGTTTTGGGCTCTGTAGGGTTAGTAGAGTACACAACAATTACTATATAAAAAAAAATTACATATACAGTTTCGACTTCGTTATTTTTCGACACTTTATAAATGTCATTGTGTGTATAGATTTGTACTGATTAATGGAAGTAGTCAATGTAGTTTTATAATATTAAATAAATTAAACTTGAACTGTCTTGCGAATTTGCCTTTTGTTTTATTTTGCTAATGGTACATTTCTCTATAGAAATAAGGAGTTGTGGTGAATCGGGAACACAAATAATCAAAATTTTAATATTTTTCTAATTTGTGGTGAATCGGGAATGAATGTATGAGCGTAAAAAGTTGTGTCGAATTGGGACTGTGGTGAGTCGGGAAAAAGCCTAGGGAATCACTATATTTGGAAATTAAATTTATTAGGGTAGCTATTAAAAGCTCCATAAGATTTTCATTTGGTGAAATATTTGGGGAATAGGTTAATGCACAACCATTAGGTTGGGATGAAGGGCCCTCAGAAACAATTTCTGCATGAGCCTTACGATTGTAACCTTTATCTATAACTGGCCTTTGATGGGGTGGAGTAAAAATAGTCTTTTTGTGGGACTGACAGTCCTAGAGAACGAATCCAGCTGAGAAGGGGATACTGCACCTGAAGATGGGATATATTGCTGTGCGAGTTCCACATATGGTCTGCGGACTTGTGCAAATCGTGTAGCTGTAGAGGCATCTGCATATGAAATGCTTACCTGGGACATAACAGTTTTAATGGACTTTTGACGATTGTGCTCTGGGCACGTTTTATTAGTAGCAAAGTGAGTTCCCGAGCAATACAAGCATGTCCCAAATGAGACTGGGCACATTGGAAGCACAGTGGTTTAGATATACATTGGGCACTGATATGCCCAAACCGGCAACAGCTCAGACATTGAATTGTTGGCAAATGATATGCTTCTACTGGGAAAGAGGTGTAGAAACAAAAGATTCTATTGGGAAGAACCTGGCCTCTAAAAGTAATCACCACAGATTGGGTAGGAATCCAGGAGGGGTTACCATCTGATATCACTTTACGGTTCAGGTGGCGTCTAGCCTTCAATATAATGCCGCAGGCATGAGGGAGTTCGACCAACTCAACAAACTCCTCCATTGACCAGTCAATGGGAGCGTTCTTTACTAGGCCCTTTGGGGTAGGTAACATTGTATGCAGGGATTAGCGCATGGTATTTACTGTTTTTCAGGGACACATTCTCAAATAATTTGTTGGCATGTTGCCCAGATTTAAATTCACAGAAATTCTATTACGTCCTATACTTTTAATGCCATTCATTTTGATGTTAGTAATCTTATTATCCACTAAAAATTTTCCAAATTTAATGGGTCTGATGGAAGTACCAGACAAGGGTTCTGTTTTCTCGCAAGAAACATGAACTATAAAAGGGCCTAAGTCCTTAACATCGTATAGTTTGCCGCCCCCGAAGCTTTGGTGTACAAATGTTGTTTGTATAGATGCCATTGCTGGATTTACGATTGTACGTTTAGACAACTTATTTTCTGAACCATCAGCAGTTTTCTACTTGGCTCTGTTGCAGTTGCAGGTTGTGAGAACAGTTCAGGAGACAAAGGAGGACCATCCGGAGGGTCTGGATCAGGAGACGATCCTTTTAAAAACAATAATACTTACTAAATAATACAAAATTTACCACTACCAACACATAAACTACAATTACAACTAAATACTTAGATCAAGTTATTTAATGAAAAATACCCGAAAAATAAGCAAAACTTCACTAAGATATCTGTTCACCTATAAACGAGAAAGCAGAATCCAAGAATCCCTTATTTTACTAATTCCACGGGAAGACATGGAGTGACAATTTTTTTTATTGTGTGGCACTGATTCAAAACCTATTTATTATTAAAATATGCGTGGGTAGAATGGAAGTACCAAAAAAAGGCGAAAGGAATGCAAGTATTTTACATTGGTAGTACAAAGTATTATTATTATTTTTGTTTTTGGCTTATTACAAAGTAGATTCTTTATCGTGCAATCTGATAATATGATAGATAACTTCTTAGCATTAGCAAAATGTTTATCTTTGTGTTCGTTCACAGAAGTAGTATGTAGATAGTCTGTTTGTCATAAAATCAAGTAAAAAAGTCGTGTCCAAATAAGTATTGTTACGAAATTTTAAATAAAATTGGTTTCTAAAAAAATTTTTCTAAAATCATTTTATTTTACCTACAATTTCCGTCTGTCTGTTAGGTTCCATTTTAACTTCATAGCAACGTAACTACTTATATACCTACGCAACTGTGGATATTGTATTAGTGTGCTCGTTGTTATTTTATAGTACCTAGATTCCAGGGCAGTAATATTAATCTATAATTAAGTACTTACATGATCCAAATTAAAATTCAATGAATAAACTGTCGATTCCTTCCACTTCAAATTGAATTGCGCTTGCACAATCAAGTAAAATCACAAAACAATCTATTCATTCTCACTCTCACAAGCAACAAACACGTTGGGCGGGGCGGGGCGGCTGATCAGTTATTTTCCTGAGTGGCAGTAAAATAATTACCAATTTCCCAAAACTGAGGTAAAGTAAAAAAAATATTCAAAGACTTTTATGTATACTGCTGAATAAGTTTAACCGCACTGGAAAGGAAAAATAATATTCTACTGAGTTATGGTCAACTGACCACAACTATGGATGAAAACAATAGGAGCTTGTTTCCCATGATGACGGCCTGCGGTCTTTTATATCTTAAAATTTACATACCGAAGTCTTTGGCTATTGCTTAAATATGCTGAGTCAACTAGGTAGGTACTTGTCTGATCAATAAAAAATGCACAGACTTGTTTTTTCAGTTCATGTTTTTTTACATTTTTTATCTAAGCGGCTTGAGTCTTAATGTTTAAAATATTCTGCGGTATCAAGAAAACGTAGTTTACTTTCAGATGTAAAGCTAGAAAATACCTACATTATAATACTTTTTCGTAACCGCTCTGGGGCTAGCAACAGAAAAACATTGAAAATTCACTGATTAAGCGTAGGCAGGTACCGGTGGCGGTGGTGCGCGTCCTGATGTAAACTTTCTGGCAATAAATTCAAGTTCAAAATCACTCCAGAAGATTGTCGTGCCGCGTGCCCTATGGGCCAGGCCTGGAGGTGGAAGATGAAATCTCGGTAGACTACCTACGCTAGATCTGGTGGTAGCGAACTGTGAAGAGAAAACTGGAATGACATGGCTGAAGGTGTCCGAGCTGGCCCAAGATCATTTAGAATGGAATGGCGGCAATTTTCCCTTTCATCCCTTTGCTCCCCAGAGACAAGGAATGTACCAAGGTAAGGTAACAAGGTAAGTTGTTTTTAAGAGACACAAGAAAAAAGTAAATTCAAATTAAATTCTAGTTTTTAACTAATATTAATATTAATTAATTTAACCGAGTCTCCAGTATGAATTTGGTCGGATGATTTAATTTCACCTAGTATTCTTGTATAACAAACAATATAACAACTGCTGTTAAACAATGTTTAATTTACGTTTTTTTTGTAACTAATGGAAACACTGCCTTGACGTCATCGGGGAAATACCATAAATGCTGCTTTTGATGTTCCGATTTATGCTTTCATGACTACCAAGACGAATGTTCAGTTTTATAACACATTATTGTGTGCAACATTAAAAGTGAACGTAAAATTATGCAAGCATCTTACTTTACTAGTCTGAGCTTTACTGTGGTATAAGTAAGTAGGACCATAGAATAGTAGGACCCTATGATTGTAAGCAAGTTTTTGATGGCTAGTGGATATTTAATGGGCATCGATAACATTTCGGACGATCGTGGGACAATCACAATATTGTAAGGGCCGGATCTAGGGTAGAGCAGGTGGAGCAGGCGCTCTAGGCCCCTCGTGTCCAGGGGATCTAAAATGCCGTCTTTTGCAGGCGCGGTCACAGGCCAAAATTTTGATGGGGTCATCTTTTAACATTACAACTAGATACTTACGTTTCTAACAATAAATATTTTAATTAATTTATTGAAAAGGAGGAAAATATATACAAAGTAGACCGGAAAAAGTAAAAACCGGCCAAGTACATGTCGGGCCACGCGCAATGTCGGGTTCCGTAGTTGCCCAGCCCATTTTATAAGTTGGTCTACTAATACAGATCGCGCCAAACTTCTAGTCCCATACATTTAGAAGAACTGCCCATACATTGTGGTGTTTAGAGGGGGCCAATAGTTTGGCGCGACCTGTACTCGTAAGTAAACCTGTAAAGCCTACTTAGCTGTGATAGTTTTCCTTTTAAATTAATTATATATTATTTAATAATACTACGTCCCGTAATACTAACACTAAATCGAAAAATGGTTTTCACACCCACACAATGTTTTTGAACGACCTAAAAAAATTCATCCCCAATTTACGTGTATGGGAGGCAACCATTAAAAAAATTTTTTAGAGATTTTATTTTACCATTTTGGCACCGTAATTAATATTGTATATCCAACCCATGCCAAATTACAGCTTTCTAGTACTCATAGTCTCTCAGCTAAGCCGCGAACAGATGGACAGCCGGACATGGCGAAACTATAAGGGTTCCTTGTCGGACTACGGAACCCTAAAAGAGACGCTTAAATACGATTTATCTCTAATATGGTGTCATCTGGTGTCGTTGAGTTCAGTGTGACCTCCTAAAAACACGTATATGAGATGACAAGGGCGCAGACCACGGGTGGCACAGACTGTAGGGGTAGATACTATGACGTCATTAATTTGGTGGCGGTACAAATAAAATACATTTTTCATTTAAATATATCATGTGGGGTATCAAATGAAAGGTATTTGTGAGTAGATTACAAACTCGTATATAGGTATAACTTACTATAGCATTTTTACTACTTGGTCAAATAAAATATTAGAAAACATCAAAAATCCCTCTATCCGTCTGTCCATAAAGTCCATATGTCTGTCTATCAAGACCCTTTTCTCAGGCCCCGTATGAGACAATCAAGTTGAAACTAATACCTCTTACAAAAATCTATAGCCCTATGGTAATGTAAAAAAAAACAATCTTCTAACTTGACGCGAAAGAAAGTTATTGCACTTTGTATAATAAATTTCATACAAGTGTTTAATTTATTGTAACTTTTTTTGCGTCAAGTAAGAAGCTTTATTTTTTTACAGCACCATGAAACTATAGACTTTTATAAGAGGTATCCTATCAAAAACATTTCATGTAAACTAGGTCGCCAAGACTCAGAAGCTCAACGTTTACACGGTTAAAAAGTTATCAGATCACATGTAGAGCCAAGCCCTTAACTCCACAAGGCATAACTCTACAAGCCCTAACTCTTGAAACTCTAACTCTACAAACCCTACATCTTGATAAAAAATTATGGCTTGGCCGTTCTTGCTCTACTTTTTCATTTTTTCAGGCTGCATTTCTTGCGCCTTACCTATGACTTTTTTACTTTATGACTCGTTGCCTCTTTTTCTTGTTGGCTTGCAATTTACTCAAGAGGGTGTCGAATTGTTTGTCAGGCGCGGGAACTTTAGCGCCTTGTTTTTGTTGCCTTGACCCCTGTACGGGGTGGAGGGTTTTAGGGTAAAAATTTTAATATTTTTGTTGGGTGTGTGCAAATCGTAGCCTTCATACCAAATTTCAGATTTCTAGTACTTTTGGAAGTTGGGAATATATTTTTTTAATAATACAGAACCGGACCCCCCTTCGGAGGGTGAAAGTTAGGTACAGAATTCTTAATTTATTTGTTGTTTGTGTACTAATCATAACCTGCATGCCAAATATACATATTTCAGAAAAACTACTTCAGTAAAGGGTGTTTGTAATAGCTTCAGCAAACTACCAAAAAAAAAACAGTTCGATTCCTTGACCTTTTCATTAAATATTTTCAAGTGCCTGTAGCTTCCAAAGCGCAGATTTTCGCAGATAAGTGTAAGGAAAGAAAATGTTGGCGGTAACTTCCTCAATGACTTGTAGTAAGTTTCATTTTAAATAAACATGAAGAACGCAAGTAATTGACAAAAACATAATTTTCTCTATACAAAAATAATTCAAAATTTTTTTTCTCTGAAAGTAATGCGTATTTCAGAAAAACTACTTCTGTAAAAGGTGTTTGTAATAGCGTCAGCAGTCTACCAAAAATAAAAAATCAGTTCGATTCCTCGACCTTTTCACTAAATATTTTCAAGTGCCTGTAGCTTCCAAAGCGCAGATTTTCGCAGATAAGTGTAAGGAAAGAAAATGTTGGCGGTAACTTCCTCAATGACTTGTAGTAAGTTTCATTTTAAATAAACATGAAGAACGCAAGTAATTGACAAAAACATAATTTTCTCTATACAAAAATAATTCAAAATTTTTTTTCTCTGAAAGTAATGCGTATTTCAGAAAAACTACTTCCGTAAAAGGTGTTTGTAATAGCGTCAGCAGTCTACCAAAAATAAAAAATCAGTTCGATTCCTCGACCTTTTCACTAAATATTTTCAAGTGCCTGTAGCTTCCAAAGCGCAGATTTTCGCAGATAAGTGTAAGGAAATAAAATGTTGACAGTGACTTCCTCAATGACCTGTAGTAAGTTTCATTTTAAATAAACATGAAGCACGGAAGTAATTGACAAAAACATAATTTTCTCCATAAAAAAAATATTTCTTTTTTTTTTCTCTGAAAGCTATGTATATTTTAGAAAAACTACATTTATAAAAGGTGTTTTTAATAGCTTCAGCAGTCTACAAAAAAAAATCTGTTCAATTCCTTGACCTTCAAATTGACTTACCCCTAAGTCCACGATTTCGTGATATGGAACCACGGCCCACCCCAGAGCACATGATTTCATACAAGAAATATATTTTTTTAATAGGTTTTTAATTTTTTCCATGTTATTTTTATCGTCAAACTTGACTTTCCCATTGCTTTTCCAACAAAAAGTTCTTATATACGCCCATGGCACTGTGAGTGATCTATCAAAAGTGACAGCCAGCCGGCGGAAATAAACAAGTTTCATTATGTCGATAATACCATTTTTAATTTTATAGGATTAAAATAAAGAACAGAAACAAAAAAGCGGCGAAAAAAAATTTTAATCCGTCATTAAATGACTGCGAAATAGATTACTTAAGTTAACATAGTCTAGCGCAGAATGACTGCGGACCCCGACCCCGCTGTGACGTCAAGCTACCGCTATACTCCGCATCTTGGTTGTTATTCTGCATATTCTGCTGTTTAATAAATGCTATATCAATGTAAAAGATACACGTATTATGCAAGTAAAGTTTGTGTTTAGTTTTTTTTATATATATTTATATTATCTAGCACCTTTGTTAAAGGATAAAGTGTTAATTTGCCAAGAATAAATATGGCGTAGAGAAGATAGCCAATTTCTGTCAAATAAGTCTTGAATAAGGTTGCTGATTAAAAACCATGGTTAGTTACAGGGCTGTGTCAGTTTTAGTTCCGATGTTTCCGTCCTAGCGTTGCAGTCGTCGGGAAATCACCGCCATGTTTTTCAACAGCCGTCATCTTGATTTATTTGTCATTTTCGTAAAATTTTCGTCGTTCGTTTTTGAAGTGTGTGGCTTTTAATTTCTCCTCGCTTTAAACTGAGTTGAGTGCTATCCCAAGCCATTTTCTTTAAATTTGAATCTACATAAACAGACAGAGACCAAAAGTTCTTACGTTGTGGGACGAAGAAAGTGTCGTGTTGGTGGATGTCCTTCCACGAGTGAAACTCATAAACTTTTTAATGTCCCTAAGAACGATGAATTGAGAGCACTGTGGATGACCTTTTTAATCGAAACAAATCCTCTACTTAGTGGTCTAGACAGAAAACAACTGACAAGTAAACGTGTATGCCAACTACACTTCGACAGGGATCAATTTGATTTCAAGGGCCGTCGCCTACGGTATGCTTACCCCTGTTTGTTTTCTGAAAAGGAAATACGCCATGGATTACCTTTAAAATCGTCCGGTAAATAAGTGTCTAACTTTTATTAAATACCTGCTGTGTATGTAACACGCTTTGGACTCTACAAAAATAAGTTCATTATTAAATTTATTTATGTAACAGTGTTCTAAACAGTTGGATTGAGTTCCAAATCCTTTCAATAGAGTACATAATGCATGATAACATTTTTCACTATCAGCTATAAGCGGCGGTAGCTCAGGCAGCACAACGCTAGCCTGTCAATCTTGAGACTTAGGTTCGAACCCTGGTCGGGCATGCACCAATGAGTTTTTCAGAATACTTACCACTTGCTACACGGTGAAGAAAGACATCGTGAGGAACCCTGCACCCTAAAAAGCATTTAATTGTGCCCGAAGTACGGCGATAAGGCTCACCACCCATCACGTTGGCACCTAATAATTGTTGGTGGAACGCCGGTTGTGACTTGTATTTCACAGTTCACACCCGGGAACACCTCTGACACCCCTCTGGGGATTCATGTCGTGACAATATACATATATATTATTATTATTATTTACTAAATAACAAATAAAAAGTACTAGTAGGTATATTTTAGAAGTACACATCTAAAGATAAGTGTACTCATTTATATTTTCAGGTGATCCAGAACATAACTACTGTACAACGAAATCTCCTGCTGACACAGATTATGAAGACTGTGATATTGAAATCTGGCTTTTTGGCTTGAAGAATGAAAGCAATCGCGACGGATGGAGGCTTTTATTGTCAAGAAAAATGAGGGATGTTATTTATTTTATTTTATTTTTGAGTCCCCGATTCACATCTAATAATGGATTAAATTAATATTGTATTGTATTAAATACAATAGAAGGTACTTGGGTAGTTTGTCCTGAAAATTGCTAATGGTTGAGACGCAGGGGAGGAGGAGCAAAATAATGTCTGTTATATATTTTAGAAATCAAAAGGGCCCTAATTTTTGTTATTCTGTTTCGTTTTTTTTTTGGGATGATCCTTATCTCATTTTGCATACAAAGAATGTACTTGTTAATATTTTGTCTAGTAAAATGAATCTCTATTTTATTAACCAAGATACAATTGATTTAATCATGCTAATGTAATACTGTCCCTCGGCATAAAATGTTGATTCAGATTAAAAAGATTATAATGTAGTAAGTAGGTAACACAAAATGTATTTATTACCCATTTCTGTATTTCCCTCGATTTCAAAAATACTGGAAAAGTAAATAAACAAGAGACTTCTTAACTACCTGGAAAAATTCAATATACTATCAGAAACACAGTACGGTTTTAGAAAAGGCAGATCGACAGAAGATGCTGTCTCAGCCTTAAGCTTTTTTATCGTCAACCAATTGGATAATGGAAAAAAGTGCATAACTGTCTTTCTAGATCTCAAGAAGGCATTTGACACCGTCTCTGTCCCCATTCTTTTACAAAAACTAGAACATATTGGCATAAGGGACTCACCGCTCGCACTGTTCAAAGATTACCGGAATGACCGGAAACAAGTAGTTAAAATTGGCCAACACCTCAGTGATGACTCTAACATAACCCACGGCGTACCACAAGGTAGTGTATTAGGCCCAACATTGTTTCTGGTATATATCAACGACTTGTGCGATTTAAAAATAAACGATGCCCAGATAACATCTTATGCAGATGACACGGCAATAGCTTTTACGGGTGGTTCATGGCAAGAAGTTCATGAAAGAGTAGAGCTAGGTCTAACTGGGATAGCAAGTTGGCTTTCAGAAAACTTACTGACACTAAACACTTAGAAAACGAACTATATGTGCTTTACTATATATGAACGACAACAAACCGACACTGACTTTAAAATTAGAATTCACAGTTGTAATGATATGGGCAATCGACAATATGCCTGTCCCTATATTAATAAAGTTACCTCGACCAAATACTTGGGAATTATGATATACCAAAAGCTTTCATGGCACGCTCAAATTGACTTGGTGAATAACAGAATAAGAAAATTAACTTGGATATTTAAGATCTTGAGACACGTAGCACCGAAAACTTTACTTATCAAAATGTATACATCGTTGGTCCAATCAATTATAGTCTACTGTATTCCAGTGTGGGGAGGTGCCATAAAAACTAAATTTCTAGAGGTTGAAAGGGTACAACGTTCGTTGCTAAAGGTTATGCTCTTTAAACCACGATTATTTCCTACAGAAACATTATATGCAGCATGTCAATTACTAACAATCAGGAAATTGTACATTTTAGCAGCTATCTTAAAAAAGCATAAATCTTTAGTGCATGACCCACAAATTCTTACTAGAAGAAGAAAAGATATAGTAGTCAAAGCCAAAAGAACCAAAACATGCTTTGCTGGTCGACAATATGATCACTTGTCTGGCTATCTATATAACCACATAAATGAAAATTTCGAGATATACCCGTTGCTATGCTTTGACTGCAAAAAATTATAGTCGAAATGGCTGCAAAATCAAACCTATGACGAAACAGAGCATCAACTGCAACATGACACCTAATCCCAAATAAGATAAAGCACACAAAGTTAATTAAGCACGCACCTACACAAATACACTCGCTTTTATCCACACACACCCTTACCCTCACACACACCCTCTCACTCATATACTTTTAAAATATTGTTTCCCCGTTTTGTATGTTTTAAAAACTTAAAATTAAATGTATAATGTTTAATGTACATACTTATATTATCTCGTGTTTTTGTAGTTCGTAGGTACTTAATATGTTTTTCAATTTAAATTTCATGTCAACGAATTTAAGTTATGGAAGAGTGGGGCTTCCTGTTACAGGTATTTTTATACTTAATAGGAAGTCCCCACAAAAGTGTAATTAGATAAATATGGTGGCGTGAATAAACATTTTGTATTTTTTGTATTTTTGTATTTAGGTACATTTACATTTTTATTTGAACTGGAAACAACCAAACGGATCACACACTTCTATGATTTACGATATTCTTGATTCAGTCTTTAAATTGGAGATAAATATAATATGCCAGGAACATACAAATAGTTTGTATAACATAAAAAAGTTGATATGTTTGTGGAAGATTCATAATGTAAATAGGGAATAGTTATTTGATTTTTGTAAATAAAAATTAAAAGAAATGCTCTGTTAGTTCGTAGCTTTATTTGGAATACTTAAATAAAAATTCGGTAGATATCGCCTATATCGATTCGCATCAGTTTGTCCCATCCCTATTCTATCGATATCGACAGGTATTCTAATTTCAATCGATATGGATAGACAACGCTAGCGGTGCGTCACTAGCGCCACTGTGGAAACATTGAAACTACTCACAATTCACAGACTGTCCCATTTGTAGTTTACTACTAATTTATTTCATCTGTGGTTGTGGTTAGTTACGAGCAAATATCAGAATGCTAATGCTAAGTGCGAGTTGCCATCGAATGACTTTACAACCGCGTGAATCGAGTTAAGCCGTGTCTCCAGCATAGCTAGTAGGGGTGACTCGTAACGTGATTCTGCGGTAACGAAACGAAAGAAGTTACTGATAGCCAATAACAGTTTTGAAAACGAGTTATTATAGTAACGCGTTATTTCTAGAGAAACTGAAGTTGATGGAATTGGAGCATAACGCCTCGATGACGCTTTCGGTAACAGGTCAAAATTACTTTTCTTTTATTTGAGAATGTTGTATTTGAATTTGTAGTTATTTAAACACAGGTTTTTACCGAAATTTTCGTATCAACTAACTTTACATACATTTTATAGATAATGGTACGGAACCCTTCATGCGCAAGTCCGACTCGCACTTCGCCGGTTTTTTCAAGCTATATTTAGGTCCAACTAGTTTTTCGGAAATCCTTAAGCGCAGAGGAGTACATACCGGTAGGTTAGGTTAAAAGGGTAGGAAAGAGAAAGCAATAGGAGATTCATTTTCAACCTGTAGTACCTATAAATACCTATAAAATAATTAGAAAAATTAGGGTTTTTTCAATAAAAGTAAAAGACAATTACAAAATCACTTTATTTTCAGAGTTTGGCACATGATTCTAATGACAGTAGGTATAGTACTTTTTAATATCTCACACACACATCCGTGTTTACTCTAACAATAGTATCACCAGTGTCAATAATTACTAAGTAAGTTACTAAATCCATACTAAGTAATAACAACATTTTAATGTTGTATTTACATATTGATAAATTTTTCCCTAAAAGTAGGACTCTACGGACTCGTCGACTGACTCTTCGGATAAATATTACGCTCAAAAAACAACTTTTAGCGAATTGGTCTCCTATTTTTTGGCAATATAAACGATTAAAAAACCGTTCCAAGGAATAGCTTTCCTGATTTTTGAAAACAGATTTTAAAATAAGCGTCCATATGCTTTGTGATGTCTTTAATTTGGCCTTCAGTGACGTCATTACCACACATTTTCATAGGCATGTTTTTTATTTCTTGAACGCATCCTAAGGATTGACAAAGTACCGACGATCCAACTTAGGAAGCATTTCAAAACGTGCGATCATAGTGCGAAATTCCTGGAAATTTCACTCGTTTATTAGAAAGAGATAGATTTATATACGAGAAAGAGAAAGAAAAATCTGCACCAATCAGGTGGCCCAGTGTGATTTTCGCATTACCCGGAAGCGTTTCGAAACACTTCCGAGCAACTGTCAGGTAACAGTTCGGTTACCCTCGGTTTAACTCGAGTCAATTTTTGAGCGCTTTAGGGTGAAATTCGCATCACTCCGAGTGAAATTTACTCGATTCGAAGCGGAACCTTAATGTGATGACTGATGATGTCACTTCCTGTAAATACTAAAATACTTGTTAAATCGTTTCAAAAGCACGAAAAAAGTTAATGAAATTACATACCTAAATTGATCTATTTATACCAAAAAGGGTACAAACATTTCAAATTGAAGTTTAAAAACAAACGAATTCAGCTGTTGATTTCAAATATAAATTCTAGCTTTACGCCTGAAGAAAATCCAATTACTTTCAAGCACAAAATATCATTAGCATAATATTTTTGCATACTAAGGAAGCGTTTCAAAACGTGCGATCATAATGTGAAATTTCACTCGTTTTTTAGAAAGAGACATATCTATAAAGGAGAAAGAGAAATAAAAATCTGGTTGCACCAATCAGGTGGCCCAGTGTGATTTTCGCATTACTCGTCGGAAGCGTTTCAAAACACTTCCGAGCAACTGTCAGGTAACAGTTCGGTTACCCTCGGTTTAACTCGAGTAAATTTTTTAACAAATTAGCACCACTAGTTCCGAAACGGAATCTAAACGTAGTATGTTGACGTAATTTCCGTTAAATACTAAAATGCTTATAAAATCGGTTTAAAAGCACGAACAATATAATATTGAAATGACATAGGTACATAATTGATCTATTTATTGCAAAAAGCAGACAAAAATAGCACAGTGATATTAAGGCGAGGCAATGGAAATTTTGGCGGCATGGATCTCCATTTTTCTCAGCAATAAAAAAACATATGTAATTACCAATTTATATACTAGATTAAGCATTTCACTGACATCATTTTGCCCGAAGATTTAGTTGATTGATTAATTTTCATATCAGAGAAAAAAATACTTAGAAAACCGCTTTTAAATCAGACATTTCTATTTTACTGACAAAGGGGAGCGAATGAAGCCTCTAAGTTTTTTATTTACATTAGTCTACAAATTCACTTCAATATGGCCGTTTGGATGTATTAAATTACTTATAGTTGTCATTTTAAATTAAAATACTGTTTTGCCGGATACGACCTTACGGCATAAGCTAGTTCGTGAGCGCATATTTGTATGGAGTAAGTCCCCTCACTCCACTCCACTAAGGCGCCGATTTGAAATTAAAAATTTATTAATGCCTCGCCTTAACAAAAACGACCGAAATAACACAAGTGAATCTACCGTAATCAAATCACATTTATGATGGCAACTCACTCTAATTTTAATGACAATATTCGTATAGTTTATTGTTATATTAGCTAAAAGATGTTTTTTGGGCGTTACAACAAAATTATTTCTTGATGTTACAAATCCCTAATATTGCTTTCCTTGCCATATAATAAAAAGCATGCTATAACGCGTTTTAAGTCTGTGGTTTTAAGACAATTCGCGTAAAATTCCTTTAAAAAAATTGTCATTTAAGGAAAACAATATTACGATGGGCATTTTGCACAGAGATAATAAGTTAGCACCTCCGAAACACATTATTTTGTGTTTTCCTGAAACCACGATTATTTTTCTAGTTTTGATCCGATTTTATCAAAAATTATTGTCAAAAAGTAAAAAAGATAAGTAGATAAGCTGTAGATAAGCTAGATAAGCTATCAGAGAGACCACGACTTTAGTTATAATAACATATAAACAATATATAATACTAGGGATGTATCGATACGCCTTTTTGCCGATACGATATCGATACCTATATAAAAATATCGACGATACCGATACCGATATGCTTAGTAAATTGAAATAAAGGTAAATAAGAAGTTGAGTTAAATATATATTTCTAATTAATATAAAAAAATACGATGTAGAATGAGGTATTTAGTTATTAGAATGTAAAAAACTGCCTTTGTTTTTAAAATGAATAATTAAGGTAAATTAATATTATTGTTAGTAATTAAAATTAACATCTTAGATTTTTCTTTGAAAAACAATTTGTTTTTTTCGTCAATACCACAGTGCTTCATATAAAATCAGATTGAGCACCTCATTTTGTATCAATCAGAACTGAACTCTACGACGTTTCCTTTTAGTTTAAAATAGCGCGCTCTCAGCCGTGGCGGTTACGACCACTAAGAAACACGCGCCCACAAATACCTGCGTTTTTATTAAATAACTCTGCTTCTAGATTAAATTTTTAAAATATTCTATGACGAACTGACGATGTCATTTGTCAACTTATTTTTAATACAAATTTCAAGGCTGTATAATTTTAGGAAGGCCTTTTAACACTCGAAAAACATGAAATTTCGATGTAACTTCGTTACATAATTTACGTCGTCAATACCGCAGTGCTTAAAGGCTAAGTTGTACAACCAGTGCGTCCTTCCTGTGACGTTGAAACATGGTCTCTCACAAAGGCCTTGATCCACCTATTTAAGGTCGCTCAACAAGCTATGGAGCAGGCTATGCTTGGGATATCTCTGATGGATTGAACCGAGGACATCCGTTGGAGATCGAAGGTAAATGACATAGTTTGTCGAATCAGCAAGTTGCAGTGACAGTGGGCAGGCCATATTTGCTGCCGACATGATGGCTGTTGGGGCCAAAAGGCGTTAAAATGGAGACCACGTACAGCAAAGCGTAGCGTAGGCCGACCTCGTGACCGCTGGACTGACGATCTGAAGGATGTTGCGGGTAGCGGCTGAATGAGGAAGACGAAGCACCGCCCAGAGTGGCGAAATTTGGGGAAGGCTTATGTCCAGTAGTGGACGAACACTAGCTGGTGGATGGATGGATGACACGTGACAACAACCAACAAAAGCATCTCCCGAAGTGAAACAATCACTGAAAAAATCGCGGGGTTTCCCCGAGCATAGTTCATGCCTCGTTTGCAATGCAGTAGGCGAACCGACACGCACGTTTACTTTACTTTTTTGAAGCGCGAAATTTGAATAATATCGGTGTATCGGCAATAAAACTATCGCCGATACCGATATATCGGCAAACCCAAAGTATCGCCGATATATCGGTATCGGATGCATCCCCACAATATACATTCCTCGTTATATTATATTGTCATTTTTTTCATGCTTTGATCATTATCTTATTTCATAAACATTATAATAGGTATAAAGAAAGTTGAGCTGCAATTGTTTATAATAAAGTCGATTCTGAAGGCTTTAATTTTATTTTTAGTGCTGTCAAAACTTGAATTTTTCCGAAGTATATAGCTTCTGTTGTTAGCACTAAACACTTATTTTGGAATGAAGAAAATGTAATTTTCACAGTACTAAAACTAAAATTGAAGCCCTCAGAATCGACTTCAATAACTTTTAATTCTTACGGAACGGATATCCCTTATGTATGTCCCATCATTCACTTGCATTCCTGTAACTTCGGGTTGCAAAAAAAGGACAGGCTTAATCTATTAAGGTCTAATTAGTTGTCATTTAGAATACAAGCTGCTATTGTTTTAGGTAACTTTATTCTGTAAATAATAAATAACGTTTAAATATTATATAGTCAATAGGGTAAACACTTCAAGTAGTAAAATAATTTTATTTCTTAGTTAACAATCTGAGTTCAGATTCGAATTGAGCACCAATTTTGTATAAAAATAACGAAAAATTATTCAAACAACAATAACACTGTTGCCTAAAATTTTTTGGGCACGTTTTCATACACCTGTCTGTGTCTGTATAGATATAGAATAATACCTTGACTTGCTGGCTGACTGATCTATTAACACCAAACGGCTGGAGCTATGAACATGAAATTTGGACTGTAGGTTCCTTTTAGATATCCAAGAAAGGATTTTGGAATTAACCACGAGATAGAGAAGAACGGAATCCATGCGAAAAATTATGCCGGACGTCCGCTAGTTTATCTATATGTACCACTACCCAAAAAATTACAACATTATCAGGGCTAAATCTTGTTCATTTTTATATTTACTTATACAGAAGACTGTCTGTTTGTGCCTTAAACTTATCTAGCAATAGTATGAGTACGTAAGCATCGATTCGATAAATTTGACAGTTAAAATACATTAATACCCGACTACAACTCTTTTTATATGGGAATAAGAGTCACATTTTTGTTCATTGAATCGATAGCAAGTTCGTACTGCACCTCTAACAAATTTGATAATGGTGTCGATTCGGTGCAACACGTCTTAACTTACTTGACGGGACTAAACTTATTTTAAGCGTCCTGTCCTTGTCTTTTCGATACAGTAAGAAAAAGACTTAAATAGAATGCTTAAATTAAGTTTAGTCCTGTCAAATAAGTTAAGCCGTGTTACACCGAATCGACACCATGGTCTACCATGCTATGTACCCGGTGTGATATGGTAAGCACAACACATTTTTTCTCAATTAAAATTTCAATGGTTTTTTTAACGTTCAAAAATGCATTTTTTGTTGTTAAGAAACGACCCGGCTAAGTAAGTTAAGGTAAGTTATAGTTCATCCATCTTGCAACTTTGACACACTTACAAAGTTCTATAATTTATGCATTGTCGAAGAAACTACACATCAAGGACAAATCTGTGCAATAAGATAACTGCCAATAGTATTCCGAGAATAGACAAGGTATGATAATCCCGCTCAGCCTTAATAAAAATAGCTTAGTTTGTTAATTTATTGTGACATCTTGACGAGGCAGATTTCTATGAAACATTGCCTAAGCCTACAGAATTAAATATTACATTCTATTAAATGTAATCTAATGGTAAATATTTGTGCCCATTATTTACTTAGGTAAAAGGAAGTTTATGCGAACCTATTGACCTAAATATACCTTCACAATATGGATACAAGTAAAAAAAATAGGGTTCAGACTTGACGTTACCTCAAAATCAACTTAGTTGCGTCTTTACGTGTACTACTGGCCTAGGAGATAAAACGAAAAGATAAAGAAACGAGAAACAAGACAGTCTATCTCATTCATCATAACTTTGTCTCCTTCGCTTCGGGCCGCGTTCAGTTTGATCGCCCGTTCATCACTGACAGCAGGATAGCATATACAAATTCAACGCGTACAAAAGAGATGTCATGACCGCAGAGCGTCGGCGGGCGATCAAACTGAACTCAGCCCGGTGCATGATATAAAAAGCATCCGTGACAAAAGGTAATGCGCTTTATGGAACGCTCCTCACAGTACTATTTGTCGGAACTCGTCGCGGACACTTTCTATATTAAGGCTTTAAGGAGGATGGTCCAATACAAACTAGTCGGAACCAACAATCACGACAAAAGCATTATAGTTCGTTGTGTTACTTTTTTCTACACGTGTCATCTTTTCACCAAAAATAGTTATTTGTTAATGCAAGGCTAGAAAGTTAATTTTTGGCGGGAGTACCTTGTATTGAAACCTGAGCAAGCGAAGGATTCTAGGATTGAACCCACGAGCGAAGCGAGTGGTTCAAATATTGAATCCTGAGCGTAGCGAGGGTTTCAAAGGTACGAAACGCTAAATAACTTTGCTGCCGAGCGAAACACAACTTTTCACCGCACTAAAGCGAGGAAAATGTTAGGTACAAGAAAAACGTACGCTTTTATGTATTCCGGAAGAAAACTCAACTCGGCATTATGTACCGCTTGCACGAATTCTGCAGGTGTTAAATTTATATCTTCGTCGCTGCTAGCCTCGCTCATATTTTATGATTTCTTTCGAGTTTATCAAAAAACAAACCAAAATAATGGAAGGAAAGTGAATGGAATAAAGAGAAGGAAATTCAAAGTTTTTGTTTTAATCAAATTTTCTTGCTGGCCAGTGCGATTATTCTTTAAATGAGCCTGGCGCATGACATGAAATAAGTATTTGCATTTCAGTGGACTGGCTGCAGAGAAAATAAACTATTACGAATCCAATGAGGTTCTATATATATGTAATATAATTGTACGAAACCTTTATTGAATAAAAATATTCGAATTTTAAAAACACTTTCCACGCTAGCGGATAAAGTGCGCTTTTCCACCCAGATTTCGAATGATAAACAGAGCCTTTCCGAGCTTGTGAGGTGAAAAAAGTATTTAAAATATAATTTTGCTATTTAATACTTTCCATACATTTTCGAAACAGCAAAATTTGAGAATAAAAACAAGTTTTTGTAAAAAAAACTGATTATTCGCGGGTGCATAATTGATGGAACGTGTCGAATAAAGTAACACGACGAAATTATAATGCTTCTGTCGTAGTTGTTGCTTCCGACAAGTTTGTATAGAGAGTGGCTTTAGACCATCCCCCCTAAGAATGTCTGTTAAGGCTACTGCCACACAACCGTCTCTATCCAGTCGAGGTAGTTGGCGACGCGCGTGTAGATGCCGGGCACGCGCGACCCGCACCCGCGTCCGAACGACGTGATGCCCACGATGCGGAAGTGTCCGTCCGTGGACGTCAGCCCTTGCAGCGGACCCCCCGAGTCGCCCTGCCACACAGGATGAAGGTTTAGAATAAGAGGGTTGTCTTATTGTCTATGGACCCGATCATGCTCAGTAGACCCATTGACTAGATCCATTATGGATCTACAGACCATTCATCATAATATAACTTGTCCCTCGGAGTCATGTTTGCATCACTGCTTGTCAAGCTTTTGCTGTCATATTGTTGTAAGTCAGATTTTTCAAAATTATTTCATAAATCATGTATTATTATTGCCAAAGCCGTTGAACAATAGTGAAAAAGAGATTGTGTTGAAGGTACGATGTGAAAGACAAAATGCAAACAATGCACCGTAATTCCTCTTGATCAGATTGATCTCGTGTCAGTGCCATGACGGGTTAGTAAAATAGGGTTACCAGCTTTTAACATAAAGCCAATTTTATGGATAAATAATAATTAGCTGTTCACTTTTGCAGGCATATCGGAAAAAAGCGTTCACATTAAGTGGCCTGGGAAAAATCCTTAAAAACGTAAAACACGGGAGCTCGACGATTTAGAACAAACGTCGTCGAGCTAGAACAAGAAATAAAAACCGTTTTAGTACAGAGATACATTTATAGGTAGATATTCATACCATTAGATCATACGCATTGTTTGCGAAACACAAATCAATAAACAATTGATAATTTTGATTTTTTCATTCTGTACATTTTATTTTCATTAAAGAGTAGTCTAAATAATATATAAAAAAACGCAGTTAAGTAAATATTAGGAACGTGTAGTAGGGTGTATGCTACGTGAGCCATTGGCAACATTAATGCAGTGCTACCATTGTCTAAGCTAGAGGACTTCTTATAGTGAATGGTCTGTAGTGAGAAGTTTTTCCCTCTACTGAGAGAATTTCTCACTAGATCCATGACATGTTCTTCTTACTGAAGGTTTTTTGATAGATGTCAAATGATTTTAAAGAGATGTCAAAACGACAGATGAATTGATTTCTTGACAGATGTCAAAAATGACAGATCAATAATTCTTCAAGCAATTAGAAAATGGAGAGCAAACGATGCAAAGGTAAGGTAAAAAACGTGCTTGTTGACTGGTAGTTCACCTAAACTAAAGTCATTGTTGTATAGTGTCTCACCTGGCACTTGTCGCTGATCCCCTCACTGTCCCCCGCACACAGCTGCTCATCAGTGATGCCGCGCGGTAGTTTGCGGAACTGCGCCGTTTGGTAGCTCGCCTACACTAGTGTCCCACCTGGCACGTGTCTCTGATCCCCTCACTGTCCCCCACACGTAGTTACTCGTCAGTGATGCCGCACGGTAGCTTGCGGAACTGCGCCGTCTGGTAGTTCACCTACACTGGTGTATGTATTGTCTAGTGTCTCACCTGGTACGTGTCTCTGACCCCTTCACTGTCTCCCGCACACAACTGGTCATCAGTGATGCCGCGCGGTAGCTTGCAGAACTGCACCGTCTGGTAGTTCACCTACACTGGTGTATGTATTGTCTAGTGTCCCACCTGGCACGTGTCTCTGACCCCTTCACTGTCTCCCGCACACAACCGCTCATCAGTGATTCCACGCGGTAGCTTGCGGAACTGCGCCGTCTGGTAGTTCACCTACACTGGTGTATGTATTGTCTAGTGTCTCACCTGGCACGTGTCTCTGACCCCTTCACTGTCTTCCACACACAACCGCTCACCAGTGATTCCACGCGGTAGCTTGCGGAACTGCGCCGTCTGGTAGTTCACCTACACTGGTGTATGTATTGTCTAGTGTCCCACCTGGCACGTGTCTCTGACCCCTTCACTGTCCCCCGCACACAGCTGCTCATCAGTGATGCCGCGCGGTAGTTTGCGGAACTGCGCCGTTTGGTAGCTCGCCTACACTAGTGTCTCACCTGGCACGTGTCTCTGACCCCTCCACTGTCTCCCGCACACAACTGGTCATCAGTGATGCCGCGCGGTAGCTTGCGGAACTGCGCCGTCTAGTAGTTCACCTACACTGGTGTATGTATTGTCTAGTGTCCCACCTGGCACGTGTCTCTGACCCCTTCACTGTCCCCCGCACACAGCTGCTCATCAGTGATGCCGCGCGGTAGTTTGCGGAACTGCACCGTTTGGTAGCTCGCCTACACTAGTGTCTCACCTGGCACGTGTCTCTGACCCCTTCACTGTCTCCCGCACACAACTGGTCATCAGTGATGCCGCGCGGTAGCTTGCGGAACTGCGTCGTCTAGTAGTTCACCTACACTGGTGTATGTATTGTCTAGTGTCTCACCTGGCACGTGTCTCTGACCCCCTCACTGTCCCCCGCACACAGCTGCTCATCAGTGATGCCGCGCGGTAGCTTGCGGAACTGCGCCGACTGGTAGTGCTCGGAACACTTGCTGGTCGCAACTACGGAGACGTTCGCCTTCAGTAACACGGAGCTGCGGTTGTCTTCTGGAAGGACACGAAAAAAATAAGACAAAAATGTATCAAAGACAATTCCTTTGTAACTTGTTGACCAAAGTTTGAACGATTTTGCGCGTGATATAGATTTGAGCCAAGACTAAGCTCTAGCGTAAGGAAATTGCAGCTCTACTACACTTGTAATTAAGGCGTATAGGCACGCCACCGTCTAAGCACAAAATTTGATAAACCTTTTCTCCATTGTTTTTCGATATAGACCAAGTTATAAGACGTCTACCATTGGGTACTGATATTTTAAAAGGCACTATTTTGCTTAAATTTTGAATATTGATTTTGTTTTAAAGATATAAAGCTAAACAGATTTACATACAAAGTTGTTTTCTTGACTTAAATCGTACCTATTATACCAAATTTTCAGCCAGACAGTGACTTTGTAAATGCATGTATTAAACTATAGAGGTCTTAAACTTTAGTCTATAATAATGGAAAAATATTAAAACCACACACATTAAAAAAAATTTCTACTGAGTTACCCCCTAGTTTTAATGAAAATTACGAATAATTATTCAAAAAAATTTGATTCGAAAGACACTCAATGATCTCTTTATCGAATATTCTTGTATTTAACAAGTTGCTTATTTAAAAGAACTAACAGTGTAGGTAAAATAGTTGATTGGATGATTGCTATAACGCCCCTTACTCATATTGCTAGTCTGTCCCCAGCCGGTGATGGTGAGTGGTATCCTCGGGTCCTCAGCGTCTGTGTAGAGACAAGCTGGGTTCAGTGTCGGCGTCGTCACCGCTGCTTTCTCTAACCTGCAAATTAGAACTCCAATTAATACAGTCATATTCATAACAACTAAAGTAATTTCCATTTGTAATACAATCCTAGAATAATATTATAAGATGTCTATGTACAATCCCCATTGTAAACCCCCTTAGGTCTAAATTAATTATAATAATAAAATTATTTATTGCACAAAATTTAGTACATATACTAGCTAACCAGCTAACCTTTGGCAATGGGGAAGCTGTTGAGGGTAGTGCCATGGATTTGCATAGATAAATTACTTAAATAACTCAGTAAATTAAAGTAGGAGAGTGAATAAATTAAACATAAAATGTTTAGTTTGAAAACAAAGATCAAGATTTTATTTATTTGACATTAATATGGTACATTAGAAGTGTTAATATAAAATAAAAAGAAAAGATTCATTATTTTAACCATGGCATGCAAAGATTAAACTACTTAAGACTAAAATAAAATTATATCTTTTGCAATAACAATTATTAATTAATGTATATTTACAGGAATCATTTACAAAAATAGAAAGAAATACTTGTGATTCAATAAATTATGTCATAATCGTTAGTCATACATCAGCATTATATAATAAAATAACCAATCATTTATAATTCAAATGTTGTATATAGGAATATTTTAACCGAGTAGAAGGGAAATTCCTTTAACCACAAAGCAACTTCCATTTAAATAAAAAAGCGGACAAGCTGCAGTCGGACTCGCCCACCGAGCGTTCCGTTAGATACTATATTTTTTATGATTTAATTAAAAATGTATAGATTTCAGATGTTTCCCTATACATGTAATATAAGACGGTAGTAGATACTTGCCAAATTTGATAGTTCTATGTCAACGGAAAATATCCTATAAATTTTGATTCCCTTTAGAGTGTCGAAATATACGTTTTTTACGGCATAAACGGCCGTATCTTATTTTCACTAACTTACAAGATTTATTTTTTCTCAGCTTCAAGGAACTGCAGACTTGACTATATGGTTTTAATTCCAACTCGATACCCTCACGCGTTCCCGAAATAAAGGGTCTTGACAGACAAGCGGACAGACGGACAACAAAGTGATCCTATAAGGGCTCCGTTTTTTCCTCTTGAGGTACGGAAGAACCCTAAAATGGAAATGAAAGCTGTTTAATTATACTTAGAATGTGATTGTACACTTTGAGCGCCGTGGTAGGTAAAATAGTTCCCCTCTAAATCCAAGAACCTCTGTAACAGTTTTTCCTGCGTAAGGTACAAAACCACATATACCTATATAAGGTGACTTTTATTTATGCAGCCAAACTCATACTGGAGGCTTGGTAAGTGATCAGTAACACGGATCGATGACACTTTTTGCTAATTTCACAAAATAAAATGTTGACGTCCCATAGTAATTGACTCGGGGCTGTACAGGCTTGCGTTTGTAAGGAATACGAAAATAATAATTTACGGATTTCACAAAAAGGGTCAGTAAATTTTTCATAAAGTTGGCTAACTGCTATGTAACTGCGACTAAAATAAAGAAGTAGGCATAGTGCGATCTAATGTATGGTGGTTTCATAATGTTGTCATTGTGCTACCGATTACTTGAAAGTATTGAAAAGTCAACTAAGCGCGATAGTAGGCATCGTGCTACGAAATCGAAATTGGCTGCATAAACTAAAGTCACCTTACATAGATCTAAATAGATGCCGCAAGTGCATCAAACTCTATGAAAACCAAGCGTATCACATTTTACAATAAAGACGGTTGACAGCGGTTTGAATCTTAAAAGGAATTGTACGACTTAAGACATAATACATAAGACTCAAAGTTGTAGGAGTCAATATCCGTAAGGGAAGAGCATTTGGGCATGCGAAGTACATACACTTGCTGCATCTATTTAGATCTATATCTGGACATAGGCTTTTCCAGGATTTCGCCACTCTTGGCGATCCTCCTGAAAGAAATGCCCATACTCACACACGCTGGGAAGGCGGGTTGGTGAGCGCGGTACCGAAACCCTTGCACCGGTGATGCCGCTGCCCGTCACCAGTCTGTTTTATGTAAGGCTCGGCAATTCGGGATGGATAAACCGCCATCCATCGGTCCCAGGCAATGGTGGGCCGCCTGGTTTTGCCTGAGTGCTGTTCTCTTACTCTCCCCCGAATAACTTCGGAAGGATTTGCGAGTAAGATGGTGGTACATCCACAGTCGAGCCCGGCAACAGTTCTACCACCTACTCTATATCTGTGTACAAAACGGTAAATTGCACGTCACCTCAAGAGAGCCAGGTCGTGGTACTTCTCAGCGCGGGTGTAGTTGGGGTGCTTGATGACCTGCGCGATGCGGACGTCGGTGTCGGGGTTGAACGAGTTCCCGCCGATCTCAACCGTGCCCATGCGCACCACGCTCGGTTCTATCCTTGATGGAAACATTACACATTGGAATTAACTACTTATTGAGTTCATGCAAGTATGTCTATGAAATCCGAAATGAGGAGATCCGTTGGAGATCAAAAGTAACCGACATAGCCTGCAGAATCAGTAAGTTGAAGTGGCAGTCAGCGGGCCATATTTGTCGCCGACATGATGGCCGTTGGGGCCGAAAGGCTTTAGAATGGAGACCATGTACAGCAATGCGTAGTGTAGGCCAACCTCGTGCCCGCTGGACTGACGACCTGAAGGAAGTTGTGGGTGGCGGCTGGATGAGGAGGACGGAGGACCGACATGAGTGGCGAAATTTGGGAAAGGCTAAATGTCCAGCAGTGGACGAACACGAGCTGATGGATGGATGGATGGATGTCTATGGAATAAAACCACTATCAATATTAAATTTATATATATATTACTAATGTACATTATATTATTATTAAATATACATTATTATTTACAATTTAACAATAGATAATAAACTAAAAATTCAAAAAGAAAAAGAAGAACCTATGCTATAAAAATAAAACCCTAACTATCAAAAGTCCGCCCCTCATCGTACCCGGCGCAAAGGTCCCCATTACGCTAGCCGCGTTCCCGCGTTGGATGGCTAGGGAAATCCTTTGCGCCAAGTACGACATGGAGCGGTGGTCTTGGCACCTGCCTTATATTTTTCTTCCGAGTGCCTTTAGAAATGCCCTGGCCTCGGAGCCCCAGAAATAAAATAGAAATAAAACAGAATGAATATATATTTTTAGCAACATTTCTGTTAGATAATACTAAATTAAAATGAAACTACGCCATATTGTATCTGAAATTTCATACGCAAAACATGTCTTTTTACCAAACATTTTATGAGTAGTTACCTATTAAAAAAATTAAAATAAAAACGTAAATTCATGTTTTTTTTTGTTTATATCGATTATATTAATGTATACGTGTCCCAACACTTCTATCTATGAAGAGTAGTTGGAAATAGTTGGAATTACCCCACAAAAATGGTTAAACAAAATTCAAAGCAAAATGAATCATCTTACGGAACAACAAAGCTCAAATTTACATAAAAGACGAGGCAATCTTGTCTGGCTTTTATTTTTAGACTCATATTCAACAATAAACGAATAAATATTGCCGATAGTTGACTTTACCCCACGGCGGGGCTAATCCAACTATTTCAATTTTGGTACAGAAATTGTGGTGCTGTCTTTTATTAAATGGGTATTCATTACTCAGGATACGTCAAAAATAATCGCAAATAATGACTTTGTCATTTGAAGTCATAAAGTTTGCCATGTCGCAATTACAGACAAGAGTGCTGATGTTTAAACTTCACACGTATTTTATTC
This sequence comes from Ypsolopha scabrella, assembly GCA_910592155.1. Taxonomy (NCBI): domain Eukaryota; kingdom Metazoa; phylum Arthropoda; class Insecta; order Lepidoptera; family Ypsolophidae; genus Ypsolopha; species Ypsolopha scabrella. Next base: position 17,278,156 of record OU342975.1, on the reverse strand, counting down.
AACATTATTATATTTATATATAATTTTAAAATTGCAAGATAAAAGTGAACATACCTTTCTAGAGTATCGACGCAATGGGCTGCCGTGAGGACATACTGTTTAGAGACCAGTGTACCACCGCAGTCGAACTTTAAGCCTACATCTCTCTCGAATCCTAGCCCAACCTGAAAAATCGAAGATAAATTCTACATTTTAGACATCCTTTAAAATAAAAATACATACATTGTCACGACATAAGGGGTGTCAGAGGTGTTAACGAGGATGTACTGTGAAATGCAAGTCACAATCCACACTCGTGTACCCACACATTTCACCGACGACTATTACGAACGGCGTGAGTTGAATTTTTGTAAAAGTTGGGTATATCTGTACTGAATGTGGTTTCATTTAAACTTACTTATCCACTTACACATTAGAATAATACTATTAAGACATCTATGATTTACATCCATTGATAGCTTTTTCATATTTAATAATCTATAGTTAAGGTGGTAGAGCTGATGCCGGGCTCGACTGAGGAGGTACCACCATCTTACTCGCAAATCCTCCCGAAGTTATTCGGGGGAGAGTAAGAGAACAGCTCTCAGACAAAACCAGGCGGCCCACCATTGCCTGGGACCGATGGATGGCGGTTTAACCATCCCCAATTGCCAGGCCTTATCTAAAACAGACTGGTGACGGGCAGCGGCGTCACTGGTACAAGGGCTTCGGCACCGTGCTCACCAACCCGCCTGCCCAGCGTGTGTGAGTATGGGCATTTCTTCCAGGGGGACTGCTAAGAGTGGCGAAATCCTGGAAAGGCCTTTGTCCAGCAGTGGACGAAACAGGCTGATGGATGGATGGAATCTATACTTATAATAAAGCAGTAAAAAAAGTGTGGCTGTACATTAAATATTTTAAATGGAATGAGTTATTATTGTTAGTATTGTATTGAAGCCAAAACTAACATTTTTAGTATTTTTGTCTGTCTGTCTGTATGTATGTATGTTCCGTTTTAACTCGAGAACCACTCAACGGATGCGGTTTTTTTATTATCATCGTAGTGACCCCGCTCAACATATATGAAACAAGCCGAAAACGGGCAAAGATTGAATAAACGCGGGCGTTTTTACAAAATAGCTTGTAGTAAAACTTCATCTTTATTCTTTCTTTCATACGTAATTAACTGAATGATAAATCGTGGTGATACAGCGTGAAAACCGGTAGTCATCAACCAAGCAACATTGATTTGTTGCTATTATTTTCCTTCTGTAGTTTTTGATTGATGTGATTAAATGTCATTTACCTGGTGCGGGAATTCCCCTAAAGAGGCCTCGGTTCCTCCAACAATGTATTGGCCCAAAGGAGGTATGCTCGACTTGACGATTTTTTCACATTCTGGAAAGAATAAAAAAAAAAGTTTTACTCATTGTTTTCCCAATACGTGATTGAGGGTGATCTTACCAGAAAAATTTAGATATTGCGTAGGATTCAGATAATGAAATAGCGTTATATATAAGGTCCTACAATTCCAAGTGAATTTTTTTTTATAGACGATAGAGTATCTCTAATAGACCACATTCCAACGAAAACAAAAATTTTGCGCTATCATTTTTTTTTACCTTTCCATTGAAATTTAGTCAGCTGATTCAACCACTTTGTACTGGGAAGTGGAAAAATCATTTAAGCAAAAAAAGTTTTTTCCTTCTGGGATGTGATCACGATAAGTTAACGATACAGATCTACCCTAGAATTATTTTCACTTGTTATTGTAAGACCAAAACTGCGTCAGTAATTACATTTTTGAAATATGCAATACATGCTTTGGCGTACATAAATCATTTCTTTCCAGAATTTGATCCTTATAAGCGACACTATCGGATGGTGCAATAATATACAGCGTTTTTTTTAATAAACGGTTCTTATTCTCTGCTTCGGAAATTAATCAAAAATCGAATGATACAATTTTGGTTTTTTATCAAAATCGGCCACGAGACTACTTTGTCAATTTTTCCTATAGTTTCGTATTTTTATTAATCCTCCATTGCGACGAGATACAAAATCCCAACAAAAAAATCAAAACAAATAACGCCTATAATAAACTGGATAAAGTATATTTTTACATCAATGATACTGGGGGGGGGGGGGCGACGGTTCTTTGGGGAGGGTCATGATGCCCCCTGGCCCCTGGCTAGTTTGCACTGCTCACAGTGTAGAAACTGAACATTTTAGTGAGAAATTTAAGAAAAAAAAAAGCGGCTGTGATATATGGGTCGTAAGCTGTGGACAAAAAAAGATGACATAAATAATATGAGATTCACCTCTGTCAGCCACCCTTTGAGCCACCCGCGTCCCTGGTGTTGTGGGTCCTATAAAAAAAGACTTAGTAAAACGAAGCTGCCATTTAAAAAAATTGGGGCCTTTGGTGTCGATTCGATGTAACACGACTTAACTTATATGACAGGACTAAACTTAATTTAAGCATTCTGTCTTTTAATTTCTGTATCGAAAAGACAAGAACAGGACGCTTAAAATAAGGTTAGTCCTGTCAAATAAGTCGTGTTGCACCGAATCGACACCATTGTCTAACTTCGACACCCATCGCCTTCAAACGCGCCGTGATTGGCTAGAAATTACATCACACATCATTTTTAGCCAATCCAATCACGGCACCTTTGATGGCTATACATACCAGCTTTTTCCCGCGGCTCCGCCCGCCTGTTATTCGGTTTACCGACATGCTTTTTACCGGAATAAAAAGTAGCCTATGTGTATAAGCTATATTCTAAATTTCATCCAAATCCGTTCAGCCGTTTCAGCGTGAAAGAGTAACAAACATACAAACACACATACCCTTTCGCATTTATAATATTAGTGTGATAGGTATTTAATTTTGCTCTTATTAGGTATACATTTTTAAGATAAAAATCTTTATAAAGGTCTTCTTACGCATAGGAGTTATTTACTACCTACCCAATATTGCTGCAAAATATGTATTTTTCTGAAAGAAGAGCAGACAGCTTGCTTTCTTTTAAGCACATTTGTCGCGTTTAAGGGGCTTCAGTAAGGGGATTCGAAATTACATTAAAATAACCTTTATATCAGCGCGCAATGAAAAGTGGCTGTAACCACGATCTCTGCGTTCCCATTGACCTGGGGTTGGGACCGAGCACTTACCGAGTCTTAGTATAAATTTGGCTCAATAAATAAAGCAAAAGAGGTGTGTCAGGATCGCAGCAGAAGGAAATCTGTAGTCTCTGCCTACCCCTCTGGGAGACAGGAGTGAAATAAATTTCACCTTGCACAAGGTGACATTAAATTAACTGACCAAATTCATACTGGAGACTCGGTTAGTGATCAGAAACAAACAAATATATTTTTTTTGCTTCCTTACTGCCTAGACTAGGAATTGTACTTAAACTAGTCGAACCAGTAAGGAAGCAAAAAATATATTTTTCGAATTTGGCCAAAAGGATTACTGGACCTAGTTCCTGGTCACTAACCGAGTCTCCAGTATGAATTTGGTCGGTTGATTTAATTTCAAGCTATATAGTTTAGAAGAGCCATCTTAAGGTAACAGCAACATACTCGCCCACATCGATATTAATTTCTTGGAATATTGAAGCGATTCATCCGGGACCCGCAAGATGGCACTGCTATTTGTAGCATAATTATTATTATTGGTTGTACGATGTAATAAATGTTTGCTTTGAAAATGTTAAAAGGCTACTGCGTACTTACCAAATTTATTTGTAGCGACAGGGCAGCACACTATTTCATCGGAGCCATAAAACCCACATCTGTTGAAGTTATGACTGCCTCTGTTCTTGATTATGCTGTAAAGAAGCCAAAATATTGATTAATAACAGCAGGAAGTTAACCTTACGCAAGTCTTCGCGTTGTAAATAAATTACTAGTCAGATTATTATATCACACAAATTATGCGAATTAGAAACAAATTTTCTGAGAAACATTAATTGTACATTATTTATTATTGTTGAAATCTAATTTTCCAAGTATTGGATTTCTCTATAAATAATGTAACTAACTATTATAACACTAATACCACTGACCTTATAACTACACTGCACTCCTTGGCTAAAGTGCACAGTCCATCCTCCACATCCCGGCTGGGTATGCAACTGTCTCCAACTGGAATTTATTTATAAATATATTTTAGTAAGTCTTCAAAGTTTTTCTCGTGATGCAACTGTCTATATACCTATACAGAGTGTAAATGCAAACTCAAGATTCCCTTTAGGGTATGAAAGTATACACGATTTTGATGTCATTGCGAGAAAAAAATATATACCTTGAATTTTCACCAAAAATTACATCTTTATTCTAAGCTATGGCTACGCATTCTGGTCAATGGAATCCGGTCTCCCCACACACCTAGTTGCACCCCGCACCTCTCATGCGTGACCGCCCCCGCCGGGGTATGAAGTGGCCGCCTGCTTGCCAAATCGTGCAGCGCGCCTCAATCTGAGGCCGCACCGTTGCAAATTCTCTTTCATTCTCTTGCTCGACCAGCAAGGGTGTCCACGCGATTAGTGTATTTTGAGTAAAGTAAATCGTCTTATTATGAGGTACTGGCACTTTATTTAGAGATTCCAGTATTTAAATATAAATCTTTACCTATATCATACTAACACAGCCTTAGAGGATTCTTGCCTTTGCTTTTACAACCTGTATAAGGTGACCATTGTGTATATGACCAAATTCATACCGGAGACTCGGTAAGTGGTCACCACCAAGGTTCAATGACCCTTTCTGTAAATACGCAAAATGAAATTTAGACTTCCTATGGTAGTTGCGTCGAGGTTGTTCTAAAACAAGTACAAAGGCAGAAAAAAACATTTTGTGTTTTACAAGCAGAGTCATTAAACCTTGGTCCTTGCTCATTCATAACGTACCGAGTCTTCAAACGACTTTGGTCATAAAAAGGAAAGTCAACAGAAATGTGTTGGCAATAACTTCTAGCTCAGGAGTCGCTTTTTTCGGTTCTAATAGGTAGAGATAATAGAGAATAGGTTGAATAAGAACTGTATGGTTGCTAACAGATTATGGTCGAGGGTTAGGTATATTTTGTAAGCGATGTGAATAACTCAATTCAACGTGGAAAAAAAAGTCGAAACACTTTTTCAAACCTTCTTTGCTGCTATGGTAAAAAAGCATGCTATATCATGAATCATGATGTAACATTTCTGCAATATAAATTTTGATTGAAATTCGAAGATTTTAATTTTACTTTTCAATTACTATTTTTTTAGATTGATGAATTTGTTAAAAAATCATAGCAATCTTTATTAGGTACCATCTTTGAACATACATATAAATGTTGGCAAAAGTGATTCATCTTTTTTTCTCTTTAAGTTATTCACCTTAGTTACGAATATCTAGTCCTCAATCAAAATCAGTTAGAAAAGTATACACTGAGTAAATATAGATATGCATAAAAACCAATCTTTAAAAAAAATTGACTTAGAAATGTAATGTTTTTTTGGTAATTTTTTTTATTTCCCCTGGGCTAATTAATCTACATCCAAACCTCGAAAAACTAAAGACAAGAATATCCTATATAATATTGTAATAAAAATTCCTTCCAGAATTTAAATTAATATGACATGCTACAAGTTTGAATTCATTAAAAAAAATAGTAGGTACCTAAAAAGTACTTTTTGAGGTATACTTACCTACACATAACATTATTGATGGCCAGACTAGGTACCATTATGTGCATAGGTATATAGGTACAATGAGAAGTGAATAGTTTGTGGATGATACTTCTCTGATAACAGCAGACAAGAACCTAACCAATGTATTAAAACATTTACTGACTTTGATAACCTTTAGTAAATGGTGTCAGCCATGATTCAGGATCAGTACTAAATGCTCAAAAGACCAAACTGATATGGATCAAGTCACTATATCATAAAATGTTACTGATTGCTATAGCCATGCCTGTGTTCACAGTGAAAATCAGACAACAGGGCTAGTTTCTTTTTTCCAAAAATTACTACTATCAATTTCCTACCCTCCTCTCATAAAAATAGCAGAAACGGGGTGAGTTTTGGTGCAACTAACTCGATAACTGGAGGACTGAACAAAATCAAAATACCAAATATAGCAAAAAAAAAAATTCATTTTATTTTTGCGGTGAAGGGAAATTAATAAACAAAAGCTTCAGTAACTTTGCTGGATCACAAGAATCTTATCTTGTATAAAATAACATTTAGTTTAGTAATTTTCCCAGATTAGTTGCCAGCTTACAATAGTTGACCACTTATTACGGTCATTTTGTCACTAGCGTCCTTATAGAACAGTCAGTGGTATTACGGACATGGAGGAAACAATTTCGCGAAAAATTTACCTACAAAAAATAGAGCACACTTTAACTACTCCACAAGTTAGACAAAACAAAGCATGTCAACAACCTATTTATGGAGTATGAACGCGTTATATACAGGTTGGGCAGATTAAGTGCCCTACTTATTTAACTTTATTTTTTTTTCTTTTAAATATTAAATCTTTTTTATTGTCTTGTATTCATTGAGTATGTATCTAACATAAACGTAAAACGTTAAAGTCATATTAATTTGTTTTCTGTATTTTACAACAACGGAAGCGAAATGCGAACTCGTCGTACAATTGCAAAAACAAAATTTCAGACCATGCGAGATTTCGAGGAAGCTGAAACACTTGACCATTAATATCAGGTTCATATCGTGGACCATAAAGCAATTTAAAGAAACTGAAACCAACTCTTTGTGTCGAAAAGATCATCAAATGTGTTGGTGAGCGAATTAGACAAAACCTGGCTCAGAGTGCTAGCAAGCTCGCCAAAGATATGAAAATATCAAGGCAGTCGATGAGCCGTATTCTTCCTACAAGAAAAAAAAAATGGATTGAATGTTGCTCAAAAAAAAACTAGGGTGAAAAAATGAAGAGAGCTACTCGCTCGGTACGCTGATGATGACATAATATTTTCCGACGAAAAGATGTTACTATTACAAAACATAGGTGTACCAGAATCTGATGGCAAAAATTTATATGAAAATTGTCTATGATTCCATATATTTTTTTGCCATGAGATTCTGGTACACCCATAGCCATAATCAGCAGAACGATCGCTTGTATGGTGTTTCGAAAAATAGCTGTACAACAATTTCAAAGTCCGTCGGCAGTCATGGTATGGAGTGCAATGTCTCCAAGAGGAATGTTGCTGCTACTTTTTATTGACAAAGGTGTAAAAATCAATAAAAATTGCTACATCGAGACTGTTTTACAGAATCATTTGCTGGGGAATGCAAGAAGCTTGTATGGGGACGATTATTTATGTTTCCAGCAAGATAGGGCTCCCTCCCACAAAGTTCATCTCACTCAGGACTGGTGTCAAGCTAATTTTCCCGATTTTATACCATGGAAATAATGGCCTTTATCTTCAACAGGCTTGAATTTACTGGACTTTTCCATATGGGAATACATGCTCAGCAAAATCGGGATTACACAGGGCCAGAATGTGGATTCATTCAAGAAACGGTTGGTTAAGTGACATATCAAAGGAGATGGTGCGTGCCACGTCCAATTAATTTTATGGAAGAATACGTAAGCTTATTCAGGCAAAAGGGGAGCGATTTGAGTTATGAATTGATATAGTGAACTTTGAATTGTACTCAACCAAAATATATATAGGTAGTTTTAATTTTTATGTAAATTTAAGACTTACAGCCCTTTCAAACTAGGACACTTAATCTGCCCAAGCCTGTATTTAACTACCCATAATAAACCTACATTATGTTGTCTAATAAACAATCTCCCGCATGATCTTAGGATCTCACTGAACTCTATGAACATAAAATATGTAAATATAGTTTTTTTTTTAAATGAGACCCCTAGTATTAAGATGCACGTTATATCTGTGTCAGCTCTAAATATAATCTATTAATAAATTAGAATCTGCTTGTTACAATTAAAAAGTTGGCAGCCTTACATTATTAAGACGGTACAGTTAGTGAAATTTAATTAAACGCAAAAAATAAATGGAACATAAAACCTGTTTGTGTTTCTTGGCATTTTAGATGCACAGACAGTCAGATAAAATAAAAGGTCAATATCTTTGCACTTTACGAAATAGGATAGGTATTCACAGAGCAAGGGTTTTAATTTTAAAAGTACAACACTGGGTATAGTTATACTTTCAGCTCAGTATTTTCTTACCATATTTGCCAAAAACGAAATACAATGCGGAGTAAACTAAAAACAAGTTCAGCCACATGTCCAAAGAGGGTATAATCCTCAGGTTTAATCAAATCACAACGTCACGTCGAGAACAACACTATAATAAGTATATAAATAACTTATTCAATGTTTGTTTATCGTAATGATTTTCCTGTTATATGATGTAACGTCTCTTAAGCTGCACAGAACAGAACTAAATACTAATTTATTTGGCGAGAATGCTTCTGTGGGCGAGAATGAGACTTTTTGTTTACGAAACAATTACTATAATTAAAAAGGTACATACTCTGTGATCGCCCGCCCGCCTAACAGAGAGAGAGCTTATCAGGGCTACATTCATAAACTAGGGATCGCAACACGGGTTATAATGTCATCTCCGTCTCACGCTTTGAAAATTGTGTATGCTATCCTGCTGTCAGTGTCGGAACATTACAAAATTCTTAATTTAAGAATGGTTACCAGCAGTTATATTAAATTATAAATTAGCTCCAAAATTATGGTATCGGCCTGTCATAATTATGGTACGTTAGAACACAATACGGTACGGGTTTTCAAAAGCTTTGCAGATTAAAATTACTTTTATAGTGTGGATAAGAACATGTGTTATAAATATACATAATGTGTATTAATTTCTACCAAGTGCCAACAATCACAAACATCAACTATGTTTTGTAGTGTACCTTTCAAAGGCGGATCCAGGATTAATTTTTCGGTGGAGCACAAACTCCAAATAGGTATAGATAATAGAGTGCCCCACATAGTATTGGACTATATTTTTTAGTCCTACCGGTAGAACAAAAATGCTGCAAATGCACTTAAAAGCATGACACAAAAAGAAACTAACATTATTAAAGCAGTATAGTGTTAATCTCCCAGTTCCTGGTTTTATTCTGCGTTTCAAAGACTGCGTCAAGAGAGATATGTAGGCTTTTGAGATCGAGCACACGGGCTGGGAGAAGTTCGCCGTGGACAGAGAGACCTCGAAGGACCGTGTTAGGGGAGGATGCAGGTTACATGACCAATCGTGGTTCAGCCTATTGGCTGACAAACGTGAAAGGAGGCATCATCGCGACCTTGCGCCCCCACCCGACGGAACATTCATATGTGACTTGTGCGGGAGATTTTGCCGTTCTCGTATTGGCTTACTTAGCCACACCAATAAGTGCAAACAAAGGTGCACTGTTCAAAATCGTCCGAGACGGACTCAATGGCCCTTGATGATGATGGTTATTAAAGTTACACGAAAATCATAGAAAACTAATTTGGTAATGCTTATTGGAATGTGATGGTTGAGCTTGCATCGATTTTACACTATACCTACGAACGTTTTTCCTGTTTATCCCAAAATAAGGTCCATAACTATTATACACACGTGGCCCGCGCCTCCCTTCTTTGAAAACCCCAGATAGTACTAGTAGTTGACATAGCCTAAATTTAAAATACAAGTAGAGATCAACGTGTAAATCTTAACGAAATGTTTACAATAATAACAATTTAAAAAGCTTTATCAAATAATGATATTTTTAAGCACTGGCACCGCCTTGAATGGTGTGGATTTGTATTAGCATCCCTCTTGCACATGGCAAAGACGTAAACACAAAAAGGACCCCTAGCAGAGAATATAAACTATCCTCTGACCTTTATACATCAAGACATCTATTCGCGTTAATTGAATAGACTATTTTTACCAAACGTTTTATTATTTTTTATATATATACATATATATTGAAAGTGTTCTAAAATACGCTAAGATTGCTTATGATTAGAAAATGCCAAAATTATGGTATTTTAGCATGCCATAATGGAAGTAATATGGTACGGGGTACGAACAACTGAATTCTGGTACAAATACCATAATTATGGTACATATAACACCCTCACCTTAACACGACAGCTGAATAATACACAATAGTGCGTCCGGGCAAAATATATGGAATGTTAGCTGATGAGCAGTTTGTCATCATTCGACGTTCAGTTATTTTGATTTGACATTTGAATTTGAGTTGGAGTTATTATATGTCTTTGAAGTTAATACCATTTTTCTTTCTTTTTTTAGTCCGTCTTGGAATAGGCAAAGAGCAATAGCTCGTGCAGCCAATTTGACATTCTTAATAATGCAGAAAATTGAAAGCGTAGACGTTGCCGCTGGCGGTACTCTAATAAGATCGGATACGGCGCCGTGAGAATTTTAAGCCGGACCGAAGGACTAAGGAGTCCAAAATTCGAATGGAACTTTGGACCTGATGAAACAGAGACGAGAAATGTCTTCAGATTCTGCAGATTACTCCCTTCTTAACAAGCGCGTTAAAAGGCAAATTCGTTTTGACCTGCGCCAACATAACACTCGCGTCATTAAAGACGCGTTTCAGCGAAAAAAAAAGGCTCAAAAGTTTTTGCCCAGCAGTTAGGAAGGACGAATTTGACGAAACTGAAGACATCTGACAATAGAACCGTTACCTTTATGCCAGAAATCTCTGCCAAAATCGAGAAATTCTAAGGGCTCCTTTAATCTTCACAAGCTCCCAAGCCAACTGCTCGCGATGAATACGACAAACGTGCACCTCTAGTCCACTATTACACCGATGAACTCCCGGATGTCAAAATGGGTGATATTAAAATAGCTCTTGAACAGCTGAAAACAATAAGGTGCCGGACGAGGACAGCATCACAACTGAACTCCTGAAAGCTGGGAGTTACCCTATACTCAAACAGCTACAGGATAGGACCTCTTTAATGCTGTCATTCGTATAAGTACTACGCCAAAGGAGTGGAGCAGTAGCCTATTCATTTTGTTCTTCAAAAAGGGGACGAAATCCTACTTAAGAACTATAGACCAATTGTGCTCCTGAGCCACACCTACAAGCTGTTCTCAAGAGTTATCACGAATCGTTTCGCCCTACGATTCGATGACTTCACACCTCCAGAGCAGGCTGGGCTTGGAAAAGGCTACAGCATCGTGGACAACATTCACACGCTAAGGCAGGTTATTAAGAAAACTCAAGAGTATAATCAGGCTTTATGTCTAGCGTTTGTGGACTACGAGAAAGCTTTCGACTCCATCGAAACTTAGTCTGTTCTGTAGTCCTTGCAGCGATGCCAAGTTGACTGGCGTTACGTGGAGATGCTGAAATGTCTGTATGACTCGGCTACGATATCCGTCCAAGTACAGGATGTACAAATAAGACTGATAAATCTTCAGCACGGCGTAACACAAGGAGATATTATTTCCTCAAAACAGTTTACCGCTGCGCTGGAAGACGTCTATAAAACACTAGACTGGAATGGACGAGACAAAAACGTAAACGGAGAGTACATTTCACATCTTCGCTTTGCTGATGACATCGTGATAATGATGGAATCGCCGCAGAAACTGGAGGTAATCGTGCGCAACTTTAGCTATTCTTGTAGATGAGTGGGCCTGTGGATGAATTTGGATAAGACTAAGGTCATGTCCAACTGTCATGTCACCCAAGGGCCACTAATAGTCGACAATGTCAGCATCGAAGTTGTTCAAAAATATGTTTATCTGGGTCAAGTCATACAGCTGGATAAAAACAACTTCAACGCCGAGGCTGACATAAGAATATGCTTGGGTTGGGCAGCATTTGTAGAGTCGCATCACATTTTTACGTTTTAAATACCGCAGTGCTAAAGGCTAACATGTACAACCAGTGCGTCCTTCCTATGATGACGTATGGCGCTGAGACGTGGTCTGTTAAAAAGGGCCTGATCTACCGATTTAACGTCACTCAGCAAGCTATGCTTGGGGTATCTCTGATGGATAGAATCCGAAATGAATCAACATAGCCTGCAGAATCAATTAGTTGAAGTGGCAGTGAGCAAGCCATATTTATCTGCAACATGATAGCCGTTGGGGCCGAAAGGCTTTAGAATGGAGACCACGTACCGCAAAGCGTAGTGCAGGCTGACCTCGTGTCTGCTGGACCAACGACTTGAAGGATGTTGTGGGTGGCGGCTGGATGAGGAGGACGAAAGACCGACATAAGTGGTGAAATTTGGGGAAGGCCTATGTCCAGCAATGGACGAACACGGGCTGATGGCTGGATGGATATTTAATGATACCCCTCACTATGGGAGAGATTAGAAAAAAAAAATCATCCCCAATTTACAATTTACGTGATACATGCTTAAAATATTTGTTTAATGATTTTATATAATTGTTTTGTTGGCGTGAATAATATGTATACTCATGCCGAATTACAGCTTTCTAGTACTTATAGTCTTTGAGCTAAGCCGCGGACAGACGGACGGATGGATGGACGAACAGACATGGCGAAATTATAAGGGTTCCTTGTCGGACTATGGGATCCTAAAAACTGTCATATTTTGCAGTTGACTCGGGTTGAAATTAATTCTTATGCTTTAAAAACTCATTACCTTTATAAAAATGTATATCTGATGAGTGAGAGCTAAATATCAATTTAAAAAATAAAATGGCGGGCTTCGAAATAAATTTCGGCACGCCATGGGAACCCATAATTGGTTAAAGTAATGACAAAAATGACACACACATTGACTAAATATAATCTAACTTATAGGTATCAATACAACTTTTAAAATAAACATAGTACAGAAGAGCCATCTTGAGGGATATACATGTACCACCTTGATATTCATTTGGTGGAATGTTGAAACGATGCATCCGGGACCCCTAAGATGGCCCCGCTATTTGTAGCATCCATAAGAGCTATGTTAATGGTCGTACCATATTTAAAATGTTTGCTTTAAATACGTTAATTATAGGACTATTGCGTGCTTACCAAATTCATTTACAAATACAAATCCATTTGTAGCGACAGGGCAACACACTATTTCATCAGTGCCATAAAACCCACATCTGTTGAAGTTATGACTGCCTGTGTTTTTGATTATGCTGTAGATAAGCCAAAATATTGATTAATAACAGCAGGAAGTTAACCTTGTGTAAGTTTTCATCCATCCATCCATCAGCCTGTTTCGTCCACTGCTGGGAATATGCCTTTCCAGGATTTCACCAATCTTGGCGGTCCTCCTGGAAGAAATGCCCATACTCACACACGCTGGGCAGGCGGTTTGGTGAGCGCGGTGCCGAAACCCTTGCACCAGTGACGCCGCTGCTCGTCACCAGTCTGTTTTATATAGGGTTCGGCAATTGGGGATGGATAAACCGCCATCCATCGGTCCCAGGCAATGGTGGGCCGCCTGGTTTTGCCTAAGAGCTATTCTCTTACTCTCTCCCAAATAACTTCGGGGGGATTTGCGAGTAAGATGGTGGTACCTCCACAGTCGAGCCCGGCATCAGCCCTACCACCTATTGGTAAGTTTAGGTAAGTTTTCATGTTGTGAATAAATTCCCAGTCAGATTACTATATCACACAAATTATGTTAATTCTTTTTATTTATATATTACACTTAATATTTACATAAAAATTTACATAAAACATGAAAAAGGATATTAATAATATTTCATACAGTACAAAGGCGGCACTTTATTTATAAACAAATTATCTGAGAAACATTAATCGTAGATTATTTATTATTGCTGAAATCAAATTTTCCAATGTCTCCAAGTATTGGATTTCTCTATAAATAATGTAACTAACTATTATAATACTAATACCACTGACCTTATAACTATACTGCACTCCTTGGCTAAAGTGCACAGTCCATCCTCCACGTCTCGGCTGGGTTTGCAACTATCTCCAACTGGAATTTATTTTATAAATATATTTTAGTATGTCTTCAAAGTTTTTCTTGAGATGCAACTGTCTGCATATAAGGTGACTTTCGTTTAAATAGCCAAATTTATACTGGAGACTTGGTAAGTGGTCACCACGAAGGTTCAATGACCCTTTCTGCGAAGACGTAAAATGAAATCTAGACTTCCTATGCTTGTCGCGTTGAGGTTATTCTTAAACAAGTATAAAGGCAGAAAAAATCTTTTTGTATTTCTAAAGCAGGGTCATTGAACCTTGGTCCTTGCCACTCACCGAGGTTTTATATGAACTTGGTCATAATAAAGGAAAGTCACCATAAACAGTGCAATAGAAATATGTTCGCAATAACTTCTAACTCACGAGTCGCTTTTTTCTGGTTCTAATAGGTAGAGATAACCATGTTGAATAAGACCTTTAAGTTTTCTAACAGATTATTGTCGAAGGTTAGGTATTTTGTAAACGATGTGAATAACTCAACTCTACGTGGAAATAAAAGTCGAATTACTTTTTCAAACCTTAATTTGTTCGATGGTAAAAAAACACGCTTTATCACGATGTTTGACCAATTCAGCAATGTAAATTTTGATTAAAATTCGAAGATTTTAATTTTACTTTTGAATTAATTGTTTAAAATTTATTTGCATTGTTGAAATTGTTAAAAATTCATAGCAATCTTTATTACCATCTTTGAACATATAAATGCTGGCAAAAGTGATTCGTCTTTTTTTTTCTCTTTAAGTTATTCACCTCATTTACGAATATCTAGCCCTCGATTAAAATCAGTTAGAAATCTCTACACTTAGCAAATATACATGCATAGAAACCATTATTTAAAAACTTGACTTTTTATTAATTGAATTATTATTTCCATTAGGCTAATAAAGCTACATCTAAATTGGATGTTCAAACCTCCCACAAATAAAGAAAAGAATATCCTATAACATATTATGATGAAAATTCCTTCCAGAATTTAAATAAATATGACATCCTACAAGTTTGAATTCATAAAAAAATCTTAGTTTCTAATAAGTACTTTTTAAGTTGTATACACCATCCATCCATCAGCCTGTTTCGTCCACTGCTGGACATAGGCCTTTCCAGGATTTCGCCACTCTTGGCGGTCCCCCTGGAAGAAATGCCCATACTCACACACGCTGGGCAGGCGGGTTGGTGAGCGCGGTGCCGAAACCCTTGCACCAGTGACGCCGCTCCCCGTCACCAGTCTGTTTTATATAAGGCTCGGCATTTGGGGATGGATATACCGCCATCCATCGGTCCCAGGCAATAGTGGGCCGCCTGGTTTTGCCTGAGAGCTGTTCTCTCAGGCAAAACCAGTACACCTACTCGTAACATTATTGATTGCCAGACTACATAACAATATATACATAGGTATATACAATTATGAGAAGTGAATAGTTTGTGGATGTTACTTCTCTGATAACAGCCGACTAGAACCTAACCAATGTATTAAAACAATTTACTGACTTTGATAACCTTAGTAAATGGCGTCATGATTCAGGATCAGTACTAAATTCTGAAAAGTCCAAACTAATACGGATCAAGTCACCACGTCATAAAGTGTAACTGATTGCCATAGCCATGCCTGTGTTTACGGTGAAAATTAGACTAGAGCTTATTTTTTCCAAAAAGTACTGCTATTAATGTTGTAAAATCAATTCATTACCTTCCTTTCATAAAAACAGCAAAAACGGGGTGAGTTTTGGTGCAAGTTACTCGATAACTGGAGGACTGAACAAAATTAAAATACCAAATATAGCGACAAAAAATCATTTTATGTTTAAGGTGAAATAAAATTTAGAAAACACAAACTTCAGTAAGTTTGCTGGATCACGAGAATCTTATCTTGTATAAAATAAGATTTAATTTAGTAATTTTCCTATATTAGTTGCCAACTTACAATAGTTGACCACTTATTACGGTCATTTTGTCACTTTATAATAGCGTCCATAAAGAACAGTCAGGGGTATTACTGACATGGAGGATACAATTTCGGGAAAAATTTACCTAAAAAAAATAGAGCTCACCATATCTACTCCACAAGTTAGACAACAAAGCATGTCACCAATCTATCTAAGGAGTATGAACGAGAGAGAGTATTTTTTTTGTGACAGCCCTAATATTATGGTGCACCTTCTATCTGTGTCAGCTTTATATATAATTTATTAATAAATTAGAATATACTCGTTATAATTAAAAAGGTTGGCAGCGTAATGTTATTATGACGGCACAGTTAGTGAAATTAAATTAAACACAAAAAAATAATAAGACCTGTTTGTGTTTGTTAGCAATTTTGATGCACAGACAGTCAGATAAAAGGTCAATATCTTTGCACTTTATGAAATAGGATATTCACAGAACAAGGGGTTTAATTTAACATGTACAGCAGTGGGTATAATTTTACTTTCAGGTCAGTATTTTCTTACCATATTTGCCAAAAACTAAATATAACGCGGAGCAAACCAAAAACAAGTTCAGCCACATGTCTAAAGAGGATATAATCACTTTCCATGTTTGGTTGTCGTAATGATTTTCCTGCTAATAGACGTGACGTATCATAAGCAAAGCAATTAGCTCGATTGTACAGAACTAAATACCATACTACTGAGTATGTCCTCGACTACCTAAGCTAGCTCTCAAGGAACTTCTTAATTTATTTGGCGAGATAACTTCTGTGGGCGAGAATGAGATTTTGTTTACGAAAGAAAGACTACGTTCAGTTTGATCGCCCGCCTTCCTATTCCTATCTTAAGAGCTTAACAGGGATGTTATGTTTTAAGTTAGCTCCAAAATTATGCTATCGGCCTGTCAAAATTATGGTACTTTAGAATACAATATGGTTCGGGTTTTCAAAAAGCTTTGTAGATTAAAATTACTTTTGTAGCGTACCTTTGCTACGCGTCCAACATAATTTGTTATTGTTTTTTAATTTTATTTTCACTCGTAAAGTCATCTTCTTCTAGACAGCACTAGTAGTTGACATAGCCTAAGTTAAAATACAAGAAAAGATCAACATGTAAGTCTTAACTAAATATTTACAATAATAACAGTTTAAAAAGCTTTCTCAAATAATCCCCTAGCCTCAAGACACATCAAGACATATCGCGTCAATTGAATAGACTATTTTTACCGAACATTTTATTCCATTACATGAAAAAAGTGTGCGAAAGTGCGCTAAGATTGCTTAAGATTAGAAATGTAAAAACATTGTATTTTTGCATACCATAATGGAAGTACTATGGTACGTGCCTGAATTCTGGTACAAATATAATTATGGTACGTATAACACTCGACTGTTTGTCCCTCTTTAGGTAGATCAACAGAGTGAGACAAAGCACTGTATCAAGCGCTATCGAGCTCGATATAGTTTGCTATGCTAGACTAGCTGCTCAACACAGCAGCTAGATACAGTATACAAAAGAAAGTGACTACGGAACCGTTAGCGGTTTCCTTAGTTTTAATTTTATTCTACCGCTAGGGATAGGTTGCGACAACGACCGAAACGAGGAGGAGCGGTTAGGTTGACATGTAAGTACATCATTAGGAGCCGAGCGAAGCAGAGAGAAGCGAGGTGACTCCCATTGTTTTAACAGAATTCACGATATGCAGAAAAAAACATTTTTCGAACACTTTCCGACGACTTGCGGTTCAATAACTTTATTAGTTTATACTAAGGATGATATTCCAATAGCTAAATGTTCAATTATTTTAAAAATCAAAGGACCACTAGCGGTACCGTAGTCACTTCTTATACAAAATAGCTGGGCTATTATTTTAATAACTCAGTGTCGGTTGCTAGCTATAGTGGCTATTCACCAAAAACAGATAAAAAATGAACTTCCAAAACAACTATTAATGGGTATTAAACTATTTACGAATTGTGAAGTTATTTCAAGTGTGAACTTATCTTTAGATAAGCGGATATGTATGTTTTAGACGATAGCTACTTGGTGTGGCAACAGAGTTTACGATACAGAATCAGGGGGCAGTGCGGGCGGACCATAGAGGAAACTTTTCCTCTGTGGGGGCCATAGATATAGAACGAGGTGGGGGCGGACAAAATAGTTTAGCTGAGGCTGAGATTCAGAGTGCATTTTGAGTCCGAACTCAATCTTACAAACGGCAAAAAGTGACGTGATCTCATACTAGAGTGACGTTTGTAAGATTGAGTTCCTCTTGAGTTCGGACTCAAAATGCACTCTGAATCTCAGCCTATGATTCAGAGTGCATTTTGAGTCCGAACTCAATCTTACAAACGTCACTCTAGTATGAGATCACGTAGCTTTTTGACGTTTGTAAGATTGAGTTCGGACTCAAAATGCACTCTGAATCTCAGCCTTAGTTGATGAGCGGGGGCGTGTCTGTCATCAATCATCATGCGACGTTAATTTTTTTCATTTGATTTGACATTAAAAGTGACTACGAAACCGTTAGCGCCTTCCTTAGTTTTAATTTTATTCGACCGCTATCGTTAGGTCGCGAAGACGAGCGAAGCGAGGAGAAGCGGTTAGGTTGACATGTAAGTACCATATTAGGGAGCCGAGCGAAGCGGAATGGAGCGAGGCTACCCCCGTAGTTTTAACAGCAAATACAAATACAAAATTAATTTATTTATACACAAGTAATTCATAAGTACTTTGGACCCTCCTTTTATGCTAACAAAAACCTGTATCAGGAGGGTAGTGCAACTACAGATTATACAGGTTGACTAGTAATTAGATGAAATCCTTTAAAGGGGTTGTAGAAGAAATCAATTGCAGTCGATTCGAATATAATATATAATTCCTTATGCAAAAGTGAACCATTTCTGAGATATTTTAAATTTAAGTTCATTTTCTGAAGTATACTAAAAAATATATAAAAAACAGCCATTATTTCACTTTTTTTAATTTGTTTCGCTTTGATAACATTCCAACTAATAAAACATACCACTAAAATGCACATTGTTGACGTAAACCTTGACACAGTGCTCCAAAACAATTGAAAACTCTAAAAAATTGAAAAGATTTATACAAAAAGGCAAGGTTAAAACAAAAACTCTCTATGCAATTTTGTGTGCGTATTATGTTAAGAACATCTGTATTTTACCTGTGCGTTATTTTCATATAATTAACATTGAAGGATATAAATTATAAATAAAACTTACCTAAATTAAAAGGGTAAAACTAACTTAAAATCCTTATCAAATCTCTAATAAAAGTAAACTAAACTAAATAAAAACTCCTATCTAAATCGCTACAGTCATGTGGAATGGTACCTAGAAGGCAGCGTTTCCCCTTTGAATGGCCAGGCTGATTCTCTGGCCAAGATACGCGCCAGCCTTCGGGTCCTCACAAACGTCGATCAGCCGTGCAGATATTTCTTTAAAAAGAAGTTTTGTATCTGGACCCCACGGCCCGAGGGTCTCGACTCCGAAAGGCACAAATATGCAGTCCGAGCTAAGGGCTGCTTACTTGCGCCTCTTATTTCCCTCGGCCGCTGTCGCAGCCGCACCAGCCCTAACGGCAGTAACACCGGTGTGGGACGGTGCTAGTGTGTTAACACATGTTGCATCCCACACCAATGCTCTGCCGTTCTTCCATGGGATTAATGTCATCCCATCGGGCCTCTTGCCATCGTCACACGTTATGCCCTTCGGCTCTAGAATAGCCGGCATGTTGAAGGTGGCAAGAGCCCGCCGGATGACATCATTTATACTGGCGTGGCGCGGCAGGCGGCCAGCACTACGCTGACAAGAAAGGCCGTGGTGTCCGAGCTGATCGACGTTTGTGCCACACCGGCAGCTATGTGGCTCGTTCGTCTTCGCGCCGAGTCTGAGGCTGACGGCTAGGGAGAAAG
Source organism: Ypsolopha scabrella (assembly GCA_910592155.1). NCBI lineage: Eukaryota > Metazoa > Arthropoda > Insecta > Lepidoptera > Ypsolophidae > Ypsolopha > Ypsolopha scabrella. Next base: position 17,258,363 of record OU342975.1, on the reverse strand, counting down.
ATACCCTGTCCAGCTGCGTGCCGATGTTAATAGACGGTACAGCGTGCAGCCAGAACCCGGACTCCCTTTCACCGGATGCCAGGAGGCGGGCTCGATCTGCAGGATCAGTCGCAGTGTCAAGTAAAGAACTTTGAACTTGTCTGCAGATCGGCTCGTCGCACTGTTTTTGTTTAGTCAATTCAGTGGGCAGATTCTCACTAGGGCAGGCTAGCACCCATGCATCCCTGGCATCCGTCAAACATGATGCCTCAACGTCACTGAGTGACGGGAAAATTATAGTACCGTAGAGGACATGCGTGCTATGAACGGATGACAGGAAGGCTGGGAGTGCTACACAGGAAATTTACTAACTTTCGAATGAGGTACAAAAATTCCAAATTGACAGAGGAATGATAAAAATATGGTCAAAACAATAGGAGCAGGTAGAATATTAGAAACAAATCTTATGCATATAAAATGTAAGTTAATGATTAACCGTTAATGATTTTTTCTACCTGCTCCTATTGTTTTGGCCATATTTTTATCATTCCTCTGTCAATTTGAGATTTTTGTACCTCTTTCGAAAGCTAGTAGTAAAATGTAGATTTTTTCTAGTTAATACACACAGAAAATTGCATAGAGAGTTTTTGTTTTAACCTAGCTTTTTTGTGTTAATCTTTTGTTTGAAGCCTAGTGTCAAAGTTAACGTCAATAATGTACATTTTAGGGTTATTGTTTATTGGCTGGTTTTTTTAATAATTTTTTTTAATGTTTACTTTAAGAAAAACTTAAATTCAAAATATCTCAGAAATGGTTCTCTTTTGCATGGGCATTATATAGTTGAATCGACTGCAATTGCTTAATTGACGCCAAATTTCGGGAGGGGGATAAATCCCACCTATCCCCCCCCCTGGATACGTGCTTGGTGACACTTGTACCTGTGTGAATTCTTGAAATTAAAGTACTTTTACATACAACTTAATGCCATTTAATTGTAGGTTAGAGCAAGAAATAATAACAATGAGTTCATTCTGATTGTTCATTCATCAACCGCACCTTTTGTCTAATTGCACATAAAATAAAGTCGTCCATATCCAGAAAGGGACGGCCTCTCTTATTTTTCCCGGTTGTCGAAAACTTTATGTCACCGCTTTCACCTTCTTTGACGATTCGTCGCACCGTTCTTTTAGATTTTCCTCAAAATTAACACAAAATTAGTTTTCGAGATGCCAAAAGAATCAAAACTATGCAGTCTCCACATAAAAAACGTCAACAGAGCTTTTTAACTTCCAAAATTAGAATAAAATGTATAAAGCAGGTCTTTTATGTATATTTATAGGCTTGGATAGGATTTATTACACTTAATTAGGTCATAATTGATACATTCACTGTAATTAAATACCTGTAATAACAGCAACTCGTTTGTACAACATCCAAATCAGTTAGAACTTTTCCTGCGAGATACTCCGCCAAACACCGCTCAAATACATGGTATATAATCTCTCTTGCACCACTCTTTATAGTTTTCCCATTATCAAGCACCAAAACGTAGATTTTTCAATTTTTCTATCCATATCAATACGAAAATCACGAAGAACCTCTACTTATAGAAATAAATTTTCTCTGTGATTTGAAACTGTCAGTGAGAGTCTTAAAGTTGCCTCAAGAAGAGAAAATAATAGTTCCGCTTTATTTAATTTCTAGATTTAATTGACAAGCTGTATACAATCATTCAATAATACTTACTGTTGTGGTATGATATCCGTGTATTATAGAATAGAAGGTCATTGTATAGAATAGATACAAAGAAGCAGTGTTGCCACATACTATTAAGATATCTATGGTTCCCTTCCCACCCTCTGATTTTGGTTTTCTATAAACGTCTTGTAAAAATCCCCTTTTGACACTTCTCAGTTGTTTTTTCCCCTAAGAATTTAATTGAATGAAAAGTACGAGTAAAACACAATACCCAATTTAAGATTAGCTATTATTCAATGAACTTTCAATATTTAATTAACTTTAAACGGTCGAAAAATTTCTTATAAAAGTTGTTTACCTAAGTAGGTATTAATTTGTTGCTAGCCCTAGAGAACAGCACCTACACATTAAACTATTCCCAAATAACTTTTCCCTAAAATATGCCCCCAAATTATATCAAAAAAATCTTCTTTTGAACCTAGCCATAAGGCGGAAAGCTTAGTTAGATGGTACGTATGTCGCCGCCATGTGATTAAATCAGCCGCTTACTACATGGCTAGCCTTTTAGTTTAAATTATATTTCTGGGTGGCATAAAAAAAATAACCACAAAGGTTTTGTATAGGTGCTATAGGTACTACGTGGCGCGACTCGCCATACCTAACCTACCGGCTCTCTTCTAACTTCAGGATTTTCGAAAAACAATTTACAATCAGGCGGCTGATTTAACCACATGGCGGCGACATGTAGATAATGGTGTCAATTCGGTGTAACGCGACTTAACTTATTTGACAGGACTAAACTCAAAGCTTTCTGTCTTCTTCTTTCTGTATCGAAAAGACAAGGACAGGATGCTTAAAATAAGGTTAGTCCCGTCAAGTAAGTTAAGTCGTGTTACACCGAATCGACACTATTACATCGTCATCGTTCAGGCTTTCTCACCCGTACGGTATTTTTAATACCTACTCTACATTTCTCTCGAATCAATAAATAGGAAAAGAATAGGTAAGTATGTTACTGGGTTAGGTACTGAATGAAACAATCACCATTAAAACATTAAAATATCTATTCTCAAAAGGAAAATCCCAATATAAAATGTTTCCGTCACTTCATTTTTATTAATTAGACAGGCAGGCTCAATACATGAACAAAATCAATGAAGTTCATAACCATAATAGTAGATAAAAAATATCATACTCATTGAGTTCAATTTAAGTAGAAAACAATATTATTTTAGGTATTTTAAATTTTATCTTGTGACATTGCATCGCGGTCGTATGAAAGGCGATGCGATTTATTCGGGACATCTGAATTGATAAAAACACATTTTTTTAAATTAAAATTAGATTATTTGACGACACGGATAAGCAAAAGACAAAACACGGACGATACAAGACCAACATTTAAGTTCAATAAATAAATAACCTAGTTAAAACAAATATGTTTCTTATTTATAGGTACTTAATATTATTCAAATTTACTATTCTTCGTATACAAAACTAGAATTATCAGGATGATTAAAATGGACGGATTAAAAAAAAACAACTGAGACGTCCATTACACAAACAAGAAAACTTATAATTAATTTACGTTTAGTTATTATGGAAATTACTGAGCTGATTTCTGGAGATTCACCACGCCCATTGAGGTCTGAATGATTCGAAGGCCCATCTATCGGGAAGGTTTCTTGGGGTTTCGTTCTTGAAGTCACTCTCTGACCACTGGAAAGGTTTCACTGCATTTTTGTTAATTTCTTCAAGCGTTTCCTGTTGCTCCTCTTCGCGCTGTTGGTTTACCAGATCTCGGATCTCATCACCGTCGATGGCGGGTCTGTCATCGAACTGGTCAGTATAGATTGAAGTGACTGTTCCCTTGTTTAGAGGAGTGTTGCTGATGTTTGTTGGCTGCACCTCATTGTATGGCGGGCCGGCAATCGCGACAAACTCCAGTTCTTTACTGCTGGTGATGCCTGTCAGGAAAGAGATAACAAAAAGATTGGTAAATTGAAAGACACAAAAACAAGCGCAATCTGCCAATATTTTCTGCTATTCATCCTATCAGCTCAACCTATAATACCATTTTGTCTATTTTCAAATTCATTTGAAACAAATAAATGGAGGTGGTTAAATTTTGTAAAAAATATAATAGGTTGGGGAAAATCTCTTTTCGCAAATAGTATGTATGAACTTATAATAAAATCTCTTTGGCTATACCATTTGTATCTGGCTGGTTTTGGTATTATTAAAAAGTTTAAATTTTAAAAAAGATAATTTCAAATTCAAATTAGGTAAAATGTGTGATTTTAATTTGTTTTTCTTACTGTTAAGATGAGTGAATCTAATGAAGAAATTCGATACATTTTAAAATTTTACTACAAAAAAGGTAAAAACGCAACGCAAGCCGCGAAAACAAATTGTGATGTTTATGGACCTAGTGCAGTGTCTATGAGAGTTAAGCGTTTTCAATCCGGAAATTTTGATGTCAAAGATGTACCTCGCTCTGGGCGCCCTGTTACGGATAAAATTTTGAAAAAGTGGAGCAATATCGGCATATCAGTAGTTACCATGTAGCTGAAGAACTGGGAATTGACCACAAAACAGTTTTGGCGCATTTGAAAAAAGCTGGGTACACAAAAAAGCTCGATATTTGGGTGCCTCATGAGCTCACTGAAAGAAACTTAATGAACCGTGTACCCATTTGTGATTCTTTATTACGACGTAATGAAACCGAACCATTTTTGAAAAACCTGATAACTGGTGATGAAAAGTGGATCACGTACGACAAGAACGTGCGAAAAAGGTCGTGGTCAAAGGCTGGTCAGGCTTCACAGACTCTGGCGAAACACGGGTTATTTCGCAACAAGGTAATGCTGTGTGTATGGTGGGATTGGAAGGGCATTATTCATTATGAGCAGTTACCGCCAGGCATGACCATCGATTCTGAACTCTACTGCGAACAACTGATGAGATTAAAGCAAGAAGTTGAGAGAAAGCGGCCGGAATTAGTCAACAGAAGGGGTGCGGTTTTTCATCATGATAACGCTAGATCTCACACATCTTACGCACTCAGCAAAAATTAAGAGAGTTTGGCTGGGACGTATTAATGCATCCACTATATATAGGTAGTCCTGACCTTGCACCTTCAGATTTCCACCTGTTTCGGTCTCTTCAGAATTCTTTAGACAGTGTCAGGTTAACATCACGAGAGGACTGCCAAAACCACCTGTCGCGGTTTTTGATCAGAAGCCCCAGAATTTCTATAGCAATGGGATCATGTCCCTACCTACAAGATGGCAGAAAGTTATTGAACAAAATGGCACCTACATACTTTAGTTAAATGTAAATGAACTTTATTAAAAAATGTTTTGAATTTTCATATAAAATGCGAAGAAACTTTTTCCCCAACCTATATGTCATATTTCACTCTTTGATCTTAGTATTTCGGTCGTTCGATACACGATTACTTACATTTTGCTCGATCCAATTTAATCGCAAAGGTCTAAACTATGGTCTAAATATCATTTCATCTGAGCTGTGTTAAGTTTTAGACAATAAAACGTATACTAAAATAAACTTCGTAAAAAATGTAATAAAAAACTGCCTCCATATTAAAAACTCATCACTCTTATTCCAAAACAATAAATAAAAACACCACGAAACCGCAAATTTTCTGAGCGACCCGCTTCCGCTGAGCAGGATAAACTATGTAAAATGAAAGCGTTGGAGCAGGACAGATTCCTCTGGATAACCTAAAGTTGTTATTTTTGCTGCAAAGTTACAAAATAGTCAAACAAAAAGTAATTTGCGGGAAAAAGAATGACAGGAAATTGAGTAAGTGTAGGTAAACTTACCACCCACGATCTTGGTGTCGATAACCCCATAAGCCTTCTTAAATCTGTTGACGATATCACCTCTCACTCCCAAGACTGCCCAGTACCCTTCCTCCTCAAAGATGCATCTAGATTCTTCACCAGAACACGCGTTGGTCTTGTTGGTCGTTGTGATCGTAACGTTGTTCTGCCGCATCAGCTTCATGATGCTGTCTAGGGAAGTCGCGTTCTTGTAACCACGTCTGAAGGCTAAGGCTCGAGGCGACTCGGCTTCGGAGAAGATGTTGCTGTACTGCTCTTGCATTTTGCTTGTGTTTGTAATTTCAGCAATATCCTAGAAAAAGTGGCGAAGTTATTTCTCATTATCGCAGTTCAAATCACAAAATCAAACCTTGCAGATTAAGTAAAATTGGCTGTAAATGGCAGACCATGAACTTGAAACGTAATTAAATTAAAATTAATCAAATATTAATTTATAATACAAAATATGTAGTTTCATGAAACTAAGACTGACAAATGGCAAACGTTGGAAGCAATAGTGGGCTTTAGAATTTATTAGTATGTATATTTGGTGTTTTCTATTATTCTATTATTCATAAATGCAATATCACAAAAATAAACTGGAACCGTGCATGCATATGATGGTTTCAAGAGAACAGAAGAACTAAATCCTATCCTTAATTATGAATATTTTAAGCCTTTCCTCATCCTTCAAATCGAAGTTTTCTCATCCTTCAACTCAAAGATACTGATATTTTAAAAACATAAATTTCAACTAACCTTAAAATAAGGTAGTCCAAAGGTAGCCCAAAAGCCTTGTTCGAGCAGTACGTCTGAGAGGTCGGTGGAGTGCGTACGCGCAGGCACCTGCTCCACCAACCACAGTAAACCGCGCGTGCGCTTGTCGTTGCCGCCGCGATGAACCACCGTGTGCTTAGTGCCTCTGTGGAGGTGGAACATTGGTCAACATACACATCAAATGCAATGAATCTGCTGAGGACGAATGATTCTGGTTCGATGAGATGGTGAAGCTACATAAGCTCCCTATTCGAATTAATAAAATGTAGTCTGTTTCTACTTCATCCAAAATGAATAAAAAAGGAGAGACAGTAGTTGACTGCATTAATATTTATGGGTATGGGTATTCCATAAAAACACAATTTGAGCTAGTTAACCAAGAAGCTTACTTGTTCCTCCCAGTGATAGAGATCTCAGTGACCACATTTTTGCTGCTAACACTGGTGTCCAGTCCGGTAAAGTTGCAGACGTGGTCGAAGTGCGAGTAGTCCACCACCAGCCACTGCTTGCAGCCGGTGCCCGAGTTGGAGCGAGCGAGGATGTGACCCCACGAGCTAGCGTTTGAGGCCAAGTGGTTGGCGGCTGTCACTCTAGGGCCCACAGGCACCTGTAACAAAGTGTATTTTGTTGAATTTGTTAGTGGATATTCTCTGCCCTTGCCCAGGTAAACGCTATATAGATTCCTTTCATGATTACCATGCAAACTGATATTGATCTTTTTTATTCGCAGAGAGTGTAAGTACTGTTAAACAAGCGACGCAACATAGACATAATATTTATGTATGGTGTTTACTTCATCTTCGTTGAAATTTAACTACTATAGAGTGCGACCTATAGATAAAACCACATAATCTACTGAACAACTTTCTGAAGAAAAAATTCCACGCAAATCTTCAAAGAAGAAGATATTCAACTGTAACTTAAAGACTTTATCTCGTAGGAAGAAGGTCTATTTTAGAACAGTGCACCGTAACAGCTGCTTAACGGAAGACGCTGTTTCAAAAAAACGCCTTTTTGTCGGTGCGTTAGAGTTCACGCATTTTTGTTTGAAACTCAAGTATTTCCTAAACTAATACGAGTTAGCGCGGGTATGTTTCTTGGGAAAAGTATGGTTCGTAGAATATGTGGTTTCATTTAATGGTAGCACTCTATTTAGCATTTTTGACATTCATTTATGCAGCCAAATTCATACTGAAGACTCAGTAAAGGCTCAGTGTTATTAAGTTTAGAAGACCTTTTTCGTGAAATTCGTAAATTATTCTTTTCGTGTTCCTTACAAACGCAAGTCCAGCCCCGAGACAATTACTATGGGAGTTCAACACTAGATTTTGTGAAATTTACAAAAAGTAATATCGATCCGTCATACTGAGCACTTGTCAAGCCTCTAGTATGAATTTGGCTATATAAATAAATTTCCCCTTATAGTTATATCTATTAAAACTCCACCGACCTGCTCCGTGATGTTGACCTCCTTCCACAGCTTGGTGTTGTAGTTCCTGAGGGGAGTCCCTGTGACAACCAGCCTGTGCTTCTCACCACGGAGGATGTAGAACTCGTCCTGGCTGGTGACGGCGCCAGGGTAGCTGGCGAAGTCCACGGAGACGCCAGGGGAGGAGGGGGAGTCGGGGGCTGACGTCATGTGGTAGTTCAGCTTGTACCGCTTCAGGATTCGCATCATTGACGAGTAGCTGTAAAGGCGAGATTAGTTTGGATGAAAGTCAGAAAAATTGTGTTCATAATTTCACCCTGAGTAACAGATTATGATGACTTAAAAAAAAGAACTGATTGTACCATATAACTTACATATAATAGATAAAATACATCGTGAAAATTTATTTTCGTGAACTTTTTAACCGCTATATTTTTCCTGTAATATTTACGTTAGAATGTGTATTGATATTATGTATATTATATATTATAATTTACCTATTACCATTTGGTGTAGTGTGTAGGATAAAACACGCGCTGGAAACCCGGCTTAACTCGATTCACGCGGTGGTAAAGTCATGTAGTGTGGAGGATAAAACACGCGCTGGAAACCCGGCTTAACTCGATTCACGCGGTAGTAAAGTCATGTAGTGTGTAGGATAAAACACGCGCTGGAAACCCGGCTTAACTCGATTCACTCGGTAGTAAAGTCATTCGATGGCAACTCGCACTTAGCGTCCAGAAGTTATGAGGCTGTGACATACGGACTGACGGGTGAGTATACAAATACTACATACATATACTCACGTCTGTCTCCCAGAAGGGTAGGCAGAGACAACAGATTTCCATCTGCCACGATTCTGTCAGACGTCTTTTATTTCTACATCCATCAATCTAGTCATAAAAGCTGTTATGTTCCGGGTAATTTTTAAATAACACTGGTCAACAAAATTGTAGAAATTTTCTGTCACAGAAACGATTTATCGAAATTATTATAGAAATTTGTATGCTGAATCCGAATATAAACTCAGATTTTCTCTATCACGTCGTAATATTTGTCTAAGACAGACTAAATTTTGAAAAATCGCGTGTTTTTACTACTTCTGTTGGGGCTTTACGCTTAGCACAATTAGTTTTTCGGCTTTAATTTTCAATAATACTTCTTCTTAGTGGTTCTTTTTAATAATACGATAAAAAGATTCACGTAACCAAGCCTAGTTTTCGATTAAATGTCTCAAAACAATCACACCCAATGTTTCATAGTAAAAACTTGGTATGAAATGTATGGACCGAACAAGCTCTCACAAAATATTATTTATTTTGAAAAATAAGGTTCAATCGCGAATTATGTTATTTTCACCTTAATAAGTATTGATTAAGGACTTGTAATTATGAAAAATAAATATATAAAATACATTTGTAATAAGTAAAAAATGTTCAGAAGCATTAAAGAAACGGTAAATTTCAATACTTGAAGTTGATTTCACAAAACTGAGACCTGATAGAAAAAATCTGAGTTCAGATTTGGATTCAGCACACAGTTTTCTGCGAGAATTTCAAAATATCGTTTCTGTGCAGAAAACTTGTTGACCAGTGTAATCATTGGTGCTTGCTTGACTCGACTGGTAGTATTCTAACCCGTTTTTCAATATTAAGAGTCGAGAGTCCTACCGATTGAGCCGATATGATAGTAATCTAATAGTTTAATTATTAATAAGAAACTTTATTTGTAGAATGTACGGTAAACAACCAAGCTGTAGTCTTCTAAAATTAGTGCATATAGAATAACATGCTATTCGTGTCAAGCTGCACTGTTAACAATTTTACCAATCTCAACTTGGGCGTAGTATAAGTAACAAATAGTATTTATTCTATCTCCGTACAAGCAGGAAGAAACGAACCACCGCCAAAACATAGTTCAACTCGGTTTACGTACGACAGTCGCGGTCGCACCAATGCTCAGTGGGTCGCACTGCAGTTACGTACGCACGTTGTCACTGTGACGCTCCCGCGCATTTTCGTAAATATGACACGAAATTACAGAGTATGTTGTGCATTGTATGGTTGCTTAAATACAACTTTTATAATAATAATATAGCATTATCAAATACGTAAACACTCAGTTGGCAGCCCTAGGGCGTGTTTAGGCGCCAAGCGGCCGTAGGTATTGATTTCAAGAACACCGCCTAGTTAAACTACTGTTGTTACTTATACTGTGACTTGTGGCAATAAAGATACTAATATACTACGATAAATTAGAATGATTGTAATACCATTTATAGCACACCGTGCGTAAAATGACCACTTTACGCACGCTGCACTTGCGTAAAGTCGGCATTTTCCGCACTTTTGCTATAAAATATTATACGATACATCGCTCTCGTATCGTAATGTACTATTTATTGCTTTTACAAACATAAACACCAATAAACTCAGCTCGTAGCGCGTAACAAGACTTGCGTAGCAAACAAAAGACATCGACGCGCGTTAGTAGCCCTAAGTCTACGAAATATTGGGGATAGATTTTCGATTATCAAAAAAGAAGATTTAAAAACAGATTTTTGTTTGCTTGAAAGATGGAGTGCCATGATTTTGCTATCGATAAATATACGTTAGTAAAGCAGATAAGGAAACCTTACCTTCCGGCAGAATTATGCGCAACGTAAAGCTTCTGTCTCAGTGTTCCATCGGCAGCAGTTTCATTGACAACCCTGAGGAAGGCACTGGCCACGCCGGGCAGGCGGTCGAGGTTAGGATCCTGGACGGAGAAGTTGAGCTTCTGCTGCAGCTCCGTAACTTCGGCCAGGGCATTCATCCAGTAGAGGTCCGAGATGTCAGTTTCGAACTCGTTCATGCTTCGCTCGACGCCGTGCTCCCAGCCGGTCTTGATGCCGCGAATTTGGGTGTAGTACAGGGATACCTGGGAAAGGAGTTGATTTTTTAGAAGGTTGTCTTCACTGTGGTAAAGGTTCTACAGCTTTATAAACATATTATTCCACCAAAAATTATGAAAGAAATTAAAAATAATTTGTTTTCAATTTTATAGTAGAATAGGCTAAAAAATTTACAAAAATAAACGTTTTTATCATGTTTTTTTTTGTTGCCTTGCTATTCTATCCGTTTGTCGGTCTGAGGTAAAATCTGGCATGTGGATAAAACACATTGAAACCCCATGAATAAAAAACCGGCCAAGTACGAGTCGGACTCGCGCACGAAGGGTTCCGTACCATTATCTATAAAAACGGCAAAAAAATCATGTCTGTTGTATTGGAGTGCGCGGGTCCGACTCGCACTTGGCCGGTTTTAGTATTTGTTGTTATAGCGGCAACAGAAATACATCATCTGTGAAAATTTCAACTGTCTAACTAACACGGTTCATGAGATACAGCCTGGTGACCGAGGGACTGACGGACAGTGGAGTATTAGTAATAGGGTCCAGTTGGTTACTCTTTGGGTACGGAACCCTAAAAAAGAGAATTATTTCTTATTGTCACGTCAACATTAACAATATATTATTGGAATTTCAGATGGAGTGTCAGATGAATAAATACCGCTTGATTAAACTTATCAGACTTTCATTACTTACGTGGTGCCAAAAAGGATCTTCATGCTCCTTCTCCGCAGCGTAGGTCTTCCAGGTGTTGGCAGACAGGTCGAGAGCATCCTTCAGCCTGTCGCATTGTTTGTCCAGGGTCGTGTCGCAGATGGAGTTGATGGTGTTCTCCAGATGGGTGTGGATCAGGAACCAGGTCAGGGCTCCCTCTACGATGCCTGCAGCGTACGCCTGGATCTCGTCCGGATATGAGCCGTTTGTTTCCACCTCTAGTGTTGACCAACTGCAAATAAGGGTTATTTAAAATATTATGATTGTATTGCATTAATGTTAATAATAATAGGCTTGTACACAGGGTAAACAAAATATTATTCTATTTAGTCCATCATTTAGATTATCAAAAAATATTGGACACGTATTTTTTCTTTTGTCAATCAAACAAAAAAAGTTGTAAAAAAGTCATGTCTGTATTGATTACTTTTTCAACATTTTAATTCAAATGGGTTATGGTATTGTAAAGCCAAAACTACCATTTTTAGAATTTTTGTTTGTCTGTATGTTCCGTTTTAACCCGAGAACCATCAAACGGAATTAGAAGCGGTTTTTTCATTATACTCGTCGTGTCTCTGATCTATAGGAGGTGTTGATAGAATAACCGCCAAGCCGAAAACTGTCAATAATAGTTTTAAAATATACATTGACTGAAAGAGACTTCCAAGCGAGCTAAGCCGCTGGCAGATGACAGTTGATTGTTTTGAGAAGAATTGACAATAAATGACCTATTATTTAAAATTACTTGCCAGTTAAGCGTAGTACATTTTTTACACAGTATGAAAAGTCAAAGTTGGCAAATAAAAAATTTCAAACCCATCATTTGAACAAAAATGATTTTTTTTATTACAAAGGTGTATCACATTAGTTTTATTTTGGATCAGAATTAATAGCAGAACTATTCAGGATTGCGAAACAAAAACTATAATCTTGGAATCACGGACCTGAAAATATTTTTACATCCGTGCTTGGAATATGGAATTGTGTAGCCGTGGCACTGGAAACACTCATCTAAGATGTCGAATTTTACGAAATTCATAAAAGTATCGATAACTCGAAATCTATTGACTTTTTACTGAGGTCATGTTTTGATATTCTGGACAGTCATGAGCTGGCTTATCAGCCCTCCAAGGGATGACGTTGACTTTTGGGACACCTGTATACAATTTGATATCCATATTGTATTTTTAAGATATTTTTTTAATTTTTCTCTCTTTTGTATTGGAAATATTTTAAACAATTTCATCTTTGTATACCGTATTATGCAGGCAAGTAAATGCAATTTTTGTGGCAAATTTCAAGTCATTAACTTTAACGGTGCTAAAGTTATGAGGCTGTGACATACGGACGGATGGACGGACAACGGAGTCTCACCATAAAGGTTCCTTTCGTACCTTTTAGGTACTACGAAACCCTAAAAATGGAACAGGTTTTTAAACGTTATGTGACACATAATCTATCAGGCACTTTAACAGCGAGTGGTGAAACAGGCCCTTAATTAAACCGGATATTCGTTTTAAATTAGACCTAGGTTTGATATTTATTTTCGTGATGATTTTGATGAAAATTTAAATTATGTTTTTTTTTTACTTTTATAATTTCTGATTAAAACTAGCCACCAATTTCGACTTTCAAGGTCACCGCATGCATAGCCCTCTTAAGCTAGTTTTATGTTCTCGCAAATTCAAAATGCAACGTTGCCAGATTTAATAGCATCGCTTGTAAGTAAATAAGAAGGTTGATGCGCACCGTACTCTCGTCTCACCCCCTCCCTTACCCCTCTTATACCCATCACGCACGGAATCGTCTGTATATCGGTACCCCGTCTCGGTAAACGGTGAAATAACGGTACAGAATTCAAAAGGGTGCCTTATGGGCTATCGCTATTTATTTCGGTACTGTTTTCAATCCTTGAATCTAACCAAGTGACATACCCGGTGGTATCGATGTCCATTCTGAAGTATGCCCTGGCGACACCTCGAGGTATCTCTGACAGCTCATTGCTTTGGCCCCAGTATTCGATGCGGTATCCGGTCTTCTCTGAGTAGAACACAGTTGCTGCGTATGTACCATCCTCCTGGATCCTATGGACAAAGAACACAAAATAGATTCCGGTTTTTCGATAAGAACAATAAAATACTAAAAGCTCTTTTGAATCGATGCCAAAGTATGCAAAATTTAATGCGGTAGAAAGTCATCATCAGAATAATTTTATAAAGGGGTTATCTGTTTATATACTTGGGTTATTTTATGAGGCTATTTTTGTTTTGAATTCTGAGTTCCCGTGCTCGATTCTTGCCGTGCACTTGGGACTCGCGGAACGCTGAAGAAAAGCTAATATGCCCGTTCGACAACCCTCTAAGAAATGTTAGTTTGCGTGTTGTTTATTGATTACATCCATACCTTGGAGTATAATGTGGTGACGGTATCTTTATATAGCCGTCGGATGGTTAAATCGGCCTCCATAGTTCTATAAGTTATGATAACTGAACGTTAAACAATGATGTTATAAATTGACGTTAAAGATGTTGGCTGCCCGAAATTCAAAACAGCTAAATAAAAATCCGCCGCGTCATTTAAGTTTAGTTTATTTTCTCACCACTGCAGCGCTAGCAGTCCTATAATAATAATAATAAATATGGCGTCAACAGGCGATAAGCTGTTTGGTGATTTTTGTTAACGAATTCTATTTAGGTGACATTAATTTCTGCAGCCAAATTCATATTGGAGGCTTGGTAAGTGAATTTTGCAAAATAAAATGTCGACCTGCCAAAGTTATTAATTATTATTGACCGGGATTACACTTGTTGGGAACACAAAAAAGCAAGTATTCAAGAATTTACAAAACCAAAAGGGTACCGAACATTGATACTGAGCACTTCCTGAGCCTTCAGTATGAATTTGTATGTATATGCAATAAGGTGACATTAATATATGCAGCCATATTCATATCGGGGGTTTGGTAAGTGATCACGGAAAAACAACATTTTTGGTGAAAATTGAGAAATAAAATCATGACTTTCCATTAAAGGGTTATCGAACCTTGATACCGACTGCTTACCGAGTCTTGACTCTTGAGTATGAATTTGGCTGCATAAATTAATGTCACCTGAGTATGAATTTGGCTGCATAAATTAATGTCACTTTATGCACTGATAATAATGATGTAATGATATTTAATAATCCTGAGTAGATGTACTCACCTTTCAATTTGTCCAACGAAGAGCGCCAAAATGGCGAGGACTCCCAAGAAGCCCAAGATGTAGGAGCTGATCTTGGTTTGAAGCCAGGAGGCACCAACTACCTTCAACATTTTGCTCATAGGAACAGGTATTTACTGAATAAAATAACACAAGTATAAAATAAACTAGAACTATAAAATATAGAAGATGTTCAGGAATTTAATAATAATGAAGTGACAGGGCGTGTAGACGATCTTCTCTAATGGGAGCGAGACCATCGAAGATGGGAATGTAGTATTCCTGGATAGCGGCTTTGCCGCAAGTTGCTGGCTGGCTACGGCTGCACCACTGATGCTGCTCTGACTTTCTCGATCGGAGCCTGCATTTGAGTACGGCTTTATGTGCCTTATCGTCTGGTGACACTGCACCCTTTTATATCACTTAGCTTTTAACCCTGGAACAAAAGAAATCCCTTGTTAAATCATACCTGAATGATAGGAAAAGTGCAGTCTATCGCTTGAAGTCGATGTGGTTCTGACAATGCACTAACGTTTCTGATAACATCTTGAATAGTGAAATTATCTTGATTAGTAGCTGTTATGATGTTATTCACTCCACGCAGACAGTTTGATAAACGGTTTGGGACCACTACATAAATAAATTCAATATTTGTTTCTAACTGCTCGGAAGGTATATCCGTAGAGTGTGTTTTCAACTGACAAGTTTGGTGTTAGAGCTAACTGCCGCTGTGGATCTGGGAGTTCGTATAAAACTCTTTATCAAAATATCAATATAAATAAGATACTGTAATGTGTAAAGATTGCGACTTCGTTATCTATTATATTAATATCTACTTATTATAGACATAAATTATAACAGAAGCTAGTGTAAAGACTTAAATAAATACAGAATCTTTTCGGGGTTTTTTATTTGCGAGACCAAAAAGTCTAGGTGCCGTAGGTACTTACAGATAGCCTAATAAAGACCGTCTTAATTTTTTAATTCTTAAAGTTAGCACAAAACAAAACTGCCGCAAAACTTTTCGATTTTAGAGACGAGCCGCGCTCTGAGCTTGAACCGATAGCCAACTATGAAACCAGCCGATCGGTGTTCATTACGCAATGGTTACTAACCTACTAGTTTCTCCTATCTACTAGATACTAGGCTTAGTCGTTCCTCGAACCTGAGGCCCTCGGTTACACGTGCCGACAATTCAGACACTAGAGTTGCACCTAATAATAACATTATCGGCGTAATCTCCCTATTCATTGCAAAAAGCTTTTATAATACAATGTATTGGACGTTGCTACGCGGCTTGAAATCTGATCAAATATTATATTACATTAGATTTTGCCCGCGGCTTCGCCCGCGTTGAATTAGTTTTTGTGTACTCCTATTAAATCTGTCAATATTATTCGGACTGTTACGTAAAGTAAACACAGCTGATGAAATGTGTGTGTTATGCGCCTCCGTTTCCCATTTTGTGTGTCTCTTTATAGCTTTACCATGGGAACTGATTTATGGGATAAAAAGTAGCTTATGTCGTATTCCAGGTCTAGAACTACATTCATGCAAAATTTCAGCTCAATCTGTTCAGTAGTTACGGCGTGAAAGAGTAACAAACATTCATCCATCCATCCATACATCCAAAATTTCGCATGTATAATATTATTATAGTGGGATTCCTATAATTTTAACCGGTCAAGTGCGGATCAGACTCGCATGCCTAGGGTTCCGGAATTCGACAGTTTTGGGAACAGTCAGGAAGAAGGTATTTAAAATATTGCTCATAACTGTTTATGATCATTGATGACTAAAAAAAGAATTGATTGTACCACATAAGAGAGACTCAAATATTTTTATACCGTACTCGAAATAAAACTCGTGGATGAAAAATTTAATTTTGTCATTTTGTTATCGGGGTCGTCCACATTTACGTCATCGATTTTTGCCGATTTTCGACCCCCCGCTGCAATCATCCTACCGTCATTATGTTAAGACCCCTCCCCCCCTCTCACAAAAATTTACGTCATTTCCTTTAAAATACCTTTTCGATTTGGTTACTGATACTGATACTTTTGTTACTGTCCCGAAAATATTTTTTCCATTATTGATAGTTTTTAGAGTTATTTTCATTTAAATATATAAAATAAAAAAATATTTTAACAATTTCAGAATACATATTTTTATCTCAAATCGAGAAAAACCATCTTTGTCTTATATTTTCATTGGAATCAAAACGTTACCAAAATAGTAACAAAAGATGTAGTTATATCATTTAGCTTAACCTTTTTGTGCAAATAGCTTATGCCTTTATTATTAATAAAGTAGAATTATTATCTTTAATTTATTTTAAAATAATTGCAATTGAAAAGAGGGTCTGCTAAATAACAACGAATCTAACCGACAATACACGTAAATTGGGGATGATTTTTTTATTTCTTATCTATCCTATAGTGTGGGTATCGTTAGATAGGTCGTTCAAAAACATTGTGGGTGTGTAAGAACATTTTTCGATTTATAGGGGTCTGTTGGCGAAATATTAAGCTTTAAAGTGCTAATTTTTGTTAGAGTCAAGCGTCCCCACCCATGCCAGCTAAACGGTTGTTTATAGATATGTGAAAAAATTCACAGAAGTAGTATATATAATGAATTTAAAAGGAAAACTATCACAGCTAAGTAGGCTTTATAGGTTTACGAGAACAGGTCGCGCCAAACTTTTAATCCCCTCCAACCACGACAATGTATGAGCCGTACCGTTCTTCGGGAGAGAAACAATAAAAAAAATATGAAAAAAATTAAATGTGACTGTGAAAAATCATTATTTGTATGACACCAGGGTATGCACTGCCCCCCCCCCCATTTCAAATTACGTTAATATGTGGACGGCCCCATCGTGAATTTCTCATCCACTATATTTTCCTGTAAACTTTCCGTAATCCTAAATTACCCTGATTTTTTTTCATATTTTTCGGTTCATTAGTCTCGGAAATAAGGGGGATATGCATTTTTTTGTGGTTTTTCAAAGATTTCTCGAAGTCGGTGCCAGTAAATATAGTAAAAGTAGTATTTCTTTTTATAATCAGCTCATTAATATCTACACTTTGATACCCGTATTGTATTTTTATAAAATATTTTTTTTACACTTTTTGTATATATTTCTCATTTGTTATCAACTTTTTTTTAATCGCTATATTTTTCCTGTAATTGGCCAGTTATGAGCTATAATCGTCATTTGTTTTTATTTTTCGAACCACCAGTTTCGGAAATAAGGGGCGGGAGACGTGCATTTTTTTTCAAAGATTTCTCTAAATCTGTGGCAGTAAATATATATATATTTTTACAATTAGCTCTTTAATATCTACAATTTGATATCTATGTTGTATTTTTAAGAATTAATTTTTCATTTTTCTCACTTGTGTATTGGAAATATTTTGAACAATTTCAAATTTTTCTTTTTTTTTTCGTACCGGAATATTTCAAGTCTTTATCTTTGACGGTGCTACAGTTATGAGGCTGTGACATACGGACGGACGGACAACGGAGTCTCACCACAAAGGTTCCTTTTGTACCTAAAAGCCGGCGCTAAGCGACGCGGGACGTATAACGTATAACTTTGTATTGGGGTCTTACTCGCGCTAACTAACAACATACCTTAATAGATATCTGCTTGACGTTTCGACGCCTCTGTAGCCTCTGTATTAGCTTGTGACCACGACAGCCTACAGAGGCGTCGAAACGTCAAGCACATATATACGTGGGACGCACTATAAGTTTCCGGAATGAATATGAAAAAATACTATTAAAGGTACAAAATTAATTTATTGTTTTTCAAAATAATCTCCCTTGGCGTCTATGCACTTTTTCATTCGATCAAACCAGTTTTGAAAACTTTTGTGCCACTCCCCTGTGGTGACCTCTGAAACGTGTTTTTCATACTCCTCGACAGCCTCTTCTGGTGATGAAAATCGTTGACCGCGTAATTGGTTCTTAATTTTTGGGAACAGAAAAAAGTCACAAGGTGCCAGGTCGGGACTGTATGCAGGATGACTCATGAGTTCTACATTTTTCGTCTTCAAAAAGTCGTTTGTCTGTCTGGCCGTGTGAGAACTAGCATTGTCGTGGTGCAGGATGATACGGCGTTTACGGTTATTTTTACGGAGTTCGTCAATATCTTCCGGCAAACAAATGGTCGTGTACCAGTCACTATTCACGGTACGACGATTCTCTAAAGCAACAGTAGCCACGTGTCCAGTTTTATTAAAAAAAGAAGCAATCATCCGCTTAGATGCACTTTTCACGCGCGCCACTTTGGTTGGTTTCGGCTCATCTTGAAAGACCCATACGCTCGATTGCTGCTTTGTTTTGGGATCGTAGCAATAAATCCATGTTTCGTCACCTGTTACTATGTCCCACACCAAATTTGACGCACCTTCGTTGAATCTGGTAAGCATGGCACTGCACCAAGTGACGCGGTCCGTTTTTTGAGCCTCGGTCAAGTTGTGTGGGATCCACCGCGAGCACAGCTTTCTCACACCCAAATGTTTGTGTAGGATTGATTGTATTTGACTCATGCCTATTTCTAAGGATGCGCGAATTTCATGGTAGGTCACATGCCTGTCTGTTTCAATCATACGGCGCACAGCGTCGATGTTTTTGTTGGTCACAGCGGTGGACGGCCGACCATCGCGAGATTCGTCACTGAGATTGATACGACCACGCTTGAATTCTGCAAACCAGCTATAAACAGTCGTCTTGCATGGTGCTTCATAGCCAAAAGCTGTTTCAAGCCGAGCGATGCTCTGTTGAGCTGTCAAATTACTCTTAAAATCGTAGAAAATCATACTACGAAAATTTTCCCGAGTTAAATCCATGTTGATGCAGACACACAATTTTTTAAATGGCGCCACAAGGTAAAAACAAAAGACAGTCAGATGAAACAAACTGCATTCTACAGCCAAAGAGTTCTATTTTCAAATGTTGCAATAAATTTTTAAATATTGTTTATGTAAGTGGCCAGTTCCGGAAACTTTTAGTGTTACCTATGTATTAAGGTATGTTGTTAGTTAGCGCGAGTAAGACCCCAATACAAAGTAAATAATATTAATCGTTCTATCTATTCATCCATGGTTCTATAATTCTATATAGAATTACTAGATTTCGCCCTTGGATAAATGTGGGTTATCGACAGTTTTCGGTTTGGCGGTTATTTTACCAATTCCTCGCTCTCGTTACATACAGGCATATCTCACTTTTAACAGTTTTGTAGGAAAGTAAAAAGAACTAATTGATTTTCCCGATTGTAATACATTTTTAAGGGTTGCATTGTAAATTAGCTTTGTCTATTATTAAGCCTTTCTACGAGCTCTTCAATGAAGTTACATCAATGATAAAATAAGAGACCAAAAATAACAATTATACAGGCTGTAAATGCAAAGTCAAGAATCCCTTAAAGGGATGAAAGTATACAAGATTCTGATGTCATTACGAAAAAAAATATATACCTTGAATTTTCACAAAAAATTCCGTCATTTTTCTAAGCTATGGCTAAGCAGCTCACCGGTCTCCCCACACACCTAATTGCACCCCGCAACCCGCACCCCTCATCCGAGTGGCCAGCGACCAGTGAGGGTGTCCACGCGATTAGTGTATTTTGAGTAAAGAAAATCGTCTTATTATGAGGTACTGGTACTTTATTTAGAGATCCCAGTATTTAAAATAATATCTTTACCGATCATACTAACACACCCTTAAAGGATTCTTGCCTTTGCTTTTACACCCGGTATTTTCAGATTTTTATGAAATATGCCTGTATGTAAAGAGGGTGACGAATTGTTACTTTAGCTTATTCGTATGTTGACCGGGTCACTAAGATGATAAAAAAAACATACAGACAGAATGGCAGACATACAGACAAAAACTCTAAAATTTAAAAGCTACACTAACGCTTTCTAATTAAAATTTCGCAAAAATATTCAATGTACATGACTTTTTTACTACTTTATTATTCGACATTCTTATTTCTCTATTATTCGTCTATCCATGTATGGATTACAAATACAATATAAATTTGCGACGTTGAAATTTTGTTGCCGATGTGAAAAAGAGCTAACAAAAGAATTATGGTAACTAGCTTTTTCCCGCGGCTCCGCCCGCGTGTTATTCGGTTTACGACATGATTTTTTCTGGTATAAAAGTAGCCTCATTACTGTAGCACCGTTAAAGATAAAGACTTGAAATATTCCACAAAACTAGCACTCACTCGCCTACATAATACGGTACGAAAAAAAAAAGAAAAATTTTTAATGGTTAAGTTAGGGTCCAGCCATTTCAGCGTGAAAGTGTAACAAACATACACACACAAACACAAATTTTTGCATTTATAATATTAGTGTGACGTGCAGCGTTTTTTTCAGGTTGCATAAGAGAACAATGCAAATTGAGGCAGTAACTGTAACTCGACGGAAAACAAGTAGAGTTTATAAACAATGCTCGTTGTTTATAGCTAGTTTACGAGACAATATGATATAAATATTGACAAGCTTGCTTTACCATACATATATCTATACCATTTAATTATTTTAAAATAATACGAAGTAGTAATAAAAGCTTCTACTTAAGGGCCCATAATACCTCAATTCGCAGTCCTGCTCTAACGCTTCTGCTTTTTACTGTCTATCCTACTCTAATCAGATGCCGCGCACGCAAAAACACAAGTTTTTTCATTTTTATGGAACAGTCTGCAGCTGCTTTATACTAATATCAGTTATATTATGCAAAGTTTCAGATCTACTTTCAAGTATTCATTCAATGCTATCGGTTTATTGTACGGTTTGGAGGTAACTTTGTATTTTTTTCCATCGAGAAAATTTAATAGAATCAAGTTTTCACAACAGCATGGACATAGCATTAGTCCTCAACTTTACCATATATCAATTTCAGAGTGATTGTTGCAGTATTTGTTGGTATAAAGCAGGATCAGGCGAAGCACATACATACATACACCCTTAAACGCAAAAGACTAAAATTTCCAGATAACTTCGAAATAAATAAATTTACTTACTTTACTTTATTGAATCAAATAAAGCTTGCCATGAATAATGTATCGGTACAGAACGTGATCTCGTAGTCTTCTGAATCATTGAATGTTTTTGAATAAAGCACGCACTTCACACTATACCCTGTCCGGGAAAATCAAAATATCTAAACTTAAACAAAGTAATAAATAAAATTTTCTTTGTTTTAGCGATAAAGTGATATCGGTAGCGCAATTAAAATATTGAATTTGTTACTCTATAATAATACAATACAACTGGTAGCGATTTGGCATGGACATTGAATGCGCTTTACTTTACGATCAACTATGCATTTCGTATTTGGCAAAGTTTCTTGTAAAGAAATTCTGGGATAAAGGTAAGCTATAACAAAAAAACCGGTCAAGTAACTCGCATACCTAGGGTTCCGTAATTCGACAGTTTTGCGAACAGTCAGGAAGAAGGTATTTAAAATCTTGCCCATAACTGTTTAATATTGCAATTTATAAAAAGAATTGATTGTACCACAAAACAGATGCGAAATATTGCGACGTCATTAATCGTTAATCGTGTACTAGTAGAGAGCGGAACAACCGGCGACTTTACATCAAGCCTTCGTCATACGCAGTATCGGGGATCTGCAACTTAGTCCAAGTATTGGTAAAACTCGTTTACACAAAATATCAGCCTATCTTTTCCAGACACAGTTGATAAATCGAATGAGACTGGAAAAGATAAGCCTATCTACGGTGACAGCGTCATTTACTGTGACTTTCGTTTATATTGCCAATTTCATACTGGAGACTCGGTAAGTTGTCAGGAACAAGGTTCAAGGTTTGGGAAATACGGAAAATATTTTTTTCGCCTCTGTACGTGTTGAACAATGAACAACCTCGACTCAATTAGTATTGGAAGTCAAAATTTTATTTTGCACAGAAAGGGTCTTAAACCTTGGTCCTGACCACTTACCGAGTATCCAGTATGAGTTTGGCTATATAAACGTACGTCACCTTACTTTTTCAAAATTTCGTTATTCTTGGCGATCCTCCGGGCCTCCCCCCCACCCAGGCGACGTAGTTTTTTAGAGACAGGATAGGTGCTGTAAATTTTGCTTTTATTTATATTTATATAATTAAGATAAAAATCCTTTATTAAGTAATTTTGTAAATACTTTCTGTCCTGTGAATTAAGAATGATAGTTGTACATAAACAACCCCGATAATTGTTAAGGTTATTAAGAAAAAGTCAAAATATTATTAAAATATGTAACTTGGAAATAAAATTTATGGTTATCCTAGCCATTTCCATAAGAAAAAAGTTGAAAATAATCCAAAATAGTCGGATCAACAATAAAAATAACTTCGTATCTCTTCGGGTGACCGTGATTTCTTTGGATTTTACGAAAACCTTCAAAGGACTAAAAAATAAAAATGAATATGATTTTGATTGGTTTTAATAAAACCAGTTTGTATTCTTCTACAAAGTACAAAATTATCGGAGTTAAGTCAAAAGTCACCCTGTAAATGATTGGAATGCATATGAGAACAAATACTTTGTAAATGAATACAAATTAGATAATCCTCTTGGCTAGGTTTTGTTGCTAAGCAACGGTTTGTCCGCCATATCCCGAAACTCGATGCATGAGAAAAGACACGCTTCTCTAACCGGCCTTAATACTCTCATAGTAACAAAGTATACCTCAGATTGTGCCTAGATACAGTATAACACTTCCATAGTGTTTAATTACGAGATACGAGTTTTGTGCATCGTAAGTAGTTACATTTTGCGGCAAGTACCTACACATACACACATGAATTCAAAGCTCTGATATTCAATTCAAGTCCTTATCTTATGATGATCATTTGTGAATTCATAACCGAGATAAGTAAGGATTTGTTGGAAAATTGTTCGCCGATAGACGTTTATTTTATTAACCTGAGTCAGGAATTTAATATTTGGTTTGTAGGTAAGCATTGCTTGTTTAGTTGATGCTTGTGATTGTTGGCACTTGGTGGAAATTAATACACATTATGTTTATTTATAACTCATGTACTTATCCACAATATACTAATATTAAATATTATACCCAACCGGTGGATAAGTACATGAGTTATAAATAAACATAATTGCTTGTTTAGTCAGATTAAGAGAGCAATACAGGAAGACATCGCGTAAATAATTTTACACTCAGGCTCAAGAAAAAACAAACACTATAAGTAAATATGTAGGGTGCATCTAGAAAGGATATTTCCAAAATCAACCCCTAAATGTGTGTATGTACATTTGTAAGGAAAATCGTTTTACCTACGGGGTATTAAAGTTCTGTGGGAAAATCTGATTTCAATTTACTAGAACTTGCGCTCGCCCGATTTGCGCTTGGCCGATTTGGCTCATGTTTGAACTTAAAAGTTCTTTTTCCCTTACACGTCGTGTCGCTAAAGAGTATGCAGTTGGTGATCAAGTTCTGTTAAATACACATGTACTCAGCAGCGCTTCAAGAGCCGTCACTTCAAAGTTAGTGCCAAAGAAAGACGGTCCTTATGTCATAACCGAGAAGGTTAGCCCCTCTACCTACAAGATTGCGCCACTTAAAGATACGTCTAGGAGTTTGGGGAAGTATCACGTTAAAGAAATTACTCGCTATCATAGTCGCGATAACAGCTCACCAAATCCTTTGATTCCTAAACGTAACCGTGGTCGCCCTCGGCAAGCTAATAGGCATATTGATAAGCTTGTAGAGGCTCATACTGTTGATGAAGAGCCATTAGACTTAGTTGAGCCAGTGCATGAGCAGGGACGCTATCATGCACCGGAGGGGGAGTATGTAGCGGGTAACACTAGTCAGAGGCGCCCCCCACGGGCAACGAGAGGCAGCTTACCACAGAGATACCTTGTTTAGATGCATTTTTGTCAGATTCTTATTATTTTTTGTGAACAGAATGCTATTTGAGTTTGTGAAATTAAACAGTGAATATAAACAGTTTGTTTTAAATCCAAGATCAAATCGAAACCCCGCTAAACTCGCCTGCCAAATTTCATGACATTCCGATCAACGATACTCGAGTTATCGTCGAACAAACATTCATACATGTGTTATGTATGTAAACGCCGGATTGTTCAAGTAGACTCTGAGAACTCGCTCGTTTAATAATCGAAACCCACACGGAAGAAGTCGCAAGCTAAAGCTAGTTATGTGTCAGAACTTACTCGTACTTCTTCACTATTTCATAAATCTATTTTTAAAGGAAACTGGAATCACTCACGAAAATAAATTCACAGGAGTAAACATTATAAATTCGCAAAGGACGTCCGTCCGGTACACGCAAACAGAAAGAGGTAAATCACTGTGCCCGCTGAAGCCAGATACATTTAGTTTTTATGAATTTTATGATGATGCTCTCCAATGTGCGGTTTGATCATATTATTAGGATTCCATGAAGAAGTAAAAACCCTTTTAGTATTATTGTCCATATCTGGACCATAGCTACCAAATCCAAACCCAATGTATAAAGTACAGGAGATATACGGAGAGCATTTGTCGATTGCATTCCATTTTGAAAATGAGGAGAAAATATCTTGATGCTCCTTTTAACCAACACAGACTTCTAATTTGAAAAACATCAGTATCGAAAACGTAACGGCTGAAGAAATTCACATACATCGTAAATTGAAGAAACATCCTGATAAGCCGCATTAAATAGCTTTAAGTAGATATTGATAACAAAACAAACATCATTACTTGTATACTCAAGAAAAGTAAAAAAGATACCAATTTAAAGCCTAAAAGCCTATATCATGACAACATACGTGTCTCCGAGAGGGTCGTTAAAGGTATTTCCAACATGTAACACCCTCTTTTCAACGATATTTATCCCAACGTGATAGGCGGTGAGGCAAATCGCCGGACATAAAAATACACGCTTTTTGAGAGGATAGGTTCCGAAAAACAATAATTTATTCTTACTTGTTTGAAGAATCTAGCAATATTAAATATTAGAAAAAATTTGGACTTCTGTAAAGAATATAATGCACACTCTTATCGAAACAGAATCTTCAGACGTCATTCCAACATTGAATTATAAAATTTCAAAGATGACTCCAAAAAAAGGTTTTTATGTCGAGTTTTAACATTATTTGAGCAAAATCATATTATATTATTTACTAGCTTTTGCCCGCAGCTTCGCCCGCGTTCAGTGAATCTTTGCCCCGTTTTCGGCTTGGGCGTTATTTTATTAACACCCCCTATAGTTTATGTATCGACCAGGGTCACTACAATGATAATAAAACAAAAAACCACATCCAAACCCGTTGAGTGGTTCCAGAATTAAAGCGTTTATTCAATCTTTGCTCCGTTTTCGCCTTGGACGTTATTTTATGAACAACCCTTATAGCCTTTGTGTTGCCCGGGTCACTACAATGATAATAAAAAAACCGCATTCGAATCCGTTGAGCGGTTCTCGAGTTAAAACGGAACATACAGACATAAATTCTAACAATTGTTGTTTTGGCCTCAGTACAGAACCAATACCCATTCCATTTAAACGCGAAAATATTAAATGTACAGACACGACTTTTTTACTACTTTATTATTAGTACAGATATATACAGATGAATTAAAATCTGTATAAACTTTATTTAACTCTGAACAAACAGATATTTGATACAAACTTTATTTTTTTTAAATACTAAAATTCGTGTTAAATGTCGTCATTTTGATTTTTTATCCAGAATTCGTCTCTCTCGCACCGCGGGTCTTTCCGCATGGAGTAACAGCGATCAATGCAATGGGAACCTATAAGTTTACCTCACGGTATTTTCCTTCACCGATCTGCAAGTATACAAATGCCATTTGCATAAATTCCGAAAAACATATTGGTGCAAGCTTGAACGGAAGGATTCGAACTGAGTTACCACTGCTTTTAGCATAGTTATTCGTCTGAAAAACAAAACGGTTATGACTTTTATGCAGCTATGACACAACTAATCTGTTTAAAAACTTTTGATATTTTTTTCACTATGTGATTGATGAGAAATAACCACAGACATAATATAGTAGCAGACCTAACATTAATAATAAACGCATAGAGTCGACGCGTGGCAATTTTAGCTTGGTTATCTTCGGGCTCTTTTAATTGTAGATATTGCTTGTTTCCAAACAAAATATACACTAGAGATTAGTTTAGGAATTAACAAATGTGTTCCAAGCATAAGCCAGCCAAAACAACCCATTTTTATACGTTTCTTCGTATCATGAATCCTACATGTAGCTTATTTTTTGTATGGAAACTTGCCACGCTATTTAATCCTTATGTTTGGTCTGCTACTTGGTAATAACTATACTATATGTCTGTGGAAATAACTTTTAAATCAAAGTAGGCTTGCAAGTCAGCAGTACTCGGTCATAACGTTTTTAGATCAACGATAAATTTTGCTGATGAAAATGTTATATTTACGTGAATGATCTCCAATTTCTACGCCATCTTCGCACTTCGAGCGGGAAAGACGGAGCATTTGCGAAATAAGAACTGTGTCTAGGTGTCATTTCCTTACATATGTATAACGTGACATTTATTTATACAGCCATATTCATACGAAAGACTCAGTAAGTAGTCGGTATAAAGATTCAATAGCCCTTGAAAATTTAAAATTCTTTCAACGTTCAGCAAGTATACAAATGCCATTTACTTACATAAATTCCGAAAAATTTGGCTGTATAAATAAATGTCACCTTGTATTTAGGTACGGATACTCAGGTATGGATAGACAGGGTCTATTGTTTTTCTTCGTCAGGTCTGTAAGGGTTGGAACTTCCTCCATGGGTCGGACAAGAAGTAAGTTATGAAAAAGTTATGAATAATTTATTTTGTGGATTTTCAATTTATTTTGGTATCCAAGTATCTTTTTTATTGTCATGCAAACAAAGGACTATTATTCAAATGTAAGAATTACATGAATCACAAACAATTTTTTTGGGATATAGGTAAAAACCACACAAAATTTCCCCCTGCGAGAAATCCTGGATCCGCCCCTGAGTCAAATCTTTGCGCCCATGGTCCTCCAGTTAATTGAGAAGTTACTCTCCATTTCACCTATCTTAAGAAGTTGCTCTCCCTTTCGCTCGATAGTCTACCAATAAATTGAAAATTTAATCTTCCTTTTGTTCGATTACTCACCCAGGGTTCAAAAATTACTTGAGAAATATAGACGTTAGCGTGGAATTGTTAATTCGATAGTTACCTATTTCAAGAAGTTATAATTACACAATCTAAGAAAATTTCCCGAAAAATTATAATCTCACTAGAAAAATTATAAACTATCAGATACAAACTTAGCACAAGAATTTGGCTTGTTAAAAGTAGAGTAACTGGCATACTATTTATCAAACTACTTTATCACATTCGTTTTCCAATCTACTCTCCCAGCTACTATTTTCAATACTATTCTACTTATTATTAGTACTGTTTTTATCCCTAATAAGGTCACTGTTACTCCGGAAAAAATAGCAAAATGTCGGTTTTAAATTAATATAAAATGAAACTAAAATAGCTATCAAAAGTTCCAACTAGGAAAATTTTGATATTATTAAAATCTATCTAATAAAATATCATTCAGGTCTGTATGCCATTCCGATTTGTCATACCATGAAAAAAAGTGTAGAAGAAGACCTCATTTCAATAATTATTTCTATCGAGCGAAAGTTCTGCAATCGCGTTTCTGTACAACATAAAACTATAAACAGGTTCCGAAATTTCTCAGTAAGGATTTATCTGAGCGAAAGGACCATGAGTAATTTTGGACCAATTACTCAACATTTATAAACCCAATGCCATATGAAAGCTTTTAGGGTATTATTAATTTCTTATTATGGCAGCTACATACAATTAGAGCGCGAACATGGTGTTTTAGAACGATTTCAATTCTGAAAAGCATCAAAATCATATTATCAAAACTGTAAAAGATATATTTTTTCGAATTCGACTTGGCTCCCATAGTAACAATTAAGTAATGCTCCAAAATCTTTCATTTCGAGTGGATTTCATTATTGTTGAGGATTTGGTCCAGTCTGCATACAAATTTGCCCATGGTCCTTTATATTTATCAAATTAGTGGCTTCTTCTGTAAAGCAGGGAAACAACTTTAAGAAGTGCCGTTTTTATTGAAATAGCCCCTACTAGGTTTTGGTCTACAAACAAATCAATGAACTCTAAAACGATCATGTTAGTTGTAGATCAATCCTATTTTACGAGTTAGTTAATGTATCATGGAAATATTCGTGTACTCGTAATTCTCAAATAACTACAGACGTATGTGAGTAAGTAGGTGGTATGATATATTTAGCACTGTAACGGGTATTTGGCCATGGATTTGTTATCATTGCCCCGTTTCCGGTTCGAGTGTTATTTTATGAACATCCCTTAAAGCCTATATGTTGACCAGGGTCCCTACAACAATAATAAAAAAATACCCCATCCGAAGCCGTTTAGTAGTTCTCGAGTTAAAACGGAACATACATACAGACAGAAAGACAGACAGATTTCTGTTACGGCCTCAAAATATATACATATATATAAGGTCCTACAATTCAAAATGAAAAAAATCAAGACGTGGTAGGGTATCCTTTTAAAGACCACTTTCCACCAGGAAAAAATTTTTTGCCCGATCTTTTTTTTCGACTTTCCATAGAAATTTAGTCAGCTGATCGAACCCTTTGTACTGGGAAGTGAACAAATTATTTGACCAAAATATCAGTTAATATTACACAATCTACTCTAAAATTATTTTTACTTATTATTGGAGGACCTTATATTCTAATAACCCATTTCATTTAAAATATTCAATGTACAGACACGACTTATTGCTACTTTATTATTTAGTATAGATGTATATGGAAATACATACTTGTTTAGTCATGAAACACATGAAAATTCAGGCTACAAAAACCCGATGCCCCTTTTGTTACTAATGCATGGGTTTGAAAGAAAGACCGTGAATTTCAAAAGTATATTGTACTAGCTTTTCCCCGCGACTTGTTATTCGGTTTAACGACATACTTTTTCCGGGATAAAAAGTAGCCTATGTGTTAAGTTAGGGTATAAGCTATATCCATTCCAAATTTCATCCAAATCCGTTCAGCCGTTTCAGCGTGAAAGAGTAACAAACATACACACACACACACACAAACTTTCGCATTTATAATATTAGTGTGGGTAGTGTGATGTGATGTGATTTACAGCTATGGAAAATCTCGTTGTTTTGAAGCTACTGTAATATCCCAATGAACAAAAACCTGTTTTCAGATAGAAAACATAATTTGTAACATTTTCTAAGTAAAGAGATTTTTATCTTCTTATTTTGTTACAAAAAGGAGGAACCGCTACGTAGATGGATTATAAGAATTACCCCTTTCACTACGTAATATTTTTTGAACTCAGGAGTGTAAAGTATGTTTATATTATGTAGGTACATCGTTTAAACTTGGCAAAATACCTTTCAATCTATTAGTGATATGATAACGATGTAAAAAGGTCAGTCCCACTTGATATCAGCAGGTAGACGAATTCCGATATTCCTGGCATAGCACAATGCCATACCGGGAACGGGAATGCAGTAGCGGCGTAAGGGTAGGGCGCAGTTGGGCGACCGCCCGGGGCGCCAGATTTGAAAGGGCGCTGCTAAGTCGTCCGTAAAATCAGTCACTTTGTTCGGGGTACTTCAGAGGTTTTCAGCTTCTGTTCATCTATGGAAAATTCTGAGCGATCATATGGGATATTAAACTATAAAAAAGCTCAGTGACACGTTGGGAAGCAAGATTAAGCAGTGTTGAAGCAGTCCGTTATAAAATTGGTGCCATCCATGACTTTGGCTATTGAAACTCGGAAAACTAATGTTCAAGTCTCTCATGAGGCTACTACTCTAGCCGAACAGTTATAAGATTTCAGCTTCATAGTTTAATTGTTTGTTTGCTATGATATTATGATTTTTATATACTTTTTCAAATAAATTTTGTCAGTAAATCTCTAAAATCAATGGAAAATAATCTCGATAAATACACAGAATGTAGAAAAAGTGCTGCGCTTTCTTGGAAGAATATAGAAATACAGGCTTCGAAAGCGCCATTTTCACTGTGTAGGAGTTGGCTGAAAAACCTGAAATTGAACCTGTGTTTAGAAAACAACGAGAATTCAACGTGTTAAACGCCATGCTAGTACAACTGCTCGTGATGAGCCTATAACTTCCCCAGCAAAGGACTGTGGCTAGTAGGGAAATGAGTTTTTATAAGCTTAAGCTAAGAAAAACCTATCTACGATCGACAATATCTCAATCTATATTGCCAACTTAGTAACTTTGTCAATCGAAAATGAAATTGCGGAAAACGTAGACTTTGATGTCATAATAAAAGAGTTTGCCGATAGAAAGGCTAGAAAAGTGAAATTTTGTTAGGTTTTTAAATAAATGGTTATTTAATTACATATCCCTTGCCTTTTTTTCTTATGGGTTTCCGGATAGGGGGCGCCCTAGAAATCTCGCCCAGGGCGCTGGTAGTGTTAAAACCGGCACTGCGGGAATGAGTAAAATAACAAAACGAGTTCTTTCTTTGCGTCATCGAATTGTGGTTAAATCTAACCGCAGATGTTATGCATGTAAGAAAGTATAGTTTATGTAGAATTTTCTCCAACATTTTACAGTAGATATTATCATCAATAATAGCTTGATGTGTCTGGTTTATGAGTGTTATACTCATTATGCGTTTTGCCTGCTGATGAATACAGATAATAACGGATTCGGTCCGTTACGTCCTTTTCCCCGAATGTCCATCGTCCGAATTTCTTAAACGTCCATTTCCTTGTACGTCCGTCATACGCTAATTGTTTCTCTCGTTTCTTCTTTTGTATTGTGTTTGCTACAAATGTAAGTACTTGTTGCAGCGAATAAATGGTATATTATTCCTATTCTTTTTCTTATTTATTTGTACGTCCATTTCCTTGTACGTCCATCTCCTTGTACGACCATTTCCTTGTACGTCCGTCATACGCTAATTGTTTCTCTCGTTTCTTCTTTTGTATTGTGTTTGCTACAAATGTAAGTACTTGTTGCAGCGAATAAATGGTATATTATTCCTATTCTTTTTCTTATTTATTTGTATGTCCATTTCCTTGTACGTCCATCTCCTTGTACGACCATTTCCTTGTATGTTCATAAATGATATTTTTTCAAAATATGTCTAGAAATTAATGCTAAGTGCAAATAGACATTTAGACACCAAGATTTTTGTATACCTTATAACTCGTGTCAATCTCCCGGGTGGGATTCAGGGAAAATTCAAAGGATTCCATAACCTCTAGATTTCAACAACGAAATCTCTAGTGTGACCATAGACAAGATATCTTGTCTGTGAGTGTGATGTCACGTATTTCTGCCTTCAAAGGTTAGATTAATTTACGAGTATGAGAAGACTGCAGAATACGAGAAAGTAATCAGAAATAAGGCCCAAAATTCTTGACTCGGTGCGGTGGGTCGCGGCGTCGGGCATTTTGGGCTACGACAAAACACTCTTTAAAACTTTTCAAAAAATTATGTGGTCCAAAAATTCAAAGTGAAACAATTGTTTTATTAACAATTTTTTTTAGTATGTGTTCATTCCACTGAAAATATTATTCACTATTATTTACTCATCGTAGACCAATCCTAATATTTTCGTTATAGGAAGGTAGAATCTGCCTGCCTCTTATCAAGAATGCCCTCACATTAGTATGCATTGAACTCCGTAGCTGAATATTAAGCAGCAGGCAGCAATATTTGTTCCATCATATATGAACAAATGGAATCCTGTATTCAACCCCATGGTTTTTGTCTTCAACCGGATATTCTTGTCTGTTGAAACCGGATCTGGCGCTGTCACTGCCATCAATTCATCAGAAAAGAAGAAAAAATATTTTGTAGAGTTATTTAAAGTATTCGAAAGAAATATTCAACCAAATGCGCTATATTTCGACCCCTCAGTGGGGTCGTCATCAGACGAGTGGAAAATATATACTTATGACATAATATGACGTAAAAACACCAGAGACGTATAATATAGTAGCAGACCTAACATTAATAATAAACTCATAGAGTCGACGCGTGGCAATTTTAGCTCAGTGAACTTCAGGCTCTTTTAAATATGAATATTGCTTGTTTCCAAACAAAATATATACTAGAGATTAGTTTAGGAAATAATAAATCTGTTCCAAGCATAAGCTAGCCCAAACAACCCATTTTTATACGTTTCTTCGTGCCATGAAGCCTAAATGTAGCTTATTTTTTGTATGGAAAGTTGCCACGATATTTTAATCCTTATGTTTGGTCTGCTACTTAGTAATAATTAAATGTATGTGAAAAACACTGGCATTTATTGACAAAATGAATCAGAAACTTTGATTAAGAGTTGATTTTTTTGTTTTACAAAAAAGTTTTTCATCGTTTCACAACACTTGTATATACAGGTGTAATCGTTAAGTGTGACCAGGCGATTATTCCATTACTATTACACATATATATTTTTTTAAACTGATGTCGAAAGTGCGTTAGCTAATCAGTAAAATGACATAAATAACTTTTTGAAAATCAAACGAGAAGTATCCAAAATTTTGTCATTAAATTAGTAATGAGATTAGTAGAAAGGTTTTAGTTTCCTTATTTAAAAAATAAATAATTATTATTCACTTAAAAGATAGTTTATTACTTTGTTAGGTTAATAAACAGTTTCCTTTAATATTAGTACTAAGATAAAATAAACTTTTAAAATAAGGAAACTAAAACCTTTCTACTAATCTCATACTAAATGTATGGGAGTGTTTAATGTCAAAATTTTGGATGCTTCGCCTGGACACACTTAACGATTACAACCTGTATATGTTAATCCCAACCGGTTTCGGTATTATACCATTATCAAGGGTTTTAGTTACTAATTAATAACACATTTTAATTATAATATTGTACATAGGTTCGAATATGTCGTTAATCAATGATGTTGTTATCGAAGTTTCACCAAGTGCCGACAATCGCAATCACACTAATCACACTAATATTATAAATGCGAAAGTTAGTGTGTGTGTCTTGTGTGTATGTTTGTTACTCTTTCACGCTGAAACGGGTGGACGGATTTGGATGAAATTTAGAATGGATATAGCTTAGACCCCAACTTAACACATAGGCTACTTTTCATCCCGGAAAAAAGCAAGTCGTTAAACCGAATAACACACGGGCGGAGCCGCGGCTAAAAGCTAGTTAATCATATAAGTAGCCAAAAATTAGTACTTTTTAAAGCATGTAATTGGTAAAAGATATTTTAGTGTGATTTGGTACTTGATGTAAATATAACTATTATGTTAAAGATTTGTGATTCGAGAATGGAAAAGAGTTTACCACAAAATGTATTTTAATCCTCTAAAGTCTAAATGCTACTAAATATATAATTTAATAAACTGCGAGGCTGACGTCCGCGCAATAAAATTTTGCGTGTGAGAAGAGTATTATGTAATCTTTCCAGGGTACCTAGCATGGTAGACCATATCGAGTTTTGAGAGGTCGATATACCACTGTCTGTCCCTCTTGAGGTAGATCAAAATAGTACCTAAGTGAAAAAAAAATGAAAATGAAAAATGATTTATTTGACAACAAGAAATGGTACATATAGATAGGTACATTACAAGAAACACATACATAATAGATACGAGTACCACAATTTTGTGATTATTGATGCCTAAGCTAAATGCGTAAAGTATCTGTTTTATAGGCATCAATATCCCATACGCAATTTTACAAATGATTTTAAATTAGTGTTCTGTACCTTTTTGATTACAATTTGAATTCAAGTTAAGTAAGAAACAATATAGCAATAAATAAATAAAAAAAACAAAATAATAATAATCAGACACTTTTTAATTAATAATGATGAGAAGCTAAGCACTTAAATTGGGCAAAGGTATGGACTTTATTAATGTGAGAGTGTAAGAAACGTAAATGTGGAGTGTAGTGATTGTATGTTAGGATAATGTTTGTGTAGTGAATATCTAGTGTTTTAAGCCTTTAATCTGCAGATAGTAAGATCTCCGTTTGGTCATAGTTCAATTTTTGAAGCCACTGTGTTAGTTGTATTTAATGTAAGTTAAAGGGAGAATTTCAATTTCTTTGCTTATTTTATTATAAAGTTTCGTACTCAGGTAGCAAGAGAACCTTCGAGAAAATTTTGTAATAAAGGGGCCTGACAAACATACTCTGTCTTTTCTTTTTTGAGCATCATATGAAGACCTGTCAAAACTCAGTTTATAATGTCTGTTTAGAACTGTTTGTTTAATGAACAATTGCCTCACTGTCGTCAGTACATCGCAATTCTGATAAAGGTTTACCGTGGGATAACGATATGGCCGGAAAGTTGCCACTTTGAGTGAGACAAAGCACTGTATCAAGCGCTATCGAGATCGATATGGTACTTCATGTTAGAGATGCAGGAGTGTAATGTTGATTGATTCAGAATCGGACGTCATGCCACAATACAGAGACATACAAGCAAGTGGCAATCATTTTCATTTATAAACAAGAACTGTTTTATTGAATAAACACTTGCGAGTTGATATAATCATGCTAACATGTTGCCTTTACATAAGCTCTATTCTTACAGTCATATCTATACTTCAGTGTAAACTATAGCACAAGTAAATAGCAATGTAGCATTGACGTAGTTGATTTTTAACCACCGACGTCGAAAAGCGAAGGGGTATTAATAAGTTTGACAACTATGTCTGTCTGTCTGGGGTTTCGTAGCTCCCAAACGAATAAAATCTATAAAGATGTTTAACGTTCAATGCCACAAAAGCGGCGCGGCGCACAAAACGCGTGGAAATAAAGTAGCAATTTGAACAGACCGAATGGTATTTTCAGGCGATGTCGGGCGTGGAACGGGCGTCCGTGCTATACTTCAAATTGCGACTTTATTTCCATGCATTTTGTACGAAATTTGAATAACGCCTGCGCTCGATGCGCGCCGCGCCCTTTCTGTGTGGCTTGCACCTTAGAGTCATTAGCTCTTTTCCGAACTGGTGTGTGAATTTCATAGACATAATAATGAGACATTTATTATACTTTTACCTATTCAATTGTCTTGAATTTCTGTATATGTTTATAAATCAGATGCTCCTGTAACGGTATGATAACCTGGACCTGATGCTGCTAACAGGATACCATAATAAAGTATCATTATCCATCATAAGCCTTAGATCGAGGAAAACGAAAAAAAACGTACAAATCATCGAAAACATAATAATATAGGTATGCGAACCAAAAAAAATGAAAACAAGTCTTTTACTCCGGTGTAGTTTAAACCAGGGACCTATTGCGTGCTAAGCAGAAGCTCTACTATCTGAGCTCTCGTTCATTAGTTGCCAAATTTTCAATCTGATATACAAAAAGAAAAAAGTTTTTTGTGCTCGTATTTGTGCGTGGCCGGATTGGAGAAGTCCCTATACTTACTCATGTAATTAATAAAAAATCACAAAAGGGTTGAGTTCAGACAAAACTGATTTATATTTTCAATAATTGTAGTAATCTTTGATTATATATAATCAAAGGTAGTAATGTTAAAAAGATTAAAATAAATTTATATAAAAATTTTAAAAACCCCA
Organism: Ypsolopha scabrella; assembly: GCA_910592155.1. Lineage (NCBI taxonomy): Eukaryota > Metazoa > Arthropoda > Insecta > Lepidoptera > Ypsolophidae > Ypsolopha > Ypsolopha scabrella. The sequence continues at coordinate 17,222,153 of OU342975.1, read as the reverse complement.
CTCTTAATACGTTCTTGTAAAAGTAAAGAATAATAATTTCAATTATTTGTGACCATTAAATGCGTCGGGGGAACGCGAAGTAAACAAAAGAGGGAGTTAACGAAATTGAAAGGAAATTTGTATACCATATAACACGGTATTACGCAAGGTCTCTGTCTAGCTTTGCGGGTAAGCTGAGGTGCCGAGATATTTCTGCGGATTGTATGGGTACTAAAGATCAGTTTCTCAATGTACACGGCCGTACAGAGTAGAGTTGGTAGCAACACAAGCCACGCGTGATACTGTCGAAGAAATGAACCTTAGGCTGAGATTCAGCGTGCATTTTGAGTCCGAACTCTATCTTACAAACGTAACTCTAGTATGAGATCACGTCGGTTTTTGACATTTGTAAGATTGAGTTCGGACTCAAAATGCACTCTGAATCTCTGCATTAGATTATTTGAATACAGGGGTAAATAGAGCAAAAACATTTTAAACGCGAATTAAGGCGCAATTTGTCCATCGCAGAACGAAAGAGATAAACATATCTGAAAAAGTGCGCGTCCGAGTAGTGCGCTGAACCAAGAAAAAGTTAATGCTGTTTTTTATTGAATAAAATTTACTATAAATTCACACGAGAGCGTTTAAAAAAACTCAATTCAATGTAATATAAGTTTTTATGTTTATAACAGTCATTATTCAGTTTGGACGGAATGGAATACTGTTTTGAAGTAAAAAAACAGCCTTCACTTTGCATTTTTTTCAATACAGCGAATTTTTCGCTATCACGTTTTGGGCTATACTAATGCTATCGTCTTGGAAATAATACGTGTTTTATCAGAACCCTATCTATTGGTGTATGGAGGTTCTACTGTTTTAAAATATCAGTTTTTACTACATACGTCGCCCTAACATGTGCCATTGTACTTCTTGTCGTCCCATTGGTCGTGTTCACCGCACGTTCTGCACATCGAGCGCTCGAGTTTTAAGTAAGCGGTTATATGTTCATGAGCTGTTAAAATCTGCAGCGCTCAATATTCTGCTTGCGATATGAACGAAAGGATTCCTATGAGGGCAGCACACTCGAGGTCGATGAACTAGGCTGTGGACCAGTTGTGGCAATGCCCCCTGTGTCCTGAGGAACGGCCTTATGGTACAAAGGCGAATGGAATGCAGGAGTAAAATAATGAGAGCGAAAGTAGTCATAAAATTGGCTACCCGGTGTTCTAGGTAGTAAGATGTACAGTTTTGTTTGATATTCTATAATAATAATATTATATAAAATATCAAACAAAACTGTGCACCGTACTACCACATAATATATTATCTAGATAAATAGTATGCGGTCTAGAAAATATTTAGAGCATGTCAAACAAAAAGCGCTACGCCTTGTGAAGGTGAGGCAGGTAAGTATACATATAATTTGGCGATCTAATCTTTAGAAATTAGTATTTCATACAAGGTGACTTTAATTATTTTACACAACCAGATTCATACTGGAGAGAACGACATGCCGAAATATTTGAACTCTTTTCGAAATTCGAATACATTTCCTTGCTTCCATTCCCATCCCGTGCACGCGCATGTCCATCACATAATATTTGAAGTTCCGAGAGAAGTGTTGGTTGTGATTATTGGTCATGGTTTCGTTTTGTTGAGAGTTGATTTTAATTTAAATTTTGGGGATAGCAACTCTTTGGGTTTGTGGTGGGAAGAAGTTTTTTTGTTTTGTCATTTTGACTTAGTCCCATCATCATCATTACCACCACCACTACCATCATAATCATAATCATCATCATCATCTTCATTATCATCATCATTATTATCACATTACCACCATCATCATTATTATTATCATAATCATCATTATCATCAAATCCCTTATCACATCACACTAATATTATAAATGCGGAAGTTTGTGTGTGTGTGTGTGTTGTGTGTGTGAGGGTGTGTGTGTGTGAGGGTGTGTTTGTGTGTGTATGTGTGTGTGTGTGTATGTTTGTTACTCTTTCACGCTGAAACGGCTGAACGGATTTGGATGAAATTTAGAATGAATATAGCTTATACCCTAACTTAACACATAGGCTACTTTTTATCGCGGAAAAAAGCATGTCGTTAAACCGACTAAACACGCGGGCGGAGACGCGAGCAAAAGCTAGTCTTTGATAAAATAAGACAGATAGTAAATAGTTTAAGATTTTAAAGAATTATGTCATGAATGTCTATTATTTGTTCTATTATATCATGTCATGTCATATTTATTTTACATGACAAATGCCTACTTGTATATACTAAACTGATGCCGGGTCCAGATCGGACCCAAAATATATCTTGTTATATACTTAGTATCACTTACTTTTGAGGTTGATGGTATCACTATAGATGTGGGTCACAGATCAGAGTACCGATTCGATGATTGTCTATGATTTAAATAATCCGTGTCCGATAGAGAGCGAAACGGAATGTTTGATAATATCGACGATATTTTCAAAACTGGGACTACGTGACAGAAGTCAGAACAGGGCGGCTATTCCGACGTTATTGCGCATTCGCAATATCAGTCATTAGATATTTGTTTAAAGTTTGATTGTTACCATGCGATGGAAATAAGAGTCACTAAACCACATTAAATAGAAGCTATAGGATATAAAGAATGCCCACTACAAGTTTTCAATCAAAATAATCAATACTTAAATCAATATTAAAATCTTACGCAATCTGTCTTTGCAATTTTTGCGCAGGTGCCAGAATACCCGCCCAGGGCGGCTATTCCGACGTTATTGCAGAAATATTATTAAAACTACAACATGTAAGGAATGCTCAATACATATCCGTACAAAATCCATTTAAAAGTCACCCGCAATCTGCCTTCGCAATTTTTGCGCACGTGCCAGAATTGAGGGCCCGGAGTGCGATTCCCGCATTATTTTTCACTCGTAATGTCAGTCATTAGATATTTGTTTAAACTTTGATAAATGCCATGCGATGAAAATGAGAGTACCTAAACCACATCAAATAAAAACTATAGGATATAAGGAATGCTCACTATAAGTTTTCAATCAAAATAATCAATACATATGGTACAAAATCCCTTTTAAAATCACACGCAACCTGTCTTTGCAATTTTTACGCACGTGTCAAAATACCCGCCCAGGACGGCGATTCTCGCACATGCGACAATTTGCGAAGTGTGAAAGCAGGTGATTTTTACAAGCATACTTTTAAAATATAAGCCTGTTGTCCGTATTCATAACATGCTTTAAGTGTCTTTTAGGGAGTTATAGTTAATAGAATTATCATCACACAGCGTTTGTGACGCGATAAAAAAGGTGTATGAAAAGCAAAGCGTGTGAAAATATTTGCGAGAATCGCCGCCCTGATGTGCTTCCTAGTAAACAGAGATAATGAAACTCTAACAACTTTACCATGTTCTTCTTTGTTTTGTTTTGGTTTAAAGACCACGTGGTTCACATTATTTTATATACTTCATTTTGTGAGTGAGTATTCATTTTATAAACTCACATACCCGTCTGATATTATTATTTCAGATAGATATTTTCAGATGGTGTTTGTACAGATGTGTTTTTAATTTCAATAGCAGAGGGTCTTCAGTTCGACCTACTTTCTAAAGGTTAAGGTCAGATAATATACGGAAAATGTACGTCTTTAGGTTAGTGGACGGGGACGAGGCGCCGGCGTATCTTTTTGCTACCTACGACATATGGTACATATTCTGAGTAAATCATCTGCGGACCGCAAAAACTATTTAAGCACAACAATATAGGCTAAACGATCTAACTTAACTTATAAGCGGTATATATATATAAATTAGATTGCGAAGATTAAACTATTGGCTCAGGTGTATTTTATACTTTGAATTTGTATGATTCTCAAAACATAGTTTCCTTATTATAAGCCTATTTATTTACAGTGACTTACATTCTACTTCTAAAAGCTTCGTGGTTTAGATTCATAATGCTATTGAAATGGCTACTCACGATTTTAAAAGTCAGATTTCGCCTGACTAGTTTCACCGCCGCGTAACCATGTTTGCCTCCGAAGAAACTATACGAATACAATGAAACTAGTCAGGCGAAATCTGACTATATAAAAATCGTGAGTAGCCGTTTCAATAGCATTATGACTTATATTCTATTCGCGACATAAACATTTCTGAATCTATTTCGATAAAAATTGACAAGAAACTAAACTCACAGGTAGTACCTAAATGATGGGAGCTAAGCAAGGGGCGGCTGGTACTACACGGCCTAGGGCGGCCAAGACTGCAAATCCGCCACTGTCTGCGGTTGAAATCAACAGACATCTCTTCTTTGTTAGACTAGGCCACACTACACTAGGTGTGACGAAGAGTCGGAATAAAATTTTCACCTAGCGCTTCGGAGGGATAGCTAATCCGCAGCGTTTTTGTGATGTCGGTGTCTCGGGATTATTCGATTACCTCGCGAGATCCCGTAGAGGCTAAACTATTTTGGAGGCCAGCCCCTAGATTACGTATCGTTGAGTCGATTGCCAACTGGTTGCTAACCGTCAAAAACATAGGTACACTATCGAATTCCGATTATCTAAGGATACGTTCGTGCATCGTGAACAGTTCAATATACACTGAAAACAATTTTAAAAGTTCAGTTTTTATCTATGTTTTTAGTGTTTAGCAACCAGATGGCAGGTGCCGAAGTTGGCTCAAAGACTGGGGATCACAAAGTTAGTACTTACAGCGTTGGTGGTTGTGTGACCACAAACACAGAGATTCGGCGTTCTCAACCCATCGGGATAGGATCTCTGCGGCGTGGGGCGACGGTCAACGATGGATCTAGACCGCTACAGATCTGAAACAACATGTTCAACACATATAAATACAAAGACCACAAATATACGCGAGATACGGTCTACGAGATAGAGATTGCTTTTCATTTCGGTCCATGAATGTTGGTGATTCTGAACTCTTTTAAAGAGCTCAATGAGTTCCAGTGATGATGTTATGCCACATCTATAATAATTAATAATATAATATAATGAGCAGTGATCTACCACATACTCTACTAATAGCAATTATTAATAACAGCTTAACCTTTGAAATACTATCAAAACTACCTACAAATTAACATAAGTTATTTTATTAAATAAAATTTTATATGGGAAAATAAGTTTAAAATTTATATAATAATTATATTTATATACAAAGGAGTTTTTGGAAATTCTAAACTATGCTTTAAATCTTTAAGTTAGGCACAGGCTACTTCTTAGAAAGATTTTGACAAAATATATTTGTTACTCTTGAAGCAAATCCTCTTATATTTATTTACCTAGCTGACGAGAACATTGATTGTGTTGTGATCCCTTTTATTAGTTAAAATCAACACAATCATTTTAAATTTATTGATTAAAGAAAAACATCAACAAGCGCATCCCGTCTTCTTCCTTTATGCTGATTTCAAGTTATACGGATGTAAATGCAAAGTCAAGAATCCCTTTATGGTATGAAAGTATACACGATTCTGATGTCATTACGAGAAAAAAAATATACCTTCAATTTTCACCAAAAATTCCATCATTTTTCTAAGCTATGGCTACGCAGCTCACCGGCCTCCCCACACACCTAATTGCACCCCGCAACCCGCACCCCTCATCCGAGTGGCCAACGACCAGCGAGGGTGTCCACGCGGTTAGTGTATTTTGAGTAAAGAAAATCGTCTTATTATGAGGTACTGGTACTTTATTTCGAGATCCCAATATTTAAACGATCATACTAACACACCCTTGAAGGATTCTTGTCTTTGCTTTTACACCCGGTAGACCCACCGCAAGTAGCAAATAACAACCGAGGAAAGTTTTGCTAACACAATTTTCGCTCATACCACAATTGAATCGGGGCGGAAAGTAAGTCATCTCAATTTTATTTACCTCTACCTAATAATGCTGTTAGGATATCTATTAATTACCTACCCTTAACGATTCCAAATTACTAAAACTTCTTGTCTGTGCTTACACCATTCAAAGTTTTGAATTTACCAACCAACACAGAAAAATCAAGTGGAATAAACAAACATATATTTTCAGCAACCACTTTCAGTTCCAAAGCTCAAACAATATAATGACGGGTCAGTTGGTAACGCTACCTGGGAGGGCAGGATGGGACTGCTATTGATCTCTACATCACCACCTGGATGTATAGATGAGAGACAAGCGACAGACGTGCCGGTGGGTGGCCCACGAAGCGACATAATGATCCTCGAGTGACGGATATTCAACCTGTAGGTCGCGGGCCTTCTTTTTGAGAAAATCATTAATTAGAATTTTCTCAAACAAATTCGTGTAGATACAGAGCAGAAGGTGTAAGCAATTTTGTGATCGTCGTGTTACCAAAGTGTTTTTGAAGACATCTTTAAGGCGTATTAGCCGCTTTTTAGTTTTTATGTACAGTCGATGTCTCTAGATAACGTGTACATTCCATCCTTCCATCAGCCTGTTTCGTCCACTGCTGGAGACATAGGCCTTTCCAGGATTTCGCCACTCTTGGCGGTCCTTCTGGAAGAAATGCCCATACTCACACACGCTGGGCAGGTGGGTTGGTGAGCGCGGTGCTGAAACCCTTGCACCAGTGACGCCACTGCCCGCCACCAGTCTGTTTTATATAAGGCCCGGAAATTGGGGATGGATATACCGCCATCCATCGGTCCATGTATCGGTCAATGTATTTCATACATGGATTCAATTAAAATCAGAGTGACTTGACATCATACGTATTAAAAACGGATAGGACTCACTTGTTTAACTGTGCGAGGAGGCACAGGTCGAGCTTTCGCTGAGATTGTGACTCATCATCATCAGGACTCTTCGGGAGTACTTCGCGCATGGCTTAGTACTAAGCTTAGTACTCGACTGACCGCCGTGCGCGAAGGTACTCCCGAAGAGTCCTGATGATGATGAGTCATAATCTCATCGAAAGCTCGACCTGTGCCTCCTTGCACAGTTAAAAAAGTGAGTCCTATCCGTTTTTAAACATTCACGTGTACATTCCATTTGAATCTGTGAGTGTGATAGCGATAAGCCCCTTGAATATACGTTATCGAGGGGCACCGATGGTACATATTAGATGCTGTAATATTTTTGATCAAGGAAGTTAAAGCAAAACCACAGAATATACCAATGTAATCTATGTTGTAATCTATGTTATAATGTAATCATGTATTCATGGGAGAATTGTGACTCAACTTTCTTAGGTACTTGCAAAGCTAGCACGTTTAATTATTTGTCTCACTTTTATCAGACTAGTAGCCTTAGCATGAAAACATCACGGTTACGTTATGGTTGCGGGTATGTATAGGATCTGAAAAGTTCCGCTACTGTCCGCTAGGGTTATCAGATGCCATACGAAATGTAACGTGAACGCAATTATAACGTTGCCATAATATATTAAAAAGCTTGAAGTTTCCTCGTTTTCAAACTCAAACTCAAAAATAACTTTATTCATTATAATATAGTACAGAATAAAGTACACAGAGATATCCACAATATGCATGAAAACAAGACAACGAGCTATGTGTGAACAGAGAGAAAGCTTTATTTAAGAAACATAAGATTCTCACTTTGACTTCTCTGTACATCTTTGAGATGGCGTTGTGTGTAACCCTCAGTATTTTACAAAAGTAAGTACAGATTATTGTAAACCTCTTCGCCCTCAGTATCAACATCAACCACGCTTGCATATATCTTCGACAGCCTTAGTTAATGATAGTGGATTATGCACCGATTTATTTATAACAACCTGCCCAATGATCTCAAAGACTTGTCGTTTAGGTTGTTCAAAAAGGCTTTGTTTAAACTACTGACTGAGAAAAACTACTATAAATTATCTGACTTCTTAAACTAAAACATTATACGAATTCAGCTCATACATTATCCGTCCTCAGAAGTAAATAGGCAACCGCAAGGCAGAACATGTACAAACTACGATTATGTAAGTAGGCATACATACATATACATAATGTATGATGATATTGGGGGTTATCAGTGAGGTCGAAGAGGTGAATCAATTGGGAACCCCTGATTTATCAGGAGCTTTCGGCGTGATGTCCTGAGATCAGGTTCAGTCAAGTGCAGGGTACAATGACCAAGTGCCCTTTTTAATGGTTAATTGTTATTTAACTTGTGCTGATCACATTTCTGGGGGTAAAGTTGATTGAAGGTTTCTATTACATAATGGCTTATTCTTCCATGTAGTTTTTTTTTCTATTTGTGTATGATTAATTTGTTTAATGTGATTTTGCTAACAAGATGGTTTTGCTGGAAGAAATTTCTTATTAGAGATAAGCTCGCCAATGAAAATGTTCTATTTTTGTAATTTTGTTTATGTTCACTGAAGAATAAACAAAATGAAGTAAAGAAATATACACTTCATTGTGCGATTTCGTATTTTCTATTATTTAATAAGTAGGTACCTACATATAGTTGATGCTTGTGATTGTTGGCACTTTGTGGAAATTAATACACATATTGTGGATGAGTACAAGTGTTAAAAATAAACATAATTTAATAAGTACTTATATCCTACTTAAAGTTGTACGCTTACCTAAATAAACCGATACTTTCTATACTTAGATAAGAAACAAGCAGTATAAGTAAAGAATTATCAGTGACTGACTAGATCTGATGACATGTATTGTATTGATAAGTATGTATTTTTCTTTATACACGTTTGTGTGATTACTCCTCACACACGTTGGGCCGGCGGGTTGGTGAGCGCGGTGCCGAAACCCTTGCACCAGTGACGCCGCTGCCCGTCACCAGTCTGTTTTATATAAGGCCTGGCAATTGGGGATGGATATACCGCCATCCATCGGTCCCAGGCAGTGGGCCACCTGGTTTTGCCTGAGAGCTGTTCTCTTACTCTCCCCCGAATAACTTCGGAAGGATTTTCGAGTAAGATGGTGGTACCTCCACAGTCGAGCCCGGCATCAGCTCTACCACCTTTATACTTTACTTACTGGTTTTTGCCCGCGTCTTGGCTTAGTTGGAAGTGTCTTTTATAATAATGAATATAAGGTGACTTTCGTTTATAGCCAAATTCACACCGGAGACTCGGTAAATGGTCACAACCAACGTTCAATGACCCTGTTTGCGAAATACGCCAAATATTTTTTGTGCCTTTACACTCTTGTTCAAGAATAACTATATACTTGATAACTTTGACTCAATTTAGTGTAGTAAGTCTACATTTTATTTGCGTATTTCACAGAAACGGACATTGAATCTTGGTTCTGACCACTTACCGAGTCTCCAGTATGACTTTGGCTAAATAAACGAAAGTCACCTTATATTCATTATTATAAAAGACACTTCCAACTAAGCCAAGACGCGGGCAAAAACCAGTAAGTAAAGTATAAAGGTGGTAGAGCTGATGCCGGGCTCGACTGTGGAGGTACCACCATCTTACTCGCAAATCCTCCCGAAGTTATTCGGGGGAGAGTAAGAGAACAGCTCTCAGGCAAAACCAGGCGGCCCACTGCCTGGGACCGATGGATGGCGGTATATCCATCCCCAATTGCCAGGCCTTATATAAAACAGACTGGTGACGGGCAGCGGCGTCACTGGTGCAAGGGTTTCGGCACCGCGCTCACCAACCCGCCGGCCCAACGTGTGTGAGTATGGGCATTTCTTCCAGGAGGACCGCTTAGAGTGGCGAAATCTTGGAAAGGCTTATGTTCAGCAGTGGACGAAACAGGGTGATGGATGGATGGAAAGTATAAAGTGTGACTATAACAAACAAGGATCTCGCAACATCACGATCAAAGGACGTCGACTTTATAACAATGTGACCTTGAAAGGTCACGGACCCAATCAGCTTAAAAACGAATGAGGCATAGTAATGGTTCAATATCAGTCTCATCTTACCTGTTTCAAATTCACGTTGAATCAAGATTTTAAATAGCTAGCATTACTCGTAGATACAGCCTCTGCTCTGGTTCGAATATTCGACTAAAATCTGCTAGTCTAGCATAGCAAACCATATCGTGCTCGATAGCGCTCGATACAGTGCTCTGTCGCACTTTGTTGATCTACCTAAAGAGGGACAGACAGTGGTATATCGAGCTGTCAAAGCTCGATATAGTCTACCATGCTAGGTACCCTGGAGGTCATTGTGTTCGGATAACTTCAAACTCCGTAATGGCACATTCTGTTTGGTCTACTTGCTTCGGAGGTACCACCATCTTACTCGCAAATCCTCCCGAAGTTATTCGGGGGAGAGTAAGAGAACAGCTCTCAGGCAAAACCAGGCGGCCCACCATTGCCTGGGACCTATGGATGGCGGTATATCCATCCCTAATTGCCAGGCCTTAAAACAGACTAGTGACGGGCAGCGGCGTCACTGGTGCAAGGGTTTCGGCACTGCGCTCACCAACCCGCCTGCCCAGCGTGTGTGAGTATGGGCATTTCTTCCAGGAGGACCGCCAAGAGTGGTGAAATCGTGGAAAGGCCTATGTCCAGCAGTGGACGAAACAGGCTGATGGATGGATGGATGGATGTGGGTACTGTATGAAATTTACTAAAAATATCGCAAATACACTCGTTCACTGGTTTTACCGACGATTTTTACAAGGGTGAGCATTTATCGCCGTACTTCGGGCACAAATACACGCATTTTAGGGCACGCATGCTCACATCAAGTGTTTTACTTCACCGTAAAAACTCGTGCAGGTCAACCAGCAGGATTCGAACCTGGGTCCCGAGGTTGAGAGTAGTATTACCTACCGACTGAACTACTGCTTTTTTCGACTTACTGTTTTGTACGTCACTGAGCTCTTTATATCGCTGACTGTATAGTATATTATTATTATTAAGTACTTACATCGTACGATATGAAGGGACATAGGCATAGGCCGCCATTATAAAATAGAACAGCAAAATAAAATAAATCTGGAAAACAAAATGGTCCAAGGTTCGACATGTAGCTATTAAGAACACTCTATTCGCCCGAACTCCTATACTAGCGCAGTTCACTGATCATATCCTTATTTATAGGTACCTGCTTATTATATTTTCTTTTTCAACATATCCCATACAATACCCATGACGTGAAACTAAAACATTTATAAAAATCAAATACATACAAAAGTTACAAGCGTTTATAGGCCTGGATTTTACACATATTTAGATTAATGTTTATGTACCGTAATGTCCTAGAAGCGTTAAAAGTTATAACAAATCAAATATTTTTAAGTTTTTCAGTCTAAGCCAAACATCAGTTAAAAATAAATTAGAACACAACTGAAAATCAAACTAAATCACAATAGGAAATAAATTAAATCACTAAAAAGGTAAAATCGCCAGTAAGATATACTAAATTAGGTTATGAATTATTAGGTTATCATTAAGTATCATAATCAAAAACAAAAAATACATACGACCTTGTACTCATGTCATGGAGGGATCCCAAGAGCCTTACGTCTTTCTATGGTACCTATAGTAAACATAGAGGTACGCTACTTCACAGATGATTTTCTTCAAAACGCCCCAGTGCTCTCGACCAAAATACGTAACATTTTGGCTCGTCCCATCTATACCGACGATAACGTAATGGCCTTGGCTCGTGACGTCGAAATCGCCAAGTTACTTGACTCCGTGTGTCACCTCATCTCGTCACATCACGAGGTGTGAAAAAGTTTCGTTGCGAATGTTTTAAAAATAGAACTACTAGTTTTCCTAACAAGAGGCCGTAGAGTCAATAAAGTCGATTCTGAAAGCATTATCTTTAGCAACTGTACAGAATGTACACTCACAATGGGTGTTGCTTAGAGTCAAATGAGTTCTTCCAACTACAGCACCCAGTGCAGCTACTGGAAGAGCTCCACAACACACGCACTATTGTATTAGACAGGCCTGAGTGTTAATCTAGGCTAGGAATAAAACAACCCACCAACACATAAGGCCAATATCAGACTTTATTACTTTTTGATAGAGGCGATTATTGGTTGGCTCATTGGTCTTTGTTTGATTAATTGGAGGGTCTCTAGCTAATAGTACTGAAGTATTTTATTTGCGAAAATAAATAAAATTAGAGTAGATTCACTTACATACACCTATTCACACCTAGTATTACCTATTTTATGAAAAATCATCAAGTAATTTCTCTTGAGGGGAACATTTTAAAACCAAAAAACACAGGATTGAAATATATTTTGTTAGAAAAAAGTATATAAGTTTATAATTGTTTTATTGGCACGTTCACTTACCAAGAATCAACAATTTTTTTTTCTTTATTTATAAGGTGAGTCCAAATTTCTTCAAACGATTTCTCAAAGGTCTAATCTATGCGAAGTCTGATTCCAATTTATATCCGAAACCCACGCGAACGAAGTCGCGGGCAAAAGCTAGTAATAAATAAATAAACTTTAAGAGGAATGTAAATAGTTCAGTGGTCAGAGTGAGAGGTAGTCTTCTTTCATATACCAGTCTTTTAAAGACTGAGAGGGAAGATGCTCTTCTTATAGATAGAGGAAGATCATTCCACAAACGGACGACTTGTAATGAAAAGGAATTGACATAGAAGGACGATGAATGGATTGGGGTAGCCAGGAGTAGATTTTGAGAGGACCGTAAGATACGGTCATGAGTACCATGAAGAAACTGAAAGCGAGCTTTGAGGTATGATGGGGTAGTAGGATTATTTAATACAGAATACAAAAGAGACAGAATCTGAGAATTACGACGACGACGAATAAGAAGCCAATTAAGACGCGAACGAAATTCAGAAATGTGATCGAATTTACGAATACCAAAACTTAACCTGATACTCTCAAGACGTTCGAGTTTATCGAGTTGGATCTAAGTAAGATCGAGGTAACAAATATCTGCGTAATCGAGAATCGGTAGCAAGCAAGCACAATTTTAGTTGATGTTCTTGGTTCAATTAAGGTACTTTTTTTTCATGCTCCTACAGTAAGCGAATATAAGTAGATAGTTAAAAACAATATAAAAGTGAAAAAATCCTAGTTAATATAAATTATGATCACGAGTAGTTAAATATACTACTATACTGATTTCAGATCTACATTCCTGACTCACACTCAAGATAAACTCCATTATGCCTTTTGCCAAGATTTCCTATGATTTATTTATATTTTATGTTATTTTTAGTCACGTCTCCTTCTCACCATAGGGTAAGTTTCCAGAATCAACTAGTACGTCAGCAAATAAGTGCGTCATATCGCGGCGGAATACGCAAAGTGCCCAAAGTGGACGATCGATGTAAACGGATTTTATCAGAGGACATGATAAATAAATTCGCATTTCTATGCATGTCCTCAAAATAAAAATGTTATAGAAGTTTATAACCAGACCGGAGTGATAACCTCTAATGTAATCCGCACGCTATAATAAATTAAACTTGTTACTGCACTCAAAAAACTTTGTTCTTTTTCTGTCACTGTCTCTGTTACTCTTGAAAGGTAAACAATTTTATGGTCTTTTTTTTGCTTAGCCGCGCACCAGTTTGGTTAGCTAGCTTCTCCCTAAGTACACTTTGGGTTAGGACAGTCTCCTGCGTAGTGTCATACCTCGGTGCACCCCTCCCTCCTGACTGAATTCGTTTTGAATTTTAAACTTTTAACGGATACCAAGCGGGGCCGAATTTAGGGGAGGGCAACCGGGGCTGAAGCCCAGGGGCCTCAACACAAAAGGGGCCTCCACAAGAGAGTACACTAATTGTTTTTTCTAATAAATAACTCGCCGTATACATATACGTATTATTAACTAACATACATAAAAATACAGTAAGTTCAAATTGCATAAAGATGTTAAGGTTCACGATGTTTTTTTTTCTACTTCTACTTGTATTGGCTTTGTCCATAAGAACTGTATTTTTCGTTTCATCTTACTTTTTTAAGAAATGTAACTATACTAATTGAAACTTCTGCTACTGAAACTTTGTGTGTAATATATATTTGTTAACTAACCATGTAAGTTTCAGTGTTTATTTTAAAAATCTGTGTTATTTTATAATTCAATTCAATTCAATTCAATTTATTTATATTTACAATTGTTACACAGTTAATATATAGGTACCATAAAGTAACAAAGGCGGGTTTCACTCAACAAATTTAAAACATATTAGGCGAGAAAAAAAAAAATTTCATACTTAAATTAAACATTTTCATTCATACGTCTTTCTAATATTCTCTGAAATTCTCTCATCAAGCACCCTATCCCGGTCGTAAATAAGTCACAGTGTGGTGCCTCAGAGAGCAGAGAGTTGATTAGAGTCCGTGCGCGCGGGATTGCTGACTCGGCGTGTGATCTCGTGCGACAAGCTGTTGTCGAGAGCAGCCGGTGTCGGCGTGACTCACGCGCTTTTGTGTACCCCTCAGGTACAAATATACTTATTAATTTATTGACGAGATCGATGCAATCAATTTTATTCCTAACTATGTTAATTATGAATCTAATAAGTAACATCGATCTTCGTAATTCTAAGGAGTCATATCCTAAATGACCCTCTAGAAACCGCGTGGGATACAAATACGGATAATATGTTTTAGTTCTTTTATATAAATTCCTCAAGAATCGTTTTTGTACTTGCTCCAGCATGAGAATATATTTCTTCTCATGCGGGCACCATACCACTGCGTTCGTTTCGAGTACACTCCGGACTAATGCAGCGTATAAAGTACGAGTCGCTTCCGTAGTTAAAGGCCCGCTGTTGCGTAGCACGAAGCCGAGTCTCTGGTACGCGGTGGCCGTCAGCTTCTGCACGTGAGGGCGAAATGTGAGGTTCGGGTCAAAGAGCACGCCGAGGTCGCGTACCTCCGTGACACGTGCTACTGGCTCGTCCCCAAGCGTGTATTGGTGCTGCGCGGGAGAGTGGGACCGGGTGAAACTCATCATCTCGCATTTACTCGGGTTGAATAAAAGTTTATTTTTGACACTCCATTGAAGAACTGCATCGATATCGTGTTGTAACGCCTCACAGTCCTCCACGGTTTTAATTGTTTTAATTATTTTCACATCATCAGCGAACAATAAAACCTGGGAATCATGGACGGTCTCAGGTAGGTCGTTGATGAGCAGGACAAACAACAAAGGACCCAAATTTGAGCCCTGAGAAATTCCTGACCGCGTGTGATATGAATCTGATAAGTAGGGACCGTATTTCACAAACTGTTTTCTACCTCGTAAGTAACTAGAGAACAGTTTGAGAAGTCCGGGCGCAAATCCCATGTCCCCTAACTTGAAAAGTAAGACATCGTTATCCACGCGGTCAAACGCTTTTTGGAAATCCAAATAAACTACATCAGTCTGCCCCCCTGAATCCAGCTCTTTAGATAGTATATCGACAAGTGTAACTAGGTTCGTAGAGACAGATCGTTTCGGCAAAAACGCGTGTTGTGCGCTGGTTATATGTGGTAAGCATTGCGACAGAAGGCGATCATGTATAGCTGTTTCAAATATTTTAGCTAGTGCACAGAGATTAGCAACCGGTCTATGATTTTCGACCATTTTTTTATCACCTTTCTTAGGTATGGGTGTTACCCTAGATTCCTTCCACGTCTCGGGGTAAGTACACGTTCTTAAAATTAAGTTATAAATAAAGGTTATAGAATTTATGAGCTCGCTAATACATCCTTTAATGATGTAGGCAGGGATTAAGTCAGGACCGGCAGATGTGGTCGGTTTAAGTTTATGAACTGCTTGTCGTATCTCGTTGACGCTAAGTGACGTCACGGTGACGTAACGCGCGCCGGCGGCGGCTGTACCGGAGCTTGCGGGCTCGGGATCCAGTATCGGTTGCGTCGGAAGGAACACAGAATGGAAGTGGGCGGCGAAAGCAGTCGCTGCTTCAGCACCGCGGTATTCGGTGTCTCCTCTTGTCACCACCGTTTGCAGACCGCCACGGTTACGTAGCGTATTCATATATTCCCAGAAGGTTTTGGGATTCTTATGTAACTGTAGTGAGATATCCTTACTGTAATTACTATGTGCGGTTTTAATATCCCGCTTAATTTTTGAGCGAAGTCGCTTAAATTCCGATTGAGAAGTTGTATTACCTGTTCTTTTCCACGTACTATGCATTTTTGCTTTCATTTCGATGTCACGGATTATTGCTTTCGTGTAGAAGACTGGATAAGTACGGCTACAAGAATGCTTCCGTATTTTATTTGGAACGCAGTGGTTGAATATACTATATATCTGACTATAAAAGAAGCTAAGAGCTCTGTCTACGTTATCAAAGAGGTAAAGTTTATCCCAATCAGTATCGCGTATTAAACAATACATGTAGTAAAAGTCTGCTTTGGTAAAATTCCAGTCCCTAGAGTTATCAATATTAGATGGGTCCATGAGAGTTACCTGCTTAGCAAAGTTGTACTGGACCTGCACCGACAGCGGCGGGTGATGCGGGTCAATGTTAGACAACTCGTCCCCCGGGTCCACACCCCGCACAGACACTGCACCGCATTCCGGACCCGTCAGCACCACGTCTAACATTCTGTCATTCATATTGTTCACGCAATTATACTCTTTAAGGTTACAAATTATCTTAAAACAATCAAAATAATGTACTGTGTAATTACTAGCACTATTCAAATTCAAATCTCCCAAAACTAACACTTTGTCACTTGAATGGTTAGAAAAAACGCGTTCAACACTATCGAAATACGTTGTGTATACGTCGTCTTTAGATTTCGGTGGTATGTATACCACATTTACGTAAATAAAATGTTCATTTATTTCGAATCGCGCCCATAGGTCCTCGCCGGTGCCGGTCTCGTACTGAGGTACATGTTCCAAGGTGATGGGCGAGCGCCACAGGATCATCACCCCGCCGCCCTCCCCCCCTCGGTCCCTTCTCAGGATAGACCAGTCCCCGCAGCAGACCTCTGCATCATGAAACGACGGATCCAGATTGGTCTCAGTTATAGCTATTAAATGAATATTTTGATCGATTATATGGAGATTTTGTCTCCAATTAACAAGCTTGGTTCTTAACCATCTTACGTTCTGATAATATACGTTCAGAGTAAACTTTCTATTGTTTATCGCTGGCGTTATTAGACCGGGGTCGTTCCAATCGAAATAACCATCGCTCGGCGGAGAACCCTTGTGGCCAAAACTCCTGGGAGAGACAATCCTGTATCATATCATCGGGAACACCTACCTTAAACGAGGAATAATCGACTGAGCGTTTAGGTTTCATTTTAGTGGCTGAGTAAACAGTGTTTTCCTTTTTGTGATTCAAGTATTTGATTACATTTTCTTCGGTAGTGTCTGTTTTTGCACCCCAGACATGTAAATACTTAATCCTATTGGCTGCACACAGTATTTCGCTAATAGCACCATTACAACGGACAACAGGGCGCCACTGGTGACTCTTTTGTTTGCGCGTCACTTGCGACCACCCTTCTTTGTCTGTTTCGGAAGTTGTATTGGTATTTGCAGCCGTTACCAGGGTTCTTTAGGTCTGTTTGTGTTAATGTTTTCTTTATCGTTTTCTTTTTAATATGTAATTACCCTTTGTAACCTAAATAAATAAATAATTCAGAGAGTAATGAAAAACACAAAATTTTTACAATCCACCTTACTTCGTTCTTTAAAATACGGCCCTGGATACAAAGTACGCACATTTCTGACTTCCTTACATTAACACAGAACCATGTACAAGTGACCGCAAGAGCAGAGGGTCTCAAGAGGTGCAAATATGGGGCCCTTGGCGAGGGCTTCATTTATTTGGCGTAGAGACTCATTAAGTCTCATTGGCTGTGGAATCTAGAGGCAGCTTAATAAAGAAACTAGCTTTTGCCCGCTGCTTCACCCGCGTTTGTTTTGTTTTTAGTCCTATTGAATCTGTTACTATTTTCCGGGCCAATAATTTTAAAGTACATACGTATTTGACTCTTGGTTCTCATAAGTAATATTTTACATGTGATGGATGGCCTTTGTAGCCGAATGGTACGTTATTTGTGCCCGAGGTACGGCGATAGGGCTCACCACTCATTACGTTTGGGACGTAACAATTTTATGTGAAAAGCGGATGTACCACGTGTGAACTGTCACTCGCATTTCACACCTCACAACTTGGACTACCCCTTCGGGGATTCATGTCGTATAAATATGTTGTATTTTATACGTCTGACCATATATCTGTGTCTGTAGGGAACAGTCCTTTCTCAGGAAACAAACAACAGCCTTTGTCCAGATTAAGAGTATGGTTATTACTTTATTACAAAGGTGAAAGAACTATTTTCAAAGTCGGTTCCATAGTAATAAATCAGTTAAATCCTGCTGAACACACTAACAAAGTGATAGCCGCAATCTCGAGTTATGTACGAAATCATCCGTCAAGGATTCCTAATGGCGATGAGGCCAGGATCGAAGTTCAGGTTGCATTATAACAATTTTCAAGTATCATCCTGCATTATGAACACTAACAAAAAGTGAATCTCGAGTTAAGAACTGTCAACCTTTGAGGAGTTCTATGGTGATGAGGCAGGATCAACGATCAGGTGGATCAAGTAATATCCTGCAATGAGCACACTAACACAAGGTGATAGTCAAAATCTTGATTTATGTACTGTCATCTATTGAGGAAACGTCAGATGGGTTCAAGACAATTTTCAAATAATATCTTGCTTGCATTCAGCATATTGGTACAAAGCATTTACCTCAATATCGAGTGATACGCTGTCATCATTTAAAGACTGCCTATCTCTGAAGACCATAATTAGATCACGACCAAACTTAACACGAAAGCTACCTGAGAGTACGACACCTTTCCAAACAAAAAAAAAACCTTTAGAATCGGTTCAGAAATGACGGAATTATGGAGTAACATATACCCAAAAAAATACAGTAAATCGTTTTTGGAATCAGTTAAGAATTAACAAGAGGTGAAGGTAAACTGGTGTAGTTTTCCCGTATCGGAAAATATCATTACTTATGGTGTATGGCTGTAATTACTTTTTCAAGTTTGATATTAGCAAGAGGTGTATCAGGATCGTTGTGGATTGAAATCTTTAGTCAAATTAAACTGATACAGTTTTTCCGTATGGGAAAACGACCGGTATTTTGCACGTATAACCAACCATTAGGTCAACGCACGCCGATAAAGCAGTCAAGCAGCGCTTCCGTTTCGCAGCTTTGCCCGCGTTAAAAGTGATTTTCACATAGGAGTAAAAAGTAGCTTATGTCCTTCCCAGGATCTCAAACTATTTTCATCAAATTCGGTTCATCCGTTTTGACGTGAAAATCGAACATACAGACAGACAAACAAACAAAGAAACACACATTTTCGCATTTATAATATTAGTAGGGATAGGGATTGTAGGGAAGTAGGGATTTCGTGGCGCTTTGTCGATGCTTCAAGTGACGAAAAGGTTGGAAACAACCTTGTCCAAAAAAAGTTTGGCCATAGAACGTGACAACACCGCCAGTCTTTTGGACACCCTTTCCAACGACCGACGGCAGCAGTGATCTGGCCAGCTTTAGCTATTTTATTATATTTTAATACATTGTAGGATTTTATTTTACTTTAATATAGGTTTTTAATTTCAGTCCTGTTTAGTTCAGTCAATATATTTTAAATTAATTTGGAATTAGCTTCGAACTTGTCAAGTATGTTATTTTAACATACGTTTATATTATACAGGCAAGGATTTATCATGAGTAACTATTTCAACATTATTTGCGTCAAATTGCATGAAGGCAAAAATATCTTGACTAAAACCCGTAAGTAAGCCTTCCTGACCAAATAAAACTACTACACAACGCAGAAATGGTAGGAATAAGTCTTTGTAATATAATAGATATACAAGGAAAATGTCGACTTATTGGAAATTCATTCGCTCTACCACGTGCCTTGTCGATGTTATCGACCGATACACGCGCTTGCGACGCGACAGCGGTGAACTCTATTTGCTTTTGTTTAAATATTACACGAAATAAGCAAAAATCGATAACGTTTATATTACGTTCTTCTTATTTTTTTAAGTGCGGGGAAGATATACAAAGAAGTAAACAGACAAATATTATAAAGTTGCTAATTTTCTACGAGTAAATCATTAAAATTCCAGAAAAAAGAGCATTCGGACAAGAATCCGGCCTATGACGAAACTTAAATAAGAAAATATACTTTTTTGAAAGACAGGTAGAGAGAACAAATTTCTGCTTGGTTTAGTTCTATAATCTTATCTAGGTTATGTTGGTGACTGATGGGGAGGTTTACAATCAGTTTCAAACAGTATCTACTTTTCGTTTATCTTATGCGTAATCAAAGTATCTCTTGTATTTTTCCTTCAATGATAAGGCCGATACTTTATCGAAGATCAATCAATACACGTATACCTTAAAACCTATGCGCGTATGTCCGGAACATAGGTAATTATTCAGTCCGTTATTTATGCAAGAGATCACGTGTGTTTCCATTGTCTTCTCCACAACAACGTGATGATGTGACTGTCTTCTATGGTCTGATTAATGAAGTTACACTTACACAAGAAGGGAGGCACATCACATCACTAATGTGCTGACTATACTGGCTATATTGCTAAAAAAAATACACGCCCTTCGACGTTTTTATTGCTGCAAGTGTTGGTGAGTCTCACCGTGAGAGTTTCTTTAAAATATAATATTTATGTTCTGATTCATATTTTAAATAGTCTTTTCAACATATAGAACAATAGTTCTTAGGGTCATAATGCAGCATATTATACACGCGTGCTTTTACTTTACATTATCGCACTAGTGTTTTTTACATTACAGTTTTTTTTTAAATCTTTGCAAAGAGTTTGGTGTCTTGAGAAACGTTTTTGTGAATAAATAGACTGTCTCAGTTGAAATATAATAAATAATCATTTAATTTCATAAAATTACTTATTTTCATCAATAAATTAACTCAAATTTTTGTTGTAAATACAAAAAAATTCAGTTTGTTAATATTTCATATTTGGCTGTTTGGCAATATTTGGCTGTTTAGCTTTTTACGTCAGTGCCTCTATTTCCATCTGCGCAAAAAACAAAATCTCCGCCGCCATTTTTTAAAGAAAATTGTTAGTTCATAGCTGTGTTTTCGATTATGTGGAAAAAAAAAGTGAAATTTTATTATTTTTTCTCGCAAGTGTGTTGAAAAACGTCGTATGAAACGCGTGAACATTAGACATTATAATGTAGGTACTATTACGCCTTTTGTTCCGGTTATTGTTTGAGTATTCCTGTAATTTTACTTTTCCTTCATGCAGAGAACGACCGGCCATATCCGAACTCGATTTAAACTTTGTTAAAAACTACGAACTATTCTCCTAAAGGTAAACCAAAAATGTGAATAAGCTCTCAAATTCCCGTTGCTGTCGCTTCCGTCTAAAAAATGTATATAAATAAAATTTAAGTTTTCTTATTTATGTATGTAATCGCAACCGAGACCAGAATAAATGTACGATAAGTAATACTTATAATACCGTTTTGCTTAATTAATTGTTGATGGCTTTATTCTTGTTTTAACAAAGTTTACGTCCTTACTTTTCGCAAAGATGGGTATACCGTAGCAGTACATAATATAATAAATACAATAATTGATAATATAATAATGATTTATTTTTCCGGGATGACTTTAAGTGTTGAGGTGATGCCAATGTACCCACAATAGAAACCAGTATTTGTATAATGAAAATAATTTTTCATTAAGCCACAATATACACAACAAATAATGTGAATCTCACCCAAAAAACCGCTGACATTCTCGATAATATAGAAGACATACCGATGCCATTTTAATTGTAAAAGACGGCCTTTTTTAGAATGGGGAATTTATTACGGATATGACCCACCAAAATCACTTTTGAATTGGACTATTTAACCAAGAAAACAAGCCCGCCAAGAATGTTAATCAGACGATAATCAATGATGATGATAAAGACGTTTTTTCCATGTCCGGAACTGCTCATTCACACATGGCTGCCTCAACATTATCCACTCGGTAAGTGTTAATGCCAGTACAGCCTATCTTTAATTTATGAGGATTATTATTTATACAACTAATAGCAGCTACTTATTACCTTTTCTTACTTTACCCTACAAAACAGCATAGATATAACGATAGCAGTATCTTAACTATTCTTAACAACCGCGGTGATATCAAACTTCTTTAAAAATCCTAGTTCAGAATAAGTTAGGCGGCAGCCTGTATAAATGAAATTAATAATTTCGGATTAAGTTTTTATTAATGAACTTCAAAATATCAAGAATTTTAATAAAAATTTGTGACGGATTAAGGCGCAGGTAGTCCTCGATTACCTTGACGCTGTCAGCCGTCGTCGTCGGCGTCGCCGGCGCAGGCACTCGCTATCTCGCGACATCCCTTACACAGGTAAAGACTATGTAGATTTATATTTTCTGCATTGATTTTAATAAGCAATGTTTTCCTTATATTTTAGTGCACAAACCATACAAATAGCATTAGTAGTTTTAAGGAAATAAACAGTTTTAGTCTAAACATAGATTTACGTTGGAAAATACTTTCATACTCTTTTTGATTTATATTTTCTGCAATGATTTTAATAAGCGCTGCTTTCCTTGTATTTTAGCGCAAGAACCATACAAATAGAATAAGTGGTTTTAAAGAAATTACCAATTTATATTTTAAAACAGATTGACTTTGGAAAATGTGTTCATTCTGTTCCTTATACGCGGGAATAATTTCCTGCAATGAAATTAGTTTTTATAGTTGAAATAAGACTATCAATTTCTTTTTTTATTTTTAAAAATAACTTAGCCGCAGTAAGAGTTATTTCCGGATAACGCTGGGAGGGGGTGTTACACCATAGTTCTAAATCTAAAATATCAAGTTTTGCAACAAATTTGAACCACCCTGACTGATGCCATGGCGATAATAGTGACACCTGAGAGTTCGAAATTAATTAAAAAATGGCTGGCTATGTTACTCTATAATTACTACATGCTAGCTACATGTATAGAGACGAGAAGGTTGAAAGGAAGTATTGTGGTTTCAAGGTAGAATTTAAGTCAACATTACCAATAAATTAAAACCTGGCTGCCAGAAATATAGTGTCTATCGACGCTTCTCGAATGGTGATGAGAATGTCGACCGGAATGGTGTCATCAACAAACAACAAGAAAAGTCAATGTTATGGAAATGATCTGAGTTGCAGCTAATTTTGCGTCATTGTGCGCAAGATCGTGTTGGCTTGATGATAACAAATATCTATGAAATGAAATGACACATACTTCGCAATACGTTATTTATAGCTGTAGGAACTATGGGGACAAAGTTGGGAGAAACTTAAACATCAATAAAACTCTAACACAGAATGCCCTAAATATAGAGCGTTCAAAGCGGCGGATTCTGAGGTGCTCTCAAAAAATAGTGTTCGAGTTGTTTGTGCATTTGTATACGAGGGATATCAAGTCGTGTGCGTTTTCGATTGTTTGGAGATGAGTATAGGTATTCCTGCTCAGTTATAAATGGTAATGTAAAGTAAAGAGGACATCGAAAGACCAGCTGCGCCCGCGCCGATGGCTCCTGTTCCATTACATATTGGGGTCAAGCGCCTCTGTTAATACATCTAAAGGAATTGAGAATGATAAGAGATTATCCAAAATTACAGGTCGCTTGCTTATCATCACCATAAAAAATGAAAACCTAATTAACCTCATTGTCTAATTAGAATAACGTGTTGATAATAAAAATCTTTATTGGGTATAATTAGGAATGAATAAAGTCTTATAGACTTGGCGGGCGGGTGAATGATATTTGCGAAGCTTTGTCTAGATTCTCAGGCTTAAGAGAAAGTCGGTCTTAGCGGTTACATCGTTTACTTACTTGACAAGGTTGTTTTCCCTCTTTTAACTAAATTCAACGAAGACTTGGCAAAAATTGTGCAATACTCTACTACCGATAACGGTAAAAAGGTTTTCAGTAAATATGTAAGATAACGTGAATTAAAATTAGGTACTTACGTGTGCATGGATTTTCCTTTCGTAGATTCCTTGATGCCGCTGGAGTTAGCACGACGAAAAGGACTACATTTGAGACGGCACTAGGAAGGGCTTTCGATGCGAACTACAATGAGCCCTGAGAAACACGACTTCACGTGGTCACATCGAGTACACGAGTGGAAGTCGAGCGCCCTATTGGTGTGGTGTGGTGACGATATCACACATCTTCATCGCTGCTTTTGCCATTGCCCTGGTACATAACCAGCAATGTAAAGCGAAATATGTCCTGCCCCAGTAACATCTTTTTGCTTTTTTAGTAAACGACCCGTTTCATTTTCTGCATACAATTGATTGGTATCGATTTATTTTTAATTCTCCACGCGGCAGATACTTTTTTTAAAGATATTGCCAGTTGCTGGCGCCATCTATTGGCAGTGCTTGGAACCTCAACCTTCAGTAGTTTGCAATCAAGGGTTTCATTCTCTACTCTCGAGTTTCTTCTTGTAATATCATTTAGTAACTAAATCGTGTTTATACCAAAAGATGTCAGTATGATGGCAAAATGACAACATTTTTAGAACAGAGTGGATGCAGTAATATAAGAGCTATTTATAAGTCCTTAGTACATAACAAGAATGCGTGAGCTGTATACCTAGCTATATACCTACTCAATATGGCTGCTAATTGAATGATGCTGATTAAATCTATACTAATATTAAAGTATCTAGTAAGAAAGTCGTGTAGTCTGTATGTCTTGTTCAGTGTTAACTCAAAAACCACTCAAAAGATTTGGACGATGCAGTTTTTCTTTATTATCATCGAAGTGACCCCTGCTATTCAATTTGTTCCGTGGTTCAACATAATAGTAGATATAGGCTTTATATAGCCTGGGGGCATAGCCGCGGGCAAAGGCTATTACTTACATAAAAGTAGTTTCTAAAGCCGATTCTGAAGGCTTTAATTTTAGTAAATTTTCTTCATTCCAAAATAGTTCTTTAGTGTTAACAACAGAAGCTAGGTTTATATATTGCTTTGGGAAAATTTTTGGTTCTGACAGCACTAAAATTAAAATTTAAGCCTTCAGAATCGACTTTATTATAACAAGCTACGAATAACTTGTTTGTACCTATAGATAACAAGATAGTAATAAATAATCAACCAAGACTAACCTAAGCTAACGCTAGTTTATATTTGATGTTCATTTGTTTATGAGTGGGTGTTCCGTCTACTTTTTATATCTTTTGATACAAGGTGACTTTGAACAAGTTCATAGGCACAAATGATATTGTTCGTGTTTTACAAAAAGGGTCCGTGATTAAATATTGTAAAATTTTGTAAATGTGATTTGTATGTTCGATCATCATACAGAAAACCGCATCCAAACCGTTGAGTGGTTCTCAAATTAAGATGGAACATACATAATGACTATTATTTTCATTTTAAATGGAAAATATTTTTACTAGTATTTTAAAGAAGCCAAAAACTTCCATTTTTAGAATTTCTGTCTGTCTGTTTGTACATATTTATGTATGTAATATTTAAAATTTAATGTTATTTAAAATGAAAATAATAAAATGCGAAATACGTACATACTTTTGTTGCGAGAAATTCAGAGTCGGGCGCTTCGTTGAGAAACTCCTCAATGTTAGAAGTGGTAAAAATCTTGGATTTCTTTGGTTTGTAGCTGGTTGCCTTTTGCTTTAAAAACGCCATCAGTTTGGAATATTTTTCTATGTGTACATAATTTTTTTTTTTATTGTTGCTTTAAACATCGAGTAAATACTCCAAAGTGTGCCTTATTTTCTTGTTTCAGATAGTTCAATGAAGTATGATAGCATTATTGTCTCCGAAAACGTTTTCGCGCCTTTGGAATGAACAAATCGTACGGTTCTATGTATTTTTCGCGCGATTTTTCCGGAAGAAAACTCAACTCGGCATTATGTACCGCTTGCACGAATTCTGCAGGTGTTAAATTTATATCTTCGTCGCTGCTAGCCTCGCTCATATTTTATGATTTCTTTCGATTTTATCAAAAAACAAACCAAAATAATGGAAGGAAAATTAATTGAATAAAGAGAAGGAAATTTTAAAGTTTTTGTTTTTAATCAAATTTTCTTGCTGGCCAGTGCGATTATTCTTTAAATGAGGCTGGCGCATGACATGAAATAAGTATTTGCATTTCAATGGACTGGCTGCCAACGAGGTATAGATCGATCCCTAGTCCCCGCTGGCTGCAGAGAATATAAACTATTCACAGACATATAATTATTACTAAGTAAGCAGACCAAACATAAGGATTCAATAGCGTGGCAAGTTTCTATACAAAAAATAAGCTACATTTAGGTTTCATGGTACGAAGAAACGTACAAAAATGGGTTGCTTTTGCTGGCTTATGCTTGGAACATATTTTTAAATTCCTAAACTAATCTCTAGTATATATTTTGTTTGGAAACAAGGAATATTTATATTGAAAAGGGTCCGAAGTTCACTGAGCTAAAATTGCCACGCGTCAACTCTATGCGTTTATTATTAATGTTAGGTCTGCTTCTATATTATACGTCTATGAAACTATTACGAAACCAATGAGGTTCTATATATATGTAATATTATTGTACAAAAGCTTTATTGAACAAAAATATTCGAATTTTAAAATCACTTTCCACGCTAGCGGATAAAGTGCGCCTTTCCACCCAGATTTCGAATGATAAACAGAGCCTTTCCGAGCTTGTGAGGTGAAAAAAATATTGAATTAGATGCGACATTTTTACTGCTTTATTATTATTATTGTTCGTATATAGGTAGATTAGCCTTTCGCTCGCGGCTCCGCCCGTGTTTATTTAATCTCTGCCCCGTTTTCGGCTTCGGCGTTATTTTAACAACATTCCTTATCTCTATCTCTATACCATGGATGAGTCTATGCTCTACACATAATAAAATACAACGTCTGTCTATCTGTTATTTCTCTTATATTATAACTTGAGAACCACTCAATGGATTTTGATGCAGTTTTCACTGAATTATAAAGCAATTATAAGCACACGACATGTAACGGCAGACCCTTCGAGTTTGGGCTTATTTGATTGGTATTTATTTGCACTTTGGTGTGACCGTTGTATATTGTCGTTCAATAAATCATATTAAAACAGTATACCATTTCAGTTCTTATTCGGCCCACATAGAGGTTACTTTCCAACAAAGTTACTACTTGTACAGTATATTATCCATCCATCATCCATCCATTAGCCCGGGTATGTCCTCTGCTGGACTTGGCTTTCCCAAATTTCGCCACCCACGTCCTCATCATCCAGCCGCTACCCGCAACCTCCTTCAGGTAGTCGATACAGCGGGTACGAGGTCGGCCTACGCTACGCTTAAATACAGTATATTATACATTATCTACATACTGTATCTACCTATACAATTATACAACATTCTTATTACGTTCGTGTGAAGCTGAGATTTCTGTAGCAGACGCTCTGGTATAACAACATCTGCTCTGATGTTGCTTAAAGATAAAAATAAAATTGCCCAAAATTTTAAATTAAAAATTAACATTGTCATGAAATCATGTTATGTTTTTAAGTCTAGCGGACATTGAGGCAAACGTGCTCTTTTTCCTGAATTTCGTTGGAACGAGCTCTACTGACCAAATACAGGTAAAAAAATTCCTTGTAATGACTAGATGACGATCCGGTCTATAGCAGAATACGCGGTCATCAGGTTTTACAAATAAAAAAACCCGCCTGTCTTCGCGTCAAAATCTGGGGACACGGGGTATTTATGACGTAGCAAAGATGGCGGCTGTGAGTTAAGTTTTTTGCCATTTTCTCGAATTCTATTCAAGCGATTTATTAGTGTGAGGTATTATTTAAAGATATTTTTATGCTCTATTCTTGATTTCTTCGCATTTTTTATGTAACTATAATATTTTTATATATATGAGGCAACAAGTGATTTGTCAATATAATTGTTATTATCTTTTAAGAATATTTTGAAAGCTATAAATTTCAATAGGCATATAAAATATAATAATAAAATATAATTTACAATAAAATTATGACCGTTATCATTTCATTGCTGCCACTCTACGCGCGTTTTCCACAGTATAGTAGTAAAGTATTTTTAAGGTAAGTGTACTCATAAACGGTTCTATTTATACAAAAATAAAAGAAATATTGGATAATATAATTTATTTATTTATATGTTGCATAGTTATATTTAAAATAATAAAGACAAACTATAACTAAACATCATACCACAAAGAGTAATAAGGAAAAATTATTCTATTTATTCTCAAAATTGTATTGATTATAACATATTTCTTTTCCAGCATGCCATATATACCAACCATACATTTTTGTCCTTTACGGACGCACCCAGATCTCGGAGATCTATAATCTGTCTTGCAATGACAAGTAATGAACTCTAGATCTTTTAAAGAAATAGGGGAGTTTGAAGTGTGGATTGGCTTAAGTATCATATTTTCTAATCTCCATCCAGTCTTCTGGAGATAGCAATGTTGGCAACGGGATATCTGCAGATTTCCATACCAACGCCTGGTAATTTGCCCTTTAAATATGATATTTTAAGGCTTCTCTAGAAGGCGGCGATTTTTCGAAACATTTAATATGATGGAAAACTGCAGTTTTTAAATGATTGATGTCGTCAAGGCCTCGAAGAGATGGTTTTTTTGTCTGTATAAACTGAAATCGTGAACTTTTCGTCATTTTTAATTATGGTCGGTGTTATTAATGTTTGTCAAACTCTTTCCAACAGGATTTTTCGGTGAATCCTGAAAGAGAGCTTGTCGTGTCCCTGTTAAACACCCTGTTAGAGCATGGAAAGCTAACAAGTTGTTTTTTTTTCGCTCCTAGAATTTGTGCAATATCATGTACAGGTACTTAGTAACTTAGGCTTTGCTGATGGGCCAAACTGAATCCAAAATCCAAACATTTTTGGCAACTTTTCATAGAAATGTGTTAACAAAAGCATGACATCCGTGTCTTTGCTCATTCCAATCAACGTTTTGTAACCCATTTGGAAGGTATTAATAGCATGTAACAGAAATCTTGTATCTGCTTCTTCATGTGTGCTTGATAAGTGGCTTGTGTTTTGATTTATATTTGTTTTTACAATAAGAGGGTGCTCAAACCCACCCATAGCCAACAATTCTAGATCATCTTTTAGAGTTGCTGCATGTTGTACTAATTCATCAGAAAGATATTTGGCAAGATTGGCTTTATTGATCTTTCTTTTATTATTTATCTTTCGACCATATTTAAAAATGCCGAAACGTTTGTGATTTCAGTTTATACAGACAAAAAAAGCCTTGACGTCATCAATGATTTGAGAACTGCTGCTTTCCATCATATTAAATGTTTGGAGAAATTGCCGCCTTCATTTACAGGGCAAATTAACAGGCTTTGGTATGGAAATCTGCAGATATCCCGTTGCCAACATTGTTACCTCCAGAATACTGGATGGAGATTAGAAAATATGATACTTAAGCCAATTCACACTTCAAACTCCCCTATATCTTTAAAAGATCTAGAGTTCATTACTTGTCATTGCAAGACAGATTGTAGATCTCCGAGATGTGGGTGCTTCCGTAAAGGACAAAAATGTATGGTTGGTATATGTGCCATGCTTGAAAAGAAATGTGTTATATTATAACCAATACAATTTTGAGGATAAATAGAAAAATTTTCCTTCTTAGTCTTTGTGCTATGATGTTTAGTTATAGTACTTATAGTTTGTCTTTATTGTTTTAAATATAACTAAGCAACGTATAAATAAATAAATTATATTATCCAATATTTGTTTTATTTTTGTATAAATAGAACCGTTTACGAGTACACCTACCTTAAAAATACTTCACTATTATACCATGGAAAACGGGCGTAGAGTGGCAGCAATGAAATGATAACGGTCATAATTTTATTGTAAATTATATTTTATTATTATATTTTATGTGCCTGTTAAAATTTATAGCTTTCAAAATATTCTTAAAAGATAATGACAATTATAGCGAAAAAATGTTTTTATTAAAATTTATATTGGAAAATACGTATATTGGATGGATTCGATTGATGGTTCTTGGTGGAATATCATGGAAATGAATGGAATATTTTCTTTTTTTTTTTTTCTTTTTTTTTTATATATTTGCTTGTTAAAAATGTTTTCTTTTGTTTTCTTTCTGTAATGTAAATAATTAATAATTTGTTGGCCCGATGATGTGTAATACGAAACCGGTAGCCTAAGTTAGAATAAAAATAAATATATGTGGAATAAAAGTACAAGAATTGGTGTATAATTTATTCAGGAAAATACGTAGGTAAAGTAATATATTAGATATTATATTATGTTTTTATTATTATTTTAAGAATTTTTGTACTTCGCATTTAACAAAAAGATAGAGAAAATTGGAATATCTTTCAAACGAGCTTTAAGGCGGTCACAACTGTACAACACCGCATCGACTTTGAAATTTTCACAACGCCATATCTAGCAGTGTAGTAGTCAACGTCGTAGTGTAGCTCGCTTGTTAATAGCACTGCAAGAATGATTTATACCTTTTTAGACAGCCTATTAAATATGCTATATTTATTATAGTAACAAAAATTTGGATTAAATGTATATTAAGGATGTTGTGGTGAGTAATATATACAAAATTATACTGACAAATCACTTGTTACCTCATATAGTAAAAATATTAAAGTGACAAAAATGCGAAGAAATGAAAAATAGAACATAAAAATATTTTATAAATGATACCTCACACTAACAAATCGGCTGAATAGAATTCGAGAAAATTGCAAAAAACCTAACTCACAGCCGCCATCTTCTTGTTACGTCATAAATACCTCTTGTCCCTAAATTTTGACGCAAAGACAGGCAGCATCGCCATCTAGACATCACGAGGAATTTTTTGGTACTTGTTTTAGATAAATACTGCTCGTTCCGACGACTTTTGTCAAAATCAAGGCCCGGCCGATAGATTATTTTTTTAATCGTAATATTATTTACTTTAAATATAAAATTGACAAACATGTATTAGTTAATTAATTGTTTGACTGCCAGCAAGCCTCCCATCCACCCAGATGAAATAAATGGTGAAATATGCATTAGTGAATTAACTATTTCTGTTTGACTGTCCGCAAGACCCCCTCCACCCAGATAAAATTGTGATATATCATCATCATCATCATAAATACTTTATTGCACAAAAAAATAAGTACAAAAAGGCGGACTTAATGCATAAAGCATTTTCTACCAGTCTACCCACAGATGGTACAAGATAAATAGGTAGGTGGGCGTGCAAGAAGAGTAAAAACTTAAAAATTACAAATTAAATGAAGATACTACTCTAAATTAATAACTATAGGTAACAATACCTAAAAAGAATATATGTTAATACATAAATAAATACAAGTTTTAATAAGTATATTGTAAATAAATACATAAATAAATACATACCATGACTGCAAAAAATAATAAGAATTAAAGAAGTTCATATTTGTGTGTTTTTGGAGAGGTAGTGTCTGTGCACAGAATACTTAAAGGAGTTACGGGAGGGGGCTTTTCTGACATCGTCGGGAAGTTCGTTCCAGAGACGAACAGCAACCACACTAAAAGAATTGGATACAAATCCGGAATGATGCAAAGGAATCGAGAGAAGAAGGTTATTTGAGGATCTGAGCATTCTATCGTGTATTAGTGAATTTAATATTTCTGTTTGACTGTCCGCAAGCCCAACTCTACCCCGATAAAATTGTGAAATATGTATTAGTGAGTTTACTATTTCTGTTTGACTGTCCGCAAGCCCAACTCCACCCAGATAAAATAGTGAGTGAATTAACTATTTCTGTTTGACTGTCCGCAAGCCCAACTCCACCCAGATAAAATTGTGAAATATGTATTAGTGAATTAACTATTTCTGTTTGACTGTCCGCAAGCCCAACTCCACCCAGATGAAATTGTGAAATATGTATTTAGTGAGTTTACTATTTCTGTTTGACTGTCCGCAAGCCCAACTACACCCAGATAAAATTGTGAAATATGTATTAGTGAATTAACTATTTCTGTTTGACTGTCCGCAGGCCCAACTCGACTCCACTCAGATAAAATTCTGGCTACAGGTAACTGAACACACCGACCTAGGTGTATCTACATCACTATTATACTAAGTGAAATGAAATCAACGGACCAAATTCACACTGGAGACTCGGTTAGTCGTCAAGAACAAGGTGAAATCCAAAAATATTATTTTTTCTTACTGTAGACTAGGAATTGTACTTAAACTAGTCCAACCAGTAAGGGAGCAAAAAAAATCATATTTCGAATTTGGCCAAAAGGATTACTAAACTTAGTTCCTGATCACTAACCGAGTCTTCAGTATGAATTTGGTTCGGTTGATTTAATTTTACCTTATACCTATATATAATTTTTTTGCTGATTACTTAAAGGACCGACAACAGTTCGTTAGCTATGGCTGCTACACATCTCGTCCTTATTTCACACGCTCGGGTGTCAGCCAAGGTTCGGTGCTTGGCCCGTTACTGTTCCTTATAATGATTAACGATGTTGTAAAAGTTATCAAGCACGCTAAATGTTTGCTATACGCTCACGATATCAAATTATACATGGAAATAAGTGACGTCTGTGATTGTGTATTGCTTCAGAGAGTTATTGAGGCTCTAGAAGAATGGTGTCGCACAAATAAACTAGAATTTAATATTTCAAAGTGCTACACCGTGTCTTTTACTCGTCGAGTCCAGCCGGTCCGCCATGATTATAAGCTAGGCGGAAAAGATATCCCACGTACCACATCCATGAAGGACCTTGGTGTTTTATTCGATCCGAAACTCACATTTAACGACCATATCAGGCGTATCGCTGTTGAGTCCTTTAAGCGTCTTGGATTTGTGTTGCGTAATATGTGGGATCCAAAAGACCCTATGACTATAAAGCTGGTATTCTATGCTTTGGTTCGGTCGAAACTAGAATATAGCTGTTCTGTGTGGAATCCTCACGAAGCATCTTACACGTTAATGCTTGAGAAGGTGCAAAAAGCTTTTTTAAGGTTTATGTACAAGTAATTGTTCGGCTATTATCCGTTTCTCTACCCGTCAAGTTTCTTGCTCGGCATGTTAGGTATGATCTTCTTGAATTCTAGGCGAAGTAGTTGCGAGTTAGTTTTCGCTCTAAAAATGTTGAGGGGAGAAATCCACTGTCCTGAGTTGCTTACTGGGCTCCTAAGGCTGTTTGCACCAGACAATAAAATGCGTGCGATGGCGCTCGTGTCGGAAGCGGCAGCTGTTTGCTGCACCCATCAGCCGCACGCACGCTCACGCCACCTCAACCATGTGTAAGATAACGAAAGCTCTCAACGCATTCATTGAGTCCGAACCGTCTGCTGACGTGCTCTTTGATAGCAAATGTCAATTAGTTTGTAAGTTTATTAGTTATTGCATGGCCATAAGTTAAGTTTAATTATGTAAACTAAACTTTTATTTAATAATAAGTATTAAATAATTGCTATAATTGGGTTCACCCGTAGTAATTATAATAAATAAATAAATAATAAAAACTATTGAAAATCGAGGTTAGTATAAAACTTTTATGAAAATGTCAGGAAATTTATAGAAATATCATTAATTTTGTAAGGTATCTACGCTTCTGGATTTGGTAACCCTACCCCCAGGTAAAAATCCTAGCTACGCCAATGCAATAGCTACGCCATCTTGACCACTAATTCGGAAGTTGCGGCTGCGAATTCTAATTCCATAGAGTCTAATCCGTGTCGGTTTGCTTCGAAAGGCACGTTGACGTAACTAGGATATTATGTACCTGGGGCTAGCTGCAATTCATAAAGTAGAAATAATCCTCTATACGTACCCTCATGAGATGATACATGACTCATGACACATGACTCATGACACATATGAGATCACATACATACAAAAATACTAATCAAATAACGCCTTGAATTGGATAAAGCATGTTTTTTTATCAATGACACCCGTATTTATGGGGGGGGGGGGGGGCAATGAACATTAAATCTCTTAAATTGCAAACTTTAAATAGTAAACGGTAAAATTTCCGAAATTCCCGATTTGAGCGGAAATCTCTAGGTACCTGGCAACACTGGACCGTGGCATTTCTCTCGTGACCTGCCTCAAGCAGTTCGGTCCATGTGTTCATTCATTGAGCTGCTTCCCCCAGATCAATGAACTGCCGAAATTTAGCGGGCTTCGTACCGTGTGTGAGTGAGTATTGTAAGGATGCCGGGCATTGCCTGGCCCGAATGGCCCGAAATATATCTCACAAAAATTAATTTTAATGTTTTTTCTTACTTTTATTCATATATATATCAAAATTCTGAGTATGTAAGTGTGATGTAAGGTACTATAACACCTCGTAGTCAGGATTCAAAGAGGCGAGGCGTCTTCACCACCGCTGACACACAAAATGGTGCTTCAAAAAGTTTTAATAAAATAGGAATAAATTCTAATAAAAAAATCAAAGTGTCTGTATTACAACTAGATGGATAGACAAAAATTAAAAAAAAATAGTTTTGGCCTCAGTTAATACCTATTTAATTTAAAATTTCGCAAAAATATTTTAACTTTTAAAAATCGTGTGTCGTTAGTATTTGTCAATTTTGCAAACACCCCCTTGAAAATTAGGCACTTAATTTTTCATTCAAATTTTTTATCAATTTAATTCTTCTATTTCGATGTACTTACATGCCCTTCCCTGCCCTCCCCCTGAAATGAGATCTATAGCGTAGCGACGACGACGCGAGCAAATCTTTGTTTGGTTTTCTGCGGCTCTTATCTACTCTAACGTCTCCGAAGCTCTAGATTATTGATAAGTCTGTTCTTGGTTTTTGTCTGTCCTGGCTTACATAATTATCACTATAAACTAATAATAAAAGGGTTAAGAAGGACTATAAATAATAAATACATCTTAAAATAACATAAACTAATTACTTAATTTAAAAAAAAACAAACATAGTGTTTCGATAGATACAATATTCAAAGTATTATGTTATTGTAAATGTAAACGTAGGTTTACTGAACTAAAGACATGACCTATCCTAACTAACTAATAACACACTGTATACTAGTACTTACAACTGAGAGTAACTCCGCTACCTGCCACCGCCCTGACCTACTCTAAGGTCCATAAGCTCACAAAATAGCCTTAATAGTACTATGTAGATAGATGTAGGTTTACCGACCTAAGGAGATGACCTATCCTAACTCTAAAATAATGAATTAACATAATCGTACAATTGAGAGTAAGTCTCTACCTGCCGCGCCGCCCCGTGACCTTCTCCAAGGTTCCCAAAGGTCCTAAAAACAGTATAAATAGTGTTATGTACGAGTAGGTAGATGTAGGTTTACCGAACTACAGACATGACCTATCCTAACTCTAAAATAATGAATTAACATAATCGTACAATTGAGAGTAACTCTCTACCTGC
The DNA here is from genome assembly GCA_910592155.1 of Ypsolopha scabrella. Lineage (NCBI taxonomy): Eukaryota > Metazoa > Arthropoda > Insecta > Lepidoptera > Ypsolophidae > Ypsolopha > Ypsolopha scabrella. Next base: position 17,186,725 of record OU342975.1, on the reverse strand, counting down.
CGCGCCGCCCCGCCCCATGACCTTCCTTAAGGTTCCCAAAGGTCCTAAAAATAGTATAAATAGTGTTATGTACGAGTAGGTAGATGTAGGTTTACCGAACTACAGACATGACCTATCCTAACTCTAAAATAATGAATTAACATAATCGTACAATTGAGAGTAACTCTCTACCTGCCGCGCCGCCCCGCCCCATGACCTTCCTTAAGGTTCCCAAAGGTCCTAAAAATAGTATAAATAGTGTTATGTACGAGTAGGTAGATGTAGGTTTACCGAACTACAGACATGACCTATCCTAACTCTAAAATAATGAATTAACATAATCGTACAATTGAGAGTAACTCTCTACCTGCCGCGCCGCCCCGCCCCATGACCTTCCTTAAGGTTCCCAAAGGTCCTAAAAATAGTATAAATAGTGTTATGTACGAGTAGGTAGATGTAGGTTTACCGAACTACAGACATGACCTATCCTAACTCTAAAATAATGAATTAACATAATCGTACACTTGAGAGTAACTCTCTACCTGCCGCGCCGCCCCGCCCCATGACCTTCCTTAAGGTTCCCAAAGGTCCTAAAAATAGTATAAATAGTGTTATGTACGAGTAGTTAGATGTAGGTTTATCTAACTACAGATATGACCTATCCTATAGTTTAAACATGATTAAAAACTTGATTCTAAAACTTGATAGGCACCGCTTAACTTAACAATATCAAAAGTGAATTGTCAGGTTAGTCGCTGCAAAGCCAAAAACTAGATATAAGCATAGACAACCATGATATAAGAAGCAACTTTTACTATTTACTGTTCGCGTAGGAAATGTTTCATACATTTTCAAATTCAAATGATACTTATTTTGTAAAATAGGTTAATAAAATACAGTCATTACACGCTCATATAATAGGATAAGACAAAAAATAATACGGTAAAATAAAATACAATAAAAATATTTAAAAGTTAGAATTACTTAAATTGAATAAAATTATATACTCACATACGTGAATAACACGCGGGCGGAGCCGCGGGCAAAAGCTAGTAATGTATATTGTTATGTTATGTTGCGATTCGATTCACGATCACAATTGCGTATAGTCGAGAGAAAAATAAACTTTGAACCCAAAAATAGTAAGTAACCGACTTCAAATGGTACAGCAGCATTCATTCATAAGTTGCATAATAAGTACCGATCGTACCGATATATGGCTTTAGCGGACTTCTTTCTTCCGGAAACATAATGTTTTCTGGAAGACGGCGCGGCGCATTCGTATTGGTTTTTGTGTTGCTCTACTATATGGACCATAACATACTTTCTTTTGAAACAAATGAAGGACGTTGTACATTATTGCAGTTATGAGCCTCCATAAGCAATTTGATCTCAATCCTTTTTTGGCACTGCCTATGTACTGAACCGGCCCCTTTTTCAAATTTATGTCTTTGGTGGGATTAACTTTTTATCTTTGACATAAATGGAAAAATCCGTCGGATGGCAATTATTTGAATACGAGTGGAAGTGGAAACACAAATGAATTCAATCACACCAACCTAATCCATCCATCCGTTAGCCTGCGTTCGTTCATTGCTTGATCAACACAGGCCTTTCTTTCTAAGATTTTGCCACTCTTGGCGGTCCCCCTAGAGGAAATGCCCATACTCACAAGGGTGGTATCTTACGTTATTTTGGGTATCTGTACTTTATACTTTTGAATAGCAATAAAGTACATGAAAATACTTTATTTTAACCTTAACTTTAATCTCGACGTGAAATTATACGTAAATGATAACACCACCTGCTGCAGCGCAGCTGAAGGAAAATCCTGGCAAAATTTTATGACTTGTACGTTTAGGTACGTTTGTGCAAAAGCACAAAATAATACAGTTTCACATAGAATGACGACCCCACTGAGGGGTCAAAATATAACACATTTTACTTTATATTATTTCTGTGTGTTAATTAATAAAATTAAAAACTAACACATAGAATAAAGGATTTTTTTAAAAGGACTGTACTTTATATTTATCTTCCCTGGAATGATATATACGTTATTTATTCTAAGAAAGTTGGCAACCCAAGTGCTCACACACGCTGGGCAGGGGCCTTAGAACGAGGCACAAAAATAATGTCTTATTATTATAAGGCATATAGCCTTGAAAGAGTATTTTGCTGTCAAACTTGATTTTTAGTATGCAAGCTAAATTAAGTTTGACAACTGAAGACTTTTTCAAATGAAATGATGAAATGAATACTATACTTTATTTTTGCAATGTAGGTACATAAATACACTTATCGAACGTTAGAATATATTAAATAAGTAAAATGGTTAAATTTAAAAGAGGAAAATACGATACCTTATATTAAGATTTGGGTAGGTATACATACTTAATAAGTTAATACACGTACATAAACTACATTAAAGGTATATTTAATGTATACAATAATATATATATACCTACTAGGTATATGATAATGATAGCTAACCATATACTAAATACTAATACGTTACATATACCTAGTCGGTTCTTACTGTCACTGGCCATTTATTTTAAAAATAGAACACCTAGAAAAAAAAATGAAATGGTGTTCGATTTTAAAATATTTTTTGATCAATAATCTGCCAAATCACAATTACATTCATTCATTTTTACGATGGAGTGGACTCGCAAAGAGGACTGTGTAGCAATAATTGCATTGCATCGTTGCGGCCATCCACCGAAGACGATATTCAACTTGCTTCGAAAATTAAAAATCACGAAGAGGTTCGTGTACCGTACCATCAAGAGGTACAATGAAACCTCTAGTGTCGATGACGAGAAAAGAGCTGGCAGACCTCGTTCCGTTAGGACTCCAGGGGTCATCAAAGAAATCAAGGCGCGTAATGCAAGAAATCCCGTCCGCAAGCAGAAACTGATGGGTTTGGAGATGGGATTAACCAGAAGTACCGTAAAAAAGTACTCAATGAAGATCTGGGACTACGAGCTTACCGAAAAAAGTGTGGACATCTTCTGAACGCGCGTCTGATAGCTATGAGAGCCAAAAAATGCAAAGTTTTGCTAAAGCGGTACGCAAGAAACGGACACCGCGATATCCTGTTTACAGACGAGAAAATTTTCAATATCGCAGAGAAGTACAACAAACAAAATGACAGGGTGTACGCTACCAGCTCTGCGGCCGCTGGAAATGCCATTCCTAGAGTGTAGCACGGCCATCATCCATCATCAGTCATGATTTGGTTGGGAGTGTCCTACTATGGCCCTACTGAAGTGCATTTTTGTGAAAAAGGTGCCAAAACCAGTGCAAAAGTGTACCAAGACACGGTTTTAGATTGCATAGTAAAAGATCTGCCCCAGACACTCTTTGGAGGACGGCCATTTGTGTTTCAACGGGACTCCGCACCTGCTCATAAGGCCAAAACAACTCAGGTGTGGTTCGAGCGCCAGAATATCGAGCTAATAAGGCATCAAGATTGGCCCTCATCTAGCCCTGACCTCAATCCACTGGATTACAAAATTTGGCAGGAATTGGAGGAGAAGGTCTGTTCTAAACCTCACAAAATTTGAGCAGCCTAAAGTCATCATTGATTAAAGCAGTGGCTGATATCGACATGAATATGGTCCGTGCTGCTATTGATGATTGGCCGCGAAGATTGAAGGCTTGTGTGAAAAATGGTGGCAATCATTTTGAATAAATTTTGTATTTAATGTAAGCTAAGTAAATTACCTTTTTTTAAAAAAAAACTTTTTTTGAATATCATGACTAGTTTTCATTTTATAGCCAATTTTGTTTGTGACAGAATTTAAGCACCGACTAGGTACATATATAAATATATGCCTAACTCCGCCCATTCGATTAGTCTTGCTAAGAAGAAGGGCAAGAACCTTCGCAAGATCATGTCTTTTTTTCCATCATCAATATTATATTAATAATACATTGTTTTAGTAAAGAGATAGAAAGTACAGGACAAGAGAAAGTCGGATAATCAGGCCAAAAAATTAGTAACTTAATAAAAAAAAAACAAAATATTAGATCATCTCTTTATCCTCCTGTTCTATCAGTCCTATCATCTTTTTACAGTCAGAATAAATTTTATACATTTATCAATAAAATATCATATTGAAAACAATATATGTGAATTTTCGTATTGCAACAACCCTTAGCCTTAAAATAATTTAGGTACCTACATACAATAAAAGGTTTGAGATGATTTAACACCATTAATTTTTATCTTCCAAATATTCACTAATACTATAGTAAGCTTTCTTATAAAGACTTTTCTAAACATGTTTTTTAAATTTATTTTCTGAAAGATCAAGTATTTCCTTTGGTATTTTGTTATAAAAACGAATACTATAACTATAGGAAGTATTATTTTATCTGTGCTATAACCAACAAAGGAAGTACTTGTTTTGTGGAGTCTCAATTCTGGAGCAGCAAGTTTATGTTTATTTCTTGCACCGACCCGTGGAAGCACATTGGTGTTTTTTCTAACATACAAGATGTTTTCATATATAAATTGGCTAGTTACGATTAGAATTCCTATTTCCTTGAATTTTTCTCTTAGTGAATTACGACATTTTAAGTTATAAATAGCCCTAATGGCTCTTTTTTGAAGAATGAAAACAGCTTCTATGTCAGCACCTCTACCCCAGAGTAGGATACAATACGACATAATACTATGGAAGTAGCTAAAATACACAAGTCATGCTGTGGCTATATCAGTTAATTGTCTAATTCTTATAACAACAAATGCAGCTGAACTAAGTCTACTACACAGTGTTTCTATATGTAAACCCCATTGTAGTTTATTGTCTACAGTAATTCCAAGGAATTTTGTGTCATTTACTAGTTGTAACTTGGTTCCATCCAGATATATTTCTACATTTACTTGTTACGTAAATTTAATACATTTTGTTTTCTTTGCATTAAGCACTAAATTATTAACTGTGAACCAGTTTAGGACTTGAGACAGAGAACAATTCACATCGTCTAGAGTACTTAAATGTCTTTTCACTATAAAAATTAGTGATATGTCATCTGCAAAGATGTCAAAGGACACTCTTTTTGTGCCTCGTTCTAATCTAAGGCCCCAGGCGGGATGGCGAGCGCGTTGCCGAACGAAACGCCCGTCACAGTCACCTACCTAATAACGTTACAGTTGTCATTTCAGCTTTCAGCTTGAACTGCTGGCTGCTGTGTAACTATCTGCCATACGCGCAATCAAAGCGGTCATGTTATTTTGCATACGTTACGAAACAATAGCTGTATCGCAGCCCGGAGCAAGTACCTTAGACAATATTCTGAGAAGACATGACCTATCACAAACCACTACGCGCCGCTCGACAAGTGCGCTTATAAACTTTTTCAATGTTCAATGCTGTAGGTTCATTAACCTCGTTAACGGAATTCCATTCCTAACAATTATGGCATTTTAGTTCTACACCACTAGGAATAAAGCCGACACTAACTGCACAGATAAGTTTTTCAAGACGTGTTAAAAGCTGAACCCAAATAAAAATGCCCCATTATATCTTGTGTCTTGAGTTACTTCATTATCGCATGTAGTCCACGGAGATAGGGGCTACTCGAATATTTTTCTATTCTCATACGTATTTCCTTGAGTACGATGTAATACGGACAGAACAAGATCATAAGAGACAATGTTTTGGCTCTTAAACTATGATGTTTAAGAGTAGTTGTTGAATGGCACACTGCTTTGTTTATAGTGGCAAACTAGAAAAAAATATTTAGTTGCCCATCAAGACTATTATTGTCGTGTCCTCAAGTTCATTTGTCGGCGAAGATGTTTCTTCCGGCTACTGGTATTCAATTCTTCCCGGGGCCGCTTTTGCATGTTTACGAGTCTTAGACATAACATAGGATATCATAACATAAGACATTTTTATTCATAATTATCATTATGCGTCAGGACACAATAAATTACAATAAATAAACTTACTTATATTTATCTTAATAACAAATAAAATTAAAATGCCTCCCATGTTAGGGAAAGCTGTAATGCTGCTGTAAAGCCGCTGGTGCGGCGGTGGCGGTTTCGGCCGAAAGCAACAAGCGGCGCAATATGTACATATTTGTGCCGAATGGCGTCGAGACTTTGGGCCCGTAGGGTCTGGCCCAAGGGCTCGAAAACTATACATGGAACTTTCATCGCGCCTGGTCGACGTCTCGGGTGATCAGAGGGCTGGTGCTTACCTCGGCCAGAGAATTAGTCTGGCCATCCAGAGTGGTAATGTAGCCAGCATTCTGGGCACCCTACCGAGGCGCAGCGACCTGGACCCAGTTTTTTATTTATAGCCTTTAAATTTGTTTAGTTTTATTTTAGATTTAAGGTGAATATTTATTTAATAGGCTATACAGTTTAACTATAAAAAAAATAAAAACTGAATAATCCTAAAACCTATTTAAATATAAAATAAAACAAAATTAATACCTATACAAATAAATAAAAATACCTACAAATAAAAAACGAGTGTTGCTTGGGAAACATCAAAATTAAAAAAAAGAGAGATAGAAATCAATTTACATTCATACAATTTATTTACAAGAAAATAATAATTTAGAATTTAGACTTTAGACATTAGAAATTAGAATTTAGAAGTTAGAGTTTAGAATTTAAATTTAGAATTTAAATTTAGAATTAGAAAATTAAATTGGGTCGGGGTTTTTACGTCTTCCAAAAATTACAATTAAACTTCTCCTAGTTACCGCACTTCCCTTTATATGTTTTGAAGGTTGTGTAGAACCGTAGAGTGGTCTTCTTTTGTAGTCTTCTAGAGATTGTGTAGAACTTCTTTTGTAGGTATTGTTGTAGTTTAGATTAATATTCATTTGTAGGTGATTAGTTAATTTATGTAAGTTTTTATTCTAAGATGTATAAATAATTAATCAAACATGTCAAATCCCAATATTAAGGCGACTCTATTCGCCTTAACTCCCGTACTAGCGCTGATAATATCCTTATTTATAGGTACTTGCCTATTATTTTTTATTTTTCAACATATCCCATACAAAATCCATGACTTGAACCTAAAATATTTATCAAAATCAAATACATTCAAAAGTTACAAGCGTATAAGTTTGGATTTTACACATGTTTTCATGAATGTTTATATATATATATTTAAGTCACAAAGTAAAAGTTCCTATTTTAATAAATAGTTATAATTAATCTTTCCGCAGTAGACGAGCTGTAAAATGTCTGCTCGAGAAGCCAATGTTTCAGCCTGTTGCAATGTTGCGGCTGCAACTGTAACTTCAGCCGGGAGTTTGTTGTACACTGACTGACGGAGCCATGATATGAGCTGATCGTGACGACGACGACGACAGGAGGGCAGCGTCATAATATTCTGCTCTTTGAAGTAGACCATCTACCATGTAGATATGATCACAGAATAAGCGGCCATGACCATGAGCCCATCAGCTATCTTCACGAACAAAAATAAACCTTTACAAAAAAAGAACCGACTTTAAATGTAACAGAAGGCATTCACTCAAAAGCATGAAAGTACAAAAAAAGGTGGGAGGAATCGCTTCAAATCACGAAAAATTAAATCTGCTGTTCAACAGAAAAGTTAATATAATATTTACTGAACCAAAGTATAAGAAAAAAACCGTTTTTTATTATTCACGATTTATGGGTTGGCCTCATAGTAATTAACAGTTGTTCACATTACTGGGTAGAATATTCCATTTTAAGGAAAAATGTTATCATCTTAACACCTGAAGTTTATGAAAATTAATTAAAAACCGGACAAGGAACTTCAGGACTTCAAGGACAGGAAAACACGTAAAATTTAAGAAAAATTAATATTTCGAATTTTCATTTAAAAGCTGAAAACATGGCTGCAAAAGAAAAATCCTGCAGAATCGTTGTGTTCCGCGAACAAAATCACCATAATTTTACATATAGACCCTTTATTTCGGGAACGCGGGGAGGTATCGAGTTGAAAATAAAACAATGTACATCTGAGGTGCAATTGTGTAAGCCAATGGTATTGAAATTGATTGTCATGGCTATTTGAAATCGTACATTTTTGGCTGTTAAATGATTACAATTGTCTTTTTTTGTTGCTGACAACCAAAAACGTACGATTTCAATTGTCAAACGGGCTTATTTGCTTAGCCGAATAGCCATAATACTAGCTTACACAATTGCACCACTAGGTCTACCTACAGTCCCTTAAAGCTGTGAAAAAATCAAACTTCTAAGATAACGAATATCTAAGTTAAAGATACGGCCGTTTATGCCGCAAAAACGTATATTTCGACACTCTCAAGGGAATCAGAATTGGCAGCTCTAATAATAAATAATAAATAAATTTATTTAATTCCAAAAAATGTACATAACACAAGTTATACATATAGAAAGAACTCTGCTTAACAAACATATTTTTGTGTATCACATATGTAGCATCTGCTGCTGAGTAGGTTGTTAGCCTGTATTTCAGCATACAGCGCCTCTATCCTCAGATATATTAGTTATATTACAAAGCCCATTTTAAAAACAATTCAGGCGTGCAAGGAAAACAAAGGATATAATCAAATGTTAACAAAATAGAAAAAGGATGTAAATTATAAACAATAAACCATGTTAACTTCAGTCCTCTCTGTGTGTGAAATGAAGATGTACGTGAGTGTGTGTGAGAGGGTGAATAGTATGTGTAGTGAAGTGACTGACTGTTAGATGTATAAATATTATGGAGGTTAAAATATATACATTATAATTTGTATTTATTCATACATTTACAACATTTATACATCGATAAATAAATGTAGCCTAAAGTAAATAAAGAGTCTTCAATTAGGCTAAACAAAAATTTAGTTATAAAAATTCAAAGAATTACAATTTTATTTCACAACGGTTAATATTTTTTCTGTTTCATTGTAGGATATTTTTTGGAGCCAATTTGTCAAAACCTTTTTTGATTCTCTCCTGGTCAAGGTATAAATATTCAGTATTTTATTAACTTTATTGTATAGGTAGGGACCTAGGAAGGGGTAATATCTCCGAATAAAAGAGGTTTTCATTGAGATTCCCATATTTCGATCACACACTGCATATTTTCTTCGCCTAGTTAGATGATCAGGATTGTATTCCAACTCACTATGTTGTTTCATCACAATGCTAAGCAAAAAGAGCTGCCGCACAGTTAGTACTTCACAATATTTGTAAAGGAGCTCAGTTGAGTAGATATAAGGTTTAAAAGTACACACTTTTAAAATGGCTCTTTGTGCAACTTCTAATGGCTTAAGCGTCGTTTTTGGTACGCCACCCCATGAAGATATGCAGTAGGTGATTAGTGACTGACATAGAGCAAAATATATTTCTTTCAGGTGATTAGGCTCAATTACGTGTCTCAAAGTCTTAAATACGTAAATTAGTTTACGAGTTCTGTTACTCATTGTTTCGATGTGTTGTTTGAAGTGGACATTATCGTCCAATACTATGCCCAAATATTTAATTGTTTTAGACTGAACAAAGTTTACAAAGGTTTACAAAGACTATTACAAACCGACCCAGGAGAAAAATAGCAGCTATGTGCAATCAATTTAAAATCGTCCTGAGAAGTAGTATTGCGTATTGAGAAAGCAAGATATTTAGTTTTATCCGTATTTAGGGTGAGGACGTTATCATGAAGCCATCTTTGGATCATGTTAAAACCAACTTGGGCAGATTCATAGGCCTCTTTCCATGTCTTAGCAACGAAAGTGAGTGCAGTATCATCTGCATAAGAAATGACTTTTCCATGAAAAGAGTTGAGACTTAGGAGATCGTTAATGTAAACGAGAAAAAGAGTTGGACCAAGAATGCTGCCTTGTGGTACTCCGTAAGTTATTGGAAGGTCAATACTAGTGTGAGGACCCACTCTAACATACTGGGATCTATTGGACAAGTAGTCTGTTAGAAGTCTTAACTGTATACCTCTGACGCCAATAGTTTCAAGTTTTTGTATGAGAATGGGGACAGAGACCGTATCAAACGCTTTGGATAGATCTAGGAAAATTGATATACATTTATTTCCTTTGTCCAGGTTAGTTGTAATAAAGTCGGTAAGATTGTTAACAGCATCATCTGTGGATCTTCCTTGTCTAAAACCAAACTGATTATTAGGATATTTTCCGTTGACCTAAATTGAAATTAGGCAAGTACTTAAAAATCTGAAAACCATACATTTGTAATTAAATCATAAGAAATATAGTCTTTAACGGAACCCTCAGTGGGCGAGTCCAACTCGCACTTGTCCGGTGCAGCAGCGGCTGAATGAGGAGAAGAATCCGCTCGAGTGGAGGTGGAAGAAGATTGACTATTTGGACGATAATGATGCTTGGTGTCATGATAATATTGATCCTAGCCGTAATACTACTGTTCGTTAATTTTCTAACTGATTTGTGTTTTTCAAATCATTTGTGTTTATGTAGACTAATATTTTTATATTGTTTTTTTATTATTATTTTGATATTTCTTTTTACATATTGAAATGAACGTTTTATAACTTAAACTTAGCATTTATTAGTTGATAATCTGAATATAAAAAAAGACAAACCATTTGAGACAGGTAGATGATGTTTTGCTTAGTATTTTAACTAACAACGTCATTAGACGGTAGACTAAGATGTATTTTTTCCCTTATGACACAATTTCCTTCTGTCTTTTATATTTTTATCCTTAATTTATTAAAGTTTAACATTGTTTTGTATAATTTTATATAAGTTAAAAGGACTGTAATAGTACTAAGCCATATTGAGAAAAAAAAACTGATAAAAAATGTGAAAAGAAAACACGATCTTGCTAAGTTTCTTGCCCTTCTTCTTAGCAAGATTAATCGAATGGGCGGATTTAGGCATTATATCTATTTATAGTTTATTTATCTATTAACTTATTTATTCATTCCATTATGTAGGTATATACAATATTTTAATTTTTTACTTATGTTAGTAGTATATAGGTTAGGCATTATATTTATTTATGGTATATTAAGTTTATTTATCAACTTATTTATTAATTGCATTATATGTAATAATATTTTTATTCCAATAAGTCTTTATTTTTTGCATGTGTATAACTTTAGTAGCCCAACTTAAATATAGTTTTTTTATATATTTCCCGTAACCATCATATTTGTTTCATCATAAAATATTATTTTATAAAGATTAGATTTGACATGTGAAACGTATACTTTATGTATCTATTTTACAAATGAACATTTTGAATCTTGAATTTTTGGGAAGCACCTGAGACCAATTACAACAGCACGTCCTGCAGCTCCCCAGAATTACTCTCCCTCATAGTAGACGAATGCGTCCGTAACTGCGAGTGCAGAAAGAGTGGTCTAAACTACTCAAGCATATGCGGTAATTGTTCAGGCCTAGGATGTGATAACAGGGACACGAACATCATAGACCAATATTTAGAAGAAGAGGGTGCTATGTTTGAAGAGGACTGAATACTGATGACGATTGATGATTTACATTAAAATAAAGTCGCATTTAACATTCGACATTTTTATTAGTTTTATTAGTTCAGAGTGGGTTTCAGCGTACCGCAGGTTTATATGGCATAGGCCTGTGGATGCCTCATTTTTCCCTTAAAAAGTAGCACCTCTTGAGAGGGTGGTGAGGTTGTCGTTCCTTCAAGGGCTTATCACTAACATACCACCGGCCACTAAAATCGCAATTTGCTTTTACTTTGTATTTTGTATAAAGAGATAAATAATAAATAGGAAAAAAAGGAAATTAGCTCAAGATATATTTTTTTTCTCTGTAAATAAGTATTATGTAAAATAATTGTCATTTTCAACTGAAGCCGGGCCCAGTAGGGCCCGAAATATATCTTGAGCTAATTTCCTTTTTTTCCTATTTATTATTTATCTCTTTATACAAAATACAAAATTAAAGCTATTAAAAAAGCATAAATATTATTTATTTATTAAAAAAATTGTTTTTACAGAACACAATCCTGTATAATAAAAATTAGTTTCCTTGTGATAATGTCATACTTTTCAAAAAATCTAAAAATACCAAACAAATGCTACTTTACACCCTCCGTAACTCTGGAACCGTTCACTTTAGCAAGATTATGTTGTACACCATTTTCATTTGCAATTTAATGTAATTTACTTTTGTGCTAGGCACTTTTGCGCTAAACTACAAAGTTTTCGAAATATTTAAGAAATACCGAAAAAACCCAACTTCTCCCCCCCTCCCCCAAACCCGACGCTAAAAATAGTGTAACTTTTTACCCAACAATATGTAAACTATATAGAACAATTTGGAGCTGGAATTATACTTTTACTTAGGCCGTTTGTTGGGTTAATTGCACCAAAGTAATAATACGTGTTTAGTACTCTGATAGTAAAACAAAAAAAAATATTAAAAGTAGGGTTACATACTACCATATAAGCGCCTTATTTTTTGAAGCCTTGATGTTGCTTTGACATGTATTTTTGGATTTAGGGTTCCGCACCCGTATTGTGGAGTGCAACGGAACCCTTTAAGCGCGTGGCTGACTCGCACTTGGCCAAATTATTTGAAAAAGTCACTAAGCTGCTTACACCGTTATAAAGCCCGTATTTAGATTTTGCATTGCTCTATTCTATGCAGAAATAAGCATTTAATTGCTTGTATAAAATCAGAATAAATGTTTACTCGGATATTAACAGCTTTCTTAGCTTATTGTTCCGCAAACTACTATCACACAGTCAATATACAGCATTTCTGTGTTACTTGGGATGTTTAGCATAGAACTTCCATATCGTTTTAAGATTAAAAAACCTTACCTGTCCTATATATTATGTCGCCGTAAAATGGAGAATATAGCTTTTTCTAGAAAAACCAAATTATAGCGTAAAGGGCGACTCGCCGATCATACGAAATTATTCCGCCTTTTCGCGAAAACAATTACGTGCGCCGCCGACGAGCGAGCTTCGGGGGGAAAAGGAGCGTGATAGTTTACATGCCATTGGGAAGCCGAGCGAAGCGGAACGGACCGATGCAACTCATCATCTTCTTCTTCTTCTCTTCTCTATACATATAAAATACAACGTCTGTCTGTCTGTTCGTTCGCTCATAACTTGAGAACCAATCAATGGATTTGGATGCAGTTTTCACTGAAAGATAAAGCATTTCTTCGGGAAGGTTTAGGGCTATGTATCATCACGCTATGACAAAAGGGAGCAGCGCAATGAGAATTTTAGTGAGACATATGGAAGGTTCGCCGCCGTAGCATTGTAGATCGTCGCGGGTTCAAACCCCGACTGGTGAAATTTGTTTTCACTTTTTATTTTTTATTCTTTTATTTTATTTTCAGAAAAATATTTACTTTTGTAAAAAAAATATTAAAGCTGAAATTATATTTCTCGACTACGCAAAGACCAATAACTAAAGTTTATTTAATACGTAGATATTATCTTTACACCACCTACACCTTATTCTATATTTAACATTATCTTCCACCCAAAGGTTGTCTGGAAGAAATCGCTTAAGCGATAAGACCGCCCATTGTACCCTTTCTGTTAAAATTTTTTGTAATTTGTTTCATTATGGTGCACAATAAAGAGTATTTATGTTATGTTATAACTAAAATATTTTATTTTCAAGTGCTTAGAAAACGCCATCTCTGGGAAGCTATCCTGGATAACGGCTCAGTAAGCTGGCGTTGAAATTGTTTGTAAGCTGGCGTTGAAATTGTTTTTATTTTAATACACTAGATTGCGAAGCATGTTTCAAAATATCGAATTTGACGCAGTCTGGTTCAAATCAACTCACGTTAAAGTTTGTCTACACTATTATATAAAGAAGAAAGATTTGTTTGTTTGTTTGCATATAATGGGTAATATCTAGAACTACTGAACTGACTTTAAAAATTCTTTAAGCACTCAATAAGATTTTTAGTTAATCGTGTGTATGTAGTCTCATCGTCGGGGTTTCAATCATCCACTGGTAAATGTTTTTTTTAGGAGACCTCTGAAGTTTATGTTTATTTGATCAGTATTGATGAGTATTTTTGTAGAACATGGTGACCAGGATCTAATGACGGGACTGTAGGAGGTGGGTACAGGATCTCCTCAACGGATAACAGCAGACCCATCGAGTTTGGGCTAATTTTATTGGTCTTTATTAGCACTTTGGTAAAACATGGTGACCAGGGTCTGATGATGGGACTGGAAGATAGGTACTGGATCTCCTCAACGGACAACAGCAGACACTTCGAGTTTGGACTTATTCGATTGGTATTTATTAGCACTTTGGTAAAAAATGGTGACCAGGGTCCGATGATGGGTCTGGAAGGTGGGTACGGGATCTCCTCAACGGACAATAGCAGACCCTTCGAGTTTAGGCTTATTTAATTGGTATTTATTAGCACTTTGGTAAAACATGGTGACCAGGGTCTGCTGATGGGACTGGAAGGTGGTTATGGGATCTCCTCAACGGATAAAAGCAGACCCTTAGAGTTTTTGGTTATTCGATTGGTCTTCATTAGCACTTTGGTAAAACGTGGTGATCATGCGCTGATGATGGGACTGGAAGGTCGGTACGGGATATCTTCAACGGACAACAGCAGACCCTTCGAGTTTAGGCTTATTTTGTTGGTATTTATTAGCACTTTGGTAAAACATGGTGACCGTTGCATATTGTCGTTAAAAAAATCATATTCTTTTGTTTTCCTTATTTCCACGAAAATCTCTTTGACGCGGGCGGAGCCACGGGCAAAAGCTAGTTTCGTATAAAGAGTCAACATGACGCAAGAAAAAAAAGTTTTATGTTTTTAGATTGTAGTTTTCTGAAGAAGCTATAAGGTCCATCCTTTGAAAAAAATATATAATGTAGTGTGATCTTTTGTGAAGTGCAGTTACTTAATTATAATTCAATTAATCAAATATTCAATCCAGAAAAAAGAAGTAAATTTCTGTTTTCATGATATTTCATGTTTAAAAAATTCATTTCTCCTGTATTATTCAACAGATTCGCTTGGTTTTTGTATAGTAAAATAGTTATTATTGATACCTGTTGCAGTTACCTAAAATTGCAGTTCTTACGGCAAACATAGATAAAGAAATCTAAATAATATGTTTTTTTCACGAACGCGAGGCATTTCTGTCGTCGTAACGACGAAGAGCGTGCGATTGTAGACTAAAATACAACGTATTAAATGCTGTTTTCGCCTGATGTAAAATAATGTGTTAATCTTGCCTATGCCATATCCTTAAGCCATAATTAAATTTTTGAAAAAGTAGTCTTCGCCATCCTTCGACCACACATAACGCCTGTACCCAAGAAGATTCCTAGATTTCTCTATTTTATGTAGGTGTATAATTAAATTTTTGTAGCCTAACCTAAATATTTTTTGTATGTATTTCCCTTATTAGTATATACTACATATTATTATTTTTTATTTTTTATATATTTTTTTTATTCTAAAGATATTTATTGTAAAGATAAGAAAGTATACTTTACGTATCTATTTTACAAAATAAATATTTTGATTTGATTTGATTTGATTTGAAGGGCAGAAACCACAGACAACATCGTGGCAGAAAGTATATCCCTTCACACAGACCCATAGACATCTTATAATATTATTTACCGACCCCATTTCCTATGTTACTGTCTTACAACTATCGTTCTTTGTAAATAAAATAATTATTTTGCAAGTAATTACGTAATTAACCTGAAATAGCAATGTATCCAAAAATTTCTTCGCCCTGGTTCAGAAATAAGATAATTCAGTAAAACTTTTACGGTTGTTTCGTTTCATGAAAACGCGTGCTTCACGAGTGCAAAAAGGTTTTCAATATTTAAGTGATCAAAAGATGATGATAAGTTTGTAAAGTGTTTAATTAGGTCTTGATTAAAACACTTGTACTCGTCTAGTCTCACTGAATATATATTTTGAAAACACAATGTATTTCACAAGTAATATATATTATAGGTATATTAAATTAGATTACTTAGTGCGATTGCCAAGTCAATCTATTTATTTAAAACATTAAAGATTTTTAATATTGATTATGGTCACTAAGATGTTGTTAGGTTAGATAATTATGAATAACTTAAGACAGAAGGCCCCATGGATTGAATAAATTAACCGACTTGGATTTACATGGATCTCATAACTTTTTACGGTAGAAGAACTAAGTTGCGAGACTTGTTTTTTTTACGAGTTTTGTTTTTAATGGCATCTAGCACCTTCTACATGTAACTTTGTAATCCTATATATTTATACGTAACTTTGTAATCCTATATATTTATATGGGATTACAAAGTTATTTATGCAGTTAGTGTATCTAGAGACTTTGTACTTTGACTTGTTATAATTCTTAAACTACTGGTTCAAATTTAATAAAATTTGAAATATACCATATTTATACAATGCCTGCTTGGTTACTGAAAATTCAGGCTTCTAGTTTTATCCACAACGAAGTTATAGGGGGTTGCAAATGGCCTGAACTGTTTCAAGAAAAGGTTGGTACGGCCGTGCCGCTTTTTAGCTAGACTTGGCGGGGGCACTGCCGCAGCCGTGCCCCCAGATTAAAATTAAATGTCAAAATATGAATAAAATATGTTACTTGAAAATAAAATTTATGGATATCCTAGTTATTCCGATACGGAAAAAGTTGAAAATAGTCAAAATAGTGGGATCAATAATAAAAATAACTTTGTGCGGTCGAATTATCTCATCTCTTCGGGTGACCATGATTTATTTGGCTCCAACTTTAAAAAATAATTATGAATATGATTTTGAATGGTTTTAATAAAACCAGTTTGTGTTCTACAAAATACTAAATTATCGGGGTTACGTTAAACGTCATCCTGTATATTGATGTTATAATTTATCATGTTTTTAGGATTTCCATATCCGTATTGTGTCATAGTACGGAACCCTTTGTGCGCGAGTTCGAATCGCACTTGGCCAAATTATTTTTTTTATACATACATACAGTCAGTGACACAAGAGCGTACGGGGTGAAAATAAAAAATGGTGGACCAGGGGAAAGGGGGGATGCTACTAATGTATACAGCGGAGCAACGACTCTGATGCACAGTGCATGGTCTCGGGAAAAATATGATTGTTGAGTTCTATCTAGGTTTTGCTATGTAAAAGTGAGACCTAGTCTCAAGCCTAACCTTAGGTCTCTGTGAATATGAGCGCAAAAACTCTTGACTGTTAACCTGTAAGTGCACCTTCTTGTAGCATTGGTTGTAGGTAGCAACATCCATATCAGTAAATTCTTACAGCATTAGAACGGCCACCCGCGACGGCGATAACGCTCTTATCGCTGAACTTAAATGGTATTTATATTAATTTCCTCTCATTCAATTAAATATGTTATCGGGCTTAATTAACCGATCTCATCCTGTCCGTGGGGTTTATTGAAATATTAATAGTTCGGAAAAATGAAACAATACACCATTGTTCGATAAGGTTTGACGTCATACCTACGGTAAGGCATACCTATGGTAAGGCATACCTACGGTAAGGTGTACAGGTACACCTGCGGAGGTAATTAAGTGTTCATCACCTAACGATGGTGTGCATGGACGATTCAACAAAAACCCAAGTCTCTCGGGTTCGCTTGGTAAACTGCTTTGCGGACATGAGTGCACGCTGCAACGCTGTAGTGGGATAGCTTGTCGGAGCCGAACATCCGAAGAACATACAACATAGTCGAGTAAGACTGCAGGTCACGTAGCAAGACTGCGTGCATACTCAGCATGCCGGGGTGCTTGCAGTTAGAGTTGAAACAATCGTTGGTTGCATTTGTACCGTAACGAGCACGTACTGAAGCTTACCTATACTTTTTTCCATACGGAGCATGATTGTGCTAGCTAACAGAAGTTAACGCAGTGTATGATATGACTCCCGTAATAAAATGTAAAACTGTATGCATTATCCTTATCAATTTTTTCCTTTTCAGCTGAAAATAACTGGGTATTGCCGATATATGCATGTATTACCCGTTGACATCATCGATATTGCGCCATTTTACCACAAAATACGTTTCTCTACCTAATTTGCTTATCAATTCTGTCGTTACTGCGGTACAGCATGATGTCACGGTATTTGAATTATCCCTCATGAACGAGCTTATTCAAGTGGGAAAAAATTCGCGATAATTATGGAACAACGAGTCCTTATTAGGTAGGTTTCGGGTTAGTATAAATGGAGGAAAGTACATATACAATCAATCATTAGCACATATACACTCGCCATAATCACAAGGCTGTGTACAATCGATCAGTCTTAACAAAATCACCATGTCATCATTCACAAAATCATCATCCACCATGAGCGGAAACTCTGGAGAAGCCGTTCATCGAGACAACGGGGAAAAATCTCGGAAGGAGCAAGAGCGCGCGGAAGAAGAAGAAGAAAAGCGCAGACAAGACTTGGAGCGTGAGGAGAGAAAACGTCAGAAGGCAGAGCAGCGGCGACTGGACAGGCACTTGATGCAGTATGCACTAGCTTTGCGTGAGCAGGCATCGTGGCGTGGAACTTTCAACCGGCCGAAGTAGTGCTAATCATAGATATGATCATTTGTTTATATAATAAGTATTAGGTATTTGTGTACATCAGTATTGAGTATATTGTGCATGTGAGTGTTTGTTTTTGAAAATAAAAAAAAAACTTGTTCCCGATACATAGTTATTTCATTTCAAAATGCATGCCGACTTACAAATGTCACGACATACCAGTTTCCTTCATGATACTAGATATTTAGGTAGTTAGTTTAATAATGATGATAATATATTGTACTAGTTCTATCCACTAAGATGTTGTACAATCTACATCCATGCATAGATAACCGTGGTCACTACACTTTGTAACACGATAGAGGGGCACCGCGACATGCTATGCAGCGATAGGTAGGTACGGTGCAGAGTTTAGGTAAGGTATCTGTCATACCATAGTCCTAACATTACAGGAATCATGAAAAGTATACATATTTAGAATTATAGTCTAACCAAACCTGTAACACCTATACAATGACAAATCTTAAGTATAAGTGAGGTGTATACGTGTATGAAGCACACGTGTATGTCCCGGTAATTTTCTATGGTCACTCATCAGTTTTGATTTCGTTTTGAAATACACGCCGCCAGTCGGATACAGATCATAAAATGAATATAGCACGGGTTTTCCCGAATATTTCAAGACAGTGCCAACTAAACGTGGGTTGCCGTAATACGCTGGAGCTACTTACGTTCGGCCGGCAGCCTGTAATAATATTTCGATGAAGGTCCCGTCGTCTGATCATATTTACCTATCTTTTGAGTAGTGACACATAGTTTGTTCCATATTTAAACGATAGCGTGCCATGTGGTCATACGTATTATCGGTCCATAAGGAGTTACAGATGTAACGCCAATTGCCGCCGGTCTTTGTCATAATACTGTTTGCGGCTTACATGCAGTTATTCATAGATATAAAGTTAAGAAAAACCTTATTTAGACGTCTCATATTCCTGTATGGTCAGCTCCATACCTAAACGTCGCAGATACACGTAGTCAGAGGCGAATGCACACTCAGGCCTTGCTCAAGACATATGATAAGCATATGCCAAGCATAGTTTGTGATAACGGAGCTTTGCATCCCATGTGCACATAACGCTAATCATCACGCCTTGCAACTTATCTGCGTTAGTGATGTGACGTGCTATGCAGCGGCTAGTAGCACGTTACCTAGACGTTACATCTGGTGCAGTCCAAGCTTGACTTGATTGTATCTAACATAGAGTGGTCACGAGAGAAACTAAATTTCAACTTGAAGCAACGTCAGAGGGAATGATCTCAGTACCTTACCTGCACAACTCTCCATCATCCTACACTCATAGGGGTACAAGAAAAAAAAAGTAAACATATTATAAACACAAATATTTATTTTAATAAGCGAACGTCACATTGCAGCAGCATTGCTGCACTATTTAGCACTATTATCACTGATGTTGCGAGCCGAGTGCAGCAACATTTCTGTGTCCGTCCGGTCACCCGTCGAATAGTATTCGAGGATTTGCGGATCACCTTCATGCACTTTCTGGATGACCTCTCTAAAGATTTCTTGGGATTCTTTCAGCAGAATCGCCGGGACCATGTACTTGGTTATCCACGCAGAGACGTGCGCCGTGCAGAAATGATGAAAGTGCTGTGGGATCCTGCACTCACGTCCCGGTGGTACCACTACATTAGGCCTCTTGCCGCAGGAACAGGTGTCCCCGGCGACCGCCTTGCACTTCGAAAAGCGAATCTTCTTTTCAACAAACTCCAGTATAGTGGGCACCCTCACGAGATCCCTCTCACCTGGCGGCGGCCCCCAAAATAAGGGCATGAGCCAGTCCCAGTTCACCATCAGACGATCTTCTTCTGGCCTCGTCGGATCAAAGTTGTAGCGGACGGGGCATGGCTTCCCGTTAAGGAAAGTCAGGTCGTCCAGCTGTCGTTCCGCCTGAAGAAACTTCTTGTATTCTTTATTGAATTGCAGAATTTCGCCGGGGCTGAAAGGGGCCTCCTCGGGTATAGAAGGCCCGCGCGTCGTGAAGGTGTCCACCGGGAAACTGAGTATTCTGTCTTGGGACTGCATCTTGAGTTCTGGATGGATGTCACGGGACTCCTAAGTCTATATGATGTTCTTGCGGTAATGTTGACCGTGTAGTGTCTAGCGACTGACTGCCCGCATAGCAATTTATACCACTCCAGTTGTTTATCGTACCGAAAAAAGAAAACAATATAGGGATAATATCGATTTGGAATTCCCCACAACCTCGCGTGCGGGTTATCGTTGGGCGCGGTAATTGGATCATTCCTAAAATAAACGAGTGAATATATTAAAATATTCTTGGACCACGTCAGTCAAACTTTCATCCTTATGAAAATAGACGATTTACAATTCATCCTGCGCTCCCATACTGGGGCCCCGGGAGTCACTCACGTGTTCACATAGTCACTATAGATCGAATCTCATACCTACGATAAAAATTATGCTACCAATTTGGGACATCGATAACAACGTTTAATTGCTGTACTCGATGCATTGTCTTAGCTCGCAACACCATAATATAAATGCCGGGCATTCACAGGGAAAACCAGTTCAAAAGTTTGTACCTTTAGTATACAGGTAAAACATACCTATTAAGCACATACGGCATTGTGTGCGCGATAAGAGCGTGTCTTAACAACGACAATGATGCAGATCGGATGCAGTTTTAGTAGGGTGAAACAACTAGTATGTGCTTCTTGACCGAATACTGATAACACAGAAGATATAAACAAAATAGACTGGGTTTCTCCAAAACGAGAAACTGTTAGGTTATCGGGCGACTTAGTGATAAGGTATTTAACTCGTGTAAAAGCAATGCTGAGACCACGTCAGCCGATATTTAGATACACGTCGCACTTAGGTATCATCCCACTTTAGTACTCCTAGCTGTTTGAAAAAGAACTACAATTATAGCACTAGTGGATCTTGTGAGTGCCCGCTATGAATGCTGCGCTGCAGTCCAGCGTCATGCTCACATTATGCAAAAGTGGCAAAGCGGTGTATGGCCTATGAGATGCGGGTGACCGCTGCATGGCAACAAAGCAGATAATTCTACAAGAAGTATGTTTATTCTAGGCGTTCTAGGTATCGTTCCGTGAGAACGTGAGCTGTAGGTTTCTGGCAATTCGGCCCCAGCTTGGATGCTGATGCTGCGGCCCCAGCAATTCATGTTACCTGCTGCTTTGACCCATACTCATATCACTTTAGAGGCGGCACATACGAAAAAAGTCAAAATTTTCGGAAATGCATCTGACCCCTATGCACTATAGAATCTTCATCACTGAATACGAAAATAGTACCCTTGCGTTACCTAGATGTTTAATTTTGAAGTTATAGACCGTACGCTACCGTGTCATTGACTGTATATTACTACTAAGGTCTGATCTATCTGACAATAGAACCGTTACCTCTAGGCCAGAAATACCACTACACCGATGATCTCCCGGATGTCGAAATGGGTGAGATTAGGATAGCTCTTGAACAGCTGAAAAACAACAAGGCACCGGGCGAGGACGGCATCACAACTGAACTCCTGAAAGCTGGAGGTTACCCTATACTCTGAAGTTATTTGCTGAACTTTAGCCGGGGATTTCACTAAAAAGCACAGGTCATCGGCACATATGATCTTGGTGATCATGCCGTACGTCACTTTGGCACACATTCTGATTCTGGCCACATTGAAAAGGCTACCGTCTGTGCGAAAGTGGATGCGAACACCTTTGGAAGAGGTTTACAAGACCTACTACTACTTTGACCACTATTGCAAAGTACAACGCGAACAGCGTGGGTGCTAGAACACACCCTTGTATTACCCCACGGTAACTGGGAAAAGTTCTAACTGTTCTACTGCATTTTGTCTTCTCTAAAAAGTCTTACAAGGTTCTCCGAGCACCGCAGCTTCCGCTGCACTTCCCAAAGTGCTTCACGAGGTACAGCTAACTTTACTATCAAAAGCTTTCTCCAAATCAACAAAGCAGAGGTACAGCTGCCCACCCTATTCTCTGCTTTTGAAACAGTTCAGTTTTGCCATTAAGTACATAAATATTTTCAAAATCTTTAATAAGTTTGATTGCGTAGTAATTGCAATAAAAAACACTTAAAACAGGTTCACCAAATTCAACTCAAAAATAATAAATTATCCCTTTGCTAACTTCTTAATTTTCTAATGTTAGAAAGTAATAATAATAAATTATTTCCGAATTTTCGGTCTTTATCCAAGAGCTTAGATAATTATTAAGTGTACACATATATATCACATGTATACACATGTATCACACGGATCGATAACACTTTTTGCTAATCTTAAATTCTTGACGTCCCATAGTAATTGACTCGGGGCTGGGCTTGCGTTTGTAAGGAACACGAAAAGAATAATTTACGAATATCGCGAATAGGATCATCGAACCTTGTTACTGAGCACTTACCGAGTCTTCAGTAAGAATTTGGCGGCTTATACTCATCAAAAAGAAAAAAAATGTAAAAAAGCTCACGACTCTTCAAAACAGAAAAAGCTACAGCAATGAAAGGATGAATTACTGAAGATTATTTTCAGATAATTTCAGAGGTATTCATCGGTGAGCGTGGGCAGTTCGTAATTGAGTTGAACAGGGCGAATTGTCTGCACGTGTAGAAGGACCCCAACGAAAATCGTCGCCGCTTTTTGGCCATTTTGCCTTATGCAGCAAAATTGTGATAATAGCTGTAACTATAAAAAGCCAACTATAACTGTAACAATTGTTTCATGGAGAATAAATAATAAATAATATTACCATTGATTATTCAAGGAAGTCATGAGGATCTATCAATAAATTTGCGAAAAAAACAACAAAATCGTGATTTTGATGAAAACTCTCTAGCTCTAGAATGAAACTGAAACCCAAATTAGAATGAAACTCAACAAAATCTAAATGAAAAAAAAATGAAACATTGTAATCTATAACTAGTCCATAAGTTAAATATTACAAGTATCATCCACCAACACGAAAACCAATGTGAGAGCGTCGATTCTGGAGACCATGTTTCAGTACGAAAGAAGTCATCGTTAGTCGGAATATAAATATTTTAAACCCTTAAATGTCTGCTGTTACATTTTAAGTTGGTTACTACCTATTTCTTTTTTTGTATAAAGTTAATTTCAAATATATAAGAAACTTTTTTTTCTCTTTTGTTTAAAATAATTGTAGATTATGCTACAAGTGCGTAAAGGAGGCAATAGCTTACGAGGCACGATTTGAAACACGAGCGATAAGCGTTACGTTACGTTTAAACGTTAAGAGTAACGCCTTCACGCACGTGCATCATGCCACGTTTTTCATAGCATAGTGTAAGTAAATAAATGAAACGTCATTAAAGAAACAAACAAACAATAAATACGCCAAATTAACTCTAGGCGGGCTTTCTTTTTCTTTGCACGCAAGTTGCCAACTTGACGTAAATAAGCTGCTTTCAGTTTGATGCGTTCGAAGGCTGCTTTCAGTGAATAACATAAATTCAACTCCACCAGCTTATTCCAATAATGTAAGCAACAATGGCTGCCCGAAATTGTCTACTCTAGTTACAAATAATGTTGTTGACAAGGAAGACCGATCGATAAAATTGTATTTTTTTTTAAATAATGTACAGAGAATGCAAGCGGCCAGTATCATTTTGCGAACTCGCAGATTAAAACTTTTTGTCTTTTGGCATTATAATCCAAAAGTTCTTATTCATATTAAATCAGGTTACCTACCAAGAAGTTTATTTTAACCAGATTCCAGTATACAACTTCTCACCTAAATATTATGAAAAGAAATAAAAAGTAAAAATCAGACGCGAATTGGTTGATTACGTTTCATCAGAATTTTCAATTTGTAAAGGTACTACGCACTCAAAATGTCAAAATAAACAGTTTTTATTTCATTAAATTGAACGCAGCCTACAAACGCATCAAACTGAAACCAGGGTACCTAGCATAATAGACCATATCGAGCCTTGAGTCTGTCCCTCTCTAAGTAGATCAACAGAATGAGACAGAGCATTGTATCAAGCGCTATCGAGCTCGATATGGTTTGCTATGCTAGACTAGCAACTCATTTCTGTAAAGTCTATCTACGGTACACAAGATAAGACTGGCAACTGTTTCGATAAATTAAAAAAATGAAACATACCTCAGACATGGCTGTATGAGCTAAGTTCCATTTGCCTTCCCACGATGTAGGGGAATAAAACTAAAAAAATAAAATAAAAACATTAAAAAATAAAACACTCGTGCGGTGTAGACGCATATAAAACAGGACTTTACGAGCACTTACATTGAAAAATATATTATAGTTTTGGCGTAGCAAATAAACGGAGAAAACACTTTGTAGAACCCTTTAAGTAATATCAAGTCGTTAGGAAATTCTAAGATATCCTCATTAGATATCTTCTGTATTTCCGGGTAATCTGATTACTAGGTAATTCACATGAAGCTTTATGAAATTGAAAAGAAACACCACAAATGAGCAAGACTTTTTTATTAAAAAAATATGTACAAAGTAAAAACATATCTTCCGTACAAAATAATATCGAAACATATTAACGACTTCTCAAAGGCCTTGCAGAATCTGAAACAAAGAGTAGTTAATTAGTTTGATTCTCCCCAGATTCATGGAGGATAGATTCTTCTCTTCCTATCGTAGTATTGCCATAGTGGTATTGCTGTAAATATGGCTATTTACTATTTAATACTTTGATAGATGCTATGTGCATGGTGGTAGAGCTAATGCCGGGCTCGACTGTGGAGGTACCACCATCTTACTCGCAAATCCTCCCGAAGTTATTCGGGGGAGAGTAAGAGGACAGCTCTCAGGCAAAACCAGGCGGCCCACCATTGCCTGGGACCGACGGATGGCGGTATATCCATCCCCAATTGCCGGGCCTTATATAAATCAGACTGGTGACGGGCAGCGGCGTCACTAGTGCAAGGGTTTCGGCACCGCGCTCACCAATCCGCCTGCCCAGCGTGTGTGAGTATGGGCATTTCTTCCAGGGGGACCGCCAAGAGTGGCTGATGGATGGATGGATGTGCCGTTTTAGTACAAAATTTGATAACCCGTTTGTGTTGTTTTCCGTTGTAGACTAAAATTTGAGACCTCTATAGTTATTGTATTACAGCCATTTACAAAGTCACTAACTAAATGAAATGTAAAAAAAATTTAGATTTTTTTTACCGTTTTGTCGACGTGATTAGTTGTATGCCCATACCAAATTACAGCTTTCTAGTACTCAAAACTTTTTTTTTCACACTGCGCATAATAAAATTATTCGTGATTATTCTTGATGACTTAGCAAGCAATTTGGCTGTATAGTATTCAATACTGGCCAATTAAAATTTTCAAAATACCCGACGCGAACAAATTAAAACAGCTGAGTATACGAGTACACTACTTATGTGTGTGTAAATTGAAAATGTTTGTAAAGTAGGTATCAAAACGTTTGAACAATTTTATGCAACGAACTGGAATATGCCAGCTTTTAGCTTCTGCTCGGGCAAGCATAAAAATAAAAATCAATATATCCACAGATCATATAAAACCATGATAAAACTAACCGGAAAGTTTCATCAGTTGATTAAAAAACATATTTTGGTACAAAATGTGCTCGTAACTACATAATAGCTATTTATTAAGGATATTTAGTATTAAAAAAAAAACATAAAACGCAACTCAGACGTTAACTATAAATCTGATACGTAACACAACAAAGCACCTTCTTACACGCTTTAGACTGGGCACGTGCCCTAATCCTATCCTTTGTTGCAAGTACTGTATACTGGGCCCTGTTCTATACTGCGTGCACTTACTTGGCGTTTAGCCATAAATTAGAAATGGCCTCAATAGCATAAGTCAGCCCCTTTGTGTACTTATACTTGACATGGTATTAATTTATCATAGCACAAAACCCTTATTATTTAATATGCAAACGTCTTATCTCAACGTTGATATCAAACGTAGTCTTTGTTTCAAGGCAGTATCATACACAAAAAAATTATGACATATTTTTATTAACCAGTTTTTATTAACTTGGTATATATACTTATATACTTGGTATAGCGGAAGGTACCCAGCACGGTGTACAGCACGCACCCACGCCCGGCTAGCCCTCAGCGCGTGCGACCGCGACGTGTAGAAGCAAGTATTTACTACAGCTTTTGCCCGCGGTTCAACGACATGCTTTTTTCCGGGATAAAAAGAAGCCTATGTGTTAAGTTAGGGCATAAGCTATATCCATTCTAAATTTCATCCAAATCCGTTCAGCCGTTTCAGCGTGAAGGAGTAACAAACATACACACACACACACACATACAAACTTTCGCATTTATAATCATTCACCAGCATAGTTCTCAGCGCAATACCTGATGATGTACGCTCTGTTACTGGTGGCTCCATAGCAAGGACGGCGGAAAGCACGCAGAAACGGTCACAGCACGTGCCCGCGCAAGCACTTCAGCGTGTGCGACGTGTAGTAGTGGAGCGAGTATTTACTTATACTATGAGAGATATTCACCAAAATCATTCTCGGGGCAGTACTTGATGGTGTGCGCTCTGTCGCCGGTGGCTCCGCAGCGAGGACAGCGGAAGGCACGCAGCACGGGGCACAGCACGCGTCCGCGCCAAGTCTTCAGTGCGTGCGACGTGTAGTAGCGGAATGACTCTCCATTGTTTTTGCAGAACGCGCACTCCTATAAGGGTGTAAAGAGGGATTAATAAAGGACGGTAACATTTTCCATTAAAATACTGAAACAAAGCTACTGTTGCCAGTAAAGAACCCGTGCGGCGACGACAGAGAGCGTGACAACAACATTCGCTTTGCCTTCACAAAAGACGAGGACTTTCAAAAAAGATGCTCCATTTGACATTCGAACCGAAACCACGTTCTAGAATTTCATGGGCTTAGACTGCGGACGAGATGAAGGAACATCCCAAGGAAAAATACACGTAATTTTCAATGAATTTAGCTGCGAAGTAATATTTTGATTGTTACCTAGGTATCCTCCTGTACTTTACTTCGCTATTGAGTATTCAGAAGGATGCTTAATGTCAACTTGTTTGAAACATCAGCGTCAAATAGCTTCCAAACAAGAGGCTTGTTTGTCTTGTTCGGCTATATTAACTAATTTATTTGTTGTTTCCGATGTTTTTATGATCAAGTAAGCAAGTTGAGTTAGTACCGGAAACTGACATCGTTTTGCGCTCACATTGTTGTTACGGTTAACAAGATCTTGTTCAATAAACTTCTTTTGTTCAGTGTTATTTGTTGAAATTTTTTTTTTTGCAAATTGAAGAGTTTACTATCTAAGAAATGTAGTGTAAGCTAACGTCACGAGAGCTATGTTGGGTTAACTTAGCGCTAATACCACGCAAAGCACTTTTCATCGCCACTGAAGACTATACTTTTTGTTCCTCTACAATATCACTATAATATAACCCAAAGAGTATAAATTTGAAATGGCCTCAATAGCGTAAACTTTGTTTACTTGTGTTTGAAATGTTATTAATTTAAAATAGCACAAAGCTCTTATTATTTAACATCATGCAAACGTCTTATCTCAACGTTGATATGAAAATCGTTGTTTAAAGTTAACTCTAAATGCATCTGTTACCACTCGAAGAGGTCAAAACTGCTATACATAAATATTGTGACCTATTCTCGTGCAGCAAACCTTAAATATAGAGTTGAAAAACCTAAGATAATACAAGCTCATTTAACTTTTGTCCATCTGCGTTAAAGCCTATTTTGCAATGAAAAGTTTTAGGTTATGGCTGCCCTAAATCTAATATTTGCTACACGAGGAGGTGTCGGTGTCCCTCTAAGACAGGGACGGGAAAATAAAATATTTAGAACATTCACGCGGGCCAAAGAGCATTTCATTTTATTTTACAAAAATAATCAAGTTTACTTAATTTATTGTTTCGTGCTAGGCCGGTGACATATGAAATTTTAACTGTTTATTAAATTATAGGTTAGAACTTTGGCTCTAAGTTACTAGAAGTAACTCGTAAAACTCAATCGACATGTTCATCAGTCATTGTAGTCGGTCGGAAAAATAAGGTGTCAGAATTTTCCGTTCAAGTCATCTCTGATATGGTGTCATCTGGTGTCGTTGTGTTCAGTATGACCTCCTGAACACACGTATATGAGATGACCAGACTGTGGGGTAGATCTATGAGGTCATGACGATGTCAGTACAAAGAATTTTTTTTTTTTTTATGTATATCATATGGGGTATCAAATGAAAGGTATTTGTGAGTAGATTACATATACAGGTTGTCTCATTTAAATCGGTCAGTATGGGAAAGTCTGAAACTATAAGACATAGGTACGAAGATCTGTTCTTAGGAACCATGTCATCGATTTTAATAACAAGAAAAACTGCATTCATACATTTAAAAAAAACCTGTACTCAGCTCGGGAATCGACCCGGTTGTTTTGAAAAAAATAAACTTACACTATTTCTATTTAGATATCGTTTGTTTAGGTCTTAAGCAGTAAATGGCTCTATGAAACATGATGTCTCAAATGAATAAAATGCATTGTTTTCACATACTTTAATTTATTTTAGTAGGTGTTCGAAGTGACCACCGTTTTTTTTTTTCAATGAAATATTCAACACGTTTAGGTAACGATCTTACAAAACACCCACTAAAATAAATTAAAGTATGTGAAAACAATGCATTTTGTTCATTTGAGACATCATGTTTTATAGAGCCGTTTACTGCTTAAGACCTACACAATCGATATCTTAATATAAATAGTGTAAGTTTATTTTTTTTCAAAACAACCGGGTTCGATTCCCGAGCTGCGTACGGGTTTTTTTAAAATGTATGAATGCAGTTTTTCTTGTTATTAAAATCGATGACATGGTTCTTAAGAACAGATCTTCGGATGTCTTACAGTTTCAGACTTTCCCATACTGACCGATTTAAATGAGACATCCTGTATATGGCATACTATAACATTTTTACTACTTGGTCAAACAAAATATTAGAAAACGTCCAAAAATGTCACAATTTAGAGTTGACTTTGACTTTGAACTGCTCTAGAATGAAAACCACTGGATAGATTTTTACAATATATATATATATAAAATGACTTAAATATGCTTCTTAAGGCTTGGAAAAATTATTAACAAGAAAAATTAAAAAATAAGAAATGTACATTAATTTGAATTACAGTATAGAGGTAATATCCTGATTTTACAATAATTACCCTGCGACAAAATATACCATACAACGGGTTACTATTCTCATTCTTAGGGTTCCGCACCTCAAAATTAAAAACAGAATCCTTATAGGATCACTTTCTTGTCCGTTCGTCTGTCCGTCTGTCCGTCCGTCCCTCGTCCGTCCGTATGTCTGTCAAGACCTTTTTCTCGGGCCCCGTATGAGATATCAAGTTGAAACAAATACTTTTTACAAAAATGTATAGCACCATGGTGCTGTAAAAAAATCAAGCTTCTAACTCTACCCAAAAAAGTTATTGCACTTTATTTATATAATTAATTAAAGCTGCAACATGTTCATGAAAGCTTGGAAAAATATTTACAAGAAAAATTAAACAATAAGAAATCATACATCAATTAGAAAAATATTTACCATTTAATGTAAAAAATCGGTTATTCCTTGAGGGGAAATGAAATTAAATTATATACATGTTCATAAAATAACTATTTGCTAAAATATAATGAGACTCAGTTGTGTCCCTAAAGATCAAATTAAGTTTTTCAACTATAACTTTCTAAATAATAAAATATATGTGATTTTCAGTTTTTTTCTATTAAGACCAACATGAAAACGTAACTGAATGAACTCGAGTGCCCTATAAGTTTTGATTTCCCTACAAGTGCCAAAATGTATATGAAATTGATGAAATAAAGTGCAATAACTTTTTTTGGGTCGAGTTAGAAGCTTGATTCTGTACAGCACGATGGGGCCATAAATTTTTGTAAGAAGTATTAGTTTCAACTTGATATCTCATACGGGGCCGGAGAAAAGGGTCTTGACAGACAGACTACGGACGGACGGACGGAGGGACGGACGGACAGACGGACAGACAACAAAGTGCTACTATGAGGGTTCCGTTTTTCATTTTGAGGTACGAAACCCTAAAAATAAGAATAGTAACCCGGTATAGGGTATATTTTCTCGCAGGGTAATTATTGTAAAATCAGGACATTGTACTGTAATTCAAATTGATGTACATTTCTTATTTATTAATTTTTCTTGAAAATAATTTTTCCAAGCTCTAAAGAACATATTTAAAGTCATTTGATATATATTTTGTAAAAATCTATCCAGTGGTTTTAAATCTAGAGCAGTTCAAAGTAAAGTATAAATTGTGTCATTTTTGGACGTTTTCTCATATTTTGTTTGACCAAGTAGTAAAAATGTTCTAGTATGTTATATATTATATTTGTAATCTACTCACAAATACCTTTCATTTGATACCCCACATGATATATATATATTTTTTTTTTGCTTTGTACTGCCACCGTCATGACGTCATAGTATCTACCCCACCGTCTGGTCATCTCATATACGTGTGTTCAGGAGGTCATACTGAACACAACGACACCAGATGACACCATATCAGAGATGACTTGGGCCAAAATAGTACTTAAGGGTCCTTTTTTGCTTTTCCCGATCTACTATTGCTGAGTATACTTGCTCACAGAATATGAAGACCCGCGCATAGAAATTATTTTGTGAGTGTATTTAATTTAAATTATTCCTATATTGTTTTTAGCGGACCGATTTAATATAGATGACGGGTTTTGATAGCGGGCCGGATTGAATTAAGTCGGGGGCCGAACTTGGCCATTTCCTTCTATCAGGACTCTTTTGTATTTTCATGGAAGAACCTTAGCGTTGGGGCTATATCTCGATCTCAAATTGTTCAAAATCCTAGTCGGTATAGACATACGATAGGGGAATATAAAAAAGCTAACTAAAGTCCGCTGCAGCGCCACTCGTTGCTGCCGCATCGTCTGCACGTATCTCATCAGCAGAGCTAGCTGTTCCCGCGAGATCGACTCCAGCGCTTCCCGCTGCATCGACAGCATTCTATTAAAACCCTGTGCAGCTGCTGTGGATGATGTTGCGGCAGACGACGATGATGATGACGGACCTGGAAGTAATGGACAGCTTTTTGACGTTTTATATTCTAGATATTGCATAAAACATTTCGGTAATACACTCTTGGAAACCTTTTTAACAATCTACCTTCAGAAATTAAAAATTCCGAACTTTTAGCATACTTTTAAATAAATAATAGCTGGTGTTAGAGAGTTGGTTGTAATATAAGATTGAAGAAATTAACTGCGGAGTTTACTAAAGGAACTAACTACACCACACAGAGATCAGTAATAATATTATTACGATATCCATGAGTACCCTACCTTTTATGGTCTGTTGGTCTGTGTGGATGGACGAAACTTTAATTAATTAGTTAAGATTTCTTCTTATGTAAGTGACATATTGTCTTTTGTAAGAATAAAGTATCTTTAAACTTAAACCTTACCTGAATAAGCCACCTTGTATTTTGGGGTTTGAAAGCCTGATGCATAAATTATGGTTTTAATGGTGATAATACATTTAACTATCTTTTATAGAATGAATGGTTTGTTCCAAATTTGAATTTACCAATTTAAATTTCAGAACAAGAGTCGAGCTAGGTCATTCATTCATTTGAAAAAATCAGACTGCACAAAGTTGCAATTGAAGCAACTTAAGGGGTAACGTTTCGAGCTCAGTGCAAAGTGCATAACATAAGTTTGTTTACCTTATTTTAAAATAAAATGTATGAAATAAAATAGTTTTATCTTATTTTGCGACTATTGTTGAATAACTATCAGGGTTTTTTAGCAGAATTGCGTCATTTTATGTATTACGTTGTAAATGAATGGGTATACAAAAGCGTGTTTTAAGTTTGTATGCCCATTCATTTACAACGTAATACATTAAATTACGAAATTTTGGTAGAAAAGCCTAATTGACACTAAACAATGGTCGTGAAATGCCATAAATCACATTTATTTAGTACTTTTTATGCAATAGTAAGAAAAACAATCATAAGTTGTGCATTTTGCACCGAGCTCGAAACGTTCCCCCTTAATTTTGATGCTGTATCAATTTAATAATAGTAATCAATTTGTGAAAGTATACTTGGATTTATTCTCTTGTTTTCTTCACCTTTACCCCTAGAGGCCAACGGAGAATAGCTACGAGTTGTGTCCAGCTGTTTCTGATGTATTTGATTCTGCGCCGACACCTGAGCTTCCAGCACAGCTGGGTCCTGCTTGACAGCGCGCAGGGCATCTGGGAAATGATCAGTAATTTGTTAATTCTATATGTAGCAAACGAAAGCAGGTCAGACATATTCTCATTTGTAGCATGCTTGGAGAGCGAGGGCGCTATAAGAATAATAGAAAGAACTGAATGTTTTTCTTTCCTTCATATAGCACCATCTCTCTCTAAGTATGCTGCTAATGAGCATGTTGTGTGTCTTACGCTTATAGATATGATGTACGATTCTACGGTAAACAATCTCCCAGACAAAGAAAGCCACATCCGTCTGATAAATCCTCCTCATTTGTTTGTGGAAGATCACCAGATCGTGTCTCAGATCCATCTTGCAGAGACAGTCAAAGAAACCGAACAATTAATTTGAGCTTTCATGATTGTTTTTCTCATTTTTTATAAAAAGTATTAAATAAATGTGGTTTATCGCACTACACACACACCGATAGTTTAATTTAACGTCAGTTAGGCTTTTTCATCAAAAATTATCCTACACAATAGTTGTTGATGTTACAAAGAATGCATAAAATAACACAACTTTTCTAGAATTGTCTAATTTTATAAAAAAATACGGAATGTCGGACTTTCCCACCGAGGATTCCGTTAAAGAGTATATTTTTTATGATTTAATTACAAATTTATAGTTTTCAGATTTTTCCCTATACTTGTAGTATAAGACAGTATTACTTGCCAAATTTCATAGTTCTAGCTCAACGGAAAATACCCTATACATTTTGATTCCCTTGAGAGTGTCGAAATACACGTTTTTGCGGCATATACGGTTTTAATTTCAACTCGATAACCCCACGCGTTCCGGAGATAAAGGGTCTTGACAGACAGACGGACGGACGGACAACAAAGTGATCCTATAAGGGCTCCGTTTCTTGAGGTACGGAACCCTAAAAACAGTCATAAGTTGGGCAAAATTGGAACACAATCATAAGTTGTGTGTGCGCTTGCAAGACCCGTCACAACATTCTAATTTTAAATTTTTTATTGCACTATAAATTTTCTAATTTCTTATGAACTCTAAATAATGTTTAAAGTATCCAGTAAGATATAGATTTCGCTATAATTTGATCTAACTTTGATGAGAAAAACAATACAAGGACATATTCAAAATAATAATAAATTGCTTTATTTCAGGCAACAAGGCACATAACAATAAATGCCTTATACTAATAATACAATTCATATATTTTTATACTAAGAAACTAAAATATCATTTTGGCACAACGTCATTGTGCCGGTCCGGTGGTCTAGATGGAAGTCTACCGCGAAAACGACGGTATACCACGCCCTTCGGCCAGAAGTCCTCCTTTGTGAAGGTGGGCAGCCTGCTTGTAGGTATTCGTGCCACAAACGCTTTGAAACTTGCGTTGTGGCGCGACTCCAGCGGCTCCACTCTCAACAAGAAGTTGGTCTTGCTCTGGATGTAGTCGACGATGTCCTGCGCCTTAGTGGTGCAGCTCGCAACAGGAAGCGGTTCTGGTTTACTCGCTTATATTAAACTACCAAGCCAATTAGACCAATGATGAATACATTATCGCCCCTTATAAAAGGTAATTATTGGTTAGTTCGTTTGTCTAATTTTTTTTCTGATATAATAACACAAATTTAATTATTATTGTGCTTTTATTGGTAAAAACAGAAAAAATAAAAATAATATTACTTAAATAAAATTAATTATACTAAATAAAATATTTTCTCTGCTTCGTCTAATTGGCTTGGTCATGTAGTTTCATCGTAATGAAATTAGTACACAGTTTGTGTCACATAAATATTACATACCTACTTATGTACATTGTACATAAATAATAATGTCATCAATACATACTGCATGTATTTATCATTGTTTGTGCGACAATTACATAGGGTATTTATTTTATTATCATTATTTATTGAAATATTCGTTATCTACTAGGTACATATCGACATAGGTACACTTTGTTAACCACACGCAACAGTACAGAGATAATAATAATGTATGTAGATGCAAATATACATGAGTCATTAATTTTCTGATTAAATTATTCTAGATCAGAGCTTAGGACGGGACCACAGGTCGTCTAGCCCCTTTAGACTTGACCTCCTGATAAATCTTTATCGTTAGGTCTATCAGGCTATTTTTACCTCAATGCCGTTCATTTTCCAAGCTATTTACGTCCGATGAAACTATATTAAATTTGTTATCATACCACATTAGCAAATAAATTGAGAAATGGGTATAATATTTTATTTTGACTGCGGCTGTGTATGTACGTATAGTCTGTCAAAAAAGTGTTGAAATGAATATTGAACTATAATGGACTTTAGTGAACTAACGTTCAAGTAGTATAATTTAGGTAATATATTTATGACATAACAACGCGGTAAACTCGATTTAACAGATTTTGTACTTGTTTGTTTGGTTAAACTAGGCGAAAGAAAAATAGTTTCCTCAAAATTAATTTCAACTCTTTTTT
The DNA here is from genome assembly GCA_910592155.1 of Ypsolopha scabrella. Lineage (NCBI taxonomy): Eukaryota > Metazoa > Arthropoda > Insecta > Lepidoptera > Ypsolophidae > Ypsolopha > Ypsolopha scabrella. The sequence continues at coordinate 17,151,401 of OU342975.1, read as the reverse complement.
GACAGACTGTAGTTAGGCCAGAAAAAAATAGGTCTTAATAGAGGGAGGTGATTATGGTTGGCTCATTTTTCGTTTTTCTTCTTCAAACGGATAATACTAATAGGTAATCATGCAACTAAACAACCAAAGAAATCAGTATTACAAACTTATCTTTACCTAGAAAATGTGTAATCTAATATTCGGGTACGTAACTCTAAACCTTTATAATATAAAAATCGGCATTTTCGGTATTTGTTGTTTAAATAATCTAGTCAACAATTTTTTTTCCTAGAAACGACATTTTGAAAGTCTTGCAGAAAACTGTGTGCTGAATCAAAATCTGAACTCAGATTTCTTCTATCTAGTCTCAGTATTTGTGAAATCAACTTTAAGTATTGAAATTATACGTTTCTTTAATGCTTCTGAACGATTATGTTTATTTATAACTAATGTACTTATCCACAATATAGTTATATTAAATATTATACCCAACCGGTTTCGCTATTCAGCATTCTCAAGGGCTTTACTACAATACTTATTTAATTACATTTTCAGAATCTACAAATAAAAATATACGTGCAATAAAAAAACAATATTACCGAAGTAATTGGGGGAATACCAAATAAAATATGGCCGATAAACAATGGAAGAGAGCTTATTCTGTCTATACATTTCATAGCAAGTTTTTACTCAGTAAAATTGGGTGTGATTGTTTTGAGACAATAAATCAAAAACTAGGCTTGGTTACGTGAATCTTTTTTTCATACTATTAAACTACTGAGAAGAAGTATTATTGAAAATTAAGGCCGAAAAACTGTGTTAAGCGTAAATATAGACCAGAAATAGTAAAAACACGAGATTTTTCAAAATTCGGTCTGTCTTAGACAAATATTACGACGCGATAGAGAAAATCTGAGTTCATATTCGGATTCAGCACACAAATTTCTAAAATAATTTCAATAATTCGTTTCAGGGACAGACAATTTCTACAATTTTGTTGACCAGAGAAAATTTCAAATTCCTAACTAGTTTAGTTTTTGGGATACACCCTGTAACAAAAATGTTCTAAAACTGACAACTTTAATGGCCTCACATAACTTAACATAAAGTTTTATGGCATTCCTTATTAAGGGTACACAACTACCCTCTATTAGTATTAACTACTACTCTAAAACAACATTGTGGGCATAATACGTATACAGGGTGGCCGAGGAAGAGACGTTCAAAAATGTTTTTTGGCTGCCTTACATTTAGGGGTATCCGAATCACCCCCATGTATGTTCCGCGATTTTTAGGAGATATGATTATTTTAAATAATTTTTATAATAATTTTAACCTGACATTAGTTTGAATTTTTTCACTCTTTCTCTTTAATGTTTTTCGAGGTTATTTATGATAAATGTGAGTAACTACCTTGAAATTTATGGTTTACTTAGGTCTTGTCGAACATGACTAAAATGTAGTCGAAAGATCAAAATTACTGTTCAATCATAATGGTCTTGAAATTAAAAAAAATAGAAAAGTGTACTTGAAATCTTGTCCATGTTTCAAAGTAATTTCAAAAACTGCTATTGCCTTTCAGCAACAAAAGGCATAAAAAAACCAGACCTCAAAGTTAAGGAGTAACTTTTTTTTAAACTTAATAAATAATTGTATGTAATTTTTCTTTAAATTATGATTTTATTTTGTTCAAATTTATTTACAGCAAGTTTTCGAAGTCAAACCCTCCAACAGAAATGCACAACCTACACCTATACAAGAAATTTTGTTTTAATTGCCTAAAAGCTTCACTGTTGCTTCTTATAACATTTCCAGCTTCTTCAATTTTCTCCCTCAGCTCATTTTCACAAGAAGCTTATTGTGCGTATGCTATTTCCTTAAAACAACCCCAAACAAAAAAAAAATATCTTGGCTTCTAACCTGTTTAACTATGATCAGTACATTATGCGGTGTCGTTAGATAGCATTATATTTCCACGCGGTATACATCTGTTCTGTTTCTGTATTTCTAGGATTCACATTTATTTCCATTCCGGTAAAGGAGGGCGTGTTGTGAAACTTCATTCTATGTTCCAGGAAATAAGATCTTGCGTAAACCCACCTCTGCAATAACATAAAATTACGAGGAAAAATACCGCTTAATAAGTACTTTCAATGAAAAATTAATACCTAGTAATTTTCTAGGTCTTTTGTACAAATATACACCAGCCTTTACTAGGTTTCATATGCTTTTAGGGATCCGCACTGTAAAAATGCGAAAATGAAACCCTAATTATGTAGTTTAGCGTATGGTTGTGTGCAATGAAATGACAGACATTTTGTTTTCCACGGACGTTTGGGAAGATAATCAGTGTAACAAGATGAATTATGTGGATTTAGATTGATAAATAAGGTATACTATATTTTAAAAGGTTAATATTTGACAAAACACTGACATAAAATCGTAAGATTACTGATGTTCATTATATAATAAGTAAATTATTAATCATGCTACACATGCATTTCTTCCTAAGGACCGCCAAGAGTGGTAAAATCTTTGAAAGGCCTAGTCTGACGGATGGATGGATGGACACAAAAAAATTGTACATGCAGCAGGTGTAAAATTAAATTAAAAGTAGAATAGCTCATGTAGCAACACACACAGGTCCCTGTCTCTGCATACTGCCGCAAGATCGAATGAAGCTGATTTTCAGCTAGAGCCTAATAATAGTAATTATGATAACACTACGCCTGCCAATGACAAATAGTCGAGGTACAATGTATACGATCATACCATGGAAGCATGGGAGGTCACTGGTATGGGACGCTACATGTGTCGACACGATGGCAGCGTCTCATCTCCAAGCGACCTCAGTCAGAGCGGGCGCGGCTGCGGCATCTGCAGAGGGCTCCAAGAGGCGCAAATATGCGGCCTTAGGAGAGGGCTAGATGTTTGTGCCCTTCAGCGTAGACTCTCGGGCCATGGGGACCAGAAGCGCGACAACTCTTTAAGGAGATCTCGTCGCGCCTGATCGACGCTTCCGGTAACCCAAGGGCTGGGGCATATTTTGGTCAGCGGATTAGCCTCGCGATCCAGCGAGGCAATGCCGCCAGCCTTTTGGGTACCTTGCCCAACGACGGTAGCGATCTGGCCAGCATATTTTATTTGTTCCATTAAATAGGTGTCCAAAATTTCCCTTTCTTTTATTTATTTGTATAATATTTAAATTGCTAGGTAATTTTAATTTTTAATTAGTTTAGTTTAGATGTAAATTGTTATTTAAGTTTTAGAATATTTACTGCATTGAAAATAAAAAATTTCAATGAATAATTTGTGTACAACCTTAATAAAAATATAAATGTGAAAAAAGGGCCAAGTTCGGTACAAAGGAAGTGTAGGATTGTCGTCCTCGTTGAAAAAAGAATTAAGGTCTAAATGGTGCCAAGTTGTAGAAAGGTTCCTGGAATCGAAGCTGCGATCAAAAGTGCATTGCTGTTTAGTGTGTCAAGTAGTTACAAAATTCAGAGGAGTCTTGTACATAAACGTCAGTATAGACAAACTGGATAAGCCGTCTAAGATTTATTTATCTCTGAGAATTTGTTAATTGAATTTCAGAGTTCCATGCCTCATAAGAGTGTATAATACCTCAATTCGCGTCGCCTGATCCTGTTTTATACCAACAAATACTGCAACAATCACTCTGAAATTGATATATGGTAAAGTTGAGGACTAATGCTATGTCAATGCTGTGGTAAAAACTTTGTTCCATTAAATTTTCTCGATAGAAAAAAATACAAAGTTACCTCCAAACCGTACAATAAACCGATAGTATTCAATGAATACTTGAAATTAGATCTGAAACTTTGCATAATATAACCGATATTAGTATAAAGCAGCTGCAGACTGTTCCATGAAAATGAACAAACCATCAGTGCAGCCGCGATTTCAAAATAACTGATGTTTTGCGAGCGCGGCATCTGATTAGAGCAGGATAGACAGTTAAAAAGCAGAAGCGTTAGAGCAGGACTGCAAATTGAGGTATTATAAACAATATTTATAAACAATAAATAGCTTACATAAATTATTTTGTATTTGTATTATCTTTTGTTTTCTTTGTTTCTTTTAGTATAAAACTATTATTTTAGTTATTATCCTCAATCCCAATGTAACCCTAGTATTATTTGTTTTGTAATTTTCCTATATGTGATGTGAGGATAATTAAACATAATTTCTTTCTTTTCTCAAAATACCCCCAGATTGACAACTGAGCGAATTTAGTTCCCCCCCCCCCTTTAATTTGTTAGGTTAAGTTTTTGTGTACTTGTTTTGTTCATTTTACTGTTTAAGAACTCATATATGTATAATGTATTCAAAATTGAAATCTGTTATTGGCCTTAATATTAAGTCATTTGTTATCTATTTTATATCTGCTATGTATCGCTGTTGATTTCTGTACAAAATAAAATAAAATAAAAATTATGGGCCCATAATGGAAAAATTTAACTTTTAAAGGCTCATTTTTTTGTCCGTCTGTTTATCTGTCCGCGTATGAAGGCCCTTTTCTCAGGCACAGCTGGAGGTATCAATTTGAAATTATTATTTAAAAAAACTTGAACTGATAAAAATTTAAGTTTCTAACTAACGTAGTTAACAGATATGACATTTTGAAGCGTATTTTCCCATTCGTTGAGTAATCATCAAAATATAAAATGTACTTGCCGGTTTTGAAATTGGTACGAAGGGAAGTTTTTTGGCATAAGCGAAGGAATAAAATTAAATTTACTATGATAGGAATAAATTTCTGTATTTTAAGCACTTGGCGATTTATCCATCGCAAGGAGTTAACAAATTAAATTAAATTTTATATCATAATATTATAATATCAGAGTCCCGGTTCAGAGCTCCTCACATCTAGGTTTACTTTTCTGATTTTCTACACCGCAATTATATAAAATTTAATTTGTTAATTAAATTTACATTTTTCTTTCATATATTTTGTACCTAATGATAAGTTAGTATTTTTTATATTTAGGTTAATGGTATGGAACCTTTAAGGCACGAGTCCTACCCGCACTTTACTGGTTTTTATATGTTGAAATGCACTCTAATAATATTAAGAAATTTCCAATAAATCATATAATCTTAGTCAAGCTCAATAGTCTTTTTTCCTGTGTTTACTAACTAATACACCTACATGCTTTTTCTAAAAACATTAATCATCTATTTTAATGAAATAGCATACGCACAATTAGCTTCTTGTGAAAATGAGCTGAGGGAGAAAATTGAAGAAGCTGGAAATGTTATAAGAATCAACAGTGTAGCTTTTAGGAAATTAAAACAAAATTTCTTGTATAGGTGTAGGTTGTGCATTTCTGTTGGAGGGTTTGACTTCGAAAACTTGCTGTAAATTAATTAATTTAATCATAATCATAATATAAAATCATAAATTAAAGAAAAATTACATACAATTATAAATTAAGTTTAAAAAAAGTTACTCCTTAACTTTAACTACATCTACACTATTATATATAGGTAAAGAGGAAAGATTTGTTTGTTAGTATGTTTGAGGTAATCTTTGGAACTGCCGAACCCATTCTAAAAATTCCTTCTTTTGTAAAAAGCTACACTATCGCTGAATAACATGGGCTATATTTTAATTCAATAAAAGTAAGTTTTCAGTTTGAAAATTAAATATTTTTTGAATCAAGTCGGGAGAAAAAGCGCTGCTTGGCTGCTTTATCGGCGTGCGTTGACCAAATGGTTAGTTTTAGGTATGTGATAAAACCGCTCGTTTATCCATAAAAGAAAAGTGTATCAGTTTAATCTGACTAAAGATTTCTATCTACAACGATCCTGACCCACCTCTTGATAATAATAAGCTTGAAAAAGTGATTACAGTCTGTTTTAAGCAATGGTTTAAGTAACGTTTTGTTTTCCATACGAGAAAACTATATAAGTTTAATCTGATTACAGATTTACATCTGTAACGATCCGGACGCACCTCTTGCTAATTTTTTTAGCTATAATAATGTGATTACAGCCACGTTTAAGTAATGAAATTTTCCATACGTGAAAACTGTATCAGTTACAACGATCCTGACACGCCTCTTATATAATTTTAACCGACTTCAAAAAAAGAAATGGTTCTCAATGTGACTGTATTTTCTTATTGGTATGTTACTCCATTAGTCCAGCATTTCTTAACCGATTTGTAAGATTATTCTTTTTTTTTGGAAGCTTGTGCTTCCAAGTAGGTTCGGTTTTAGTTTGGTCTTGATCTAATGATTGCCTTTAGGGATAGGCAGTGGAACTCCTCAACCTATGACAGCATATCACTCGAAATTGAGGCAAACGCTTTGTACCAGGATGTTGATTACAGGGAGTTATTTAAAAAAACCTTCGATCCTGAGTGACGTCATCAACATAGAACTTCACATTGGATGACGGTACATAACTCGATATTTCGCCAATCACCTTATTTTAGTATACTTATTGCAGGATATGACGTGAAATTTTTTATTATACCACCTGACCTTCGATCCTGGTCTCATCACCATAGAATTGCCAACGGATGACAGCACAAAACTTGAGATTGCGGCAATCACTTTGTGTTAGTGTGCTTAGTGCAGGATATTACTCAAAAATTGTCTTACTTAATGCCATCTATACTTTAATCGTGGCATCATCACCGGGAACTCCTTGCCGGATGACAGTTCATAACTCGATATTGCGGCAATCACTTAGTGTTGGTGTGCTCATTAGAGGACATTATTTTAAAATGTTCCTTATGCCACTTGAACTTCTGTCCTGGCCTCACCACCATAGAACTCCTCAAAGAATGACAGCATATAATTCAAGATTGTGGCAATCACTATGTGTCAGTGTGCTGATTGCTGGGTATTACTTGGAAATTTAAATTATGCCTGCCACCTGATCTTAGAATCTGAAACATCGAGAATGATGACAGTACACCATTCTCGATGGCAAGAATTGCTTCGTTGCAGGGTGCTGATTGTAGTGTACTAATTAAACATTGTCAGAATATCACATCGACCTTCATTTCATGGAACAACGCGCTTACATTAACTACAAAGTGTAAAGGGTGAAATGAGAGTCCACGGTTGGTACACTCTCTTTTCACCAAAAATTGTTACGTCCCAAACGTAGTGGGTGGCGCCCTATCGCCGTGCTTCGGGCACGAATGGACCAACAGCTTATTGTACCCTTCGAAGCACGCAGACCGTACACAAAGGGGATTGAACCCACGACCTCTGGGTGAGCAGGCGAGCGCTCTCCCAATCGGCTACAGAGACGGTCACATATAAAATAATTTCCATGAAAATCAAATTTCAGAGTCAAAAATACGTATCTATACCTATACTAGTAATAAAGTAGTAAAAAATCCGTGTCTGTATTCTTTGAATTTTTTGCGCAATTTGAAATGAAATTGGTTATTATTATTTGTATTGTACGATACATACTTAACCCAAATCCACAATTTTTGAAGTTATTTTGTATGTATGTTCTGTTTTAACTCGAGAACCACTCAACGGATTTGAATGCGGTTTCTTTATTATCATCGTAGTCATCCTGGTCAACATAAAGGCTATAAGGAGTATTCATAAAACAACGCCCAAGCCGAAAATGGGGCAGAGATTGAATAAACGCGGGCGGAGCCGCGGGCAAAGGCTAGTACATCATTATATTCACAAGATAAAAGCGGGGCTATAGCTCAGATGACGGTAGGACGCGGGACTCTCAATTTTGAGATCCGGGTTAATTATTCAACGGTCACTGTTACTCTATGCGGAACGACCCGCAGTGCGAGAGGGACGGATTCCGGAAAAATATGCAAAATGTCGGTTTTAAATTAATATAAAATGAAACTAAAATAGTTATCAAAATTTCACATTCACAAAATATAAATATAAAATATAAGGTCCAGGTATAAAATATCGTCATTCCTATTTCGCATACTATGAAAAAAAGTGTAGAACGAGACCTTATTTCAATAATTATTTCTATCGAGCGAAAGTTCTGCAATCGCGTTTCTGTACTGAACAAAACTAGAAAAAGGTACTTACCCATATTTATATACAAATTTAGCGTCTTCTAAAAATCAGGTAAATAACTTCAAAAAGTGCCGATTTTAGAATCCTAACGTAAGAACGTAAAATGATTGATTAAAAGAAGGTGCACGAATGTTAAGAACGAAAGACCCTCTCGAGGACATGCCTGAACGATATTTCATTTATTTATTATAGGCTTTGGCCAATGTCAGCAATATTAAAAGTTGTATTATTATTACCCAATGGTCACTAGTTGCTAGTTTTCAACTACTTTTCCGCGGATCGATAGTCCTTCGGGCTTGTGGTGACCAGGGACGGCGATTCTCGCACATGAGACAATTCGCGCAGGCCGAAAGCGGGTTCTTTTTACAAGCTCTTTATGAAAAAACGTATCAAACTTTATAAATATAAGGTGACTTCTTTAATTTACGCAGCCAAATTCTTACTAAAGACTCGGTAAGTGCTCAGCAACAAGGTTCGATGACCCTTTTCGTGAAATTCGTAAATTATTCTTTTCGTATTCCTTACAAACGCAAGCCCAGCCACGAATCAGTTACTATGGGACCTCAAGATTTTATTTTGCAAAATCATCAAAATTTGTATCGATTCGTGTTAGTGATCACTTACCAAGCCTCCAGTATGAGTTTCGCTGTATAAATAAAAGTCACCTGTTGTCCGTATTTATAACATGCTTTACGTGTCTTTCAAGGAGTTATAGATAATAGAATTTTATTGTCATCACACGGTATTTATGACGCAATGAACACAGGCGTATGAAAATCAAAGCGTGTGAAAATTTTTGCGAGAATCGCCGTCCAGGGCGATCAAAATTCTACTAAATATAACTCCATAAAAGACACGTAAATCATGTTAAGAATACGTACAACAGGTTTATATTGTAAAAGTTTGATACGTTTCTTCATATAGAGCTTGTAAAACCCAACCGCTTTCGGCCTTCGCAAATTGTCGCATGTGCGAGAATCGCCGCCCTGGACGCCTCGGCTACAATAACCTTGGACTCGTGACCTTCAACATTTGTACCCCGACCTAGGATACTGCCGCCCAAATTGTTGCCAAAAAGGTTTCTCGGAAGGTTGATATATCTCTCTTAGCTTTGAAGGTATTAGAAAAAGAAGTTTCTCGTTTTTAAAACCGGATCCTCTAGGAGTGCAGGATTTCCTTATTAACAACTAGCTTTTTCCCGCGGCTTGACTCGTGTCAAGTGTCTTTTGTTTGCGCGTAATATAAAAACGAATATTTTATAATATTATTGAAACTCAAGTTAGCTGACATACTAAATTGGATTTAACATTCACGTATTTTATTTATAGTCAACAAAAATACGTAAGTGTTAAAGCTAGTATTTGATGATAATTTTGACAGGTTATGTTGGTTCAACACTCTGATAATGAAGAAAACCACCTCCAAATCCGATGAGTGGTTCTCGAGTTAAAATGGAATACCCATTTTCAAATTACGCAAAAACAATGAAATAAAATATGTGACATTTTATACATTAGAACGCTCGCTTCGCACGTTGCCGGCACGCATAAAATTAGTGAATTTTCGTGATTTTTCTGGATTTTACGTAAAGTATGGTACGGAATCCGAAAAAGCTTCTCAGGGCAGGCCCGTAGCCACGATTTGTATTCGGGGAGAAATGAAACTTTCAGAAATGCTTGTAAAACTTTAAAAATAACCGTCATGCTCATCCATTTGTCAATTCAGGTTGTTGACAATATCACAGTATCACAGTAGTCATAACGATACTTCGTGGAGAAAACGTTATATCGAACTAATGTTTGTGACAATAGTACATTACTGCTAAGACCAGGAAATAAGCAACCCTGGACGAGTAAATTAAAAGTCCGAGCCCGTAGAGTGAGGAGTTTTATATACGAGGGGATTGCTAATTCATGGTCGAAGCAAGTATAGTGCTTTTCTCAAAAATAAAATGAGACATTTTTATGTTTTTAATGATAATTAATTATATGAAATATAATAAAATAACTAGTAAATATTAAAAGTTACTTACTTGCTCATATTTGGGCGATTAGTCATGTTTATTGTTATTGATTTCTTCAACAAAGCATTAGTTGAGTACAATCTATATCAAAGCCCGCTTCTGAACTCATTTTGTAATTTGTTTGCACAAAACACTTTCCAATAAAATTTATAGCAACATAAATTCCCGCTTTTACGCAACTTTTTAGGGTTCCGTAGTCCGACAAGGAACCCTTATAGTTTCGCCATGTCCGTCTGTCCGTCTGTCCGCGGCATAGCGCAGAGACTATTAATACTAGAAATCTGTAATTTGGCATGGATATAAATATTAATCACGCCGAGAAAATGGTAATTTGTGAAAATTTTAGTTAGAGTGGAGCGTCCCCCCCCCCTGCTGGCTAAACGGTTGTTTGTAGAAATGTGAAAAAATTCACAGAAATTCTATCCTATCCTACTAATATTATAAATGTGAAAGTTTGTGCGTGCGTGTGTGTGTGTGTGTGTGTGTGTGTGTGTGTGTGTGTGTTTGTTACTCTTTCACGCTGAAACGGCTGAACGGATTTAGATGAAATTTAGAATGGATATAGCTTATACCCGAACTTAACACATAGACTACTTTTTATCCCGTAAAAATGCATGGTTTCTGTAGGATAGATCAATATCAGGTGTTTAATTAGCGCAGTCCTAATCGTTTGTGGAAAAATAAGACAAGGCTATGTTATCTCATCACACTTCACACTAATATTATAAATACGAAGTTTGTGTGTGTGTATGTTTGTAACTCTTTCACGCTGAAACAGCTGGACGAATTTGGATGAAATTTAGATTATAGCTTATACCCCAACTTAACACATAGGTTACTTTTTATCCCGGAAAAAAGCATGTCGTTAAACGGAATAACACGCAGACGGAGCCGCGGGCAAAAGCTATCACAGCTCAGTAGGCTTTACAGGTTTACGAGTACAGGACGCGCCAAACTTTTGGTCCCCAGAATGTATGGGACCAGAAGTTTGGCGCGGTCTGTATTAGTACACCAACTTATATGTACCGGGCAACTACGGAACCCTACATTGCGCGTGGCCCGACACGCACTTGGCCGGCTTTTTTTAATATTGCTAACTGGGAAAAGGTACTCGTATTTACCGCCATGCAGCCTTCTTCATGGACAACGTCATCTAGAGGAACGCTAAGAACTAAGAAAAAAAAACAACGAGAAAAGCCTCCTTAGTCTCTTATAAACATAGACACGGATAGTTTTGTAAAGAAAACATATGAAATACACTCTGTGAACATATGGTATGTAATGGATTTTCAAACGAATTTCCTGGACAGTTATTCAGATTTCCTGGACACTTCTAATAGCTCGCCAGGATGAAGTATATTCTGGTAGGTCTTTACAGTATGTATTGGTAATATTACAATGTATTTTTGAGAAAAAATATTTTTGGTTTCTTTAACCTACTAAGAGAGATTTCGGGTAAGGGGGGGTAGGACAGCCGTAACACCCCCCCTTTATACCAAATAGGCGACATATTAACGAAGGGTAAAATAAAGTACCCGGAATAGAAGAGCTGTATGACTAGATTGATGAAGCAAAAGAGGTGTGTCGGGATTGTAGCAGATGGAAATCTGTAGTCTCTGCCTATCCCTCTGGGAGACAGGCGTGAGTATACATATTATACGGGTCTGCCTCAGTGAGGTCTCACTAACAAGAGTTCGCGAAATGTCAAACGGGAAGAAGAAACGACTGCTAAAATTATTTTCTGTTTGATCGGCAGAAATATGTTCCTACTGCGAGTTTTCTTAAATACTTCTTTGCGACATGAACCTCCTACGGGGAGTCAGTGGTGTTTTCGAGGCCTGCGAACTGAACATGAAGCAACACTTCATGGAACTAAAGTATTACAAGTAACATTAAACTCACCTCTTTCTCCATATCTTAGATCATTAGCCACGCTGGATGTGAAAGGTTTCTGTAACAATTCGACACACTGATTAATCACTTATTCACCGGTTTTGAGCCTTGTAATACTATTTCCTTCACTTACAGTACTCAAAGACGTATCCTTGAAGATACTGGTTAAGTTATCAAGAGAAAAGCACTTTTTAGCGGCAAGAACATCCATGTTGGCAGAATAATTGTGACTAAAAGAAGGACAAAGAATTGCAAATGGAGTCAGTTGTCGATTATTTACCTACCTCCATTATTTAAATCTGTAGGAATCGCTGCTGTGCAGGCCACGTAACTCGTTACATACCCTTGGGCAATATTTAGTTGTATTATGGTTGATTTTAGCGTGAACTTGATCTATACCGTATTTAAGAGATCACAGAACAAAGCTTAATTTGTTCTGTGTTTAAGGCCTACCAAAAAAAAGGCCACTAATGTGAAAAAGATGGCCATGTCTGAATGCTCTTTATTAAATGGAAAAATATTTTAAAATAATTAAATTAAATAATATTTTTTTTGATAGGTATTGAAATTTACATTATGATTTGTAATGTAATAAATTTAAACATTTTGCCTTGCTCAGGTATCCGCAATTTTCGGATATATTGCACAAGTAGATGTCTTCATTTAAAAATGCAAGTTCTCGACTTTGGGGTGCCTGCCGCACTTTTTTCAGTTTTCATTTGATAAATCCCAAACTTGGGGGTTTATAGCAAAGTTGTTTTCTAAAGTAATTGACCAGACTGAATGCGCCATAATTTGGTATTTATCATACAGATTAAGGGAATTATTGGTCAACTATAAAAACTTGTCAAGTCAACCGTAAATATTTTCAGCCGACACGTTTTATTTTGTTGTTTTAAATATTGAATTTCAAATTATAAACGAATAAGAAACTTTGTACATGGGTATTATTATATTTCAACCAAGCAGCCTTTGCCCGCGGATCCACCCGCGTTTATTAAATCTTTGTCCCGTTTTCGGATTGGGCGTTATTTTATGAACACCCTTATAGTCTTTGTGTTGACCAGGGTAACTACAATGATAATAAAGAAAACCACATCCAAAGCCGTTGAGTGGTTCTCGAGTTATAAAAGCGTTTGTTAAATATTTGTCCCGTTTCCGGATTGGGCGTTATTTTATGAACACCCTTATAGTCTTTGTGTTGACCAGGGTAACTACAACGATAATAAAGAAAACCACATCCAAAGCCGTTGAGTGGTTCTCGAGTTATAAAAGCGTTTATTAAATCTTTGCCCCGTTTCCGGATTGGGCGTTATTTTAGTAACACCCTTAGTCTTTGTGTTGACCAGGGTAACTACAATGATAATAAAGAAAACCACATCCAAAGCCGTTGAGTGGTTCTCGAGTTATAAAAGCGTTTGTTAAATATTTGTCCCGTTTCCGGATTGGGCGTTATTTTATGAACACCCTTATAGTCTTTGTGTTGACCAGGGTAACTACAATGATAATAAAGAAAACCACATCCAAAGCCGTTGAGTGGTTCTCGAGTTATAAAAGCGTTTATTAAATCTTTGTCCCGTTTCCGGATTGGGCGTTATTTTATTAACACCCTTAGTCTTTGTGTTGACCAGGGTAACTACAATGATAATAAAGAAAACCGAATCCAAAGCCGTTGAGTGGTTCTCGAGTTATAAAAGCGTTTATTAAATCTTTGTCCCGTTTCCGGATTGGGCGTTATTTTATTAACACCCTTAGTCTTTGTGTTGACCAGGGTAACTACAATGATAATAAAGAAAACCGAATCCAAAGCCGTTGAGTGGTTCTCGAGTTATAAAAGCGTTTATTAAATCTTTGTCCCGTTTCCGGATTGGGCGTTATTTTATTAACACCCTTAGTCTTTGTGTTGACCAGGGTAACTACAATGATAATAAAGAAAACCGAATCCAAAGCCGTTGAGTGGTTCTCGAGTTATAAATGCGTTTATTAAATCTTTGCCCCGTTTCCGGCTTGGACGTTATTTTATGAACAACCCTTATAGCAACCTACAATTATAATAAAAACAACCTCATCTAAATCCGTTAAGTGGTTCTCGAGTTATCGGCTCGGGCGTTATTTTATGAACACTACAATGATAATAAAAAAGACCGCATCCAAATCCGTTCAGCGGTTCTCGAGTTAAAACGGAACATACCTACATACAGACAGAGAGACAGACAAACAAAAATACTAAAAATTGTGGTTTTTGCCTCACCTCACCTCAGTACAATACATACCCATTTCATTAAAAATTTAACGAAAATATTCATTGTACCTAGTCGGTGCTTAAATTCTGTGACACACAAAATTGGCTATAAAATGAAAACTAGTCATGATAATAAAAAAAAGTTTTTTAAAAAAAGGTAATTTAATTAGCTTACATTAAACACAAAATTTATTCAAAATGATTGCCACCATTTTTCACACAAACCTTCAATCTTCGTGGCCAATCATCAATAGCAGCACGGACCATATTCATGTCGATATCGGCCACTGCTTTAATCAATTATGACTTTAGGCTGCTCAAATTTTTGTGAGGTTTAGAACAGACTTTCTCCTCAAATTCCTGCCAAATTTTGTAATCCAGTGGATTGAGGTCAGGGCTATATGAGGGCCAATCTTGATGCCTTATTAGCTCGATATTCTGGCGCTCGAACCACTCCTGAGTTGTTTTGGCCTTATGAGCAGGTGCGGAGTCCTGTTGAAACACAAATGGCCGTCCTCCAAAGAGTGTCTGGGGCAGATCTTTTACTATGCGATCTAAAACCGTGTCTTGGTACACTTTTGCACTGGTTTTGACACCTTTTTCACAAAAATGCACTTCAGTAGGGCCATAGTAGGACACTCCCAACCAAATCATGACTGATGATGGATGATGGCCGTGCTGCACTCTAGGAATGGCATTTCCAGCGGCCGCAGAGCTATTAGCGTACACCCTGTCATTTTGTTTGTTGTACTTCTCTTCGATATTAAAAAATTTCTCGTCTGTAAACAGGATATCGCGGTGTCTGTTTCTTGCGTACCGCTTTAGCAAAACTTTGCATTTTTGGCTCTCATAGCTATCAGACGCGCGTTCAGAAGATGTCCACTCTTTTTTCGGTAAGCTGGTAGTCCCAGGTCTTCATTGAGTACTTTTTTTACGGTACTTCTGGTTAATCCCATCTCCAAAGCCATCAGTTTCTGCTTGCGGACGGGATTTCTTGCAATACGCGCCTCGATTGCTTTGATGACCCCTGGAGTCCTAACGGAACGAGGTCTGCCAGTTCTTTTCTCGTCATCGACACTAGAGGTTTCATTGTACCTCTTGATGGTACGGTACACGAACCTCTTCGTGATTTTTAATTTTTGAAGCAAGTTGAATATCGTCTTCGGTGGATGGCCGCAACGATGCAATGCAATTACTGCTACGCGGTCCTCTTTGCGAGTCCACTCCATCGTAAAAAATGAATGAATGTAATTGTGATTTGGCAGATTATTAATCAAAAAATATTTGAAAATCGAACACCATTTCATTTTTTTTTCTAGGTGTTCTATTTTTAAAATAAATGCCCAGTGACAGTATTTAAGAACCGACCTATACCTCCGGTATAGATACGACCTTTATATTATACTACTTTATTATTTATTAGTATTAGTATAGATATTTAAGTGAGCCAACTTTTTCACATGAAGGGGGTAACTTTTTATCTCGGTACAAAATGAACATCATAATATTATTTTCCTTACTTTTGAATGAAAAGTATGCAATAAATGTGTTTTATAGCAACTTGCGGAAATTTAATAAAGTCTTCATCAATAAAATTACGCACTTTAATGTATTACATTTTGTTTGCATTACATTAACAAACTTAAAAGCGTGTTTACAGTTGTAATGTAATGCAGCTAAAATGTAACGCATAAAATGGAATAATTTTCATGTGATCACCTAACTATGAACAATTTTTGATTGAAAAACACTTGTACTTGTCCACTTATTTATATTATATTATTAAATAAGTGGACAAGTACAAGTGTTTTTCAATCAAAAATATATAAAAAGTTCCACCAAGTGCCAACAATCACAAGCATCAACTCTGTTAACAATTGCCATAAAACGCATTTATTGCAAACTTTTTATTCAAGGGAAAGGAAAACAATATTATGATGTGCATTTTGCATCGGGATTGTCCGAGATCCTCCATTACCACCTTGACCTATTGAGTTACAATAAAGAATCACAATTGTAGATATATGTGTCGTCAGCGAAACAGGAATTCGGCTTATTAGAGGTAATTTCGGCTTATTAGAGGTAACTTCGGCTTATTAGAGGTAACTTCGGCTTATTAGAGGTAACTTCGGCTTATTAGAGGTAACTTCGGCTTATTAGAGGTAACTTCGGCTTATTAGAGGTAACTTCGGCTTATTAGAGGTAACTTCGGCTTATTAGAGGTAACTTCGGCTTATTAGAGGTAACTTCGGCTTATTAGAGGTAATTTCGGCTTATTAGAGGTAACTTCGGCTTATTAGAGGTAACTTCGGCTTATTAGAGGTAACTTCGGCTTATTAGAGGTAACTTCGGCTTATTAGAGGTAACTTCGGCTTATTAGAGGTAACTTCGGCTTATTAGAGGTAACTTCGGCTTATTAGAGGTAACTTCGGCTTATTAGAGGTAACTTCGGCTTATTAGAGGTAATTTCGGCTTATTAGAGGTAACTTCGGCTTATTAGAGGTAACTTCGGCTTATTAGAGGTAACTTCGGCTTATTAGAGGTAACTTCGGCTTATTAGAGGTAACTTCGGCTTATTAGAGGTAACTTCGGCTTATTAGAGGTAACTTCGGCTTATTAGAGGTAACTTCGGCTTATTAGAGGTAACTTCGGCTTATTAGAGGTAACTTCGGCTTATTAGAGGTAATTTCGGCTTATTAGAGGTAACTTCGGCTTATTAGAGGTAACTTCGGCTTATTAGAGGTAACTTCGGCTTATTAGAGGTAACTTCGGCTTATTAGAGGTAACTTCGGCTTATTAGAGGTAACTTCGGCTTATTAGAGGTAATTTCGGCTTATTAGAGGTAATTTTGATTTGCCTCTCGGCAGATACTAAAATATGAAATCGAAAATCTTTCACAAAAAGGGAAAAGTATAGAGCGGCGAGCGAAGCGGAGCGGAGCAAGGCGACCCCCCTAGCTTTAACAGAAATACGATCTGCCTAGGCAGATTATGATATGCCTAATTCTACGATATGCCGACGATATAAAATATGTATGAGTTTAAAAGTGAATGTTTTAGTGAGATCTTGGGATTATACCATATCTTTAATAAACAATGATAGAATATAAATTACAAATAAAAATTACCTAAATTGAAATCCTAATTGAAAATCTTATCTAAATGAGATTTTTAATACTTTTTAAAACGAAAATTTTGTTTGAATTTGGTTTTCCTATTGCTGAAACAAATGACTAATTTTTACCTGAATTGTTTTATTTTTGTTTCCAATTCAAGTATGATCCAAAGTACAGGGGAAAGGTATAACTTTGGAAATACTATTCAGTTATAAACAAAATAATAATAAAAAAATATGTTTCTAGTAGTTTGAACAAATAAGCATTAGGACGTGGATTTGTAATTGCTTCAAAGATTTTCCTTATTGTTTCGGGGTCACATTGTTACTTTTAAATGTAGTATATCGTCGCTATGCCTGCAAAACCCGTTATGTGTTTTTTTACGATTTTAGTTTTTAAACGTATTCTTACTTGAAATTTTTCGCCCGATACGCCTGTGAAACCCGTTTTGTGATATCTTAATCGGTCTAAAAGATAACAAAATACGTTTTGTGCTTTTTTCGCTATTTGGGGCCTAAAAACTGATTTTCCATTTGTTGACATAATGCCTAACTACGCGCACGCGCTGCTCCTAACGGCTGCACAAAACGGATTTTCACTCGGCCTGAAACCACGTGGCAGGGAAATTTATTTTTGTGTTTGCTTGTGTAAATTAAATAGTATTGTGTTGTGTCAATATATAAAATTATCATAATTCATAACAATCAAATAAAAGAATAAAAGTAAAAATCGTTTATTGAACCAAAGAAAAGTTAAGTACAAACTGTTTTTCTCAAATTAATAAACACTTATAAAATCAATTCAAATTGACGATTCATGCCAAAGCTAAGTTTAGTTAAAAACTTGCACGATAGACATCAGTATAACGTAAAAACATACGTTTTGTGTTACAAAAAGCATTGTCGATCTACACGTAGTGGCACTTTTCTACCGATAAGGGCGCAAACAAAATCCGTATTGTACAAAATTTGTGGCAATAATATTTTAATTTATATATTATGAAATCAAAATAAAAATTGTCATGGCATTATGATATTAGTACTATCGTACGAAATTAAAAAAAAAACATTTTTGTTGCTTAGTTTAGTAGAAAAACAGTTTTCTTGCTCTCCTATAAAATTGCCATTTTGCACATGTGGATTTTTGCATGCACAGCGACGATATGCCAATTTTTTACTCAGTTCCGTTGTTTGCGTGCTACGCCGTAATTGGATAAGGCTTTCGCTATGAGGATTTAGATTTTTTGACCGAAACCTAAATGCAAGACAAGCCCAAGTAAACCCGTCTTCATCAAATTAGAAGTAAACGACCTTGCCACTTTAATGTGTATCTTCCACGTAGCAAACCCGTATTACCGGTTCTTCATCTGTGGGTTAACTTCATTGGGGCACTCTATTCGCCCCAACTCCCATATGTACTAGTGCAGTTCGCTGATTATGTCCTTATTTATAGGTACTTGCTTAGATTATGTTTTTATTGCGAAATTCATCGCTTTGGAATACTCTAAATATTATAATTAGAGTGCATTATAAACCAGAAAAGATAAATTAGAAACAAATGTAAAGACAAGAATTTGAAAAAATTCCTCGGGCCAGGATTCGAACCTGCGACCTCTTGTTTCCCAGACAAGCGCACTACCAATTGCGCCACCGAGGTACTTACCTAGACCGTTGAATTTTTCCACCATACTTGTCCACCGAATATTTTTGTAACTATTTGATCTAACTAGCTTGTAACGCACATACTGACGCTCACGAGGGCGTTATGTGATTTCACGCCTTGTTCTTAAGAATTTGCAATTGGTATCGCGCTCATCTGGGAAACAAGAGGTCGCAGGTTCGAATCCTGGCCCGAGGAATTTTTTCAAATTCTTGTCTTTACATTTGTTTCTAATTTATCTTTTCTGGTTTATAATGCACTCTAATAATAATATTTAGGTACTTGCTTATTATTATTCAACATATCCCATACAATTTCCATGACTTGAACCTAAAAAAATTATCAAAATCAAATACATACGAAAGTTACAAGCGTATAAAAGTCCTGGATTTTACACATATTTTGATAAATGTTTATGTACCGTAATGTCCTAGAAGCGATACAACAAATCAAATAATTTTAGGTTCACAGCATAGTATATTTTATACTATTCAAAAATATTTTTGTTTCCATTTTTGGGATATTTCTCCTGAAATCATAGGAAGACCCAAAACCATTCTCGAGTTTTTTTAAGACATGAATTTTGTCTAGCGTAAGCTTGCCTCTCACACCGTGTTCGGTTAGTTCCGTACAAGCTCGGGAAATGAACGTTCGGGTCAACCAATAACAGTCAGTCAGTGCTCTATAACCCGAACTTGAATGTAGAGTGAAATAGCAAGCATAGCGACCCCGTGCGCGACTGACTTCAAGCCACCAACAACAGGGCTCTTAAGAGCAAGTCAATGGTGTTCTATTCGGTGTAACATGACTTAATTTATTTGGCAGAACTATTAGTTTAAGAATTCTGTCTCTTTCTTTCTGTATCGAAAAGACAAGGACAGGACGCTTAAAATAAGGTTAGTCCTGTCAAAGAAGTCGTGTTACACCGAATCGACACCATTATGGAATTAAATTACACTCGTATCACAGATTAGATGATAAATGAGATTATGTGATTTATAACGAAATCCATCGCTTTGGATACTCTAAACATTATACCGCCCTCGTGAGCGTCCCCTATGTGCATTACGGGCTGGTGTATCAAGTAGCTATAGAAATTCGATGGGATCCTCGGTGGCGCAGCGGTAGCCGTGGGTTTGAATCGGACCAAGGTATTTATTCAAAATAATTGTTATTTATAGTTTGATGCCCTCCAAAGAATGTTTAGATTAAAAATTATTGAAGCTAGGTCACGTCTGCGGAATACTGCGGATGCTTCAGAACCATAATTTAAATTCAACCGAGAAGCAAAGAAATTGAAGTCCACAGAGACAATTGTCACTTTCGAGAACTGTCTAACGGCGGAAGAACATGCGTTTTGTACTGCTTTGGGCTACCTGTCTTGACCATGACCAGGGTTGCTATGCCGGATGGGTATAGTTTGGTTCTCGTACTTTAAGCCTCCTCAAATCGATGTTCCACTTAGTAGCGTCCAAGTGTTACTAGAAATATCTAAGTCTTCTGAGCGGGAATACAGTAGAAGACCTTCATACATTAGCGTCCTTCTGTCGTTCTTGGCATAACAACCCATCTCCACCACCCGAGCAGTAAATAATACGAGCGGTGAAATCACGCGGCTGGCCGCTGGCTCCTCCATAAGTAACTACCACTTCGATTACGTCAAGGCCAACGATATTCCAAGCCCTAGATTCTGAATCGGGCGCACCAAAAGCGGCCCGGCAAAGATCCACTCAATTCAGTTGAGGAGTGGATTTTTCGTTCAGTCTGCGCGTGACCGCCGAGACGCAAGCATGTTAAATTGTTCTTTCGAGAAATTCTGTGTTTTAAGGGAAAGTATTTGTATTTACTCGACCCGGTGATATATCTTTCGTAACATTATAATTAATGTGTGAGAAAGTAGGAGAGTAGACAAGCAACAAGTACAAGTTCCGTGGAATCACTTCAGTATATTTTTTACTTCCTCAATAATGTTTTTCAATCTCATTTAATACACACAAAAACAGTTAAATCATTTAAGGGGCTACTCTCCCGCTAACTAAAACGACTCCTTTTATTCTTATTCTTTATTGTACACAAAACATTAATACAAACAGTAACAGTAAAATGGTGTGTACATATGGGTAAGCTTATCTCTAATAAGAGATTTCTTACAGCAAACCATTAAGGAATGAGTAAAAAAATAATATAACAAAAGAGTTATTGCCTAACATACAAAAAGGTTAAACTAAACATAAAATAATAAAATATCAATACTTACTATTACATCTATATAATACCATTAATATACATACTATATAATAAAGTACTTACATAAATATACATATATATATATAATAATTTTTAACCTGAAAGCGAGAGGTAGTTATCTTTCAGCATTTTCTTAAAAGAACTGATAGTACGACAGTCGCGAATAAAATGAGGAAGAGCATTCCAAAGTCTGACTGCATGGACATTAAAGGAATTACCATAAGCAGAAGTATTGTGTGTTGGAGTTTTAAGGAGAGACGTAGTTCCAGTACGTAGGGGTCTGTCTCTAGGGATCAAAAATTCAAAACGCTCACGAAGGTAAGCGGGGGAAAGTGGATTCTTGACTATGTTAAAGAGATAGCACAAAATATGAAAATTTCGGCGAAGACGGATTGGCAACCATTTTAACTCCTTACGAAAATGAGAGATGTGATCAAATTTACGAAGACCAAAGATAAATTGGATAGCTAAGTTCTGAAGACGTTCAAGTTTATTTAACAATTCCTCACTGAGGTCAAGAAGACAAACATCACCATAGTCAATAATTGATGGTAGAAAATTCTGGAGTAGCTTTAGGGAGTGGAAGGCACCGTGAACTCTTCTGCTGGTCTCACTCACATGCGGCGCCCAGGACAGGTTGCTATCGATTATAATACCCAAATTTTTTGCTTTGTCTGAGAAGACAATTGGCATCCCATTGTAAATTACCGGGGGAATTATAACATTGCTAAGAACCCCCAGCCAGTATCTACTACCTATCAACATGGCCTGTGATTTCTTCGGGTTTACAAGGAGACCAAATGACTTAGCCCATTCAGAGATGTAATTAAGGTCATGATTCATCCCTTGAATGGCCGCGTGTACATCCTTTACATGAAAATGACGATTTTTAAAATATTATATATAGGTAATCCATCCATCCATCAGCCTGTTTCGTCCACTGCTGGACATAGACCTTTCCAGGATTTCATCACTCTTGGCGGTCCTCCTGGAAGAAATGCCCATACTCACACACGCTGGGCAGGCGGGTTGGTGAGCGCGGTGCCAGTGACGCCACTGCCCGTCACCAGTCTGTTTTATATAAGGCCCGGCAATTGGGGATGGATATACCGCCATCCATCGGTCCCAGGCAATGGTGGGCCGCCTGGTTTTGCCTGAGAGCTGTTCTCTTACTCCCCCCCGAATAACTTCGGGAGGATTTGCGAGTAAGATGGTGGTACCTCCACAGTCGAGCCCGGCATCAGCTCTACCACCTATAAAATAGGTTATATAATATAATATTATTATATATTATGTATGTATGTCTGTCTGTCCCAGAGCCTAGACGAATGGATAAATTTAGATTAAATAAGTTATTCAAAGTATCATCCTTCCATCAGCCTGTTTCGTCCACTGCTGGACATAGGCCTTTCCAGGATTTCGCCACTCTTGGCGGTCCTCCTGAAAGAAATGCCCATACTCACACATGCTGGGCAGGCGGGTTGGTGAGCGCGGTGCCGAAACCCTTGCACCAGTGACGCCGCTGCCCGTCACTAGTCTGTTTTTTATAAGGCTTGGCAATTGGGGATGGATAAACCGCCATCCATCGGTCCCCTATTCAAAGTATATTCTTCAAATAAATAAATATATACATATTATATAAGGTGACTTTTGTTTATATAGCCAAATTCATACTGGAGACTCGGTATGTGGTCAGGACCAAGGTTCAATGATCCTGTTTGCAAATATTATTTGTGCATACTTGTTCAAGAACAACCTCGATCAATGGTGTTCTCCAGGGGGGCCGTGGGTCCGGAATGGACTCAATTAGTATAGCAAGTCTAAATTTTATTTTCCATTTTTCACGAGTTTCCAGAATGAATTCGTCACATAAACGAAAGTCACCTCATATATTTATGTATTTTTTATAAACATTTTGTGCTATCTATTGGTTTATCTGATATAGGCAATCTTACTTATATAATGTTAATTTATATTTCAATAATACTGGTAAGCAACACGATTTTAGTCACTGAGCATTTCGCGTCATGCCGGATCACGTGCTCAGGTTTTGAGCGATTAATGATTAATATGTATTTCATTATTAAAAGTAGGCTGAAACACAAATGGTTTTATTTACGACTCATTTTAAATGAAAAGCTTGTAAGGGTTATTCTAAATACCTCCAGCGGTATTGATTTCAAACTGCAGCGCCCTCTAGTTATAGTAACAAACAAATAACAACCTCTAACCCCAAATGCATTTAAACCTGCTTCGTTCGAGACTGCACAACCTAAATATAATATATGTCACAGTTAAAACCCGTTTTTCGTTAGAACTAGTTTTCCCTAGTTAAAACTAATTTTTACTAAATGCCTTTGTTAAAACTAGAAATACCTAGTCAAAACTAGAATAGAAACCAAAATAGGTTGCAACGACGAGCGAAGCGAGAAGGAGCGGTTAGGTTGACATGTCAATACGTTATAGGAGCCGAGCGAAGAGGAGCGGAGCGAGGTGACCCCCGAAGTTCTGTATGGCACTAACTAGTTAAACGGGTTCTACTAGTAAGAACTAGTTTCAACTGATATTCAATTTTGAGCATTAGTTAATTCCAGTTTTAACAAAGGCATTTAGGAAAAACTAGTTTTAACTAGGGAAGACTAGTTCTAACGAAAAACGGGTTTTAACTGTAAGATATACTTCATTTTAGAATATAGATTTATTAATACAAATGTACAGTCTGTCAAAAAATGGTTGAAATGAATATTGAAGAAACTAATTTTCTTTCGCCTGGTTACAACAAACAAACAAGTACAAAATCTGTTAAATCGAGTTAACCGCGTTGTTATTTCATAAATATATTACCTAAATTATACTACTTGAACGATTAAAGTCCAATAAAGTTCATTAGAGTTTCATTTTCATTTCAACACTTTTTTGACAGACTATAGCGACATGCATTATCACATAAATAAATATTATGGTAGATACATACATACACACAAATACTCGTCATCATCAGCTGGTAAAATAATACACATCGCGCCAAACTTCTAGTCCGCTCGGAAGTTGCTCTCTCGAAGAACGGCCCATACATTGTCGTGTTTAGAGGAGGCTAAAAGTTTGGTGCGACCTGTACTGGTACACCTGTAAAGCTTACTTAACTGTGTTAGTTTTCCTGTTAACTTCATTATATATACTACTTTGGTGAATTTTTCCACATATTCATAAACAACCGTTTAGTCAGCAAGGGGGACACTTGACTCTAACAAAAATTAGCACTTTCTTAATATTTCGCCAACAGATCCCTAAATCGAAAAACGGTTTTTACACATCCAAAATGTTTTGAACGACCTATCCAACGATACCCCACACTATGGGATATACGAGAAAAAAAAATCATCTCCAATTTACGTGTAAAAATGTTTTGTCCCTTTGTCCTTTTTGTCAACGTGATTAATATTATACCCATACCAAATTACAGTTTTGTAGTACTAATAGTTTCTGAGCTAAGCCGCAGACAGACTGACGGACATGGCGAAACTATAAGGATTCCTTTTTATACTACGGAACCCTAAAAAAGCACGACTCCATTGATTCCATAGCTCTAAAATTAACTTCTATCGCTTATAGAAAACAAATCTAAAACTACTGCAACAAGGTTTATTTTATAAAAATCAAAACATGGCTTTTGTCTTATTCTTGGTTTGTTTCGGTGTTTATAGGCTGAAATTAAATCAAACGACCAAATTCATACTGGAGTCTCTGTTAGTGATCAGGAACTAGGTTCAGTAATCCTTTTGGCCGAAGTAGAAAAATATATTTTTTTGCTCCCTTACTGGTTGGGAGTAAAAGTACAATTCCTAGTCTAGGCAGTAAAGAAGCAAAAAAAAATCATTTTTCCAATTTCACCAAAAGGGTAATTGAAGCTTATTTCTGATCATTAACCGAGTCTCCAGTATGAATTTGGTCTGTTGATTTAATTTCACCTTCTATATGTAACAAACTGGATGGAATGATAAATCTAGGAGTTGGGATATCGTTGGTCAAGTCAAGGCAATAAAAATGAAGTAAGTAGATAAAAATTACACCTACTTACACGTACATAAGTAGTTATAGGTACGTACATTACACAATAGTCAGTGATAAAATACGTCATATACTTGTATGAATACCTTGTACTTTGTGACTGTGTCGATATATTTTATTAATAGCGCGGCTATTTTATGTAAAGACGTCAACTTTATGTAAGGACGTTCAAATGCATCGTGATTGGTTAGAAATTACATCACACATTATTATTACCACAGATTTAGTATACAGGGTGTAAAAGCAAAGGCAAGAATCCTTTAAGGGTGTGTTAGTATGATCGGTAAAGATATTATTTTAAATACTGGGATCTCTAAATAAAGTACTAGTACCTCATAATAAGACGATTTTCTTCACTCAAAATACACTAATCGCGTGGACACCCTCACTGGTCGCTGGCCACTCGGATGAGGGATGCGGGTTGCGGGGTGCAATTAGGTGTCTGGGGAGGCCGGTGAGCTGCGTAGCCATAGCTTAGAAAAATGATGGAATTTTTGGTGAAAATTCAAGGTATATATTTTTTTCTCGTAATGACATCAGAATCGTGTATATTTTCATACCGTAAAGGGATTCTTGACTTTGCATTTACATCCTGTATTCTATATCTGTGATTATTACCCAATTCATATCAGAGGGATAACGATATTATGTCGAGGGTAAGGAGATCTCGTCGCGCCTGATCGACGCTTCCGGTAACCAAAGGGCTGGGGCATATTTTAGACTCGCGATCCAGCGAGACAATGCCGCCAGCCTTTTGGGTACCTTGCCCAGCGACGGTAGCGATCTGGCCAGCATATTTTATTTGTTCCATTAAATAGGTGTCCAAAATTTCCTTTTTTATTTATTTGTATAATATTTAAATTTCTAGGTAATTTTAATTTTAAATTAGTTTAGTGTAGATATAAATTGTTATATAAGTTTGAGATTACTGTAATGTTTACTTAATAAATAGACAATAATGCCCCCGCTAGTCTGATTTGTTAGCACTTTTTATCCTTTCGCGATTTCTATACTTTTGGAAAATTTGATACATTACATAGCAAATAATTAATTATTTTATACACGTCGCCATTTATTCGCCATTTATACACTTTATGTACGTGTTTCTGATACAGTAGCAGTTCTGTAACTTTTCTGGCTGATTTTAATATGTTTCTCATAAGTGCAACTCTACTTAAAGTACAGTCGTGTGCATAAATACAAGGTGACATTTATTCTTGCAGCTAGTAAACCATATCGAGCCGGATAGCGCTTGATACAGTGCTCTGTCTCACTCTGTTGATCTGCCTAAAGAGGGACAGACAGTGGTATATCGAGCTGTCAAAGCTCGATATGGTCTACTAAGCTAGGTACCCAGGTCAACGAGGTACAGCAAGCCAGGTGTGTGACTCAAGAGCTGCAAACAACAGTCGTCCCCTCTTTATTAAGGCGCTTAATCCCTTGAACTACTGCCAAATAGGTACTTTCTAAAGCCTCTGCTTCGTTTACAGCTGGACAAAATAGCTTGAAAAAAATATATATGAATTATTAACTCTCAGAAAACATTTTCAACATATTTTGGTTTCCTACGACCAAAACATCCATATTAAAAAAATAAAAACCGAAAGATGTTTTTTTGGCTTGAATTCACTCTATCTCTTAAGCTGCTACGACCGACGTTTGGAAATATTTACACGCCATACATTAAGAATCTGTAGTACTCTAAATTCAACATAGCTCAATTAAATCCAGTGACTTTTTCCATTAAAAATATCGAAATATGCCAGATTTCAAGGTCAAGATGGGTCAAGATGGGATGATAAGAAGGTCAGGCTGAGAGTTATTCCCACGGGGGCAAGGCGGCAGTCATACACTGGCTGCTGAAGGTCGTTGGCGTGGGTAAGGGCCTTAAGGGTCCGTATAAGGCTAGTTGCACAACTTCAAATGAGCATATCACATTGTGTAACTTGGTTAATCGGTATAGTAAAAATAATATAGATAGTTGACTATAGGGCAGATGGATTAATCTTAAAAACGTCGTAAAGTTCAGTTCTGATTGATGCAAAATAAGGTGCTCAATCTGACCTTGTAGTCTTTACAGCGTTCACCGAAGGCTGTACTTTTCGAGGCACGCTGACCGCATCCCAAATTGAATGAGTTCTAGACCTGTGGGCTCCAGATTATATTAAAAATTTAGACCACAAAGGTGAAACGAGCGATTTAACTTTGTAACTTTGAATTTAAGGTTGTAAAAGCAGAATCTCCGTACAAAATGCACATCATAATATTGTTTTCCTTACTTTTGAATAAAAATTATGCAAAAATTGTGTTTTAAAGCAATTAATGGAAATTTATTAGTAATAATTAAGTTTTCACATTAAAATTCTATCATTTTATAATTTACATTTTATTGACAAACTTAAAAGCGTATTTATCGTTGTAATCGAATGTAATCAAAATATGAGGCATAAAATAACATAATTTTATTTGCGAGAACCTTATTATTATTTATTAATTCCGCTAATTGCTTTAAAACGCAATTTTTGCATACTTGTTATTCAAAAGTAAGGAAAACAAAATTATGATGTGCATTTTGCACCGAGAATCGGTTTAGAACAATCGCCCTCAATCAATCGACCTCTAAACAACAACTCATAAGAAAGAGGAAGAAGAGTGTGAATTCGCTGCCCGCGCAAATGGACTCGGGAGCTGGTAAAGGGCGATTATTGATAATGTTGATACAAATATACTAATCACTCAATATTAGAAATAGTTTAATAATAAAGTAAAAACACCGGCCACCGAAGGGTTCCGTACCATTATCTATAAAAACGGCAAAAAATCATGTCTGTTGTATGGGTACCCCCTTAAATATTAATTTTATTTTAATTTAATTATTTATTTTATATAGCTAAATGTTCTATGAATACCTCAAGCATCTACCTGTTGCCGTTATCAATATCGAGCAAAAAAAAAACACGTTGTTGTATGGAAGCCCCCTTTGATATTTATTTTATTCTGGTTTTAGGGTTCCGTACCCGAAGGGTAGCCAACGGGACCCTATTACTAAGGCTCCGCTGTCCGTCTGTCTGTCTGTCTGTCCATCTGTCACCAGGCTGTATCTCATGAACCGTGATAGTTAGACAGTTGAAATTTTCACAGATGTATTTCTGTTGAATAGTCGGTATCAAGGTTCGATGGCCTTTTTGGGAAATTTGAAAATATTTTTTTCCTTGTTCTCTACAAACGCGAGCCCAACCCCGAGTCATTATGTACAATGAAGAGTAAAATTTTTCCTTTTCAAATTACGCAATATATGTTGTTGATCCGTTATACTGATCACTTACCAAGCCTCCAGTATGAATTTGGCTTTATAAATAAATGTTATATAAGGTGACTTTCGATAATGAGCCAAATTAATTCTGGAAACTCGGCAAGTAGTCAAGACAGGACCAAGGTTCAATGACTCTGTGTAAAGTACGCAAAATAAAGTTTTATTGAGCCAAGGCTGTTCTTGAACGACTAGAGGCACAAAAAATATTTTTCGTATTTTGCAAACAGGGTTATTTAAATTTTGGTCCTGGCCACTTACCGAGTCTCCAGTATGAATTTGAATTAAAATATATATATATTATTGGCTATTTAAAGCTTTTTATTTCTTCATTTTGAGACAATAATAACAAAATATTGTTTTTTCGAAATATATTTCGGCCCACTTTGGGGCCGGCATCAGTCGAATAAATGACAAATCTAATGACATAAAAATATATATTTCGAAAAAACAATATTTTGTTATTATTGTCTCAGTATGAATTTGGCTTTATAAACGAAAGTCAAGTTTTATATCTTTCACAGAATTTTCCGGTGGCTAGTTTTCCCTACAAATCTAACTAAATATACGCAATCCGCGATTGCTCCCCTCCCAACTTCATTAAATACTTCATGTAGATTAAACATCTCAATCAAGGTAAACGTGACATCATTCACAAAGATTACAATACAAGATGCAGCGTACAGTCTTCATATCCGGTATATCATGGAAGTGGTCGGTGTCATGGAAGTTTTACTGTTCCCGCGTTGTGTAACCGGATGACAGGAATTTTCGACCTCTTCAGAAAATCAGGAAAAGATGCGATTTGTCAGGAATTTTTAAACGTGAACGAATAAATGGTTAAAATTTATTATATTTATTGATGTTACATTGCAAAAACTGTTGCAAATCGCGCTGCCTGCGAATTATCAAAAAACATTAACGAAAATGTTTCTTAGGAATTTTGTCAGGAACTCACGTTACTGGATCTGGTAATCTTACTTTCGCGTAAAGTTGGGCGAGAGTGAGGGGAGATGTGTCTGCGCATGGGTAACAGACGCGCGAGAAAGAGACCAACTGAGCACAAAATAAATACTTGCAGAAAGGCAGCTAGATACAACCAGCGATTCAGAGCGCACGCTCACACAAACGCATACGTACGTACAATGATCTCGGTCAAGTCTGTTGAATGCCAGTGCACGAGTCTAGCGAGATCGTCGTACGTACAGCCCAGAAGGCGAGACCTGAGAATTGCGTTTGTGTGCCATCTCGGACGAACAAACCAACTGGACCGGCCACCAACAGGCGAACCCCTCTGCCAAAGGTATGAGCCCGGCGGTCATACCGGTTTTATAAAAACGATAGATGTCCCTATGTGTGAATGTGATTGTGTGCGTATAGTATAAGCTAGCGTTTGAGTATTTTGTAGTGTGCGTGCATAGCGACGCTGCCTCGTCCCTCACCGAAAATGACAGACTTTTTTGCATAGAAATTAGTGCGCGGCTCCACTTTAGTTCCGCGATAAAATTCTCCAAGTTTGCCAAATAACACATACAACTAATTACAAAAATGAATAATCTCAAATAACCAATCCAACGATTTATTATTATTTGGTGTATCAATCTACCCGACCGTCCGACAGTTTATTTCATAAACTAGTACGGTGAGTAGTCCTGACTTGACTATATAAATCCAAATATGTTTAAAAAGATTTAGAGCTCAGTTATATATCAATTTAAAAACAAAGCTGTTTAACTTATGAAGCCACAGGATAGTAAAAAGACGCTTTTCAGTTAACTTTAATGTTTTTTTTCTTTTTTTATATAATAATAATAATAATAATAATATACGTTTATTAATCAGACTACAATGTGGTCCAGTTTGGTTAGTAACAATAATCTTAACCTATGTTAGTATTCCTAATCTAAACACAAAATAACATGTATGATCTTCTTTTATGCAGTAATTTTAAATTACCAAAACTGATCAATTATGAAACAGCTTTATTAAAAACTTAATGTATGTATAACGTAAATATTATGTAAACTTATATTTCATTGTATTGTTATTTCTAAGGGTTTAGATGATTCTTTATACGGTTAAATAAAATTTCATTGCACACCTACAGTGTAGAAAGCAAAGCGGCTTGAAGCGCGGAACGTCCGCTAGACCGGTTTGTTCTGGTTTTACAATCGGCTTGAAGCCGGGGCCGCCCGGCGCGTGGCATTACCCCGCCGCGCAATCCCCGCATTTCACCTCCGGTATCGCTGGTAGATTAGCACGCGTTTAGTTGTTTAGTTTTTAGATTTTTTTTATATAAACGTGTGAAATGACTTCTATATTGAATACCCGATGACTTTCGATAATGAGCCAAATTAATTCTGGAAACTCGGCAAGTAGTCAAGACAGGACCAAGGTTCAATGACTCTGTGTAAAGTACGCAAAATAAAGTTTTATTGAGCCAAGGCTGTTCTTGAACGACTAGAGGCACAAAAAATATTTTTCGTATTTTGCAAACAGGGTTATTTAAATTTTGGTCCTGGCCACTTACCGAGTCTCCAGTATGAATTTGAATTAAAATATATATATATTATTGGCTATTTAAAGCTTTTTATTTCTTCATTTTGAGACAATAATAACAAAATATTGTTTTTTCGAAATATATTTCGGCCCACTTTGGGGCCGGCATCAGTCGAATAAATGACAAATCTAATGACATAAAAATATATATTTCGAAAAAACAATATTTTGTTATTATTGTCTCAGTATGAATTTGGCTTTATAAACGAAAGTCAAGTTTTATATCTTTCACAGAATTTTCCGGTGGCTAGTTTTCCCTACAAATCTAACTAAATATACGCAATCCGCGATTGCTCCCCTCCCAACTTCATTAAATACTTCATGTAGATTAAACATCTCAATCAAGGTAAACGTGACATCATTCACAAAGATTACAATACAAGATGCAGCGTACAGTCTTCATATCCGGTATATCATGGAAGTGGTCGGTGTCATGGAAGTTTTACTGTTCCCGCGTTGTGTAACCGGATGACAGGAATTTTCGACCTCTTCAGAAAATCAGGAAAAGATGCGATTTGTCAGGAATTTTTAAACGTGAACGAATAAATGGTTAAAATTTATTATATTTATTGATGTTACATTGCAAAAACTGTTGCAAATCGCGCTGCCTGCGAATTATCAAAAAACATTAACGAAAATGTTTCTTAGGAATTTTGTCAGGAACTCACGTTACTGGATCTGGTAATCTTACTTTCGCGTAAAGTTGGGCGAGAGTGAGGGGAGATGTGTCTGCGCATGGGTAACAGACGCGCGAGAAAGAGACCAACTGAGCACAAAATAAATACTTGCAGAAAGGCAGCTAGATACAACCAGCGATTCAGAGCGCACGCTCACACAAACGCATACGTACGTACAATGATCTCGGTCAAGTCTGTTGAATGCCAGTGCACGAGTCTAGCGAGATCGTCGTACGTACAGCCCAGAAGGCGAGACCTGAGAATTGCGTTTGTGTGCCATCTCGGACGAACAAACCAACTGGACCGGCCACCAACAGGCGAACCCCTCTGCCAAAGGTATGAGCCCGGCGGTCATACCGGTTTTATAAAAACGATAGATGTCCCTATGTGTGAATGTGATTGTGTGCGTATAGTATAAGCTAGCGTTTGAGTATTTTGTAGTGTGCGTGCATAGCGACGCTGCCTCGTCCCTCACCGAAAATGACAGACTTTTTTGCATAGAAATTAGTGCGCGGCTCCACTTTAGTTCCGCGATAAAATTCTCCAAGTTTGCCAAATAACACATACAACTAATTACAAAAATGAATAATCTCAAATAACCAATCCAACGATTTATTATTATTTGGTGTATCAATCTACCCGACCGTCCGACAGTTTATTTCATAAACTAGTACGGTGAGTAGTCCTGACTTGACTATATAAATCCAAATATGTTTAAAAAGATTTAGAGCTCAGTTATATATCAATTTAAAAACAAAGCTGTTTAACTTATGAAGCCACAGGATAGTAAAAAGACGCTTTTCAGTTAACTTTAATGTTTTTTTTCTTTTTTTATATAATAATAATAATAATAATAATATACGTTTATTAATCAGACTACAATGTGGTCCAGTTTGGTTAGTAACAATAATCTTAACCTATGTTAGTATTCCTAATCTAAACACAAAATAACATGTATGATCTTCTTTTATGCAGTAATTTTAAATTACCAAAACTGATCAATTATGAAACAGCTTTATTAAAAACTTAATGTATGTATAACGTAAATATTATGTAAACTTATATTTCATTGTATTGTTATTTCTAAGGGTTTAGATGATTCTTTATACGGTTAAATAAAATTTCATTGCACACCTACAGTGTAGAAAGCAAAGCGGCTTGAAGCGCGGAACGTCCGCTAGACCGGTTTGTTCTGGTTTTACAATCGGCTTGAAGCCGGGGCCGCCCGGCGCGTGGCATTACCCCGCCGCGCAATCCCCGCATTTCACCTCCGGTATCGCTGGTAGATTAGCACGCGTTTAGTTGTTTAGTTTTTAGATTTTTTTTATATAAACGTGTGAAATGACTTCTATATTGAATACCCGAAAACCATTGAGCAGCCAAAAATTTGATTTGATCGCTAATAAAGTCGATTCTGAAGGCTTTAATTTTAGTTTTAGTGCTGTCAAAACTTAAATTTCTCCAAAGTAATGTAGCTTTTGTTATTAACACTATAAAACATTTTGGAATGAAAATAATGTAGTTTTTACAGTACTAAAAATAAAATTAAAGCCTTCAGAATCGGCTTTATTGTTGCCCGAACACAGCGATTCATCATAAACGTAGGCAATATATCGGACGAGAGCATGACGAGAGTGAAGTTCAAGATGGTTAAGATGCAATGTCATCGAGTGTAGAAGAAATATTATAAAATTGTAAATAAATTAAAGACTAAATGTATTTTTTTGCCTGACTGTACACTTGGGGATCACTCACACAAACGCAATTCTCAGCTCTCGCCTTCTTGACTGTACGCGTCTATGTGTACGTTCGCGCGGAATTTCTGGTTGTATGAACTGGCTTCCTGTATGTATTTATGTTGTGGCTTGAGCCTCGCCAGCGCAGCGGCCTTTTTATCTGACGCAGCAAGGTATACCTTCTGTATTCGATGGGTATACCAAAGATATACTTCAGCATGAGACTGTGTACCGGCTACTGAAAATAGTTTTACATCGTTGGTCCCTGGGTTGGATGTGGAACTAACCAGTATGGGTTCAAGTTACGATGTATATATTATTGCCCTAACAGCTAATCAAGTTTAGAACTTATTGCTCTGTTATTTACAGGTTTCTAAAGAATCGGATTTTTATAATAAAAATAAAAAGACCAGAGTATTCAAGTATATCCGATATATTGTATATTATATATTTTTTGTACACAATATACATATAAGGTGACTTTCGTTTATAGCCAAACTACTGGAGACTCAGTAAGGGGTCAGCAGCAAGATTCAATGACCCTGTTTGCGGAATATGAAAATATTTTTTATTGTGCTTGCTCAAGAACAACATCGACTCAATTAGTATAGGAAGTCTAAATTTTATTTTGCATATTTCACAGAAAGGGTCATTGAATCTTTGTCCTGATCACTTACCAAATCTTCAATATGAACTTAAACTCGTATTTAAGGTGACTTTTATTTATACAGCCAAACTCATACTGGAGGCTTGGTAAGTGATCAGTAACACGGATCGATAACACTTGTCTAAAATCTTGACGTCCCATAGTAATTGACTCGGGACTAGGTTTGCGTTTGTATTGTAAGGAACACGAAAAGAATAATTTACGATTTTCACAAAAAGGGTCATCGAACCTTGTTACTGAGCACTTCCCGAGTCTTCAGTGAGAGTTTGGCTGCATAAATTAAAATTAACTTGTAAAAAAATATTGCTCCTGTTTTCGGCTTGGCGGTTATTTTATGAACCCCTATTATAGCCTTTGTTGACCAGGGTCACTACGATGTTTTTTTTTTTTCTTATTGAATGTGATCAATTAACGCTATCCTAGCATTATTTTTACTTATTATTGAAGGAACTTATAGATATCAAAATTAAACTAATACTTACATATTCTACTACAGAAGTCTACCTAGCAGAGGCGTGCATAGGACTTTTTGCTGGAAATGCAATCAGAAGGTCAAGTTCGACAATAAAAAAATATGAAAAAATTTAAAACTCACTTTGAAAAATCATTATTTGTATGACGCCAGGGTAGGCACTGCCTACCATAGAGTGCTTGATTTCATTCGAAATATCTTTTTCTCAAATTGGTTTTTAAATTTTTTCATGTTGTTTTTATTGTCAAACTTGACCTTCTCATTGCTTTTCCAGCAAAAAGTCCTATGCACGCTACTGCTACCTGGGGCTCCGTAGTCCTAAAATCAGTCTTCGAACTCCATTCGAAAAAAAGTTACTTAATTACCATTTACGTAATCAATTTCATACAAATTAGCTAACCACGAAAATCCGTAGAAACTTGATATTTTCCGTTCACAATTAGATTTAATAGGACAAGTCCAGGAAAAAATCAAAAAATTCTATGTAATAGGTCTTGCCAAAATTTCCTAACAGATTCATCATGATTTCATAATTCCTGTAAATCAATAGCTATTTCCATTAAGTACTTATTTGTTTGAAACTTGATTTCAAGGTTTTATATCTCCATATTAAATTTCGTTTTTAATATCAGTTTGATTACCAAAATTAAGTCTTTAATCTTTAAAAACAGTTCGTCTTAAAATGTCATCCGTTTTCATGATAAGATTCGTAATATAATAACATTCGTAATATAATATAACAGGAGACACTTTTCAAAAATTTAATTGTAGTTTCTGTTACATTAATTTTGTCGCATTCATATACAATTTGATTTGTAAAATTTGGATTTGTCATTCCCAAAATAAATGGAAAAACGTTTTTAACTAAGTTTTCTTCAAATTCTCCATACAAAACGACTATTTCGAAACACCCATTATTTAATTATTTAAGAAGAAATACTACAACAACTTAATTACACCCTTTGGATGCATAATAAATAGCATTTAAGTGTCATGTTAAGTTGGTCCTGTACAACTGCTCGTGTTATAAGTTAGTGTTTTAAACGGTATTGCGGAACCCTCCGGGCACGACTCCTACTTGTAGAGTGGAGCCCACATCAAGCTAAACACTTTCAGTATAAGCTTCCCGTACAATGAGAGGTCAGCATATACTAATGTGTATAGCCTGATGTGGGCTCTACTGTTCTTGACCAGTTTTTATTACCCTCAAACTTATTTTTAGAACTGCACAAAACTGTAGAGTATAACTTTTATTTACCTTATCGTAGCTATAGTACTAGAATATCTTGTTTTAATCAGCGCGTACAGTAGACCAAGGAGTTGTTTTATTTTATAACAGAGCGCTCCGTCAGCGATAAGAACAATTTTTATCAGCTCAACTCAACGTCAAGTCGAACAACGCAGTTTCTATTACAACCACGTAAACGTACAGTCTGACTACCGAAAGAGGAGACAAAGATTTTTTTTTACAATCTGATTTGCAATGCTGTAAGCCAATCGTATTCAAATTGTTTGTCATATGGCTATTCGGCTAAGCAAATTAGCGCGTTTGACAATTGAAATCGTACAGTTTTGGCTGTCAAATGAATACGATTGTCTTCTTTTGTTGATGACAACCAAAAACGTGAGATTTCAATTGTCAAACGGGCTTATTTGCTCAGCCGAATAGCCATATGATAATCGAATTTGAATACTATTGGCTTACACAAATGCACCTCTAGTTGCACCTATATGCACCCTATAAAATTTAAACTGGCCCTGGTTTTTTTTAAATTTTCAGCGCTACCTCAGGAAAATGTTTTATCCAGTTGAATACATGTTGAACATAGACCAATCTTTTTTATTGACAGTTAATGTATCAAATTTTCAAATATAATCTTTTTTAGTAGTTTCTAACACGTTTACTGTAAAGTAATCACATTATCAACTTCTAAAAGGTAAATTTTTTATTTAAGGCTGTAAACCTAGAACATGAAAAACGCCAGATTTCATTTCATTTTGGAAAAATATCTTCGATTTGTTGTTCTTTTATTACATATTACTAAGATAAAAATTCGTAAAAAAATAGATTTCAACCCCATAATTTTTGGTTTTAAAATGTTCCTTATGAGAATGCGGTTCCGGGATCTACCTTTTTTTCATGAAGTGGGTAGTACTGAAGAGAGTCTACTAAAATCCAAAAATTGATTGCCAAAAAAAATTATGAGCTTAAAACCCTTCAACCTGTTGTTTCGCGCTTGATTATTAGTATTACACGTTCAAGACAAATATTTATTTATTTATTTATTTATTTATTTATTTATTTATGTATTTATCAAATTACAGCTATCATTACAGGGTATTCCTAATGCAATAGTGTAGTCAATTAACTCATTTAATTCTTAACATTAGACACATCAACATATATCAAACATTTTCACCATAACATAAAATATACATTGTCACCTTTACGAATTCGCTCAGAGAACAGTGGTATAGGTCAATTTTGTCCGCCACAAAATTATGTCAATAAGTCAACCAATAATCGCCTCTATGAAAAGCTAATAAAGTATTTGACATTGGCCTTTTTGTGTTGGACGGTTAGTATGCCATACCATTAATTTCAGTAACTTTGCTGAAAAAAATTGCCGAACCGTCAGACATTAATTTGTTGACTCATAGGTAATGTACCAAAATTTTGTTTTTCATCACATTAACTGCAATTAATTAATTTACTATGTAAATGATCCTGCACAATAACTTTAAAGCGCATTTATATTTGTTGTGAAGGATAAATTTACAACGTAAAATAAATAATATAACTGTGCTAAAAGACCAATTGACATTTAAATATGGTCGGGTAGTGCCACTAATGACATTTACTTATTAGATTTTATTCATAAATAAGAAAAACAATCATAAGTTGCAAACAAAACGTGTCGCAACCACGTTGAATGTTGTGTGACTCCACCTTCAACCCCGAAACCACCCCGTCGCAATAAGGTTAGCACTGTATCGGGTGTAAATGGGCAGTCATCTGTAAATGGAACCATATAAAGCACCGATCATACTGAACAACTTTCCCAAAGAACGAAGAATGCGCAAGTTTAAAAAGTTTTGACGTGTTCAATTTGCCCCTTATTTCCAGTCGCATCTTTCGATAACCACACTGTAAACAAACCAAAAGTATAACCTAATGTGTGGCCGATTGTACTACATTCTCGTGCATGCGTACTATGCCAATACGAATTGATAAAAAAATGTCTTACGGAGGAAAAACGTCACTGTTCGATAGTAACGTGGGTATATAGGCATTTAGTTCCACTTCAGGGATCTGGTTTGACGCATGGAGCAAGCAACTAGTTATTACTGCACACTCGTATCGGTAAAAATGCAAATGGTGGATATAAATTCTAGCAAAATACTGTTGCTTCACGAAGCCTGTCTAAAACGACAGATATTTGAGAAAAATGCCTTTCTCTGTTAAAACGCCGCCGTAATGAAACAAATATTGCAGTTTAAATCTTATTTGATAAATCAATAGAGTACATAAGGACCTACTACATCTAGTAACAATATTAAATTAGTGGTATTTTTCATGTAATTAAATTTTTTAACTTTTTTTTCCATTCGGTAAAAATGCAAATGGTGGATATAAATTCTAGCAAAATACTGTTGCTTCACGAAGCCTGTCTAAAACGACAGATATTTGAGAAAAATGCCTTTCTCTGTTAAAACGCCGCCGTAATGAAACAAATATTGCAGTTTAAATCTTATTTGATAAATCAATAGAGTACATAAGGACCTACTACATCTAGTAACAATATTAAATTAGTGGTATTTTTCATGTAATTAAATTTTTTAACTTTTTTTTCCATTCGGTAAAAATGCAAATGGTGGATATAAATTCTAGCAAAATACTGTTGCTTCACGAAGCCTGTCTAAAACGACAGATATTTGAGAAAAATGCCTTTCTCTGTTAAAACGCCGCCGTAATGAAACAAATATTGCAGTTTAAATCTTATTTGATAAATCAATAGAGTACATAAGAACCTACTACATCTAGTAACAATATTAAATTAGTGGTATTTTTCATGTAATTAAATTTTTTAACTTTTTTTTCCATTTTATAATGGAAATGTCTTATTGATATTGAAACGGCTACTCACGATTTTAATAATCAGATTTCGCCTGACTAGTTTCACTGTATTCATACAGTTTCTTCGGAGGCAAACATGGTTACGCGGCGGTTCCCCGTTTGACACTCAAAGTGACAGTCACAGGGTCTCCGGATTGGGTTTTTTTTTTGCAATTTTGGGGAACAATGTTAGTTTCGGGGAAACGAAAAGCCAGGGAAAAAAATTTTGGGAAAGAAAATTTCGACACTGGAAAAATAGGAGAATTTAGGAAATAGGGAAAAAACAGAAATTTTCACAATGTTCACCCACACTGCTGCCCAGGGGAAATTAATGTGGTTAAAATTCTTTCCTAGGACGTACGGGCTTATTAGTTTTAACTTTTTAATATGTTATGGTGTTTCACTATAAATATAAACAATGTAAAATTAAATAAAGTTGTTCAAGTTACTGAAATAGTATCGTTTTGGGGATTTTTCGTCTCTTTCGGGGAAATTTCAAAAACTCTATCTGTGGACCTTGCTAGGATAACAAGGGACGCGCTGCATTGAAAAAAATCGGGCCTTCACCTCCTTCCACGTGGCTTAAACTTATATTAATAAGCCCTTAAACTCCTAAATAGAGATACGGTAATAATACAGTGACTTGCACTTATCCCTTGTAGAACAAATCCATAAGTAACCTGTATAGATTAATTAAAATTAGAGTGAGTTGACATCATAAATATTTAAAAACAGTACTCGACTGACCGCCGAGGGCAAAAGTACTCCCGAAGAGTCCTGATGATGATGAGTCATAATCTCATCGAAAGCTCGACCTGTGCCTCCTCGCACAGTTAAAAAAGTGAGTCCAATCCGTTTTTTAAATATTTATAACCTGTATACGTGTAAAA
Organism: Ypsolopha scabrella; assembly: GCA_910592155.1. Taxonomy (NCBI): domain Eukaryota; kingdom Metazoa; phylum Arthropoda; class Insecta; order Lepidoptera; family Ypsolophidae; genus Ypsolopha; species Ypsolopha scabrella. Next base: position 17,111,696 of record OU342975.1, on the reverse strand, counting down.
ATCACTGTGTTTACCAATGAAAATAACAATAAATAAAGAACTATGCAAATGCGAATATAAAATATTTATAATTAACTTGCCCTATGATACCCACGACACCACCGACATCATTCTGTTCTACTTTACGATACGCGGCAAAAATGTATTTTTTGTAAATAGCCTTCTGATCATGATACGCGCAAATCTACGAAAATCTTTTTGCTTTCCTAACTTTGATTATCAGGACATGCAAAGAATTATTAATATAACGTAAGTATGGTACAAACTTTTTATTCCTTATTTCCTTATGTAAAGGTTAAAGGAATAAAAATATTATGCTTATTAACAGGTTGACTGTCAAAATATAGCTCCATATAAAAAAAAAAATATTCACGACAGTTTTTTTAAATATATTTGTATTTATATATGTGTGTTTACGATATAAAAGCTCTTTCCAGCCATGCCGGCGGCGAACTGAGGTAGAGAAACTAAAGGGACTTCCGACTCCGCGCGGAGTTGCCGGCTTGGCACTACGTTCCCACGCACCCCCGCGCGGGGATATCGGCACCCAACCTGTTAATAGTATAAAATTATCTACAGTACCAAATACCTTAGGGTAATGTCAAATTGGATGTTTCGATTCGACTACCCGGGAGTTCACCTGAATTATTATATGCCGTAGTGGTTATTTATTGAAACGTCTCGATTTTGTCACAAAAATTCACATTATTTGCACAAAAATATTATTACATAGGTAACACTAAAAGTTTCCGGAACTGGCCACTTACATAAACAATATTTAAAAATGTATTGCAACATTTGAAAATAGAACTCTTTGGCTGTAGAATGCAGTTTGTTTCATCTGACTGTCTTTTGTTTTTACCTAGTGGCGCCATTTAAAAAATTGTGTGTCTGCATCAACATGGATTTAACTCGGGAAAATTTTCGTAGTATGATTTTCTACGATTTTAAGTGTAATTTGACAGCTCAACAGAGTATCGCTCGGCTTGAAACAGCTTTTGGCAATGAAGCACCATGCAAGACGACTGTTTATAGCTGGTTTGCAGAATTCAAGCGTGGTCGTATCAATCTCAGTGACGAATCTCGCGATGGTCGGCCGTCCACCGCTGTGACCAACAAAAACATCGATGCTGTGCGCCGTATGATTGAAACAGACAGGCATGTGACCTACCATGAAATTCGCGCATCCTTAGAAATAGGCATGAGTCAAATACAATCAATCCTACACAAACATTTGGGTGTGAGAAAGCTGTGCTCGCGGTGGATCCCACACAACTTGACCGAGGCTCAAAAAACGGACCGCGTCACTTGGTGCAGTGCCATGCTTACCAGATTCAACGAAGGTGCGTCAAATTTGGTGTGGGACATAGTAACAGGTCACGAAACATGGATTTATTGCTACGATCCCAAAACAAAGCAGCAATCGAGCGTATGGGTCTTTCAAGATGAGCCGAAACCAACCAAAGTGGCGCGCGTGAAAAGTGCATCTAAGCGGATGATTGCTTCTTTTTTTAATAAAACTGGACACGTGGCTACTGTTGCTTTAGAGAATCGTCGTACCGTGAATAGTGACTGGTACACGACCATTTGTTTGCCGGAAGTTATTGACGAACTCCGTAAAAATAACCGTAAACGCCGTATCATCCTGCACCACGACAATGCTAGTTCTCACACGGCCAGACAGACAAACGACTTTTTGAAGACGAAAAATGTAGAACTCATGAGTCATCCTGCATACAGTCCCGACCTGGCACCTTGTGACTTTTTTCTGTTCCCAAAAATTAAGAACCAATTACGCGGTCAACGATTTTCATCACCAGAAGAGGCTGTCGAGGAGTATGAAAAACACGTTTCAGAGGTCACCACAGGGGAGTGGCACAAAAGTTTTCAAAACTGGTTTGATCGAATGAAAAAGTGCATAGACGCCAAGGGAGATTATTTTGAAAAACAATAAATTAATTTTGTACCTTTAATAGTATTTTTTCATATTCATTCCGGAAACTTATAGTGCGTCCCACGTATGAATCCATAATGAACAGAAAATTACTTGTACTATTCCACGAACTTATTCGTGTTATTTCACGAATTATGTAATTCGAATTATATTTATAAATAAATATGTATTCAAAGTCCCACCAAGTGCCAACAATTAACAGTATAAAGTTACAAAAAGGTTGCCAGAATTAAGAGGGCTATACATGCTGGTGACCTTGAAAGTCGAAATTCGTGGCTGGTTTTAATCAGACGTTATAAAAAGGAAAAAATAAGTAAAAAGATAAGCTACAGAATATCTGGAATATTCTGGAATAATGCGCTTTGATTACAATCTAAAATTTTCTTCTTAATCTTTTACAAAATAAATACCAAATTAGGTTTAATTTAAAACGAATATCTGGTTTAATTAATTAAGTATGCAAAGATACTAATTGAAGCTTAGTCAAATTGAAGATATTATATCAACAAATTATTTCCCGTTATTAATTTATGTTAATGGGAATTAATTATTTAGATATATTTTAGTGCGTTCGCAACTTGATTACCCGTTGAGCGACGGAGATAGCAATATGGGACGATTGGTGCGAGCGAGTGAGACGCACGCACCCGGGGTCACCAGCAGTAATTGTCGCCTAAACATAATAAACTTGGCTGTTTATGTTTATGGTTGTAGTAGGATTATTTATTTATATAAAATCTGTTTATTCGGCCATGCTGATTATATCGGGTGTAAAAGCAAAAGCAAGAATCCTATAAGGGTGTGTTAGTATGATCGGTAAAGATATTATTTTAAATACTAGGATCTCTAAATAAAGTACCAGTACCTCATAATAAGACGATTTTCTTTACTCAAAATACACTAATCGCGTGGACACCCTCACTGGTCGCTGGCCACTCGGTTGACGGGTGCGGGTTGCGGGGTGCAATTAGGTGTGTGGGGAGGCCGGTGAGCTGCGTAGCCATAGCTTAGAAAAATGATGGAATTTTTGGTGAAAATTGAAGGTATATATTTTTTTTCTCGTAATGACATCAGTATCAGTATCTTTCATACCCTAAAGGGATTCTTGACTTTGCATTTACACTCTGTATGATTGTGTGTGTGCATCACCGTCGCGTCGCGTCGCCACGATAGGTATGAGCACTCTTAGTTTAGGTAGGTACCACAGACGACGGTACCTGTCAATTCGCTATCTATTTTAGTTTAGGCACGTATAGGCACAAAATAGATAGGTACAGAAGGCTTGCTCCCTACAAGCAGCGATTTCGAGCGCACGCACACATAGACGTGTACGTACGACGATCTCGGTAGGATTCAATCGAATGCCAGTACGACTAGTCTCGAGTGCATGCGCTTTGCGATACATGTGATGAGTAGGTATTTAAAATCAAGGTCAATCATAGCTGGCCTTCTGTACCTATCTATTTTGTGGTGTAGGTTTCAACAGTAGTTTAACTAGGCGGTGTCCTTGAAATCAATACCTACAGGCCTACGGCTAAACACGCGCTAGGGCTGCCAACTGACTCTTTAATGCTATATTATTATTATGAAAGTTGCATTTAAGCTACCATACAATGCACAACATACTCTGTTATTTCGTGCCATAATTTACAAAAATGCGCGGTAGCGTCACAGTGACAACGTGCGTACGTAACTGCAGCGCAACCACGACTGTCGTAAACCGAGTTGAACCGAGTTTGGGGGGGGGAGGGGGAGATTCGTTTCGGCCCGTTTGTATGGTGATAGAATACTATTACTTATTTATAGTATGGTTTAGGTACCTATCAATTCGCTATTTTCTTTTATTAGCGATCAAAACTATTTTGCTTGGATTTAGCGGGTTCTATTAGCCTACCATCTTGGATTTCTTTTCCAGGTTTCCAAGTTAAAACGCGCGGCAACGTCACAGAGACAACACGTGTACGTAATTCTGCGGTGCGTCCGCGACTGTCGTAAACCGAGTTGAACCATGTTTTGGCGGTGGTTCGTTTCGGCCCGCTTGTATGGAGATAGAATACTATTTGTTGCTTATACTATGTTACCCATACTGTGGTAATAGGGTATTTTATAAAAGAGATAAGCAGAGCTACATAGCTTTTCACAAAGCGCACTACAGTGACTTTTCCAGTTTAATTTATGGTCTGTATCTAAGCCTAAAAGTTTTGTATTCTTGACTTCGTCAATTAAATTATTTTGGTAATTAATTTCTTCATGTTTCGTCGTTCTTTGAAAGAAATTCATAATTTTAGTCTTGTCTAAATAAACAAGCAAATTATTATCATTAATCCATGTTTATTTCTTTTAAAGCGTCATTAATTTTCATTTCACTTTTATGATTTTCATTCCATTGCATAATAATAGTACTGTCATCAGCCAATAATGTCATGGGATTTGAAATATTGCGCGGTAAGTCATTTATGTAAAGAATAAATCAAAGTCACAGACATCCCTTATACAGGGTGTAAATGCAAACTCAAGAATCCCTTTAGGGTATGAAAGTAAACACGATTCTGATGTCATTACGAGAAAAAAATATAAACCTTGAATTTTCACCAAAAGTTCCATCATTTTACTAAGCTATGGCTACGCAGCTCACCGGCCTCCCCACAAACCTAATTGCACCCCGCAACCCGCACCCCTCATCCGAGTGGCCGGCGACCGTGAGGGTGTCCACGCGATTAGTGTATTTTGAGTAAAGGAAATCGTCTTATTATGGTACTTTCTGGTACTTTGTCTGGTACTTTATTTAGAGATCCCAGTATTTAAAATAATATCTTTACCGATCATACTAACACACCCTTATAGGATTCTTGCCTTTGCTTTTACAACCGGTATATTGGATGTCTGTGATAAAAGTGGACCGAGTCACTCCGAGAATACTCCGAGTACACTTCCCTGAGGAACTCCTTTCAAAACGTTTCTTTCGGTTATTAATATTTTATTTCTTGTGAAATCTGAGTGTATTGCTTCCTATTTGCAAGGTAACACCTTGTTTTTTATTATTATTCTGTCAGCCAGAAAAAACAGCTAAAAAGTTATTTTGACACCATAATATGTTTTTGTCGGCCGTAAACAGAAACCACTAGCAATACTTGGTCAGCAACTAAATAATTATTAGATCAGCAGGATTAGACAATGGTATATTTAAAAATCTCTATTTTAAAATTAACAATTTAAAATTAGCGATTGAATTGAATACATCTCTTTATCTTCTTGTTCTCTATCTTCTCTATACATATAAAATACAACGTCTGTCTGTCTGTTCGTTCGCTTATAACATGAGAACCACGCAATGGATTTTGATGCAGTTTTCACTGAAAGGTAAAGCATTTCTTCGGGAAGTTTTTAGGCTATGTGACAAAAGGTAGCAGCGCAATGATAATTTTAGTGAAACACGGAAGGTTCGCCGCCGTGGCGTAGCGTAGCCGATCGTCGCCGGTTCAAACCCCGACTGGTAACTTTGTTTTCACTTTTATTTTTTTATTTCATTTGCAGAGTAAATATTTTCTTTTATAAAAAAAGGTGACCAGGGTATGTTGATGGGCCTTGAAGATGGGTACTGGATCTCCTCAACGGACAGCAGCAGACCCTTCGAGTTTGGGCTTATTTGATTGGTATTTATTAGCACTTCTGTAAAACCCGGTGACCGCTGCATATTATTGTTCAAAAATTATGTTCTTTTGTTTTCCTTATTTCCACGAAAATCACTTCGACGCGGGTGGAGCCGCGGTAAAAAAGCTAGTGTTATATGTATATTTTCTTGTCTAGACGACATCCTTTTCTCCGCGAGCCCGAGCCCGACTCACACTTGGTCGGGTTTTTTTGGAGATGCGCCGAGTTCTCATTTATTACTCAGTACTCGGCATATTCGGCACCTTTTTTAGTACTCGTATTCGGCCGAGTAACTCGGCTCAAGTGACTAGATACCCGATAAAATGTTGTGTAAAAAAAGATGTTAGATTTTATTTGTAACAAAGTTTCCATTTTATTTTCATGTTTTTTGTTGCATATTTAAGGCAAGCAGAAGATATATTTATTTTCAGCCCACAGTGTGGCAGGCGAGGTAACGCGCGCTCGCCACCCGCATCTCGAAATCACGTTCAAGCATCTTTTCGGGCCCATACCTACGTTGAACTGAACCGAGTAAAACGGCAGAGTGGTTCGGGAAATATAAAACCGAGCAATACTCGGTACTCGATTACTTTCAGGATTATTTTCAAATAGTAGGTTGAATAGTCAGTCCATTGATTGTATGTAATAAATAATTTCACAAAACAAAATTGCGAACAATTATTGCTGTAGAAATAAAATTAAATACCTACCTAGCAAATAAAAATTAATTTTACAGCTTGCCAAAATTTGGTAAAATTCGATTGACGATTTGCTGCTCTATTACTAATATTATTATAACATCAATTTTAGGGCTGTCCAATATCTCATTACTTGCTGATCAATTTAGTTATTTTTGCCGACCACTACAAGCAGCTCAATTCACTAAGACCAGTGGCGTGCATAGAACTTTTTGCTGGAAATGCAACGAGAAGATCAAGGTTGACGATAAAAATAACATGGAAAGAATTAAAAAAGGTATTTTTGGAAAAACAGGCAAATTCCAGGCCTGTAGTTAAAAATGTTTGAGGTATTTGTAGATACCTCTTTCTCTTTTTACTGTACTTTTGTTTGTGTATACCAAACAATAAAAAAATAGTTAATAAAGATTATTAAAAATAATGATCGTTCTTACTCATCGTCGACTATTGCATTTTGAAACCAGGTACAAGTCGCGCAACGAGTTATGAGCGCTCGGCGGAAGTGGTGGGAGACTAGCGCATGTGTTCACTCGCGCACAAAATTACTAAGTGCGATAGAGAAACAATGACAGTCAAGGTCAGCGCTCATAAACTGTTGCGACACTTGTACCGTTCGCATTTTTAGGGTTCCGTAGTCCGACAAGGAACCCTTATAGTTTCGCCATGTCCGTCTGTCCACGGCTTAGCGCAGAGACTATTAGTACTAGAAAGCTGTAATTTGGCATGGATATACATATTAATCACGCCGACTAAATGGTAAAATAAAATCATGAAAAAAAAATTTAAGGGTACCTCTCATGTAAGTAAACTGGGGATGAATTTTTTTTTCTCGTCTATCCCATAGTGTGGGGTATCGTTGGATAGGCCGTTCAAAAACATTGCGGGTGTGTGAAAGCCATTTTTCATTTTAGGGATCCGTTGGTGAAATATTAAGCTTTAAAGTGAAAATTTTAGTTAGAGTGCCCCCCCCCCCCCCCCTGCTTGCTAAACGGTTGTTTATATAAATGTGAAAAAATTCACAGAAGTTGTATATATAATGAAAACTATCACAGCTAAGTAGGCTGTACAGGTTTACGAGTACAGACCGCGCCAAACTTTTGGTCCCCATATAATGTATGGGACCAGAAGTTTGGCGCGGTCTGTATTAGTACACCAACTTATATGTACCGGGCAACTACGGAACCCTACATTGCGCGTGGCCCGACACGCACTTGGCTGTTTCATACATAGCAGACACAGTTTTGTGGAGGACGTCGAACCGGCTTGTCAGTTAAAATCGCATGAAATTACTAAATGAATGCAAGCTTAGAGTAATAATTTTATATTCAAAGAATGCAAGTCTAGAGAAAATGTTGCCAGACTAAATGGCGCGGTACTTCGGTCGTTGGGCCCTCGGACTCACAATCAAGAGACCCAGGTTGTGAGAACAATTCAATTTTCAGACTTCTTTCCTTCTTTCTTTCTGCACAAAACAAAAGTTACATGTACAACAGGCGAACTTAATGCTAAAAGCATTTTCTCCCAGTCAACCCGACAGAAAGTACAAGAAATGATTTTTTATGATTATTGTGTGTACTTATGATGGGTTGTGTTTTTTTTGGATTATTTAATTTCTGTTATTTTAATTATTTATTATAATTATATATATAATCATAAAATCCTATTTTATTTATTATTATCAATATAATTATTATAGTTAGTTTATTGTTAGAACTTTATATTTTAGTTGAAAGTGTTTTGTGCCAATTTTTGTTTATTAAATTAAAATAGACATTATTATTAATGTACAACCAGGCGGCCCACCATTACCTGGGCTCGATGGATGGCGGTATATCCATCCCGAATTGCCGATCCTTATATAAAACAGACTGGTGACGGGGAGCGGCGTCACTGGTGCAAGGGTTTCGGCACCGCGCTCACCAACCCGCCTGCCCAGCGTGTGTGAGTATGGGCATTTCTTCCGGGAGGACCCCCAAGAGTGGCGAAATCCTGGAAAGGCTTATGTCCAGCAGTGGACGAAACAGGCTGAAGGATGGATGGATGGTACATTTACTTAAACATGAAAATAAAAAGAAATTGCTTCATGTGCATAATATAAGAAATAATTAAATTTCTTTTTCAATGTTTGTTCACTTACCACTTGCCGAACGGTGAAGGAAACCCAAATGCCCTAAAAAGCGTGAAAACGGCGATAATAACTAAATCAAATTCAAATTCAAATTGTTTATTTGTAAAATAGATACATAAAGTTTCCTTTAACTTGTAATAATAATAAAATATCTTGAAATAAATATATATAATTTAGCTATATAAAGCCTTTAGTTTCCTTTAACTTGTAATAATAATAAAAATTTATTAATTTTCGAAATATATTTCGGCCCACTATGGGGCCGGCATCATTCGACTGATGATATATTTCGAAAATTAATAAATTTTTATTATTATTACAAGTTAAAGTAAACTAAAGGCTTTATATAGCTAAATTATATATATTTATTTCAAGATACATAAAGTATACGTTTTACATGTCAAATCTAATCTGTATAAAAATAATATTTTATTATTAACAAATATGATACGGGAAATATATAAAAAAACTATACAAAATATTTGTTGGGCTACAAAAGTTAAATGCATAAAATAAAGACTTATTGGAATACGAATATTATTATTCTGGAATATCAATGTATGGCGCATATGGCAATATTTATAAAGTTTTGAAACTAGTGTGATTCGATAGCTTTGGATTGGGTCTTCAAAATTCACAACCCTCCGTACTCCTCCCCTTGACGCATCCCGCCCCCTCGCCTTAAAATATGTCCCAGTTCACGGTTTTTTAATTTTTTAAAGAAATCTATAAGAGTGACAAGAAAATCGTCTATGACAAAAATAATCCTTATTAAATTTACTGCAAATAAAGCTAAATGGTTTTTTTTATAGGACCAACAGTCTCTGAAACTATCCAGCCGCATTACGGAAAAAATTTAGGTCAAGCAAAATTTACCATTTTGAGCTAAGATTTTGTGTTAGGAAGCAAAATCATCGTTGAAAATTAAGGTGTACAAGTGATGACTGCTTTATTTTGTTGTTTTTAGGGTTCCGTACCCAAAGGGTAACCAACAGGACCCTATTACTAAGACTCCGCTGTCCGTCCGTCCGTCTGTCACCAGGCTGTATCTCATGAACCGTGATAGTTAGTTTAAATTTTCGCAGATGATGTATTTCTGTTGCCGCAACAAATACTAAACCAGCCAAGTGCGAGTCGAACCCGCGCACTCCCATACAACAGACAGACATGATTTTTTTGCCGTTTGTATAGATAATGGTACGGAACCCTCCGTGCGCGAGTCTGACTCGCATTTGGCCGGTTTTGTCTTTTTGAAATCGGGCAATGTTAATAAAAGGTGACATTTATTTATACGGAGCCTTGGTAAGTTATCAAAACAGTATCACGAATAAATATTCTTTATGCGTAATCTGAACATAAAAATGTCGACTTTTCAAAAAGGGCTATCGAGCTTTGATACTGACTACTTACCGAGTATTCAGTATGAATTTGGCTGCATAGATAATTGTCATATTACATGGAAGGGAAGTTCGGGTGTTTGACAGTTCCGCATGGCCCTTATCAATGACGTAATAAGTTGATATGCAAATTGTCTCCCCCCGAGCGGGTATAATAAAACACAGACAGATACATATGTGTGTGTGTGTGTTTTGTGTAATTTGTGCATGAGCAATGGGCTCGCATGTCGTGTGCATGCGCATAACAACGTGATCGTTAATATGAATCGTACTGTGTTTATACTGCTAGTTGCTGGTGCGAGTGTCAAGGTTGGCTGTAACCATAGTATAAATATGTAATAGTATTCCATCTCCATACAAACGGGCCGAAACGAACCCCCCCCCCAAACACTCGGTACAACTCGGTTTATGACAGTCGCGGTCGCACCGCAGTTACGTACGCACGTTGGCCCTGTGACCCTTTTCATTTGCATTTTCGTAAATTATGGCACGAAATTACAGAGTACGTTGTGCATTGTATGGTTGCTTGAATACAACTTTTATAATAATAATATAGCATTATCAAATACGTAAACAGTCAGTTGGCAGCAAATCGGGACGCCTAGCATGGCAACCCTAATTGTCATGTCATACGACCTCTCATTCTTAGCATTTTCAAACTGTCCAACTATTAGAAAAAATGTCTTGTTAATCACTTGGACCATATAATCATTATATTATATTATAATGGATATCCCAACAAAAACACTTCATGTAAACTAGGTCGCCAAGACACAGAAGCTCGTAACACTTTCACGGTTAAAAGTAATCAGGTCACATGTAGAGCCAAGCCCTTAACTCTACAAGCCCTAACTCTACAAACCCCACATCTTGCACAAAAAGTATGGCTTGGCCGTTTCGCAGCCGTCAAACAGACACTCCTATGGACTTATAATATTATGTCATGCAATAGTTCCATGAAACGGTCAAACCATACTTTTTGATCAAGAGTAGGGTTTGTAGATTTAGGCCTTGTAGAGTTAAGGGCTTGGCTCTACGTGAGATCTGATAACTTTTTAACCGTGAAAGCGTTATGAGCTTCTGAGTCTTGGCGACCTAGTTTACATGAAATGTTTTTGTTGGGATTTCATTTCTTTAAGTAAATGCTCTACTTTTTTCATTTTTTCAGGCTGCATTACTTGCGCCTTAGCTATGACTTTTTGACAGCCCACTATCTTTGCCTCTTTTTCTTGTTGGCTAATTATTTGCAATTTGCTTTAGAGGGTGTCAAAGAGTGTTTGGAAGGTGAAAGTTCCAAATTTATTAATTTATTTGTTATTTGTGTACTAATCCTAGCGTGCATACCAAATTTCAGCTTTTCGGGACTTCAGGAAGTACCTCGAGGTTTTGATGATCATCAGTGAGGGAGTGAGTGACGAAAACAAATGGGATGTGGATGTGCCAAAAACAAACACAACCTCCGCTAAAAGACAGTTCACCAGACGTGCAGCTCATCTGTACAATATAATAAACAAGGAACTAGACATATATCCCAAAACACTTTACGATTGCAAGAAAATTATTCCTTCATGGTTAGAAACAAAATCATATGATGAGATAGAAGCTATAATAGAGAAATAATGAAGGCTACAACTACATTTTATGCAGTACTCACACTTACACACACACAGACACACACACACACACACTCACACATACACACACGCGCCCTCTCACACACGCACGCACACATACACACAGATGCACCACAAGCCATACACGTACATGGCTAAATTAAAATTAATGCTGAAATTGAATTTAAACTTAAATATGTAATATTACATACCTATATATACATTATATACCTTAATGTATTTCCTGTGTGTAGTTTTAAGCAAAATGTTATTTTTAGGTATAATTAGTTTTCTAAAGAGGAGCGGTGCCTCCCAACTCAAGCCTTTCAAGCTTACAAGGAGACACCAGCCACTATTTATGTTAGTTTAACCTATTTAAACGAAATAAAACATATTTTTTTTTTTTTTTTTTTATAAATCGACATATTTTAGGCATTAATAAAATTCAAAGTATAAAGGCTAGACAAATGAAACTTATCGTGTTTAATAAGACTGCTTACTACATTTTATCTTTGGTATCTCTAGTATTATCCAGACCGAAGCTATGAGGGTTCGAAAATATGACGAAACGCTTCGAGAAAAGGTATATATTATATATGTATAATACGTAGTGAGTGTCCCGCTTCGTTTGGCTCGCCTTGGCGGGGGGCACTGCCGTACCCCCAGATCGTTGAGTTCATTGCACACTGTACGTAATAATAATTATCTAAAATAACAAATCTTTAAACAACCGCTTCTCAGTTAACATTTTACTAATCTAAATATAATTTAAGTAGTTACTAAAATATCGATGAAATCGGCGTCTGAGAGTGAGAGAGAACGGTAGGTATTATCGAGAATCGATATTTAAAAATCTTCGATCCTGCTTGACTTGCATTTGCATCTCTACTTACGGTGAATATTGGTCAAAAATCAGCAAAAGTGTTACCAAGTCCAAGGTCATTGAGATGTCACCCGGACGATCCCGGACGCGTGCCAAGGGCGAGGCCACTAGGGAGAAAGGGGAGAGGACGTCGTCGGCGTCCGTTGCCTAGCAACCATCCAGGCAGACCACCCGCTCGTACGTCCCCCAAGCTGCATCCAGCCAGCAACCGCAAACCCCTAAAAATATCTCTTTAGCGTATACAGAAAAGGTTCATTTTCAAACACAGGCCCTGTTTTCAGGGGCTCTGAGTATTCTTAGAACTCTGGCGAAAATCAATGCTTTCAGCTACCACATAAGGTCCCTTTTCCTGAAATAGTGTTTTTACACGTTTTGCCGGTGCATTATTATTGTAAACAAGGAAACGTCTCCGGTATGACCCGTTTTAAATTTAGTCTTTTATGAACAAATAGTGGGCGTAAAGGCATAAATACGGCTGTACCCTGAAACGGCAAAAAACAGCTGTTTCATCTAGCGCAATAGAAACTGGATCAAATTAGTAAAAGCAAGTTTGTGTTCACAAAATACTTAGCAATAGTTAACATAGGCCATTGCCCGCGTTTAGGCCCGAGTTTGTTCAATCTCTGCCCCGTTTTCGGCTTGGGCATTCTTTTATAAACACCCCCTTATAGTCTATTCTATATGTTGACCGGGGTAACTACGATGACAATAAAAAAACACATCCAAATCCGTTGCGTGGTTCTCGAGTTAAAACGAAACATATACAATCAGACAGACAGAAAAAAATCTTAAAACCCGTGTCTTAAAGTGCTAGTAAGACTTGCGCCCTGAGGGTTCTGTGTCATTTAAATAAGTTAAAATGATTTGAATATAAATTAAAAACTCATTAAGCACAAACCTAGAAAATATATAAAACAAAACTGTAAAATTAAGTCGGTCGAGTATTTGGGTACGTAGCCTTGAACGTAACCAACCGTGAACCTATATTAAAAACCGGTCAAGTGCGAGTCAGACTCGCATACCTAGGGTTCCGTAATTCGACAGACAGTTTTGGGAACAGTCCCTCAAAACCCTCTTAAGGGGGTCCGGTTATGCATTATTAAAAAAATATATTCCCAACTTCCAAAAGTCCTAGAAATCTGACATTTGGTATGAAGGCTACGAATTGCACACACCCAACGAAAATATTAAAATGTCTGTTAATTTTCTGAAGCTTCTTCAGAAAACTACAATCGAAAAACACACAACTTTTTTTTCTTGCGTCATGTTGACTCTTAAGGGCTTGGCTCTACATGTGATCTGATAACTTTTTAACCGTGAAAGCGTTATGAGCTTCTGAGTCTTGGCGACCTAGTTTATATGAAATGTTTTTGATGGGATTTTATTTACAATTTGCGCGATAAGCTTTTTGAAAACAAACAATCTATACTAATAATAAAGCAGTAAAAAACCGGTCCAGTGCGAGTCGGACTCGCGCACGAAGGGTCCCTATAAAAAACGGCAAAAAATCATGTCTGTTGCATGGGAGTGCGCGGTCCGACTCGCACTTGGCCAGTTTCACTATTTGTTGTTATAGCGGCAACAGAAATACATCATCTGTGAAAATTTCAACTGTCTTACAATCACGGTTTCTGAGTTACAACCTGGTGACAGACGGACGGACAGCGGAGTAATAGGGTCCCGTTGGTTACCTTTTGGGTACGGAACCCTTAAAAGTAGTTTCTGTATATTGAATATTTTTACAAAATTTTAAATAAATGGATTATGCACTGATTGCTTATAGTAAGACTGAATAGAAATGAGCCCAAAACAATTTCAACTCGAGAACCACTCAACGGATTTGGATGTTTTTGTTATTATTATGGTAGTGACCTTGGTCAACATACAAGTTTTAAGGAATGTTGATAAAATAACTGCCAAGCCGAAAACTGTCGATATTTCACCACACGCGCAAATGAAAGATACATATATTGATGAATATATTTCCACGTGAGCGAAGCCGCAGGCAAAAGCTAATTCAGCATAAAATAATAAATCCATGGCATAAAAGCCTGTTTCCGCGACGACGATAACTTTGATGAAAAACAATATGTTAAATATTTTTCTGGCCTTTATCGCGATGTTTTTGGAAAAACTAGGGACATACACCACTTCATATTGGCCGTCTAAATAAAGGCCTAGAATTTATTCAATTGAATTGTTTCTCTTTTGCGAGTTATTCTATTACTTACGAGCCCACTCCGAATAGTTATTCATAATATCTAAGTATCAAAATAACGCGCAAAGGAGAAACAAATTAATCAAATAAATTTTAGGTCTTCATTTAGATGGCCAATATGGACTGTATGTCCCTGATTTTTACAAAAACATCGCGGCAATGATAAGAAAAATTATTAATATAATGCCTTACATCAAACAGACGAAAAGTATGGAGCGGGTTCTTAAGGGCTTGCCTTTGGTCTTTCAACAGTTTTTGTTTTAATATGCTAAGTCAACTACTTATCTAATCGATGACACGTGTTTTTTCAGACCTTTGTCTTTCCGTTGTCAGGTCGTTGGACACATTTCACTCGATAGATATTATTTTTGAAAATTATGCCTTTTTATGTTATTGATTCGTTTTATGTCTAAACGGCTTGAGTTTTATGTCCGAAATTACTTCTATAACAAGAAAACATGATTTATTTTCCTATGTATATCTGGTGAAAATCTTCTACATCAAATACTTTAATAAAATCCAGAAAAATTCACTGATTATGCGTGGCGGTAGCGTCTCTCTCAGTAAGATTATCGTGCACCGTGGGCCAAGCCTTAAAAAGGTTTTTTATTTATTATTTTATTTTCCAAGTTTATGTATATATAGGTTTATAGTTTATGCTACTACATAGCTTTTATACTCCTCTCTTGAGATCTATTTTGCAATATAGAAGTTTTAGTTGTGACAGCACTAAAAATAAAGCCTTCATAATCTGCTACAATTTGTCGATAAAATACTAATATGATTTGATTTTTTTATCTATTTACTTAATATTTACTATGGCTTATACTTTAGGCTATGAGAAAGCTCTGTTTTCGCCCGCGGCTCCGTTCGTGTTTATTTAATCTCTGCCCCGTCTTCGGTTAGGGCGTTATTTTATAGCCTATATGTTGACCGGCTCACTACGATTATAATAAAAAAACCGCGCTCAAATCCGTTGAGTGGTTCTCGAGTTAAAACGGAACATACATACAGAAAGACGAAAATTACAAAACCATTTAATAATAATGCATTTCATTTGAAATTTCACAAACACGACTTTTTTAATACTTTATTATTAGCACAGGATAGATGATTTAAAATCAACAATGACCAACACCTACGTCGTTAGGGGGACCCAGGCCATCCATCCATCCATCAGCCTGTTTCGTCCACTGCTGGACATAGGCCTTTCCAGGATTTGTCACACTTGGCTGTCCTCCTGGAAGAAATGCCCATACTCACACACGCTAGGCAGGCGGGTTGGTGAGCGCGGTGAATCTTTATATAAGTCTCGGCAATTGGGGATGGATAAACCGCCATCCGTCGGGCCCAGTCAATGGTGGGCCGCCTGGTTTTGCCTGAGAGCTGTTCTCTTACTCTCCCCCGAATAACTTCGGGAGGATTTGCGAGTAAGATGGTGGTACCTCCACAGTCGAGCCCGGCATCAGCTCTACCACCTTTCACCGGATAGATGATTTAAAATCAACAACTACCAACACCTGCTATACGTCGTTAGGGGAACCCAGGCATAGGTAAATGCTTTATCACAAAATCTACATATTACTTCATTACAAAGTTTAGGCTTCCCACTAATTACCGTTATGGCAAAGTGTTTCTTACAGAACCAAGTGTTGCTCAGCTTGAAGATATTTTATGTATCTACATCCTAACTTGCTCTTTCCTACTGCATGATAGCTGCTGCACATAGGGTTACCAGGTGACAGGAATTTTCCTGATATATCAGGAATTTTAGCCCTCTGTCAGTGAAAACAGGAAAAAAACCGGCCAAGTGCGTGTCGGGCCACGCGCAGTGTAGGATTCCGTAGTTACCCTGCACAATATGCGGACTGATCTACTAAACTTCTACTCCGCTCGGAAGTCGCTCTTCTGAATTTTGTTCCTGCCGATACCTACGAATCGCCCCGTGTTTAGAGGGGATTAAAAGCTTGGTGTGACCTGTACTCGTAAACCGCTGTAAGGCCTACTTAGCTATGATAGTTTTCCTTTTAAATTCATTATATATAGTACTTCTGTAAATTGTTTCACATATCCATAAACAACCGTTTAGCCGGCAGGGGGGGCCACACTTGACTCTAACAAAACTTAGCACTTTAAAGCTTAATATTTCGCCAGCGGATCCCTAAATCTAAAAATTGTTTTTACACACCCATAATGTTTTTAAACGAACTATCTATTGATACTCCACACTATGGGATAGATGATTTAAAAAAAAATGTATCCCAAATTTACGAGTATGGGAGATAACCGTAAAAAATAATTTTTCACGATTTTATTTTACTGTTTCCTCGGCGTGATTAATATGTATACATACTCATTCCGAATTACAGCGTTCTAGTTGGACTACGGAACCCTAAAAACAGGGTTTGTCACGAATTTTTAAAAGAGAAAGAATTGTGTTCGTACAAAAACTGTTGAAAATTGTAAATATGATAGAAATAATATAAAATATATATGTATATACGGGTGTAAATAGACTGCTACCATTAAATGAAACCACATATTCTACCGACCCTACTGAACCACTTTTCCCAAGAATCATACCCGCGGATACCCTTAGTTTGGGAAATAGTAATTATTATTATTGAGTTCCAAACAAAAATGCGTGAACCCTAACGCAACGACATACGGGCGAGTTTAGAGAGAGCGTCGTCCGTTATTTACTAATGGGGATGGGGGGGTAAATAATTGTAATAAATCTGCTTACGTAATACTTGAACGGCCCCCAACCAGTAAGGGGGCAAAAAATATTTTTTGAAATTGGCCAAAAGGATTACTGAACCTAGTTCTTGATCACTAACCGAGTCTCCAGTATGAATTTGGTGGGTTGATTTAATTTCAGCGTATAAAAATATAACTATTAGTTCGCTCCGGACTTTGAACTCGCACTCGCCCGATTCGCGCTTAACCCATTTGGCTCATGTTTGAACTTAAAAATTCTTTTTCCCTTATTTACTCGCCTGCCAAATTTCATGACATTCCGATCAACGATACTCGAGTTATCGTCGAACAAACATTCATACATACAAACGCCGGATTGTCCAAGTAGACTCTAAGAACTCGCTCGCTCGTTCAAATATATCGTCACGACATGAATCCCTGAGGGGGTGTCAGAGGTGTTCCGAGTATGAACTGTGAAATGCAAGTCACAGTCCATACTCGGTACACTCGCGTTTCACCGACGATTATTACGTCCCAGCGTGATGGGTGGTGAGACCTATCGCCGTACTTCGGGCACAATTACACGCTTTTTAGGGAATGCAGGTTTCCTCACGATGTTTTCCATCACCGTTCAGCAAGTGGTAAGTATGAACAAATACTATGCAGTGCACAAACATTCCGAAAAACTCATTGGTGCGTGCCCGACCGGGGATCGAACCTGGGTTTCAAGATTGAGAGGCCCAGAGTTCTACCCCTGAGCTACCGCTGCTCATTCTGATAGAAATAAATCTCATACGATTTATCCATTGCAAGGAATCAACGTTGTATCAAATGCGGTATAGAAAAGCAGTAAATTAAATCTGAACGTAAGGAGCTCTGAACCGGGATCCCGGTTCCCGATTAATGTTGATTTAACATGAAACTTTTTGTCAGGAACTCAGGTTACTGGATCTCGTAACTCTAGCTGCATAATAGTGCTAGTACCACTACACAGCCAGATCCTACTCCTTCCAGTTCCAGATTATCTTCAACATCAGGACCGGGTCACCACCTGCTGATTTAGACACACACAGCATCATCTGACAAAGATAGCTCAGATGATAATGAGGAACATGGAAACAGGTGCACCTTCCGCACAGTTCGCCAGTTGCTAGACGACACTATATTGCGACCAACACAGTTTTTGCATAACAGAAGTATTCCTGGGGTGCAAGGGCGGATCCAGGATTTATTGTTGGGTGGGGCACGGCGGCCAAATAGGTATAGATAGAGTGTCCCGTATACTAGGTGAAATTAAATCAACCGACCAAATTCATACTGAAGACCCGGTTAGTCATCAGGAATAAGGTTTAATGACCCTCCAGGTGAATTTCGAAAAAAAAAAGAGTTTTTTGCCCCGTAGTTCCCGCACCAAGGAATTGTACTTAAACTAGTCCAACCAGTAAGGGAGCAAAAAAAATATTTTTCGAAATTGGCCAAAAGGATTACTGAATCTAGTTCTTGGTCACTAACAGAATCTCTAGTATGAATTTGGTCGGTTGATTTAATTTCACCCGATAGTATTGGACTAGGTATATCTTTATCTTTTAGTCCTACCGGTAGGCCAAAAATGCTGCAAAGGTAGTTAAAAGTATGACACAAAAAGAAACTAATATTATTAAAGCGATATAGTGTTAATCTCCCAGCTCCTTGCTTTATTTGAACCGTTTGGGGGAGGGGGGCACGTGCCTCTGTACCCCCCCTCTGTATCTGCCCTTGCTGGGGTGTATTTAAGGGAAAAGGAAATTAAAAACAAACTGTGACGCGAGGAAACAAAATATGACCACCCGCCGCGCCGCCACCCATTTATAACTTACATAGATCGAGGGGAGTTTACCAGATAATTCCAAACGCGGGGGTTGCATTGTAGTTGGGTGGTGAAGTGAACTTTGGCGCATGTAGAACCCTTTTTTGTATCCCCCTTCACTGCGGTCATGGCCGCAATATTGTTGATTGTCCGAGATATGGAATCGCAAAATGCCTAAACCGTACTACATCTATAACGAATTTAATAAAACTGAAAACTTTCTTCTATCAGGGTTGTCTATGCACAAATGAAATTGTGACAATGACAAAATTGAAGAGTGAATGTGGAAAATAAAGTGAACAGAACCCAGCATCCTTTTATGGGCAGGTAAAACTGTGGCCTAAATATGACTGTGAAGGCATGATTGGCAGTTCTTAATTATTCTTCAGTTTTGTCATTTTCACACTTTCATTCGTGCATCAATAGAAAACCCTGATAGACAGTGCAAGAGCAGGGCCCGTAGCAAAAATAAACAAGGGGCCCTCGGCATAGAATGTTATTAGTACCTACTATAGTTCTTTCTTTCCGAAACATAATAATACATGTTATTTAGAAGTCGGCGCATTATATGATATAGCAACACAATAGGTAACTATTAAGAGAGCGTCGACTTCGTTATTATGATATATTTTTGCGATCGGGTTCGGATATGTATGTTGTCGGCATATTATAATCTGCCTAGGGATATCGTATTCCTGTTAAAAAAGGGCTCTACTTCGCTTCGCTCGACTCCCCAAAATTTACATGTAAACCTAACATGCTCCTCCTCACTCCGCTCGTTGTCGAACCTACATATTTACATGTAAACCTAACATGCTCCTCCTCACTCCGCTCGTCGTCGCACCTACATATTTACATGTAAACCTAACATGCTCCTCCCCACTCTGCTCGTCGTCGCACCTACATATTTACATGTAAACCTAACATGCTCTTCCTCACTCCGCTCGTCGTCGCACCTACATATTTACATGTAAACCTAACATGCTTCTCCTCACTCCGCTCGTTGTCGAACCTACATATTTACATGTAAACCTAACATGCTCCTCCTCACTCCGCTCGTCGTCGCACCTACATATTTACATGTAAACCTAACATGCTCCTCCCCACTCTGCTCGTCGTCGCACCTACATATTTACATGTAAACCTAACATGCTCTTCCTCACTCCGCTCGTCGTCGCACCTACATATTTACATGTAAACCTAACATGCTCCTCCTCACTCCGCTCGTCGTCGCACCTACATATTTACATGTAAACCTAACATGCTCCTCCTCACTCCGCTCGTCGTCGCTCCTACATATTTACATGTAAACCTAACATGCTCCTCCTCACTCCGCTCGTCGTCGCACCTAAATATTTACATGTAAACCTAACATGCTCCTCCTCACTCCGCTCGTCGTCGCACCTACATATTTACATGTAAACCTAACATGCTCCTCCTCCATCCGCTCGTCGTCGCACCTACATATTTACATGTAAACCTAACATGCTCCTCCTCACTCCGCTCGTAGTCGCACCTGCATATTTACATGTAAACCTAACATGCTCCTCCTTCCTCCGCTCGTCGTCGCACCTACATATTTACATGTAAACCTAACATGCTCCTCCTCACTCCGCTCGTAGTCGCACCTGCATATTTACATGTAAATCTAACATGCTCCTCCTCACTCCGCTCGTCGTCGCATATTTACATGTAAACCTTACATGTGTTAAATAATAATCTACAATGTGTATGCAATACCTTTATTTAAAAAGTTAGATATCTTTGTCTATGGTCCTGTTCTCTCTGGTTCCATGTCTGCTCAAAATGTAACTTGTGCATTTTAATAAATTACATAATTAAAAATAAATCTTTGATTTATAAGACTAAAAACTAAAATTAAACCCTACAAGGGATCAGGTTATGGCCCAGGATATGTTTCAAGGCGCAATCCGGTTAAAAACAAAACAAATATAAAAACGAAACTAAAAACCTAAGACCATACAAAATGGAGGACAATCTAAAATGTGTATTCCAAAATACAAGTGCTCGCTCACTGGTGAAAAAGACTTTATGCCGTGGAAATTTCAAGTGGACATTCTTTTTAAAAGTTCTAACCTACAAGACATTGTTTTTCCTAGTGAAACCATACCACTGGCACAGGGTCAAACTCCCGATTTCCAAACACGTGATGCCAAAGCACAACGAATTAACATGATGACGATCGAAAAATCTCTCATGATTCACATTATGCCTTGTGAAAATGCGAAGGAAATGTATCAAAAACTGTGTTTTTTGTATCGGCGAAACAATTAACATGAAAAGTGTGATCTAATGCAAAAATTCTTCAAGTTTGAATATGACGTAAGTAAAGATGTAGCCTACAATGTCGGTGCTCTCCAAAATTAGGCCTACAAACTGTCGATGACAGATTAGAATATTACCTGAAAATTTTAAAAGTTTCATTACTGCATGGGACTCATGTCCAATTCATGAAAAAACACTAAATAACCTAACATCAAGACTAATAGCTGAAGAACAGCGTGAGATAAAACCACAAGAGCAACAAAACGTTGCCTTTAAAGCAAGTTACACAAATAAAAACAAAAAGTTGTTCTGCAACAATTGTAAAAAGAACAATCATGTCGAGAAAGACTGCCTTTTCTTGAAACCAAATAAAAACCAGTGTAACATCTGTAAAAAAACAAACCATCCTACTGAAAAGTGCTATTTCAGAAGAAACAATGCAACAAGTTCAAAGAAAAATAATAATGTGGCGTTCATGACATATGAAAACAATAACACAGAAACAATAACTACAACTTTTGTGATAGACTCCGGCTGCTCCTCCTGCTGACAAATGATCTGAATTTATTGAAAGATCTGAAGTGTATGCCATCTTCTGTCGGTGTAGCTAAACAAGGCACCGGAATGACATCTCAAGGTGTAGGAAAAATTGAACTTGAACAATGCATTTTAAAAGAAACCCTATAGTACCTGACCTCAAACAAAATCTGATGTCAGTAGGTGCAATTACAAATAATGGAGGTACTGTTTTTTTCAAAAATGATGAGGTTAATATTTGCAAAGGTGGTGAAACTATATTGAGAGGCAAAAAAGAAGAAAATAATCTATATACAGTGAAGGTTGACACGAAAGAAAAAGATAAAAGTTTACTAACAACAATTAAGAATGAAGCGCATGAATAGCATGTCAAATTAGGACATCCAAGCAAAGAATCATTGTTGAAACTCTCCAAATCTGTGGACCTGAAAATAAATCAAGAAGAAATAAATAACTTAGATCAAACATGTGAAGTCTGTATATTATCAAAACAAACAAGAAAACCGTTCAATTCAGTAAGAGAACGAGCTACTTGACCACTTCAAATTCTACACAGTGACGTATGTGGCCCCTTAACACCTACATTTGATAATAAAAAATATATACTTACCATTCTGGATGACTACAGCCACTTCACAAAAATTTACCTGCTTGAAAAGAAAAGCGAAGCACCTAGTTGCATCAAAAATTATATTAAAGAAACAGAAAGAGAGAAAAATCTAAAAGTAAGCAAAATACGCTGTGATAATGGTGGTGAATACACTAGCAATGCCTTCAAAGACTGGTGTTACATAAAAGGTAACATTCAACTTTACAAGAAAAAGTACGAGCTTTGATGTTTAAAACGAAAACTTAAGATTATTTGTGGGGAGAAGCTGCAAGAACAGCAGCCTACTTGCTAAACCGAACACCATCCGAATCGATTGCAAACATAACGCCATATGAAAAATGGTTTGACAAAAAACCCGATCTGAATAATATCCAAGTATTTGGTTCTATGGCTTACAGCAAAAAATTAAACCATCTACAAAAACTAGAACCACGAACAGAAAAATACACAATGGTTGGTTATACTAATACTGGTTATCGCTTATTTGATGAAGAGAAGAAAACAATACTAATTCAAAGAGAAGTAATATTTAAATACGAGAAAAATGAAAAATTTATACGAGAAGAAAAAGAAACCACAATTGTGACAGAAAAAGAAAATAAAAACAATGAAGAAAACATAGACGTAAAAAAGAAAGAAACCCCTAAAAAGAAAATAAAAACAATGAAGAAAAACAGAAAGAGAACTCTGAAAAAGAAAATAAAAACAATGAAGAAGACACACAAGAAAAAGAGAAAGAAAACTCTGAAAAAGAAGAGATAGAAGAAGAAAAAGGAAATGTTAATAATAAAGAAGTTAAAAATATATCACATATAAATGAAGATTACACAGATTCTGATTCAGGAAGTTCAAAGACTTATGAAGAAGAAAAAAGAGAAATGAAGACAGAAAGGCCAAAAAGAACAAGGAAACTACCTATAAAGTATTTAGACTATAAAGCTATAAATTCAGAAAAACAATCACCAAATAAAAATGAAGTATGGGAAATAGTGGACAGAGAAGAAGCGAAGGGAAGAAAAATAATATCTAACATGTGGGTTCTAAAAATGAAAAATGACAGTATATACAAAGCAAGACTGGTAGCCAACAAATTCAAGGAATAGATTATGAAGAGACGTTCAGTCCTGTTATGAATAATTTTTGTTTAAGAACAATCTTAACTATTGCTGCATCTAAAGATTTTTATTTTTTATTTGTCATTGGACATAAAGACTGCTTTTCTTTATGGTCTACTAAAAGAATACATCTACATGAGTATTCCTGAAGGATATGAATATGATCCAACAAAGAAAGTCTGAAAATTAAAAAAGAGCTTATATGGATTAAAACAATCACCACTAAATTGGAACAAGAAATTTTCTTCAACTTTACTAAAATATGGCTTAACACAACTGAAATGTGACAAATGTTTATTCAAGAATGAGGACAACACTATTATTCTAGGAATAAAAATAGAAAAGACGGACATTGGCATTGAACTAAATTAAAATATTCAGGCGGAGAAGATACTCGAAAATTTTAATATGTCAAATGCAAAACCAAGTCCAACACCCATCGATGCAAGTGACTATAATGCAGAGCAAGATTCATCAAATGTAAACTACCCATATCGACAAGCTATTGGACAACTTTTTTATATTAGTAACAAAACAAGACCAGATAAAACATATGCTGTAAACACAGAAAGTAGACATATGGAAAATCCTACAAACCAGGATGTTAACAATTTCAAAAAGACATTCAAATATCTCAGAGGCAAAGCTTCTGCAAGATTAGTGTTTAAAAAGAACACAGACTGCACGAAGATCGAAGCATTTTGTGATGCTGATTTCGCTAACGACAAGGAGACAAGAAGAAGTACAAGTGGCTTTGTCCTGATATATTGTGGAGGTCCAGTCCAATGGAGCACAAGAAAACAGCCTATCGTGGCTCTCTCCAGCTGTGAGGTAGAATATATTTCAGCTGCGGACTGTACAAAAGAAGTGTTATACTTAAAAGGATTAATAGAAGAACTGTTGAATGTGAAAGTGAATGCTACACTTAATATTTACAATCAAAGTGCAATGAAGCTAATGGAAAATGGGACATTTAATAGAAGGTCTAAACATATAGACGTAAGATACAAATTTATATATACGAGAAAGCGTCTTGTGATGATATAAAAATTTCTTATTGTCAAACTGATCATCAATTAGATGACATGTTTACCAAACCTCTTATGAAAATTTAATTTAACTATTTTGCTACAAAATTGTTAACTTTCTAATAGGTTTGTTTATTTTTTGTTGCTTTGTAATATTTGATTTCTTTGTCATTCTTAAATTCTAAATGCAACTTATCAAAGTAATTGTAAAACCTGAAACTTTTATTGTAATAATGATATGTAGATTACAGGGGCATGTTAAATAATAATCTACAATGTGTATGCAATACCTTTATTTAAAAAGTTAGATATCTTTGTCTATGGTCCTGTTCTCTCTGGTTCCATGTCTGCTCAAAATGTAACTTGTTCATTTTAATGAATTACATAATTAAAAATAAATCTTTGATTTATAAAACTAAAATTAAACCCTACAAGGGATCAACATGCTCCTCCTCACTCCGCTCGTCGTCGCACCTACATATATACATGTAAACCTAACATGCTTCTCCTCACTCCGCTCGTCGTCGCACCTACATATTTACATGTAAACCTAACATGCTCCTCCTCACTCCGCTCGTCATCGCACCTACATATTTACATGTAAACCTAACATGCTTCTCCTCACTCCGCTCGTCGTCGCACCTACATATTTACATGTAAACCTAACATGCTCCTCCTCACTCCGCTCGTCATCGCACCTACATATTTACATGTAAACCTAACATGCTTCTCCTCACTCCGCTCGTCGTCGCACCTACATATTTACATGTAAACCTAACATGCTCCTCCTCACTCCGCTCGTCGTCGCACCTACATATTTACATGTAAACCTAACATGCTTCTCCTCACTCCGCTCGTCATCGCACCTATGTTTCACTTTTTGTGAAAGATTATCGATTTCATACTTTACGATCTGCTAAGGCAAATCATATGCCGCATTCTGCGATTTGCCGACGAAAAATAACCCGGTTGTAAATGGCCAGTCAATTGCAAACACACTGTAATTCGAACCAAGAATAAATTGTAACAGGCCCTTTTGTATATTTTTTCTGAAAATATAGGCTAAATCATGAAGATGCATACTGTTCTTTAACTTTCAGATGGTATTTTTTATAACGAAATTATTTTTTGAAAATCAGTTTGGAGAAATGGGAATGTGACGTAATAGCCATACCGTTTAGACTCAATAGGGAGAGTTCCTAGAAGTAAAGAAAGAATGAAAAAAAAATTTGGGGATAAAACCGGAAGAACGGATTACTGAAAATAAAAAAAACAGACATCGGTTTTGACATCACTTTTTTTTTCTTGTGGGCAATGGCCTATTGGGTAATGCCTAAATCACATGACTATTACGTCATCAAAGCTATTTATTCAGTTCCTGAATATTTTCATGTACATCTTTTGTATTTCAAGGAGAAAAAATTTATACTTTTATACGACCTTAAAAAAGTCTATTCCTTTCAAAAAAATCGATAATTAGGTGCGGTTATGGTATTCTGGACCATTCGAATTCAATTCAATATATTTATTTCAGATAATAAATTCATAATTTTCTAAAAAAGTAATAATTAAATTAAACAATCAAAATCTCTTTGCTAAACAGTAATGCTATCAAAATTTAATGATTAAATAACATCACTTTCTTGTCAAAACCTAACTATCAACTTTGCAACAATTTCCGCGATTACAAATTGCACAAAAACTCTTTATACCACATCAAATAGCACTCGGCAAGACTGGTATCAATTTCAAAAGCTTTTGAGAGTTCCTTAGTCAACAATTAGAAACCCTTAAGGTTACGCCATGAGCCCGACCGTTCGTCTGTCTGTCCGCGGCTTCGCTCAGAAACTCAAAGTACTAGAAAGCTGTAATTTTGTATGAGGAAACATATTAATAACGACAAAGTGGTAAAATAAAACAAAGAAAAAATGTTACTTCCCTTACACGAAAAGTGGGTTAATTTTTTTTCACGTCTTTTCCTTTTGTTGGGTGTCGTTAGATAGGTCGTTCATACATATTGCGAGTGTGTGAAAACCATATTTTGATTCAGGGATCCTTTTGCAAACTATTAAGCTTCAAAGCGCAAATTTTTGTTACAGTCAAGTGTCTGCCCCCTCTGCCAGCTAAACTAAACGGTTGTTTTTGGATAATGTGAAAACATTCATGGCAATATAATGATGTTATAAACCAAATTATTACAGCTAAGTAGGCTTTACAAATCAACGAGAAATAGTCGACCAATTTAATTTTACAGTTGCGTTTCATGCATTTTGTAGGTATGATAAAGTTTGTAATTTTTATTCGAACTTATTTGAATGCTGCGGAACCCTCAAGCGCAAATCCTACTCGCACTTGACCGGTTTTTTTTTTATCAAGTCCGTATCATGGATGAACAATAACGAATTTGTCTATGGTTCGTATTGATAAATCAAATTTCATTTATCTCACACAACAAAAGGCTTTCGATTAAATCGATCGATCAAAGCTAAGGCTTTGAGACAGATCTAGGCTGCTTAGTTTAGGCTAAGGCAAACCGCATTTCAAAATCAAAATGTAGACTAATAAAACCAAAAACTTATATAGATCCTTTGACCTTAACAAGCAAGACAGGAAGGGGTCTTGCCTAGGTCTGGTAGACCTTGGTTCATTTATCTTTGCTTCATTGAAAACCAGCTTGTGCCCGCGGTTTCGTTCGCGTTGAAAGTGTCTTTCAATCAATGTATCTTTTAAAGCTATTTTATCGACAGTTTTCGGATTGGCGGTTATTCCATCAACAACCCTTATTGCCTGCCTATCTACGAGTACATGTTTAAAATAAATGTATGTATATAAACTTTTATAGCTTGTTTTTTATTTTTGTTTTTTATAATATTACTAGCTTTCGCCCGCAGCTACGCCCGCGTTCGTGAATCTTTGCCCCGTTTTCAACTTGGGCGTTATTTTATGAACACTCCCTACAGTTTATGTATTGACCAGGGTCACTACAATGATAATAAAACAAAAAATCACATCCAAACCCGTTGAGTGGTTCCAGAATTAAAGCGTTTATTCAATCTTTGCCCCGTTTTCGGCTTGGACGTTATTTTATGAACACCCCTTATAACCTATGTATAGACCGGGTCACTACAATGATAATAAAAAAAACCGCATCCAAATCCGTTCAGTGGTTCTCGAGTTATAAAAGCGTTTATTCAATCTTTGCCCCGTTTCCGGCTTGGGTGATATTTTATGTACACCCCTTATAGCCTATATGTTGAACACGGTTACTACAATGATAATAAAAAAACCGCATCCAAATCCGTTGAGTGGTTCTCGTGTTAAAACGGAGAACAGACAGACGGGCAGACAAAAATTCCAAAAATTGTTGTTTCGGCCTCAGTACAGTACCATTATCCCATTTAATTTAAAATTTCGCGAAAATATTAAATGTACAGACACGACTTTTTTACTACTTTATTATTAGTAAACCGGGTGTAAATAGACTACTACCATTAAATGAAACCACATATTCTACCGACCCTACTGAACCACTTTTACCAAGAATCATACCCGCGGACACCCTTAGTTTAGGAAATAATTGAGTGTCAAACAAAAATGCGTGAACCCTAACGCACCGACATACGGGCGAGTTTAGAAAGAGCGTCGTCCTTGAAACATGAGCTGTTTCACGGACGACGGTCTGTCTGTTCGTTCGCTTATAAACTGAGAACCACTCAATGGATTTCGATGCAGTTTTCACTGAAAGGTAAAGCATTTCTTCGGGAAGGTTTTAGGCTATGTATCATCACGATAACAAAAGGGAGCAGCGCAATGAGAATTATAGTGAAACATGGAAGGTTCGCCGCCGTAGCGTAGTCGATCGTCGCGGGTTCAAATCACGACTGGTAATTCTTTAAATTTATTTTTTTCAGAATAAATAA
Source organism: Ypsolopha scabrella (assembly GCA_910592155.1). Classification (NCBI taxonomy): domain Eukaryota; kingdom Metazoa; phylum Arthropoda; class Insecta; order Lepidoptera; family Ypsolophidae; genus Ypsolopha; species Ypsolopha scabrella. The sequence goes on along the minus strand of OU342975.1, from coordinate 17,083,112 downwards.
TATTTTCTTTTGTAAAAACAAAGGTCACCAGGGTCTGATGATGGGACTGGAAGATGGGTACGGGATCTCTTAAACGCACAACAGCAGACCAAACTTGAGTTTGGGCTTATTTGATTGGTATTTATTAGCACTTAAACATGATGACCGTTGCATATTGTCGTGCAAAAAATCATATTCTTTTGTTTTCCTTATTTCCACGAAAATCTCTTCGACGCGGGCGGAGCCGCGGGCAAAAGCTAGTACTAAATATAATAAACAAGCAAATTAAGTAAGTAATTTAATATCGCCAAAAATTTCAATTTAACTACAGACAAAACTTTCTTACTAACTTATTATTATACTTATAGATATTATTAGTAATATGTCTGTATTATACGTCTCGACTACTAACCTGCAGTTCCTGGATTCAAATCTCGTACACATTTGTATTCGGTCTGATAGGGCTCACCCACCCATCTGACACGTAATAATCGTCTGTGAAACGTGGGCGCACGAGTGTGGACTCGTTCCTCATCTCGTCCCACTGCCAACTCGTCCCAATGGGCCGAGTTGACGAAATTAAAATTAAATATTTTTTTAATTTCCCAACTCGTCCCACTATGTTTCTTAAATTTTAAGTCGGTAAATTACAGACGCAAACAAAACATACAATTAAAATAATTAAAATTTTCGGTGATTTTTAGTAATAATTATTAAATAGTAAAATAAAGTACGCAAATAAACAGAAACAAGAAAATTATATAAATAAATTATACACAAATACAAGAATTTGTGTATAATTTATTCAAGATGATATTCCACCAAGAAACATCAATCGAATCCATCCAAAATTATATAAAATCTTTGTGAGTATTATTATCATACAATGACACAAATGGAAAGCCATATATTTATTCTTATACACAGGTGAGAAGTCGTAATTATGATATTCGATTACATTATTTCGTATCAGTTCATATTTAATTTATTCGAGGAATTGTCCAGTTGCGATGCGATATCGATTCAACGCATTATTTTACTCGAGTTGACAATAAAACGAGCTGGCCCATCACTAGGCGTGATAGATAAAGAATGAAGAAAGATAATTGACTCACCACAAAAGCTATATGAGAAAGAAAGAATATAAATAACCTTCTGTGAGAGAGAAAGAAAATAGACCTATCCTTTATTGTTTTTACAAAAAAGATTGTTACTTTTTAGTTGCTTATAAAATTTAGACAAGTTAAGAATAGACAATCTGTATCTGATTACTCGAAAAACATAAACACTTTTCTCCCTGACATTACTTCACGCTTATTTTATTATAAAAAAACATGGTGGGACGAGTTGGGAACGGAAAAAAATATTTAATTTGATGAGACGAGTTGACGGCAATGGGACGAGTCACAAATTATATAGAGACTCGTAGCTTATATTGTACAGTGGAGACCACATCAAGCTATACACTTGCAGTACGACATTAGCCCCTACAGAGAAGAATATAAGATAGGTACAAAGTCCGAAGTGTCTAACTTGATGCGGTCTCCACTGTACACCTCTAACATCCGCTCGAGGATTCTTTCTTATCATGACAAGGTATTTTTACATTTTTCATTTTGTTAAAATGCATAACATAGCGATCATATAGCAATAAAAACACGTTTCTAGCTGACTACATAGTTACATCGCAAGTACAATGTTAGTTACATAATAGACGCTAAACACGGAGTGTGAGGGGGGGCAAGTGCATAGGAGACGCGCGGGGAGGGGGGCGGCCCACTAACCAACATCAACAGCGCGATAACAAGGCCACGAGCAGCGCAGGTCGACGGCCTGACAATGTCACCTTAGATAATGTCACCTTTGGAATATACTTGTATCAGTGATGGGCCACAAAACTTGGAGGTGCCACAGGGTATACCTTCTAGGGTTCCGTACCTAAAGCGTGCCAAACGAGACCCTATCCGCTGTCCGCGGCTTAGCTCAGAGACTCTTACTACTAGAACTACAATGCCATCAAAAATAAAACTTGTAAAAAAAACAAGTCTCGAAACTTAGTTCTTCTACCGTAAAAAGTTGTGAGAACCATGTAAATCCAAGTCTGTTAATTTACTTATTCAGTTCCTTCTGTCTTATGTTATTAATTACATAATTAGCTAACCTAACAACATCTTATAGTGACCATATCAATATTTAAAATCTTTATGTTTTGATAAATACATTGACTTGGCCATCGCATGAAAACACAATGTATCTCACAAGTAATACATATTATATTAAATTAAATTATTTAGTGAGATTGCCAAGTCAATATATTTATTTAAAACATTAAAGATTTTTAATATTGATATGGTCATTACAAGATGTTGTTAGGTTAGCTAATTATGTAATTAATAACATAAGACAGAAGGAACCGAATAAATTAACCGACTTGGATTTACATGGATCTCACAACTTTTTACGATAGAACAACTAAGTTGTGAGACTTGGTTTTTTTTACAAGTTTTGTTTTTAATGGCATATCATTTCTCTTCGTAGATAGTCCTACTTTTTTTCCTTTCCGGTACCTTCTACTTACAGCTGCAAATGAAACTTTGTAATCCTATATATTTATATTCGATTACAAAGTTATTTATTCAGTTAAGGTATCTAGAAAACTGGACGGAAATTGCAAAATATTTTAGTTTTTTCTTAATTTATACAATAAACACTAATTGTATTCCAAATTTGAAAGCTAAGGACACTAAAATTATGAACATTAAATTGCATATTATGCTCCGGTAAATGCTGCTCAGTTATACACAAAATATCTGTTTTCGATTCCTCTAAGAACAACTCTATTGAAAGTATTTTGCCGAGGAAGCCGCCTTGTATATTTTGGTGTACTATGCTTAATACAGGCGGCTATCCCGTTGTCTAAAAAGAATGTTTTTACACTGTGACGCAGCAGGGATTGAAAGAAAAACGATTTTAATTCACACACCGACGACGCGACGAGAGTTTCGTATTGTATTACTGTCCTAATTTAAACGTGCACCTTGAAATCATATCAGTATTAGACACATAGTTCTCCTATTTCATATTCTTAGTCATATTTTATAGAATTCTTTCCACGTAAATTTTAGAAATGAACCTAAAGAAATAACATTCACAGAAAAAGTTCTCTTGCATTTCTTTTGTAATATAACTAATATTCGAGGCAAAAGGCTTCCCACCAACAGCTAAAACTCCAGACAACCAGACAAGACAATCGGCGATCAAATATCAATGCAGTAACTTATAGTATGTTTAATTCGTATTCACAGCAGCAAGCAACAGACATAGGCAGCCAGACAGAGCGAGAGCGCGAATACGACAGCCGCCGATACGAAGAGGAAGAAAGAAATAGGAGGGCACCTTCAAACTCTTGCCATTGACTGTGGTTAGGATCGGCTGACCATGACCCTCCTTGTTTTTGGCGGTCGGACGAGAGGCATGACAGCTCCGCGTTCGTTTTTGCGGGCCGCTTGTTATACTCACTGACAGTGTTTGATCAACGAAGGTGCGTCAAATTTTTTGTGGGACATAGTAACAGGTGACGAAACATGGATTTATTGCTACGATCCCAAAACAAAGCAGCAATCGAGCGTATGGGTCTTTCAAGATGAGCCAAAACCAACCAAAGTGGCGCGCGTGAAAAGTGCATCTAAGCGGATGATTGCTTCTTTTTTTAATAAAACTGGACACGTGGCTACTGTTGCTTTAGAGAATCGTCGTACCGTGAATAGTGACTGGTACACGACCATTTGTTTGCCGGAAGTTATTGACGAACTCCGTAAAAATAACCGTAAACACCGTATCATCCTGCACCACGACAATGCTAGTTCTCACACGGCCAGACAGACAAACGACTTTTTGAAGACGAAAAATGTAGAACTCATGAGTCATCCTGCATACAGTCCCGACCTGGCACCTTGTGACTTTTTTCTGTTCCCAAAAATTAAGAACCAATTACGCGGTCAACGATTTTCATCACCAGAAGAGGCTGTCGAGGTGTATGAAAAACACGTTTCAGAGGTCACCACAGGGGAGTGGCACAAAAGTTTTCAAAACTGGTTTGATCGAATGAAAAAGTGCATAGACGCCAAGGGAGATTATTTTGAAAACCAATAAATTAATTTTGTACCTATAATAGTATTTTTTCATATTCATTCCGGAAACTTATAGTGCGTCCTAAAGAAAAAAAAAATCAACTCAACCCCGAAGTCGATACCTACTCGAGAGAAAATCGAGAAGAAGTCTAAAACAGAGTTAGGGGGTTAAAAAAGAATTTATTTACAGTAAATTAAATAAACTGATGCGGTTTGTTCAAACTTACTTCGTAAACGTTTTACAAACATAGCTTTTTTTTTGATAACTGGTTCCCTGATTATTGAAACAAAATCGACCAATGTCTGTCATTTTGTTTCTATTTGCGTTATTAAGGGGGCACTCTAGGCTTCGCTTAAGGTGATTACCCACGCCAACGACCTTTAGCAATCGGCCTCCCCCGCGGGGAGTTACAGGCGCTGCACCCCACATGCCTCTGCGCAGACGCCCCGTGCCCCTCTACAAAGATCGCGAACGGTGAAATGATTCACACCTCGCGGCGCGGTGAGATAGAAATAAATTTCATTGTTTTATACGTAAACATTTAAATAACTTCAACTTTTTGAGCTCAAAAGGCTGTAACAGAAAGATTACTACATTCATATTCATCCTTATATTACGCGGCGATATTTTGGTAGTTTTGAAAACAATTTAGTACTTAGTGGTAAATGCAAACTAGTGGTGATAATCGAGAAAATTATATAAAATACACACATAATGATAATAATAAATATACGAGCATGTTAGCGACTGCGTAAAACAGGTGTATTGTATTGGAAATTCTGGTTCTTGTCGTAAGCCGCTAGATCCGCTAAACTCACACAAATACAAGGTGATATTAAATTAATCGACCAAATTCATACTGGAGACTCGGTAAGTGATCAGAAACGAGCTTCAATTACCCTTTTGGTGAATTTCGAAAAATAATAATTTTTATGCTTCATTTCTGCCTAGATTAGGAATTGGTATAGGTCGTTGGGAAATGTACTTAAACTAGTCCAACCAATACGGGAGCTAAAAAAAAATTATTTTTCGAATTTGGCCAAAAGGATTACTGAACCTTGTTCCTGATCACTAACCGAGTCTCCAGTATGAATTTGGTCGGTTGATTGAATTTCACCCTATATATTATATTATTGGATAATTATTATTCATTTCGATGACATTATTTAGAGTTACCGACTGTACTCTGACAGTCTATACTATAAATTGCCATTGTATGACGTTAGCGTCAGCCGCCGGTTGCAGTTGACCATCCAACGGCTGACACTACCATCAATTGAGTCCGGTCAGTAGCGGTCGGCGCTGTTTGGCTGCGTCAGCGCGTCGACTGCAACTGCTAGCTGACGCTCGCTACCATTGATCAATGGTAGTCGACGGCTGTCGCTAACATTGTTCGGCATCTGCAGTTACGTTCGTTTGTTGGCGCCCTAAATATTTACTAAATTTCAAAGACATTACAGGTTACATGCACAGATAATTTTGAGTAGAATATAGGGATTCAGTAGTCTTTTGTGCAGATTTTGGCGGATTATTTTCTTTGTCCTTTGTTTTCTTTTTAGATGCCCTGAAATAATATATCAATTATACAAGGTGAAATTAAATTAACCAACCAAATTCATATTGGAGACTCGGTTAGTGATCAGAAACAAGCTTTTGGTGAAATTAGATAAATATTTTTTTTTGCTTTCTTACTGCCTAGACTAGGAATTGTACTTAAAATAGTCAAACCTGTAAGGAAGCAAAGAAATATATTTTTCTAATTTGGCCAAAATGATCACTAACCGAGTCTCCAGTATGAATTTGGTCGGTTGATTTAATTTCAGCCTATATAGTACATAGTCCGAGTCTTGATACTTGGGTAGTTTATTTAGCTATATAGGAGTAAAAATAAAATTTTGAGCAACGTGTTTTGCGTGAATTGTTGCTTATTTTTAGGGTTCCGTGAACCTGAATCTCAAGATTGAGAGGCCAACGTTCTACCTGAGCTACTATAATATTACCAGTAATTATTCAGATATCTACTCTACTATGGATAATTATTGTATAGGTAGATTATGTTAGGTACTAACATTACTGCATGCATTTTCAAAGCTTTTTTAGCCGCTTCTTTTCTTCTTTTAGTTTTTCGTACCATTTTTCCCAATGACAATATATCTAATTCGCCAAACGTCTAGTCCACGCGCGAACTCTACTGCACACTTTATCCTCTAAATAAAAATTGCCGATAGTACTCTCGGACGTACCCAAATAAAAAAAGCCTCTAAATATTTTTACAACATATGCCAACGCGCGACGACGTGGCAACGAGCGACACAGCCTCCACGTCGGAACGACAGTGCGTGACTGCCGCCCTTGCCCCTGTGGAGCACCTCTCAGCTGCTGACCTTGAAATCTTGCATATTTCGATATTTTTAATGGAAAATGTCACTGGATTTAATTGAGCTATGTTGAATTTAGAGTACAACAGATTCTTAATTTTTTGGCGTGTAAATATTTCCAAACGTCGTAGCAGCTTAAGAGTTAGAATGAAATAAAGCCAAAAAAACATCGTTTGGATGTTATTTCTTTTAATATGGAAGTTTTGGTCGTACGAAATAAAAATATGTTAATAATGTTTTCCGAGAGTCAATAATTCATATATATTTTTTTCAAGCCATTTGGTCCAGCCGTAAATGAGTTAGAAGCTTTAGAAAGTACCTATTTGGCAGTATTTGAAGGGATTAAGCGCCTTAAGTGAGCGTGGGGCACACTGGCAAGAGCGAGCGAGCGTTTTAAAAACGGGCTATTACAGTCTTCTATTCCGTCCGACGTCCGGAGCAGTACTGCACTGCGGACAGGACAGGCAGGGTGAAAGCGAAACGGCTCTGGCTAGGATGGGCGAACGCCCATTTTAGGTATTTCCTTCGTATTGTTAAAACAAATATACATTTTGAAAATATAAATTGTATACGTTATAAAGAAACATGCAGCTTTGTTTTTATAAAAGTATTTACGCCGTATTACGGGTTTATGTTGTTTTTTAGAGATAACTTTAGAATTTTTTCCTGTTTCTAAAGTGTATGATTTCTGTAGTGAATCCTTAAATACCTTACATATTAATTGCATAACTAAAGCTTAAGTCATAACGATACAGCAAGGAATCAAACGAACGCAATTATCTCGCAAAAAGCTCGATGCCCCCAGAATACTTATGTAATTATGTATGATATAAATGCCTGTGGACGGTTATGTCGCTTACTTTATTAATACAAAACATAAACAAATAAAACTGGTGTTAATTTATAATAAGTATTATATAAATACTTATATTAATAACTATTGTTTAGAACATTTTCAGCGATGCGAATCAGTGAGGAGGTCCACAATGCCAAAAATATGCCAAGTGCGAGTCGGACACGCGCGCAAATGGTAACACCACACGAAACCCTAAAATATTATGATTAATTACAACAATAACGATGACATAGCAACATCAATACGGTAAAATACAAGACGCTAAAATTGGCACTTTCTATGTACGGATCTCAAATATTTGTATTTTTACAATAGAGTATGTACTACAATCTGACCAAATTTGCATCCGTTCTTAATACGGAGCTGCAACGAAATCGTTGGAAAATTGCCATTTTTTCAGGGTTTCTTGTATGGGGACACATCTTTGGATAATATTTTCAGTTTATTTTTATTCTGTGAAAATTTTAACTGGCGAGCTATTACGGCTGAAGCAGTAGGCGCCTGACAGACGGACAGACAGAAGACTTCAGCGGAGGCTAAGAAATTGGGTCCTGTTTGGCACCGTTGGGTCAACGAACGATAAAAATGTACCTAGCTTACGATAAAAATTGCACTTTCGAAAAATTATCGCTTACGACAAGACAGCGAAGAATATAAATATATAAAATACCTATATAATCGACATAATGTAGGTATTAGGGCACAAAATATTTTTGGGTTAAGGAAGATATGCGTAAGTTTATATCGGAATTCCATTAGTTTTGTAGAAAACTATAAACATCTGTGGGTATCTTGTTTTAAAATTTTCATCGCTATTGAAAAACCAGCCAAGTGCGAGTCGGACTCGCGCTCGAAGGGTTCCGTACCATTATCTATAAAAACGGCAAAAAAATCACGTTTGTTGTATGGGAGCCCCCCTTAAATATTTGTTTTATTTTAATTCAATTATTTATTTTTAAAGTGAAATATACATAACTAAATATTCTGTGAATATTTCAAATGTCTACCTGTTGCCGTTATCAATATCGAGCAAAAAAAATCACATGGGAGCCTCCCTTAATATTTGTTTTATTCTGTTTTTTTAGGTATTTGTTGTTATAGCGGCAACAGAAATATATCATCTGTGAAAATTTCAACTGTCTAACTATCACGGTTCATGTCATGAGATACCTACAGCCTGGTGACAGACCGACAGGGGAGTCTTAGGCTGAGATTCAGAGTGCATTTTGAGTCCGAACTCAATCTTACAAACGTCAAAAAGTGACGTGATCTCATACTAGAGTGACGTTTGTAAGATTGAGTTCCTCTTGAGTTCGGACTCAAAATGCAGACAAAAATGCATTTTGAGTCCGAACTCAATCTTACAAACGTCAAAAAGTGACGTGATCTCATACTAGAGTGACGTTTGTAAGATTGAGTTCCTCTTGAGTTCGGACTCAAGTAAATAGGAATAGGGTCCCGTTGGTTACCCTTTGGGTACGGAACCCTAAAAACTAGTACTTTGTACACATTTACGCTTTTATGTGAGTATGTACAGTTGCCTGCAGCACAAGCTCCATGTTTGTAAACGATTTTAACTGCTATTACGCTGCAATAAGGACTGCCAATTGGTAGCCTGGTAAAGATGGCGTACTTATGCTCTATGCATTGTTTATGTTTTATTTCGAGATTCAGCCAAACATCGTGAAGGAGGCGATTGCATCGTTTGGCATGCGGTCATTATTTACGAAGCTCTTTGCCAATACTTCTAATTTATATACCTACCTTCGTAAATTCTTAGGACTAAATATTATTTGGCACATTTCCAATGATGTAAGTTCTATAATATTTTAAGAGTTCCGTTGAAGTTGCAACAAGGAAACTTTTGACTTTGTACAACACTCATTCGGTCATGCCAAACGAACCATAAATTCGAAAGTGGCTGCAGTAAATAACATTAACAAAAAAGTAATAACCGACTTCAAAATATTATAGCAGACATTCACTAAAAAGTTTAAAATAATTATATACTGACCGATGCTACCAAAATAATTCTACCTGAAACAGATGTTTTCTAGAAGTCGGCGCTCTACTATTGGTTTTTGTGTTATTTACCATGGCATGGGGCATGCTCCGACTTCTAGATAACATAATGTTTCAGGAAGAAAGAAGTCGACAAAAAAGTCAACGAAGTGTTATTTTGGTACCATCGGATAATTATTTTAAACGTTTTTGTGAATGTCTGCTTTAATATTTGAAGTCGGTTATTATTTTTTTTTTAAAGTTCATTTATTTCACGCTTTTTAGTGTTGACGAGTTAAATTGTAAAAATGGGTACATTGATTGCCTCATTTGAGGAGTTTCAAATTCAAAAGTCCCGTGGCATAATTACAATTTTCAAGTACTATCCTGCAATGAGCACACTAAAACAAAGCGATTGCCGCCATTTAGAATTATGTGCTGTCATTCGTTTAGGAATTTTTCGGTGATGAGGCCAGGATCGAAGGACGGTGGGCATATTGTAAATTTTCAAGTAACACCCTGGAATCATCACACTCACACAAAGTGATTGCCGAAATCTCCTGTTATTAGCTGTCATCCGTTCAGGAGTTCTATTGTGATGAGGCCAGGATCGAAGGTCAGTGGGCATATTGTCAATTTCCACGTAATATCCTGGAATCAGCACACTCACACAAAGTGATTGCCGAAATCTCGTATTGAATGCCGTCATCCGTAGAGGAGTTCTGCTCTCTGAAGCAGAAGGCATCTCTGAAGACCATCATTAGATCACAACCAAATTAAAATGGGACCTACCTGGAAGCAAACTCTTCCAAGCAAGAAAAAAAAACTCAGATCGGTTAAGATTTGCCCGAGTTATGGAGTAATAACATACCCAAAAAAATATATAAACATATGTATAAGGTGCTCTAAAAATATCTGCCAGGGCTGCAATGGGAGATGGTATTGTGTATGTAGATTACAATAGTGAAGAAATTTTGTACTCCGGACTAGTTATATAAGTTTGAGAAAATAAAGTAAATAAATAAATATTGACTTTATTCCGCATAAAGTGATTCACAAACTACGAGCAATGTGTCGTTTCATCAATGAAAATAATTTCTATCTCTTTCCAACTGTTTTGTGTTATTTATTACAGGACGGTTTCATGCAGGTAAATCAATTCTAACCTATACGCTCAATTTTTTAGTCTATGACTTTAGATCAATAAAATGTCGTTACTATTGTTATCTATATACACAATACACTCTCCCATTACAGCCGTGGCAGATATTTTTAGAGGACCTTATATACAGTCGAATTGAGAACCTCCTGCTTTTTTGAAGTTGGTTAAAATTATGAAATTTTCGATGAAATCACGACATATCAGAATTTCAGAATTATGAGTACTTATAACAAATTATTATGTAATATACTCAACTCTTTGTTTCAACTTAGACCCAAGGAGCAGAGAACAGAGGCAGAGATCAAGAACTCCTCATCTCCCCCCTGTAACTAGTATGTATGTCGCCGCCCTGTGGTTAAATCAGCCAATTAGTTGAACGGCTAGGCTGTTAACTAAGTGGCGGCATCCAATTGAACGGCTAGAGGATGCTTAGCTGAATCGTTGAACGCAATGTTTAACAGAGGGGTGAAGGACGCTTGGCCTTTTGGTCAAGTGATATTATCATTATATTGTTAGCGTGGCTAATGCACCAAAAGGTAGGTGGAACTTAATTTTGTAAAAGAACACTCAAAACTACTTTTCTTAAAGAAAAATTTTTCGGAAATTCATTAATTAAAACGATAAAGGTCATGATATGACGACAATTTATTATTCTTATTATTTTCACAATTTTCGATATATTTCGGCCCACGGTATTATCAGTCGACTGATGACGGCCCCATACCGTGAGCCGAAATATATCGAAAATTGTAAATATTAATAATTTTTTGTGTTTTTGGTTTTTCCATATTAATATTGTAAATAAAGGCTCAAAAAGAGTAAAATATACATTTATTCATATCTTATTACTTTCATAACACAATGTAACTAAACTAAAATATACTCGATTCTCTAACAAAAATCACCGAACATGTTATGGGCTGTTGCCACCATTTTAGCGCTGTGGTGGCAGAAAAATAAACTGAATTTTAATGACGGGGCGGTTTTGGTTTAGCCGTTTCCAAAGAACTAGCTTTTGGGCAACCAACACGTTAAACGTTGAGGTGTCTTAACTTATACAACCAGCGGCTAGCCCTCTAATTAGATGCCGCTATTTAATTAACGACCTAGGCCTCTAATTAGGAGGCTGATTTAACCATCCGGCAGTGACAAATACATGACGCATTACAACTGACAAGGTTTTTCAGGGTTCTTAACCACAAAATGAAAAAACTGAACCCTTACAGGGTCGCTCCTAGTTACCCGTCTGTCAAGCAAGACCCTTTTTCTCGGGCCCCGTGGTGAGTGATATCAAGTTGAGACTGACATCTTCCACAGAAGGTTATGTTGCTGTTAAAAAATCAGGCTGCTAACCCAACGTAAAAATAGTTATTCTCCTTTACGTAATAAATTACTTACGAATTGGGTCACTCTATGAAAACGTAAAGGGACTTAGAAACTTGAAATTCCGTTCTCAAGTATGTAAGTAGGTCTCCTAGCACAAGTGAAAACAAAACCGAAAGCAGGCCCGGATTTCCGCCTAGGCCCACAACGCTTTGGCCTAGGGGCCCAGTCAACAGGGCGGAGATCTGAATAAAAAATGGCCTAATCGTTTTCTAAAAAAGGCCCATTGGCGACTTATCGCGCAATCTGACAGCAAAACATTGCTGCGCTAGCGGACGAAACGGTAACTCGTAATAAAAGTGTAGTATACTTATTGTTTCTTAGTCTGTCTATCTACCAAAGTAACTATAAATAATAGTGCATTTTTTTTTTACAAACAATGCTGTTTAATTCCTTTATTTTTTCTTTTATGTCTTTCTTTCGAGTGCCAAGGGGCCCTCTAAGTCCGGGCCTGTCCCAAAGTGTTTAATTTCTTATTCTATGTGGAATTCTTGAGAAACTTAACACATTTTGTAAGTATGGAACAAACTGCAAAATTAAGTTTGCAATTGTTTTTTGCAATTTTATTCAAGGCAAACGGGACCCTTAGGGCGCAAGACCTATTCGCACTTGACCGGTTATGAAGGAATAGCTGCGACAGGCAGGCTCATTGTGAACGGTATAATTATTTACTGTTACAAGGTATACTATTAAATGCGTTATTATAGAACTAGCATTTACACTGTGGAACTAGCTTGTGACGCAATCACTTCGACCTTAACTAGGAAATTAAGTTGCACTTATTTTGAACTAAGTTTTATTTATATATTGAATATTTATTACACACTAATCTACTTATAAAATGTAGTTTTATATAAGGTCACATAATTTATGCAGCGATATTCATACCGGAGGCTTAGTAAGTAATCAGTATAACAGATCGATAAGACTTTTAGCTAATTTCTCAGAATGAAATGTTGTAATTGACTCCGGGCTGGGCTTGCGTTTGTAAAAAATATTCACGAATTTCCCAAAAAGATATTTTCATCTGATATATGTATAAAAACGCAATAAATGTTTTTTTTTTTTTTAAAAGTACCTACCTACATTTTACTTGATGCCATCGATATTTCTGCAATAGAAATCCTGTTACTGTTGGTGACCCCGGGTGCATGCGTCTCACTCACACGACTCGTCCCGTATTGATATCTCCGTCAAAACACATCTAAATAAATAATTATCATAACTACTACAATTCTTCAAAAAATAATCAAGGGAAGTTATTTGTTGTGATAATATATATCATTAATTTGACAAAGTTTCACATTATTTCTCTACATAGGTAGGTATACTTAATTAATTAAAGACCTCTTTTTGGTATATTTATTTAGTTAAAACTCTTAATAAAAAATAATAATTCTAATCAACGTACATTATTCTAGATATTATGTATTTTCTTCTTTTTTTTATTTAAGTAACATTAGAATTTAACCAGCCCTTAATTGTAATTGACTTTGAAGGTCATCACATCCGCAATTATAGTACTATATATACAATTATAGTACCTCCTCATCGAAGTGAACAACGTATATCGGTATTTAGAACCAAGACATCAAGTGACAAGCATCGACGTAGGTTTACTGTTGTCCTTCAGTGCCCATGCCACAGATAACAGAATAAACAATTATAGTACCTCCTCATCGAAGTGAACAACGTATATCGGTATTTAGAACCAAGACATCAAGTGACAAGCATTGACGTAGGTTTACTGTTGTCCTTCAGTGCCCATGCCACAGATAACAGAATAAACAATTATAGTACCTCCTCATCGAAGTGAACAACGTATATCGGTATTTAAAACCAAGACATCAAGTGACAAGCATCGACGTAGGTTTACTGTTGTCCTTCAGTGCCCATGCCACAGTTAACAGAATAAACAATTATAGTACCTCCTCATCGAAGTGAACAACGTATATCGGTATTTAGAACCAAGACATCAAGTGACAAGCATCGACGTAGGTTTACTGTTGTCCTTCAGTGCCCATGCCACAGATAACAGAATAAACAATTTTATTATCTGGCTGGCACATACAGTATTATTGTTCCACGATTGGATTGGGATTCAAAAGTACCGTTTGCATAATAGTACAAATAAATTGATTACTTGCACTTCAAGAATTCTTCAAGACGATCAAGTAAAATAATTATCAATTTTTTACGTTTTATGTACTTATTAATGTTTATTAAAGTTCATTGATCAATAATATTGCTTCTCTAAGAAATTAAATGATCGCCGATTTAGTTGTCTGAACTATTTGCTGAAACTATTTTCAACCAGGTATTTTGTAAATGAAAAACCTTTAAATTTTATTTGACACTAATCTGTCACTATTTGGCATTGATGATGAAATCAAAAACAAATGGCGAGCTGACAATTAAAAAAAATATATAATTCTACGAAATGTTATTTTGGTAAAATGTAACATTTTCTTCACATTATAATTTCGCAGTACTGAAAAAGTTTTTACGTATTTTTGCACATCCTACCTTTGGCACTTAACTGTCATTTCATACATTCGCGTAATATAAAGTTGACGATCGCACCTCATTCCCAATCCAAACATGGAATAATAATACCTAACCTACAGTATGACACAACACAGACGTTCTATTGGTAAGGTTAGGTACCTACGTAAAAACTAGATCCTGGGTCTCCAGTCGTTCAGGGGACTCGTTGAGATATAAATTTCTAGAACAAAAGCGATAAACCAGAATCGCACCGTTTCGGTAATAGGTACCTGGCCTATATCATAAATGCCTAAAGGTTTAACTAGGTAGGGGCCAAGGGGGTGCTGCCCTCCCCCAGAGTACCGTTCCCCCCCCGCCCTCCAAAAGTACGAGTGTCATTGATGTAAAAAGACTCAAGACGCTTAGGCGTTATTTGTTTTTTAATCTCTTTGTATGGAGGATTATCTCTATCTTATTACGATCACATAATCGAGAGCAGATAGGTACTTGTTGATGGCTTCACGACACGAGTTGAAGCCAGGGGCCGGGCCCCCCAGCCACAAATCCTAGTTACGCGAATGCCTAAACATTGCAATGTCATTTGGAAACTTACTCTTTGACAGAGGAGTCGTCATAGATCTTAGAGTATACATACGCAAGCTATATGTATATATAGAGTGAAATTTAATCAACCGACCAAATTCATACTAGAGACTCGGTTGGTAATCAAGAACTAGGTTCAGTAATCCTTTTGGCCAATTTCGAAAAATGATTTTTTTTGCTCCCGTACTGGTTGGACTAGTTTAAGTACAATTCCTAGTGCAGGTTCTACGGGAAAAAAATTGTTTTTTTCGAATTTAACCTGTAGGGTAAAACCTTGTACCTGATGACTAACCGAGTCTCCAGTATGAATTTGGTCGGTTGATTTAATTTCACCTAGTATACTCTAAGTCATAGACATATATGACCCTGAACAGTAGGTAAGACCCAGACACGCGGGTGTCATGTAAAAAGTTTGTAAATATATCAAATTTAAGGGATTATTTGTTTTGTATGTGATCGGTGTTGCATCGATGGTTAATTGGTCATCCCTATTTTTATCCAGGTCCCGGCCTACTCCCCCCCCCCCCCCCCCCAGCTACACATCCTAGTTACGCCAATGTTAAAGAGAAGAAACTATGTATTTTTGAAATATCTGTAGTCGTACATGCAGCACGTATTAAAATAACTGCCGAACAGATTCCAGTGCGGTTTTGAATTTGTGCAGTGGAAACTATGAAATAACAACCTAAACTAGAAAAGTCGCAGTCAAAGAAAAAATAAAACGAAACTTTCCACTTTAATTACATCAAATATTTTAATATCAATTTCATTTTACAGTAATAATATTATAATTGTCACAAAAATACATTCAAATGTTCTACCTGATTGAATAAAGGGTAGAAAAACCTCGCAAAAAATGTGCCAAAGCACCACTCGAACAAAATTCATTTTCACAATGCTTACGGTTCTATTAGTAACTTATATGTACCTTAACTTATCTTAGGACATAAAAAACACTTGTTACCAATACACCTTTTTACACAAAAACTGTAATTATTTCATGGACAGTCTACCAATTCGGACTTGCTAGCATTCGTTGCTGACGCTAAACTTAATATTAGAAAGTTTACCACTATTATGGGGCTATTCCCATCGGCTCACGTGGTCCGTTGCGAATTGCATCGGACCACGCCAAATGTTCCCATCGACTCAGTAGTCAGATGCAACTACAAAATTAATGTATTTTTTTTCCTGACGGACCACTGACCCAATGCAACTATTTTATTAAATGAAAAATTTTCCTAAAGGACCACGGTAGAATGTGAGCTTAGACGTAGGAAATAATATCCTCTGATAATTATGTTTTCAGTCTGTTGGCAGTGTTCTATGATTGTTATTGTTAGTATTCCTCATTATCTCCTTATTGGGTTAAGAAAAAAAAAACGGACAAGCGCGAGTCCGACTCGCCCACCGAGGGTTCCGTTAAAGACAATATTTTTTTATGATAAATGTATAATGTATAGTTTTCAGATTTTACCCTATACTTGTAGTATAAGACGACATTACTTGCCAAATTTCATAGTTCTAGGTCAACGGAAAAATAAACCCTATAAATTTTGATTCCCTTGAGAGTATCGAAATTCACGTTTTTTGCGGCATAAACGGCCGTATCTTTTTTACGTTAACTTCGAAGTTTGATTTTTTCACAGCTTCAAGGGACTGTAGTCCTGAGTATATAGTTTTAATTTCAACTCGACACCCCCACGCGTTCCAGATATAAAGGGTCTCGAAAGACAGACAGCCGGATAGACAGACGGACAACAAAGTGATCTTATAAGGGCTCCGTTTTTTCCTCTTCCTTTCCCCTAAAAATGTGTAAAGTAATTGGAACAGTAAGAATTTTATTTTTGATTTAAGTAAAGTTAACAGTGTAAATTAAAAAACCCAAAAAAATCACAGTTATCCAAAATAATAATAAAAAATTGCGTTTTTTTTTTAAATAACATTCTCAAACATTTGAAAAATAAAAACATGCTAATTAGCAATCAGTAGAATTTCAGATATGTATTCTCATGAATGTGTTTACTTTTCTAACGTTTAAGAGTGTGATTTTAAATAAGTCAAGTATTTATAAAAGGAATTTATTATAATTATTTTAAGTAACTGTAATTTTTTCAACGTTTTTAACATGATACTGTTAACTTTACTTAAGAGTAAAGACTTATTTTTCCAATTTATTTACATAGTCTATTTTCCTAATTCAATATGAGGAATACTAACAATAACAATCATAGAACACTGCCAACAGACTGAAAACATAAATTATCAGAGGATATAAGTATAAGCATCCGTTAGGAAAATTTTCCATTTAATAAAGTAGTTGCTACGGCTCAGTGGTCCATTGGGAATAAAATACATTAATTTTGTAATTGCATCTGACCACTGAGTCGATGGGAACATTTGGCGTGGTCCTATGCAACTCGCAACGGACCACGTGAGCCGATGGGAATAACCCCTATTATGTGAATCTTAGTTCACATAAATAATTACGACGTATTTTTTTCCTTGCTTCGGAACTAACAGTCAATGCAACACATTTTTATTACTTAGTTCCTACTGAGATAACGAAGTTTATCATTTATACATATAATAAAGCCGATTCTGAAGGCTTTCATTTTAGTTTTAGTGCTGTCACAACTTAGATTTTTCCAAAGTAATTTAGCTTCTGTTCCCAACATTTAAGTACTATTTTGCAATGAAGCAAATTTTATTTTGACAGCACTAAAACTAAAGCCTTTAGAATCGGCTCTATTATTATCATTAATAATTATAATTTAACTCACTTTACTTTTCGCTCTAATTAACAAAGTAAACGGTACGGGCGAAAAGTAGGCCGGCGGGTTTTTTTAAATCTATAATATAATTGTACAATCTAGGACTTTCAGAAATGAAATTTCCACTGCAAAAGATAAATCTTACACTCGAGTTTATCAAATAGTCAAGTTTATTTGCGATTAAAACAATTTATGTATCCACCGTTACTTGAAATAATAAAGAAAATTGTATACAAAATAAATATTTATGTACAAATGAAAATACAATAAGTATGTTTTTAAATTTATTACTCTGTAGATATATTTTAAATGTTTTGACTACATTTGTATGCGGGTAAACACCACAGAACAGCCAATTTAAAGTTAGTCTTCAAATATCAGGCCAATTTTTTTTACTATAACATACCTAAAACGCTACCATTTTTTTATTCGTTGAGTCTTCTTAAAAACTGTATAGGTCCCAAAATCTGGTCAAAATCATACGATCTGAATCATGTATCTAATATTTCAGCAATCGTTCAATTCAATATTTGTACATGATGTTTCACCCTGTGCCAACCATCGCAAGTAGCCATTATTCAAATTCACATAATCTTCCGGAATCTTCATTTCATTCTGAAAGTAATACCAAACGAATAGGCCAAACACATAAATTCAACTTTTCATGTCGAGACACCACGTTAAACCCTCTTACTAACGAAAAAAATATGTAACAATAGAAATCTACGTTGGACGAATTTGTCTTCGTGCAAGCAAACAAGTGAAGGGCTACTGTTTTTCTAGGAAACGGATCACAGAACGGAAGAACTGAATATTCTATACAAGCGCTCTGCTGTGATCCCATCCGAGTTATACCAGGAATAGCCCCTTCTTACGTTTCAGAAACATGATACAGATCATTAGATAGTAAGAGCCAATTATTATTATTCACCATAGAATACCCTGCCACAGAATGTAGCTCTGACGAGATGTCCAGCGATAAATACAATCGCTTTATCTTTATTCTACGCCAGACACTCTATGCTACCTATACATATTGTCGTCTCATTATAATTAATTAACAATTCTTAGTCGGCCATGGCACACATATTTAAATTCGGCAATCTTATTTGATTGAAACCTGATGGTAATAAAGGAGATATCTTCAATATTTATTACACTTAGCGTCACAAAATCTAGCCCAGAGCAACATTTTCAAACAAACAAGGTCATTTCCAAGGCTCGATTCTCCGTCAGGTAACGATTCGGTCAAGTCAAGACCACCTGAGGCACCCAATTAATCAAACCGACGACGGTTCACAACGAAGTTGTCCATCAGACAATAAACCTCAAAAATGAGGTCCTACTAATAATAAGTGAAAACAATTCTAGGGTGGATCATGTATCATGAACTGGATCACATCCAAGGAATTATTTTTTTGTAAAATTATTTTTACACTTCTCAGTACAAAGTGGTTCGTTCAATCAGCTGACTAAATTTCTATGTAAATATAAAAAAACGATGTTGCAAAAAAATCCGTTTTTCAGTGAATGTGGGATAAGTATAGGTGGCTGTGGGGATACTCTATGTATAATCTCTTGAATTTTTTCACTTTAAATTGTAGGACCATCGGAACTCTAGTGTCTGGTGTAAACGGCTTGTTTACACAGAGTTGAGTGTCTCAGGTGCTTTGGACCTTCTCTTTCCGTATTCTGGATAGATGTTATCAGTTCTCATCTGAATCGTTACCTGATAGAGAACCAAGGGTTAAAGATGACCTCGCTTGTATAAAAATGTTGCTTTGGGCTTGATTTTGTGCCGTGTACTATTTAAGTGCTGTTTTTCTTGCATTTGCATTTCTTTCCATTTAGAGTTAAAATGTATATCGTTTAAAATGCGGTCAACGACCAAGTCATAATTAAAAATCCATACATGAAAGTTTTTCTGAAAAGCAGGTCATTATTTCGCAGTCTAAATGAGAGTCATGTGACTTGTCTGGCATAAAGCCCCTCAAACGTCAACAAAAAATTGTAAGAAATACGCACTATATGTATTGAAACAAATAATAGGTTTCCATAAAAACGTACTTAAAATCACCCGGAATCTGGCTTTGCATTTTTTGGGGTAAACGTAACCGATCTAGCTGCAGCGGAAGTGTAGTTCCTCGGTAGATGGCATTTCAAGATGGTGAAAAAGGATGACCGTCCTCAGATACTTAAAACTGTTAACTGTTTGTTAGTACAAGACAAAATTATAATTTTATAGGCTGCTAAGCCTAGACAGTGTCACATTTACTATTATACCCCAGATTTAAAACCTAAATAACATAACAATTAACAGTAGCACCGGTGCTAAGTATAAAAAAACCAGTTGTGTAGGCGCTAACATGTGAGATTTTGTTACAGTCATCATGTGGATATTTAATATATTATGTTGGCTGTGATTAATCAAAGGTCACGGTCATTTTATTTGTATTATTTTGGTATCTCACTAAGACTTAAGAAGATAGCCTTATCACAATTATCTACAAAAACGATACTCTCAGGATAATATAATATGATAAGATTTTGCCAACGATTTATATTTATACATATTTAATTAATTGACAATTATTTAGTTTTAGCAAGTTTAAAACTACGACGGTATTACAAACCCCTATATGTAGGTACATGTATAATATAATATTATTTTTATTGGCCATGTATTACACACTCTGAAAACTTTTCAGCGATGATTTTCAGTGAAAAGATTCAACCTATACTATAATCCCTGCATATTTCTCAAAAAACTACACACCTCTAATAGGCTCAGTTGACGCTACATTGCTTAGAAGTAACACATGCGATTCGCGTGTAAATGTTATCATTCAAATTCCGACCACGCTATTGCCATGCTCTATGCTTATGCTATAATGAAAGAGTACTCCTTTAACGACTACATAAAAAAATGCTATTTTTCGTTGCCTTTGCCTGAATTAACAAAGAAAAGTTATCAGGAGAAATGTTAAATTAATATTAAAACTGTTGCTTGGGATTATATATCTTTTTCAAACTGTCCATATTGGTTATATCATTTACGAAACTGAAAATCCATAGAAAAAAGGAATTTTATAGCCGACTTCTCCACTGTAATCAGAGAAGCTAGAAATCATTATCGCGATGATAACGATTTCTTTCACGTTGAATATCAGGACCATTATTGCATCAGATAGAATAAAAAGTTAATAGTATTTTTATAACTTGCATAACGTTACAGAATACGTTGAAGCATGAATGTAAAAATAAAATCAATGGCCATCTAGTCGCCCTGAATGATAACTTTTAATTAACATTTCTAGTCGCAGTTAAAAAAATCAATCAAAAGAACAACGCATATGTGCCGCAATTATTATGCCGGCTTAATGAGTTTAATAAATTTTGCATTTGCGGAAAAAATAACATTTGCAATATTACAATTTGCCTGAAACTTTATTTATATATTCGCATAGCTGCATATTTAATATATTCGAGACCTAGCACCGTCACTACTGATCGATAGTAAAAATTAGACAATCCTTGGGACAGCAGGGTAGTAAGGTACGCGCAACCTTGTGACGGAATGTTAGTAACGTGGCGCGCCTTTAGTGAAGAAAGGTAGTAAGATGGCATACCCCTTGAGTAGTAACGTAACGCTTCCTCAGTGACATAAAAGTTTTGAAAAGACCCGTGACGACAGTAGCGTTTTAAGATAAGCAGTTTGTGACAGTAGACCAAAATGTTGGTGCGGCCCTACTGACAGAAGGTTAGTAAAATGGCACAACATTTATAATAGTAGGGCATTAAGATGGCACGTTCCTTGCGACAGTAGAGTAATATGGTGGCGCGTACCTCGAGACAATCATCTTACTAACATACTCCTTGCGACAGGATAGTAGGTCAGATACAGCAAACATCTCAAAAGGTATGGTATACAATTAAAGACGAAATAATTATAATAGGTATGAAGTTGTTCGCACTGCATATAAAAATGACATGACATTGATGTGTTAGGTTATTTAGAATAACACTCATTTATAGCTAGTTATAATTGAACATTGAGATCAAAATTTATTGAATATGTTATTTTTTCAAAATGATCAATGATCAAAATCATTTCAAAAATGACTGGCAAGATCAATAGTAAAGTAGATAGGTTAAAAAAACTATCATAAATATGTTAAACGTGCTGTGTACTTAAGATTAAAAAAGTTGCACTTTATAATATTATAATTTTTTTGTCATTGTCCGATTTAAATAGACATTGGCACAAATTCCATACCTTTGTAAAACAAAAATACGTACAATATAAGATGTAGTACCTACACCAAAATTATTAAAGAAATATAATTACAACCCTCAAGCAGTCTATTATTAGGTTTTCACTTCTTTTTTTACTATCTATGTACTATATTATAAAGTCAGATCATTTGTTAATTTAATCAATTATTGCACATTTCGACACAACACACCACTACAAATGTGCATAGTTTAACCTATAAATAAAATATATTTTGACATAAAACAAATACAAAATAATTACTGGCTTATCTGAAAACTGCATTTATTTGTCAAGAATTTTGCCTCCATTTCTCATAGCAATAAGGTATTTGTCTGATGTCAGATATCTTTAAATTGTTGACACAAAATCCATTAGATAATGTACATAATATGCCATACAAATCATAAAATGAGAATCACACATTAAACAAAACATGTCTCTAAAGTTAAATTGTTGTGTACAGAATGGCATAAATATTTACAAAGAACACAACTTCATGATTTCTATCTTTGTGGCTAATCAATTTAATGCTGACCTTCTTTGGATAAAAAAAATAAATTAAAATCATTAGAAGAAACAAGGTTGATTATTATCATTATATTATGTTATAAACAGAAAAAAGTAAAGTAATTCTCTTTACTAAAGTTTAACTATTTTAATGCAATAAAATTTTAATTATTTACATAAATGCAAAAGCTCATAAATCTCTCCACAACTAAGCTGTTGAAACTTACAAACTATCAGTTATTTCTCATCATGGGATTTCTGATTGGCTTAAATTCTAAATCTGAATTATAAAATAGTTTTCAATAATCCTTGAAAAGATTAAACTCAATTTAAAATTTTAGGAACACAAAATTATGACAAAATTTCAGTACTGTTGATAATAATATCATCACCTTTATGCATGGCCTCCATGTCTTTTTACATGGTCATGTTCACTATCACAGTCTAGCTCATCAACTTTACGTTTTCGACTGTCGAAACGCACTCCAGTCTCTTGCACAACCTTCTCACTATTCATAATGGCTGTAATTATATTTTCTTTGGATGGGGCAACAAGTTTAAGCTCCTCTATCGTATCATTGATTGCTGGCTCTACAAGGTGCATCACAATACGTTCCAAGCTCCTTGGATGCTCCACTGGCGCTTCGTCAATCATAACTTTTTCCTCATTTTGTTGTACTTCCATATCAACCAGCACTGAGTACTTGCGTTTCATTTCATCCATCATTCTCTTGCCATAGTCCTCATTAATGACACTATTCACACAAACAAAACTCTGAACTTGTTTAGTCTTTTTATCTATTTCTAAGAAGCCCCGTGTTCTCATAAATATGAAATCACCTGAGCGTGACATTAGTCTGTAGTATGATTCCCCAAACTCCCGACTTTGGTCATACATTTGTCTTAGGACACAAATCACCCAGCGCACATCTTCCTTATGCATGAAAAAGAAGGCTGAAGTGCCCGTTACTTCTTCAGTCATATAGCCTGCTACAAGCGATATGCTTTGGTCACACTGCACAATACGTCCATCAATTAAGTGGCGGGTCCAGTATTCTGAGTATGCTGTTGGGGGTAGAATGCGATGAGCAGGTAGTGTATTTGACTGGACATGAACCATGCCAATGAAAACAATATCATTGCCGCTGGATGAGAATGTCCGATTATGTCTCACCCTCTGCCTTCTAATGATTTGTTCATCCTGCACGGCACTCGAAGTAGCCTTATCAGCACGTCTCAGTGTACCATCTATTCTGCACTTCTCAAAGCGAGGGGGATCTGACCGAGCACCAGCTCTCATCAAACGAATGTTAAAGTCATGGTGTTGTTCTAACAAGCGAGTGTCATAGCCTGGCTGGCTTAGCTCCGGTGGGTAGATATTTTGGCGAAGGATCTCTTTATCTTCAGGATGCACATAGTTATAGATATATTGACCAAAAAGATCAACATGACAATATCCTAGCTTCTCCTGAATGTTGGGTGACACAATTAATATGCGACCACGGCACGTCACGGCCAGCATGAAGCCACCAAACAAGTCAAAAAACTTGAGGATTGATGACCACGTCTCAATGTGCCGACACTTGACAGAGTCACCAAAGACATGTTCATGCCGAAGTTTGTTGGCACCGAGTCTCAGGACACTGGTCTTATCTACTTTCCGCTGGGAATGCACTACATCGGAGACGAGGGAGCTCATTTGTGCTATCTGTTCGTTGTATTCACTTCGTCGCTGTTTCTCAGCGATAATGCGTGCCTCGCGGTCGCTCGCTTTGGGGTGTAGTATTTCCGGAGAGCGAGACTCCGAGGAGGAGTCACCGCAGCCGGGAGAAGTCATGTCGTACCCCATGGGCACCGCCACCGCCATCCCGAACTCCGGCTCAACCATGTTCATGTTACTGGCCATCATGTTAGGACACAAGCCAAGCGGCGGCGCGCGAAAACCGTGACCACTCGTAGATGCCATTTAGACGACACAACACTCAAACGTCACAATAATCCAAACATAAAACATGCTTGATAAACACAATTTAATCCTGAATTCTTCATGTCTGTTGCACTTGTTGAGTTCTATCAATTACACCGCAAGAAATACAAATTTGGTAGTTTTCGCACTGGTTGTCAATTACGGCGCAAAAGAAAAGATTACATATTCATTCGCCAAAATAAATTCTTAATATTTTTATTCACATACAGACGTCTCACTTGGCAGAATCAGGATGAACGAATGAAGAAAGAAAAAAAAAGATTATTGGTATGGAATGAAATGAAAATGAATCTGACATTGCATTGACTTGACAACTGATGTCCAAGTCTCCGTTCAGTTTGATCGCTCGATGACGTGACGTTTGATGACGACGACGAGGAGGACGACGACCATAAAGCAAAAGCTAATAAATAAACAAAGAGAAGTACCAATTAAAAAGCATGACATGTTATTTTCAGAGAAAGACGCACCGTGTTCAATAATAATAATAAATTATTATATTATTATTTCGATTCTTACAAACCGACCAACTTTATGCCACGACCCAACAAGAACAACCACAAACAACCCAAAACAATGACACTCACTTGGCCTAGGCCCGTAAGTGCTCATACTACCAGCTTCTTGAAGCCGGGATGAAATTGCTCATAAACAGAATAATAATAATAATAAACGTTTATTTCAAGCATTTTTAGCTCATATCAAAATACAAATTAACACAGCACATAAAATAATAATAATAATAACAAAACAAACATCACAAATTAAAACTAAAGACAACGAAAAGGAAAATATGTGTCAGCAATATCAGTATGTGCTATTCCTATTTACATGAACATGAACCTAATGTTGTATTGCATGTTGTAAAATAGAGTTAGAGCTACGAGGCGCATCTCTTGCGGATGATGGTGAAAAAACAATCTGTGTGTGCGTCGGCAAACATTCCTGAGGGGCTGCATGCGCGCGGCAGCCCAAACAATGCTGTGAAAGCGTTGTAATAGAGTACCTACGCGAAGGGCATTAGATGTTTTTTTGGTATATTTATTCCATAAACTACATGTGTAGAAAGAAGTGCATTATGCTCGGAAAAGTGTTAATTTAACCTGTGCTATGCAGCGACTAAATCTGCGTGCTATCATATTGGCCCTGAGTGATAATGCCCTTCGCTCTCTTTCAATGTCTGCATCATCACGTACATCTTCTGTTATTAGGTGTCCTAAACATTTAACCGTTTTAACTCTTTTAAGAGAAGCACTGTTAAGAGTTATAGGTGGTACATAAGAAGGGCATCTGGTACCAGATTTAAAAACCATAAATTCACTCTTAGTGGTATTATACTTGAGCCCACGATCAACAGCATATTCCTCACAGATTTTAATGAGCTTTCGTATACCAGATATTGATGGACTCAGCAAAACCATATCGTCTGCATAATTAAAATTATTTACACAAGTTTCATCAATATGGCAACCGACATGTGTTGTGCTGAGTTTACTAATTAAATCATTGACATAAAGGTAAAAAAGTTTTGGTGACGTTAGCCCTCCTTGTCTTACTCCACATTCCATCGTATACGTATCTGACCCTACATCCCCCCATTTCACAAAGTTTTTCCTGGTTGAGGTAAGAAAACTTCAGAATGTTAAGAAGTTCGATGGGCAATTGAAGTTTTTCTAGTTTTTGCCACAGGACCTCATAAGAAACTAAGTCGAAAGCTTTAGATAAATCCAGGAAACAAGCGTAAATGGGAGTTTTCCGGTCAGTATAGTACTCGATAGTTTGCTTTAAGCTCAGAATGGCACTTTCAGTAGACAGCTCAGGCCGAAACGCAAACTGGTTGTCATGTAGCTTTATAGTTTGTCAAGGTGGGTGCTAAGCGATCTGTCGAGGACTTTAGCTACAATTGTTGCAAGTGATATCGGCCTATAGTTAGATTTCGCAGATATGTCACCTGTTTTGTTCTTCACTATTGGTACTACTACTGTTTTCATGAGTTCAGGAGGAAGGTATGAGTGATTGATGCAGAGGTTGAAGAACATATTCAATACTCTAGGTAGATGGGGACCTGCGTTTTGGAGATTTTCTATGCTGAGACTATCGTGACCAGGTGATTTGCCCCTTTTCATATTTTTTAAAACAAAGATTATGTCATTTATAGAAAATTTGGTTTCGCGCTCCTCAAATAGAGTTTCAGAGTTCTCAGTATCTAACATCAGCTTTGACGGCCCTAGAGATGATTTTACAGTAAAGTGTTCCTTAAAGGGACTAGCAATATCTTCAGAGTCAGTCACGCCTTCGACGCTCACAGGCAAGCTTGGTTTATCATTTTACTTGTTTGTATATTTCCAAAATTGTTTGAAATTATTGGCGGTGTGATGAGTTGCTAAAATATCCATTTTTATTTGCTCTTGGTTTTGCTGGCACCATTTTAATCTAGACTTAAATATTTTTTTACTCAGAGTCATCTCTTCATATAGATGATGCTTCATATGTATGATCTTCATACCAGTTTGACGTTTACCGTTTAGTATCCACATCTTAAATTTAAGCCTAGCCTTGCTGTGAAAGTCGCTGACGGTTTATTCCAATCTGTTATTTCTTTTTTTCTCTTAACTGAGACACCCTCGTGACTTGAAATGGCAGCGTCTGTTAAAGCAGATATTATGTCAGTGTACATTTTATTTATAATTATTCTATGTTCAATATACAATATTACATTTCTTTTTATCACAGCAATTGGTCATTTCTATAGGAAAATCAACATGTTTTAACTTGTTATGACATATTTCTCTATAAACATCTATTTGATTTGTTTCCCTATGTCCCCATTGTATTTTGTTTACTGAAATGTTTGTTCGAAGTAATTACATTTAATCGTGAGTGGAAAGTGGTCTGACCAGAAAGTATCATGTTTAATTGACACATTTGTTATTGTGGAAAAAGCAGATTTTGTTGCAATATAAAGATCTAACCATCTCCGAGAGCCATGTTCGTCACTTATAAATGTATACAGTCCACAATTTAATCCTAATTGCTCAATATCAGCCCAAGTACAGTTCTGCTCAGCACATTACAGAAAAGTTAATGAGGATGTGCATTAAAGTCCCCTAACATAAACACAGATTCTACGTCGTTATCATCTATTATAGCGTGTAACGTACCCATAACTTGATAAAAGTCCGGCAGGTTGTCTATATCATTAGTAGGCATATAAATACTGAACACTAAGATGGGTCGTTCATTAGAAACTATTTTTATTGCACACAATCGTGGGTTATTGCACTTTACTACAGTCACGTTTGGGAACGCAATCTTTCGCCAAATTAATGCAGTGCCACCGAAAGGGCGACCACGTAACATACCAGCAGCAGTGTTAACAGCTAAGGTACCAGTACACGCAAACTCCATGCTTATGCTATTGAGGCGTGACAATTCATGCGGTAAGAGTAAAGTCTCTTGCAGCGCAATAATATCGTTTGTTTGAGATATTCATCTAATATCGTCCAAAGATCTTTTAAAACTTCTACAATTGAATGTTGTGAATGAAAACGTTTGAATTTTACTGGCCATAGTTGATTAGTAAGAGGAGTTAATAACGATATCCGACTCATTCATGTGTGGTGTGAGTGTCTAAATTTAAATGGCAAATAACGCTAAAAAACTACTCCTCAATAACCACGTTGATGATCGTATTATTTTCGACCGCCGCCCCCATTTTTTTCTTCTTTTAACACGCGCCGCCAATAGGTGCGTTTTCTTTGTAGTGGTATCCCCATCACCTTAAAAAACGCATACATATTGCTACTTATAAAAAGAAAACGAAGCGCGGGAAACCATCGAAGTGACCAGGCGGGATTTTCGAAAGCTTTATTAATTTTATCGATTATTCCTGTATTATTCGGGGTTTTGGAAGAAAAAACAATAATAACTTTGTTACATTCTTTATTTAATAAATAAAAGTCACGGGACGGTGCGAAAAAGGAAAAATCGAAAAAAATGAAGCAGATTCGACTTCGTCGTCTGAGTCAAAGGTTGAAATTGCAGATACGTATAAACCTTATCTAGTTACTGACTACAAGAGACGATACCCTGAGGATTCCGATGCTGCAGAATTTGTAGTATTCGTTGAGTCTTCTAATCCGGATATACCTATAGGAACCCGAGACCTAATGTCCAATATCTAGCTGTATCAAAAGGTTTAAAAAGGAGTCAAATACCTTAGATCAATGAACAAGTTCAAAATTGCCATATATTTTGAAAAAGCCAGTCTTGCTAATGCCTTTTTGAACAATGCTACATTTTTAAAAGACTACCAACTTAAAGCCAATATTTCTGCTTCAAGCACTGAAATTACTAGCATAATTAAAAATGTGCCCACCAACTTGACAAACAAAAAGATCTTCACAATGTTATCAAGTTACAAGAAAATAATATCTGTTTGAAGATTCACAAAAAGGACCAAAATTGACAACAACTCTTAGACCATTTAACACGGGACCTGGCAAAGCGCGACTCTTAGTACTGAAATTATTCTGCCGTTTTCCACGGGAGGGGAGGTAAACACGCAAAGCACACATTTACTCATTCGCGCAAACTCCTGCGAAAAATTTGCATGTCACAATAAATCAGAAGCTGCAACACAGACACAAAACGCGCACACAAGCAAACTTACATGAACAAATTGTTCATAGACTTCGGCAGAGGGGGATAAGTGCGCTTGCCTAGTCCCGTGTTATATGGTTTAAGCAACAACTTCATCCAACAGCCTCTGCAAACAGTAGCCATCACCTTCGTGACGTCGGTTCTTCCAGACTACGTGGATTTGGATGGTTGGTGGCATGACATCTCAGCGTATGTTCCACCAGTCATACAATGTTTCCGGTGTCTCAGGTATGGCCATTTAGCAAAGTTTTGCAAGAATTCCGAGCGCTGCTCCATCTGTAAAGACCATTCATATAAAGTTTGGACAACTCCCATTGAACAGGCCAAATGCCTTCACTGTGATGGCAACCATGTTAGTATTTCAGCTCAGTGTCCAAATAAACAAAAGAAAATTCAAGAAAATAGACAAATAGTTAAGACACCATCATTCGCTGACATATTAAAACATGGAAATTTCCCACCTCTTGGCCCTAAGAAGCCTCTTGATCTCTTAACTTTACTAAAATCAAATGACAAAAAACTAAATATGTTAGTGCAAAGCTTTATT
The DNA here is from genome assembly GCA_910592155.1 of Ypsolopha scabrella. Classification (NCBI taxonomy): domain Eukaryota; kingdom Metazoa; phylum Arthropoda; class Insecta; order Lepidoptera; family Ypsolophidae; genus Ypsolopha; species Ypsolopha scabrella. The sequence goes on along the minus strand of OU342975.1, from coordinate 17,053,379 downwards.
AAAATGATAACATGAAATAAGGCACAAGATACACCAATATCCTCTAAAAATGTGTAAGATGTTTTAAATACATTTTTCAACTCCAGTGATTCAAAGAACATTAGTCCAAATTCACAAACAAATTAAGAATGATACAGTGGAATGCCCTGGAATGCCCAAAGTTTGTTATGTAGTCGACATACTATATTTTTACTTAATTTTGTATGATAATAATATTGACATAGCTTTAGTTTGCGAAACATGGCTTAAGCCTACACAACGATTAAATATCAAAGGATACTCTATAGAACGCAATGATTGTGGCAATAAACACAATGGTGTTGCCATAGTCATTCGTAACAACATACAATATTTATTAGATTAAAAACTTCTTTTGATGACTCACTTCAGAATATTGCTATCAAAATAATATACAACAACAGTTCATTATCAATGGCCAGCCTTTATATTCCGATAAATTGTAGCCCTACTTTTAGAAAAACTAAATTTGTAATTTCATCAGTACTTTACCAAAACCATGTTTAGTAGCAGTTGATGTTAATGGACATCACACCATGTGGGTTGTTAATCTGTCAGTCCTTGTGGAAGAGATGTCCTCGACGCTGTAAATGAATGCAATTTAGTGTTACTAAATGACACACAACCAACAACTGTAGGTACAAATAAGTGGAGACCAAATGGTTTAGATTTAACAATAGTCAGTCCCTCTATAGCCATCATGATGATCCACTGGGAAGTTATCATCTACCCACAATAACTGATATATTGTTCAACACTGTCAGTGACTTTATTTCTCAAAATAACACAGCTGAACTCAAAATACCTAACCTACGGCTAGTAAATTGGGAAAATTTTTCAAAACTTGCTAACAATGATTAAAGAATTTATTATAATCATCCTCTACAGTCTTACTATGATTATTGTAATATGATTCATGAAGCTATTGATCAATCGATGTTTAGAAGACAGGCCCAAAATCCAAATATGAACAATAATAGCTTGAAACTGGCAGGAAGCAATCCTAAATACCGATATCCTCCTCTTCCATGGTGTGATGAAAAGTGTGCTAAAGCAGTACAAAAAAGGAAATAAGCTTTTATTATATTTAAACAAGATCTTAGTGAACTAAACTATATTAATTAAAAAAAAATGCAGGCTGAGAAAAAAATGATAATTAAATTAGAAAGATTAAATAATTGGAAGAAATATTGTACAGAAACAAATAGAATTACTTCTATTTCTAAAATCTGGCAAACTATGCGTAAATTCAATAAATCCTACAGTAAAAACACTAAACTAAATAATAATAATGAAATATTTTGGATAAATAACTTCTTAATGAAATATACACCTGACTTTGTTTCACAGCGAATCGAATTAAATAATACCTCTTCTGCAAACCCCACCAATAGTTACATTATCAATCCATTCACCATAGATGAGATAAAAGCTTTCAAGTCACGTAAAGACACAACTTTTTGTATAGATTGCATTTCTTACAAAATATTTCAAAAACTGAATACGGATTGCCTTGTAAAAATTTTAAACATTTTAAATTTACTTTGGGAACAAACAATAATTCCAAAAGAATGGAAACGAGATTGCTTGGTTCCAATTCTTAAAGTAGAAAAAGATCCAAATGATGCAGACTCTTAACGTCCAATTGCTTTAACATCCTGTGCAGGTAAACTCTTTGAGCAACTTCTAAAACAACGTCTTGAGTTTTATATTGAATCCAATCATATTCTTCCAAGAAATCAGTTTGGGTTTCATCGTGGTCGATCTGCAAGAGAAAGTATAGGACATCTTTTCCACGATATTAACACTGCGTTTAACAGTAACAAACATCTAGTATGTATCTTTTTAGATATTGTAGGTGCATTCAGTAACATTAATCATTCCGTTTTATGTACAACTCTTTCTTCTTTGGGAATACCAGAAAAATGTGTAATGTGGATTTATGAGTTTCTCAGCGAAAGAGAAGTTTATGTAAAAATGAGTTCCAATAACATTTTTGGACCCAGATTGTCAACTAAAGGTGTCTGTCAAGGGGGCATTTTGAGCCCATTAGTGTATATTCTCTACATCCACAGGCTCAATGAAATGTTAGGAACAGAAGTCAGCAATTTACAGTTTGCCGACGATTTGGCTATTTATTGCAGTAGTAATAACATCACACACACAACCAAAAATTAAATTTAGCGCTGGAAAAATTACATAGTTACTTTCAATATTTAAATCTAGAAATTAGTCCAGCTAAAAGTAAAGTAGTCGTATTCTCAAAGAAGCAAGTACTAGCAGTTAAGCTACAATATGACATTAACTTACTACCAATTCAGTCCCAAGCAAAATTTTTGTTTTCACTTCTTGTGTAAACTCGAAAAAAATCTTTAAGCTTTGGATCTCTGTGATGAAAAAAAAAGTATGGGGTGGGAATGATAAACTATTTTGAAAACTTTGTTTGTTAGATGCGCCGACAAGAAGTTGATGGGTCGTCTTCAATTTGTAAGAGAAATTCCTCATCGTCAACCTCTACGGGTCTACCCTCACCACCGTGTCTGCCTGGAATTTATCCTTCTCTGAAGGCTTTGTCAACCCTTAAAAAAACTCCATATTGTGGGTGTTGTCGGTTTGGATAACGATCGGCATAAATCCTGGCAGCTTGTCTAGCAGAGTATTGACACTTCCACATATTTCGCCGAAATGTCTAGTTTCTCCATAAATCAAATGCATATCTGAATACTCATGATGGATAAATGAATGGTCTTGATGTTTTGCCATGATGCAACAAATCACAAACACAATGGTCCAATCCACAAGCAAAACAAGTCCCGAGAAGCGCCAAGTCGTACACTTCACAAGATACCAAATCAAGAGCACAGCAAATTAAAGCCAGAATATCGTGATACGGAAGCAGTGATAGTACACGAGTGTAGCACAGCAGGTAAAGTGTTGCACTGAGGGACAAGCGAGCGAGTGCGCAAACAAACAACAAAGGCAAATTAGTGGTGGTATGGCAGCTAGTTTCATGTTAAAACGAGAACGTTTTTTACCTGTTCGCTTAGATAAATAGTCAAAAGAACGGTTAGAACGTCGATGCGAGTGTTAATAAGATTTTTAGTTCAAATTATGGATAATATTTTTAAATATCCATTCCTGCCGTTGATCAAGGTTAATATATAGGCTTATTCTTATAAAAATGGTCACATGTCTTACATTTATGAAAAGAACATTAAATGAGCAAGTTTTCAAAATAGTTTGTAATTCCTGCTCCATCCATTTTTTTTATCACAGTAGGGGTAGGTTTTTTATTACAGTAGTAGGTTAAACATTTTTTTCGAGTTGACACAAAAACTGAAAACAAAGTCTTGCCACTTAAATATGGTATTAATTTTCTAAAATATTTGTTAGCTAAATCATGAAATAGTTATTTTTAAATAATATTCGGAAAATAAAAAAAATCTTAACTGAAAAATAAAGTTATGACAGCAAAACAAACAGGGACGGTAAGAAGTTTAATTTTTTTTTTAAATGTTGATTTACTCAAATACCATCGAACTTATGTTTCACCGATGTTTATTTCATTTTGATAGGACTTGGAATAAGCTACCTCCCATAACAATTTGATTCGCTTATTATGGGACCCTGATAAAGGCCATTACCTTGCCGGCAGATTTTTGTGTCTTAGGCCGCTTTGGGCGGCTTTCACCGGCCGGTCTCCACTCAGCTAACTGCCGATTGGATTCCAGAGTGAAATGGTGAATCCATGTTTCATCCATTGTCACATACCGACATATAAAATCCTTTTTATTTCTATTAATCAGAGCCAGATCGCGCCCTGAATCATTAACACGTTGTTGCTTTTGAGCAATTGTTAGCAAACGCGGCACCCATTTGGAAAAAAGCTTTTTCATGGCCGAATTTTGATGTAAAATAATGAATACACTACCAGTTGAAATCTTTACCATCTCAGCTATCTCGCACACCTTTACCTTCCGATCTTCCTTCACGATTTTCAGGACTTGGTTGATGTTTTATTGAGTCACCGCTTCATTTGGACGACCAGAGCGTTCAGCATCATTTGTGTCCAAACGACCGCGTTTGAAATCGGCATACCACTGACAAATGGTTGGTTTAGACAGAGCAGATTCCGGATACTACTTTATAAGCCACTGTTGTGCTTGAACGGTGTTTTTTCCTATTAAAAAACAATGTTTAATCAACACACGAAACTCGTTTTTTTCCAGTATTTTCGGAATTAAAAAAGTAGCGTCACATAAATGTCCGCAACTCTAAATTTTGCTAATTTTGATACAAATTACCTATTTGATTGCCAGTACTTTCTAAAAATCAAAAGAGTTTTTAATATATGCGCCATCTCCGAGTTAGTCTCGGGACTTTTGAACGATCTAGTAGATTTTATTTCCTTAGAAATAAGGTTGTAACTATTATGATACCATTTTCAAGCGAAAAACGAGCCGAGCGAGATAGCTGTTGCTACTCGTGTATCCTTGTCTGGCATGTTGCCAGTGTATATAATTTATACAACATACTTTTATTAGTGTTGTTGGGTTTCTAACGTGTTAGAAAGAGACCAACGAGTGCCAACACCCATCTCGCTCTTTTTTGTATCTTAGTGCAGTCTTGTTCTCTATACAAAGTCTTTGGGTTTGGGTTCCTTAGTCTGAGGGTTTGGATTGGAATTTTGGATGGAAACCGCGTTCAGTTTGATCGCCCGGCGATCATGCCATCTCTTTTGCACGCGTTGGTTTTGTATATGCTATCCTTCGGGGCTATTATGTAACTCAGTTTCGGTTGCTAGCTATAGTTGCTATTCACCAAAAACAGATAAAAAATTAACTTCCAAAATAACCTTTAATGGGTATTGAACTATTTACGAATTGTGAAGTCATTTCAAGTGCAAATCCTTAGATAAGCGGATATGTATGTTTTAGACGATAGACACTTGGTTTGGCAACTGAGTTTACGATACAGAATCAGGGGGCTGCTGTCAGTGATTAGCGGGTGAACATGGCCCTGATAGCCGTTCATAAATTAACACTTTCGTCAGGATCCGACACCGACAGCAGGATAACGTAGGTATACAATTTTCAAAGCGTGCGACAGAGATAGCATTAGAACCCGTGTCGAGACCCCTAATTTATGAACGCAACCTTGATGAAGACCGACCATCCATTCATCAGCCTGTTTCATCCACTGCTGGACATAGGCCTTTCCAGCTTTTCGCCACTCTTGGGGGTCCTCCTGGAAGAAATACTCACACACGCTGGGCAAGCGGGTTGGTGAGCGCGGTGCCGAACCCCTTGCACCAGTGACGCCGCTACCCATCACCAGTCTATTTTATTTATGGCCCGGCAATTGGGGATGGATATACCGCCATCCATCGGTCCCAGGCAATGGTGGCCCGCCTGGTTTTGCCTGAGAGCTGTTCTCTTACTCTACTATACTCTTACTAGGATTTGCGAGTAAGATGGTGGTACCTCCACAGTAACCGACCACCCACTGAATGTATATGATCTGTGCCTCTCGGTCACAGATCATATAATTTAGTACAGATAGGACAGCTCTGTTAACACGGAGTAGTTTACATGGGTAAGCACCCAGCGCTAGTGTTGTGTTAGTGATAGTGATGGGGCCACATTACAAATGTAGAAAGTCATTATCGATGCCATAGGGATGCGAAAATCCGTCGAGTATCGATACAGGGGTTTTGAATTCTCACTTTTTGATAAAAAATGGAAATAAAACCAAAATTAATGGAAATACTTTAATTCTATTTCTCTTACAACTTTATTTCTAATTAATACAGTGTCAGTATTGTTATGTGATATCCTATTTTCAGGCTCGAAATTTTTATATGTATCATGTGCATTACCCTGCCGTTGAATTTTTCTTGATGTTTCCAGGGGGTCTAGAACGAGGCACAAAAAGAGTGTCTTTTGAAAGAGTCTTCAGCTATCAAACTTGATTTCTTAGAATAACAGAGCAAAAAAAGTGACTTTTATTTTACTTTGGCTTCTAAAGATAAAGAGTGTCGTTTTTCGAGTTTCGTTCATTCAAAAAGATACTTTTTTGCTTATTTCTGTAGTACGGTGGCATTTTGACAAACGTTTGGTCTTTCTTTTTGCCGTCTTTTGCAGAGCAAAAGTGACTTCTACTCTTCTAAAAAACAGTGACCAAATTAAGTGCCTTTTGTGAAGTTTTCGTCGGTTTTTGTCATGAAATTGTAGTTTATTCCATGAGCAAAGACATTATAATTACAAAATACTATTACATTGCAACGACCATAATAGGTCGTTTTTACGATAATTCCGTCAATATCTTGATCAGAGAATGAAGTAATAAAATCAACGTAGTGTGCATAAATACTTTCAGCATTGATATGTACCAGGTTTAGGTTTGTAGATGTTTTATTAAAGACTGACTTTAATTTTGTGTTGAGAGGGGCATCAGATAGACTGGTGTCATTGTCATTGTCACTGGCACTTTCATATTCATCAGAAGAAGAGCACGAGAAAAAAACAAAATCAAGAGGTAAACAATCTGACATATCTATAAAGTAAATAAAATAGACTAATAAATAATGTAATATAAAAAAAAAACAATATTGACAAGTGAAAGTGACAGAGAGATGACAGAGCGAGATGGCCGCCAATATCTGAAGCCAGATAAAACGGCATTGAATTGAATTGACTATGGCGAGCGATGCTAGCGCTTCGTGCTTATCCCGGAACTAAAGCTGTCACCGGCCTGCTCTCGGTAGGTAGAGAGTACTAATAGTACTATCACTGAGCAAATAAAAGAGTACTATATTCTTTGATGTGCTGTGCACTGATATAATTAATCATCTGTCTGATTTTTGTCCACAAAACAAAGATTTATCAAAGTTATTCATTTAGAATTAATAAATTCCCACTAAAATTGGCTACGGAGAGAGAACGCAGTTTATAGTATTGATTTTAGGTACTACATAATGAATTTCTTTAAGAAAGCACCTACTGTTAAAGGTAAGCTAAGATTTCTATCTGATAGCTTTTCACTTTGTTGGATTGGTAATGGATTACCCCATACATTAGCGTAGACATTTATTTGGCAAGTAGGTACTATTTACAGGTATGACTCAGCCTTTGAAGGTTTTGGTTGGATATGATATGATGCAATTTTTGTGTCAGATACTGCTCAATATTTTTTCTAGAAATGCAGAGACAGAATGATCGGGAACTCCGCAAAGCAGGTAGAGACTTGGATAGAGACAAGGCAGCTCTAGAAAGAGAAGAAAAGAAACTGGTTAGTAACAGAGTACCTAGTAGATGTATACTTAATATCATTGTGATCCCACATAATGGCATGGTAGTGACAAACGGTCTAAAAGAAACATACTGGAGTGTTTTTGAACACCTTATTTTTTAAAGACTCTTAGGGAGGGTAACCCTACAACCTACTCTCCACAGACATACTGTCGCCACATAAGGTGTTCAAGAACACTCCAGTATGTTTCTTTTAGACCGTTTAGACCTTTTAAGCTAAGAGTAACCAATACAGCGTTCCGAATGGCGATAACATTGCTAAAACTACCATCAAACTACTCACCCCCATCAAGTCATTCCGAATGGGAAATGGCATCCATCAGAGCTTAAACTAATGATCTATTTTACCTATAGGTATAATAGGAATTTTTTTAAATGTGGGGATCCGCTTAAGTGCTTATCTTCCAATGAATGGCATTGTTCTATTGTTAAGTTCCACCACTAATTAGCAGTGCTCAACAAAACGCATAAACAACAAAATATTTTATGTTAATAGCAACTTTAACGCCTGAGCAAAAAGGCTCAAATTTGAACGGCAACATATTCCAGATAGTAATTTTTGAAATTGAAAGCGGCAGCAAGGTACAGGTGTGATACAGGGATGAAACAATTTAAGATTTTTACATAATGTTACATGCATGTTATTAAGAAAAACAGTATTAAAGTTTCAAAAAGTTCATTTGTCTCTTTGAAACTTTAATTTAACACACATTTGTTGTTTATTAAATAACTGTGTTTACTTATACTTATATAATTCCAATAAAACCAGTAAGTACCTACAAATACAAAAAAAAATTGTATGGCTGCAGTCTACGGTAATTATTGAAGTTACATTTAAAATTACATACATTACATTTTTGTACCTCTTAACCTAAAACTTTTCATTGCATCTGTTTATTCATATTTATTATCACTTTTAGTATAAAGTCATATATAGCCATGTCTATCGACTTATTTTGTCTAAAGCCTTTTTGTTCAGTAGCAAGTATTTTGTTTGATTCAAAGAAACCATTAAAACACTTGTATACCTATTATTTATTATTATTACCAAAGATTTTCGAGAAGATTGAGAGAAGTACAATAGGGCGGTAAAAGTCCATGTCTTCTTTGTTGTCTTTTTTAAAAAGAAGTTTAACTATTGATAATTTAAGATTTTCAGGAAAAACACCATGTTGAATACATGAATTGATAATATGACAAATTACCGGAGATATAATGTCCGCTACATATTTGACTACACTGGTATTAATTTTATCGAAACCTGTGGTACTGGTATTTTTGAGAGCTCTCATAATGAGAAATATGTCATTAGAAGAAGTTGGTTTTATAAATATAGAATTGGGAATTTATTTATTTAATGTCACATTTTTCCTAATTGTATTAATGTTAATCTGTGGGTTTACCAAGTCAGCATAATGATTGTTAAAAGCTTGTGCGATATCATTGACCTTAATTTTATCTATGCAGTCTTTTGGTAGGTTTGGTTGTGTGTTTTTTATTATTTTCCATGTAGCTTTTGATTTGTTTGTTGATGTATCAATGAAGTAGTCGTTTTGTGACTTTCGTAAGATTAATGATTCGTTTTAATTTATATGTGTACGATTTGAATTCGATTCTATTGTTTAAATTAGGAAATTTTCCGTATTGCCATAAAAGATCCCTTTTCCGTTTACAACATTTCCTTATCCCTTTGGAAATCCACTTTTGTTTTATTTTAGATGACATTTTGACCTTAATTTTCGGGAAACAGGTCATATATGAGTTTGAGCATGTCAAAAAAGTGTTTGAATGATATATTCGGATCGTTGGTGTTATATACATCTCTAAAGCTTAATTTATTAATATGATTTCTGAATTTTTCTAAATTGCATTTGCTTAGATCGCGTTTTTCGACAAACCAGTGTGAACTACAAGTCCTCTTTATAGGGCATATTATAAGCTGAGCTGTGTGGTCTGATAGGGCCATTTCAATAATTTTGCTGTCACAACCTCGTAAATTGTGAATAATATTATCCAGACAAGTTTTACTAGCAAGTCGACTTCAGTTTCACTACTTACAGTATTATGTGGCAGCACGTCCTTTCCAAATTTGACAGCAGGACAGTCTTCCTTCCTCAAAGTAAAGGTGGTATGATTAGATTTCGCTGCGCTAGCCTTAATCCGTCTGTCGCTCATCCATGAGTCTACCCTATCAATATGTGTCTGTAGTATGTTTGAAGCAGTTTCTAAACTCTTATTGGATGTAAGTACAGCAGTATCATCTACGAAGGTAGTTGTCATCACATTCTCCGAATCTGGAACATCAACTGTGTAGAGTAGATACAGGATGAGGACCAGCACTGATCCCTGTAGTACTCCTGCATTTATATCAAAGAAATCTGATACCACATTATTGATTTTTACAAAGAAAAATTGGTTCTCCAATTAGGATTTCAGTAGAAGAAACATGTAGGGTATGTTTTTAAGTATTTATAGAAGTCCATTATGCCAGACTTTATCAAATGCCTGCTGAACATCTAGAAACACTCCAGAACAGTATTTTCTTTTCTAAGGCATTTCTTATATGTTCACATACTCGGTGGACTTGTTCTAATGTGGATTCTAAGCAGTGTTGCCAGAACGTTACTTTTGTAACGTTTTACGTTACTTTTTGACCCCTTTACGTTACATTTACGTTGCATGGCTGAAAACGTTACTTTTACGTTACTTTACGGATTAATTTTCAAATTTTTAACAAATTCTTAAAAGTTGAATTAAAAATCAAGATGAAACGGAACGCTAGCAAGTGTCGTGCTCAGAGGAACTGTCATAAGTCAATATCTTTATGGTGTCGTGCACTTCTTAACGTTGGCAATTGAGCATTGCAAGTAAACCAAAGCTAGAATTTAATATCTTTCTCTATCGCACGGCTAGAATGAGCAAACAGAAAGAGCGAGATGAACGTGTACATATTCTTGCCACAATGAATGATGGAAATGACTGACTGACTGACGGATCGGCGAGGCGCGGCGTGGTGGCAGAGTCAATTTTCTCCTTTCGGCCGCCTATGTAACTGTATTTGGAGCCGGTTACAAAAGAAGAAAATTTTCTCTTTTGTCGTAACCAGTTACAAATTGGTAAATATTTCAGTGGATTTCCTCCGTTTCTCATAAGTAGGTGAAAATAATGGGAAAAAATAACAGTTACATATTTTACGGATCATACTGAACCACTTTCCCAAGAAACAAACCCGCGCTAACTATTAGTTTAGGAAATATTTGAGTTTCAAACATAAAAGCGTGAACTCTAACGCACCGACACATAAGGGTGTTTTTTGAAACAGCGTCTTCCGTAAAACAACTGTTACGGTGCAGCGTTCTAGAATAGACCTTCTTTCTATGAAATAATGTTTTTAAGTTACAGTTGAATATCTTCTTCTCTGAAGATTTGCGCAGGTATTTTTTTCAGAAAGTTGTTTAGTATGACTAGTAGAGTATGTGGTTTCATTTAAAGGTCGCACTTTATTTACACCCGATATACGTGTATACTCTATTCTCTTCTCTATTATCTTATAAATAATTTTTGCTGTAGGTATAAATATTAAATAAATGTGTAAGGACTAATAATATCTAAAATAGTGGCCAGTTGTTATTAAATTTTCATTCAGTTTATTTAAAGCCTCATTAATTTCTTCTGCAAGTAAAAATAATTGTATTGTTTTTATTGTACCATTTTTTTTGCACGATTAAACCCAACGAATAAAATTAACCACTAAGAAAATGCTGAGATAGTTAGAGGTTCAGTCTGTCAAAAAAGAGTTGAAATGAATATTGAAGGAACTATTTTTCTATCGCCTTGTTACACCAAACAAACGAGTAAAAAATCTGTTAAATCGGGTTAACCGCGTTGTTATTTCATAAATATATTACCTAAATTATACTACTTGAACGTTTAAAGTTCAATAAAGTTCATTAAAGTTCAATATTCATTTCAACACTTTTTTGACAGACTATACATGTATATGTGAAAGTACTAAATAAAATTGAAACTGTGCATATTGTATTAAAATACGAAAATAATAAAAAAGCGTTACTTTTCTTGTGAAAGTGTTACTTTTCGAACAGTGTTGGGTTACTTTTGTGGACGAGGCACTGGCAACACTGATTCTAAGATAGATAGTTCGGCTTGCTCTGTTGGAGCATATGCTTAAATAATCGACCATGTTTTCTTGTAACCTGGTATTTTGATGTTGAGTATTGCTAGCCTGTCCGATATTTCAATCAAATCCTGTATTTGTTGCTTCAGGGATTGTTTTATTAAGAAGCCTATTCCTGTTTGTCCTGCTGTTTCTCCTTTTTGGTATAAGATGTAGCCAGTACGCTCTTCAATTTTTTCTTCTAATCTCCGCATCTCGCTTATGCCCAATACATCATATTTTATATTTTCTAAAGAATGTTCTAGTTCTTGTAAGCTTTCATGGGTTCTGAGGTTTCTAGTGTTTAATGTGGCTATTTGGATAGTTCCACATCTTCTCGTCGGAGGGTGGTGGTCTGAGGTCCCTACTGTGACCAACCGGCTCAGGGACTTTTTGTTGTTCCATTTATAGTTAATAGTTTGTTGCGTGCCCTGTTTATTTGTTGTAGACTTGTTGTTGGCTTTGGTCGAGCAAGTTTTTTGAATTTTGAAGGTAAGTATTTTTCTCTGAAAGTGAGTACTGTCTCTCTCGCATGTGCTGAAAAGCATCTGTCTTAGGCTGAGATTCAGAGTGCATTTTGAGTCCGAACTCGATCTTACAAACGTCAAAAAGCGACGTGATCCCAAACCAGAGTGACGTTTGTAAGGTTGAGTTCCTCTTGAGTTCGGACTCAAAATGCACTCTGAATTTCAGCCTTAGACACTTTCGGATCATTCTTTGTTGTGTCTATGTTGTTTTTAGGACTTAAGGTTTCGGATCGTTTTCTTTTTCATTTCCCTTCACCAGGTTAGACTTTGCTTCTTTGTGCTTTTGCAACACTTTTTTTGGTAGGTCACGAGTGATATACATAAGTACTGGGCTTCATCTTCATTTTGTTTTTATTTATTTTTTAACTATGATCAAAGATAATTAGACATCTTATCTCAAGAATTTTGTTCCTAGTCCTTGTCTAACAAACTTTGTTCGTTTTCATTCAGCAAGTCGGACTTCTAGCACTCACAGGCCACTTGTCAGCTTGTGCTTGAGAAAAAATCAACCTCACATGCATCTCCACACTTTGCTGGTCGTTGCACCTACATTGATTTAAAAAAAAAGTACATATATCTGTATTACCATATTTTTCAACTATAACTTATATATTTTACGTATTATATTTGTTTCATCATACAGTATTTTTTTCATTTTATAAAGATTAGATATGACATCCTATACTTTATGTATCTATTTTAAAAATAAACATTTTGAATCTTACCATGACTTTAATATTTTGTATTTTGACAATATTCACTGCAGTAAGCGGGAACATCATCTCGTTTTGACATTTAATCATCTCCAATTTGTTGTTATTTTTTTTTGTGAATTGATACTTTGTTATTCAAACTAAACCCAAAAATTCGTAACGTGAAAATTTCTGTTTTCTGAATGTTGACATTACAGGATAAATCGGTCCTTACCTAGGAAGTTGCAGTAATTTTCTAAAAGATTCATAATTTCATAATTCCTGTAAATCAATAGTTATTTCTATTATTTGTTTTTGTTTGAAAGTTGATTTCAAGGTTTTGTATCTCCATATTAAATTTCGTTTTTATTTTCAGTTTGATTACTAATATTAAGTCTTCAAAGACGGTTCATCTTAAGTGTCATCCCTTTTCATGATAAGATTAGTAATAACTTTTAACAGTTGACACTTTTCGAAAATTAAATTGTAGTTTCTGTTAGCTTAATGTTGTCTCATTCATATACTACAATTATTTATAAAATTTGGTTTTGTCATTCCTAAAATAAATGGTAAAACGTTTGAATTGAAAACTGAGTTTTCTTCAAATTCTCCATAAAAATCAGAAATTTCAAACCTATATTATATCCAGTTACCAATTCTGCGACCCATTTCTAGTCACAACATACATTAAGGGGTGTAAATAGAGTGCGACCATTAAATAAAACCACATACTCTACTGATCATACTGAACAACTATTCGAAAAAAAATACCGCGCAAATCTTCAGAGAAAAAGATATTCAACTGTAACTCAAAGACTTTATCTCATAGGAGGAAGGTCTATTTTTGAAAGCTGCACCAGAACAGCTGTTTCACGGACGACGTTCTCTCTAAACACGCCCGTATGTCGGTGCGTTTGGGTTCACGCATTTTTGTTTGGAACTCAATTATTTCCCAAACTAAGGGTGTCCGCGGGTATGGTTCTTGAGAAAAGTGGTTCAGTAGGGTCGGTAGAATATGTGGTTTCATTTAATGGTAGCAGTCTATTTGCACCTGGTATATCCCCAAGTGGGTGTCAGATGGGTTTCTGTGTGTGGTCTGTCACTAGGGCACAGTAAACACACATGCACCCTCTTTTCACCAACTATTTTTATCTCCCAATGTGAAAAGAGGTGTTGCACTTTCAGATAAATACATGGTTGACTGGCACGATTAGAAACCAAGTCTTAAAATTGGGAGTCTAGCGTCCTATTGACTGCTCTACTTACTTATCTAGATTTTATTTATTTATATTTGGGAAACAAACAAATGATAAACAAATTGTTGCAATGAATTTGCTTATAAAATTTATAAGTATTCATACAGCACGAAAGAGGTTCTGTCTGTTGAAACTACTATAAGTATACTTCTGTTTTTCTATAGTGTTAATAAATACTATACACTAACCTAGCATTAGGTGGTAGAGCTGATGCCGGGCTCGACTGTAGAGGTACCACCATCTTACTCGCAAATTCTCCCGAAGTTATTCGGGGGAGAGTAAGAGAACAGCTCTCAGGCAAAACCAGGCGGCCCACCATTGCCTGGGCCCAATGGATGGCGGTATATCCATCCCTTTTATATAAAACAGACTGGTGACGGGCAGCGGCGTCACTGGTGCAAGGGTTTCGGCACCGCGCTCACCAACCCGCTTGCCCAGCGTGTCTGAGTACGGGCATTTCTTCCAGGAGGAGCGCTAAGAGTGGCGAAATCCTGGAAAGGCCTATGTTCAGCAGTGGACGAAACAGGCTGATGGATATTCATCCACTACACTAGCCTGCTAGCCTGCTTTGACTGAAACGCTTGAGAATCAAACTGTAATCTGACAGTGTTTATTAATTTCAGTTACCGACTCATTTTGACATGTCCCTACATAGCGCATTTTGGATGCTGGTTATCTTGAATCTCAATAGTGCACATTCACTAATTTGCATGTAATTAAAGATAGATCCTTTTTAAAATTACAGGAAATGGAAATCAAAAAAATGGCTAAAGAAGGCAACAATGAAGGTTGTAAAATTTTGGCAAAGCAACTGGTTCAACTAAGAAAGCAAAAAACTAGAGTGTATGCAGCCAATAGTAAGGTAAATAAACATATTTATACATAAAAAACACATTGTCACGACATGAATCCCTGAAAGATGTAAATCATCGCAATTTAATTAAAGTTTAAACGTATGTGAAATTTTAACACCTCGTAAATCTTGACAGGTGAAATTCTCGACCGCTCAACATTGCCTCAAAAAAGCATTTGCTACTGGAAATTCTTTAAGGAATTGAGGGCCAATGGTGTTCCCAAGTGTGGACTGTGAAATGCAAGTCTTAGTCCACACTTTGTACATGTCGTTTTCCCCGACGATTGTTACGTCCCAACTGTGTTGTGTAGTGAGCCCTATCGCCGTACTTCCGACACAAATGGACCAACAGCTTAAGAGCCAGTCCACAAAATGACACTATCGAAGTTTCGGTAAATACGCTGCGTGACCTCTCATGACCCTCGAGCACGATGCGACGATGTTGCGAATAGCGCGACCTAGACGTATTGATGTTTGCATCTTTTATAAATATTATGATTTTTCAAAATTTAAAATAAAGTGGGTTGTTTGTTAGTATTTATTACTGTACTATTTTTTTTATTTTTGTCGGCCTGTCTTTAACTTAACTTATGTATTTATTCATTGCATTATGTAGGTATATACTTACAATGTTTTAATTTTTTACTTATGTTAGTATATATTTGGTTAGGCATTATATTTATTTATGGTCTATTCAGTTTATTTATCAACTTATTTATTAATTGCATTATGTATAATAATATTCTTATTCCAATAAGACTTTATTTTATGCATATGTATAAATTATTATACTATATATTTTTTAAATAAACATTTTTAATCTTGAATCTTGGTACCGTTTTAACCCGATAACCACTCAATGGATTTGGACGCGGTTCTTTTTTACCCTATTGTGTATGTGTAGGTATTACCTACAAGGTGAGGATGTGGGAGTGAAGGGGTAGTGAAATTAATGTGTGAGGATCATTTTTGTCAAGGTTTATAAATAAATTAAAAGTTTCGTAAGATGTACATTTGTGTTTATATACATTGGAACAAAAATATATTGGTACCACAGTCAACAAATGGTTTAATTTTACGCTATACTGGGTGAAATTAAATCAACCGACCAAATTCATACTGGAGACTCGGTTAGTCATCAGAAACAAGGTTTAATGACAAACCAGGTGAAATTCGAAAAAAATTTTTTTTTCCCCCTTAGTGCCTGCACTAGGAATTGTAGTCCAACAAGTAAGGGAGCAAAAAATGTGTTTTTCGAAATTGGCTAAAAGGATTACTGAACCTAGTTATTGATCACTAACCGAGTCTCCAGTATGAATTTGGTCGGTTGATTTAATTTCATTCTATATATATATTTGCCGTAAGGGCATTGATCTTGTCTTTCTGGGGTCTATGATTTCTTGCAATACGCAATCATGGTAAAACCGAGTCAATTTAGGAAGCATTTTTCCTGCCAAAAAACATCATCTCTGAGTATCCTTACGACTTTCAGCGGAAAATCCGAACCAGTCCATACAGCAAATAAACATACATTTAAACTAACACCAAAATATAAGATTATAAATATTCCGGAATAAATACTATTATTTTTGACAACAAACAAAATTGAAGTACGAAAAAGTGTCGATCAATGATCAAAACTCTGCGATCGTATACGAGTATCGCGTACAGAGAGTCGAGACGCAGTATGGCGCGAAAAAACTGACATAGATCCTACCCGATTGAGCGCTCGCACCGTACTGATCGGTGCGCGTTTGTGCATCGTAATTTATTGGAATTTGGAGTAAAGATAATGATGTTTTTGAGTCTAATTAAATAAAAGGAATGTCAACAAAATTACAGAATACAATTGATCAAAGTCATAGGCTATTTTGAAATGCAATTTTGAATGTAAAATAAGCTGTATTCAATACAAAAACTCGTTGTATACTGGCTACATTAATTGGGAAAATTGACGGAATTCTTTTATTTTTTTGGGGATAATGTGATTATTTATACATATTCTGGTAAATGATGTCACAACAAATTTATATGTCTGATGTACTGGTATTTTTTTTTAGCAAAACTTATTGAAATTAATACACGGAATTAGATCCTTAAAGTTGACAATGTGATCAGTTTTTCGTAAACGAGGTGTGGGAGATTGATCACTACAAAAAATACAAAGTAGTATTTGGAATTGTGGTAAATTAACACACAATACGAAAGATTGGTCTATGTTTATCACGTATTAAACAGTATAAAAATCTTTCCTAAGATGATAAATTAGGCGCTTGAAAATTGAGATTACTTCAGGAAAGTGTAAGATGCCTCTTAATGTACCTTCCGAAGCATGCAGACCGCACACAAACTAATGTGCTTCGGTATTGAACCCACGATCTCTAGGTTAATCAATAAATATCAACCAATTTAAAATTTCATCAAGACTACAACCACAGATATAGATCCAAATAGATGCCGCGAGTGTATGTACTTCGCGTGCCCAATTGCGCGCCAAAAGGGAGAGCAATGCTCTTCCTTCACAGATATTGACTCCTCCAACTTTGACTCTTATGTATTATCCCTTCTAAGATTCAAACCGCTGTCAACCAATTTCATTGTAAAATGTGACACGCTTGATTTTAATAGAGTTTGATGCACTTGCGTCATCTATTTAGATCTATATCTGTGACTACAACTAAACATTAATACTATGAAATATAAGCTGCATGGTACCTACATTAAAACAGTACATATAATTTTATTATTCATGCATATTTACCTTCTTGAATACACAATAATTAACATTTACTTCCTCTATGAATTCTTATTTGTTGCATGCAATACAAATATGTGACCTCTGCCAACATATTGTAGTAAATATCCATATTGTAATAGACAACATTTTAAACTTATAATACTACATTGAACTCTCATAAACAACTAGACTCACAATCTCGCTCAAAAAGTGTCCGCGATACATTTTGTCACCGCTATGGGGTGACAAATTGGAATAACGGTTTCGTACAATTGACATTGCATCTTATGTTAACGTCATAACGTTTTAAGGGGCTATTTCCATTGACGTACTAATAAATAGACATCGGGTCTGTGCTCAAAAGTGTCCGAACAAAAAGAGAACCAAAACCATATAAAATTTTAAAAGGGCAACAATCACACTTCAATCAAAATTAAGCCGAGCAGCAATGACATACGATTCAAGTTAAAATGTTTTGTTTCTTAATATTTTGACACTTCACTAAGGACACTTTTTTAGTAAATTTTATACTAGACCCGAGGTCCATTTGGTAGGTCGTCAATGGCTATTTCGATAAAAATGGCACTTTTTGAAGTTGTATACCTGCTTTCAGATGAAGCCACTAATTTAATAAATCAGTATATAAATTTCGGAACTTTTTTCTAGTTTTGTTCAGTACAGAAGCGCGACTGCGTAATTTTCGCTCGATAGAAATAATTATTGAAATGAGGTCTTCTTCTACACTTTTTTTTAGTATAACAAACAAGAATGACATCCAGACCTGAACGATATTTTATCACATAGATTTTAACGATATCTAAATTTTCTCAGTTGGAAATTTTTATAGCTATTTTAGTTCATTTTATATTAATTTAAAACCGACATTTTGCTATTTTTTCCGGAATCCATCCCTCTCGCACTGCGGAGCGTTCCGCGTGGAGTAACAGTGACCTTTGCACGCGTGACATATCCTCTTAATTTGGTTGAAGATTTTTGCTTCTATGCACGTCGCACGTTCCGACACTTTCTGAGGAACTTTTCTTAGAGACTGTGTCTTGTTGTTTATGAGAAGTCAATGCAATACTATAATTTATTACGTAAGACACAACTTGCTAGTGGCTCTTATTTCATTGCTTTTAGGTTCATAAAGGAGGTTATAATACACGTGTGCTTTTTATTTTAAATTTCCGCACCGATGCTTTTTCTTTTTAGTTAACAATGTTTTTTGAATCTCGGCAATATGTCTTATAAAATAGTAAATACTGAATAGTGGTTTAATTACATGGATGCTGGAACTTGGGTATAAATGATAAGTTTTGTACTATAGTCAAAAATAATCGTTTAATTCAATATTATTCATAAGAGTTACGTGTAATCACAAATTTTAATGTCACAATTAGTTTGCGGTACTTATCATAATGAAAAAAGTAATTAACCTTACTAATTACTGTCAGTAAAATGTTTACTTTTTTCGACAACCAAAAAGGTGAATAATAAATTATTGTCATAAAATCACATATTTTGATATCACTCCATATAATGGCATACAAATTTAACCATTTTAAGCAGAATGAGTGCCTTGTTTAAACTAACACATTAATTAATTTTCCCTCTCATAAAAGATCTTTAATAATAAAAATAATATACAATACACCAATTAGAAATAAAGATTAACAAAAAATAATAATTAATTAAAGCACTTTTTGTGTCGACGGTACACTAGCATAATAATAGCAAAAATAACAAAAGAATATATGTATAATCAACTTTATTGGAGTGCTCAAGGATCAGGGCCATGAAGTACGGGTGCCTCAAGGAATAACCCAAAAAAACGATTACGAATTACGAGTAATTCAAAGTATGTTTTACAAAAAATCCTTTAAACTTTTCCTACCTGAAGGAGCCTAAACTTTGTGGCTTTTGAAATATTTTTTTGTTTATTCTGTTCCATACCTCAAGAGGAAAAAACAGCCCTTATAGGATCACTTTGTTGTCCGTCTGTCTGTCCGTCCATCCGTCTGTCTATCACTTATCTCTGGAACGCGTGGAGGTATCGAGTTAAAATTAAAACCATATACACTTTGCACGGGGTTTTTTTTTTTTGAATAGTTGTTCTGTATGATCAGTACAGTATGTGGTTTTATTTAATGATCGCACTCTATTTACCCCCTGTATTCTTTATGATCTAATTACAAATGTATCGTTTTAAGATTTTTTAATTAAATTTAATACTTGTGGTATTAGTCGGTATTACTTGCCGATTTTCATAGTTCTAGGTCAACGGGAAATACCCTATAAATTTTTATTCCCTTGAAAGTGTCGAAATATACGTTTTTTGCGGCATAATTGGCCGTATCTTTTTTTACGTTAACTTAGAAGGTTAATTTTTTCACAGCTTCAAGGGACTGTAGACTTGAGTATATGGTTTTAATTTCAACTCGGTACCTCCACGCATTCCCGAGATAAAGGGTCTTGACAGACAGACGGACGGACAGACGGACAACAAAGTGATTCTGTAAGGGTTCCGTTTTTTCCTTTTATTGAGGTACGGAACCCTAAAAACTGACAAGTATTTAAATTTTAGATTGGGGTCACTAACCCAAGAATTAAAAAACATTTTCCAGATATCAAGTGTCGGTATTCACAATAAAGCAATGGGTGCCAACATTGCTATTGCGAACGCGATGGGCACCACCGCTAAGACTATGGGCAACATGAACAAAGTCATGAATCCTCATCAAATAGCTAAGGACATGGAGGCATTCAAGCAAGCCAACGCAAAGATGGATATGACGGATGAAATGAGTGAGTCTTATTATGTGATATTAACACTTACTGTTGATCTAGTGGTAAGTCAGTGTGAGAATGTATACATCTATAGTCCCCGTCACGAGAAGCTATAAATTTTGTAAACACACATTCGAGGGTTCGCAACCTTTGGATTTGGAGATGCATTCGAAATTCGAATGACAGCATTGACAGCGTCAGCGCGAATTTGCTTTAAAATGGCGGCTCAAATGTTTACGAGACGCGTTCCAGTACCACAAAACATTAGACGACAGCGTTTTACATCGCTAAAATATTAGGTTGGGGATAAACTCTTTTCGCAAATAGTATGTATGAACTTATAATAAAATCTCTTTGGCTATACCATTTGTATCTGGCTGGTTTTGGTATTATTAAAAAGTTCAAGTTTTAAAAAAGATAATTCCAAATTCAAATCAGGTAAAATGTGTGATTTTCATTTGTTTTTCTTACTGTTAAGATGAGTGAATCGAATAAAGAAATTCGATACAATTTAAAATTTTACTACAAAAAAGGTAAAAGTGCAACGCAAGCCACGAAAAAAATTTGTGATGTTTATGGACCTAGTGCAGTGTCTGTGAGAGTAGCACAAATTTGGTTTAAGCGTTTTCAATCCGGAAATTTTGATGTCAAAGATGCACCTCGCTCTGGGCTAACTGTTACGGATAAAATGGATGCCATTTTTGAAAAAGTGGAGCAAGTTCGGCATATCAGTAGTTACGATGTAGCTGAAGAACTGGGGATTGACCACAAAACACAAAAAAGCTCGATATTTGGGTGCCTCATGAGCTCACTGAAAGAAACTCAATGAACCGTGTACTCATTTGTGATTCTTTATTACGACGTAATGAAACCGAACCATTTTTGAAAAACCTGTTAACTGGTGATGAAAAGTGGATCATGTACGACAAGAACGTGCGAAGAAGGTCGTGGTCAAAGGCTGGTCAGGCTTCACATACTCTGGCGAAACCCGGGTTATCTCGCAACAAGGTAATGCTGTGTGTATGGTGGGATTGGAAGGGCATTATTCATACTAGATACTACAAATACTTCCTTTGGTCAGAGGTTTCACTATTGGCTGGGTCCTAGACTTTGTAATAAGATCCCTGACAATATCAAGGATAACTTACAAAAGAATAAAAACACACTCAAAAAGTGGATTAACAGTCTTGGGCTGGAAGAGTCCGAAAACTTGCTTAAGCTCATTATTACATAATAAAACTGATTTTAATGTGAATAAACATAATTTATATTTAATTTAATTTGACATTTAACACAAACATAATTTATATTTTTAGACTTAGTCATGCACAAATTTAAGTAACTTATAAATATATCCTATTTAGATATTTGTTTATACATATATATATATATATATATATATACATGTAGGTATACTTTAATATTTCCTGTTTATGTATAGTATATTTTTTCTACTTATACGTATGTATATTAAATTATATTATACTTTTATAACTCCCCTTATTCCAAATTCCAAAACTTTGACGATTTTGCAGTTTTTGTTGCTAAGTTATTAAATAACTAATTATTAAAAAATAACGGTACGGAACCTGCTCATTTCTGCGCGGGCCTGCCTTAAGAAATGTGCAGACACATAAATTACGTGGTAGAATTGAACAACGTCAATACAAAGTGACTCAACTTACTGTGATCTACCTACCTGTGTAGTTTAAGTTACATAATAATAATAAAATAAAATAAATAAAAAATAAAAATTATTCATTATGAGCTGTTACCGCCAGGCAGGACCATCGATTCTGAACTCTACTGCGAACAACTGATGAGATTAAAGCAAGAAGTTGAGAGAAAGCGGCCGGAATTAGTCAACAGAAGGGGTGTGGTTTTTCATCATGATAACGTTAGACCTCACACATCTTTAGCCACTCAGCAAAAATTAATAGAGTTTGGCTGGGACGTATTAATGCATCCGCCGTATAGTCCTGACCTTGCACCTTCAGATTTCCTCTTATTTCGGTCTCTTCAGAATTCTTTAGGCAGTGTCAGGTTAACATCTTTTATCTTTAGAATAGTAGAAACGAGTTATGTATAGAATGAACTTATTTAATCAAAATCTACAAGTAATAATATCGTAAACTGACTAACAGATGTTTTCATCACAAGATCCAAAAATATAATGATTTTCGCGCCGCCGCGCTGCACCACAGCTCTGCCACCCACTCATTTTCTTCGTCGTCGTGTACGCCTCTGATTGGCTGGCGAACTTGTGGCTGCTTCTATTGGTGCTTGTAATACCACCGCGTGAAGACAGATGGCGCCCGCAATTGCCGCTCAATGTTGGTGAACGCACGATTGCCAACACTACCAAAACCACGAGAGGACTACCAAAACCACGAGAGGACTACCAAAACCACGAGAGGACTACCGAAGCCCCAGAATTTCTATAGCAATGGGATCATGTCCCTACCTACAAGCTGGCAGAAAGTTATCGAACAAAATGGCACCTACATACTTGTATATATAAATGTAAATAAACTTTATTAAAAAATGTTTCGAATTTTCTTATAAAATGCGAAGAAACTTTTTCCCCAACCTATTATAACCCGACCAAGTGAAATTGCTCGTTAGTTTCGTATTACACGTATGTTACTTTGAGTTGATTGAATTTTGGATTACTTGTTGTTGATTGAATTGTCGCTACGTAACTTAGTAGAAGTTCTTTATTTACAAAACTTATAGCTTCTTAGTTATATCCTAGTAAAGAGGCAAAAGGTCTTTATAAAAATGTTGCTTGCTATTTGCTTGCTTGATATGTTTTCTTTTTATACTTTAAAACAGTTTTAAACTTAATAATTTCTTGGCCCGATGATGTGTAGTACGAAACCGGTAGCTTAAGTTCTAAAAATAAATATTTGTGGAATAAAAAGTACAAGAGTTTGTGTATAATTTATTGAAGATGATATTCCATCAAGAACCGTCGATTGAACCCATCCAATGTTAGCTTCGTTATATGGTTTTATGCAGTTAAATAGAAACAATATAACTTTACATTATTTGTTGCTTCATCATAATGCACGTAAGTCTTGTAGAATACCTAAATGTCATATTATTATTAGAGTGTATTACAAACTAGAAAAGATAAATTAGAAACAAATGTAAAGACAAGAATTCGCAGGTTCGAATCCTGGCCCGAGGCATTTTTTCAAATTCTTGTCTTTACATTTGTTTCTAATTTATCTTTTCTGGTTTGTAATGCACTCTAATAATAATATTTAGAGTATTCCAAAGCGATGGATTTCACAATAAAGACATAATCTTAATTGTTATATGCCTGACGTTCCGATTGTACATGGCTAATCCACATGTTTAGCCACACTGCTAGTTCTTTTAAATAAGCAACTTCAACGCGTAGTTTTTTTGTTAAATACAAGAATATTAGATAAAGAGATCATTGAGTGTCTTTCTAATCAAATAATGTTTCATAATTAGGTTGCGTTTCGAAACGAGCGAAAATCACTCGGAGTGACGCGAATTTCACCTTAGAGCGTTCAAAAATGGACACGAGTTAAACCGAGGGTAAACGAACTGTTACCTGACAGTTGCACGAAAGTGTTTTGAAACGCTTTAGAGTAATGCGACAATCACACTGGGCCACCTGATTGGTGCAACCAGATTTTTCTTTCTCTTTCTCCTATATAGATCTATCTCTTTCTAATAAACGAGTGAAATTTCGCACTATGATCGCACGTTCTGAAACGCTTCTTTATTGTCATTTTGTACCTGAGCCTTTTTCAAATAAAATGACCGCCAGAAAAACATGCTGTCCACTGACTTTAACTATGAATATCTCATTAGATATATCAAAATTGTTAACTCATTTGTTCAATACTAATTGTAAAACTAATTATAATATAGTTCTGATCAAAAAATCTGCTAAAAGTACTTAGCAAATATAATTAAAACGAAAAATAGTCTCAAAGAAACTCAAAATTTCGTATGTCCACCCTATATACTGGCAGCTTTGAACTCTAATAACTGCAGCAAATTTAATTAAATTTATAGTAAAATCACCCTCTGTTGAAAGATAAATATCTAAGAATACAAGAATTTAAGTTAAACAAGGTGTTATAGAGGGAAAAAATTAAGTTATAGTCATTTAAATCTTGTCCCATGAAATCGGAGATGGCGGAAATTCCAACTAAGTAACGGTGATTTTAGTGACTTGCAAACGAAAAATCAACCAAAAAACAATGTTTTATTACGTCAGGCAACATTATCGATCTAAATATCAATAATAAGCATGCTTCCTTCGGTCCAAAATGAAGCAGTTCGTTACTTTTCACAGTGAGGTTGTGACCATCAAAAAATTTGTTCCCTTAAGTAGCTGTGTTTTACTGGTAAGTTATGTTTTTCTTATTGATTCATGTTTATAAATGGGTTCCCTAATAATCAAAGATTGTTTATTGCTAATATTTTTTCAAGTTACTCATTATTTATTGTATAAAAACATGGCTTAAACAGTTCACGACAGCTATTCGTAACATCCGTTAAGTAGCGTTATGTATATGCGGAAGGTTACTGTTACTAAATGGAATTGTAAAGCTGTGTCTTGATTGGAATTCCATCCATCCATCCATCAGCCCGTGTTCGTCCACTGCTAGACATAGGCCTTTCCCAAATTTCGCCACTCATGTCGGTCCTCCGTCCTCCTCACCCAGCCGCCCCCCGAAACGTCCTTCAGGTCGTCGGTCCAGCGGGCACGAGGTCGTCCTACACTACGCTTTGCTGTACGTGGTCTCCATTCTAAAGCCTTTCGGCCCCAACGGCCATCATGTCGGCGACAAATATGGCCTGCCCACTGCCACTTCAACTTACTGATTCTGCAGGCTATGTCGGCTACTTTAGATCTCTGACGGATCTCCTCATTTCGGATTCTATCCATCAGAGATACTCCAAGCATAGCCCGCTCCATAGCTCGCTGAGCGACCTTAAACCGGTGGATCAGACCCTTTGTAAGAGACCACGTCTCAGCGCTATACGTCATCACAGGAAGGACGCACTG
This sequence comes from Ypsolopha scabrella, assembly GCA_910592155.1. Lineage (NCBI taxonomy): Eukaryota > Metazoa > Arthropoda > Insecta > Lepidoptera > Ypsolophidae > Ypsolopha > Ypsolopha scabrella. The sequence continues at coordinate 17,027,966 of OU342975.1, read as the reverse complement.
GTTGAACACCTTAGCCTTTAAGCACTGCGGTATTGACGACGTAAATATGTGACGCAACTTTCCGAATGCTGCATCGAAGTTGTTTTTATCCAGCTGTATGACTTGACCCAGATAAACACATTTTTGAACAACTTCGATGCTGACATTGTCGACGGTTATTGGCCCTTGGATGACGTGACGTGATTGGAATTACTAACTAGTTATACTTCAATCCAGATAGTATTAAAAAAGCATAAACCTTAAATTAAAATAAAAGTATAGTTCGTTTTCTGTCTTTCTATGATGTGAATATAAATAATACCTGTAAAAAGTTTCAATTATAAAAGTTTATCAGTTTAAAAATAAATTTAAAAAAAATTGCGTAAAAACAAATGTTATGTTATGGTTTATCTAAATGCTTGAAAGGATCGCAGTACTTTTCCTAACACCCAGTTCACTTATTTCTAATTAAATTTAAATAAAACATTTAAAATAATCGAAGTTTATTATAACGTAATTATAACGCACCCTAAACAGTTCCTATTAGTAACGCTAGTTTCACTCAAGTAACTGTCCCACCTATATGGTATTTAATTTTTAGTTTATCTAAGCTCAAATATGCAGTAAAGACATTTTTAATAATTTTATATGGTTTATTTGTATAAGCATTATATTTTATCATATAAAAATATTGTTCAATTGTTGAAGGTTTGATATAAAAGGTTATTTTGTACGGTGTTAAAGTTACTAAATGGATCTTCCTTAGGGAAATACTCGTCATGTGAAGTGTTACATTAATGAAGAATTATATTTTATGAAAATTTGTTTATTGTTAATGTGCTAAATAAAAAAAACACAAATAATACTTGTTTTATTGGCACAAGAATTTAAGTTGAAAAAGTTACTAAATGGAGGGTTTTTTCCAGCACACTGCTCGAAAATATTTTTTTCTCTGTAACATTATAATTTATTTACGTATTTTTAATCAAATCATGTAGTTTATTCAATAAGCTACCCAGTAATAAATATTTGAATACAAATAAAAGATTTCAAAATTATGGTGTTCCACTTAAGTAACGGTCATTTTATTTGAAAAAAGCTCACCTACCAGTCTGCTTGTGACAGCGATTTATTAAAGACAATTGAAACCTGAACCATATCTTTTTAAGAGGGGGTTATCCCATTTTGTCCCTTTTCAAATTAATTTTAAACCGATAAATAGCAAATATTAAATTTTGCAAAATATATATGTCATATTTCACTCTTTGATCTTGATATTTCGGCCATTCGATACACGATTATTTACATTTTGCTCGATCCAATTACATCGCAAAGACAGGACTAAACTATGGTCTAAATATCATTTCATTTGAGCTATATGAAGTTTTGGACAATAAAAGTCATACTAAAATAAACGTGAAAAATTTAATGTAAAACGGCCGTCATATTAAAACCCATCCCTCTAATTACAAAATAATAAATAAAAACACCTCGAAACCCCGAGTTTTCTGAGCGACCCGATTCCGCTGAGCAGGATAAATATGTGTAAAATGAAAGCGTTAATAAAATCCTTGTCTTATGTACGGACGATAGCCCGGCAGGCTACCTACTGAGAATGTTACAAAAATAAGACTTATGTTTTAGATACCTAAAATACAAGAAGGGAAGAATTTATGAGACAGGTAGACATAAGTATTTTGTTTTCTTATGTCAAGATGTGCTTTTATTTTTATTGCTTTAAATAAAAATAAAAAATAATTTATTTAATTGAAAAATATATAATATTTTTAGCCAATTATATGTTTCAAAACTAAATTATAAAGGAAAATTAATAGAAAAATACAAGTGTTTCCTTCATAACAGCGTTATCTTGTCCATCCATGGTATTTTGTGCAGTTTGCGCAGAGTCCACATTTCAGATGCCGCGTGCATGCTTCCTTCGATACATGTGCTGATGATATATAACCAGTTTCAGACACTCTGGACGACATCATGGCGGAGTCTGGTGATGAGGAGGAAACTGAAGGAGTCGTCAACCGCGTGCTGGACGAGATCGGCATCGAGATCAGTGGCAAGGTACGCTTACAGCATCAGGGCTGAGTTCAGTTTGATCGCCCGCCGACACTCGGCGATCATGACATCTCTTTTGTACCCGTTGAATTTGTATATGCTATCCTGCTGTCAGTGATAAGCGGGCGATCAAACTGATGAACAGACTGAAACAACTTGCCATAGACAATGTTTGTTATAGATTCAGATGGTTTGTTATATATTTTTCTGTTGTAAGTTTTGTTAGAACCAGCGCCTAGATTATGTAATTATCCAACCATCGAAAACAAAGATAATATATAAGGTAAAGCCCCTGAGAATGCTGAATAGCGAAACCGGTTGAGTATAGAATACAAGTATTTATGTGAATAAGTACAAGTGTTAAAAATAAACATAATGTTTAAGGTGACTTTCGTTTATGTAGCCAAATTCATACTGGATACTCGGTAAGTGATCAGGAGTAAGATTCAATGACCCTGTTTGCGAAATACGAAAAATATTTTTTTGTTCATCAGATACTTGTTTAAAGAACAACCTCGACTTAATTATTATACAGGGTGGTCAACTTAGAGGCATACAACTTTTTTTTGCCGCCATTTTGTTTGGGCGGCATATTTGACAGTTATTTGATAACAATTATTTCATGTAGATACGGCAAATTCGATATGGAGCGTTTTTCGATTGAACAACGTGTTTTAATTATCAAAACGTTCTACTCAAACCAATCTTCTATTGCGAAAACGCTGAGAAAATTACGAACAATTTTCGGTAGAAATCACCTTCCTTCGCGGCTAGCAATAATTGAGCAGCATGGCACTGTAACAGATAAACCAGTTCTTCAACAGCCTTTGTTGATCCACGAGCGACCACTGCATCCACGTCGAGTAACAGTATGGTGTGGAATTTGGTCAGGAGTAATTGGACTCTACTTCTTTGAAGATGCTACGGACGCTGCCGTAACAGTGAATGGAGATCGTTACCGTGAGATGATCAACGATTTTTTGTTACATCAAATGAATCAGTTGGGCGTAGAAAACATGTGGTTGCAACAAGACGAGGCCACATGGCATACGGCCAGAGACACAATCGAAATATTGAGAAGAATGTTTTCAGGTCAATTAATTTCAAGAAATGGTGACATTTGACAGCTCCTGAATTTTTTCTGTGGGGCTATCTAAAGGGACGTGTCTATGCTAACAAGCCGAGAAATATTCAACATTTAAAACAGGATATCCGAGACGCAGTCAGTTGGATAGCGCCGGGAATGTGCGAAAATGTGATGAGAAACGCGATAAAAGAGCTCACATTTGTCGCGTTGCTAGGGGTGGACATTTGGCAGATGTTATTTTCCATACGTAATTGCCAAGCCTAAATATAATATTCTTGAAACAATACCTAGTAATTTCCATTTATGTAAAAGAAAATTTATGAAATAAGTTGTATACCTCTTAACTGGCCACCCTGTTGAAAGCTTACATTTTATTTTGCGTTTTCACAGAAAGGGTTATCGGGCCTTGCTCCTGACCACTTACCGAGTCTCCAGTATGAAATTGGCTGCATAATCGAAAGTCACCTTATACAGGATGTCCCAAAAGTCAAAGTTATCCCTTGGAGGGCTGATAGGCCAGCACATGACTGTCCAGAATATCAAAATATGAGCTTAGTAAAAATCTTATAATAATAATAATCTTAAATAAAAGTCAATAGTTTTCGAGTTATCGATACTTTTATGAATTTGGTAAAATTCGACACCTTAGATGAGTCTTTTCAGTGCCACAGCTACACAATTCCATATTCCGAGATTATAATTTTTGTTTCGCAATCCTGAATAGTCCCGCTATTGATCCTAATCCAAAATAAAACAAATATGATACGCGGTTGTAATAATAAAAAAACATTTTTGTTTGAATTATAAGTTTAAACTTGAAACTTAACTTCCATTAAATTTTCTCGATAGAAAAAAATTGCAAAGTTACCTCCAAACCGTACAATAAACCGATAGCATTGAATGAATACTTGAAATTAGATCTGAAACTTTGCATAATATAACTGATATTAGTATAAAGCAGATGCAGATAATAACATAAAAATGAAAAAACCATCAGTGTAGCCGCGATTTGAAAATAACTGATGTTTTTGCGTGCGCGGCATCTGATTAGAGTAGGATAGACAGTTAAAAAGCAGAAGCGTTAGAGCAGGACTGCGAATTGAGGTATTATGGGCCCTTAAAAGGAAATACCACTCTTCATAATTTGGCCGCAACGTAATAGGTGGACCCACAGATATCGTACCACAGGGGTGTTAGGGTAGATCATAGTTCCCCAATTCACTCACATCATACGCACACACCACAAGGCTCTCAGAGAGCTAAGTGCGAGTTGCCTATCGAATAACTTTACTACCGCGTGAATCGAGTTAAGCCGGGTTTCCAGCGCGTGTTTTGTACTACGCACTACACCAAAACGTCTACACAGAATATTGTTTCGCAACATAATTTTGTTGATAAGCCGTGTCTCCTGCATGCTTATCAGCAAAAATCTGTAGCGAAGCAATGTTTTGTGTACACGTTTTTGTTTAGTGTGTAGTACAAAACATGCGCTGGAAACCCGGCTTAACTCGATTCACGCGGTAGGAAAGTTAATCGATAGACAACTCGCACTTACATAGCTCTCAGATCACGCTTTGTATCAACGACGACTGTCTCGGACGACTTGGCACCCGATGGCTTGCTCGCTTTACTCCGACAGAGCATATATGATCAACATCCTAAGCCGTGGTCCGCTGCTGGGGGCCCTCAGGTGCTAGTTGATTAAACTAGGGATGAAGGTTATCCGGTAAAGTTATAAGAGTCCATTGTTTCTCGTTCCAGATGGCGGACGCTCCGTCGGTGGCCGGCAGCAAGATTGGCGCGTCAACCACGGAGGCTGATCGAGACATCATGGCGCAGCTGGCCAAGCTTAAATCATAGGAATTATGCAACAAAGGCTTTCGTTACTGGTATATACAATACACGACTGATAAAATTTCTTTGTTTGTTAAACGTACTGAATGATTTTTGAAAAAATGTACTCTTATTTGCGTGGTGGGATTTGTTTTTGGCAAAGATCTTGAATGTCAATTCTACAGGTTTCTCAGTTATAAACAATGTGTACAAATAATGTATGCGAAAACTAACTGTTTTTATTATAAGTGTTACCGGCAATCTGTGTAATCCGGTATTGTATACAATACCCAGGCAATGTATACAATGCCAAAAATATTAAGGTAATGTATGAAATATTATCTATTTAATACATTGCCTAGGCATTGTATACAGTACCGAATGCGCAGCCGGTAATGTATATAAAAGACGTGAGCGGGAGCGGGAAATTGTTTAGGGCATGTATTTAAGTGATCTTTTATGAACAAAGCTTAGCCTTATGGTTAAATGGTATTTCTGGGTGGTCATAAAAAAATGACTACGAAGATTAGTGGCGCGACTCGCCATACCTAACCTTCTAACCTAACCTACCGGCTCTCTTCTACGCTGCAAGACTTCCAAAAAACTAATATTGACTGCGAACTTAATATTATCCCATTGATTAGTAATAACTTTACACTTTGCCGGTGGACCAGCAGGTACTCTATACAATCCCTGGGAATTGTATACTTTACCTGGGTAAAGTATGTAACGGACAATAATATTGATAATATTTCATACATTGCCGGGACGCCCTAGGCATTGTATACATTACCTAGGTACTGTATACAATACTTGTATTATACAGATTGCCGGTGACATAAACACAGTAGTTTGATTTTCCATTGTCGTACATTTTAATTTTTTTAACACGTGACATTCAAAGTTGCGACTGCGGGAACTATTTCAAAGCTACTGTAATATAATATAAAAAAAACAGTTGTGGTTGGATGTAGTACATTATTTGCATACATCGTTTTAAATTGATAGCTGTTTTGGACGTGCATTGTTTATATTGTTACCTAAGTGCTGCGATATGTTCCATTTTATTTCAAAAGCATCTCAAGCAGAGTTCATCCGCGGTACATAGTCCCTACGAATCGGTTAATTTTTTACCATCTTACACAACCTCCTTGTAAAATACCCTGTTAGCCATGAGAAGGCGAAATGAGTAAATTAGAAAACGAGCCAGCAGATGTAAGGACGAAAATTTGTTACTAGCTATTTAATAAGTACCTAAGCAAAATTAAAGTTAAATATTGTTCTAGGTATTTAAATATTTTTTTTTAGTTGTACGAATAATTTTTATTTTTATCTGCACTGCTTATTTTATTTAAATTGTCAGAAAGTTTAATTTTAAATGAATTTTATGTATGGTATACTTGTGTGTAATAATGAATCAAGTTTTTATTTATTGTATTCATTTTTACTATAACTTTTTAATTTTGGTTGTAAAGACAGCGCCAAGAAATTCCGCGGATTAACACTTAAATTCGGATATGTCGCAATAAATTTGTGGTTTTTGCTTTTATTATTATAAACCAGAAAACCATAAAAAATATTTTTTAAGATTAACTTTAATTCATAAAATCGTTATTTGGATCTGGGACCAGCAGATTACGGAATATATTTTCATTTTATTTTCATATTTTCTTTTTCTGAAGATGTCCTTGCCCGCCCGTGCTCTGATTTGGGACTTCTTTCGTGACGCTAGGTACCAAAATCAATAAACGAAAATACAAAAAGCATGATACTTACATAATCAAACACAGATGTTAATTTGGTCTGCAACTTCAATTACAGGTTCAATCAAACGTGCCTCTGAAGTTCGTCTATATCTCTTTCAACTTTTCTATCATCTATCACTCTATCCGTTTCTCCGGAGCTAACTTCACTCGAACGTATTTTAGTTTGAAGCGAATTGTACAAGAGTTCATATACAACGATACTGACGCCAAAAATACGCATGTAAATTGAAGACAGTGCGCCGCCACAGTTATTAGCCCCTCCGGCCACTGTGGCTATACTTAAAGGAATTTTAGGGGCAAAAATGAAACCAGGCATATCTATTTTTTTTTTGCTGTTTTTTTGGAATAAGCATTGTGTATATTGACATCTTTGTAACATGTAATGGAATTTGCGGACCAAATGAACTGCCTGTAGGCAGTGAATTGCTACTAAAGCTTACTACTGACTTTATTCATTTTTATTTCGGCTTAGCCTGGTTCTGTTATCATTATCACATCAAAGAGCAATCAACACGTGACGATGCACTGAAAAAAAGGAGCCTTAAAAACAGTCGAATGGAGTCAATCGAAAGAATACAATTGAAAACATTTAGTAAATTTGTAATTTGTAATTGTAGGTCCATTTTAACTGTTATATGAGTGTGGCCGCTAAATATCTCAGAAATATCGAGATATGTCTACTAAATAAAATAACATCTTATGTATAACGTAATTTTTTATAGCGACGTTCCTTGACCGACCGGATAAGTCAATTTTCGCCGGCGACGCTACAGGTGGCCATTCATAAATCAACAATTTCGTCAGGTTCTGATACTGACAGCAGGATAGCGTATACAATTTTCAAAGCGTGCGACAGAGATGGCTTTAGAACCAGTGTTGCGACCCCTAGTTTATGAACGTAGCCCAGAGGCGGGCTTCTGTTGCATTGCAGGAGTGAGTAGTAGAGTGAGATATACACTCTCTCACGAGCCTGCCGCCCCCGCTCCCCGCGCGATTCCCTTTGTCGTCATCCCCCGCGTCTCTGTAAAGGATGTCTTAATATTATATATTTCCAAATGATAATGCCTTGTAATAATATCTAAATGCTTTTATATTTTCTCCATTGAGGGAAACGGTCGTTCTTAACTGTTGAGCATGCAATGGAGATTATTGGTATGTGTAAAACATGTAACTAGGATGCTTAGCTGATAGATGTGCCCTAAGTTTAGACCATTTAACACGGGACCTGGCAAAGCGCGACTCGTAGTACTTTAATTTTAATTATTTTGCCGTTTTCAACGGGAGGGGATGTAAACGCGCACAGCACACATTTACTCATTCAAGCACACTCCTGCGAAAAATTGATATGTTACACACTAAATCAAAAGCTGCAACACAAACACAAAACGCGCACACAAGCAAACTTACATAAACAAATTGTTCATGTACTTCGGCAGAGGGGGATAAGTGCGCTTGCCTGGTCCCGTGTTATATGGTCTAAGCTCCTAAGTGATAAAAGTATGCTTTTACCATAGCTAGTGTATGCAATAATAATAACATTAGATGTGTAGGCAGGTTTGACCTTTGAGGTCAGTTGGAGGTCGAATAAAAAAATACTTCAACATCATAGCAAAGTTAATTTAAATTTGTAAACGTGTTTGAAAGAAATGAGAAGAAAAGAAACCTTCCTCACCACACACCTCTCCTCACACATTTTAAAATTGAATAGTTCTATTAATTAGAATATTAATATATGAAATTAGTTTTACTTTTGTTTTTATTCCTGAATGTTTTTGTCTTTTTCTTATTTTTATTGTTCTGCGTATTTTGTAATTTTGTATTCTCTGTGGATATTATTGGCTTTGTGTTGTATGTTCTTTTTTGGTTATTATATGTACTGTATTGCTGTTGATATCCTGAATAAATAAATTAAATTAAGTAAAAGATATGTGAAAAGACAGGTAAAAAAAAATTTTCATTAAGTATACTTTTTCCGTATTTAAGTTTTGAAGATGATTTTATCGAATTTGACCTACATATAAGTATTTGAAAAGAACTAACTTCCCTCCACATCTGAATATTTATATTGTAAATGGTAAAAATTATTTTATTACTTAGTTAACAGAGTAACAGTGTGAAGAATGAAGTGAGAATCGTAGAAGCAAACCTGTTATAGTTTCGTACTTATACTTTAATTTGTGCATATAATGTGAAAATACTGATCTGTGATATTTTGGTATTATATGATGCAAGCAAATAAATGTTTATGAAGATTTTTTTCAATTCGTTTTTTTGTCCTATGTACCTAACTAATAATGGCAAGTTAACCGAGTAAAATCTGTTTTTCAAGAATATATTTACCAGTACGCCTATATGAGTATTGGTCACGCACGATACGCGGTAACGACAGCGTAATAGTAGTTTATGAAACTGGTAAATAAAAAGGTTATTAAAAACACGAGTGGTTTTTTAATAGAACATGAGTGTTTTAATACCTAGTTATGTATAGTTTCATACACTACTTTATCTAAACTCATGTCTACTAACCTGTTTTCATAATTTTTGTAAATTTGTCGTCAGCCATTTTTGATTATTCATGTAAAAGCTTGTTCTGAAAGTGCTCGTAATTTCCGCCGTTATTTCCAGAATGGTGGAGTCAAATATCATTCATCACCATCCCTGCTGTCAGTAATTTTAGGGCAAAATAATTAGTTTGACCCTTGAAACCACACACAGTAAGTAATAAATAAATTTCCTCGAATACTATGACAGTTCATCCATTGACAGACCAAGTTCAACGTCCAACGCGCCGTAAGCCATAGACAATACCTGGCCGAAAATAAAGTTGACTGTAACCTCGTTACTGTTTTGTATGTATTGGAGAACATTATATAAAAACCTCATTGGTATTTGATATTAAACCTCAGACATGGCTGTATGGGCTAAGTTCCCTTTGCCTTCCTAGTTAGTATCACATGTAGGTACATACTGTAATCTCAGAAAAAGTTTTTTTATTGCATTATGTTGTTCGGAGACCTATACTGTATTCGTTCATGAAAAATATTTTTCATTATGCCAATAGTTTTGAGTTCGTAATAAGGATTTTACGATATGACGTTAGATAAAATATTTTTCAACACACTTGCTTATAAAGTGGCCCTTATTGCATCGTGCTTAGGGTCATAATGCAGCATATTAAACACGCGTGCTTTTTACTTTACATTATCGCACTACCTAGTGCTTTTTACATTACAGTTTTTTAAATCTTAGCAAAGAGTTTTGATGTCTTGAGAAATAGTAAAGTTTTTGCGAATAAATAAACTGTCTCAGTTAAAATATAATAAATAATCATTTAAGTTTATCAAATTATTTATTTTTGTCAACAAATTAGCTCAAATTTTCAGTTTGTTAATATTTGGCGGATGCGTCAGTGCATTTCCATCTGCGCAAAAAACAAAATCTACGCCGCCATTTTTCAAAGAAAATTGTCAGTTCATAGCTGTGGTTTCGATTATGTGGAAAAAAAGGCAGTGAAATTTTATTATTTTCCCTCGCAAGTGTGTTGAAAAACGTCGTTTGAAACGCATGAGCCTTAGAAATTACACTCTTGGCTCCATTACGGCGTCGCCTTCGGCTCGGCCTGCAATCCCGCCTCGTCTGTAATGTCCAACACAACTCACTTGTATCATAATGTACTATTGTATGAGAAATTGTGCAGCGCCCCTAGCGGCTTACGAGAGGAACCACAATTTCTCATACAAAATATATTGCGCAGACGGTACCTAACGTGTATCGTGGCCAAAACTCATGGTAGGCCTAGATGGGATGTTTAGTAAGTAAATCAGGATATAAATACCATAATGTGGACGAAGATAGGCCCGGATTTTCGCCTAGGCCTGGGCTGGGGGCCCAGCCGCCAAGGGGCCCCAGCCAATGCGGAAATCTGACTGAACAAAAAATAGCCCAATCGTTTTCTAGGAAAGAACCATTGGCGACTTATCGCGTAATCTGACAATTAAACATTGATTATGAATAAGAGTGCATTTTATTTTCCGAATTTTTTTTTGCTCTTGGTTGACTTTCTCAAGTGCCTGGGTCTATAAGTCCGGGACTGGACGTAGATTCGACAAAACATCAATTTTTATTCATAATAGTCTGTCAAAAAAGAAAAAAATAATGAAGGAACTAATTTTTCTTTCGCCTTCTTACACCAAACAAACAAGTAAAACATCTGTCAAAGACTAGAGTTTACCGCGTTGCTATTTCATAAATATACTAGGTACTTAAAAGACCTAAATTATAGATACTACTTTAACGTTTAAAGCAGTGTAACTATGTAGGGATACTCTCATTTCATTTCTACTCCTTTTTGACAAAAGATTTAGATTGGGCGTTAAAGTCTAAATTTATTATGGAACAGTTGTTCAGATTTGGAACGTTATCTTAAGAAAGTGTAACGCTCAATCATAGACATTACACTCAATAATACCTTCCAGACATGAGCGTAGCCAGGTTTTAGTATCGGGGGGGTTTAAGAAAATAAAACGACAAAAACGTACATTAAATATTGAAAAATGTCTCCTTAGGCATGAGAAAGTCCGTTCTGGGGTAGCAGTGGACGTAGGTATGGTAATATCATAGCTAAAGTTATTTAAAAATAATACGGGAAACATATTTGTTATTATAATACTAATTTCACTAAGTTTCAACATGTTTCTTAACAAACTTAATTGATTAAATCGGATCTAAGTCAAATTTTGGACCTTGTTTTGTATTTGTATAGTCCGGTCAATCAATTTTTTTTTTAATATTTCTGCTGTCACTTTCCAGATATTCTGTAGTTTAACATAATAGTTTACGATCTAAGGTGACTTTAATTTATGCAGCCAAATTCCTACTGAAGACTCGATAAGTGCTCAGTAACAAGGTATAATGACCCTTTTTGTGATATTCGTAAATTATTCTTCTCGTGTACAAACCCAAGCCCAGCCTGAGTCAATTAGTATGGGACGTCAAGATTTTATTTTGTGTAATTAGCAAAAAGTGTTATCTACCCGTGTTACTGCTCATCTACCAAGCCTCCATAAGTTTGGATGTATAAATAAAAGTCACCTTATATACCCATTTTATAATATATTATTTTCGGAACATTTCGGGGGATTTGAACCCCCAAAACCCCCCCCTGGCTACGCCCATGCTTCCAGATAAAGGTAATATGCGTACATAGTTTAGTAGTTTAGTTTTAGTAGTTTATATAGTTTTATTTCAGCATTATAGGCGTTAAAATCGTTAACACAAATAGCTAGAGCTAGAAATGAAGGCGGCTGCCGCAATGAATAAAAAAAACTGTAATTTAATAATATTCTAGTGCCTCAAAATAATTAGATTTTCTTTAGTCGTGAAGCTGTAAACTCGCAAAACAGTTCTAACTTCACGACTATTGAAAACCATTAGTAGATTATGCACTAAGGGAATAAAGCAGTGTCTTACGTCGCGGGCGGCATATATTGAACCCTGATAGTCCGGGAGGTACCGTTGCAAATACATAGTAAGCCGGCTGATATTGACATCGATCGTAGGTCTCATATGACTGATATGTGAATCGACCGTCAGAGAGGTTGCGAAAGTGGTCAAAAAAAAAGTACGCCGGCTGAAACTTTTCTCACAGATAGTTGACATCATACTGAGCTGGAAAAAAATCGTCAGCTGCATCGTGGAGGAGGGATGATGCGTCAGCTACTCGCATGATCTTGTAAAAAAAACACGTAAAATAAAGTGGTAGGGCCGCATAAAATTTTACTAGGTGATTCTTTAAAGTACATTATGAATGTCCAACGCAGCCTCACTTGTATCATAATGTACTATTAAACCGTACCGTTTCTGCATAATATTACATTATTGGTAAACACGAATTTTAGCTGAAGAGTCCACACAACATAAACATCGTTGTTTTTTTTACGGCGCCTGATGAATGGAAAGTGTTGAGAAGACCTAGAATGAAGCGTGCTCGCCCAGATACTGGGAGTGTGACAGCAGGGGAGGCGATAATCAGTCAGTCGTTCCAGGGCTACGTTCATAAATTAGGGGTCTCGAGACGGGTTCCATTGCCATCTTTGTCGCACGCTTTGAAAATTGTATCCTGCTCTCAGAACCTGACGAAATTGTTAATTTATGAACGGCTTTCAAGGACTTCTACGGGAGTCGCTAACGAAGGTATGACTTACCTCACTCATGACGGAACACAACGTAAATTATAACCTCGGTAACACTAATCGATCTACATACCCACAGGCATTGCTAGGTAGGGGCCAGGGGGGCACGGCCCCCCATAGACTACCGTCTGCCTCCCCCGCCAGAAATACAGGAAACATTGATGTAAAAAAGGCACTATCCAGTTTAAGCCGTTATGTGTCTTATGTCTTATTAGTTTGTGTGTGATCTCGTTGTATGGAGGGTTATCTGTATTTATCTTATTATGATCACATTATTGAGAACAGATACTTGTTGATGGCTCCATAAGTTGGAGCAGGGGGCCGGACCCTCTCCTACCATCTACGAATCCTAGTTACACCAATGTCCGTACCATCAGCAAGATTCCCCCCTATCCAGTTTCAAAACTTTGTTGCTTGCATGTGGCGATCTCAGATAGCCCCGCCTTTTATTTTATGTACCAATGAGTGTATATGACTCATATTCTTTTCCTTTCTTATGAGTAATTTTTAAGTATTTATTTTAAATTATTTAAGTAGGTATATAATATATATTTATATATATACATTATTTACTTATATCCATTATATTTATATCTATAATTTTTAGTTTTCATTTGTATTGAATAAGTTTTGTGTTGTATAAATACATAAAATCCATAAAATGACGCAATTCTGCTAAAAACCCCTAATAATTATTAAACAATAGTCGCAAAATAAGGTGAAACATTTTATTTCATACATTTTATTTAAAAATGAGATAAACAATCATAAGTTATGCACTTTGCACTGAGCTCGAAAGTACAATTCCTAGTGCAGGCACTATGGGGCAAAAAATATATATTTTTAAAATTTTATCTGGAGGGTTTAATTAAACCTTGTTCCCGATGATAACCGAGTCTCCAGTATGAATTTGGTCGGTTGTTTTAATTTCACCTAGTATAGTATGAATTGAAGGTATCTACTATCAGTAAAGCCAACGCCATTGAAATTCTAACCGTGACCGCATCGTTAGTTTCAAAATTTAATGAAATTTACACCGACTGTTTGCTAACTCGATAGACGATAATGTCCCAGCACTTTGCATATTTCAAGCAATTTCCACCGACATCGTTAGTTCACGGCTGCATCACTACACCAGCGAAATCCGGCGAGAGAGCTTCTCCGACGTCGAGTAATTTGATACGACAGGAGCTTACAACTTGAAGAAAATGATTCCTGATCATTTATTTGAAGAAGGAATAAACAATTCGCTGCTGCGACATGACATGAAACATGTTCAGCAAACGAAGACTATTTACGACAGAACTCAAAGGGACTACGTAAGTATTCCGAACGATGTTAGGAAATCGATCCGGTGGAACGTTTTTAGACTGCGAAATGGGTAGTTTTATTTGAGATAAATTATATTTACTCTTGCTCTTGTCATCTACTTTTTCGGGTTCTTTGAAAATTCGCGTGAACACGTAAAGAGGTTTACCCCATCAAAAAGGTGGCAGATGTGGGTAATGTTTCGTATGGAATAGATTTCAGAACTATGAACTGTCTAAGATTTACCGAAGACGACGTTTATTCTTGTTCTAAGAAATATTATTAAGTGAGAGTTAGTATGTACGGCTCTTGTATTTTTGTATGTATTTAGATATTTTACTGTCACGTCACCTATTGCTACGGCAGCGTAGCAAGCGCTACGAGTATATAGTTTTCAGTTCTGTAGCTATAGAATGAATGCATAGTATTCATATTCTTTATTGCACATAATTTTCATAGTACACAGTAATTTTAAAATTTATGCAATTAGGCGAGCTTATCTCTAAAAGAGATTTCTACCAGCAAACCTCGGTGATAGGAGAAACAAGTATTACCAAGTTCCTCGATGATGACAATACCGAAATATTCATTTTTTAAAAGCCTGTTTCCTTCGTTTCGGGACTTGGTAGTACACATGTCAAAACGTCCAACAGGTTTAATGGCTTGATAGTCAAAACAAGCAATCGTTAAAATATAAATGTGCTTTTGTAATTTCTTTATGAATAAACGGATATTTTATTTTATTCTATCCTATCTTACTGTTTTGAAAAAAAAAACATTTAAGTACACATAATTATTTAAAAAAAAGATTTTTAGTTTTATATGAAAATCATAAAAACATATAGAGAGGATGAATGAAAGTAGAGAGATAAAAAAAGTGGAAGACAAAGCATGACCGGGGCCACCTTACGATGCGACTAAAATGGCGACGTACGTTGCAGGGCGAAGTCGAAAGAAGTAAAAATATTTTAAATAAAGTCATGAAGCAGTACATACTTTATTAATTTGGTTAATTTTTTCATGACCCGGAAATTGGTTTAAATTTCGGGTAAAATACGAATACCTTGAGAAGCAGCAAAAGGTTTTACAAATTCCAATGTTACTTACCTCCATTTCATCCCATGCAGACTAATCTAACAAAATAATAATACAATATAATTATTTAACTTGTGTAAGAATATTTCACGAATTTGCTTCGACATACTACTGCTACGACTTGAGTTATGTAGATTCGCCACAGGCCGGACGCTACATCAACAAACCGTCGAAATCTTGAAGGAGAAAATCAACTGGAGTGGAGCCGCGCACTAATTTCTATGCAAAAAAGCCTGTCATTTTCGGTGGGGGACGAGGCAGCGTCGCGATGCACGCACACTACAAAATACTCAAACACTAGCTTAAACTATACGCACACAATCACATTCACACATAGGGACATCTCAAAAATACGGGAATATGAAATGCACTCACCAGTATGGCAACAAATAGCTCCCGTCTCAGCACTGCAGAAAATTCAAAAGAACTTGCGACGCTGATTTTTATCCCTAAAAATAATGGCTGACTGTACGCCAGCAAATAATAAGCACTCGACATTGAAAATGATACTCGATCCCCACTACCCTTACTTCACTAAACATTATAAATATGTAATGTGAATACAAGTAAGTCTGTTTCTTATCCTATCGAACCAATCAAAAGAAGGTAGATTCGTTTTGGACTCATGCTAAAAAAAACCTATAAGCTAATAATTGTAAATAAACTATGCGGCTATACATAGCAGTTGGTACACTGCAAAGCTCTTTAGATATTGTCTAAATTTATACAGGAGCAAGAGCAGCGCGATCTACTGTCATCCCAAGATGGCGACACGTGCGAGGTGCATGACCAATTCTACCGCGACCATAAGCTGCTGCTGGTGCTGTTCCGGGCACTGGCCGTCATGCCCATCACCAGGTCCAGACCAGGTACCTACATTTGACAAGAGCAGCGTGACCTGCTGACGTCCCAAGATGGTGACGTGCGAGGTGCATGACCAGTTCTACCGCGACCATAAGCTACTGCTGGTGCTGTTCCGGGCGCTGGCCGTCATGCCCATCACCAGGTCCAGGCCAGGTACCTACATTTGACAAGAGCAGCGTGACCTGCTGACGTCCCAAGATGGTGACGTGCGAGGTACATGACCAGTTCTACCGCGTCCATAAGCTACTGCTGGTGCTGTTCCGGGCGCTGGCCGTCATGCCCATCACCAGGTCCAGGCCAGGTACCTACATTTGACAAGAGCAGCGTGACCTGCTGACGTCCCAAGATGGTGACGTGCGAGATACATGACCAGTTCTACCGCGACCATAAGCTGCTGCTGGTGCTGTTCCGGGCGCTGGCCGTCATGCGCATCACCAGGTTCAGGCCAGGTACCTACATTTGACAAGAGCAGCGTGACCTGCTGACGTCCCAAGATGGTGACGTGCGAGGTACTGCTGGTGCTGTTCCGGGCGCTGGCCGTCATGCCTATCGATCACCAAAATTGACACGATGAAAGAAGACTTATGATTGCATATTTTCATCTTATATGAAGAAAAATAAATAAATGTACCAGCGATGATAATATAATAATGACTATAATCTAAACAAAATTTCGGTAAGCTCATATTCCTCCTTGTCACCAGGAACCATCACCTTCAGTTGGAAGTCCAGCGCTACGATCTACGCAATATGCTTCTACATGGCAGCCACGGTGATCGTGTTGACCGTGGGCTATGAACGTATCATGATCCTTCGCTCCATCCGCCGGTTCGACGACTACATCTACGCAATTCTCTTCGTGGTGTTCCTGGTGCCGCATTTCTGGATCCCCTTTGTAGGGTGGGGAGTGGCGCATCAGGTGGCCATTTATAAGACCAGCTGGGGGAAGTTTCAGGTTAGTGGACTTTTTACTGTCTTTAGCAAGTTACACTCGAGACATAAATATTCTTTGTCTATAGCTCTCTTGGAGAGGACAAAACGTGATATCAGAAACCTAAACGTCCAAATTTTTGAACCAGCTATCCCAACACAGAGTAACCCTAGAAATTTCATGAAAAATACGGCTAACGAGGTAATTGGGTTCCTGGTTCCAGGTCCGCTACTACCGCGTCACTGGAGAGAACCTCCAGTTCCCGAACCTCAAGACACTCATCATCATCATCAGCGTCGGCTGCTTGCTGCTGGCTGTCTGCTTCCTCCTGAGTCTCTGCGCCCTGCTAGACGGGTTCCTGCTGAGACACACCATAGCGTACTACCACATCATTACTATGATCAACATGAATTGCGCGCTCTGGTACATCAATTGTAAGGGCGTGAAGATCGCGTCGAAGAGCCTCTCGGATTGTTTTCGTAGGGTGAATTGCAATTTTTACTTCTTGTGTTAATCCTGTACAAGTTTCTTTATTCAGAACGTACATTGAGTGAATTGACCGTAACACAGCTGAAAAATCATAATTATAACCGTTGTTGTTTACAAATCTGACGCCTCATTATTAGTAAAGCTAGTCATTTAAAGTTTCTGCAGATAGACTAATAATACTTAATCAAAGCAAGTTAAATTATAACTAGGTTAAGAGGAGGGTAATTACACAAAAATATATCTTATTCAAAGAAAGTGTTAGTAAGAAGACGTCTCATCGAACAGATATCACCATGGAATAAATCAATAACAATTTTGTGGGATAAAGCTGCGTTGACATAGAGCCTGCTCGGACCGAGTGGACTCGTATGAGTGAGCTTCATACGAGTGTACTAGGAAAGTTGTTGATATTATCATAGTTTACTCGGATCATTTTCTTGCAATTAATTTTCACAATCAACATCAAAAAATGACGGATTTTGTGCGAAATAGTATTTTATAGCACACCGTGCGTAAAATGACCGCTTTACGCACGCTGCGCTTGCGTAAAGTCGGCATTTTCCCCACTTGTGCTATAAAATATTATACGATACTCGTGCGAGAAACTTTTTCTCGACTCGTCACCTTCGGCTCGTGCCGCAAACTCACACTCGTCAGAAAACGTTTCATCGCTCTCATATCGTAATGTACTATTAATCGTCGCAGATTTATATAGAAGAGCTAAGACGGGAAAAAGATAAGGCATCTTTAATTTATCTATTTTTAAAATTTTAGTTATATACATTTTAATTTTTAATTTTTGCTTTCTGTTGCATATAGGTGCTTGATATCAAAATCAAAATTTCGTTTCAGACGCTGCACGGCTGCGTTTCTGGCGTCTTTATTTTTTTATTCCTTTAATCTTACATTCCAGAGAACCATTTCTGCTTCGTATAGTCCACAACTATACATTTGTGACTGTGTCGCGCTCTGACCACTCTTTTTCGCACGAGACGCTTGGTTGTTGTTATTAGACGCCATTTTTGTTTTTCTACTCGTATACGAGCTAGCTGGGAAAAGTAGAACTCAATCCGAGTCTACACGGATCGGACGTCGTCGTCCGAGTGCGATTGGATAAGGGTTGCCACAATACGAGTTGCTTCCGAGTAGGTATCCGAGTAGACTCAGTCCAAGTGTACTCTGATCTATAGAGAATATAAGAGGTTTGTTTGTAGTTAGCTCTTGCTTTAGGCAAAAAGAAAGTGTTACAATGCCTCAGATTCCTATTTGGAGCCAGAAAATGGAGCATACTCAACAGCTCGGGGAAGTCTATAATGCCTCGTGCTATTTTTTATATTAAAATAAGGACAGAAATGTCACGCTGCTTGCTAAGTGGAAGTATTAGTGCATTCTGCGACAAGAGTGCTCTTATTCACATGAGGTGTTTTCAGTACGGTAATTAAGATGTATGAATTTCTTTTGAATTCCCTCCATCCAATTTATGTAAACTAAATATGAATATATATAAACTAAATATAAAGGTGAAGCAGTATTATCATAACCAAGCTGCATCATCGGAATACCTTAATTTTTAAACACCGTAGCAACGAGTATGAGCTGTAGCACTCATCGTAGACAGCAGAAGTAACGTAGCAAATAGACAAAAAAATTCAAGCACCTATCGTTACTAAACTCTGAGATTAGCCATAGATAGCTGAAGAGGTCACTGATTGCAACACGCCCGTAGCGTGCACCAATCATGTTCAAGTCGTAGCACCGCAGTGTAGGCGCAATCTGACTTGACCAGCTGAAGTTTGACTTCTCTCTCTTCCTACAAATTATAACTGCGCAAGAAACAGAGCCTAAATTGGACTGGACGCACGCTCAAAAATCGAGGACCGATAGAAAGACTAGTACAGTTATGTAAAACTAAACTACAAGAGTTTCGGTGCAAAATACATTTTAATTGTTATTGCAATAATATTCTTTACAGTCGTTGTTAGTATAATAAACTCGTTGTTCTTGCTGTGTATTTTGCAGCAAGAAGTCTTGTTATAACAGCTAGATTTTTCTCTCCGTGCGGCCAAGTAAGATTACCCGTTGCACATAGCTACGATGACGTCACGATGTAGGAAGGAGCTGTTCCACCTATCACAGTGAAAATCCTTCATAATTATTGCGAGTGTTTTATATTCCAGGATGTGGACGTAGAGTGTTCGGCGGCGCTGATCTCCCGGTACCGCTTCCTGTGGCTCAACCTCTCGGAGCTGCTGCAGTTGCTAGGCAACGCCTATGCTAGGACATACTCGACGTATTGCCTGTTTATGTGAGCACACTGCACAGGTGTAAACTTAATTAGGTGCTTCCTTTCGAGGGCTTATCTAGTGTTATTAAAAAATAACACGAGAAATATAAGCGCGATTTTTTTTAACGTTTCTGTTGAAAAAACTAGTCTAGTCGGCTGATAGGGAAGTTCGTTCGAAAAAGTTAAAAACCGGCCAAGTACGAGTCGGACTCGCGCACGAAGGGTTCCGTATCATCACACTAATAATATTATAAATGCGCAAGTGTGTGTGTATGTTTGTTATTCTTTCAAGTTGAAACGGCTTGACAGATTTGAATTAAATTTAGAATGGATATAGCTTATACCCTAACTTAACACATAGGCTACTTTTTATCCCGGAAAAAAGCATGTGGTTAAACCGAATAACACGCGGGCGGAGTCGCGGGCAAAAGCTAGTTATCTATAAAAACGGCAAAAAAAATCATGTCTGTTGTATGGGAGTGCGCAGGTCCTCGCACTTGGCCGGTTTTAGTATTTGTTGTTATAGCGGCAACAGAACTACATCATCTGTGAAAATTTCAACTGTACTAAGAACGACATAATCGCATTGAAAATGCCGAAATTGTCTCGGTGAAACGAAAATGCTATAAACCATAAACTTCTTGCAATCACCACATTTTATGTTCCGTAAAAATGCCCGAATAAAGCATTTTAAATTTGGAACAAGCGTGAATGCACATTATAAAAAATATTGTACCAAATGTACTGGATGGCCGCTTGGAAAAAATACCAGAAATAAAAAAAAATAACCGCCATTTTTATGTTTTGTTCTCTTATTAATTTACTATGATGTACCGATTGGTTGTAAGTATAATAAAATTTTATTGAAATAGTTAATATGGTACTGTTTATTTTCTCATAGTCAATGGTGAAAAGTAGAGAACATAAGTCGTGAAAAAAAAATTCCACCTCGGCTCTTGGTCCCTCGCTCCGCTACCGGCTTTACACCCACGTATTATTATTGTTGACTATAATGCCAACTGTTTCACCGAGACAATTTCGCCATTTTCAAGGCGAGTGTCGTTCTTAGGACTTAGAAAATGTATACTAGAACAGTTACTAATTTTGAAATAATTTATATTGATGTCCTAGGTAACAAATCTTATTTCTCTTCAGGTTTACAAACATCACAATCGCGATCTACGGGGCCCTCTCAGAGATTGTGGACCACGGGTTTGGTTTCAGTTTTAAGGAGGTAATATTTGGAAGACAACATTTATAATGGGTGGTAGAGCTGATGCTGGGCTCCACTGTGGAGGTACCACCGTCTTACTCGCAAATCCTCCCGAAGTTTTTGGGGGAGAGTAAGAGAACAGCTCTCAGGCAAAACTAGGCGGCCCACCATTGCCTTGGACCGATGGCGGTATATCCATCCCCAATTGCCAATCCAAAAACAGACTGGTCACGGGCAGCGGCGTCACTGGTGCAAGGGCTTCGGCACCGCGCTCACCAACCCGCCTGCCCAGCGTGTGTGAGTATGGGCATTTCTTCCAGGAGAACCGCCAAGAGTGGCGAAATCCTGGAACGGCCTATGTCTAGCAGTGGACGAAACAGGCTGATGGATGGATTTATAATGGTGCATTGGCAAATAAACTGTACTGGCTACTCAGAACTAAACTTTCCCACAATATACTAAATAGTCAACATCAGACACGGTATATTAGGGTAGTTCTTATTTCACTCGCCATGATCATATCCAAACAAAAAGTACTTATGATTAATATACCCTTAATTTGTTTAAATTTGGTTTGTGATAATAACCTCACCTGACTTTTTCTAGGCAAATAATTGACGAGGCATTATATAACGTATAAAATGTTTCCTATACCTTTAATAACATTCTTATTGTCATTTATGAAAATGTCATGTTTTTAATCATGTATAGAACGTATAAAATGTTTCCTATACCTTTAATAACATTCTTATTGTCATTTATGAAAATGTCATGTTTTTAATCATGTATAGAACGTATAAAATGTTTCCTATACCTTTAATAACATTCTTATTGTCATTTATGAAAATGTCATGTTTTTAATCATGTATAGAACGTATAAAATGTTTCCTATACCTTTAATAACATTCTTATTGTCATTTATGAAAATGTCATGTTTTTAATAATGTGTGTGGCGTGGGTCACAATTTTTTATACTAATCTATATATTTTTTCGTCCAAAGGTGGGCCTTTTCGTGGACGTCGCGTACTGCTCTACATTGCTCTTCATATTTGCAGATTGTGCTCACAAGTCTACATTGAAGGTAAGCTAATGCGTTGGCGCGCTGCTCAGTGTGAAAGAGACAAAGCTAGGCGAATAAGTGGAATATACTCCGTTCTTCTCGCATTGTCCCTTTTACTCTGGCCATGCACCAACGCATTGGCCAACGTGTACTGAGGCCATAACACGCGCACTTAAGGCTGTACCTGAGCCTAGAACATGAACAAAGCCACACTTTCGAGGGTTCTTTTGAAGAAATTTGGACTATCTTTTTATTGCAAAAAAAATACATTTGATTTTTTGATCTTTTATCTAGGTGATCTATGTATTTATAAACAATGTACTAAGATTTATACTTAACTCAAAAAAAAAAATGTTTTCCACCCTATTTTTTTGGTTTTCAAACGTTCTTTTCAAGAACGCGGCTAAGAAATCAACTTGATTGTTTTTTTCATAAAATAGGTAATAAAAATATAAAGGTTTTCTAATTAACTCCAATATTTTTTCCATACAAAATATTACAGTATTAGCTAAAAACCCTCCGATCTGCTGTTTCGCACGTAATTATTAGTAGTATTGCTTTCGAGCCAGTCTCAGAACCTGGTACCTAGCATAGTAGACCATATACACTGTCTCTCCCTCTCTAAGTAGAAGTGAGACAGAGCACTACTTAAGGGCTTGTATTGGGTCTTTCAACGGTTTTTGTTTTAATATGCTGAGTCAACTACTTATCTGATCAATGTAAAACTTAGACACGTGTTTTTTCAGACCTTTGTCTTTCCGTTGTCAAGTCGGTTACCTAATTGGACACATTTCGCTCGATTGATTTTATTTTTGAAAATGATGCCTTTTAAGTTATCATTTCGTTTTATGTCTAAACGGCTTGAGTTTTATGCCTGAAATTACTACTATAACAAGAAAACATGGTTTATTTTCCGATGTCAGGTGGAAAAACTCCTACATCAAATACTTTTTCGTAAAATCCAGGAAAACCTCCAAAATTCATTGATTTTGCGTGCCGCCAGCGTGCGAAGCGGGCATTCTAATGTAGACTTTCTGACAACATACTGAAGTTCAAAATCGCTCAGTAAGATTATCGTGCACCAGGGGTAAGCGCTATCGAGCTCGGTATGGTTTGCTATGCTAGACTAGCTGGTATCTGCCACGTAACTTTTATAACTTACCTGTATTTCGCAGTTATGCACTTAGACAAAGTTATTCGATTACGACAGTCTAACACCTGTTGCTTGATAACGACTCTCGGAAATTCTGCAAGGTTATGTTTGACGGAGTAATTCCTGTGTGTTATATGTAGGTTGCTGCTGGAGTTCAAGACACGCTTCTGTCCATAAATGTGCTTGCTGTGGATAGACCGACTCAAAAAGAGGTAAGTTGGATGAACATTTGCTTTCAAAATAATTATTATTAACTAGCTTCTGCCCGCGGCTGCGCCCGCGTGTTATTCGGTTTAACGACATGCTTTTATTCGGGATAAAAAGTAACCTATGTGTTAAGTTGGGTTATAAGCTACATCCATTCAAAATTTCATCCAAATCCGTCCAGCTGTTTCAGCGTGAAAGAGTAACATACATACACACACACACACACACACACACACACACACACACACAAATTTTCGCATTTATAATATTAATATGAAGTGTGATGAGATAACATAGCCTCGTCTTTTATCACCACAAACGATTAAAGACCGCGCTTATTAGACACCTGATGTATGAAATAACAAAGCCTTGTCTTATTTCACCACAAACAATATGGACCGCGCTAATAAGATACCTGATTTTTCAATGATATAGATCTATCCTACAGGAACCATGCTTTTTTCCGGGATAAAAAGCAGCTTATGTGTTAAGTTAGGGTATAAGCTATATCCATTTTAAATTTCATACAAATCCGTTCAGTTGTTTCAGCGTGAAAGAGTAACAAACATACACACACACACACACACACACACACACACGCACAAACTTTCGCATTTATAATATTATTAGGATAACGCAGTGCTGGCCGTTCTTCGCGATATGCAGCCCTTAATTATTTACTTGAACCGTGACGATAGCAAGAAGCCTGATTGAATGAGTTTAGTGTCTAGGAAGAATGGGAGGCCGCTAGTGTGGGATGCTACATGCGTTGACACGCATGCGCATAAAAACTAAAAGTGGCGCAAGTATGCTGTCCTCGGGAACAATTACATATTTGCGCCGTTTGGAGACGAGACCTTAGGTCCGTGGGGACCGGAGGCACACCGATTTCTAAATCTAGTCACGCCTCTTAGACACGTCAAAGAATCCAAGGGCTAGGCGTACCTCGGCCAAAGACCAAGTGTGGCAATACAATAAGGAAATATTGCCCCGGGTGTCTTGGGAACCCTCCCGCGGGGCAGCGATCTGGACCAAATTTTGTTTAAATTTTCATTTGAAGAAAGATTTTGTTTTGAAATATATTTTTGTTGTTTAAATTTATGCTATTATATTCTATTCTTTATTGTACAAACACAGAAACATGGAAACGGATTACATTAAGAATGAAATAATATGTATATTGGTGTACTTGTCTCTAAAAAGAGATTTCTTCAGCAAACCCAAGGAGAAATACCAACAAAAAAGAAACCGCGTAATAATCATGCATGTGTGCAAAGAAAAGATTAAAGTATACAGATTTCAAGATAAAATATTAAAAAAATACACTAAAGATACACACTATAAAATATTATAAATATATATTATAGAACACATCAATTTTAATGTATATAATATTATATAGGTATTTACCTATTTGAGTAAGTGAGTAACATAATGTTCTTTCAGCTTAAATTTGTACTTCATTATTTATTTTGTCTACTTTTTCAGGTAAACTTTTTGGGCTATTCCTTATTAAACATATTTGTTAATTCATATGTCAAAATAATTAATATTGTATGAATAACGAATGTTAAATTGAAAATTTGTTGCCCGCATGAACCAGCTAAAGTTAGGGATTTTATCAAACTTACTATGAAAAAAGGCAAGAAACAAATTGCTGCAAAATAGTAATTTATTGTCGCTTGATCTTCGGCCTCACCATAGTTTTTGCCTTTATTTTATTTAAATTTATTTTATTTATATTGGCAACAACTATATTTATTTTCATGAATACTCAAATAGCCTGTTGTGTATTTGGAAAAAATACAAATTAAAACAAAAAATTCGTTGCCCCCCAAACCTATTTTATTGTATTTCTTTCTAATTTATTACAGCAATATTGTACGTACCTACTTATTGGAAGTGCGATCATCTTTTCAAAATATATGAGGAGGCTTCCACTCAGGGCATTTTAATAGGGCTTTGTACAAACACTGCACCAATTTTTAGTCAAACGGCTTAAAATCGATGAAAAACTTTTAACGAACCTATCTATGTGATATTTCAGTATTTTTAGCATATCTACATATCTACCAAAACTGCTATCATTATCATTAAAAAGAACCGGATAAAACAGATTGAAATTTATCAGAT
Source organism: Ypsolopha scabrella (assembly GCA_910592155.1). Taxonomy (NCBI): domain Eukaryota; kingdom Metazoa; phylum Arthropoda; class Insecta; order Lepidoptera; family Ypsolophidae; genus Ypsolopha; species Ypsolopha scabrella. The sequence continues at coordinate 17,002,302 of OU342975.1, read as the reverse complement.
TGGAGGGTTTTTAGCTAATACTGACATATTGTATATGCAAACAATTTTTGGATTTTAATAGATGCATTACCTATTACATGAAAAAAAATCAATTTAATCCCGAATCCACGATGTCCGTCCAAGTACAGGGTGTATAAACAAGACCGATACATCTTCAGCGCGGCGTGAGACAGGGTAGAGATGTTATTTCCTTAAAACTGTTTTAACACCCCGCGGAATCGCTACAGGAACTGGAGGAAATGGTGCGCGGCCTTAGCGATTCTTTAAGACAAGTGGGCCTGCGGATGAATTTGAATAAGACTAAGGTCATGTCCAACTGTCATGTCATCCAAGGGCCAATAACCGTCGACAATGTCAGCATCGAAGTTGTTCAAAAATATGTTTATCTGGGTCAAGTCATACAGCTGGTTAAGAACAATTTTGGCGCCGAGGCTGACAGAAGAATATGCTTGGGTTGGGCAGCATTCGGAAAGTTGCGTCACATATTTACGTCGGCAATACCGCAGTGCTTAAAGACTAAGATATTGTACAACCAGTGCGTCCTTCCTGTGATGACGTATGGCGCTGAGACTGGTCTTTTACAAAGGGCCTGATTAAAGATTGCAACTGGTATGTTTCTCAACCCGGCCGGGCCCAGTAGCATTCGTCGCCAACCCGGTCGGGTCCGCCGGGCCCGGCCGGTTTGATGTGTTAGCGATGAAACCTTTAAAGTATTTTATGAAAATTTGCTATATATGAATGGAAAAAGAGAATGATTCAAGGTTACGAATTAATATTTATTTCAAACTAGCAAATCAACAATAATCACAATAATCGGCCTCACTCAAGGACTCATAATCACTGGTTTACTGAATTGTATTTAAGATATGGTATGGACGGAATAGTAACATTGGTATTAGTGATTATTAATTTTTATAAGTTTAAGCAAGCAGGTCCTTCTCTTTACTCCTTATACTATAAGTTATAGTGTAGTGTAGTATATATATTATAGTGTCTATTTGAAAATATTGTATTAGAATTTAGAATAAGACTCTAATAACGAAGCTTAAAATAATAAAGTTGTTTTATCAACTTAGATTATTTAGATAGATAAACTTTGGTAGCTTTGATATAAACAAAACAAATTCTTATTTGCTGAAAGAAAAATATTATGTTTTTTCTTAAACTTAAATTTTCTACGAGTTAGCGCTCCCGCACCGCGGTTTTCATACCTACCGGGTCCGGTGACCGGTGACGGTTTGCAATTTCTAGGTCTGATCCACTGATTTAAGGTCCGCTCCGGACTATGCTTGGGGTATATAAATGAGGAGATTATCTGAGGAGAACGTAACCGACATAGCCTGCAGAATCAGTAAATTGGAGTGGCAGTGGGCAGGCCATATTTGTCGCCGACGAGATGGCCGTTGGGTTCGAAAGGCTTTAGAATGGAGACCACGTACAGCGAAGTGTAGTGTAGGCCGACCTCGTGCCCGCTGGACCGACGACCTGAAGGACGTTGTGGGTGGCGGCTGGATGAGGAGGACGGTGGACCGCCATGAGTGGCAAAATTTGGGAAAGGGATATGTCCAACAGTGGACGAACACGGGCTGATGGATGGATGCATGAAATCCCGAAATCGAATTCTTTTAAGGAACATTTAAACGTAAAAAAATTAAAGGGTTAAAATTTGTTTTTTAGACAGATGTATACAAAAATTGTTTGCGTATAAATTTATTGTATGCAAACCATTATTCCAGTATTAGCTAAGAACCTTCCAATCTGGTGTTTCGCGCTTGATTATTAGTATTACCTGTCCAAGAGAAATAGGCCAATAAGCCAACAAATAAGCATGTATAAAAAGCTAAAAAAGTATTTGACATTGGCCTTTTTACGTTGGACGGTTAGTAACATCTTTTCCTAGCCTATATGGTGTTTTCCATCTATGTTATTCTTCTATTACACTTCAAATAATTCCATTATTGAAGATGAACAAATTATTTTTAAAATGTGACCTTAATTAAAATTGTTTTTATTTCGGGTCCTAGTAAAATTTTGTTTCTATATGGAAATTTTCAACACGCAGTTTCATCTTGTTAATAATTGTCTTTAGTAGACCACCGCATAGGCTCGTTCTTTAGGATCTCCGTTTTATGATGGGCCCCTTAAAAAATAATTGTTTAAATTTAGTTAAGGCGTTAAGGTAGTAAAAACTGAGTTTTTGAACAAGTACCACTCCAACTACAATAGATATGATTCTGAAATAAATACATGTTATAAACAAAGCCTTTTCCAAGACGATTTAACAGCCCAAAATGCGATGGAGAAAAATTGCACAGTGAAGGCTATTTTTCATTTCAAACTAATAAAGGAACAATAACAGTGATTACTGTTTTAAACATATAAACCCATTTTTTAAACGCACTTGTGTCAATGAACATTAAATTTTATTAATTGAAAAACAGTGTTATCCACTCTCTTCTTGATTTACCGCACTGCTCAGAAGCGCGTTTTTTCAGATACGCTTATCTCTTTCGCTATGCGATCGACCTACTACGCCTTAATCGGTTCTAAACTGAGAAAAAGACATAACCAATACCAATGTTTTTCCGGAGTTTAAGGGTACATCCGAAGCAACTAAGTTACTCTGTAGAACACGGACTATCTGTAATTGAGTTTACTGTAACGCTGTTTCAATTTCACGGTCAAACGGTGCAGGATACTCTTTCTCGGGTCCTTTCCAATTTCTATTTGTAAATTGGGTTACCTGAACTTGTAACAGTTCACGTGAATATTTACATTTTTAGTGTTCCGTATTTTTGTACATTCAGTGTATAAAAAGGGTGTAAAATAAGTAAAAAGTATACCTCTTTCAGTTCACAATAATTGCTCAAAACCGTTCTCATTATATATCCACCTTGCATGGATTTTCTTAGCAGTTATAAGTATCCATCTATCCATCAGCCTGTTTCGTCCACTGCTGGACATAGGCCTTTCCAGGATTTCGCCACTCTTGGAAGTGCTCTTGGAAGAAATGCCCATACTCACACACGCTGGGCAGGCGGGTTGGTGAGCGCGGTGCCGAAGCCGTTGCACCGGTGACGCCGCTGCCCGTCACCAGTCTATTTTATATAAGGCCCGGCAATTAGGGATGGATATACCGCCATCCATCGGTCCCAGGCAATGGTGGGCCGCCTGGTTTTGCCTGAGAGCTGTTCTCTTACTCTCCCCCGAATAACTTCGGGAGGATTTGCGAGTAAGATGGTGGTACCTCCACAGTCGAGCTCGGCATCAGCTCTACCACCTATCAATATAGGATTAGGATTATAAGTACATATATTTGAGGAAAATAGAGTAAGCAGTTTCAGGAAAATAGAGCAATAAACAACGCATGGATCAGTTAACCTCTTCCATTGTTCCTCTTTTGCCGTCAGGTAAACAATACCCTAGTACTTTTTACTTCAAGAGGTAAAAAAGTACAAGGCACTTGCTGATAACTTCAATTAAGTACTTCAAGAGGTAAAAAAGTACTAGACACTTTAGGTACTGATAATTTTCACTGGCCTGGTTTTTCCCCTAGTTTCATCCATTTTGAGTTATACTGCGGGCAGGCATGTCTATAAAGAAGAGACAATATACACAATGAACGGATTTATGCCAGCAATGATCTTACTCTGTTTGTAAATACAGTTCATTTCATAAGGCAACCCACGTTAACTAGAAATATATTTTAAAATCCAAAGCTATTGAAGTTTTACTGCGTTTGCGCCACCTTAGCAGATTACATTTTCATGCGAGTAATCTAAATTTTCAAGCGCCTAATTTCCCATCTTAAGAAAGTATTTTATTTTGTTAAATACTTGTTAAATAGACCAATTTTTCGTATTGACAATTAATGTATCACATTTGAAAATACTACGTTTCTTTTTGTAGTGATCAATCTCCCTTACCTCATTTACGAAAAAATAATCACATTGTCACCTTCAAAGTTATAACTACCTAGTTATATTTTAAAAATAATCCGTGTTATGTAAATTTTCCCGATTAAATTAGTCAGTTTATCACGATTTTCTGTATTGAATTAAGCATAATCACAATTAAAATTTAATTTCAGAATAACCTATGATCTTAAACCAATCGAATTCTGCAATTTTGTTGACAATCCTTTCATTTTATTGGACTGAAAAACATAAATACATCATTCCAAGAAAATTACGCTCCATTAAGGCGTATACAAAAAGCGTAAATTTTGTGAAATGGGTGTTATCTAAAACGGTTAATGTTTTTTGGCGGGACACGAATAATGTACAAATAAGATTTGAAAATAGAAAACCATAAAATAGGTAGAGAAAGTTTACCACTCGGGTCAATGTGTATTATTTCCAGGTGGACCATTTTATCCAGGCCATCGAGATGAACCCAGCTGTGGTCAGTCTGAAGGGCTACGCCAATGTGAACCGCGAACTCCTGACGTCGGTTCGTACCTTGAATCAAATTAAATGCTTTAGATTAGTTTCAATTGGTTCACGGGAATGTTTGCTATAACTTTCATAGGCGTAACTATGTAAGTAGGGACTAGGGGGCACGCCCCTTTCCCCCCGAGTACCATATGCCCCCCAGAATCACAGGTATCATTTAAGGGTGTGTCGACCAAAATAAGCTAAATCGGCATTCATGGTTAAGTTGATTTAATGACTAATATTTCATTAATAAAAATTAAAAAAACATATTTAGTATCGCAGAAAATGTATGTACACTTTATCCGAAGCAAAAATTAAAAATAATTTATATTTCATAAAACAAAAGTATAAACTAAGCCCAAAAAGTAACAAAGGCGTATTGGCGAATTTTATCTCAAACTTAATTTCAAACAATCACCAAAGTATAAACTACAATTATTTTAGATTATTTTAAATTATTTAATAATACGGCCACGAGAGTACAGAGCGAGGTGTCTAATCCTCGTCCGCTCGGCGCAACCTTAAAGGCTTGTATTGGATCTTTCAACGGTTTTTGTTTTAATATGCTGAGTCAACTGAGTGTTTTTTCAGACCTTTGTCTCTCCGTTGTCAAGTCGGTTACCTAATTGGACACATTTCGCTCGATAGATTTTATTTTTGAAAATGATGCCTTTTTAAGTTATTATTTCGTTTCATCTTTAAACGGCTTGAGTTTTATGTCTGAAATTACTGCTTTAACAAGAAAACATGGTTTATTTTCCGATGTCAGGTGGAAAAACTCCTACATCAAATACTTTTTCGTAAAATCCAGAAAAACCTCACTGATATTGCGTGCCGCCAATTCTAATGTAGACTTTCTGACAACATAGTGAAGTTCAAAATCGCTCAGTAAGATTATCATGCACCAGGGGTAAGGCCTTAAGTAAAAAGATGCAATTGTAAAACAGTTTAAGGCATTATTTGTTTTGTACTGTATGTGATCTCGTTATATGGAGTTATTTATCTTATTATGATCACATAATCGAGAACAGACTCGCTAATGGCTTCATGGGTTGGAGCCAAGCCCTAGCTATAAACGCTACGTCAATGCTAACTATAGTTACTCAAAAGCTAGACACTTTTTACTTATTATGTGAGTTACCGCGTAGATCACTGAACTAATATTATTAAATATGATAAAGATATAGTCATACATACATAATACATGAAAATAACAAAAGTTCACTCAATAAATAAAAGCCGTCACTCCACTTCACATGGTGCGGTAGGTATTGGGACTGCAAGTTGGCCATGTCTGTTTATAAATACGATGAATACGCCAACATCCCAAACCTAGTGTCCACACATGGTTTGGTAATCGATCAGGGCTGCCAGACGTGAATCGTCAGATTACCCGCAACGAGTCACAAAAATACCCACTTTTACCCGCCTTCAGACACAAAATACCCGCAAAGAGGGTATTGTTTTGGCCATAAAATAAAGCCAATTTTTTGTACCTAATCGACACATATAATTTTGAAACTGAATGAAATATTTAATAGTTTTGCCTAAGCTGACCTACCACAGTTTTGTTTTTAGCATTCAGCATTAGGTTGAAATATCACAATCACTTTTTTTCGTTCTTTTTAGCCACTTTTCATCATTTTTATGATTTAAAATCGAACAAAACACTCACTCGCCAAGGTGATCAGCTCAACCTATAAAACAGACGTTTGTTTGATAGACTTTCTACTAATCAGAGCAATGGCTTTTAGCAGTACAACGCGTAATGGAGAAAAATAAAATGACCAATATCTACAGACGTTCAAAACACTCAATGCCTGCGGTAATAGCGTATGCATTTAGGAGGTGAATCCCTCACTATAGACACTATAAATTGTTTCATATTCTAGAAATACCGGCATTGACTTAACTTCCAAACAGCCAACATTTTTTTGAATTAAAATTGTCTACAATACAAAATACCCGCTTTTACCCTCAAGACAACTAATACCCGCCAAATTACCCGCCTTCTCAATTTATCGACAAATTACCCGCAATGCGGATAATTACCCGCCAATTGGCAGCGCTTTTACCGATATCAAATAGGACGAATGTTTGCCTCGTTTATCTACATAGCAGTTTCAGGTGGCGCAGTAGCTACGTCTTATTTTATGATATATGCAATTATTATTATGCAATACAAAGTGGCCATAATCCATGGAAAATTAGACAGAAAAAGGTTCCATATGCAAGGATGCATTAGATATAATATAGGGCGGTTTTATTGTTCCAGTCCATTTTGCGTGAATGAATAATACACAGAGGGATGCAGAAATCTGATTTTATTTTATCAATATCCTGTCTGTCTGAATGTATTTTATTGTTCCAGTCCATTTTGCGTGAATGAATAATACACAGAGGGATGCAGAAATCTGATTTTATTTTATCAATATCCTGTCTGTCTGAATGTATTTTATTGTTCCAGTCCATTTTGCGTGAATGAATAATACACAGAGGGATGCAGAAATCTGATTTTATTTTATCAATATCCTGTCTGTCTGAATGTATTTTATTGTTCCAGTCCATTTTGCGTGAATGAATAATACACAGAGGGATGCAGAAATCTGATTTTATTTTATCAATATCCTGTCTGTCTGAATGTATTTTATTGTTACAGTCCATTTTGCGTGAATGAATAATACACAGAGGGATGCAGAAATCTGATTTTATTTTATCAATATCCTGTCTGTCTGAATGTATTTTATTGTTCCAGTCCATTTTGCGTGAATGAATAATACACAGAGGGATGCAGAAATCTGATTTTATTTTATCAATATCCTGTCTGTCTGAATGTATTTTATTGTTCCAGTCCATTTTGCGTGAATGAATAATACACAGAGGGATGCAGAAATCTGATTTTATTTTATCAATATCCTGTCTGTCTGAATGTATTTTATTGTTCCAGTCCATTTTGCGTGAATGAATAATACACAGAGGGATGCAGAAATCTGATTTTATTTTATCAATATCCTGTCTGTCTGAATGTATTTTATTGTTCCAGTCCATTTTGCGTGAATGAATAATACACAGAGGGATGCAGAAATCTCATTTTATTTTATCAATATCCTGTCTGTCTGAATGTATTTTATTGTTCCAGTCCATTTTGCGTGAATGAATAATACACAGAGGGATGCAGAAATCTGATTTTATTTTATCAATGTCCTGTCTGTCTGAATGTATTTTATTGTTCCAGTCCATTTTGCGTGAATGAATAATACACAGAGGGATGCAGAAATCTCATTTTATTTTATCAATATCCTGTCTGTCTGAATGTATTTTATTGTTCCAGTCCATTTTGCGTGAATGAATAATACACAGAGGGATGCAGAAATCTGATTTTATTTTATCAATGTCCTGTCTGTCTGAATGTATTTTATTGTTCCAGTCCATTTTGCGTGAATGAATAATACACAGAGGGATGCAGAAATCTGATTTTATTTTATCAATATCCTGTCTGTCTGAATGTATTTTATTGTTCCAGTCCATTTTGCGTGAATGAATAATACACAGAGGGATGCAGAAATCTGATTTTATTTTATCAATATCCTGTCTGTCTGAATGTATTTTTATTTTCCGTTTTAACTCAAAAAGCACTTAACGGATTTAGATGCAGTTTTCTTTATTATCACCGTAGTGACCCAGGTATATATGCTGCAAAAAGTGATGATAAAATAACGCCTAGACCGAAAACTGTCGGTACTACTCAAAGGTTGAAAGATATTTCCGAGCGAGCGAAGCCACGGGCAAAGGCTAGTTGATTTATAAACTAGGTCAATAGGCTCGCAGCATCTGAATATGGACAGTTGATACGTCATATTCGCCGTGTTTGTCCTTTGATGTGCGACGGAAAACCGACTCGCGATGATCTCTCTAGTTTTAACAGAAATACGATACGCCTGGGCAGATCATGATATGCCTAATTCTACGATCTGCCGACGACATAGAACAGATAAATACTTGCAGCAAATTTGGCAAACATTGCTGTCTGCACAAGGTTGATGTTTGACAAAATAGGCAAACATTTGTATGTATAACTACGGCCTTGTGAAGAGATTCTATAAAGGAATAGATATATAGCAGTTTCAAACATCAACAATGGATACCTACCTCTGAGTTACTTTCAATTTAAAATGAATAAATTACTGCAATTAAAACGTACGAGTGAATTTATGATTTTAAGCTCATGTTACGTCAATGCGATTTCACTTAATTAGTAATTTTATTTTGACTACCATTGTTGCGTTAATATCATTAATGAAAATATTTCAATTACCTTAGTCTAGTAAAAAGTTTCATACATTTAAATTAACTTTTTGAATATGTCATTCTAGCAGTATCTATGGTCATAGTATAAGTAATAGTATTCTATCTCCATACAAACGGGCCGAAACAAACCCCTCCCAAAACTCGGTACAACTCGGTTTACGACAGTCGCGGTCGCACCAAAGTTACGAACGCACGTTGTCTCTGTGACGCTCCCGCGCATTTTCGTAAATTATGGCATGAAATCACAGAGTATGTTGTGCATTGTATGGTTGCTTATATACAACTTTTATGGTAATAATATAGCATTAGCAAATACGTAAACAGTCACTTGGCAGCCCTAGGGCGTGTTTAGGCGCCGAGTGGCCGTAGGTATTGATAGAACGCGCGTCGCCCTCCCGCCACACCGCCCGCATCCTCTCCGACGCTGTCCCCCAACTCCTGTACCCCGTGGGCGCGGATATCACGACGTTAACAGACTATAGTTATACTACTGTTGTTACCTATACTGTGCTATGTTATAAAACTCATTTGTGTGAGCGGTAAATCAACAGTCTAAAAATATACACATTTTCGACTCAAAACTCGACACACGCCACAAGTAACTTTGACTAAGATATATTTTTTTGCATGAAGGAGGAAACTGACAGTTCGTGATAGTGGGAAATGCGCTTTTAATTCTTATGGTGCATGAGCCATTTCACATTGTCGCGAACTCAAAAGTTCAATGTTGCAATGTGAAATAGCTCATGCATTATAGGAGTAAGAACCGTCTTTAGTATATAGTAATAAATCTTTTTATTTTATGCATGTGTAAAACTTTAGTAGCCCAACTTAAATACAGTTTTTTTATATATTTCCCGTATCATATTTGTTTCATCATAAAATATTATTTTTATGCAGATTAGATTTGACAGGTAAAACGTATACTTTATGTATCTATTTTACAAATTTGAATCGTTTGAATCTTTTTGAACCCGCATTTTCCACTGGCATGAATTCTCAGTTTCCTCCTTCGTTCAAAAAAATTAACAGAATTTAGGTATGTCTTTGTAGTATTTGAAATATTTCTCTCACTGTTTTACAGCCTAGGCACACGGCGTCTTTTTTACGCGCAGGCGACGCGCGATTCACGAACGCGCGTTGTCTGCGCCTTTTCAGTCCAAAAAGCAGATTGTTGCATTTATATAGTTTCTTTTTACGTTTTCTTTTTAAAAGCAGCAATACAGACAACATAAGAAATGTTGTCCCGCTCGATCGACGCCATCATCGTACTACTGTTGCGTCGTTGAAATGAAAAAAAAAAAAAACCAAACGTGCCTCCACAGCGCGTCTGTATATCTGCGCGTTTGAATCGATACATACGCGTGACTGTAATTTGGACGTCTGCAAAGGTTTCTGACTGCGGCTGACGCACTTTAGTTTAGTTAGCGTAAGAATCGGGCTTGTATCGCATCACCTGCGCGTAAAAAAGACGCCGCCGTGTGCATAGGCTCGCCCTCACCTGCGCGCGGTCTCGAAACTAAAGTTCAAGGAAATAAAAATCCCTTTCTGCTATGTGTAATAATCTACTATTATTATGTTTTCAGGCGATTGCTATGATTGCAATCTACTTGATCGTGCTTCTTCAGTTCAAGATTTCTCTCCCGAAGGATCCTGCTAATACGTAATTTTATTGTATACATATTTAAGTATAGAAAATATTAAGCAGGAAGAGCAGAACAATCAGAAAATAAATGACCGATTTATTATTTACGAAAATAAATATGTAGATCGTATGTGTGCCGTCGTAAATTAAGCATTAAAATTAATGAAACATCCTAAATTTTTGTTTAATTCTTGGCAGATTTAAATGTCAATTTAATTTACTAGAAAAAAATCAACAGCATTAATTACTAAGTAATACAAAACGTTGTGACAAGAATAAGAATCCCGGGGGGGTCTCAGAGGTGTTTCCAAGTGTGGAAACTTACACACTTCAGCACCCACATTTCGCCGACGATTATTAAGTCCCAGCTGATGATTGGTGAGCCCTATCGCCGTGTTTCGGCTACAAATTGGACCCACATCTACACTAGACCACGCAGGCGGTAAATTATATTATTATAAATTCAATTAATATTGTTATAAACAGTCCTAACTATAAATAATATCTCGTGTTAAATTTGTTTTTGCATTAACTATTTAGTGTATAGTAAATAATTTAATTGAATAATATTTTATTTTCAATGGCGAAGGGTCCAAATACATAGGTAACACTAAAAGTTTCCGGAACTGGCCACTTACATAAACAATATTTAAAAATTTATTGCAACATTTGAAAATAGAACTCTTTGGCTGTAGAATGCAGTTTGTTTCATCTGACTGTCTTTTGTTTTTACCTTGTGGCGCCATTTAAAAAATTGTGTGTCTGCATCAACATGGATTTAACTCGGGAAAATTTTCGTAGTATGATTTTCTACGATTTTAAGTGTAATTTGACAGCTCAACAGAGCATCGCTCGGCTTGAAACAGCTTTTGGCAATGAAGCACCATGCAAGACGACTGTTTATAGCTGGTTTGCAGAATTCAAGCGTGGTCGTATCAATCTCAGTGACGAATCTCGCGATGGTCGGCCGTCCACCGCTGTGACCAACAAAAACATCGATGCTGTGCGCCGTATGATTGAAACAGACAGGCATGTGACCTACCATGAAATTCGCGCATCCTTAGAAATAGGCATGAGTCAAATACAATCAATCCTACACAAACATTTGGGTGTGAGAAAGCTGTGCTCGCGGTGGATCCCACACAACTTTACCGAGGCTCAAAAAACAGACCGCGTCACTTGGTGCAGTGCCATGCTTACCAGATTCAACGAAGGTGCGTCAAATTTGGTGTGGGACATAGTAACAGGTGACGAAACATGGATTTATTGCTACGATCCCAAAACAAAGCAGCAATCGAGCGTATGGGTCTTTCAAAATGAGCCGAAACCAACCAAAGTGGCGCGCGTGAAAAGTGCATCTAAGCGGATGATTGCTTCTTTTTTTAATAAAACTGGACACGTGGCTACTGTTGCTTTAGAGAATCGTCGTACCGTGAATAGTGACTGGTTCACGACCATTTGTTTGCCGGAAGTTATTGACGAACTCCGTAAAAATAACCGTAAACGCCGTATCATCCTGCACCACGACAATGCTAGTTCTCACACGGCCAGACAGACAAACGACTTTTTGAAGACGAAAAATGTAGAACTCATGAGTCATCCTGCATACAGTCCCGACCTGGCACCTTGTGACTTTTTTCTGTTCCCAAAAATTAAGGACTAATTACGCGGTCAACGATTTTCATCACCAGAAGAGGCTGTCGAGGAGTATGAAAAACACGTTTCAGAGGTCACCACAGGCGAGTGCCAAAAAAGTTTTCAAAACTGGTTTGATCGAATGAAAAAGTGCATAGACGCCAAGGGAGATTATTTTGAAAAACAATAAATTAATTTTGTACCTTTAATAGTATTTTTTCATATTCATTCCGGAAACTTATAGTGCGTCCCACGTAATACGATTGCCATCGGCTTGTTTAGGAACTGGCATCCACACTACATATCTTTATTCCGTGCTTTCACTTTGTCAAACATTTCCATAAACCTCATTACGAAAAATACACTTGGCTGACAGGGAGTTGCAAAGAACAACATTTTTCATGTTTTTCATGGTTGCTTTTCTGAGTAACGCGATTTTTTTGTCCGGCTTCTCTTTTTAAAATGTTCACCCTTCGCCATTGATAGGAATACATTTCATTATTTACCATCTGCATTTGTGTTATCCCTAGTTATTAAATATAACTAATAAGTTATTAGTTACATGAAGTTCAGTTTATATTACTCCTTGATAATGGAAAAGGGTTGCAGTTATTAAAGTCAATATCAGTGAAACAGCACAAGTGTTTTTTTTATCAAGATGATGATGAGGTTTACCAACTTCCGATAATCACAAATATTAATCTATACCAATACAACACAAGCACCTTGTCGAACAATTGAACAATTTAAACTAAAATAGAGCACGGTAGACAGATGAGTTGCCTTGTAAACATTTAGTATTATTTTAGATTCAATTTCTGAGGAATGAATTAAGTTAAGTTTTTTTTTTGTTTTTGTTATTTTATTAAATAGTTGGGGAAATTTGTTATTGGCCTTACTCATAGTCTTGAAATAATGTTTAGTTTTACTTTTAACGCTGTTAATTTCCTAAATAAATAAATAATAAAGTAGTAAAAAAGTCATGTCTGTACATCTAATATTTCCGCGAATTTTTAAATGTATTGGTTTATTAGTATTGTACGGAAAGGAAGATTTATTCAAATTATCATTTTTAAAATTTTCGTCTATCTGTCTGTCAGTACGTCAGTATGTTACGTTTCAACTCGAGAACCACTGAATTTCGGATTTGGACGCGCTTTTTTTATTGTCATCGTAGGGACTCTATGATGGGTTGACTGGTAGAAAATGCTTTATGCATTAAGTCCGCCTTTTTGTACTTATTTTTTGTGCAATAAAGTATTTATGATGATGATGACTCTGGTCAACATAAAGACTATAATGTTCATAAAAAGATGCCCAAGCTGAAAATGGGGCAAAAATTACATAAACGCGGCAAAGGTTAGTCATGAGAATACATTTGTAAGAGAAAATAAACATAATCGCATTTTTTATATATCCGAAAAACCATTGACCTCTCATAAACAACAAGACACACAGTCTCTAAGAAAAGTTCGTCAGGAAGTGTCCGAACGTGCGACGTGCATAGTAGCAAAAATCATGAACCAAATTAAGACGTTATGTCGTTAACATTAGAAGCAATGTCAGTTGTAGGAAACGTCATTCGATTTTGTCACCCCTTAGCGGTGACTTGATGCATCGCGGACACTTTTTGAGCGAGATTGTGAGTCTAGTTGTTTATGAGACGTCAATGTGAAAAACATGTATTTTTTGTTATAGACTAGTAGGTACTTTATATTGGGTCTTGTGATATCACGACAAAGGCTCAAGATAGAGGTCTCAGGGTTGCCAACTAAATTAAGGAATGTCTAATCCTTTAAGAGTGCGGTTATGAGACCACAAGAACTACAATAAACACCAACGACTCGGTCACGAGCCTCATCAAATATCAAAAATCGTTGGGGAAAATGGGCTGTCAAACGTGTTGTGCGGCTAACTTCAGGCCACAACGAACAATATGGGGGTCGGTTGAATGTGTTGTGGTTTATGGTCGGTCACGAAGTCCATACGGATTTGTTCGGTTTATTTCGTTTATTTTCGTGACCGTTATTACAACGATAGCTGAAGTACATTTTATTTAAAGTCATAACCGCACCCTAAATAAGTTCTCACCATCAGCAAATTTTGCGTTTCAGCAATTAAAATTCCATTCGGTACATGTAAGGCGACTTTGGTTGATATAGCCGAATTCAGTGGTCAGGATCAAGTTTGAACAACCTCGACTCAGGAAGGAAGTGTACTTTTTATTTTGCGTATTTCACAGAAAAAGTTATTGAACCGTGATCCTGGGCACTTGCTGAGTCTCCAGTATGAATTTGGCTATATCAACCAAACTCTCGTTACACATAATAGTACTTATAATATAACTAAGTGATATCTAGTTAGATATATTAATAGAGAAATATTGAAACTACTTGTACGTTACAGCTCAATTATCGCTTAGTTACATTATATTACACATATCATCACGATATGAATACCCGAGGGGGTGTCAGAGGTGTTATCGAGTGTGAACTGTGAGATGCAAGTCACAGTCCACACCCGGTGCACCCGCGTTTCACCAACGATTATTACGTCCCAACGTGATGGTTTTCTCACGATGTTTTCCTCCACCGTTTAGCAACTGGTAAGTGTAACTAATATGGTTAGAAATACGATTTTCGAAATATAAATCAAATTACTGAATAAATAAAAAACACGAGCCCATTCCTATAATGGAAGTCCCTCTGACCGTATCTTAGGTTAATTGTAAAATCTGCTAAGAAGTCCAAAATAAATACTGAAAACTTGTAAATATTTGTGTATCTAGACCTTCTAGGAAGAGGTTCAGCAATATAATCCTAAGAACCAGTACATTCCCAGTACTAAGTAATATACCAGGCAGCATATCTCCAGTTGCCCCACAGAGGGTTTTCAACTTGTAAAATCCCTGCGGTTGGTAACCCTGGCCGAAATGGGACCCTATCTATCGCACACAATCACTTCGGAGATGTTTTGACAGCCACAGACGGAATTCATTAATCAACTTTTCCAATTTTCAACAAGCCCTCAGTATCGGAGTTTAGTGAGCGAGGATAAAGTTTCGAGTCTGAGTAGTATTTCTAGCCACTTGTGTCTGTTATAGGAAAGAGATTTGATTAACAACAGGATGTTATAAGTCCCACCGAGCCATGTCACAAGCAGAAGGAAGACAGTCTTCAATTTTCAAGGGTCCGTAAAAAGAGATTAACGAATTTCTTTCGTTTGTCCGTGACATAAGAAGAGACAGAATATGTCTCTCGACAACACTACGGGGTAGCTCGTTGAGATGGCAGTATGGAGAAAATTTAAACTGGGTATAAGAGATATTAGAGAAATATTTTCAAAGGACTCTCGTCTTCGATTTTGGCGAAAATAAAAACTGCATGCAAAGCATACAAATAGTTTATTGGACTAAATGGAAATAGCATATAGATATAGGTACAATCAGAGACAGCATACTTTAAGTAAAATATAACAATAATTGTATTACAAAAAAAACAATTAGACCCTGGCATCTGCGCTGGCTACATAGCCGTCCTGCAGCACGACAGTAGCAAAAACTAATAATTAGAAGGGCGGGATGCATACAAATTATTATTATAGAAATTATTATTTTAAACGCACGCATGTGTTGTAAATTTGTAAGGGTGTGTGTTACCGATAACAAGGTATGTAAGGGAGTATTAGAAGGTGTGAGGTAAGAGGTGTCTGAATGTGTGACTGAGTGTTTATGTTATTGGTGTAATTTGAGAATACCAAATCGTATTAGTTTATCTAGTTATCACCAGCAGCTCCTCCGTATCATCATACTCAAAGTTCGTTAACCATAATTTGAACTTATGGGTAGGCGGTAGGTATATTGTTTTGGTTCCACGTCTGAAGCTCTAATAAATTTCTTAATAATATAAGGCCCTAAGAAACTCTGAAAACCCTGGGTAAACCAGGTTTTGCAAAAAGGTGTATCTAAATTATATTTTGTTCGGTTGTTTATTCATGAACGATTCTTGTGCAAGTTTGATAATTTCCTTGTAATAGAGAGTAGGAATAGCTGTCGAACTGATTGTTTTTAATATACATAAATGACCTTCCTTACTTAGTTAGAGACTTATCTGAGATAGTTCTATTCGCAGATGACACGTCACTTATTTTTAAAGTGAATCGACATAACGATATTCTTGATGACGCGAATTCAACTCTCTCTCTGATTCTTGATTGGTTCACTGCAAATAATTTAGTTCTAAATGCAAAAAAGACGAAATGTATAAAGTTTACTTTACCAAATGTAATTCAAGTAGATGTCAGTTTATTTTTGCAGGGGTCCAAGCTGGAGTTAGTTAACGAAACTAAGTTCTTAGGTATTACTATAGACTCTCGTCTTCAGTGGGGTCCCCACATAGAAGCTCTCTGTGGTAGACTTAGTTCAGCCGCATACGCTGTTAGACGCATAAGGCAGATTACTGATGAAAATACTGCTAGATTAGTATATTTCAGTTATTTTCACAGCATTATGTCATATGGCATAATGTTGTGGGGTAGAGCCGCGGATATAGAAGCAGTCTTCGTCTTGCAAAAGAGAGCAATTCGGTCTATTTATAACATGAAGTACCGAGATTCATTAAGAGAAAAGTTTAAAGAAATTAATATATTCACGGTCCCATGTGAATTTATTTATCAAGTTATTAGATATGTTAGAAAAAATATTGATAATTTCCCAAGGCTTGGTGTGCACCACTCTGTTGAAACCAGAAACAAACATAAACTAGCTTTTCCAAAATTAAGACTTGCCAAAGTAGGTACCTCTTTTGTAGGACATGGTATAAGATTTTACAATAAGCTTCCAAAAGAGGTCCTTAGTTTGCCTGAAAATAAGTTTAAACTATATATTAAGCAGGGACTACTTAAGAAAGCTTATTATAAAATCAATTATTATTTGGATGATAATGAAACATGGTGTAATAAATAATAATAATCTTATTCAATATTGTAATTAATAATTAGCATATTTTAATACTGTATGATTCCTCTAAAGGCTTAAAATTAATTAATATGTAAATTTACTTTGTTAAAGGTAATAGACAATATGAGACGGGTTGACTAAGATATATATTTTTTCTCGTGACTAATTCCTGCAGTCTTATATTTTTTTATGCCTTTACTTGAATAGGTATGTATATGATTTTGTATCATATGTTTTATTTTGAAAAAAGGAATGTTTGCTAAGTTTCTTGGCCCTTCTTCTTAGCAATACTAATCGAATGGTGCGGATGGTTAGGCATTATGTATATATAATATTTTTATTCCTATATTTCTATATTTTATGCAAGTATATAACTTTATTACATTTTAGTAGCCCAACCTTAATATTTTTTGTATGTATTTCCCGTTTTTATTTATGAACTTATTTCTTCATTGCATTATGTATATCTTTATATTTTTATTCCTAGATTCCCCTATTTTATTTATTTATTTATTTAAAAACTTACGACTATCATTTATTTATGCAGGTGTATATTTTATGTCCCGTATTATTATATATTTTTTATATTCTAAAGATATATTATATTGTTAAAATTAACTTTGACTTGTAGAAAGTATACTTAATGTATCTATTTTGCAAAAATAAATATTTTGATTTTGATTTTGAAACATTGCACTCAGACAAAAAAGTTTATGTGTTGAGTACTTGTACGGCTTTTAAATAGAACTTTAAGTAAGGCTCTCTGTGCTCTTTTAACTTCTATAAAGTAGTTTAAGTAGCTTTCTGAAAATAACCCAATTAATCCGAAAAAGAAAAATTCCCATTTCAAAAAATATATACAGCTGTATTATGACATGAATAAAGAGTATTGGTAGTACTGCCCAAGTCGTGTAAAGAAACATTATGTTTTAAATAAAAGAAAATGACAATTTTTCGTATTTTCTTTTACTTCGTACAATTTTTTACTTGTAAAAGCTAAATTTGTAATGATATGTGTGGCCTATACATTTTTATTCAAATAATCGTTTAGATATGTTAAATGTACACCAATATTTTACGGGTTTCTATGAAAAGTATTTTTTTCCGAAAGGCTTGTCTATTTTTGCACCTACCTAAAATTGCAGTTAAATCAGCCTAGTAGTTTTTAGAATTAGGCTATGAACCAACGGTTATACACTGAAGCTATACTGTTAGGGTTTCCAAGTTTAATTTTTTCGAGATATCTTAATTATTGTTTGGAAAAGGAGGTCGGTCCGATTTGCTAGATAAATAAATAAATAATAGTGAAAACATGCAACAAATGTTTCTTTTATTTGAATGAGGTTAACTAATCTTAAAAAACTACATAACCGAAATAGAACTTATGTGCAGAATTACATGGGCCGTCCGGAAAAAACTACTAATTGAATTCATACAATGTTGTATTTATGTGGACAATTTGTTCGTACAAATCCCAATATAATCTCAATTAATTCACAAATACTTTTTGCAATTAAAAATAGTATAACGTACAGCAGCCTGCATTAAAAGCTACATATTAAGATTTTAACCCTTATTACAACGTCAGAAGAACTGCCAAAATTTAGGTTGTCTTTGGGACAACCGCACATTGCTTAGAACTGTGTTACCAGGTAATCTTTGTACGTTACCTATTTTCCCAAGTGAATTTACCTTCTTAAATTTATTTTACGGAAAACTAAGAAAGTCTTGGGCAACCTTTCATCTTTCCGTTGCTTCCCACCGGGATATCGAACGAATGTCGCGGCTAAGATTATTTATTTTAGAATGTTAAGGTGGTAAAACCAAATCTCGGTGCAAAATGCACATCATAATATTGTTTTCCTTACTTTGGAATAAAAAGTATGCAGAAATTGCGTTTCAAAGCAATTAGCGGGAATTGATTAGTAATAATTAGGGTTTTACATTCAAATTCTATCATTTTATGATTTATATTTATCGTTGTAATCGAGTGTAATCAAAATATAAGGCTTAAAATAACATAATTTTAATGCGAGAACCCTATCATTAATCAATTTTCGCTAATTGCTTTAAAACGCAATTTTTGCATACTTTTTATTCAAAAGCAAGAAAAACAATATTATGATGTGCATTTTGCACAGGGATTCGGTTTTACCACCATAATATAAAAGCATGCTTCGAACTGAATTAAAGGCACTTGTACTTTTTTCACAGTAAGTTTGTAGTTTAATAATAGTATTAATATTAGAACATTGTGGTTATTTCGGGGGTCAGATATATTTATGATTAAAAGGCTTTTCGAGTTTCAGACAGGTATTATTGTTCCACGATTGGATTGGGATTCAAAAGTACCGTTTGCATAAGAGTTCAAAGATTTTATTATTATTATATTACTAAATGTAAACATGCAGTGGGCCGTGCACTACGCGTCTGTGCTGCTACGCACTGTAGCCCGTAGCCTTGGCGCTTGTTAGCTATATAGCACGCGTAGCCTTGGCGTGTCGTAGCATTGAAGCGGTGTTAGCTACAGCACGCGTTGCTTTGGCGTGGCGTAGCATTGTAGCGGTGTTAGCTATAGCACGCGTAGTCTTGGCGTGGAGTAGCGTTGTAGTGGTGTTAGCTATAGCACGCGTAGCCTTGGCATGGCGTAGCGTTGTAGTGGTGTCACCTATAGACCGTGTAGCCTTGGTATGGCGCAGCGTTGTAGCGTTTTCAGCTATAGACCGCGTAGCCTTGGCATGGCGTAGCGTTGTAGCGGTGTCAGAAATAGACCGCGTAGCCTTGGCATGGCGTAGCGTTGTAGCGGTGTTAGCTATAGCACGCGTAGACTTGGCTTAGCGTAGCGTTATAGCGGTGTAGCTATGTTGTAGGAAGCGGTATCTTCAGTTAATTCTGCTATTTTAAATCCAATCAAAATACCAATACACATTAAATACTCGTCCATATAAGTTTTACAAATGTGTTTAATAGTAATTTATTCAAACGGATTTAAGAAGAAACATGACATAAATAATGATTATCATCAAAAATTAAATTAACCTAATTGATCCACATAAAAATTCAATAGGTATAATCTAAAATAAATAAACTTAAAATATAAATATATATGTTTATTTAAATTTTTATTTTAAGACGTATATATTTAAATTAAATTAATCTTTAATTTTAAGTTTGTGGTATAATTCATATCCTTAAAATTAATTCAGTTAGTAGTCTATAATATAATCAAAATACCTACTTATAGTTAGAAACTACTAGTGCACATAGGGGAACAAGGGACCAAAGTTCATTCAGCAAAGTTTACATTAGCAACGACTTCTCAAATGAAAATTAATTTTCGTTTGTTCAGAGCGAGAGAAATGGGAATATTCACCAAAATTAATATTGAATCACTCCAGCACCGATCCACACCAGTAGTACTGGATGGGACGAACGTGGAAGAAAATGCACATCATTCTAAAAAATATTGTTTCGGCCTCAGTAAAACACCAATGACACATTTAATTTCAAATTTTGCGAAAATGTCAATGTATACAATGACACCTATTATCGTGTAGCAAATATTAGATTTAGAGCTGCCATAACCTAAAACTTTTCATTGCAAAATAGGCTTTAACGCAGATGGATAAAAGTTAAATGAGCTTGTATTATTTTAGGTTTTTCAACCCTAAATTTATGGTTTGCTGCTCACAATATCCCATCCATCCATCAATCCATCAGCCCGTGTTCGTCCACTGCTGGACATAGGCCTACAATATAGACACGACTTACTAGTAGATGAATCATTTCTGATTAAAGTTTTGTGACATTTCTAAGTATTTTTTATTCTATTACATAATCTTTTAGGCATTTAAATTAAATATTCTACGGATCTAAAAGAAACACTTAAATAACTATAAATTATAATATAGATCTTAAAATAAAAAAAAAAATAATCCTAATGAAAAAAAAACTAAAACCAGCATACACACAATAATCATAAAAAAGACTGCCTCCAGACCACTGCCCTGCGGGAGAATGCCCAAAATACTGGCCGCGTTACCTCTCTGTATCTCTGTATGGCAAGACTTATACGCTGGCCCAGATAAGAGCCAGCCCGTCGCGCCGGTCGCCGCTGGTATCTATCAGCTTGACAACGCGCCTCTGGACCCCATGTTCCCATTGTCTCAACCCAAAAGGCGTAAACATTATTTTAAAAGTATTTTTTATTACACTTTATTTTAATTTAATGGAATTCCTTTTCCAAAAGGCTCATTTTTAATAAGTTGAATAATTAATCCTTAGTTCCGCGTCTAAAAATCGAATACGCTCGAAATAGTATAGGCATAACTAGAATATAATTATTGCGACGTTTGCGATACTTTTGTTGTTGAATATTGGCAATAATAATTGTTTTATAGCGAAATCCATCGCATTGGATATTTTTTTTAAATTGTTGTCTTTTTATTTGTTTTAATGATCTTTTCTAGTTTGTAATGTACTCTAATAATAATATTTAGAGTATTCCAAAGCGATTGATTTCAAGCATGGTGGAAAAATTCAACGGTCGAAAATAAGTACTTCGGTAGCACACTTAGTAGCGCGCTTATATTGGTAGCAAAGAGGTCGCAGGTTCGGATCCCGGCCAGAGGATGTTTTTCAAATTCTTGTCTTACTTATTGATCTTTTCTAGTTTGTAATGCACTCTAATAACAATATCTAGAATTATAATTGTTGCAATGAAATTGGCAATTACTTATATGTGTGTGTGGCTAGTCTTTGCCTTAGGGGACTTATTAAAATTATTCTGTTGTCGTTTTTTCGGGTAAAGGCCAAGTAAGATCCAAATTTCTTAACAGTATACGACTATGAAAGAGTGTACCAAGTGTCCTATAGAATCCATTTTTACCTTGCACTGGACAGAAGCTCAGCTGCAGTTCTCTCCCTGTCTCGTTAAATATTTCTATGCAATTATGTAAAAATATTTTTCTCGAAGTGCATCCATAAATACGCTTAAATACCTTAGAGTTACGTAAAAAGAGTGTAGGTTTTAAAACAAAATAGGGCGAAACAAGTACTTAATACTTTGGTCTGTAAGTACCTGTAAATTCTCTGAAAGTAAGTATGCAATTTTTTTATTGTTTATGATAAAATGGTATACCGATGGTTCATAAATAATAACACTCTCACAAGAATGAAAACAAAAAAAAATGGTTTAAATCCTATCTATAAACAAATAACAGGTAACAACAGCATTCTTTAACAGCGTATACATTCATAAACAGACAAATTTAAAGCTAGATTAAATAATAATAAAACACAAAACATTACGTACATTTTTGGCGTCTGACTACGTTACATAAAAAGAATACTGTCATGCTGGTTGTCCTAAAAGGTGACTAGGGGATTATATAAAAAGGTATGTCAACAATTTATGTCTCTGTACTATTTGGTCATAAGTTCATCGGATCTTGGCCTCGTCTTCGGAGACGGCGTATGTACTTATATATTAACCTCTTTTTGTTTAACCTTGGCAGGTTTCGGCCAAGGCTTGTTACCACACCGTTATGACGACACCGTACCACCAAACGACCTGTCTTGTTCCAGCATGACGTCATGAGAAACCGTACCGGGAGGATAGTTGCAGGCAGTTGCATAATATCAGTCATCCGTTGGATACCAACTACCGTAGATTTTGCGGAAGTCTCGGACAGACTGATGATTGCCTCTCCTGCTTTCTGGGCAGGCGCGCCTCCTCCTAGGTATTATCGACGCTTTTCATCAGACGTGGTAATGGAAAAGCGCAAGCCCATTAATATTATTGTACTTGTTTGTCTTTATTAAAATGCTGAAATGTTAACCTCACCAAGCTTTGGCGCACTCCGTCAACAAAACAAAATTTGCATATAGCCAACTACTTTTTCAAAACTTTACTCAGGTAAGACTTTTGTTAGTATTCATAACTACCAACTGTATTTCTTAAAGGATCAGTATTTTATTCTAACTTTGCAAACTAGATACGAAAAATTTAATGGAAAAAGTCCAGAGTAGGCAAGGCCTTCAGAGCAAAATTATTCAGCAATTTAACAGAACTATTCTTACTGTTTAGGTACAATGGCGTTAGGTTTGTTGACCAAGTGAGGTATCCAGCCTTCGATCTATGTCATTGATGATTAAATTAATAACAATGATTATAGTAGCAGGTGGTGGAGCTGATGCCGGACTTGACTGTGGAGGTACAACCATCTTACTCGCAAACCGCCTCGAAGTTATTCGGGGGAAAGTAAGGAGATAGCTCTCAGGCAAAACCAGGCGGCCCACCATTGTCTGGGACCGATGGATGGCGGTATATTCATCCCCAATTGCCGGGCCTTATAAAAAAACGAACTGATGACGGGCAGCGGAGTCACTGGTGCGAGGGTTTCAGCACCGCGCTCAACAACCCACCTGCCTAGCGTGTGTGAGTATGGGCATTTCTTCCAGGAGGACAGCCAAAAGTGGCGAAATCTTGGAAAGAAAAGAGAAAGAGGCTGATGGATGGATGGATGGATGATATACTTTTTAATCACCTAAGATTATATGATTGACGCAGGTACCCTGAATAAGTATAAAATATTTCATATTAATGATTTAGTAACGACAAACTCGGACACCACGGCCTTTCTTGTCAGCGTAGTGCTGGCCGCCTGCCGCGCCACGCCAGTATAAATGATGTCATCCGGCGGGCTCTTGCCACCTTCAACATGCCGGCTATTCTAGAGCCGAAGGGCATAACGTGTGACGATGGCAAGAGGCCCGATGGGATGACATTAATCCCATGGAAGAACGGCAGAGCATTGGTGTGGGATGCAACATGTGTTGACACACTAGCACCGTCCCACACCGGTGTTACTGCCGTTAGAGCTGGTGCGGCTGCGGCAGAGCCATGGTGTGGGAAGCAACATGTGTTGACACACTAGCACCGTCCCACACCGGTGTTACTGCCGTTAGAGCTGGTGCGGCTGCGGCAGAGCCATGGTGTGGGAAGCAACATGTGTTGACATACTAGCACCGTCCCACACCGGTGTTACTGCCGTTAGAGCTGGTGCGGCTGCGGCAGAGCCATGGTGTGGGATGCAACATGTGTTGACACACTAGCACCGTCCCACACCGGTGTTACTGCCGTTAGAGCTGGTGCGGCTGCGGCAGAGCCATGGTGTGGGATGCAACATGTGTTGACACACTAGCACCGTCCCACACCGGTGTTACTACCGTTAGAGCTGGTGCGGCTGCGGCAGAGCCATGGTGTGGGAAGCAACATGTGTTGACACACTAGCACCGTCCCACACCGGTGTTACTGCCGTTAGAGCTGGTGCGGCTGCGGCAGAGCCATGGTGTGGGATGCAACATGTGTTCACACACTAGCACCGTCCCACACCGGTGTTACTGCCGTTAGAGCTGGTGCGGCTGCGGCAGAGCCATGGTGTGGGAAGCAACATGTGTTGACACACTAGCACCGTCCCACACCGGTGTTACTGCCGTTAGAGCTGGTGCGGCTGCGGCAGAGCCATGGTGTGGAAAGCAACATGTGTTGACACACTAGCACCGTCCCACACCGGTGTTACTGCCGTTAGAGCTGGTGCGGCTGCGGCAGAGCCATGGTGTGGGAAGCAACATGTGTTGACACACTAGCACCGTCCCACACCGGTGTTACTGCCGTTAGAGCTGGTGCGGCTGCGGCAGAGCCATGGTGTGGGATGCAACATGTGTTGACACACTAGCACCGTCCCACACCGGTGTTACTGCCGTTAGAGCTGGTGCGGCTGCGGCAGAGCCATGGTGTGGGATGCAACATGTGTTCACACACTAGCACCGTCCCACACCGGTGTTACTGCCGTTAGAGCTGGTGCGGCTGCGGCAGAGCCATGGTGTGGGATGCAACATGTGTTGACACACTAGCACCGTCCCACACCGGTGTTACTGCCGTTAGAGCTGGTGCGGCTGCGGCAGAGCCATGGTGTGGGATGCAACATGTGTTGACACACTAGCACCGTCCCACACCGGTGTTACTGCCGTTAGAGCTGGTGCGGCTGCGGCAGAGCCATGGTGTGGGATGCAACATGTGTTGACACACTAGCACCGTCCCACACCGGTGTTACTGCCGTTAGAGCTGGTGCGGCTGCGGCAGAGCCATGGTGTGGGATGCAACATGTGTTGACACACTAGCACCGTCCCACACCGGTGTTACTGCCGTTAGAGCTGGTGCGGCTGCGGCAGAGCCATGGTGTGGGATGCAACATGTGTTGACACACTAGCACCGTCCCACACCGGTGTTACTGCCGTTAGAGCTGGTGCGGCTGCGGCAGAGCCATGGTGTGGGATGCAACATGTGTTGACACACTAGCACCGTCCCACACCGGTGTTACTGCCGTTAGAGCTGGTGCGGCTGCGGCAGAGCCATGGTGTGGGATGCAACATGTGTTGACACACTAGCACCGTCCCACACCGGTGTTACTGCCGTTAGAGCTGGTGCGGCTGCGGCAGAGCCATGGTGTGGGATGCAACATGTGTTGACACACTAGCACCGTCCCACACCGGTGTTACTGCCGTTAGAGCTGGTGCGGCTGCGGCAGAGCCATGGTGTGGGATGCAACATGTGTTGACACACTAGCACCGTCCCACACCGGTGTTACTGCCGTTAGAGCTGGTGCGGCTGCGGCAGAGCCATGGTGTGGGATGCAACATGTGTTGACACACTAGCACCGTCCCACACCGGTGTTACTGCCGTTAGAGCTGGTGCGGCTGCGGCAGAGCCATGGTGTGGGATGCAACATGTGTTGACACACTAGCACCGTCCCACACCGGTGTTACTGCCGTTAGCGCTGGTGCGGCTGCGGCAGAGCCATGGTGTGGGATGCAACATGTGTTGACACACTAGCACCGTCCCACACCGGTGTTACTGCCGTTAGAGCTGGTGCGGCTGCGGCAGAGCCATGGTGTGGGATGCAACATGTGTTGACACACTAGCACCGTCCCACACCGGTGTTACTGCCGTTAGAGCTGGTGCGGCTGCGGCAGAGCCATGGTGTGGGATGCAACATGTGTTGACACACTAGCACCGTCCCACACCGGTGTTACTGCCGTTAGAGCTGGTGCGGCTGCGGCAGAGCCATGGTGTGGGATGCAACATGTGTTGACACACTAGCACCGTCCCACACCGGTGTTACTGCCGTTAGAGCTGGTGCGGCTGCGGCAGAGCCATGGTGTGGGATGCAACATGTGTTGACACACTAGCACCGTCCCACACTGGTGTTACTGCCGTTAGAGCTGGTGCGGCTGCGGCAGAGCCATGGTGTGGGATGCAACATGTGTTGACACACTAGCACCGTCCCACACCGGTGTTACTGCCGTTAGAGCTGGTGCGGCTGCGGCAGAGCCATGGTGTGGGATGCAACATGTGTTGACACACTAGCACCGTCCCACACCGGTGTTACTGCCGTTAGAGCTGGTGCGGCTGCGGCAGAGCCATGGTGTGGGATGCAACATGTGTTGACACACTAGCACCGTCCCACACCGGTGTTACTACCGTTAGAGCTGGTGCGGCTGCGGCAGAGCCATGGTGTGGGATGCAACATGTGTTGACACACTAGCACCGTCCCACACCGGTGTTACTGCCGTTAGAGCTGGTGCGGCTGCGGCAGAGCCATGGTGTGGGATGCAACATGTGTTGACACACTAGCACCGTCCCACACTGGTGTTACTGCCGTTAGAGCTGGTGCGGCTGCGGCAGAGCCATGGTGTGGGATGCAACATGTGTTGACACACTAGCACCGTCCCACACCGGTGTTACTGCCGTTAGAGCTGGTGCGGCTGCGGCAGAGCCATGGTGTGGGATGCAACATGTGTTCACACACTAGCACCGTCCCACACCGGTGTTACTGCCGTTAGAGCTGGTGCGGCTGCGACAGCGGCCGAGGGAAATAAGAGGCGCAAGTATGCAGCCCTTAGCTCGGACTGCATATTTGTGCCTTTCGGAGTCGAGACCCTCGGGCCGTGGGGTCCAGATACAAAACTCCTTTATAAAGAACTATCTCTACAGCTGATCGATGTTTGTGGGGACCCGAAGGCTGGTGCATATCTTGGCCAGAGAATCAGCCTGGCCATTCAAAGAGGAAACGCTGCCAGCCTTCTAGGTACCCTTCCACATGACGGTGGCGATTTAGATAGGATTTTCTAATTAGTTTAGTTTATTTTGATTATAGGTTTAACAAGGATTTTAGGTTAATTTTACCCTTTTTAATTTAGGTAAGTTTTATTTATAATTTATATTCTATCATTGTGTATTTGAAATAAAGAATTTTATGTTTTATTGAAAAAAAAAGTAACGACATAATTATGAGAATTCGGGGATAGAGAATCAAGTAAATAATATAATTAGTTAGTGACGTAGTCGTGCATTGCATTATATTTAGCCGAACCAAATACAGAAGCACCGATGCCCTTTAGCGAAGTATTTACTTTAATATTTACCTATATATTGACATTTATCGTCCGAAGCACTCCGTTTCAAGTGCGTATATCGACTGTCGAGTGTGCTTTATAGATAACGCAATAAAACACCCGATTGCCGTATGAAATAAGACTATGGATTGGTTATTTTTCAATTTCACTGCTTTCGTTATAAATATAGTAAGCATGAGAAAATAACACTTTTGTCTGCGTCTCTTCATTTTATTTTTTGTTTGCTTCGCTCAGCTGCCTTTTGTGAAAGCGCAATGATATAACTTTTACGACTTTTCACAAAGCATTTCCTAAATTTTATTTACCTTATGTCTTACAAAAAAGAGCAAATAGTATATAACGAATTATAAAACTTGTCAAAAATACATTATCATAATAAACAAAGTATTCTCTATGATGTTTTATATTACTTACATTTCAACAGGAAACTTAAAAACTAGCATATTTCAAAAGAGAAAGAGTCATGGAAATATGTTATTTCCATGACTCTTTCTCTTTTGCACATTATCAATGGCAATATTCATAAGTATGCAAGTAGGACTCGGTATATCTACTCGTACAGCTCTTGCGTTACACGTTTGACAGTTTTCATAATCATCATCAAGTAATTTAAAGTTATTCAGTATAATACGTGGTATAATATGTGATATGTTCCCAGTTTTCCTCTGTGGGTACGTTTTATCACTGACATAAATTGTATACAAATCGACGTAATTAGGGTCCGCTATGGAGTCCGCTACTGTATAACTGTTGTAGTAGCAAGCAAATCCTCCGTAGTTTTATCGTAGACTTGCTACCTCGTAGCATAAATACTTCTACGCATTACTACTCGCACTTGACCGGTTTTTATGGAATAGATGATTACTTTTTCTCCATAATAAAAGTTAGTATTACTGAACGAGCGAGCGAAGCGAGCAAGTTCTCCGAGTCTACTGGAACAATCCGGCGTTTGTATGTATGTATGTACGTTTGTTCGACGATAACTCGAGTACCGTTGATCGGAATGTCATTAGATTTGGCAGGCTAGTAAATAAGGCAAATGGAATTTTTTATTTCAAACATGAGCCAAATTGGTCAAGCGCGAATCGGGCGAGCGCGAGTTCACAGTTCGGGGCGATCTACTAGTGAATACTATGTTTTTTTTTAGAAACTAAAAATCCACTTATTATAGGTATGATAAGTACACGGAAAGACGAATGAACAAACAGTTTTCAATTGTGTTATTGATTCACTGACACAGAAGAAATAATAATGCAACGTAGAGGAGATCTACTCTTCAAAGGCACATAAATAAAAAGCCACTCAGCAATAAAGTGCAATTCAGCTCGTACCAGCGCTACATAGCCAAAACTTTACTTACCTACGAATTGCCTCTCTTTATTTCGCGTAACTGTATCCCTTCTTAACTCACTGAATTACTCAGCCGAGCGGGTCACCAACGTACACAATTGTAGCTTCTTGTAGCCAACGTGGAGTGGAACAGGCCTGCCCCCTGATTCTGTATCGTAAACTCAGTTGCCACACCAAGTGCCTATCGTCTAAAACATACATGTCCGCTTATCTGAGGATAAGTTCGCACTTGAAATGACTTCACAATTCATAAATAGTTCAATATCCATTAATAGTTATTTTGGAAGTTCATTTTTTATCTGTTTTTGGTGAATAGCAACTATAGCTAGCAACCGACACTGAGTTACATAATAGCCCCGCTGGTCCCTTAAGAGAATAGGTTCCGATTGCATTGATCGCTGTTACTCCATGCCGAAAAACCTTCAGTGCGAGAGGGACGAATTCTGGAAAATTATCAAAATGACGACTTTTATAACGAATTTTATTATTTAAAAAAAAACTAAAGTTTGTATCAAATATCTGTTCGGATAACAGTATAATAAAGTTTATACAGATTTTAATAAATAAATAATATAATATGATTTTGCTCAAATAATGTTAAAACTCGACATGAAACCTTTTTTTGGAGTCATCTTTGATTTTTTATGGCTCAATGTTAGAATGACTTCTGAAGATTCTGTCTCGATAAGAGTGTACATTATATTCTTGATAGAAGTCCAAATTTTTTTCAAATATCTAGTATTGCTAGATTCTTCAAACAAGGAAGAATAAATTATGGTTTTTCGGAACCTATCCTCTTAAAAAGGCCACTTTGGATGATTGATTCTGTTCTATTGCCGTCTCTTTTGCATGGGTGAATAAATTCTAACTCTGTCCTACTTTCAAATCATTTTATGATTCACCCAAGTCGGCCTTTTTAGAGGCCCTGGTACTGTTTGTCGGGTGCATTAATTCAGTTGTACTGATAGCAAGGTTGATTGATTCGATAAGTTTAACATGGTCCTATGAACTCGACATGTCATTTCTAGACAACTAGGCAAGGTTACCGATCTGTAGCAATTAACGTGGGTGTCCAAATTAATAGGGACAGTGCACTTTTTCGTAACTCAAGTAAAATCTTCGTTTTAATTAATAATTCGAAATTTTACTCCTTAATTTTTTTAGGTTCCGTAACAGACGGATGGCAAACGGTAACCTATTACTAAGCTTCCACTTTTTATCTGTCTATCCGTATTCGCTAAAGTGGAAGCCTGTTGAAATTTTTACAGAATACGTGTTCCAATGGCTTCTTTCAAAATTAAAATCTGTTTGTATACAAGATAAATGAATTTTTTTCAGCGTAAATAAGGGTACATACACTTATTAATTATTAACTTTATATTCAACTAGATTTTGCCCGCGGCTCGGCCCGCGTGCCATTCGGTTTAACGACATGCTTTTTTCCGAGATAAAAGTAGCCTATGTGTTAAGTTATGATATAAGCTATATTTATTCTAAATTTCATCCAAATCCGTTCAGCCGTTTCAACGTGAAAGAGACACACACACACACACAAACTTTCGCATTCATAATATTAAGTGTGATGACTATGTGTGATATGGGTATTTAAACAGCCATTAAAAAACTCGTTACCGTATCACACATTCTCAGTTAACAATAAGTAAGTTGTAAGACTACTATTACTATTTTAAAACAAAATAAAATTACACGTCAATTTTAATGTACATAAAAAACAATTGAACTAAGTATGCGGAAATTCAATAAAAATAGTTTAACATTCTCAAAATAATAAAATGCATGAATAAAAAATAACTATAAAAAAAATGTAATGCAATAAATATAACAAAGTTGATAATTAAATATACTGTAAATAAATACAACTCCGGATATTCGATTTCATTTACTAAGGAAGCTTCCATAAACCACGTGGCTTCAATTTGTCCTCTTTGGTTCCAGAATTAAAGGTTTATTCAATCTTTGCCCCGTTTTCGGCTTGGACGTTATCTTATTAACACTTCTTATAGCCTATGTGTTGACCGGGTCACTACAATGATAATTTAAAAAAACCGCATCCTAATCCGTTTAGTGGTTCTCGAGTTATAAAATCGTTTATTTAATCTTTGTCCCATTTCCGGCTTGGGTGTTATTTTATGATCACCGATGATAATAAAAAAAAACCGCATCCAAATCCGTTGAATGTTCTCGAGTTAAAACGGAACAGACAGACAGACAAAAATTCTAAAAATTGTTGTTTTGTCCTCAGTACAGTACCAATAACCCATTTCATTTAAAATTTCGCGAAAATATTCAATGTACAGACACGACTCTTTTACTACTTTATTATTAGTAAGTAATGTACATATAGGTATATATACGAGGGGTGGCTGAAAAGTAATCTACCTGACTATGAAAGAAAATACATGGATTAATAATTTATTTTTTATTTTTCAATATAGTCCCCTGCAACTGAAATGCACTTACGACATTTGTCAATAAGTGACAGCATACAATTAAAATGATAATTATTATTTTGATCGTCACAATAGTCATTCACAGCGTCCTTCATCTCTTCGTCTGTTGAAAATCTGCGCCCTCTGAAATTTTTCTTTAAATTTTTAAATAAGAAGTAGTCAGACTGAGCCAGGTCTGGACTATAGGGTGGGTGGTTGATCTCTGTAAAGCCGTTTTTTGTCAGAGATGACCGCGCCTTAAAGGCCGTGCGCGCGGGTGCATTATCATGCAAAATCAAAACGCCTTTGCTAAGTTTGCCCCTCCTGTCTTCTTTTATTTTTTTGCGTAGCTGGTCAAGTAAGTTTGCATAGTATTCAGCATTCATCGTGGTGTTTTTTGGCAGGTAATCTATCATAAGAATCCCCTCAATATCCCAAAAAATGGTTGCCATTAGTTTGCCCGCTGACAGCCGGACCTTAAACTTCCTTGGTGGTTTTTCCCCTTTAAATTTCCATTGCATCGATTCTTGTTTGCTTTCGGGATCCCACTGACGAATCCAAGTTTCATCACAGGTCACTATTCGCAAGATAGTTTCTTCCTCTTTATCCTTTACCAAGTCTAAAAATGACTGACAACATTCCACACGCCTTTGCTTATCAAACGGGGTCAACATTTTAGGCACCCAACGCGCGCTCACCTTGGACATTCCCAAATGTTCATGAATTATTTCATGAACTCGTTCCTTGCTAATGCCAACATCTCTAGCTATTTCCCACTGCTTAATTCGCCGATCGGCAAGGATCAGTTTCTTCACTTTTTCCACATTATCTGCGGTAACTGCAGAAATGGGCCTTCCCCTACGGGGATCGTCTTCTAAGCTCACACGGCCTTGTTTAAACAGCTTTGACCAAAACATTATTACAAATTCGGAAGGACATGAATCTCCGAACACCTTAAACATGCGCTCTCGGATCTGCGTCGGCGTATTCCCTTCTTTACCGAGGAATTTAATCACAGCGGATACTCAATTTTATCCATTTTTAATTTTATTGCAACTTGATGAAAACGAAGACGCGACAAAAAAATTTGAACTCGTAGAAACAAATAAGTGTCATGATTTTTAAAAAAGGAATAAACAAATAATACGAGAATATAGTGGCCAGTAACATTTTTTAAACTTTCTTTAACAAAGGAGATTTTATATCAGCCACCCCTCGTAGATGATTAATACTCGCAATTGTCGGCACTTGGTGAAACATCGTCAACATCTTAAAAAATACACTTGTACTCTCTAATACATTATTATTTACTATCTTCAATGAAAATATATAACTCAATTCATATATACAACTAGCTTTTGCCCGCGGCTCGGCCCGCGTGTTATTCGGTTTAACGACATGCTTTTTTCCGGGTTAAAAAGTAGTATATGTGTTAAGTTAGGGTATAAGCTATATCCATTCTAAATTTCATCCAAATCCGTTCAGCCATTTCAGCGTGAAAGAGTAACAAACATACCCACACACACACAAACTTTCGCATTTATAATTATAATAATATTATAATAGAACGCGGCTATGAAGTTAATCCTGACACATTGCGCAACTATGAAGTTTCTGAATAATGACAATGTCAACCACATAGGAAAAAATTACATAATTACTTATTGCGTGTGACAGAATAGTGAGTGGCAATAATATCACAGACAATATATCGATACACGTTAAAAAGTTCGTATAGCTAAAAATATTGTTATGTTTTATGATGATGTGCATTATTGTAAATAAAACGTAAAATTAGATATATTAGTAATATTCTCCTTCAGTTAATTATAAATATTAATGAATAAATGAGTTTGTTTCTTTATTACTAACCTCTGGGAATTGAACTCTTTTTACCTAGAGAAAACTTTTTGAATTTGAATGTAAAGTACAATATTTCCTGTCAATTAATTCAATGACACGTCAATAGGTATGATAAAACAATTTTAAGTATTGCCTTGATCGCTTTTCCAAAGGTTGATACTTTTGATTGTGCTAAACTTGTGCATGTTTTTGGCTATTAATACCTAGTGCCATCCCCCATCTCACCCATTGACCAAGGGGCAGATTGAAGCAAGGGCTTGAACTTGGAATTTGAAATGCTTACTACTTGGAATTGTTAAAATGCCAAAACGATCGAAGAAATTCGTTCTTAACAGTCAGTCTCGTGAGCTTATCATACGTGTTCGTGACTTTTTTGAACGAGAAGCTCAAAACGGCGGACCGATATTGCCCGTGACATCGGTGTTGGATCGAGTTGCAGATGCTCTCGATATCAGCAAAAAAACTATTATAAAAATCACGAAAGAAAAATTGGGTGAGACTGGCATCGAAGATAATGTTCTATATTCTCCCAACAAGAGAAAAAGAGCGAAGCTTACCGATGTAGATAATTTTGACGTTGACGCCATCCGCAGGCATATTTACAATTATTATTTACGTAAAGAGTACCCAACGTTGTCGAATTTAGTGCAGACATTAAAGGAAACTGGATTATTTTCCGGATCAAAAAAGTCATTGTCAAAGGTTTTGAAAAACATTGGATTCCGATATAAACAATGCAACAAACGAAAGGTGCTAATGGAAAGATCGGATATTGCCATGAAAAGGACTGATTTTTTACGCGAGGCGAAAGCTATAGATGATTGGGATAATGTAGTTTTTTTGGACGAAACGTGGCTAAATGCGAATCACACAGTTGGTCGCTCGTGGACGGACGATACGGCGGCATCGGCATCCAAAGTCCCCTCCGGAAAAGGAGCCAGACTAATTATTTGTCATGCTGGCAACGCCTGTGGTTTTATAGACAACTGTTTATTGGCCTTTGCGTCTAAAACCACAGGTGATTACCATGAAGAAATGGATGGTGAGAAGTTTACCCAATGGTTCACTAATATGCTGACTAGCCTTTCTGAGCCATCAGTTATTATTATGGATAATGCACCTTATCACTCCATGTTAGTTGATAAGCCACCTTCAAACTCTGAGAAAAAAGCCCATCTGGTTGCATGGCTTCAAAAAAAAGGTGTAGACGCAAGTATGTCTATGTTGAAAGGAGATTTGATTAGATTGATGAATATTCACAGATCGAGAGTAAAACGATACGTCATTGATGAACTAGCACTGCAACATGGGCACCGAGTACTTCGTTTACCGCCGTATCATTGCGAGTATAACGCCATCGAATTGATATGGGCACAGATCAAAGGACATGCGGCACGCCATAATACTGAACCTCCATTTTCCACAGCGAAAATGATGAAATTGTTAGAAGAAGCGTGCAATCACGTAACCAAAAATAATTGGAAAATGGTAGTGAATAAAACTAAAGCCAAAATATGGGACGATTGCAACAGAGACATTAAAGTGGATAATATTTTAGATAATGACTTTGAGTTAGTTATTAATACAAACGATTCCAGTAGTGATAATGGTGATGGTGCTTCGGAAAGTGATACATAATAAAGTAAAGAATATAAATATTATCTCTACCATAGAAGTATTAAGTAATTAAACTACTTCTATGATCTCTACCTAGATGTTTTTTTTTTCACTTTCTTCATATACTTACATCTGATAACTGCATTCGACTTTACTCACACTTGACGAATTTTATCGATACAGTGATCGAACGTATAACAACCCTAGAGGCATGTGTCAGGATTGACTTCATAGCCGCGTTCTATTATAGTGTTCAGTATCTGCATAGTTTTTAGTTATTAAGATATTATAACCTGATGATGTCGTAAGGCGAAACCGGTAGTTCAATAAAGTGAATTAAGTAAAACAGTACAAGTGTATTTTTCAAGATGCATTTCATTTAAAATTTCGCGAAAATATTCAATGTGCAGCACATGAATTTTTTACTACTTTATTATTAGTATAATTTCTACTATGCAAGTAGTGAGTATTTGTGTTTTTTTTTTTGGTTAGTCCATATGTCTGTAATTCATCGAAAATAGGTCATGAAAACTATGTTGCTTTCTGAGGTCCTACGAAAAAAAAAACTGTTATAAATGCCCCAAATTGGAAATTCTGTGAATTTACGCAGTTTTTATTTTATCTGAGAAATGTAAGGAGACGAATATTTTTATATTATTTTTTTATGGTATACTTATAATAAGGCATTAACAAGAAAACAATACAAAGATATAATGGACGAAAGAAATATTTTCATCTCCCATACATTTTGTACAACTTTGTATCAAATGAGCGAGCAAAAGATGTCGCCCAATTTTTTTTTTAATTTTTATTTGGGCTTTTCATAGACTCTTGCAAAATAATTTCACTATTACATTATGAAATTAGAAAAAAGCTAAAAAATGACACACCCTACTGTAGGTGTCGCTTCGTTACGTAGTAATAGTTTCAATAATAGTATCAGCTGACTACTTGTCGTTTGAAATAGTTAAAGCATAAAGTTACCGGCGGCGCAAAGATAACTTACAGTTAAGTAATAGATCGCCCCCTCGTTGAACATTGCAACTTTCCCAAATACCTACTTGAAACTGACACACCCTACTGTAGGTGTCGCTTCGTTACGTAGTAATAGTTTCAATAATAGTATCAGCTGACTACTTGTCGTTTGAAATAGTTAAAGCATAAAGTTACCGGCGGCGCAAAGATAACTTAC
The DNA here is from genome assembly GCA_910592155.1 of Ypsolopha scabrella. Taxonomy (NCBI): domain Eukaryota; kingdom Metazoa; phylum Arthropoda; class Insecta; order Lepidoptera; family Ypsolophidae; genus Ypsolopha; species Ypsolopha scabrella. The sequence goes on along the minus strand of OU342975.1, from coordinate 16,966,370 downwards.
AGTTAAGTAATAGATCGCCCCCTCGTTGAACATTGCAACTTTCTCAAATACCTACTTGAAACTGACACACCCTACTGTAGGTGTCGCTTCGTTACGTAGTAATAGTTTCAATAATAGTATCAGCTGACTACTTGTCGTTTGAAATAGTTAAGGCATAAAGTTACCGGCGGCGCAAAGATAACTTACAGTTAAGTAATAGATCGCCCCCTCGTTGAACATTGCAACTTTCTCAAATACCTACTTGAAACTGACACACCCTACTGTAGGTGTCGCTTCGTTACGTAGTAATAGTTTCAATAATAGTATCAGCTGACTACTTGTCGTTTGAAATAGTTAAAGCATAAAGTTACCGGCGGCGCAAAGATAACTTACAGTTAAGTAATAGATCGCCCCCTCGTTGAACATTGCAACTTTCTCAAATACCTACTTGAAACTGACACACCCTACTGTAGGTGTCGCTTCGTTACGTAGTAATAGTTTCAATAATAGTATCAGCTGACTACTTGTCGTTTGAAATAGTTAAAGCATAAAGTTACCGGCGGCGCAAAGATAACTTACAGTTAAGTAATAGATCGCCCCCTCGTTGAACATTGCAACTTTCTCAAATACCTACTTGAAACTGACACACCCTACTGTAGGTGTCGCTTCGTTACGTAGTAATAGTTTCAATAATAGTATCAGCTGACTACTTGTCGATTGAAATAGTTAAAGCATAAAGTTACCGGCGGCGTAAAGATAACTTACAGTTAAGTAATAGATCGCCCCCTCGTTGAACATTGCAACTTTCTCAAATACCTACTTGAAACTGACACACCCTACTGTAGGTGTCGCTTCGTTACGTAGTAATAGTTTCAATAATAGTATCAGCTGACTACTTGTCGTTTGAAATAGTTAAAGCATAAAGTTACCGGCGGCGCAAAGATAACTTACAGTTAAGTAATAGATCGCCCCCTCGTTGAACATTGCAACTTTCTCAAATACCTACTTGAAACTGACACACCCTACTGTAGGTGTCGCTTCGTTACGTAGTAATAGTTTCAATAATAGTATCAGCTGACTACTTGTCGTTTGAAATAGTTAAAGCATAAAGTTACCGGCGGCGCAAAGATAACTTACAGTTAAGTAATAGATCGCCCCCTCGTTTAACATTGCAACTTTCTCAAATACCTACTTGAAACTGACACACCCTACTGTAGGTGTCGCTTCGTTACGTAGTAATAGTTTCAATAATAGTATCAGCTGACTACTTGTCGTTTGAAATAGTTAAAGCATAAAGTTACCGGCGGCGCAAAGATAACTTACAGTTAAGTAATAGATCGCCCCCTCGTTGAACATTGCAACTTTCCCAAATACCTACTTGAAACTGACACACCCTACTGTAGGTGTCGCTTCGTTACGTAGTAATAGTTTCAATAATAGTATCAGCTGACTACTTGTCGTTTGAAATAGTTAAAGCATAAAGTTACCGGCGGCGCAAAGATAACTTACAGTTAAGTAATAGATCGCCCCCTCGTTGAACATTGCAACTTTCTCAAATACCTACTTGAAACTGACACACCCTACTGTAGGTGTCGCTTCGTTACGTAGTAATAGTTTCAATAATAGTATCAGCTGACTACTTGTCGTTTGAAATAGTTAAAGCATAAAGTTACCGGCGGCGCAAAGATAACTTACAGTTAAGTAATAGATCGCCCCCTCGTTGAACATTGCAACTTTCTCAAATACCTACTTGAAACTGACACACCCTACTGTAGGTGTCGCTTCGTTACGTAGTAATAGTTTCAATAATAGTATCAGCTGACTACTTGTCGTTTGAAATAGTTAAAGCATAAAGTTACCGGCGGCGCAAAGATAACTTACAGTTAAGTAATAGATCGCCCCCTCGTTGAACATTGCAACTTTCTCAAATACCTACTTGAAACTGACACACCCTACTGTAGGTGTCGCTTCGTTACGTAGTAATAGTTTCAATAATAGTATCAGCTGACTACTTGTCGTTTGAAATAGTTAAAGCATAAAGTTACCGGCGGCGCAAAGATAACTTACAGTTAAGTAATAGAACGCCCCCTCGTTGAACATTGCAACTTTCTCAAATACCTACTTGAAACTGTTGTTATATTTTCCGCGCATTTCATTACTATTTTCTTTGCGTAATTCTTCTCCCATAGTTCGGCTCTCATCTTTAAGGTCCCGCTTCCAAAGGGCAAGACGGAGCCCTATTAATACCGCTCTGCTGTCTGTCCGTCCGTCCGTCCATATGTCACGGGTCTCTAGCTTACAGACAGAATGAGTTAATGATCTGAAATTTGGATGTCTTTTGTAAAATGTTGACCAAAACCGAATGTTGAATTGAAAATTAAATAAAAAAATATGTTCAGGAGAGTTATTCCCATACATGAAAGAGGAGCTGAATTTTTTTTTGTTCTTTAGGAAAAGTACAAATATATTTCATATGTTTTTTATCTCCAAAAAAAAATTATGGGTGGCCATTAAAGTTAGACCATCTTTGTTACGGTGTTTATCTCAAAAGCTAAACTAGTCAGAAACTTGAAATGTTATACATATGTTACCTATGTGCTTAAACAAAAATACTGAAAACGCTGATTTTTAATATAGGTTTAGGATTACGTACCCGAATACTCGACCACCTTAACTTTGCAGTTTTGTTTCATACATTTTCCAGGTTATTTCCAATGATAAGTTTGTAATATTTATTCGAATAATTTAAGTCTATTAACTTATTTAAATGGTACGGGACCCTCAGAGCGCGACTCCTACTCGCACTTGGCCGTTTTGTTTTAAATTACACTGGGTGTTAATTATTAATCTCTTTTATGTGCTAGTTTCAAAAACTCACAAGCAGGGTGAAATTAAATCAACCGACCAAATTCATACTGGAGACCCGGTTAGTGATCAAGAACTAGGTTTAGTAATCCTTTTGGCCAATATCAAAAAATATTTTTTTTTGCTCCCTTACTGGTTGGACTAGTTAAAGTACAATTCCTAGTACAGGTACAACGGGGCAAAAAAAGTTTTTTTTTCGAATTTAACTTGGAGGGTCATTAAACCTTGTTCCTGATGACTAACCGAGTCTCCAGTATGAATTTGGTCGGTTGATTTAATTTCACCTAGTATAATTTGACATGCCTATTATTGATTGTCTGTGCAAAAACTACTATTTTAATACTAACAGGAAAATAGTTCAAGTAACAACAGGAGAGGCCGTTGTAAGCTCTCTGCTATAAAAATATCTGCCACGGCTGCAATGTGAGATGGTATTGTGTATATCATAGACAAAGCCCAATGGGATGTATTGTCGATGGTGTATATAGATTACAATAGTGAAGAGATTTCTTACCCTGGAATAGTAAATAAATAAACCTTTACTTTATTCTGCATAACGTGGTTCACAAACTACTCGCAATGTGTCGTTTAGTGAATGAAAACAATTGCTATCTCTTTCCAACTGTTTTGTGCTATTATTGTTCCACGTTTGGATAGGGAATGAGGTGCGATCGTCAACTTTACGCAAATGTATGAAATGACAGTTACCAAAGGTAGGATGTGCAAAAATACGTAAAAACTTTTCCAGTATTGCGAAATTATAATGTAAAGAAAATGTAACATTTTACCAAAATAATATTTCGTGGAATTAAAATAAAATGATGTTCTTAAAAAAAATTGTCAGCTCACCATTTGTTTTGATGCTCAATAACTCATGGGTTCATCAACTTCATCATCAATAAATAAAATTTAAAAACTTCATTTATAAAACAGTTGAAAATAGATTCAGCAAACAGTCAGACAACTAAATCAGCGATCATTTCTTTTTTTGGAGAAGCAATATTATTGATCAATAAACTTTTATAAACATCAATAAGTACATAAAACGTAAAAATTTAACCTAATTAATATGAATAAATGCATATTATACCCTTTGTGAGCCTTTATTTACAATATTTATATGGAAATACGAGGAAAAAGATATATATTTACAATTTTCGATATATTTCGGTCCACAGTATGATAAATAAATAAATAACGTAATTAATCATTCATTTGTACTATTATCGAACCGGTACTTTTAAATCCCAATCCAATCGTGGAACAATAATACTACGGGGTGGTTTCATGCAAGTAAATCAATTCTAATTTATACGCAAATTTTTTTGCATGAAAAAATTTGATCAATAAATTATCGTTACTATTGTAATCAATCTATATACACAATACTCTCATTGCAGCCGGGGCAGATATTTTGATAGCACCTTATATAAAGTGACCTCCGTTTACAAAGCCAAATTCATACTGAAGACTCGGTAAGTGGTCAAGACCATCGTTCAATAACACTTTCTGTGAACTACGCAAAAAAATGGCGTTCTACAATATTGTTCTTGAACATGTATAGAAGCACAAAAAATATATTTCATATTTCACAAACAGTATCATTGAACCTTGGTCCTGGTCATTTACAGAGTCTCCTGTATGAATTTGGCTATATAAACGAAAGTCACCTTATATTTACAAATTGTCTTTCCCCGTATGTGCGTTTGTTTCCAATTTATCAGGAAAATACGTAATTTTGAGGATAACGATCGTTTTTATTTAGCTGAATTATTGTCGTTCGAATGCTGTCAATTAATGATGAAAAGCCCATTTTCAATGACTTTAATAACATGTTTCTCATTTTTATTTACGATTTATGGAATCATATTTTCGACGTAGTTGCTGATTGTTAATTACGTTAATTTTGTAACCCTTGAAATATGACAGCGTTGTCCAAATAAAATGGCTGTTTAATTAATACGAGTATACGTAGGTATCGCGTAGGTTTGTCGTATCTTTATACCAAATTGAATATACCTATATACTGTAGGAAAATAAGTTTGGCCTCTAATACTACGAGAATGTGGGTTACAATGAGAAATTAATGGTGGTAATAGGGTGTAATAGGGTTAATTACTAAGCCTCCGCTGTCCGTCCGTCCGTCTGTCACGGGGGTCTATAGCTACAGCCGTAACAGGTAGCCAGTTGAAATTTTCACAGAATGCATGTTACTATGGTCTTTACCATGGCAAATAATAAAATTAAATGAAAAATTAACCGGAGGGGGGTCATACGAATACGAAAAACCTTGTAAAAGTAACGAATAAGTCTTAACGAATATAAGTTCCAAATTTTATTAAATTGTTGTAAATGGTTTAAAGTAAAACAAATAATGAAAATTTGGGTTCTGTTCTCAGCGGATGCTGAGTTGTTTCTCAGTACTATATAATACCTATATTGTTGTTATTTATGGTAATTATTACTATTATATTATTTATTATTATTATTATTTATGACTTGCACTTGGCCAAATTATTATTAAATAAATATTAAATAAAAAGAAATCTCTATACTTTAAGCTTTCTACCAGGACGGCGATTCTCGCACATCGACAATTTGCGAAGGCCGAAACGCGATAAACAGATGCGTATGAAAGCAAAGAGAGTGAAATTTTTTGCGAGAATCGCCGTCCACCGGGCCTAATATCTAACTCAGTGTCCGTTGCCATCTATGGTTGCTATTCACTGAAAATAGATAAAAAATGAACTTCCAAAATAACCCTCAATGGTTTTGATTAATTCGTAAATAACCAGATTTACGAATTTTGACGTCATTTCAAGTGCGAACGTATCCTTAGATAAGCGGATATGTATGTTTTCGACGATAGGCCCTCGGTTTGGCAACTGAGTTTACGATTCAGAATCAGGGGGCTGGTCACTGATACAGCCTCGTAATTTGACAAATCCACGTGCACGTCCCTCGCTCACAAAACCCCAACTTCTACAGTAGGTTTATTTTTGTTTGATCTGGATCAGTTCTCAACGAAGACGGAGCAAGTTCCTACAGCGTTGAACTAAAGTTACAGTTGCATGCATTTGCATGAAGTTTGTTTGTTCGACTATTTTGTTAGCAAACAGTTCATTTAAATAACAAGAGAAATTGCAGCAATAGAAAGGTAATTCAATTTTCCGGAAAATGGCGTAGTTACCTAGAATAGTTATTTCATTGACTAGCCATCTTTTACAAAAAATATGAAAAAGGTTCTCCACCTACATGCAAGTTTAAGCCCAATAGGGTAAGACCATTCTTTAGTTATGCCGAGGAAGACACACGGATGTACAGACAACATACCGTTTTAAGGGTTTTCGTTTTTTAATAAAACCCTAAAAAAAATGTTTTTAAGCACTCAAATTATCCCTTACCACAAAGTTTTCTTGATCAACTACAAAAGGTTTTTGAGAAGCCGTTCATTATCCAGCCTCATGTTTCATTGAAACATAATTTTCTTATTATGTAGCTAGTCTAGCTATCTTCTTTATTAATTAAAGAAAGAAAATGAATTTATTGGCGCGTTCACAAAAAAAATCTTAAAGCTAACACAGTGGAAAAGGTTTACTTAAGTAAGGAGTAATCTACCTATATATATAAAAATAACAACACGACAAAAGGATGTAGCTCAACTATCTACCATCCAAAACATGCTTTGGTTGGCGCTGGTTTTCAGCTGCCTCCGTAATATATAAAGTAGTAAAAAAATAATTAAGTAGTATAAACATTTTTGTCTGTCCATCTGTTGTCTGACTGTCTGTCTGTATGTTCCGTTTTAACTTATAAACCACTTAAAGGGGATGGTCCAAAGCCGCTCTCCATACAAACTTTTCGGAACCAACAACCACGACAATGAGATGTTGAAACAGGACTTTCATCCAAGTGTCTTCCGCTGAATCCAACGTCACCAAGATAAATCTATAAGAAAATAAAAATGATACATGCTCATAAAGCACCAGGTTTTGACCTAATTACTCCGAAAGTCTTGTCAAACTGAGGAACAATACTCTTCCTCACTCAGACTCAGTAAAGTGGGGGACGGCTTCTAAATCGAAAATCATGTGTCTCCAAAGATTTCAAAATAATGTTCTCAGGGCAATCTCAAATGCTCCGTGGTTTATCAAAACAACTCAAGTACATGAATACTTGGGAGTACCAACCATACAAGAAGAAATATCTACCCACAAAAATAAATACAGGATGCGGTTAGTCAATCACCCCAATGCACTAGCGTCAAACCTGCTGGATGCGTCCAGTTCCATAAAACGATTGAAACTAGCAGATGTGCTCGACTCATAAGGTCGATGTCAATTCTCTCAAACGCCATGATATCATCCTCAACACAGGCTGGCGACTGATGGCAGATAAACACAAGAGAAGAATTTATGTAGGTTAATTGTGTTCCATCTTTTAGATACATAGAGTTTAATAGTTCGTAAGTGTCAACTTAGTTTGGTGGTTCACAACTGCTCGTGAAACGTTGTTTATGTTTTAAATAAGAAGAAGAAGAAAATATTTATTTGTTAGATCTTTGGTAAAGATGTTAAAAAATTATGTACAATGCGCAAAAATCTGCCGGTTAAGGCGTACAAATATTAAATAACATAATTGACAGGTTATCCCTTTTATAATTATATACAATATTATCTAATCCATGTCATGTTTACATGGGCATTAATATTAAATTATAAGTATATGTAAATTGATGATGAAATATGAAAAAAAGAATGCTTGAATATATCATTTTAAATTTTCTCTGTAACCAAGAAACTGAATCAAATAATAAAAACAGTTCTTTATAAGCCAATCGTGAAGTTTGTTTCTAAATTTGGAGAGTGGTGACTCTTTAATTTCGTCAGGTTTCGAGTTTTAGTTTGCAAATCGGTATATTCATTCTTTCCCCTACCTTTTTTCTCTGCGTTCATTGACTTACTCACTCGTACATCCTTTTTTTAGGACACGAAAATACGATAAACTGTTGGCATACGATAAACTGCACGTACGAAACCCTTAGGGCTCGAGTCCTAGTCACACTTGACCAGTTTACCGTTTTTTCTCAGATTAAACACCTTTATATTTCGAAAACACTTAATTTAGGGAAAAATTGAACTCTTGACTTGATTTTGAAACCGAAATTTGAACTACTTCAACATTTATGAAATGTTATACTTTATGTATAAAAGAGAGTATTTAACGTAATTCTATATTTCTTGTCTACGTAGCATTTCGTAATGTATTCGTGCATTAGGGATGCCAGTTTAAAAGATATTAAAGAAAAATAGACCAGACTCATCTTAATAAAGATGTCGACACCGTGCCCCGCATACAGAAGTGTCTCAAAGACTTGCAAATGTTGACGAAATAACTGACCGCAGAAATATAACCCGGCTAAGGGCTGCACTGCTCTTAAACCCAGGGGTTCCGTAAACGTTTTCATGTACGGTTTGGTTCATCAAGTCGCACCTTTATGTAAGACCTAATTTCGGACGAAATTTCATTCACATTGATTGTTTTGCCTGTTTTCGGCTGGGATGTTGCTTTGTTAACGCTTTTTGTAATTTATATGTTGATCTAGACTCGGAGGTTAAGAAAAACACCTCCTGAAAACGTGTGAAATGGGGAAAGATTTGAGAACATACATACAGTCGTACAGACTAACAAATTGTTTTGATGTCAGAGCAACACCAACAATCCTACAAAAAGATAACAATCTACCTAAAACTACCGTTTTGAACGAGCGAGTGAAGCGACCGAGTTTTCAGAGTCTACTAGAACAATCCGGTGTTTGTATGTATGAATGTTTGTTCGACGATAACTCGAGTATCGTTCATCGGAATGTCATGAAATTTGGCAGGCGAGTAAATAAGGCAAAAATATAATTTAAATTAAAACATGAGCCAAATCGGTCAAGTGCGAGTAACTATTAGTTCGCCCCGAACTGTGAACTTGCGCTCGCCCGATTCGCGCTTTACGTTCGCGTATTCGGCTCATGTTCGAATTTAAAAATTATATTTGCATTATTTACTCGCCTGCCAAATTTCATGACATTCCGATCAACGATACTCGAGTTATCGTCGAACAAACATTCATACATACATACATAGTACATACAAACGCCGGATTGTTCCAGTAGACTCGGAGAAATCGCTCGATTCGCTCGCTCGTTCAAAAATTCAGTAAAATATTAAATGAGTTTCAGCGATTTAAACTTATTTAACTTATTTTATGCGTTTTATTCCATTTGATTATTATTTTATTTCTTATTCAAATTGTATTTTTTTAAATAATATCATTCAAAATCCGAGAGTCACTGCCTCAATCAATCACAACATTTTGGTTTGGCCTGAAAATAAAGAGAGACCCGATTATTTTGCGTAATAAATGTGGTTTTTACACAGAACCCAAAAGGTATACGCACAAACTGGCATAAAATGTAAATGCTGAATTTAGAACGTGACAGATTAGGGGCCACCCAAGGTCGGAACTGAAAACAAAAGTAACATCCTCTTTTATGAAATTCTATTCACAGTTTCGTAATTAAAAGCTTGGTGCGATCATAACTATGCAGTGTACATAACTACGACTTGCATATTCGCATAATCAAGGGTGTATTGTTTATTGGTGCCACGGTAGTCAAGGGGGTAACAGAGGATCTCGGTGCAAAATGCACATTATAACATTGTTTTCCTTACTAATTATATATAAAATTTGTGTTAAATATTTTCTTTGGTAACTATTATTCAAACACAACCATACAACTATTTTATTATTTTGAATATTTCGATCGTATCAGATTTCGAGAGAATTTAGAGTAGATAGCTAATTTTATTTATCGAAAAATCATCTGTAACTATGTGAAATAAAAGCTAAATTACCTCGCAATAAAACTAAAGCTAAAGCCGATTCCGAAGAATTTAATTTTAGTTTTAGTGCTAATTTTCTTCATTCCAGTTTGTACAGCACTAAAACAGAAAACTCTTCAGAATCAACCAGTTCTAAGGGTTCCATCAAAATCGGTCATCTTTTAGCAGTTAAAAGGACCAATGTAACTTGATAGTATTATCTATTAAACTCTACGTATGCAAGGGGTCTAATTAAAATAGTTTTAACATCTCCTTAAATATTTAAATACTGGTAATTTTTTGGATTTTTTCCTGTACTTGTAAATGGAAATTAATGTTTCCACATTAACTATAATAGAAGTGCCCTAGAGGTTTTTATGTCAGCTAATTTGTATGAAATCGTAAAGGCAATAGCTTTTTTTCGCGTTAAGTTAGAAGCCTGATTTTGTGACAGCACTATCTAGACGTTTTGACTTGATATCTCTCACGGGACCCGAGGAAAAGGGTCTTACAGACGGACAGACAGACGGACAACAAAGTGATCGTATAAGGGTTCTATTTTGTATTATGGGATACGGTACCCTAAAAATACTTAAACAATTAACGTTCAAATAATCTACATTTTGGGACGTAAGTATCGTCGGTGAAAAGCGTGTATACCAAGTGTGGACAGTTCACAGTCCACATACCTCTGTCGTGTCGATATGTTTTATATTGGTAAATAATAAATTGAGCGTAATTTTAAAGCAGTTTACACCTGTTCGTCTAAATTTAGATACCAATAGCCTTATAAAATAGACTCTACGTAAAATAAATGTACAAATATGTACATCCGCAATAAAAATCTCGAATAATGCAATAACATCGTCATATTGAAAAGTCTGATAAAATAGAAATAAAAAGGAAACAAACGTGCACCGATTGCTTGCGACAAGCTCAGCCCGTGAACGAATGATGCATGCATGAGAAACGCAGCTATTCAGGATAAAACGACAATTCTCCGATACTCAGACATAGGTACTTTACGTTTACTTCTCTACTTATATTTATTCTGCTGAATCGACAACATTTCATTTTAGTTAACCATTTGTTTTTAATATCTATATTCAAAGCCTGCGTAAAAAAAAGCTTATGCATTTTTTCATTTTTTTTTATTTCACGTTTTTCCTGCATAATTTGCATAATTTAATGTTTTCTTATTCACTCGTTCTAAAAGGACGTAAGTTGCATCTGAGGATTTCAAAAGTCGATGTTCATTACCAATCGATTATTAAAAAAAAAGCTTGGCATATTTACAGTCAATGACACGGTAGCGTACGGTCTATAACTTTAAAATTAAACATCTAGGTAAGGCAAGGGTACTATTTTCGTATTCAGTGATGAAGATTCTATAGTGCATAGGGGTCAGATGCATTTCCGAAAATTTTGACTTTTTTCGTATGTGCCGCCTCTAAAGTGATATGAGTATGGGTCAAAGCAGCAGGTAACATGAATTGCTGGGGCCGCAGCATCAGCATCCAAGCTGGGGCCAAATTGCCAGAAACCTACAGCTCACGTTCTCACGGAACGATACCTAGAACGCCTAGAATAAACATACTTCTTGTAGAATTATCTGCTTTGTTGCCATGCAGCGGTCACCCGCATCTCATAGGCCATACACCGCTTTGCCACTTTTGCATAATGTGAGCATGACGCTGGAGTGCAGCGCAGAATTCATAGCGGGCACTCACAAGATCCACTAGTGCTATAATTGTAGTTCTTTTTCAAACAGGAGTACTAAAGTGGGATGATACCTAAGTGCGACGTGTATCTAAATATCGGCTGACGTGGTCTCAGCATTGCTTTTACACGAGTTAAATACCTTATCACTAAGTCGCCCGATAACCTAACAGTTTCTCGTTTTGGAGAAACCCCGTCTATTTTGTTTATATCTTCTGTGTTATCAGTATTCGGTCAAGAGTCACATACTAGTTGTTTCACCCTACTAAAACTGCATCCGATCTGCATCATTGTCGTTGTTAAGACACGCTCTTATCGCGCACACAATGCCGTATGTGCTTAATAGGTATGTTTTACCTGTATACTAAAGGTACAAACTTTTGAACTGGTTTTCCCTGTGAATGCCCGGCATTTATATTATGGTGTTGCGAGCTAAGACAATGCATCGAGTACAGCAATTAAACGTTGTTATCGATGTCCCAAATTGGTAGCGTAATTTTTATCGTAGGTATGAGATACGATCTATAGTGACTATGTGAACACGTGAGTGACTCCCGGGGCCCCAGTATGGGAGCGCAGGATGAATTGTAAATCGTCTATTTTCATAAGGATGAAAGTTTGACTGACGTGGTCCAAGAATATTTTAATATTCACTCGTTTATTTTAGGAATGATCCAATTACCGCGCCGAACGATAACCCGCACGCGAGGTTGTGGGAATTCCAAATCGATATTATCCCTATATTGTTTTCTTTTTTCGGTACGATAAACAACTGGAGTGGTATAAATTGCTATGCGGGCAGTCAGTCGCTAGACACTACACGGTCAACATTACCGCAAGAACATCATATAGACTTAGGAGTCCCGTGACATCCATCCAGAACTCAAGATGCAGTCCCAAGACAGAATACTCAGTTTCCCGGTGGACACCTTCACGAGGCGCGGGCTTTCTATACCCGAGGAGGCCCGTTTCAGCCCCGGCGAAATTCTGCAATTCAATAAAGCATACAAACAGTTTCTTCAGGCGGAACGACAGCTGGACGACCTGACTTTCCTTAACGGGAAGCCATGCCCCGTCCGCTACAACTTTGATCCGACGAGGCCAGAAGAAGATCGTCTGATGGTGAACTGGGACTGGCTCATGCCCTTAAATTGGGGGCCGCCGCCAGGTGAGAGGGATCTCGTGAGGGTGCCCACTATACTGGAGTTTGTTGAAAAGAAGATTCGCTTTTCGAAGTGCAAGGCGGTCGCCGGGGACACCTGTTCCTGCGGCAAGAGGCCTAATGTAGTGGTACCACCGGGACGTGAGTGCAGTATCCCACAGCACTTTCATCATTTCTGCACGGCGCACGTCTCTGCGTGGATAACCAAGTACATGGTCCCGGCGATTCTGCTGAAAGAATCCCAAGAAATCTTCAGAGAGGTCATCCAGAAAGTGCATGAAGGTGATCCGCAAATCTTACTATATTATTCGACGGGTGACCGGACGGACACAGAAATGTTGCTGCAGTCGGCTCGCAACATCAGTGATAAAAGTGCTAAATAGTGCAGCAATGCTGCTGCAATGTGACATTCGCTTATTAAAATAAATATTTGTGTTTATAATATGTTTGCAAAGCTCCGTTATCACAAACTATGCTTGGCATATGCTTATCATATGTCTTGAGCAAGGCCTGAGTGTGCATTCGCCTCTGAGTACGTGTATCTGCGACGTTTAGGTATGGAGCCGACCATACAGGAATATGAGACGTCTAAATAAGGTTTTTCTTAACTTTATATCCATGAATAACTGCATGTAAGCCGCAAACAGTATTATGACAAAGACTGGCGGCAATTGGCGTTACATCTATAACTCCTTATGAACCGATAATACGTATGACCACATGGCACGCTATCGTTTAAATATGGAACAAACTATGTGTCACTACTCAAAAGATAGGTAAATATGATCAGACGACGGGACCTTCATCGAAATATTATTACAGGCTGCCGGCCGAACGTAAGTAGCTCCAGCGTATTACGGCAACCCACGTTTAGTTGGCACTGTCTTGAAATATTCGGGAAAACCCGTGCTATATTCATTTTATGATCTGTATCCAACTGGCGGCGTGTATTTCAAAACGAAATCATAACTGATGAGTGACCATGGAAAATTACCGGGACATACACGTGTGCTTCATACACGTATACACCTCACTTATGCTTAAGATTTGTCATTGTATAGCTTATAGGTTTGGTTAGACTATAATGATGTAAAAAAAATCATTCTAAATCTGTATACTTTTCATGATTGCTGTAATGTTAGGACTATGGTATGACAGATACCTTACCTAAACACTGCACCGTACCTACCTATCGCTGCATAGCATGTCACGGTGCCCCTCTATCGTGTTACAAAGTGTAGTGACCACGGTTATCTATGCATGGATGTAGATTGTACAACATCTTAGTGGATAGAACTAGTATCATGAAGGAAACTGGTATGTCGTGACATTTGTAAGTCGGCATGCATTTTGAAATGAAATAAATATGTATCGGGAACAAGTTTTTTTTTTTATTTTCAAAAACAAACACTCACATACACAATATACTTAATACTGATGTACACAAATACCTAATACTTATTATATAAACAAATGATCATATCTATGACTAGCACTACTTCGGCCGGTTGAGAGTTCCACGCCACGATGCCTGCTCACGCAAAGCTGCTGCATACTGCATCAAGTGCCTGTCCAGCCGCCGCTGCTCTGCCTTCTGACGTTTCCTCTCCTCACGCTCCAAGTCTTGTCTGCGCTTTTCTTCTTCTTCTTCCGCGCGCTCTAGCTCCTTCCGAGATTTGAATGATTCGCTCATGGTGAATGATGATTCCTTGTGATTATGGCGAGTGTATATGTGCTAATGATTGATTGTATATGTACTTTCCTCCATTTATACTGACCCGAAAACTACCTAATAAGGACTGGTTGGCATTCCATAATTATCGCGAATGTTTTCCTACTTGAATAACCCTCATGGTGTACCGCAGTAACGACGGAATTGATAAGCAAATTATTTAGAGAAACGTATTTTGTGGTAAAATGGCGCAATATCGATGATGTCAACGGGTAATACATATCGGCAATACCCAGTTATTTTCAGCTGAAAAGGAAAAAATTGATAAGGATAATGCATACAGTTTTATATTTCATTACGGGAGTGATATCATACACTGTGTTAACTTCTGTTAGCTAGCACAATCATGCTCCGTATGGAAAAAAGTATAGGTAAGCTTCAGTACGTGCTCGTTACGGTACAAATGCAACCAACGATTGTTTCAACTCTAACTGCAAGCACCCCGGCATGCTGAGTATGCACGCAGTCTTGCTACGTGACCTGCAGTCTTACTCGACTATGTTGTATGTTCTTCGGATGTTCGGCTCCGACAAGCTATCCCACTACAGCGTTGCAGCGTGCACTCATGTACGCAAAGCAGTTTACCAAGCGAACCCGAGAGACTTGGGTTTTTGTTGAATCGTCCATGCACACCATCGTTAGGTGATGAACACTTAATTACCTCGGCAGGTGTACCTGTACACCTTACCGTAGGTATGCCTTACCGTAGGTATGACGTCAAACCTTATCGAACAATGGTGTATTGTTTCATTTTTCCGAACTATTAATATTTCAATAAACCCCACGGACAGGATGAGATCGGTTAATTAAGCCCGATAACATATTTAATTGAATGAGAGGAAATTAATATAAATACCATTTAAGTTCAGCGATAAGAGCGTTATCGCCGTCGCGGGTGGCCGTTCTAATGCTGTAACAATTTACTGATATGGATGTTGCTACCTACAACCAATGCTACAACAAGGTGCACTTACAGGTTAACAGTAAAGAGTTTTTGCGCTCATATTCACAGAGACCTAAGGTTAGGCTTGAGACTAGGTCTCACTTTTACATAGCAAAACCTAGATAGAACTCAACAATCATATTTTTCCCGAGACCATGCACTGTGCATCAGAGTCGTTGCTCCGCTGTATACATTAGTAGCATCCCCCCTTTCCCGTGGTCCACCATTTTTTATTTTCACCCCGTACGCTCTTGTGTCACTGACTGTATGTCCACTGTCACATGATATGACAGTTGATATTTTTTTACAAATTAAACTTAAAAGCAAAGAAAATTGTTTTGAAAATCCTGTGTTTATCATATTTTTAGTTTTTTGAAAATATCTCTTCATTTAACCACGGTTTTATTTTAAAAAAAAATATGATGCACAGAAGGCCCATATCTTGTAATGGTTTCTAGTTTTGCACCAATCATTAATTTGTAATGTTGTCGATTGCAGGCTGATTTGATTCTAGATTTTGATCGTAAGATTATGATTTTAGAATATATGGGGTGAAATTAAATCAACGACCAAATTCACACTGGAGACTCGATTAGTGATCAAAAACTAGGTTCAGAAATCCTTCTGGCCAAATTAAAAAAAAAAGAATTTTGATCCCTTACTTGTTGGACTAGTTTAAGTAGAATTCCTAGTCTAGTCAGTAAGGAAGCAACATTTTTTTTTTCGAGTTTCTCCAAAATTTTAATTGAAGTTTATTTCTAATCACTAACCGAGTCTTCAGTATGAATTTGGTCATTTGATCTAATTTCACCTAGTATGTGTTAGTCTTAACTTCATCCTGAAAAATGTTTTTTTTTTTATTTCGGAACAGTTTTTCTTTCACAATTTAGTTTTCTCAACCATTTTTATATGTTCACAAAAATATATATTTTAAAACCATGTCTAACGTATCAGAAAAAATAGTAAAACACATCTTTAAACTTTAATAAGTAGGCCTTGCTTAATTTATTATTTACTAGCTTTTTAGGGCGGGCCCGCGCTCCACTACTTTTTGCGTTCCGAATATGTTAATTCTTCAAATTTAAATGGCTAATAAATAAGTAAAATAAAATTTGTCAATGAAATAATTTTGTAATATTTTAGGCTTAGTTCATTAACATTATCTAGATTCAGCCAAATTAGAACAAATTAGAAATTTTGTATCATATCTTAACTAAAGGCCAAAAGTTTAGCCAAATGTATTTTTATTTTAACAGATAAAATAAAATGAAAAATTCGCCACGATAGTGAAATCTAGGTTATTTCTGACCAAAATGTTTGGAAACCTTCCCAGTACTACCAAAATTTCGTTTCTTCGAACACGTTTTCAATTTTGTGCCGCGACCAAATCGATGCGATTTTCTTACCTTCGCACGTTTCATCAAGCGTGCACGTAATAGCGAAATGAAATAGCATTACATTTAGCCACGCCCATAACTGAGTCGCTGCGCTCATGATGACCGTAAGGCCTCGATATTCACTAGCGACTGCGTAAAATATACAGTACTTGTAGGATTGTACTGCGCCCGTAGCGGCTTGCGCGAGGAGCTAAAACTTCTAATACCAAACAGTTTACGCATCTAAGGGCGTATAATACCTCACTTCGCTTCGCATGATCCTGTTTTATACCAACAAATACTGCAACAATCACTCTGAAATTGATATGATAAAGTTGATGATATGTCAATGCTGTTGTGAAAACTTGATTCCATTAAATTTTCTCAATAGAATAAAATAACAAAGTTACCTCCAAACCGTACAATAAACCGATAGCATTCAATGAATACTTGAAATTAGATCTGAAACTTTGCATAATATAACTGATATTAGTATAAAGCAGCTGCAGACTGTGCCATAAAAATGAAAAAGCCATCAGTGTAGCCGCGATTTCAAAATAACTGTTGCATCTGATTAGAGTAAGATAGACAGTTAAAAAGCAGAAGCGTTAGAGCAGGACTGCGGATTGAAGTATTATGGGCCTTTAACGTGTATTGAGTTTCAAACTCATGGGAAACCTGGCTTACGTCAGTCCCGCCTTCACAATAGTTTTGAGTATTTCAAGAAGTCAATTTGTGCAATGCATCGGCTAACAAGCTCCGGCGAGGACGATCGAGGGTTGTGCTCATCTGATGGGTCACCTGAAAACCAGCAGGAAATGGTCCCTCAAGTTCACATTAGTTCCGTGAATAGTTGAATCTGATTGAAAATACGCTTAATCCGAAATCTTAGATTAATTTTGAAATTTGAGGTATTTTCTGGAGATGTACGATCATTTAAATGTAATGTAGTAACTGTTATTTCCTGAGACCTGAAATTTCTTTAATACTTTCTCTACCATCGGTCATTAACCACATCGTTTTTTAGGGTAACCAACGGTACCCTATTACTAAGGCTCCGCTCTCCGTCTGTCTGTCTCTCTGTCCGTCTGTCACCAGGCTGTATCTAATGAACCGTGATAGTTAGACAATTAAAATTTTCACAGTTGATGTATTTCTGTTGCTGCTATAACAACAAATACTAAACCGACCAAGTGCGAGTCAGACCTGCGCACTCCCATACAATATACATGATTTTTTTGCCGTTTCTATAGATAATGGTACGGAACCCTTCATGCGTTTTTTAACCCTTCCGGCAGCAGGGGCCGACACGTTTTGCATCAGAGAGGTGTCCTTTATCCTGTGAACCCAGATAGGCTATTTAGGATATAGTTACCAGATTTTTTGTAACCTCCATAATTCAGCTTCTAGAAGGAGACCCAAGGAATAACTTATTTTGAGTCGTATACGTTTTTTGCTGTAAACGCATTGAACCTACACTTTCGCATTTATTCTAAATACCTTTCACCCAGTGGTTGTCTGAAAGTAATCACTCTAAGCGATAAGACCACCCAATGTTGTCTTAATCTACCTATACAGTTTGTTTTGTCCCTTTCATGTTATGAACCTCAATTGTTTCAAAAGATGAATATTTTTTGTAATTCGCCGTGTATTTTTACTTTTATTACTCTTGACACGATGTTTATACAGCTAAAAGTACTACTACCAAGTTCTAGCACTCTCTGCTCACTTACAGTATACACAAGTAGATATCACAACATGTGACGTGGGTATACCATAGTAGTACTTACTAAGTTCGCGTAAAGTTGATAATCGTGCAAAAAGGTAAACTGAGCATTTGGTGCCGTGTACAAGGTGTATTGTGTATTCATAGAGCACTAAACTAGCCTTCCGGTCCAAACAGAACATATACTGAACCACTTTAAATATATTAAATATTTAAATATAGGATTCTTGAGTAATTAATTAATCGGATTAATCTAATTTACTTGCAATTTTTCATGTTTTGCGTTAACTTAATAGTTGTTAGTACAAATTTGTATTAACTGTTTTTTAAATAAGTTGAAGTTTTATACGACGTCATTATAAAACCATGTTGTGTTGATACATCGTAGCACGGAAACGGCTACGAGATTGCTACGCCGCCGCCGCCCCGCCCCATAGCAGTTGGGCGCAGGCATAATGCAACAGGTTTCGCTTCCCTTGACCTTCTTTAGCTGCGATCTATACATACATAAATATATTATAGGTACTCACTGCATACTTTCCAAAAATAAATTTAAAATATATTTAATTAATTAATTATATTAGACGATGCACCGGGGACGATGGAACCAACCCATATTAAAGGGGAAGTAAATTAAAAGCCTTTTCAATTATGTTTATTAAGCAGGCAAATAAAATAATTTTTTTCAAAATAAACTTCATGTAAGAATTTAACGTTTAATTAGACGTTAAGTTTAAATTCAATTGCAAAATGTATATTTCTATAATTTAATACTATAAGTTTCATTCAATATTAATTTCGATACTGCTTGAATTACACATAAATATTTTTATCTAAAACCGTCACAGATAGCGTGATTGTTATGGCATCAAGATAATGCATCATCCTCGAACCGCCCTCGAGTCCGCCCAGTGGGCCGGCCGCCCATCGTCAGCCCCATATAAGCCGAAGCCAGCAGCCTCCAACCGCAAGACGCAAGCCAGCCGTTGTGACCATCACATCCATCCGCGACCGGCGACTCTTCGGAAACTCCACGAAAAAAGGTTGGTGGTATTTTTTTATAATTTTAAAATATATTTTCCAGTGTTTGTTGTATTGTAAGAAAGCTTTAAATTTTGTGTAGTTACAATGTGGAAAGTTTTAAAGAGTGCAAGAGCTTTTTAAAACTTTATAGTAGATTAATATCTAATGCCAGTGCACTGCAGTGTTTGAAAAATATTTGAACATTTCCATCTTGTAAAGAAATCTTGTGCACTTTTCCTTATTTCCTGTACGAGTAGGTACGATTAAAGTTCTTCATTTAATTAATAAATTTCGATGATGAAGTATCAATTTTTCTTTAAACAAATCACCACAAAAAAACGAAAAGATTTTATAGACTTTTCAAGGGAAAATAAAGTGCTTTATTTATTTAGGTGAACGCAGTTAAAATTATTTCTAATTTACGCCTATTCGGAATTCAAAAATAAACTGCTTTTGTCATGTGGAATAAACAAAAATATTTATAAATTTACTCTTGTGACAGCCAGGTTACTTCAATAATATTAACATTTGACAGAATAATAATTCTAGAAATGCAAATTGTTACAAATAAAGTAACTTAATACTTATTGTAGAGGTAGATAAGATCAATGATAATAAAATGCATTGCACTTTAGGAATACGTGGGATGGGGCAGTAAAGGGAAAATCTAAATCATCAGGGATAGAGCGATCATCATTAGGGATTTGCTCTAAGCAATCTCGCGATCCATTCTAGTGAAAACAAAACCTGCATTTTATATAATGTATTAAAAACATGTGTTTTTTATGTGTTAAATACATATAACTATGTTTTTGAATAGAGGAATGCGGCTAGTTAGCACAGTCCTTGATTTTATTAATATTATATTTTTTCTTCAAAAATATTAATAATACATATTTTTTCCTACTAGAAGTCCTTAAACCCACAATATCAAATTGTAAGGTAGTGTATCGCTATGAATTTATGCTGTATATAAGGTGACTTTTATTTATCCAGCCAAACTCATACTGGGGGCTTGGTAAGTAATCAGTAACACGGATCGATAACACTTTTTGCTAATTTCGCAAAATAAAATCTAGACATCCCATAGTATTGACTCGGGGCGTGGTTCGCGTTTGTAAGCAACACAAAAATAATAATTTACGAATTTCACAAAAATTGTCATCGAACCTTGTTACTGAGCACTTACAGAGTCTTCAGTAAGAGTTTGGCTGCATAAAATAAAGTCACCTAATATAAGTCTGAAGGTGTTTACAAATATTCAAATTTAAATATTACTATGGTTCTTACGTTTTAAAACAACGACTGCTAAAAAGGTGAAAAGCAAAACATTAAATTGAATAACGCCGTAATTTTTCTATTGAACTTTTACATTTTTTTTGTACACGTGAACACACTATATACCTAATATTAAGTTTTTAATAACCGTAAATCAACTTAATTTATACAGTCCGGTGTAAAATAGTATAATTTTAAATAAAATAACCTTAGCTTTCCCTGTCATAACAAGGGAATAAGCGATCATATTGTTTCACATTTGATCACATTTGAAAACATTGTTTTATTTGTTCAAGTTTAATTCATTTTCAAACTCTGTGTTTTCAAACTACGCAGAATTACCTCCTAAATTATCAATTTACATATTCAAAGCTTAAATTTTTATTTATGTGCTCAATTTAAGGTATCAAGTAAAAGGGCACTATCTTCATGACACTGAAGACATGACACTGTTTTAGAGCTATTTCAAATCTCAAAAAAACAGCCAAATGCTCGTATATCTCGTATACTTTGCACCTTCTGTGAGCCTTCTCTCCCATAGCACAAATAAATTTGGGCAAAAATAACCAATGTAACGAAAGGGGGCCAATGTTTCATGGTTCTTGGTATACTGACTAGCTGACAAGGAAAGGCGTCAGCATCATCAAAGCTAAAAATACAAATAATATTAGAGCAAATATAGGTATATCGACTGTCTATTAACAGCACACATATAATTAAATTATAGGCAAGGTCTCGTCTGTCAGGGGAAATAAATATAACAAATACGTAGATTCCTTCCTTTGACCCACACAGACGTGTAACAAATATTAAAATAAAACAGTCAAAAGCGATTCGGGCTCCGAAAATCGTACATTTTCGAATACTTTATTAGAATATAAATTGAAACTTTTAATAAACTAGAAAATCAACTGACAGAGTAAGTGAGATTTTTTTTTAATAGATATTACAACATCTGGCATCACAACAATCAGCCATTTAAAAATTTCTAAGACCTTAGCTTATCAAATCTATATCTATCCGACCTTACTTCACAAAAAAGCTCTATTACCTAAAATAATTTTTCTATCCCCTAAAATCTCTCGGTAATATTCCACAAAATGGATTCCAGCCGCGATCTTGCCTTCTATCATGCATGATCATGATTGGCTACGGCGCGGCGTAGCAAGCGCTACGATCCCAATATTTTCCCGCTTTAGTTGTGGTCCGAACGCAAATACGCGCCAGGAGCAACATAATGTCTTAATTGTTGTTTTAGCGGTAGCGAGAATTCGACAGATTAAATAACAAAAATATAAGCTTTTATAATTCTTAGACTGCTTTTCGTACAGACTCCGCTGTCCGTCCGTCCGTCGTCGGTCCGTCTGTCACCAGGCTGTATCTCATGAACCGTGATAGTTAGACAGTTAAAATTTTTACAGATGATGTATTTCTGTTGCCGCTATAACAACAAATACTAAAACCGGCCAAGTGCGAGTCGAACTTGCGCACTCCTATACAACAGACATGATTTTTTTGCCGTTTTTATAGAAATTGTACGAAACCCTTCATACGCGAGTCCGACTCGCACTTGGCTGGTTTGTTTTTATTTGCTCACTAAACTCAGACTATTTTTTTTCATTCAACTTTAATGTAGCTTTACGTAATTTACGATTCCCTTAAATGTCGCAAAGTTCACATGATATAATGATTTTTGTGTCTCGGATTGAAAAAAGTTAAGTAAAAGCGCTCAGTTACTTTGTGGGGTACGGCAACGCCACGTAAAAAGAATATCACTGCAAGTCTTCTCATGGACGTCATAAAAAGCAACTAAGGAATGACAAATACCAACAATCTATGTATCTGTAGTATATAGGTTCATAAGGTAATCGGCACTTGGCGCCGTCTACAGAGACGACATATGTACAGTGCCACCAACTTATCTGTTCAGTTGGATTATCCACCCATCTCTTTCTAGTGCGGTAGAACAGAGTATAATTAGAAAGAGACGGCGAATGATTTTCTTAACAGTTAAATTGGTGGCACTATACTGGTGGCAGGCTTCGGCCGTGCCTGTCACCATCCTCATGATGAAACCAGGCCGCCAAACGACTCGTTGTGTTCCGGCGTGACGTCACGAGAAGCCGTATCGGGAGATTAGTTGCAGACAGTTGCGCAGTATCAGTCTTCCTTCCGTTACCGACTTTCGCTAGAGTTTGCAGAAGTCTCTGGACAGACTGATTATCTCCTCTTCTGCTTTGACTCTCCCGGTTTCTGGGTGAGCGCGTATCATCATCAGGCGCGATATATGGTCAAGCCAAATGTTGTCTAGAAGAAATCGCTATAAGCGCTAAGGCCGCCATTTGTTACCTTCTTTTATGCTGTATTGTTTTTTTTTTGTATGCGGTGCACAATATAGAGTATTTGTCTTGTCTTGTCTTGTCAAGCGTAAGCCAGTTGTGTTAAAATAAAATGAAAATATTGAAAAATTACGGCAAGCATTACACGTCTATCACGGGTGTTCAAGTTTGTTACCCCATTAGCACGAGCAGAACCGTGGGCAAAAACTAGTGTACGTATTTAATGTATATCTAAAAGTTTTGCGAACGGACACCGTAATAGTATCAAGTTATTTTGAACTGTCGGTCCTTCGGACTTCCGTAGAAACTACTACACGAATTTAGGTTTAGGTAATAAATAAATAATGTAAAAAACAAATTGTTGTGATGAAAATACTTCTACTTCCATTAAAACAATCTACGATAAGTTTCACCACCAAAAGCCGACAATCTCAAAAACCAAAGGGTATGTACAGTATATATGTACATATATATAAAGTATGTATTAAATGGATAACCTCACAACGTGCTAGGGCACTAAGATAAAATTTCTCTTTTCACAATTCTCCACTTTCAGTGTTTCAAGTTGTGTTTGGATGGTACTGTAATGTAGGTAGGCAAGACTGAGGTCATATAATTAGATTAAAGATCTTTTTGGGCTCGTTATTAGTTGGCAATCTTCATGAATACGTCAATAATATAAGATATTATAATATAATCATAATATCAATACGTCGATAGATTAATAGATTTATCGAGATATTCTAAAAATGAAATAATGTCTTAAGACAAAGATCTAGTCCAGATTCCCATTCCGAGTCTCCCCTTCAATGTAGGAATGATCTGTGAAAGTGTAGGATTTCTGAATATATAGCAAAAGTTTGAAGAAGTCGTTTTTATAATGTATCCCGGTACTACAGTACCGTATTCGATATCTGAATATTAGCCTTACACGTGCGAGAGTAATCAGGACGTTTGTTTGATTGCGGACAATTTTATACTAAAAATAGAGACCACAAATTGACGTCAGTGCTATTATACAGTACCTACAAGAAATACTGCTCTATACCTGGAGAAGCCTCATTTTTGTTTTATACAAAAAGACAAATTTTCCAAAAAAAACGGCATACAATTAATTTGAATTTTGAGGTCTGAAACTTGAAATTGCAAAGTTTCGAAAAAGCGACACTTTTTATATTTTCATCATAAATTTAATTCTGATGAGATGCCAAACTTGGATGTAGTTTTGAGAGGTTCTTAATTTCTAATTACGACATTTCCATATTTATTATGAGGGTCAAAGAGAACGTTACTCGAATATACTTCTACCAAAGTTGAATAAAAGTGTACGCAACGCGTTGAGGTCTTTCTAATCAAGTTATACTCTCCTCGCTGCGTACCGGGAATTACTGTGTCGAATTTCATATTAGATCGTATGTTTTATTTTTACTCACGTACATTCTCATTTTATTTCACTTGTTCATCGCTTGTAGTCACATTATGAATGGTATGGATTTTTTATTAGCCCGTTCAGTTATCAGATTTTCGATATAAAATGGAACAGTAAATATGGAGTGCAAAAATTATATCGTTAGGAACCTTTTAAAAAGGCGATAGCAACGAGAATTTGAGAGCTCGTTCACGTTTCTACAGTTAAGAGGATGTTACGCTTCCAATAATTAATCAATTTTACTCCGTGCGGTAAACCCCGCAGTGCGAGAGGGACAGATTCCGCAGAGATGGAAAAATTAAATCATTTTTACTAATTTTATTATTAAATAAAAATTTAATGTTTTATGAAATATTGTTCATTTCAGAGTTTAATAAAGTTCACATAGGTTTTAATACAGAAATAATGTGATTAATACTTGCGATTGTCGGCACTTGGTGAAACTTCGATAATAACATGATGAACAAAACACTTGTACTCGTTTCACAATACTGTAGTATGTTGTTTACTGTATTACTGTATTAACGACATATTTCATTGTTTGCACGTCGAACCAATGTACAATTAAAATGTAATTAGTAATTAAAACCCTTGATAATGGTGTAATACCGAAACCGGTTGGGATTAACATACTACAGTATTGTGAAACGAGTACAAGTGTTTTGTTCTTCATGTTGAAATAATATGCATTGGTTTTTGCTCAAATAACCTTAAATGTCGATATGAAAACATTTTAGAGCCATCTTTGGTATTCTTTTAACATAAATAAATAAATAATAATAATCAACAATATAATATTGCTAGATTCTTCAAAGCTGGAAGAATAAATTAGGATTTTGCGGATCTATCCGCTTAAAACTTTACGATAATTAAATAGACCGAGTGATAAAGTTATTGAATATAACCCATTTCATTTAATAAATGAACTTTTCATGTGAATTAAATAAATAAGAGCTGTATTTTTAATGCAGTCGCTTTTCAATCTATTCAATCGTCGTCAACTGGTAACAATTTTCAATATGCTTGAGTACTAAAACATATAGTACTGGAATATATTCGCAATGACATTCCAAATACCCATCGTAAATGGCAGCTCTTATTTTATGGCGTGATAAAATTCGACCCTGAATATGTTATATGTCGAAAATTATGTCATTTCATTTACAAACAGGTAGACCTGTCTAATAAGAATGTGTCTCGTATTATTGTGTACCCGTTGATATTTTTAGTTCAACGCTAAACAATGAAACTATATCGGTTTGATTTTTTTGTAAGGATGTACCAGTTATGTTGTAAGCGTAATATGGATGTTTTTTTTTTGTTGTTCAAGAAATACTTTGTGTACTTATATTTCAATGCCTCTTGTCCATACTAGAACAGGAGGATAATTTCGTTTTGTTTTTAATATTATTTAACTCAACTTTTGGCCTGATTGTTGTACCTATATAAATATTGATGATTGAAAAAAAAGACATGATCTTGCTAAGTTTTTTGCCCATTCTTCGAATATATTTATTTTAGTTCATGTACGTGTATTTACGAAATATAAGCAAACCCAAAACCTATTTTAATATATTATATTTCTTCTTTTAAATTAAATTATTTTTATTACCTATTTAATAAATCCTAACGTGCGATAAGTGTATTTATGTACCTATATTGCAGAAATAAAGTATTCATTTCATTTACTGAAACTTGTGCATAAACTGGGTGACGGAGAACAACAAGATTCAGTTTAATGCTGCACATTCACCCATACATCGTGGGTTCCATCCCTACTGCAATAGCAACACGAAAAAATATTCAACCGAATCATTTTCTTGACGAAATCTTCTTTTAACCTTGTTATGTTGGGAGGTAACAAATAAATATCGTTAAATGAGCGTATACCAAGAAGTTGTGCTGACAGATTATTTATTAAAACAGAATTTGAATACAACACGGCTAGTAGGGTGTATATCTAGATGACACGCGACACGATACTCTTAAACACAGAGGAAAGTAAATGACACGTGGTGAGGCCGCAACCATAAGCCGCGTGACCTCAAAGTCTTCCTTAAAGATTTTGTACAAAAGCGCTATCACATCAAATAGTTTGTCGTAGCGGGTGTTTAATTATATTATTATATATTATTGTTTTGTCAAACCCTATGTGTACTTATATGATATTTTCTCATGTGCAGGTACCATGATGAAAGGCTCAGGTGGAGTTCTGGCGGTGACCGTCGCCGCTTTACTAGTCTGCTGCAGCGCTGACCCTCACCAGGTATAATTAGTTATTACGGCATGACATATGACATAAATAAAAATAAAAACTATATTTTGAAAGACAAATAAAACCAAAGATAAAACTAAAACTGATGAAACATGTAACGTTAAATAATTATAATAAAATGATATATTTTTTGTGATTCACCGGTAGCTTCCAACATAACCTTGGTCTACCATTTCTTTAGGGATCCCTATGAGGTTCATTACTGTTTGTGCGCAGTTAATATTTGCTTTTTCATAATATTTTAATTTAACGCGATACCAAACAAACAGTACATTGAAAAACAACGAAGACAACAATTGATAGATACATTATTCTTGGGAGAATGAGCAGTGAATAAGAAATGATTCACCTCTGACGCCATATTGCGGGTCGCTTTTTACTATAAAACTGTTCGTAAATAAGAAAATACTCTACTCAAATGGAAATAAAAGAGTTTTTTTTTATTCTTAGGACGCCACTTTCGGTTTGTATTAGTTCAGTTTGTACTGGTTAGCAAACTGCTACTCAAGCATTTTATATATTATTTTGCATACCTTGTTTCATGGGTTTTACGTTTTGTTAACGGTAATTTTTTCACATTTATGTATTTTTATAATCTTTGCAATTTAAAGACATAAATTAGAAGAAAAATTAGATACAAATCAACATTATATAATTTCGGTATAGAAACGCGGAGGAAAAGTAAATCTGGATGCGAAGAACTCTGAACCGGGTTTCGAATTCGAGACCTCTCGCTTACCGGGTGATTGCTCCATAAACTGAGTGATCCTGGTCTCAGAACAATTCCCGAATCTACCAAATGTCAACACGTAGGCCAAAATTCGCAAAAAAATTAAAAAATACATCAAATTATCTAAAAAATATGAAAAAGGTAATGTCTATTTAAATTCTCGAAAAAATTGGAACAACATCTTTTTAGTTATTTACGATCTATTGAAGCACCAATGAGAATGTCATAAACGTAGAGGTCAGCAATTTTATACAAATTATAGAGAAGACGAAAGTTCATTTGATACAACACCTGCTACGTGTAGGGCGGTAATGCTACGCGGCGTAGTCTAAAAACCGCTACAATGGTTTTTAGTGTAGACGGCGTGAAAATGCCATTGTTTTCAAGTAGTAGATTAAAAATAATCTTGGGTATACAAGTTTTATTTACTCCACGCAGTGTTGCTTACGTGGGTCCCGGATCGCGTAGGAATTCCTTAAAATCCCTTTTTAGCAGATGTCTACGTCTCACCAAGAAACGTAAAGTCCAAATATATAGGTAATTTTCCTAGATCCAGCCGTTTGCTCAAGAACTCAAGAGGAACTCAATCTTACAAACGTCACTCTAGTATGAGATCGCTTTTTGACGTTTGTAAGACTGAGTTCGGACTCAAAGTGCTCTCTGAATATCAGCCTAAGACCAAGTGGTGAAACAGGTCCTTAAAATAATTACTCGCAAATTTTACTAGAGAATACATTGAAAACAATATTGTTCATGACGTAAAAAATTCATTAAATTGGGGCTCAACCAAAATAATAACAATTTAAGCTCCTATCAAGGAAGTGATCGCCGTTCCAAGAAATAATTGAAAAAGTATTGATGCCAAGTGTTCAATATAATGAAACTGAATTTTGATATCAACTAATAGAAGACAGTATTAATTAACAGATACAAATCAATATATTAAGGCAAGATATATTTATGTGTAAATTTTAGATTACATGTACATTTTATAATTTTCTATCAATTTTGTAATTATTATTTACTCCATAGATATAGTATATAAACTAAATCTATGATTTACTCGAATATTCGATTATTACACGTTACGAACTCACGCACTGAATCAAAATTGTAATGGAATCAATACAAATCAAAAATGAAAGGTTTTCTCTCTGAAATTTTTCTTTTGCCTCACCGGTTTCTGCATGATTCCCGAATCAGGGTCCTTCTGATTTTACAAACCAACGTGTTCAACGTTCACATTACTAACTGTAATAATAATATTATTATGTAATGTTTTTAAAGCGACATACCGACCATAAAACAGCTTAAAGGTTCATGGACGACGCTCTCTCTAAACTCGCCCGTCTGTCGGTGCATTAGGGTTCACGTATTTTTGTTTGGAACTCAATTAATATATTTCCCAAACTAAGGGTGTCCGCGGGTATGGTTCTTGGTAAAAGTAGTTCAGTAGGGTCGGTAGAATATGTGGTTTCATTTAATGGTAGCAGTCTATTTACACCCGGTATATCGCTTTGGATATTCTAAGTGAGGCAGCCAGTACCAGAGTGGCCTATCTTTTCTAGATACAATTGATTTTGATTGTGTCCAGAAAAGATAGGCCACTCTGGTTTGGTGGCTTCAATATTATTCGGGTTCATTAAAAACTATGTATTACAAGCATAAGGTTACACGTTCGAATCCTGGCCCGAAAAATTGTTTCAAAAATATTTTGTCATACTTGAAATTTTGTTTCTAATTGATCTTTTCTATTCTAATGCACTCTTTTATTATTACTAAGGCTTATGTCCATCAGAGGATGAACACAGGCTGATGGATGGATTTGCCCGCGGCTTCGATAGCGTGGAAATTTCTTTATTTAATCAATGTATCTTTTAAAACTTTTATCGACAGTTTTCGGTTTGGCGGTTATTTTAATAACACCCCTTATAGCCTATATGTTGACCAGCCCCCTGATTCTGTATTGTAAAATCAGTTGCCAACAGAGCGCTTATCGTCGAAAACATACATATTTCGCTTATACGGATACGTTCGCACTTGACATGACGTCACAATTCGTAAATAGTTCAATACCCATTGAATGTTATTTTGGAAGTTAATGTTTTATCTATTTTCGGTGAATAGCAACCATAGTTGGCAACCGATTCAAAGATACGTAATAAGCCCGCAGGGGCACTACGAAAATAATGAAAAAAAAATGCATCCCAATCCATGCCGTGGTTCTCGAGTTAAAACGAAACAGACAGTCAAAAATTCTAAAAATTATAGTTTTAGGATCAGTGCCTACATCAATAATTTCGGCGAAATTATTTCGCCGCAAACATTTTCAATGTATAAGGACATGACTTTATATTTATTACTACTTTTTTATTAGTAGAGATAATAATATTTTCTTTACCAGGAACAAGATTCAAGTGAGCACGGAGCCGGTGACCGTTTCGATGGAAATGGTAAGTCCATAGAGTAATTCAAACTGTGACATTTTTAAGGCACAATGCACACGTTTACCATAAAATGCAAACAACCCCTCACACGGATATGTTGTTTCACTGTGAATACCATTTTAAGGTGATTTTATGACTCAATTATTATGTACCAAAATTTTTATACTAAGGGTGAGTTTATCGATCATCGGGTGCCCTCACAGATTGTTTATTTATGCATCTTTACTTATATATGTCAGCGTAAAATTGTAAAATGTTAAATTATCAACTATCTATGGGAATCACACAAACTTACGGTGACATATTATGTATATGGTGAAATTAAATCAACCGACCAAATTTGATAAATGATTAGGAACTAGGTTCAGTAATCCTTTTGGCCAAATTCGAAAAATATTTTTTTTTTGCTCCCTTATAGGTTGGACTAGTTTAAATACAATTCCTAGTCTAGGCAGTAAGGAAGCGAAAAAAATATTTTTTGAATTTCACCAAAAGGGTAATTGAAGCTTGTTTCTGGTAACTAACCGAGTCTCCAGTATGAATTTGGTCGGTTAATTTAATTTCACCTTGTATAAAACAATTCCGTGACTGACTAACTTTACTGACTGACTGACAACGCATCATAGCCTAAACCGTTGAAGATAAAACACATTTGTAACTTAATCAAGGTGTACAGAGGTACAATAAGAAAGGATTTTTGAAATTCACTCTATAAGAGGGTCAATCTTTTGTATCAAAAATGCGTTCCTAACAGGTACAATGGGCAGTTTGTATCTCAAGTTCACGCGGACAAAGTCACGGGCGCCCTCTAGTTAATAATATGTCTTCGGCAGACCGTAGAATTGGGCAGATCGTATCGTCGTAAAGTACGAAACCGAAAATCTTTCATCAAATTGAAAAATAGGGGCGATGACGAACGGAGCGAAGCGGAGCGGAGTTAAACTGTAAATAGTTTTAACAAAAATACGGTATGCCTGGGCAGATCATGATATGCCCAATTCTACGATCTGCCGACGACATGTATACTTCATAAAAAATTATATCCGTTGTTATTGTGACGGGATTATTGATAAACTCATCCTTAATCTATCACCTTTTTTAATTACGTTGTTCGCACGGTTATTTGTTTTTACGACTCCTTTTTCGTAATTTCTCACATACTTTTCAATTTTACGAGGTTTCAAACACAAATAAATTTTAATTATATTTCAAAATTATTCACACTAAAAACTTCCTATTTTTTTAATAATCTCTCTGCACTGTGGATACGAGTACAAACGTTTTCAACTAACTATTTCATTCTATCTCTTATTTCCAAAGGTTTCTAATTCATTGCACAACCATTTGTATAAAATACTCATACGGTGATGGACTTGCACGATTCACAGAGTTTTTTCTGCGCACTTCAAGATAATAAATCCTTTTCACCCGCACTCTGCTGTTTTCTCGTCCAGCGGTAAGTAAACTAACTTCTTGAATATATTACAGTTTTTTTTAATTGAATGAAAGCTAATATTTAATCATTATTGTTACAGACATCATTCAAACGCAAGAGCTGGAAGATTTCATCAGATTCCTCATTGATTATGAGAACCGAATCCAAGATCATTATGGAAGAAATGTCGACGGAATTGGAGGTTCTACTCTGGTGGGAAGAAACCTGGACGGCATCGGTGGTAATCTTCTAGGAAGAAATTTGGGTGGCTTGGGAGGTTCCAGCCTTTTAGGAAGGAACTTAGGTGGCCTGGGAGGTTCCAGCCTTCTAGGAAGAAATTTGGGTGGGTTAGGAGGTTCCAGCCTTTTAGGAAGGAACTTAGGTGGCCTGGGAGGGTCCAGCCTTCTTGGTAGAAACCTCAATGGTCTAGGAGGTTCTTCACTTTTGGGAAGGAATATCAACGGCATCGGTGGAACGAATTTGGTAGGAAGTGACGCTGAGCATGGATACCCCAAGAGGTTTGTGGACTCCCTTGGAGGTGGTAACTTTGTACGTAACCTGGATTCCATTGGTGGAGGCAACTTTGTTAGGAACTTAGATTCGATCGGAGGCGGAAACCTTGTAAAGAAAAACCTTGATGCATTGGGCGGACCCAACCTTGTAAAGAGGACCCTGGACTCTCTGGGTGGCGGAAACTTCGTGCGGCGACAATTGGACTCTCTCGGAGGTGGCAACCTTGTTTAAATAAATTTTTCATGTGTTATTTATTGTCTACATAATTACCGATAAAATCGAGATCAAAATGTGATAATTTTTTGGTTTATGTACTTATTATAAATATTTATCGATGTTCTTGTTGTGATTCAGATTTTAAAATGAAATAAACTCTCGCAGTCTACCTCGTGAATGGTTTTATTAATCCCAAAACTGGCCTGAATGCGTCTACTTAATGCTTTTAATTGTAACTAAAGCTTCTGAATAGTGCTTTTAATAACGCTTTTGAATAACTACAAAGTGAATTTACACAAAAGAAACAAACATAGGTAAGCGCTTGATTAATCATTAATCATTCATCGCCTTATGAGAGCGAATTAACTCAGCTACCTTATGCGATGCTTTGCAAGAGCGTGCTTTCCACCGGAACTTTCCATAGTTAGTAATTCAACTAATATTTCAATATCAAATAACTTCTCCGGCCAACTTTTCTTTGAGTTTCAGGCAAGACAACAAAATGACGTTCGACAATAGAGCATATATGCGACAATAGGGCATTAATTTGAATAATAAATCTTTATTAATAATAAGCTTACAGTGGAAACTGAAGAATGAAAAGGACTGGTTGTTACGTTGGGTGACCTTCCTGTTGGAAAACTCGCCAAATTCAATGCGTCGCATAATACACCGCCGAATGGGCTAATTGACATCTATAAAATTTG
The DNA here is from genome assembly GCA_910592155.1 of Ypsolopha scabrella. Taxonomy (NCBI): domain Eukaryota; kingdom Metazoa; phylum Arthropoda; class Insecta; order Lepidoptera; family Ypsolophidae; genus Ypsolopha; species Ypsolopha scabrella. Next base: position 16,933,604 of record OU342975.1, on the reverse strand, counting down.
GTTTCATAAAATTTACGCTTGTTATCGTAGGCACTCGCTGGAACTTATCAAACATCTTTGTTGTAATTAAAAGCCTACACTTGTCTAGTAAAGTAAAGTTGAAGGTGTTTAATTTCAAAAGCTAGTGTCTTAAATACTGGTCTCGACCTATTCGGTGGTTTATAGCATCACAGTATGAGTTGATTCGCTCTCGCTAATGCGGTGATCAATAACGAGATGTGGTGTTGCCATGAACTACTAGCTCACAAGACGCGCAACCTGGACTCGCTGGGCGGAGGCACCCTGGTGAGGCAGGTGCGCGAATCCAGGCCGAGCTGGGTACCCTTCATGGGTGCCAGAAGGATTGACAGGTAGCGAGGATATTCTTATTACTCCTTAACGTACAATAATATAAAACGAAAATACTCACTCACTCATGTACGTTGTTGACTATATGTCAACCGATACAATTTCACCCATATTCGTACAATTTCCGCATTTTCAAGACGAGAGTCGTTTATTGACATGTAGTCAACAACTATACGTGAGTTCACGAGAGTTTTAATGGTAAAAAAATATTAGTTACCAAAGCTCAAACAATCCCATAAAGACTTTTCTTATGGGCCACTATTATATTACAGATGCTTGCAAAATGAACAATTATTTTTATCTCTTCGTTGTGGGCTCGGACCAAGTAATTTACTTGGTCTGAGGTTGTGGGCCAGTCTGATGATCAGAGCGGGTTCCACTGTCAAAACGTTAAATAAAACTTCTCTAATAATTTAATCAATATAGTTATTAAAGATTATTTTGGAATAAATCAGTGTGGAGATAGTAACATTTTTAAATTTGTGAAATTTTAGCCACTGATATTACTCATAAGGTCCTAAAATATGAATTCTGAAAAAAATATTAAAAGGTGATTGAGTATCGCTAATAGCACTTTCCACCGAATATACTTCTATTTGTGTGAACTTTATTTTACTTTTCTATAGAAATTTAGTCAGCTGATTGTACCACTTTGTACGTAAAAGAAATATTTGATGAAAAAAAACATAATTTTTCATAATTTAATGTGTTCAGTAAACGATACACAGTCTACCCTAGAATTATTTTCACTTATTATTGTAAGACCTTATAATATTCTTTTTTATTTAGTTATAAACAAAACCGTAAGTTGTTAAATGTACGACAAAGGCAGGATTTTTATAAAGAGAAATTCCTAATTAAGTTTTCTGCACCTGAAACCTTCTGTACAAAGGCGAGTGAAAGTCTAAAGAAAGTTTCAAGAGCAAGCCCTGGATTTCACTTCAAAATGCTAAACATACCATTTAGCAACTCTGTTAAATGTATTCAAATGATTCAAATCTATATACTCTGTGAAAACGTTAAAGCGTAAATTTTACCATCGCCGCCATGTTGGCCAGGAATTTTTAATATCAAGAATCCACGGTCATGACCGCTTTAGTGATAACATATATTCATAGCATTCCCTTATCCACACTCATACCGTAAAATCCTGATTATGAACTCAAAAATCTCTAATACAATATAATAAAAATAAAGTATAGTTATAAATATTTATTAAATATTATAATTCTTTCAAATATCTTCATTACTTACCAACAAATATCACAAGTACTTTCTTCCTGAAACCATTGTTAGTGGTAAATTATTCAATGAAAGGAGGTCGGTGGAACCCTGCTGTCCTGCATACAACGCCACTAGAGTCCCGCTGCACACATAATGGGACCAATTTTTCATTTTGCTCTATTGTTTGGGAGTCTTGTAAGAAAGATTAAGAACATTGGTCAGGGAATAAATATTAAGTATGTCACAAGACTTAATAAATTTAACATACTATTGCATATATTAAATAATTCCTAGCCTGCTTTAACCAATGCCGCGTCTTGCCTTCAAACATTCCAAGTCAATGAACTTTATCGGCACATCTCTAGTCACCACTCAATATAAATAACTAGATACATACTAGAATCTTCATTTATATCACGAAAAGCAAGTCTTTAATATAATACAGAATCCCAAAACATGCCATCTTAGTTAACTTGACAGGTGTTAGACAGCTGAAAAATGTGAGTGTTCTATTATATTGGATGATAATGCATAAAACCACACTGTTATTGGTTTTATAATAAGGATACGCTCTTGCGCCCGACAGATTCCGCAAGCTTCATGCCAAAGGGCGTCCTGACTCCTGTGTCACAACCATTAAGGTGGTAACGGAGGATCTCGGTGCAAAATGCACATCATAATATTGTTTTCCTTACTTTAGAATAAATTTATTATAGGAATTCGCGCAAACTGCTTGTTATTAGTTAGGTGATCACATGAAAATTATTCAATTTTATGCGTTACATTTTGGCTGCATTACATTACAACTGTAAACACGCTTTAAATGTAATGCAAACAAAATGTAATACATTAAAGTACGTAATTTTTTTGTGAATACTTTATTATTAACTAGCTTTTGCCCGCGGCTCCGCCCGCGTCGAAGAGATTTTCGTGGAAATAAGGAAAACAAAATAACATGATTTTTTGAACGACTATATGCAATGGACACCATGTTTAAGCAAAGCGCTAATAAATACCAATCAAATAAGCCTGAACTCGAAGAGTCAGCTGTTGTCCGTTGAGGAGATCCTGTGCCCATCTTACAGTCCCATCATCAGACACTGGTTACCATGTTATACCAAAGTGCTAATAATGACCAATCAAATAAGCCCAAACTCGAGGAGTCAGCTTTTGTCCGTTGAGGAGATCCCGTACCCATCTTCCAGTCCCATCATCAGACCCTGGTCTCCATGTTTTACCAAAGTGCTAATAAAGACCAATCAAATAAGCCCAAACTCAAAGGGTCTGCTGTTGTTGTCCGTTGAGGAGATCCTGTGCCCATCTTCCAGTCCCATCATCAGACCCTGGTCTCCATGTTTTAACAAAGTGCTAATAAAGACCAATCAAATGCGCCCAAACTCGAAGGGTCTGCTGTTGTCTGTTGAGGAGATCCTGTACCCATCTTTCACTCCCATCATCAGACCCTGGTCACCATGTTATACCAAAGTGCTAATAAAGACCAATCAAATAAGCCCAAACTCGAAGGGTCTGCTTTTGTCCGTTGAGGAGATCCCGTACCCATCTTCCAGTCCCATCATCAGACCCTGGTCTCCATGTTTTACCAAAGTGCTAATAAAGACCAATCAAATAAGCCCAAACTCAAAGGGTCTGCTGTTGTCCGTTGAGGAGATCCCGTACCCATCTTCCAGTCTCATCATCAGACCCTGGCCTCCATGTTTTACCATAGTGCTAATAAAGACCAATCAAATAAGCCCAAACTCAAAGGGTCTGCTGTTGTCCGTTGAGGAGATCCTGTACCCATCTTCCAGTCCCATCATCAGACCCTGGTCACCATGTTTTACCAAAGTGCTAATAAAGACCAATCAAATAAGCCCAAACTCAAAGGGTCTGCTGTTGTCCGTTGAGGAGATCCCGTACCCATCTTCCAGTCTCATCATCAGACCCTGGCCTCCATGTTTTACCATAGTGCTAATAAAGACCAATCAAATAAGCCCAAACTCAAAGGGTCTGCTGTTGTCCGTTGAGGAGATCCTGTACCCATCTTCCAGTCCCATCATCAGACCCTGGTCACCATGTTTTACCAAAGTGCCAAGAAGTGTGTCAGGATCGTTGTAGATGGAAATCTGTAGTCAGATTAAACTCATACAATTTTCTCGTATAAAAAACAACCGGTTTCATCACGTATAACTAAACATTTGGTCAAGGAACGCCGATAAAGCAGCTAAAAAGCAGCGTTTTTTCTCCCGACATGGTTCACAAATATTGAATTTTCAAACTGAAAACTTACTTTTATTAAAATAAAATATAGCCTATGTTACTCGGCAATAGTATAGCTTTTTATAAAAGAAAGAATTTTTAGAATCGGTTCAGTAGTTCCAAAGTTTACCTCAAACATACAAACAAACGAACAAATCTTTCCTCTTTATATAATAGTGTAGATAGATGTAGATAAACTATTTCCGCAAGTTGCTTTAAGACATATTTATTGCATTCTTTTTATTCAATAGTAAGGTAAACAATATTATGATGTGCATTTTGTACCGGGGTAAAAAGTTACTCCCTTATTCAGTTTAGGTACCTACATACAAGTATGGAAAATGGTATCGATTCGATAGTCAAAATGTTACTTTTATTTCTTTGGAATAAGGTTGTCTCTTTGAATTTGTCGTGTTTATGTTATGGACCAAGTGATAAATTGGTCATTATACATAATGCCCCGTCATTATGAAAAATACCCAATATGAGAGTGCAATTTGATAATAATTATTCAAATAATCAAATTGACCGGGCAATATACATATTCTCCGTCACCTTTTGGGCAAAGTAATACAAACATATTATAGGTATATTACTATTTTTTTATTTGTATTTAAGAATAAATAAACTAAATGTTAAACAATTTAAATAATCACAGACTCATTATTTGGATTTATTAGCAAGGACTTCTACATTAAGAATCCATTAGTTTTTGAATTTAAAACTTAAGGAAAGTCATATTAAAAATATAGGTACCACAAAACATATAGAATTTAAAACTAAAATTTCACAACATATATCTTTGTATTATAGAAGTTTTGACATATTATTATAAAACATAAAATAAACCAAAGTTTAAGCAATCAGGCTCATTATTTGGCATAATTAGCATCTAATTGTTTTCTGCACTTTAAACTTAATAAAAGTCAAATGAAAATCTAAGTAAAATAGAACATACAATTAAAAACAATAATTGTACAATATGTAGCAAGTAACAGATTTATTTATTAGAACACTGCAGCTGTGATGGCATTTTGAGGTACACAACTTTTTGCCTTTGCGACAACTATATTTATCAGACTTGCAACCACTTTTACAACCACGTCTACTATAACCTTGCCCTCCGCCTTTAGAGGACATTCTACAACACTCTCTCAGCGAAATCTCTGTCTCTGGAACATCTTCAGGCGAAATAAATCTTTCCTTGCAGAATACCCTCCCGCTAAATATAGCTTCATTATCATATTGCCCAATTGTCACGTAGCAATATAATAATGACCGTGCAATGTGATAAATAATGAAGTTTAGATAGTAATTAATCACTTAGCCCGATAGAGCTAAACAATATTCATAATGCTCACACATTATGAATAATGCCCACATTAATTACTTGGTCCATAACATTTATTTGCCAAGGTAAAACGAATTTGTGCGTATCTCTTTGAAGTTAAGGTAGGTATTTAAGTTTCTTGTCAATTATCGTGATGGAATTAATAATCCATAACATATTCAAATAGTAACCTGCAAATTTTAATAGCTAATATGAATGTAGGAATAGAGGGACCAGTAAATTGTTAACTTTTCCAAAGTTTTGAATATTATTAAATACTAGCTTTTGCCTGCCGCTCCGCCCGCATGTTATTCGGTTTAACGACATGCTCTTTTCCGGGATAAAAAGTAGCCTATGTGTTAAGTTAGGGTATAAGCTATATTCATTCTAAATTTCATCCAAATCCGTTCAGCCGTTCGAGCGTGAAAGAGTAACAAACACACAAACTTTCGCATTTATAATATTAGTGTGAGGTGATAGTGTGATTAACCGCCGACCTCCTTTAATAAATATTTAATCAATATTTAATATATATGATGAAATATTACATATTTGTATATCTTTTTAATGTCCATTTTTGTCCTCATGTCACAAGTTTTAGGGTTTCGTAACAATCCCTGTCATGATGAAGCATAACTTTAAAACGCTGAACCGATGCGATGAAGCTACGCTGTTGTTTGAATAGGAGAAAAATAAACAGAAAAGCATTTGGTGTGTCAAAAAATATCGATAAAAATAATCAAAAATTAATGTGACTTTCAGTAAAAAAACGTATACACTTGACTTGACTGCTTGCGCAATCGAGACGGTAAGCAGATTATCTAAGTACATTTTACATTTTATAGCCATGGCAATAAGGGTGGAAAATGGGTCTATGCTATTTTCTCAGATTGTACATTCATCCGTGTACGACGATCACTTCACATATTTTATGCAGAGCAATACTATAGCTCATAATTATACTAAAGCGGTATTATTGTTCCACGATTGGATTGGAATTCAAAAGTACCGTTTGCAAAATACTACAAATGAATTGATTACTTAGATACAAGCCCAGTAAGTAAAATAATAATCAAATTTTTGCGTTTTATGTACTTACAGATGTTTATAAAAGTTTATTCATCAATAAATATATTGCTTCTCCAAAATATGAAATGATCGCTGATTTAGTTGTCTGAACTGTTTGCTGAATCTATTTTCAACTGTTTTATAAATGAAATCTTAATATTTTATTTGACAAATCTGTCACTATTTGGCATTGATGATGAAGTTGATGAACCCATGAGTGATTGATCATCAAATCAAATGGCGAACTGACAATTTTTTTTAAATTATCATTTTATTTTAATTCCACAAAATATTATTTTGGTAAAATGTTACACTTTCTTCACATAATTTCGCAGTACTGAAAAAGTTTTTACGTATATTTTTACATCCTACATTAAAATTTGGTAACTGTCATTTCATACATTCGCGTAAAGTTGACGTTAACACCTCATTCCCAATCCAAACGTGGAACAATAATACCTTACCTACACAGAAAGCTCAACCTTTGCATGAGAAGTAATTCCCTATGAACATTATAGCATTCAAGTAATCCTGCTCTTACTTATACTTCCTTATTAACTTATTACATTAGAGTATCTTTTGCTTTGGCAACTGGCATTCATTAATTAACTAAAGATTAAAGGCATAATGGCATTATATTGTAGTCGGAAGCATACAAATGTTAGATGACAAATTCTAGGTAACTAAATATTACATGTTAAATATTTGAACTGTAATCAATAACCCGAAATATTTATTGAAAATGATCTCAAATTAACACATATTGGAGTTTTCTTGCTTTATCCAAAGCTGCTCATATTTCCCACAGTGATATTAATTGTACCACTTAGTTAGACGCCAAATTATCAACAAATATATGGTTAGATCTTTTTCGTATTTCGCCAAAATGCTGAAAGCATCGATTATGTCATCAGGATTGTAAAAAGCTACTGTCCTGATTGCGCAAGAGTAGGTAAGTGCGGCATCGCAAGAGAATACCGGAAATACAGATTTATCGCCGGTTTCACATTTGAAAACTAAAAGTTAAGCGATAAGTACTTAAGTATAAAATGCCGCATTACAATAATAATACAATCATTTATTTCTGACAGGATCCATAAAGTGTTAGCAATACAATATAACTTATAAACTAGTGTTAGTAAGAGATCAGACGAGTAAAAGTAGTATTAAAATTAAAGATATGTATTGTGTATTATATATGAGCGAGTCCCACCTATCAGGTAATACCTTCAGGATACTATTGGGGCAGGCACGAGTTCGACTGAGCAGCGACGCACAGCGCTTTCGCATGATTGCCGCGAAACCATCTGTGTGTGCTTCCGCGAACATGACAGACGCACAAAATAGATAGGTACAGAAGGCCTACTGCTCCCTACAACCAGCGATTTTGAGCACACGCACACATAGACGCGTACGTACGACGATCTCGGTAGGATTCGGTTGAATCACAGTACTAACAACAGTAGTTTAACCAGGCGGTGTCCTTGAAATCAATACCTACGGCCGCTCGGTGCCTAAACACGCGCTAGGGCTGCCAAATGACTGTTTACGTATATTACTACTATAAAAGTTGTATTTAAGCAACCATACAATGCACAACATACTTTGTAATTTCGTGCCATAATTGAAGAAAATGCGCGGGAGCGTCACAATGACAACGTGCGTACGTAACTGCGGTACGACCGCGACTGTCGTAAACCGAGTTGAACTGAGTTTTGGGGGGGGTTCGTTTCGGCCCGTTTGTATTATATGGAGATACTATTTGTTATATAAGCTATGGTCAAATGCTAGTACGACTAGTCACGAGTGCAAGCGCTTTGCGATACATTTGATGAGTAGGTATTTAAAATTAAGGTCAGCTGTAGTTCGCCTTCTGTACCTATCTATTTTGTGACAGAGGCGCTGCGATACGCGGCAACCCCAACAGCATCCTGAAAGCATTATTATTTATTATACTGGACACGCATTATGATTGGCTCATTCGTGGGTTAAGTATCGCTTAGCGAACTGGGGATTAATCTCTGAGCCATATGAGAATGTGACCTTGTATACTCCACAGTCCGTACGGCGGCAAGCGGGATCTCTGGCCTCTGGTCTCGCCGATGGAATACGGCGGATATTACGCCGTGGGACTTCCGAAACGGAACTTCGATGAGATCGACAGGTGAGGACGACTCGCATGCACCTTTCCGCTTCAGAATAAGGGCTATATTTGCAGTTAGCGTTGCAACACGATTAACTAACACCGGGGCTAATGGAAAAAGTCCCAATCAAATTCTTTGTGAAATGGAATTTTCACTCGCTCTTACAAGTTGTAAGTTACAACGGCGAAGTACTGTAGGTAACTGAATTGCATGTTATCGGGCATAATCTTTGCTCTTCTATATATTTTTGTTTATGTAAGTTACGTGATTTAAGACGAGGTTATCCAGTGGAATCTGTCCTGCTCCAACGCTTTCATTTTACACTTTTCCATCCTGATTAGTGGAAGCGGGCCGCTCAGAAAACTCGCGGTTTCGAGGTGTTTTTATTTATTATTTTGGAATTAGAGGGATGGGTTTTAATATGACGGCCGATTTATATTTCTTACAGCGTTCATTTTAGTATAATCTTTATTGTCTAAAATCTAATGTAACTAAAAATAAATGGTATTTATTTCATAGTTTAGGCCTATCTTTGCAATTTAATTGGATGCAGTAAAATGCAAGTAATCACAAGATTAATTATAATGATTAAAGATAATCATAAGATCGAATGGCCGAAATATTAAGTTTGAATAGCGATATTATAGATATATTTTTTTCAAATTATTATTACAAATAATAAAAGATTTAGATGAAATATTACAAGACTGAGACTGGGAATTCTAGCGTTGCATCTAAGTGTAAAGTTTTAATTAAAATCTTACTAGGTAAGTTTATTTCACGAGAGGCTAGTAAGTACAATGTTATAAAAGCCACTTAGTACTTATACCTCTTTCTTGAACTTAAAGCTTTTATAAAGGTGAAGGAAGGCTCTGTTAAGTAAACAAAGTACTGCAACAATCTCGGATAGCAGGAATATCGTCGGTGGAAATGTGGATTACCGATAATTTTACTGCTCAGCTTGGCACTTCAATCATTTCTGATTCCCCCTCAAGAATGCATGTCGTGATGAAATATAAATTAAGTGAAAAAGTCTTTATTCATCCAAGGAAAAAGCTCAACGTCCTAGTAAGTTTATAAAGCTTCGGTCTCAACCATCAATTTAAACGCAAATAAATAATTTGAATTTGAATTAAACCACTCATGCCGATGAACTATTTCCAAATAGAAATAAAAGTGTTTTTATTTATGTAAAAAGAAATATATTCAGCTCATAGAGACTTTGTTAGGTGTTAGAGGTGTTTTCGAGTATCGATTATTATAAAATGCAAGTCACAGTCCAAACTGGTACACCCACGTTTCATTGACGATTATTACGTGCCAGCGTGATGAGTGTTGAGCCCTATCGCCGTACTTCAGGCACAAATATGGAACGCACAGCCTAACGTGCCTTCCGAAGGGCGTAAACCGAACACAAATGTGCCCCTATCTATAAAACTAGAAAAAAGTTTCGAAATTTATATACTGATTTAACAAATTAGTGGCTTCATCTGAAAAGCAGGTATACAACTTCAAAAAGTGCAATTTTAATCGAAATAGCCCCTTAACATTGGTAACTTTACAGCGTAAATAGAGTTTCAAGTTTCTAAGTTAACTGGAAGTATCCTATAGTTTTTCGTGGTGAGCCAATTTTTATGAATTTAATTACGTAAGGGGCAATAACTTTTATTCGCGTTGGGTAAGAAGCCTGATTTTTTTACAGCAATATAAAGCCTTAGGTTTCTGTAGGCAGTATTAGTTTCAGCTTGATATCTCTAACGGGGCCTGAGAAAAAGGGTCTTAAAAGCAGACAGCCAGATGGACTACAAATTGATCCTATAACGGTCACAATTTTTTCATTTAGAGGTACGGAACCCTTAAAACAAGTAGAATAACCCCGAGATTCCGCTTAATGAATAGCTAAAACTTTCTACACGATAGTATCTAACTTCTAGAGGAGTAGCGAAAATCAAGTTTATTAAAAGTTAGTACTTACAACATATAATGAGACAATGTCATGTAAGCTACGTTGTCTATAACTTTCGCTCCTCTGATTCCCTTGTTATTATTATAAAAGGAGGCAAATAAAGCCGAAAAAAGTTTCAAGCTAAATATTAAGAAAAATTTAAATCTCATATAAACTCACCTAATCATAAAGAAATTACTTAGTTACACTTAATATTAAATTAGGTATCGGCTTGAAAAAAACCCTGAATTAGTTGTGTTTTTATGGTTTAAAGAGATTTCGCCCTTATTATACTAACGTATTATTAAAGTTGCAATAAAACTAGCTATTTTAATGAAATCAACTCAATAAATGTTATTTTTAAACGTCAGTTTATAAATGAAATACAAAAATACAATGTATTATATTTTTGGAGTTGATGCTCGTGATTGTTGGCACTTGGTGGAACTTTTGATACATTTTTGATTGAAAAACACTTGTACTGGTCCACTTATTTATATTATTTCCCTTACCGGTTTCGCTGTTAAAACATTTTAAAGGTTGTTATACAAAAACAACCAAAACAACCAAAAAATACCTTTGATAATGCTTTAACAGCGAAACCGGTAAGGGAAATAATATAAATCAGTGGACAAGTACAAGTGTTTTTCAATCAAAAATATTATATTTTTGATGAGTACAAGAATCAATCTTGGGATTAATAGACTCACTAGGAAAACAAATAATCAAACATTAATCATTGAAACTATATGCATTAAACATTCTTCAGGAGTTACTTAAGGCGCTCTCACTAAAATCGGCACTTTTTGAAGTTGTTTTCTTGCTTTTCAGAAGAAGCCACTAATTTGATAAATTAGTCTATAAATAGTAAAAATTTTCTAATTTTCTTGAATACAGAAATGCGATTGCAGAACTTGAAATGAGGTCTTCTTCTACACTTTTTTCATAGTATGCAAAATACGAATGACATACAGACCGGAACGATATTTTATTAGATGGATAACCAAATTTTGTGAATTTGAAATTTTGATAACTATTTTAGTTAATTTTATTTTAGTTAAAAACGGACATTTTGCATTTTTTCCGGAATCCGTCCCTCTCGCACTGCGGGTCGTTCCGCGTGGAGTAACAGTGACCGTTGAATAATTCACATATCACTGCATTATGGTGCATTCCTACCCTAATATAGCAACTCTATGAGTTTGAATACAAAAATCAACGGAAATGACATTAAAATAAATATTTGTATCAGCGCGTATTTCAAAGTGGCTTCTTACGACGATCGCTGCGTCTCCGGATACCGCAAAATAAGAGAAAATAATACTTTTCACGTAAACGCTATGGACGAAAAAAAAGTAAAAAATATTTTTGTAGATCTATAAATGGTGAAAGAATCATTAAAATCGCTCGAGGCATTCGGAAGCAGCAGGGAAATTATTGCATGATTCATAGAAAACTTTCAGGAAAGACTTTTTTTTATTCAACATGGAATTAATTTTGGATTATGTTATGCCTAATATGTATTTTTTAAGTGTTTGGACCACCTGTTAAAGAGGAGGCTTTCAAAGATAGGTCTAAATTGCAGCTTAAGTATAATTAATTCACCTTAATAAAGTTATAAATTTACTGTTCTATACATACATATAATAGTGACCTAAACAGTACAGTTAAAATCATAAACTGATCAAAATGTAATTAACAGTCTTAATAGCTCCCGTAAAATTCTTTGAAAACTGTTGAAAGGAATTTAAAATCGAATTTAGTCTATGAAAATGTCAGTTTCATTGAACGGAAATTATATTCAAGAGACCGTTTCAGTTTGTTGATGATGAACAAGGCTTATGAATTATGTCTACATTACGCTTCCTTGGCTTTAAATATTACTTGATATCCGTCTTTTACAACTAAAAAAACCCGGTCAAGTGCGAGTCAGACTCGCATACCTAGAGTTCCGTAATTCGACAGTTTTGGGAACAGTCAGGAAGAAGGTATTTAAAATCTTGCCCATAACTGCTTATGATAACTAAAAAAAGAATTGATTGTACCACAAAAGAGACTCAAATATTTTTTCAACACACTTGCTTATAAAGTGGCCCTTATTGCACCGTTCTTAGGGTCATAATGCAGCATATTAAACACGGGTGCTTTTTACTTTACATTATCGCACTAGTGCTTTTTGCATTACAGTTTTTTTTTTAAATCTTTGATGTCTTAAGAAAAAGTGAAGTTTTTGCGAATATACGAGTATGAACTGTCTCAGTTAAAATATAATAAATAATAATTTAAATTTATCAAATTATTATTTTTGATCAACTAATTAACTGAAATTTTTGTTGTAAATACAAAAATATTTAGTTTGTTCATATTTAGCTGTTTGGCAATATTTGGCTGTTTGGCGGATGCGTCAGTGCCTCTATTTCCATCTGCGCAAAAAACAAAATCTCCGCTGCCATTTTTCAAAGAAAATTGCCAGTTCATAGCTGTGGTTTCGATTATGTGGAAAAAAGTGACAGTGAAATTTTATTACTTTTTCTCGCAAGTGTGTTGAAAAACGTCGTATGAAACGCGTGAGCATTAGAAATTACACTCTATGAATATTATCAATAAAGTTATGTCTATGTCGACTTTAATGTCCAACGCAACTCACTTGTATCATAATGTACTATTATAACGTACTTCGAAATAAAACTCGTGGATGAAAAATTTCATTTTGTCATTTTGTTAACGTGAATTTCTCACCACTTTATTTTTCCTGTAATCTTTACGTAATACCAAATTACCGTGGTTTTTCTCATATTTTTCGGTTCATTCGTTTCGGAAATAAGGGCATGAATATTCTTGTGATTTTTCAAAGATTACTCGAAGTCGGTAACAGAAAATATCGTAAAAGTGTATATTTTTATAATCAGCTCTGTAATATCTAGAATTTGATACCCATATTTTATATTACTTTTTTATATTACTATTATTTTAATACCCTATAAGAAACACTTTCCGATTTAACTAAGATTTGGCAAAAAATGCAGAATTAAATAAGTGGCTACTCCATCATAGCTAGCATAAAGTAAACTAATAGAGAAGTTTTGTCTCTCGACGAAGCATTTGACTAATGGAAACCTAGGTCAAGTCGTTTATCGTGGCGATGGTCACGTGATATAGCTTTCCTGCGTTTCCATTTGGTCGAACGCTTCTTCGAAAGACAAATCTTCTCTATTATTTTCATAATGCTGGCTATGCAGGAAAACACTCCAAGTCAGTTCAAGTATTCCGGAAAAGTACTCGAAGCCAGATCTCTGCCACTTTTGAGGGTTCAACTGAACCTTTATTCAATCACTTTGTTGTCCGTCTGTCTGTCTGTCCGTCTCCTAAGACCATTTTTCTTGAGCCCTGTGGGAGATATCAAGTTAAGCTAAGTTAATGTTCTAGCATCTTCGCTACTACAAACTAAGTTAATATTTTAGCATCCTCGGTAATAAAAGTACTACAAAAAGCCGGCAGTATGGATACATTACTAGAAAAACCTTTAGTAATTAAAGGTTTTTTTTACGTTTTTAAGTTCTTATAAAAGCGGCAGTAGCTCAATCGGCAGGATGCTGACTATTGCTGACCTCCCAATCCGGGGTACGGGTACAAAATAAATACATACAGAAGGCCAGCTCCATACAACCAGCGATTCCGGCGCACGCACACCTAGACGCGTATTTACGACGATCGCGGTCGAAGTCGGTCGAATTCCAGTGTCTATGTGTGCGTGCGCCCGGAATCGCTGGTTGTATAGAGCTGGCCGTCTGTATGTATTTACTTTGTGGTATGGGTTTAAATCTTGCTAGTCAAGCACACACTAATGAGTTTTACACAATTATATGGGAAGTAAGTATACTCCTATGTACATATGTGGCCCAGACTGGTCTGGCGTGAATCTGGTCTAGGGTCTGCGACGGAATGTCCAAACTACTATTATTTACCTCCTCAGATCCGGGCTGGACAACTTCGTGAGGAAACGCAACTTCGATGAGATCGACCAGACCTCGATGCCGTTCCCGTACGCCAGCAAGCGGTTCGTGCATCTCTACGCGCCCAACTTCCTGGGAGCCTCAGAGTAAGCCTACGAATCTGTAGAATCTATATTGTCTACGGTCGAGATAACTCGACTCCTTGCGCGATGACGTCGAAGGAGCTCTCGTACGTTTGCATTCCAGCGAGATCAATACTTACAAACTACAATAGGCATGATGACTAAAAAAAAATTATTAGTCCGTCAGTTAGATTATCAGAAAATATAGGACACGTATTTTTTAATGATGAAGATATAGCCCGCTGAAGTTCCGCGTGACGTCACATCTAGGTACAATTTTACGGAGAAGTGACGTCATTTTCCCCCACTCCCAAACTTTGACGCGCTTTATCTCTGTCATTTTTTGTTTGATTGACAAAAGAAAAAACACGTGTCCAATATTTTTTGAGACGACGGACTAAATAGAATAATATTTTGTTTACCCTGTGTACAAGCCTATTCAATACACTTTATTGCACACAATTTATAAATGAATAACAAGTAACAGTAGCCTAACAGTATATGTAAAAGGTGAGCTTATCTCTGGAAGAGATTTCTACCAGCAAACCCTTGATTAGAAGCGATTAACAACAGTGAGTATTTCAAAAGTGTACACACAAACAAAAGAGAAAATTGTTTAAGAACCATGAATTCAAAAAATATATACTTACATATGCAGGCTGACTTTTAACCTAACCCCGATAATTTAGTATTTTGTAGAAGCATATAAACTGGTTTTATTAAAACCATTCAAAATGATATTCATAATTGTTTTTTAAAGTTGGAGCCTTTTGAATATTTTCGTAAAATTCAAAGAAATCATCAGACATGAAAGAGATAAGATAATTAGATCGCGCGAAATTATTTTTATTATTGTTCCCACTATTTTGGACTATCCTCAAAATAACCGACAGAAACGTATGCCGTGTTTGTTGAAGAATAAAAGTTTATAACGTTTCTTACCCCAAAAATGTGATTAAATAAAAAAATCCACTTTACTCGATGAAGAAATTTAATCGAATCACTCACTCTTACCCTAAAAAAGAGCGAGCTCTTAAAACGGTACCTTCGACACAAAGTTGACGTAACGCGGCCTTTTAGTCTGAACTCATCTTTACTTTAATTTCATTGTTCGTTCGGATAAAAGCGAAGACTCTATTCACTTTTATGGATCAAAGCTAAACATATTCGATCAGACACATCTCTAACTGGGTACACTGTGACTATTGTCTATATTGGAGTCTTGGTCCACCGAGATTTTTGTTAGTTCTTTGGAAAATCTAGAAAAATACAATACATTTAAATCAACAAAATATGTATTATATTATTGTATATTGTACTTGTGCTCACAAGCTTATGGGGGTAACTTTTTACCTCGGTACAAAATGCACATAATAATATTGTGTTCCTTACTTTTGAATAAAAAGTATGCAATAAATGTGTTTTAAAGCAACTTGCGGAAATAGTTTATTAATAACAAAGTCTTCACACTTACACGCAACTACTCATAAACACACCCTCTCACACAAACACACACACACCCACACACAAACCCGCAAACACTACACGTGCATACTAGTGTTATCATTTATATTATATACTTTTTGTTGTTATAATTTAAATTTGATTAATACATGTAAAATAGTAAAAACACGTTTAAATGAACATATTTTTATAAACATGCAATACAAGATGTACAGTTATATTATGTCAGCTAGCTAAGACACCTATTTCTCGGGTTGAGCAGTACTACTTATCCTAAGACTACAGGGCTATGCCCTTTTTTAGGGAGTAGGGCACTCAAAATGTTTTGTGTACACTCTAACTCTTTTCATCTGTGTATGATCTACCTAGTATGTAAGTTTATAAATGTACACATTTATATTGAATAAACTCTTATCTTATCTTCACAAAAAAATTACGTTCTACATTCTACGAATTATATTTTGTTTGGATTACATTAACAAATTTGAAAGCGTGTTTACAGTTGTAATTGAATAATTTTCATGTGATCACCTAACTATTAACGAGCAGTTTTCGCGAATTGCTATAAAACGTTTATTGCATATTTTATATTCAAAAGTAAGGAAAACAATATTATCATGTGCATTTTGCACCGAGATCCTCCGTTACCACCTCAAGCCCAACACATGCATCATTTGCATCTTGATGGGATGTCAAATTCAAGCAGATTATATATCTACATTATTATATATTGCCGACTTTGTCTAAGCAGGACAATTGAAAACAACAGAGGTATGACCAAAATATACATAATTCAACAACAAAGTCTGGTAAAGGAACAAGCCCTCATCTCAATATGCCTGGAAGAAATCAACTAAATTGATAGGATTCCATTTGTAGTTTCTTCAGATAATCTCCTGTTATTTGGTTTGTTTATATCTGCTGCGCAACAAAGTTCGCCAAGCCAGTCTACATTGACATTCCATTCAAATGAACCCAATAATTGTGACTTTTAGAGAGCTCGCAACGTATTCGTTTTATTTTTTATTTTATTAATTTATCAAACAGGGAACAAATCTCATACCTTTAAGCAATGCCCTGCAAAACTGTACAGTCTGTCAAAAAAATTTTGAAATTTATATTGTAGAAACTATTTTTCTTTCGCCTGATTATACCAAACAATCAAGTACAAAATCTGTTAAATTGAGTTTACTGCGTTGTTATTTCATGACCATATTACCTAAATTATCCTACTTGAACGTTTAAAGTTCAATAAATATTCATTTCAACACACTATATTATTAAGACATTTTTGACAGACTATATTATAAAAAGTTTTTCTGCAGAAATGAGAAAAGAAAAAGAAATTATTATATTTTATCATTACACGTGGTCTTTAAGTGGTTAAAAATGTTTGTTAAGTGTAACAAAAGATTAGGCGCAGTATAAGGTTTATTTACTCTTGTAGGTACGACCAGAAGAGGAGCCGCGACTTCCCTTTGGATGAGTTAGACGTGTCAGCCTTCCCCGTCGGCTCCAAGAGATCTTCAGACAACTACCCCATGCTCACCCGCAACATGCGCTAGACCTAAACCCATGACCGTCTTCACAAATAACGTCCGAGTTAGTCGACTTTAAGTAAATATGTGATTTGTTTCCACAGAAATAAGTTTGCTTTTGGAATAACAAAATTACATTTTTTGTGCCATCGTAATCTTTCACTTCCTTGTGTGTTTGGTACAGAATTTTCTGTTTAATATTTTGTAGTTTTCATGCCTATCGAAAATCACCAAGCCCTGATAGCTACGATTTATTTTTTTAATTGTTAATCCTTGTGAAATTATTATGAATGTCCATTATGATTTGGTTGTAAAGTTAAATTTATTTATGAAAGTGTAAATTATCATGAAATTAAATAATATATTTGTGGTTAAGGAGAGAGGGGTTTAATTAGAAATGTTAGAATTAAATGATCCTAGGACATACATCATGATAGAGACAAGGATAAATCTAAAATGTACCTGTACGATATTTTTTCTGTATAGGTATACATATGCGTGGCATAATATTTACATAAGTAGTTATTTTAATATGATGATCTAATTAAACACTATGAATGATCTTTATTATGTTGTTTTATTACAAATTTAAATAATGTTACTACTGTCACAGTTTAAAATATGCTACTGTTATGTTTTAGTAGTGAAATCCATCGCTTTGGAATATTCTAGATCAGTTGTTCTTAATCTTTCTGTAGCCATGGGCCATTTAAAAAAAATAAAATATTAAAAATATTATTATTACTGAAAGATTCATGGTTTAGATTCATAATTAATACAAACGGGAGCCAGTGCCCAACGTGGAACCGCCGCGCCGCGTAACCATGTTTGTCTTTGGAGAAACTGTACGAAGCGAAACTAGTCCGGCGAAATCTGACTAATAATTACATCATCGTGAGTAGCAGTATTACTTTTGCTAGCTGCCAACAATGTTTGTTTAATTTTATTAGTAATAACATTCGTTTTAACAGAATTTCCCTTTGTGAGTAGCTTCGTATCAAAACGTTTGAAATGTTTGTTTTTATGGGATGCTCCTACAAAGCACGAGACAACTATCAAGAGGATAATAATTCAATAATCAAAATACTAAAAGGAATGTAGGGAAAGATCAGTACTTTGGAAAAGCAAATAAAAGCTGAAAGTTGGTAGATACATAATATTAGTGCGCTGAATCCGATTTTGCATGGAGTTGGGGGGTGGGATCTGGGGGGAGTGCCTGTGGTAGTGCTGATATTGAATATATTGAACTAATATAACTCGAAAACGTAATTAAGTATTTTTAAGTGTGCTAAATTCGTAGTGTTGCGGGGGAGCGGGGACGAAGTGAGGGAGAAAGGGGTGTGGCTTTGTTAGCGCTGTATACAGGTTGTAAATAGAGTGTGACCATTAAATAAAACCACAAACTCTACTGATCAAACTGAACAACTATTCTAAAAAAAAATTTTTTAGAATAGTTGTTCAGTTTGATCAGTAGAGTCAATCTTCTGAGAATAAGATATTCAACTGTAACTCAAAGACTTAACTCGTAGGAGTAAGGTCTATTTTAGAACGCTGCAACGGAACAGCTGTTTCACGGACGACGCTCTCTCGATACTGGCCCGTATGTCGGTGCGTTAGGGTTCACGCATTTTTGTTTGGAACTCAATTATTTCCCAAACTAAGGGTGGTCGCGGGTATGATTCTTGGGGAATGTGGTTCAGTAGGGTCAGTAGAATATATGGTTTCATTTAATGATAACAGTCTATTTACACCCGGTATATAAAACTAATTTACTCTCAAGCTAAATAAAGTTCTTTTAAGAGTGCTGAATTCGAATACATAAAGTTAGGGGGGACTAAAGATACAAGTGGGGAAGCGGGTGGGAGTCTACGTTAGTGCTAATATTGTAGTAAAGGGACTAATTTACATTAAATAACTGCAGTCACCATTAATGATATTAGGAGTGTTGACAAAATGACGCCCAAGTTGAAAACGGGGCAGAGGTTGAATAAACGCGAAAGGCTAGTAATTAATATATGTATAAGGTGACTTTAACTTATACGGCCATAATACCTTTACAGAAGACTCGGTAATTCCTCAGTAAGAAGGTTCGATGACCCTTTTTGTGAAATTCGTAAATTAATCTTTTCTCGTTCCTTACAAACGTAAGCCCAGCCCCGAGTCAATGACTATGGGACGTCAAGATTTTATTTTGCGAAATTAGCAAAAAGTGTTATCGATCCGTGTTACTGATCACTTACCAAGCCTCCAGTATAAGTTTGGCTGCATAAATAAAAGTCACCTTATATAAGTTGAACATTATCTCTATCGGAATAAGTATTTACGTTGCGTGAAATGAATATTTTCACTCCCATGTCTTGTCGTGGACGTCGTTAAAGGCAAAAAGGTATGCCAAATGCCGACAATCTCTATATTATTAGGGGGTATAATTTTTACCCCCCCCCCTCTCCCCCCCGCAAAGACGATGTAGTTCCTCTTTACTGGTAGTAGGCTTACGCTGCGGCTTGTCACCGTCCTCATGACGACAGCAGGCCGCCAAGCGACTCGTGTTCCGGCGTGACGTCATAGAGTAGCCGATCATAAAATAAAGTGAATTCATCTGAAATTATGATGATTCACGTAAAGTATACGGACATCACAACAAAATACGATGAAACTACTGTTGCTGGCGCAGTCACAGCTTTTATGGTGACAGTAAGCATACCGTAGTGTGACGAACCTCTTTTATGGGGAAGGCATGATGTAATACGAAAATGATAATCCTATTTTCTGTGACCAATTTTACGGTGATCTGTCATCATAATATTGCGTTTACCTTAAAAACTCGATTTTTCCTCAAACGTTTTAATTACAGCATAATATTTTCCATATATCACCAAATTTAAAAACAATTAAGTCTATTTTATAATGACGCCAAAAATACATTTTTCTCAGGAAGGATAGTTGCAGCCAGTTGCGTGGTATCTGTCATCCATATGTTACTAACATCCGCAGAGATTAAGGAAGCGTCAAGCTATAGATAGACAGACTTGTTACCGCCTTACTTGCTTTGAAAGAGACGGCGCGGCGGTAGCTCAGGGCTAGAACGCTGGCATCTCAATCTTGAGACCCAGGTTCGATCCCCGGTCGGGCATGCACCAATGAGTTTTTCGGAATTTATGTGCATAGTATTTGTGTTCCACCTGAACGGTGAAGGAAAACATCGTGTGGAAACCTACATGCCCTAAAAAGCGTGTAATTGTGCCTGAAATACGGCGACAGGGCTCACCACCCATCACGTTGGGACGTAATAATCGTTGATGAAACTCAGGTGTACCGAGTGTAGACCTGAGACCCCTTCGGGAATTCATGTCGTGGCGATAATGCTTTGCTTTGACTATCCCGCTTACTGGTTCTTACTGAAGGTTTGCATTAGGGGCGGTAATAGAAAAATAAAAGCGAATTGTTATTAAAAAAATGTGTTTAAAATATTTTAATGAACCTAAGTATTAAATTCCCAAGCTGCAAATAACGATAGCAACCACCTAAAAAAATTACATAGAAACGCTTGAAATATTGTTTATGCAATTCTTTTCAATTAACGTTGCTTTTTCATGCTAATTAAATGAAATTTATAAATCAATTTGAACAAATTATTAAAAATTCCAAATAAAGCAAACGTTATCAAACCGTGACTATTTCAGGGATTCGTACTAAAAATATATAAAAGAAAACCTAAATGATGTCGGTTTTAAAACGACCACTAGCTCAGTCAGTTCGACGTCGGAATCACAATTTTGAACCTCCTACCCTGCCTGGGCAGCGGCCAAGCACGTATCCAGAGTAGATAGATAGGTGGGATTTATCCTCCCCCGAAATTTGGCGTGACAAACACGGGAATGTTTATTCATAACCACTGTAATGTACGTTTTGATAAAAAATGTACGGTACTTTTGATACTTAATATTATTATAGTACAGTGAATACAGAGGTTTCTTTCACAATTCAAATTTTTTTTCAATGAATGTCTCCCCCCGAAACAAAAGTCTGGATAAGTGCCTGCCAGCAGCACACACCGATCAGTTTTCGGGATTTATCCATGCTGAACGGTGAAGGAAAATATTGTAAGGTACTAACCATCGAAGAAATTTCCGCGCAGTCCCAGTTTTCGCTCTTATCACAGGTGCAATACGGTTGATAAGTAGGTCTGCGGTTTTTTCCTCGATAGTTCATTGACAAGGCTACTTTTTACATTGGGACGTAAAAATTAACAGTGAAAAGAGAGTATACCAAACCTAGACTACCCATATATTAGGTTAAGCCTCTACAATACACGAGAGGCCCATCGCCTTTATACTGGCGGTCAATGGCCAGGAATGGCCTATGAGAAATGTCGACAGTTGCGATCGCCGCTACATACAAAGGAATCGTGGCACACCGTGGCTTGCTTGTTCACACAATGGCTTGTCGACTTGTCATTTAGCCAGTCTTTATTGCGTCAGGAAAATATAATTTAATTCTAATAATTTATTGGTAAGAATATTTCTTTACTGACAATATCAATAAATTGTAGCGGCCGCAACAGACCCGACGTCCACCTTCCTTCGATTGCCATGCAAGGAGATTGGCCAAGAGGTGTGAACAGTGGCTTCGCGATGGCCTATCGTGGCGCATGGGTCAGCGTGGTCCATCATGACCCATTGTGTACTAGAGTCACTCTTAGGTGTACCCTACGTGCCTACACTCTCTTTTGTATTGCTGCATGTTTCAGTGAAATTCCCCTTATGTTGAGACTATAATCAACGAACAACGACTATAATATTGGATAAAATGAAAAAAAACTAGATGTGCACTCAGAAAACAAATCACGAACCATTAATCACTTTTGTGCTACATTTTAATAATATATACTGCCAATAGTTGAGCCAGTAGTGTGCAGTATTGTGGCTAAATGTAAGAACTAATTAAACAATTGATGGACTGTCACTATTTGCATTTTTATTTCAATAAAATTTATTTAATAATATAAATAAAATTATGGTTTAGATTATTACGTTGAAACTTATGCTGAATTAGCGAAATACTACAAATCTCGGTGTGTTATTTATTACAATTTTTATCCTTATATTTAAGCAATTTTAAAACAAAAGTAAAACAATAGATCTAGTCCAGATCATGGCTCGGATTCATTTACGATTACATTAACCTTTTTAAACAGCGGCGACCACAACAGGAATTTGAAAGTTTAAACTTTAATAATAACACTTATTTTTCCGAGCGTAAGTCAATCTCGGATAAGCTTTATGATGAATCCATTATATAAGGTCCCACAAAGTGAAAAAAATCCAAATGGTGATCGCATTACGCTCAAAAGATCCGTCTGATGCGATTATTGCGGATCGTTCCGTGCAGGCGGCATGTGGACCACCTGACCACTGACCACCGAAAAAAATTGTTTTGCGCTTTCTTTTTGTCACCTATTCATAGAAATTTTGTCAGCTAATTGAACCACTGTTAGGTGGTAGAGCTAATGCCGGGCTCGACTGTGGAGGAACCACCATCTTACTCGGAAATCCTCCCGAAGTTATTCGGGGGAGAAAAGAGGACAGCTCTCAGGCAAAAAACCAGGCGGCCCACCATTGCCTGGGACCGGTGGATGGCGGTATATCCATCCCCAATTGCGGGGCGGTGACGGGCAGCGGCGTCACTGGTGCAAGGGTTTCGGCACCGCGCTCTACAACCCGCCTGCCCAGTGTGTGTGAGTATGGGCATTTCTTCCAGGAGGATCGCCAAGAGTGGCGAAATCCTAGAAAGGCTATGTCCAGCAGTGGACGAAACAGGCTGATGGATGGATGGATTGAACCACTTTGTACTGGGAAGCGAAAATATTATTTGACAAAAAAATGATTTGGATTGTGGATTGTGATCAGTTTACGATACAAATTCTACCCTAAAATTATTTTCACTTATTATTGTAGGACCTTATAATATATTCGGAATCCTTAGTGTACGAATCAGCTCGCACTTGCCCGGCTTGCAATTCTTCTATAAAAGCGGCAAGCCTTTCCTTTCAAGTAAATTCAAAACAACGTTAAACCGAAGATGTTGGCTTTACTGTTAGTAACGTTCACCGCCTTGGTGCTTCGATCTGAAGCACAGTACTACCAACCTGACGGACAAGCGGTGTACTACCAACCTGAGCATCAGGTGGTTTACTACCGCTCCCAGCCAGCACAATCTGTGTTTCCATATCCAAGATATGTCTTCCGACAGGATACCGATTCCAAGCCAAAAGATGATGATAACAAAGACAGGTACCTATACAGATAAAGCCTTTTCATTTATTCTAGCTTTGCGCCGTTTTTGGCTTTAGTGTTATTTTATCAACACCCCTATATTTTGACCAGGGTCACTACGATGATGATAATAAAGAAAACCGCATCCAAATTCATTGATCGGTTTTCGAGTTAAAATGGAACTTACAGACAGACGAAAATTCAAAAAATTATAGTTTTGGCTTCAATACAATACTATATTTATTTTAGAGATAAGTAATTTTGGTGTTCTATTCGCAACGAATCGATGTATAATTTAGATTATACGTGATAGATTTTTTTACTTTATAATTCAAACTGAGTATTTTTTCACTTTTTATTTGTAGAGTAGTGACTCAGAGGATGCTAAATTGTTTTTTACTATGTTGGTGCCTTGTTTTTTGTTTTGATGTTACTCGCACTAAACCGATTTTCATTTACTTGACTTTTTATTCGACTTTTATTTACTTTATGTATTTATTTAACAACGGATCCTTAAAAATAAACGACGAAATCTTTTTTTGCCTGTTCTTTTGACGAACATAAAGTTCACTCAAAATTGTTATAAAAGGCTCTAAAATACACTTTCTCTGATGGTGAAATTTAATCAAACCAGTAACTCTTTTATATTATTATGATATTATTGCTCTAACCCTAAAAAACAAGCTGAAAGCCCAGTAGGGCCCGAAATATATCTTGAGCAAATTTCTCTTTTTTCGTGTTTATTAAAAAAGAGTAAGCTTCTAAAAGGGTTTCGGTTCGGTATCAGTGCAGAATTCACAACTTATAATTATTGTTTCTCTCATTCATAAATAATTAATATAAAATAAACACACTTTCAAGTTGTTATGTACATTGGACATTCAACCGAAGGATAATAATCAATAAAATGACGCACATCTGCTGAACAAAACCTAAATATTATCAAACAAGAAGCCCAAAATAACATAAACGAATTTATTTTATACTTTTTATTTAAAAACTAGCCTTTTCCCGCGAATTCGCCCGCATTTATTCAATTTTTGCCCCGTTTCCGGCTTCGGCGTTATTTTACAAACATCCCTTATAGCCTATGTGTTGACCAGCGTCACTACGATGATAATTGTGGAAACAGTTAGTTATAAGAGAAAATAACTTTTAAAGTTTTTATTTATGTTGTTATTTATTTTCCACTAAATTGAAGACCAAAAGTCAAAGCGAATTTTGTCACAAGAAAAGTCTCTATGACTTGAGCCCATAGAGCACTACAATAATAAAAAACATCGCATCCAAATCCGTTGAGTGGCGCTCGAGTTAAAACGGAACATACAGATAAAAGACAGACAGACAGATAAAAAATAAAAATATTGGTTTTGGCCTCAGTACAACAATACTAATAACCCATTTCATTTTAAATTTCGCAAAAATATTCAATGGAGAGACACGACTTTTTTACTACATTATTATTAGTATATAGATTAGAAGATAGTACATATGTATATAAGGTGACTTTAATTTATGCAACCAAACTCATACTGGAGGCTTGGTAAGTGATCAGTAACACGGATCGATAACACTTTTTGCTGATTTCGCAAAATAAATTCTTGACGTCCCATAGTAATTGACTCGGGGCTGGGCTTGCGTTTGTAAGGAACACGAAAACAGTAAATTACAAATTTCACAAAAATGGTCATCGATCCTTGTTACTGAGCACTTACTGAGTCTTTAGTCTTACTCATAAATTAAAGTCACCTTATATAGACGTAAAGATAACGAAACCCTTTACACTCAGACCTTCGAACGAAACAAAAAAGTTATCTTTACTTTGACTCTCAGAACCTCAGATTCTTTATCTGAGCTCAGAAGAATAACTGACTTTGATTTGATTTTGATCACAATAATTTGATTGTTCATTCCATAGACATAGAATCTATGGTTCATTTTTGGATCGAAGCTAACTTTTTGTCTATACTTAAGTATTGGGCAACTGAGACACAGTGAGATTTTCTGATATTTTTTTGGAAAATTGATTGATACATCTTTGTTCATATCATAGAACTTTCAACATTTCATTTCAACTTGAAATTTTACTACTAAAAGATTCGTAGTTTAGATTCCTAATGATATTGAAACGGTTACTCACCGCGTAAACATGTTTGCCTCCTAAGAAACTGTACGAATACAGTGAAAGAAGTCAGGCGAAATCTTACTATTATACTTATAGTGAGTAGCCGTTGGAATATCAGTATGAACTTGAAATTTGTTTCTAATTTATCTTTTCTAGTTTGTAATGCACTCCAAATAATGTTTAGAGTATGCCAAAGCGATGTAATTCGCTATAAATCATATTGTATAATCATTGTTATCTGTCGCAAGGTGTAACCACAGTTTAAAATCCATACAGTTGGCCAACGAATCGTTCGGACGGATCCGTTGTGTAGGGAGCTTGCTGGGCGAGACTCCGAACTGCTTGTTCTAAAATTGTATGTTGTAGCTTGGTGGGGGCGATTGTATGGATTTTTAAACTGAGGTGTAACTAAATAATAGGCGCAGTTCCATCCATCCATCCATCAGCCTGTTTCGTCCACTGCTGGACATAGGCCTTTCCAGGATATCGCCACTCTTGGCGGTCCTCCTGGAAGAAATGCCCATACTCACACACGCTGGGCAGGCGGGTTGGTGAGCGCGGTGCCGAAACCCTTGCACCAGTGACGCCGCTGCCCGTCACCAGTCTGTTTTATATAAGGCCCGGCAATTGGGGATGGATATACCAGGTCATCGGTCCCAGGCAATGGTGGGCCGCCTGGTTTTTTTGCCCGAGAGCTGTCCTCTTACTCTCCCCCGTATAACTTCGGGAGGATTTCCGAGTAAGATGGTGGTACCTCCACAGTCGAGCCCGGCATTAGCTCTACCACCTTCTAGGCGCAGTTACAAAATTATTTTACTTTTACAGCAATAAGGCTCCTGATGCTGGTAACTTTGACGAGATAGACCGGTCACCCTTGGACCAATTCGGGGGAGGCGGCTCTAGGAGGTATGCAAACCTCCCGTTGCTGCGTTACAACTGAACCCTGACCGTCTTCACAAGTAACGTGCGAACTGTACGCGAGTTTGTTGTACAGATATAAGTTTGCTTTTGGAATAACATCATTCGTGGCAGTTTTAAAAATTTTATCGTTACTTGTAAAATTATTATGAATGTCAATTTTTATTTTGTTGTTAACTAAATCCAAAAATTGTAAATTTTATCATAAAATGACATTTAATAATATATTTGTGGTTATGGAGAGAGAGGTTTCATTGTAAATGTGAGAACCATAAGACCCTACAAAAACATCATGATAGAGAAAACAGGTCGAGTGCGAGTAGCAATCGCGTCCTGGAGGTTCCGTACCATTCTTATAAAATTGTAGCAAAAATCACAAACATGATTTGTAGGTAATGTCCAGGTTAGAAGTTTCAGAGATTACCCGTGCGAACTTCATTATTAGCTATGTCTCTAGAAAAGGAACTGCTTGTTCCCAGGGAAAAACTATAGCCTATGTCTCAAAAAAGAGTCTAACTATTACAACAGTGAAAGGATTTTAAAAATCGGTCCTGTCCTATAGTTCCAGAGATTACCCGTGCAAATGTAATTAATTGCTATGTCCCTAGGGAACTGGGCCGCTGCCTAGGGGCGGCAGATTTTAGGGGCGGCAGATTTTAAAAAGGCATTCGCTCACTTTGGTAAGCCGTCAAGTTCGTGCACAATTTATGAACATAATACTCAAATCACTTGTGGATAGATGAGTTTTTTATCTATTAAACAGATGTATATAGATATATATAAAAAACACAGAAAAAATAAATTCAAGATATATTTCGGGCCCTACTTTCAAGTGACGCCGGGCCCAGTAGGGCCCGAAATATATCTTGAATTTATTTTTTCTGTGTTTTTTATATATATCTATATACATCTATTACAAATAAAAACAATAAAAAGCTTGAAAGAGCCAAATATTTATTTAATAAAAAGTTATCTATTAAACGTTAAACCTCATTTGGGTAAGTACTATAAGTCCAGCATTATTCGCCCCCCTCCGCCATGTTACCTGCTCGCACGAGCGCACAAAACGCGCCGACCGTGCCTCGACGACCGCAACTCGCCGCCTGCGCCGCGCCGCCCGGCACAACACCAAAGAATATAAACAACGATGATTTATCATTGCATTCCATAAAGAAACAGTTTCAAATCATGTCCCCAGTTTGTTATAGTTATACAATTATAGCTACATCTATACACCGAAATAAAACAAGAATAAAATAAAAGCCATGTTTTGATTTTTAGAAAATAGGTCTTATATTTACAGAATATTCGGTGGACAAGTATGGTGGATAAATTCAACGGTCTATGTTAGTACCTCGGTGGCGCAATTGGTAGCGCGCTTGTCTTGATAACAAGAGGTCGCAGGTTCGAATCATGGCCCGAAGAACTTTTTAAAATTCTTGTTCGTTTCATTTGTTTCTAATTTCTCTTTTCTAGTTTGAAATGCATTCTAGTAATAATATTTAAAATTTGTTTTCCACAAGCGATCTTAAGAGAAATAGTACATTACGATACGAGAGCGATGAAACGTTTTCTCTGACGAGTGTGAGTTTGCGGCACGAGCCGAAGGTGAGTGCTGCAATCACACGAGTCGAGAAAAAGTTTCTCGCACGAGTTTCGTATAATATTTTATAGCACAAGTGCGGAAAATGCCGACTTTACGCAAGTGCAGCGTGCGTAAAGTGCTCATTTTACGCACGGTGTGCTATAAAGATATTTTACGTTCGTAGGTCATAAGAAGTCGTAAAATCATAATAACCAGCAAGCTATTCAAGAGCTCAATGATTATTATTGTTATTTATAACTTTCAACTTTATATTAATACATTAGGGTAGAAAATTGATTGCATTATACTGTCAATTTACGACGTGTTATTATTGAAACATTAATTATAATGATAGGAAAGAGATAACAACAAGGCGAGTAAATACAAATACTTTCCGTTAAAACAAAGAAATGTTTACGTTTTTTGTATTTTTGATTATGTTTTAGCATAAATCTATAAGTTTGATGTCATAAGAGGAAGTCAACTCGCCACCAGTATTTTTTCCTTCCTTCCAGTGTCGATTTTGCACTTCTTCAAAGAACAATTTGACATACTTACGTCTTGGCGGTCACACGCAGAATAAACGAAAAATCCACTCCTCAACTGAATTGAGTGGGTTTTTCCGGGTCGCTTTTGGTGCGCCGATGCAGAATCTAGAGCTTGGAACATAGACCAGTAGCAGTAAGGTTCGAACTTTTGATATTATTAAAGTGATTTATCTTTGTCCTTTGAATTAACTTCATATATTTATAGTTAAGTTTAAAAAGTTAGAAATCTTAGAACCTTGCTGTAGGTATGATTTAGGTATTTGCAATTATTGAATTTATAAGCGTCATTACAGAATTAAAGTTAAAAATTTAGATTGTATCTGACATTATTCATGCGTATCTTGTTGTTATTAATTTATTAGAAAGATTGCATACATGCAACATAGGTAAACTGAAAATTGCAGAATATTCTTTTAATATAGTATTAAAGTGAGTAAAGTTTATTTAAATCACATGGTATTATTTATCTTGACCTATTATAAAAATATTAGAAATTTATTTAGTATGCTTTTCGATTTAATTTAATTTCTTATCATATTTTGAGTAATATGAAATTAGAGTTGAGAAGTTGGCAGCCACGTGATCATAATAAAATACACGATCATCGTTTAAAAGATTAGAAAAATTAGAATCTGGATTTATATGAAAACATGATGTCGCTGATCGCGGCATACAAACTCACGCGCGGGGGGGGGGGGGGGGGCACGCTATACTGTCTGCGTGCCGATCGTCGATAAAAATGTGCCGCGCGGGGCCGAAGGGCGAGGTGGCGGGGTGAAGCAAGAACGTGGTAGAAGAAAGTACAACAAGAGAACCATGCAATGCCTTCGATTTTGCCAATTGTTGTATATTTTGCAACGAAGTCGCTGTTTTGTGATTTTATAAAAGCTTAAGGGAAATATCAAATTGATATTAGAATCACTGTCAGCCAAGTCACCAAGATAACACGATGATGATTGGAGCCATCATGTAAGTTACTTGATTTTATTAAATTACTGTTGTACGTTGTATTATTGTTTAATGGCGTAACTATACCATCTGAGGCCCGTGGCAAATTCATTGGATGGGTCCCCCAATAAAAATCTTCAAGTTGTAATTGAATTTTAAGATACCCAACAGTATACTAATAATATTGCGTGCATTTTTGTTGAATATCAAATAAATTTAATGAATGAGTAGCAGATAAAGCCCTCCGTATTTAAAAATAGAAATCCACAGTCCGCGAGCGCAGAGCGCCACGAAAAATGTACTGCGCGGGAATTCCCGAGCGACACTAGCTCGCCCGCGAGCCCGCGCCCCATAAAAGTACTACCACAAAAAATTTAGCAACCAATGGATAAAATTGATCGACATCGTTTTCTTACGAATGCGTAATTTTCGTAATTTTGCTGGCATACCCGAGTGTGAGGCGTACTTAATCCTGGTCGCTGGTGCCTTATCAGCTGTGAAAGTGCAGCCACTTAAGTGTACTCGCCCGGTAAGCGGTACCGTGTTTGAATCCCGGTTCAGAGCTCCTCACACCCAGATTGCGTTTTTATACTGCCAATTTCTATAATTCGCCAAGTGTTGAAAGTATATAAATTAATTTATTATTCCAATATTTGAATGCAATTCGAATAATTGAAAAAAAAAATGAATATCGAATTCGAATATTCGAATAATTTTAGTAATAAACTTGTCCGAATATTTGAATTTTTATATTAAAAACTGCGGATATTCGGATATTCGACCGATAACCTGAACTGCAATCTCGGAACTCTGATTTGCTCAAATTCTATTATTGTTAAAATATTCCATCAAGATTATAACAGTCAAACTTATTGTTCTTAAATTTATAACTAGGATTTTGTTTTGATTCAGAGAAATTAGACTCATAATACGACATTGATTGAATGAAGACATAAGAATAATACTTATCCGAAAAAAGTGTAATATTCAAATTTAAAAAAAAACGAACAGTTGAAAGTTGAATATTCGAATACTAAAAATTTTAGAATACCTGAAAATCGAATGACGTAGATGCTCGCACAAGATGTCTTGGACGTCTGCCGCTCTTTTATAGGCAGTTAACTGAGCAGACTTTCAATAATTATCATGGTAAAATTTAAATTTCTTAAGTGGTAGCACTTTCACAACTCATAGGGATACGTCCCTATATAATACGAAAAATATACTTTACGAACAAGAACCAAAAGACCAACTAACTGGCTGTTGTTGCCATTTAATGGAGAATTAATGATCTGATTTTCATTTTTACATAAAAAATAAACAAATGCGTAAAATTACTTAAGAAACTTCTGACAATTTAACTTTGTTTCATTGCAATATCACTCGAATAACGAATTTATTTGATTATTTCAGGTTCTGCTACGTAAATCCAACGTCGATCTTTTGAAAAAAAAGCAGTTTATCATAGTCATTTCTATAAGAAATTTTGTCATCCCTATCGAGCAGATAGATTGAAACGAAGACGAACTCAATCAGCGCAGAATGCCATGGCAATGGATCGTGTTTACAACTTTTTGGAGACAAATAACGAGGGTAGCCAGTTCTCTTTAACTGATATACGAAATGCTTTATCAGGTGTGGAAATTCCAAGCACCAAGTAATAAAACACAACTTAAAGTAAAGGTATGGAGATAATATAATTATCACTTCTGAAAAGCCATCTATGATTTGGTTTTTACAAAACTGTGTCCATAGGATTCAAAGTAGTTGGTACGAAGCTAGAAACAAAAATGATATTGTAGAAAATAGATATAGTTTTCATGTGCTTTATTTTGGATCTTTGTTTTTTGTATAACAAATAAAACAAATATGTTGATTTTTATAGCGATGTTGTTATAGTTGCAAAGTTTATATATTTGAATGGTAAGTATATGTGATTTGATAAAAATGAGACTGAAGAGATCTATATACTTAAGATTTTAAACTTTTTAGTACATTGTTAGGTATAGTTTTTATGTAATTTATTTTAGATCTTTGTTTTTTGTATAACAAATAAAACAAATATGTTGATTTTTATGGTGGTGTTCTGAAGTTGCAAGGTTTATATATTTGAAAGGCATTTGAAATTATTAGTAAAATTTTTAAAGCATGGAATAATATTTGGTTTCTTATTTTTGGTTTTAGTTTATCCTAACAATGTAACCAATTTTGAAAGCTTTAACTTAACTTTTAGTGCTGTCAAAACTAAAATTATTCTAATGTGATGTAGCTTGTTCTTTACACTGAAGGACTAATATTCAATAATTAATAATTCAATAAAGAAAATTTGGTTTTGACAGCACTTAAACTAAAATTAAAGCCTTCAAAATCGGCTTTACTACCTAAATACTTACAAATATTTGTGATTTGAAAATAATGAGAGTGACAAGATCTCCATAGGTCAGTTTTTCATGCAGACATGTTAGGCCAACCGCATTTTGTGCTTTATTTTGGATCTTTGTTTTTTTTTGTTTAACAAATATGTTGATTTTTATGGCCGTATTTTTTATGGTATAATACTTAGTTTATTATTCATAAAAAATTGTCTACTTAAATACTTACAAATATTTTTAATTTGAAAATAATGATTCTGACGACATAGTTCAGTTTTTCAAGACTTTATTGTACTTCGTTTTAAATCTTTGTTTTTTGGTGTAACAAATAAAACAAATATGTGGATTTTTATAATGGTGTTTTTTTAGTTGCAAAGTTTATAGGTATATTTAATTTGAAAGAAATTTGAATATTACAAGTATGTTATTTATTATGTTAGTTATTAAGGTATGTTGTTAGTTATCGCGAGTAAGACCCCAACACAAAGTTAATAATTACAAGTATGGTTTAATAGTTGGTTCCTCATTGAAAAGGTTTATTCTGACACTACCTAAGTACAAAAGTTTAGTTTCATACAAACATACACATTATAGTGAAACACTTTACGAGAATAGAATTTAGTGCTAAAAAGGCTACTGCCAGGCAAACCTGGAGACAGCCCCAAAAACAAAATGCTGAAAAACCTCGATAAAAGTATAATTTAAATATCAATAGAATTTAGAAATTAACAACGAAAAGAAAATAAAAAAGGGATAAAAACAAAATTGTAGAAGAGTATATCGTCGAGGATAAAAATTTTACAATAAAATTTAATTGAGTAAATCACCTTTTCGCTACAGTTTAGACGTGTTTTTTTTGGCCAACTTCAATTTTTAGGTACTTTATTCTGAATATTTGTTTTTGTGTAAAAAATAAAACAAATAATGATATGTTGATTTTTATAGTGGCATTGTTTTAGTTTCGAAAAGTATATATTTTAAATGCCTATGTGTTTTAATTTAAGACAAATTGAAATTTGAAAATAAAGTCTACTTAAAAAAAATTGGCATTTTATTTGGTCCACTCCTACATCATTCAAAACCTTTAGAATACCTTAAATTACTTTGGGAACTGATTCTGCAACATATTAAGCTTTCGTGTTTGTTTTTGTATTGTTATATCATAAGGCTGGCAGGCTGATGAATGGATGGATATCAACGGGACTGCACTGACTCCTAGATAATATATGTTTATATAGCGTAAATAGCTATTTCAGTGCCATCATAACTATTTGAACCTTTTTGGTGAATGTCTGCATTTAAAGTCAGTCATATTTTTTTTTGTAAGCACGCTGTTGATTTAAGTCGACACATGACAATATTTAGGTAGCATCCTGCAATTAGCACCCTGCCTGACAAAAAGTGATTTTCTCAATCGTTAGTGTTGTGCTGCATGTCGTAATGTATTTATTATTCGAATAATACCATATTCAAATACTAAAAATTTTCAAATAGTTGAAAGTCGAATATTACAATATTTATCAATTTTCGAATAGTTGAAAGTCGAATATTCGAATACTAAAAATTTTCGAATAGTTGCAAGTCGAATATTCGAATACTAAAAGTATTCAAATATTTGCGAACCCTACTCGCGTGGTAGGTAGCAGTAAAAGTGAAATTTACAGCTCTTTGCTATGGCCGGTATTGAGGTACCTCAACTGAAAATACCGGTTTGCACCTATACATGCTAAAGGCAACTCAACATTTTTTTGGCTGTCTATACTTTCGCTCTCATGCCGCGTCTCCTGATTAGAATGTCTGTAACGTCAACATATGGTATCGTAAATTCTTTAAACTTTATTTATTATAATTATATGGCAACAAAAATACACACTCTGTAAAAATTTCAACTGTCTACGTTTTATGGTTCATGCGATACAACCCCCTGACAGACAGACAGCGGAGGTTCCAGTTGGGCACCCTTTGGGTACGGAACCCTAAAAATGAATTTTAACATTTTATTTCTTGACCTTACTCTGCTAGCCGCGGCCGGCCGCCAGGCCGCCGCCGCGCCGGCACGAGCGTCGACGATCGGCACGTGGCCTAGCGTCCCCGGCCCCGCGCTTCACCCCGCGCGTGATTTTGTATGCCGCGATCAGCGACATCATGTTTTCTTATAAATCCAGATTCTAATTTTTCTAATCTTTTAAACGATGATCGTGTATTTTATTATGATCACGTGGCTGCCAACTTCTCAACTCTAATTTCATATTACTCAAAATATGATAAGAAATTAAATTAAATCGAAAAGCATACTAAATAAATTTCTAATATTTTTATAATAGGTCAAGATAAATAATACCATGTGATTTAAATAAACTTTACTCACTTTAATACTATATTAAAAGAATATTCTGCAATTTTCAGTTTACCTATGTTGCATGTATGCAATCTTTCTAATAAATTAATAACAACAAGATACGCATGAATAATGTCAGATACAATCTAAATTTTTAACTTTAATTCTGTAATGACGCTTATAAATTCAATAATTGCAAATACCTAAATCATACCTACAGCAAGGTTCTAAGATTTCTAACTTTTTAAACTAAGCTTCAAATATGCGTAACCTAATCCACGGTCCAATAACTAAGCACTCTAATAATATTAAAACTTACATCGCAATTTAAACGTCCGGCTATCGGTCTAACATCGATGAATGTATAGGTAAACGACATTGCCATAATGCGGTAAGAGGCAGATTAAACGTCAAATGACAAAATTGAAATAAATAACCCTAAGAGAGTCTTTTAAAATTAACACTTTTTCTGAGAGCAAAATTAGTAAAAAGGCATAATGCTTACGTCCATTTTAAAGTTTTTTTTTTTGTCTTTGGACCGCTTTGTTCAATCTTTCGACACAAAGATTAACGAAAAAAGCTCAGTCTCTTGTGCAATACTATTACAATGATTTAGAGGATGATTTGATGCAGGAATGTGTTCATTTTCAAAGTAATATTTTCTCTAACAAGACTGCTAAAAAATCAGGATCAACCTCCTTACTACATACCTTTCTCAAAATGTTTGAAGAACCAGCAGATGTCTTTGTACAATGTTTATCCGAACTTGGATACAGCACTTCGCATCGCGCTTTGCACTCCAGCCACAAATTGTTCGGGAGAAAGAAGCTTTTCATGTTTAAAGCGCAGAATTACCAAAGGTCTTCATTATCACAAGAAAATCTGAACTCTTTGGCGCTTCTATTTCTAAAGGCTTAATACTAAATTGAAATACTTATAATTAAATACCTATGACGATATTATCAATGATTTTGCCTTTAAAAAATCCCGAAATAAACTGTAATTTTTGTTAAATTATACTACACTTGAATTATATGACTAATTCATTCTTTCAGTTCAATTTTCAATAACTAGGCACCTAACGTACCCACTTAAATAGGTACGTAAAATTGTTCGTAACTTTAAAAGGCCTAGGAAGTAAGTGATTAAGGTAGGTACAAATAAAACCGGCCAAGTGCGTGTCGGGTTACGCGCAATGTAGGGTTCCGTAGTTGCCCGGTACATATTAAGTTAGTCTACTAATACGACAGACCGCGCCAAACTTCTGGTCCCACATATTATAGGGGGCCAAAAGTTTGGCGCGACCTGTACTCGTAAACCTGTAAAGCCTACTTAGCTGTGATAGTTTTCCTTTTAAATTCATTATATATACTACTTCTGTGAATTTTTTCACATTTCTGTAAATCAGGGGGAGGGACGCTCCACTCTAACTAAAATTTTCACTTTAAAGCTTAATATTTCGCCAACGGATCCCTAAATCTAAAAATGGCTTTCACACACCCACAATGTTTTTGAACGGCCTATCTAACGATACCCCATAATATGGGATAGACGAGAAAAAAATAATTCATCCCCAGTTTACGAGTACGAGCGGTACCCATAAAAAAAATTTTTTCAAGATTTTCTTTTACAATTTTGTCGGCGTGATTAATATTTATATATATGCCAAATTACAGCTTTCTAGTACTAATAGTCTCTGCGCTAAGCCGCGGACAGATGGACAGACGGACATGGCGAAACTATAAGGGTTCCTTGTCGGACTACGGAACCATAAAAAGGAGGCAGGGGCGGCACAAAGTGAGGTGGCATATACTTGAGAAAATTCTAAATCCGGCACTGCCCGTACCCAAGGAGCTAATATAGTCTATAGCACTCGGGAATAAAGTAGCGTTCAATCAGTGAAAGAATTTTGAGAATTATATCAATAGTTCCGGAGATAATCCCCTACATCCAAGCTAACAAACTCCCAAACATTTCCTCTCTATAATATTAGTGTAGATAGATAACATATAGTATACGTTTGCTGTATAAAATGTAATTAAATTGAAGATTGTGAAACGATTGCTATCTCATGTTCCGTGAGGAAAACCATTTTATCTTCGTCACTGGATAGCACTGGAAAAGGAAGAAACTGTCCTGAAGACTGTCCGTCCCATCTTGTGACGTGAAAGAGAAACTAAACGAGAGATTTCAAATTTCCTTCCAAAACGATGGAACAATAAATAAATTAGGAAAATGTTTAGAATCTTTTGTAGCAACTTCTTAATACCGCAACTCTTGTAAAGTTTACAAAGCTCGTGACATAATGACGGAAGGAGCGCCACGCCTCGGGCTCTCGCTGCCCAAT
The DNA here is from genome assembly GCA_910592155.1 of Ypsolopha scabrella. NCBI lineage: Eukaryota > Metazoa > Arthropoda > Insecta > Lepidoptera > Ypsolophidae > Ypsolopha > Ypsolopha scabrella. The sequence continues at coordinate 16,896,756 of OU342975.1, read as the reverse complement.
TTAACCAAATGCGACTTCATTCCGCCCCAGAGTCACCATTCTTAAAAGCTTTATATCTTACATCAAAGCAACTGTTTTATTTCCATTTCGTTGTAACGAAATTATTCAGAGTTTCAAGACCTTCCTGTGATGAACAAAATAAAATCACCTGAGCTATTCTAAGGAAATCAACCGGCAATTCGATTACTGAACCCTGTTTTATGTTTAAAGAAAATCTTTTACTGATTTACGAAGTGGGCAGTGCATTTTAGGTGTGGAACAAAATATCCATCGTTTAAAAGTATCGTCTATTTTATTTATAACTAGCGACTCGCCCCGACTTCGGACGGGTAGCGTTAAGTATCTACCTCTATGAACAATAGCTAACATGGATGACACGAATAGAGAAATGTTGTCTCTGCAAGAAACATTTGACCAATGGACACGCAGGACGAGTCGTTTTATCGAGCCGATGATCACGTGATAAAGCTTACCTGCGTTTCCATTGGTCATACCATTTCTTCGAGAGACAAAAGTTCTCTATTATTTTCGTCCATGTTAGCTATGCTGGGTAAGGTGGTAAGTTTATCTACTGCCCAGTCCTGCTTTTACATAAGCTGAAAAATATCATTATAACAATAAATCCAACCCTGCTACATTTAATACTAGGCATGTTTATAATATCTTAATTGAGAATATCAACAATGATCTACGATTTTGTTGTTTGACTTGATTGAGTGACAACTGTCAAAATCACCAATAGACTGACTGAAACTACGAGAATGGACGTAAGAGATGAAGTATTTACGAATCAACATCAAGATCGGTCTACGAGCGACCATTATTGTCAACACAATCCATGATGGTTATTAGAGTGACTCATAAAAGAGGTGTGCCCTACGAGTGGGTTTCAGTAATTAAACACACATGCTTGTGTGTGACCCGAAGGATCGCCCATCGCCATCGTAAGCCTGATTCATAAATTTTAATGAAGAATGCGATACGAAACAAAACATTGCACATGCACAGTGAGAGTATATCGAAAAATTCTCAATACATTTCTTATACTTCACTGCAAAATTAAAATTAATCAAAGATAAATATAATACCAAAAAACAAAGATCGTGTGCGAAAGAGCTATCCATTAGGCATGACTGAATTTCAAATAATGATTGAGAGACGCGCGAAAGAAAATATTAGTAGGTTGTAAATGATAGATCAGTTATACCAGATATATTTAGTCACATGAACGAGTGAAGCGGGTCTAATGGATCACTTACACCTGTGTTGAACACTCTACTTTTCATCGCTATTGCGAGGAAATAAAAAGCTTACAAAAATATGTTTAGAACGACGAATTTTTCATTCAATATTCGGTTTTGGGTCAACATTTTACATAACATATCCAAATTTCAGATCTGTAACTCACCGTCTGCAAGCTAAAGACCCGTGACATACGGACGGACAGACGGATAGTCAGCTCCCTGTTGCCCTTCAGGTAGGGAACCTTAAAAAGTACATTCCATTAAATAAATAGATTATATACCAACACTTCTGTAGTTCTTTATTTTTCAAGCTGCTAAATACCAAAAGTTTACCATTGAAAGCTAAATTAATGGAATGTTTAAAACGGAATTATTTTCGCAGTATTTTGCTTTTCATCTCTCAATTGATTTTCATACGAGCTCGGACCTGAACAACGAAAGATAGCTATTAACTACATATGAAGGGGCAACAAAACCGAGGGAACAAAATAATGTAAACAAAACAAATCCAGAAAAACATTTATATTTTACTTTCATCTGAGTCTTTCGGAATTGCGATAAAAAAATGTTGAAAAATAATATTATGCTAACATTAGGTACATCAAATTGATCGTTGTTTTGCTCCAGTTTACAAAACGCTTATAAAATATAATATTTCAAACCAGACATTACTGGGGGAGGTCACACTTAGGTACGTACAGTTAAGTTACCCCAGAGCACTTACCTATACCAATATTTCTTTTAAACAAAACGCAGCGACGAATTTTAGAAACGTCGACGAGTGATAGCTGTACCAGGCAGGGGACAGGGGCAGACAGCGCAACGAACTAAACCGCTCCCCATATTAGTTATTTGGCAAGTTTACCGGATGTAAAATGATAAAATATTACCTTAAAATGGGTCATTCTACCTCCTGTTTAATAAGAACAACCACTTTTACCGAAATCCATTGACGTCTCATAAACAACTGGACTCACAATCTTGCTCAAAAAGTGTCCGCGATGCATTTCATCACCGCCATGGCGTGATAATTTGGAATAACGATTTCGTACAACTGACTTATCGTCTTCATTTGGTTGAAGATTTTTGCTACTATGCACGCCGCAGGTTCGGACTTTTTCTGACGAACTTTTCTTAGAGACTGTGTGTCTAGTTGTGTATGAGAGGTCAATGCCGAAATAACAAAAAAATCTGGTATTTATCTTTTCTATGGAACAGCCAAAAATTTCTAGAATGTATATGTTACGGGTAATACTAGAAGAAGGGGTAAACCTAGGGTTACCTGGGTAATGTTATAGAAAACTCCGGTGGTCGCCTAGTTGTGCTCCGCTTCGGTCGTCGCACCTATTTTTGACTTTTTTCGGGCTTTACCCTTATCATGGTGTGCCGCACAGAAAAATCGCGCACAAATCCTATGCGAGCAAGCGAGACAACAGATCTACCGAAAGTGACTGCAAGCGAGACAAAAGTTCCGCTGCGTGAGCATAATTTTTATACTAAACAGCGTGTCTGGTATTTATTCATAGATGTCTTTGAGAACAGGAATTTTTTTTTCGTAATTTGAGTGTTTATGCCATTAGTAAAAGACGCAAACCTTGCGTTCATTTCAAAAAGTACCGCTATAATGTCCACGACGCAAGATTTGCGTTGAAAAAAACCGGATACGTTCAAATATTTGTACCTTTTTTATTTTTTAACGGACGTGACCCAGAAGAAGTTGCTGAACATACTTTGTTTTGTTGGCTTTTGGTTGAAAATGAACCGATGAGCTTTGAAATTATTATTTTATGATCGGAAGTCTGCCTAGAGCCGCCATTACTACCGGTTGCCGCGTTGTTTACGTCGGTAATTATTTGCTCTTTTTGTAGTAATTAAGTAAGAGTTATATAAAAATAATTCATATATAACGCGTAAAGGCAAAAGATTATCAAATTAAGGGGCTCCATAATTCTATGCCCCAGATTTAAATCGGATTCGGTTTCGTCTATGTAAACGATAAAAATTAAAAAAAAATGTGGTACATCGTTTGACTCAAGACTACTATTAATCACACTTCATAAATACGCATGCGTTAAATCTTCTTGAAATTAAATTACTGTTAAAAAAGTATTAAATTCACGGGAAAAGCGATTCAGTTCATATATTTCAAAACCGTTTAAAACTAAACTGACTCAAAAATACTATCGTTATTATATACAAAAAATATAGTTGATTAATTGCCTAATGTAGCCGCAATTTCAAAATAACCAAATTCTTCCGTGCGCAGGATTATGCATTAGAGCAGGATAGACAATTAAAAAAGTAAAGCGTCAGAACTGACTAGGATCATACTAGGTGAAATTAAATCAACCGACCAAATTCATACTGGAGACTCGGTTAGTCATCAGGCACAAGGTTTAATGACACACCGGGTGAAATTCAATAAAACATTTTTTTTCCTGTATTGCCTGCACTAAACTTGTACCTGCACTTGTACTTAAACTAGTCCAACCAGTAAGGGAGCAAAAAAATTAATTTTTCAAAATTGGCCAAAAGGGTTACTGAACCTAGTTCTTGATCACCAACCGAGTCTCCAGTATGAATTTGGTCGGTTGATTTAATTTCACCCTATATAGTTAGTTAGATACCAATTTCTATATTTTTATTTTTATTCACCTGGAACCCCAGAACTTTTTGCTTGATTTCCGTAAAGGAAGACCTACGACGAAATGAGGAAGACCTTGATTTTTTTTGTTTCTAAAATTGTAACATGGATCTGTCATGCGTGCCAGAGCATACGATGAAATATATAACTCGTTGCTCGTAGCCTTTCGTAGCAAAAAGGCTGCTACGACATCTATAAAATGTTAACGAGGAACAATATTATTTTAAAATCAAAACTTCCGCAGCAAGGCTTCAGCCATGTCCTTAGACAATTAAAAAACGCTTATAAGTTCATTGTAACCCACACAGAGGGGTCTCTAAGAGGTCTTTGTTCTCCGTCGTTCCTTGACTCTAGGAGATAATGAGGCGTATCGTACACTGCAAAGGGTGACAATGGAGCCTTGACGAGCAGCATAGAGTATGTTGTGACTCTTGTGACAGAGTTGAACTCTTGAGAAATTTTCGGCTATTACCTTTTGACACATGCCAACAAGTTGTTGACGTACCAAGAATTAATAGTAGTGTTATACAAGGGAGGTAAGATGATCACTTACACCCATGTGTAACACTCTGCTTTTCATCACTAATGCGAGGGAAAAAAAACTTACAAAATTATAACATGATGATTAACTGCACCTGCACTTGTTTCACAGTAATTATATTTATATTTTTCATTGAAAAACACTTGTACTTGTCCACTTATTTATATTATTTCCCTTACCGGTTTCGCTGTTATAGCATTATCAAAGGTTTTTTTTTCTATAATGCTATAACAGCGAAACCGGTAAGGGAAATAATATGAATAAGTGGACAAGGACAAGTGTTTTTCAATCAAAAATGTATCAAAAGTTCCACCAAGTGCCAACAATCACGAGCATCAACTCCAATTATATTTATCCCAACCGGTTTCGGTTTTACACCATTATCAAGGGTCTATTTATAATAAAATAACTAATAAGTAATATAATAATACATTTCGCAGGATATAAAAATTAATTCGATGAGCAATCAATAAAATATGTCGTTAATCATTTATGAAGTTTTCAACAACGTTTTCAACAAGATACTTTTACTGCCGCCATTTTATTATCATGTGACTTTTTCTTTTTTTGTGTAATCGTGTCTTACTGGCCAGTATGATTGTTTTAAAAATAAAACTTATTTAGTTGTTGTGTTAAGTCTTAAACGTCTTTTTTTTATAATAATATATAAATAAAATACAGAATAACAAAATAAAAAGGAAATAGGCAGAAAAGATATTTTCCATTGTCATTTAACGAGACGAGTGATTTACGTAGTTAGTGACTGTAAGGGACACTCGTTTGATTTACAAATTTACGTACCTCCCTAGGTTGGTTAATCGAATTTACCTCCCACATTTCGAGTTATATACAAATACAAAAAAAATACAAATACAAAATTTATTTATTTATACACAAGTAATTTATAAGTACTTTGGACCCTCCTTTTAAGCTAACAAAAACCTGTATTAGAAGGGACCGTTCTTCCCTAGTTGTTACATTATTCTTGTGCTGTTTGTAGGTAGTACAACTACAGATTATATAAATTAATAAAATAACAGAAACCTTCATTTTGAAGAAAAAAGGTGAGAGGTTATACATAATATGTTTGTGTGTGGTGTGTGAGAGGGTGTGTAGGTGTGTGTGAGAGGGTGTGTGTCTGTGTGCGTGTGTAAGCGTATTTGAATTTGCGTGGTTAGGAATCCATGGTATATATGTATAAATATGTATAATAAATTGTTTTTTAAAAAGTATTAAATATCGTTTACAACTAATAGTAATTCTCTTAAATATAGGTATAAGGTCCTACGATAATAAGTGAAAATAATTCTAGGGTAGACTGTGTATCGCTAACTGAACTTTCGGTGGAAAGTGGTCTATTTGCGATACTCCATCACCTCTTTTGTTTTCTTAATAATATTACTTTGAATTTCAGGACCCTATATAATAATAATATTAATACTTTTATATATTTTAAATTTGGATAGTAGTAATTGATATAAGTGAGATATAACCACCAATTTTATCACAATTTACACAAATAGGGTAGGTAGCAAAAAGTATCAACTGTTCCAAGGTGCGAAGAAAAAAGACAATTGAAGCCAGTTTATAAAAGTATTACCGTTTGAGAATGACTCTTATGAGTAACACTATAAAAGTTTAGTTAGGTTAAGAAGGGTTAGGGTAGGCCTGTCGGTGTTGTTCTCCGTAGGGAAAGACTGCGATAACTTGAGACATGTGAATATTTATGATATTGGTTTTAGTAAATTTTCAGTATCTTCGTAGTTAAGGTGTTTTATCCAAGTAGTAATGGTCTTTTTACAATCTGTGTATTTTAGTAAATAAATGTTTAGTAATCTGTTAATTTAGTATCTTATTGTACGTATACGACTTACTTTCAGAGCATTAGTGATGAAAAAACTTTTTTAGTTTTATTCATGGCTAAACAAATAGTCACCAGTTTTATCACTTTTGTTTTATTTTCGGCGAAGTTCTGTTCATGCCGTCATGATAAGTTCTCCGAAATTTCGGAAAAGACATCGTGAGGTCTCATTATTTATAGGTAGAATTTAAGTAGGAGATCCATCTTCGAGCTGTTTTGTTGAATGACCAGCTGAAGCTGGAAAACAGTAATTTAGAACCAAAAGCTCTTGAATACTTTGAATTTAATATTACATTCGAAGTATTATAGTATTATTAGTTGACACATAAATTCTGTGTTATAGTTTAATCTCGAATGTCGAAAAAACATTCAAAAACAAATGATTGGGTTTGATTATCTATTTTTCCAGGACTATAAAAAACTATAAAATTCTATAACTTTCGGTATTCGTTAAGATCAAAGAATATAGTAGTCTTAGTACTATCAGTTTCAAATGCTATTATGCTCCGTGGAGATAGTGTGTAGCGTCAGAATAACAGTCGCGTGAATAATAAATCAATTAATAAATATTGATTCTTATTATGTACAAGATGTGATGGAGAATTATTTCTCATCACTAATGCTCTGAAAGTAAGTCGTATAAAACTCGAAATGCGGGAGGTAAACTAACTTTGTAAATAACTTTTTGTCTCGCTAAATGACAATGGAAAATATCTTTTCTGCCTATTTCCTTTTCATTTTGTTATTCTTATATTTGACACTGTTACCCTTGGTACAGCTTAAATTATCGATATAAACTTTCTTAATGTGAAATAGTAATTTAAGAAACTTTGTAAAATTAGTAAATAAATTTATCTTATCTTATTCTGTATTTTATTTACATATTGTAGACGACGCGTACGCATACATATGTATATTGTAAGGTAGATAGATAAGTTTAATAAATGTCTAATAATAAATACGAGCTGAGGGTAGGGTAAGGTAGGAACCGCGCTCGGTTTTTTGGTTAGTCTTCAACATGAGATCAGGTGATACGCGCGCGCCCTACCTTGCTCAGCCGCCACTCCAAATTTCAGTATTTACTTTGTTTTTTATTCACAAGCCCAGTGTCCACATCAGATCCGTTACAAAGTTGGTCTTCGAGTCGGATCACATAAGTGAAAACTGTGAATAAAATGTAATACGTAATAGTGTCGGCCGCCATGTTTAGCACACCACCGCGCAAAATTATGTCTTCGTCAGAGCGTGAAATATTGGACAACGCAATTAAGGAAAGAACAAATAAAATTCTTGATGTCCACGCCCACTCCGAGAGACCTGTATCGTCTATAAAAAACCAAGATGTACATGAGCACCGAGCAAAATCAGAGCAGGTAGGCAGCCAGACCAGCAGCAAACACCCAAAGAATTCAGAGCTAGAATTCATACAAGAAGCGCCTCGAATTGGAGGCAGCAGAGGCGAATGCACGCATAGAAGTACAGCTCAATGAGAAGAGGTTAGCTGCTGAAATCGCGGCGCTCCAAGTAGAACGTTCCCAATGCAGCAGTAAAAGTGCTAGATCCAGCATCAAGCACAAAGTGGATGAATGGATGCAGCGTAGCCACGAGGATGTTATGCAGCCACCCACCAGTGGGCTGCAACACGAGGCGTCGGCCGCCATTGCGGTCGCGCCTACCGACATCCAACAATTAGCTCACGCACTTAAGGATGCCATCACCACCGCTACCGCTGGGGTCAACAATCGACAGATACTGTCACGCATTGGCACAAATAAGGAGATACCCCTATTTCATGGGGATCCAATGGAATGGTTAACTTTTAAAAAAGCGTACATAGACTCCACAAACTTATGTAAGTTTAGTGATACAGAAAACGTATGTCGATTACGTAACTGTCTTCGCGGCGAAGCAAAAGAAACAGTTTCTTCGCTTCTCATTGGCAACACATCATCAGAGAGTATCATAGAGACCCTGGAATTACGTTACGGGAGACCAGAAACTATCATAAAAAGAATAACTGAACAGTTGAGAAAGCTACCGCCACTATCGCCGGCCTATCACAACGAACTTGTTAACTTTTCTATAAAAATAAAAAACTACGTAGCTGCCGCTCGAGCTATACAACAAATTGATTATCTTCGTAGTCCCGAACTAATGGCCGCAGTCATCACAAAGTGCCCCACAGCTCTAATCACTAAGTGGGTAGACTATGCTTATACCTACCCAAATGAAGACAAACCTAAACTCGAGTTGTTTTCCGAATTCCTTTTTGAAGAAGCCACTAAGACGTCAATGGCAGGTATTAGCCATGTATATATCTCTAGAAAGCCCGAAGAACGTAAAATACATGACAGTAAGCACTTTGTATTGGCGCAGTCACAGTCGTCTAATAACACAGCAGCCGCGGCCGAGACAAAGTATAATGAAAGAAAGTGTTCATTCTGTCGCGGGAGCTATCACACCCTACCTACTTGCACTAAGTTTAAGAAGGCGATGCGGAAGGACCGCTGGCGTTTTGTCAGAGGTCGACATTTATGTCACAAATGCCTCATAGATAGACACAAGAGAGACGAGTGCCCTGCTTCTAACTGCGAGATCGAGCAGTGCGGCCTCCCTCATCACGAGCTACTCCACTGGCCTGCGTCAGCAGCGACATCGAACTCTAACGTGCAAGTAAATAACGTGCGCGAGAACAATAGTGCCGAGCCCGAGTGTAATAATAACACCGATAGCGTCCATAGTGAAAGTGTAAATAATACGATTTCAGTGTCTAACTCAATCGTAATGTTAAAAATCGTACCGGTTGTTTTGCGTGGACCTAAGGGCGTGATCACAACGAACGCGCTTCTCGATGACGGCGCAACAGTTTCCCTAATCGCCAGTGATATTGCGGACTCGGTAGGACTTACGGGCCAGAAGAAGCAACTACGTATGCGTGGTGCTTGGAACAATAACGAAATAGTTTGTACATCAGAGACTGTAAGTTGTAGCATAAGTGGCTTAGATAATAACGTGCTCGAACTGCATGCTCAGAAGATAAAAGAATTAAATATGCCTAAACAAAACCTGTTAAAAGTTAATATTTCAAAATACAAACATTTATGTAGCATTATGTCAGATTGCATTAAAAATGTTAATTGCAAACCGAATGTTTTAATCGGTCAGGATAATTACGATTTGATTAAACCTTTGCAATTGTTAACTGGTAGTAAAAATGAACCTTTTGGTACTTTAACTCCATTGGGTTGGTGTGTACACGGCCTTATGTCTACCTTATCTCCCTCGTATTCACCTAATGATAACCGGTCCGGCGCTAACGCACACTTAGTGGATTGCGATCACGATACCACTCAATCTGTGAGTCACGTGACCTCATCGTTGTCTTCCTGTGATGACGCGGTATTGCAATGCGTCAGCGATTGTGGTTTGAGCGAACTCGTCCGTAAATCATTCGCATTGGAGGCACTAGGGGTCTCCCCGGCACCTCCGCGCCAAAATCGACTCGAAGTTAGGGCCACTGAGATATTAAATAGTACTGCTCAATTGGTCGATGGCCACTGGGAAGTAGGTCTCCCGTGGAAAAGCAGTGCTAAAATGCCGGACTCACTCCCAACTGCACTTTCACGCTTAAGCTCAATCGAGCGTAAGATGTCTCGCGACCCGGGATTCGCTGAACGTTCTTCTTCTTCTTCTTGGTGGGCTCGGTTTCCGCACCTAGTCTCTCATTTGGACCTTTGTGCGTGGAAATAGTGGGACTGGCTATTCTAGCCAGCCCAGCTCACGCCAGAATCCCAAGAGGCGGCCTAGGTCGCCACAGGACTGGCGGAGCGTCCCCGGTTCACCGAGGATCTTGGCCCGTTGTGTGCTGACACCTACGCAGTCTATAGTCACGTGGGTTGGCGTTTCTTCGGCCTCCATGCAGGCTCTGCACAGAGGGCTGTCTGTTAGACCTATAATATAGAAATGTCTGTTAAGGTTGCTGTGTCCTGTAATTAGCCCTACCATCATGCGAAGGTTGGTTCTATTAAGTCGTAGCAGTTTCTTCGTCAGGCGACGGTCCACGGTGGGTAGCACCTCTTTCGTCTGCCTGCAGGTTGTCACGCTTACCCATTGTTCAGCATGTTGGGTGCTGGTTCTCTCCCGCAGCCATGTTCTTATCTGGTTAAAAGGCAAGGGTACCAGTGGTTCAACACCTACCGGTTCTTGTTTTGCGCCTTTCTTTGCCAGTTCATCAGCCGCGTCGTTACCCAGCGATCCGCTGTGCCCTTTTATCCACTGGAGGGTTACTTTATTGTATCGGCTTACCTCTTCCAGTTGGTTTAGACATTGTAGTATGAGCCCAGAGTTTACCGTAGTCCTGCTTAGGGCCCGGAGTACCGCAGTGCTGTCAGAAAGTATGCGAATGTTGAGGCCTTTAGCTTCTCTGCTAAGCAACGCGCTTGAAGCCAGGATTATACCAACGCATTCCGTTTGGAAAATCGTGTTATACTTACCTAAGGCTGTTGATTTGTTAATATTAAGTTCAGCTGAGTACGCTCCGGCCCCAGTACCCTCTTTCGTTTTGGACCCATCTGTATATATCCTTATCTCATGGATATTAGAGTGGTCCGTTGGCTCCTCAAAGAGTTGGACATTGTACTGTCTATTGAAGATGTGCATTTTTGGGATTCTATCACACGGCGCGTCCATTAGTGGCTGGTGGGACACGGCCAGCTCAAGGATGCGCGTGTGTGGTGCCCTGTCGTCGCTTTTCCACTGTCCAGCTGCCCTGAGTCTGAACGCCGCAGCCGCCACCTCCTGTTGTATGAACAGGTGCAGTGGTGGGATGTCCAAAATTATCTCGAGGGCCGCGGTTGCGGTGGTGCGCATGCAACTTGTGATGAGCATGCTAGCAAGCCGTTGAAACTTTTCTAGGTCTTTCTGTACGTAGCCGACGTCCATCCTAGGCCACCAGACGACGGCACCGTACGAGACCATTGGTCTTATCACTGCTTTGTATAGCCATAGCATTATGTTTGGGCGTAGTCCCCATTTCTTGCCCATCATGCGTTTACACTGCCATAGTGCTATGGTCCCCTTTTTCAATTTGTTATTCATATGTTTAGTCCAGTTCAGCTTGTTGTCAAGTATCATTCCTAGGTATTTGACTTCAGTTGATAGGGTTAGTTCAGTGCCGAAGAGTTTCAGGGGTCTCATGTTCACCAGCTTTCTTTTATTGGTAAACAGTACTAATTCTGTCTTATTCGGGTTCACTGTTAGTTGGTATTCCTCGCACCATTTTTCAACAACCTTGAGAGCACCCTGCATTAGTTCACAGAGTGTGCTTTCAAATTTCCCACTAATGAGAATAGCCAGGTCGTCGGCGTAGCCTATTGTATGATAGCTCTTATCGTTAAGCCGTCGTATCAAATCATCCACTACGATGTTCCAGAGCAGAGGTGATAGGACGCCTCCTTGTGGGCAGCCCTTGGCTACCACCGCTCTGGTGGTGCCATTCACGTCTAGTTGTACAGCTCTCAACTTAAGCATGTTGTCTATCCACCCGCGTAGTGTTGGTTCGACGTCATACTTGAGAAGAGCGTGGTTGATATTTATGAATCTAGTTTTGTCAAAGGCCCCCTCTATATCGATAAAGGTACCTAGGGTTGACTCTTTAGCAGTCAGAGTGTTCTCGATTCTTTTCACTACGCTGTGCAGAGCCGACTCTGTTGATTTGCCTGAACTGTAGGCATGTTGGTTCGGGTGTAGCGATTTCCTCTTTAGGGCCCCATCTCTGATATGCCTATCACAGAGCCTTTCTAGAGTTTTAAGAAGAAAGGATGTGAGGCTAATGGGTCTAAAGGATTTAGCTTGAGTGTAATCACTTCTCCCCGGTTTAGGCAAGAATATTACTTTGACTTCTCTCCAGTCCTGTGGTATATAGCTATGTGCAAGACATGCTCTCAGGATGTCTGTCAGTGGTTCTGCTAGGTAATCTATTCCCCAACTCAGAAGAGCGGGGAATATGCCATCCAGCCCCGCCGATTTGAAGGGAAGGAAGCTGTTGACGGCCCAGATGGTCTTGTCCTTGTCGACCACAGTCTCGGCTGTTTTCCAGTCCTGCTCATTCGGAGGTCTACTCGGTCGTTCCTTCCAGTTGCGTTCTTCTGAGATGCTGCAACCTGGAAAGTGAGTTTCGAGTAGTACTTCGCAGGTCTCCTTGTCTGTGTTTGTAAATGTATCGTCTGATTTCTTAAGCGAGCCTAGGTTGCGGTCTTGGTCGTTCGATAGGACCTTGCGTACCCTGGCAGCTTCATTGTTTGATTCAATGTTTTCGCAGAAACGGCGCCAAGATTCGCATCTCCTATCGCTGAACGTTACAAACAGAGAATCCAGCACCTCTTTGTGAACAATTACGCTCGCGAACTCAACCAAAATGAAATAGGAGCTCGAGTTTGGTATTTACCCCACTTCGGCGTTGACAATCCAAATAAAAAAAAATTACGACTCGTTTTTGACGCCGCGGCCACTAGTAAAGGGTTTTGTTTAAATGATTACTTGTTACAGGGCCCAGATTTGCTTGAATCTTTAACAGGAATAATGCTGAGATTCCGTGAAAATAAAATTGGTATTTCCGCGGACATTCGCGATATGTTTTTGCGCGTAAAAATTAAACCCGAAGATCAACACGCGCTTCGTTTTTTGTGGAGAACAGACGGACAGATAAAACATTTCGCAATGACTTCATTAATTTTTGGCGCGAACTGTTCCCCATTTGTAGCTCAGTACGTAAAGAACCTAAACGCGGAACGTTTCAAACAAACAATGCCCGATTCAGTACAGGCGATTCACACTAACCATTACTGTGACGATTATGTTGACTCTTTCACAACCGCAGAGGAGGCTATAAAGTCGATGAAAGAGATAACTTACATACACGCACAGGGTGGATTCGATATCACAAATTGGACGTCAAATAATTCATCTGTTTGTGATGTCGCGCCAAAAGAAACCTTAAGTACAGCGTGCGTTAGGTTGAATTTTCAAGAAAACGAGTTATTCGAACGCACGCTGGGGCTATTGTGGTATCCACGTACGGATTGCTTAGGGTTTTATTTGTCTTTTAAGAATGTTAGCGAAGACATACTGAACGGTCAACAAAAACCAACTAAAAGAGAACTTTTACGCATTGTCATGTCTATTTTTGACATTTACGGTTTATTAGCACCTTTCACTATGAAAGCAAAAATTATATTACAATCGACATGGAAACAAGGTATTACTTGGGATCAGGTATTGACCGACGAGATGTTTGTTGTTTTTAAGGAATGGATTAGTCAAATTTGTTACATAAACAATCTGCGTGTCCCCAGATGGTACTTTAATCATAACAATAATAACACGCAATGTTTACGTAAACTTGACCTACATTTATTTTGCGATGCATCGCCGACGGCCTACAATGCTGGCGCTCTTATTGCGATGACGATAAGGTTGATATTGGCTTGTCATTTATAATGAGTAAAAGTCGTTTGGCTCCTGTGAAACACACATCTATTCCGCGCTTAGAGCTTCAGGCGGCTGTGCTCGCTTGCCGCCTTGCAGAAACGGTAAAAAGGGAACATAGGCTGACAATTGATAAAACTTTTTACTGGACCGATTCCACCACTGTTTTGTTATGGATACGTAATGACCAGCGGAATTATAATACCTTTGTCGCAAACCGGCTCGGCGAAATTGACACGCTGAGTAATGCGATGGAATGGCATTACGTTCCTTCCGAACTAAACATAGCAGATGTCGCCACTAAGAATAATAATTACCGCCTCACCGATAGCTGTGAATGGTTTACGGGACCGAACTTTCTGCGCTTGCCTAACGATCGGTGGCCGGTTGATGATCGGTTGGAGATACAAACTATACATGCCGTCATTACGAAAAAATCAAACTTACCTGTGCCCGACCCCACTCGTTTTTCGTCTTGGCTCAGATTGCTACGCGCGACGGCAACTGTATTGTTGTTTGTTGAGAAATGCAAATTGAGCAGCATATCTACGATTAACAACGTTTTAATGGAAAAGGCTGAATTATTGCTATTGCGTTATTCTCAGGAACTTTATTTTAAGGCTGAAATTAATATCCTGAAACAAAATAAATACATCGATCGCCACAGCCGACTAAGCACCTTGACCCCAATTCTCGGAAACGATGGTCTTCTTAGAGTCGGGGGACGTATCGACGCCGCGAAGGAAGTCGACGTGCATGTAAAAAGGCCCGTTATTCTCGATGGTAGCGATCACGTGACCAGACTAATCGTGAAACATTATCATGAGCGCGCAGCACACGCCGCCAACGAAATGGTGGTAAACGAGCTCAGGCAAAGATACTGGGTGTTAAAGCTACGCCCTACCGTTCGGACTATAGCATCACGTTGTCTTTTTTGTAGGATACGTAAAGTAACCCCACAGCCCCCACGACTTGCTGACTTACCTGATGCACGGTTGTCACATCATCAGAGGCCGTTCACCCACTGTGGAATTGACCTCTTTGGCCCCATGGAGGTGACAGTTGGTCGCCGACGCGAGAAAAGGTATGGTGTTCTTTTCACGTGCCTCACAGTACGAGCTGTGCATGTCGAGATTGTTAACACACTGACAACGGACTCGCTCATCATGGCGATGCGGCGCATGGCTGCTAGGCGCGGTTGGCCCGCGAAGATATACTCTGATAATGGGACCAACCTTAAAGGAGCTGAAGCCGAGCTGAAAAAGTCTTTTGATGAGCTCAACCCCAAGTACCTGGTCGAGTATGCTACTAATTATGGAGTCGACTGGCACTTTCTTTCGCCGGCTAGTCCTCATATGGCCGGAGCTTGGGAGCGTCTCATTCGAAGTGTGCTTTCGGCCAGTCCTTTAATGTCGTGGCTATCAGATTGTGGAACTCACTTCCCCAAAACATCCGTGACTGTCCAACAATTGGTATTTTTAAAAAAAGACTAAAAGAGCACTATCTTTCTCTTCCATAAGTGAATTTGTATAGTATGTAAGTGTGTACGTACATAATGTACACGCTATATGTATGTATATTATTACCTATATCTATTGTTTATGCAATGATTCATGTATGTAATAGAATGTAGTTATGCTGGGTATGTATATGTAGGGATATATATATATATATATATATGTATTAAAATTTTAATTTAATAGAGTGATGCGTAGTTTTGTGTACACGTATGTATACTTATTAATTTTTTTATTTATCACAGGGGTTTGCTGGAAGAAATCTCTACTTAGAGATAAGCTCGCCTGTGTACATCCTATTTCTAACCTCAATTGTAATTATATTTATGTGTACAATAAAGTATAAAGTATAAAGTAAAGTGTGAAGACAGCACTTAAGGTCGTTCTGAAAGAGAGGGCGCCCCGTGACGAGACTCTTCTAACGCTACTGGCGGAAGTCGAAGCGATGGTTAACAGCCGGTCTTTAAGCCACGTCTCTGTGGACCATGACGCGCAAGAGACTGACTCCAAACCATTTTTTGATTGGCTCGTCATCGGGACTTCCCGTTCCCGGGGAATTTTGTGAGGGAGACCTCTACCTACGACGACAATGGCGCATAGCTCAGCGCCTCGCTGATTTATTTTGGAGTAGGTGGATGAAGGAGATTCTTCCGTCTCTCTTGCCTCGCCAGAAGTGGACAGAGGACAACGAACCCTTGCGGAAAGGTGATTTCGTGTACATCGTTGACCCGAGCTCTCCTCGCAACTGTTGGTTAAAAGGTCGCATTGTGCAAACTTACCCTGGACGAGACGGTCGAGTGAGGGTCGTGGATGTACGGACGCAAACCGCTACTTACCGCAGACCCGCTGTACGCATCGCAAGGTTACCACAGGCAGATGAGTGTCACCGGGACGACACGCGGGGGAGATTGTAGATGACGCGTACGCATACATATGTATATTGTAAGGTAGATAGATAAGTTTAATAAATGTCTAATAATAAATACGAGCTGAGGGTAGGGTAAGGTAGGAACCGCGCTCGGTTTTTTGGTTGGTCTTCAACATGAGATCAGGTGATACGCGCGCGCCCTACCTTGCTCAGCCGCCACTCCAAATTTCAGTATTTACTTTGTTTTTTATTCACAACCCCAGTGCCCATATTAGATCCGTTACACATATTATTTTGGAAAAATGGGACTTGCGTATATAGGTAAATATGCCAAATAAAATCATAAAGAGACGTTTAAGAGTTAACACAGCAACTAAATTAGTTTTCTTTTTAAATTAATCACACTGGCCAGTAAGACACAATAGCACAAAAAAGCACATGAAAATAAAATGGCGGCAGTAAGATTATCTTGTTGTAAACATAATTTCTTAATTAAATAACGACATATTTCACTGAGTGCACGTCAAATTCATTTTATATCCTGCAAAATGTGTTATCAGTTATTTTATTATAAATAGACCCTTGATAATGGTGTATAACCGAAACCGGTTGAGATAAATATAATTACTGCAGGTGCAGTTAATCATCATGTTATAATTTTGTAAGTTGTTTAATTTCCTCGCATTAGTCATGAAAAGTAGAGTTTTACACACGGTGTAAGTGATCAATTGCAACCTCTAACTATATGCACCCTTGCTCGCTCGTGCGCCTAAATATCTCAGGTGCAATTGATCGCTTACCTCTCTTGTATAACAATCTACTATAAATGCAAGTAAAACAAAACTGTCCACGCGCACTCACGATAGCGTTGCTAGCGGTACAAACCGGTGTCGCATGACGTCATACGTCACTCAGTTCCAATTTATCCTAATAGCATTTGAAACTATAGGCTATCCGAGATATTCACCTATACTACCCAGACCATGCTACATACACCCAGGCACAAAAGAAAATAATAGGTTTTAGAAATAATGTATATAATTATTGCAAAAATACAATAAATAATGCCTCTTTACATCCAAACAAAAATCTCAGTCTATACGTTAAATTTAGTGAAGAAAAGATTCTGTAAATAATAATGTCTTTTTGCTACTTGATGCGTGGATCGGAACGCTAACCCATAGGTACTGACACTACATAATCGAAAATACATCGATGAATCGATGCGGCTATCTTAAGGATCGCGTCAGTATGAGTGCATCTTGTATGCGGTTTGTGTTTTCGCTGCGGTTGCTTTACGTGCTATTTGTTTTGACGTTTGTTATACTTTTTGTTGATTTTTTTTTTGTTATTGGTGAAATGCCGAGAAAAACAAAAAAAAACTTTGATCTCTCAAGCTCTGGGGTTATTGGTTCGCTTAATTTAATTAATTTAGTAATTAATAAGAAGTAGTTTGGATAATCAAAGATCAATCAAATAAAAAATCGATTTGATTGCCCTTGCTAACTTTCTCGATACTAAAAAAAATCGATTATATTTCGTTAAGATACATCACTGTAACTGTCAACTTTGAACTGCCGCCACCCATATCATGTTAACTCGAACAGCCTAGTAAACCAAACAGATCGTGTCGTTAAAAAAGCGTTATACCGTTGCAGGCATTCCCCAAGTAGGATATTCAAACTTCTCTAAAATCCGAAATTTACTCTCTGGTTTGTTTGTCGTTCCATCCAACGATAGAATGAAACTTCAAGTGTCGACGATATCTTCTAAACGCTCGGTCGAATGCGATGCGCCTTAAGGTTGCTCCCAACGCGAATAACCTTGAGAATCTGGGCGGAGCCTATACCTCATCCCCGCGCTACCCGCACCGGAAGATCGCGCGCGCAACGCTCGTCGCTACGTACCGTCCGAGAGTGCCAGGGCCATAGAGTAGTGAAATTACAGATACCTACGATTTTATATTAAGTAGGTTAATAAATATACGGTGACTTTTGTTTATGTAGCCAAATTAATATTGGAGACCCGGTAAGTGATCAGGACCAAGGTTCGATGACCCTTTATGTGAAATATTGTATATATATTTTAAGGTGACATTAATTTATTCAGCCAAATTCTTACTGAAGACTTAGTAAGTGCTCAGTAACAAGGTACGATGACCCTTTTTGTTCCTTACAAACGCAAAGCCAGCCATTTTGCAAAATCAGCAAAGTGTTATTGATCCGCAAGCAGCACATAAGCGAAAATTTAAACCATAAACAAGCTGTACTACAGTCAAGAGCTTTTTAACAGCTGTACTAGAGAATATTACGAGTCTTTAAGCTGTTTTAATGCAGATTTCATACACTGTTAAGCAGCACAGCAGTTGAACGACATTATAATGGTGAAATTTTCTGCAGAAAGCATTACAGTAGCATTTTAAAAAGCCGCAGTCCAGTCGTTGACTACGTAGAATGCTACAAGCTTTCTTAAAGACCCACAGCTTGTTAACGGCTGGTTAACAGCAAAATTCAACGCTCTTGTAATGCTTAGGGCTGCATTAAAGAATAACATATTGTCATTGGCTTTTATATGGTGTACAAAAATGTTAATGTAATGCTAAATTAATGAGCTTGATAACGGCTGCACAAGAGTCGCACTAGACTTCATGAGCTGCAGTATGGTATAGTCGTACTCTACTATAATGCCAATGCTTAGAGTGTAGCTAAAAGCCATTGTACAGCCAACAGCATTATTAAAGAGTAAATTTAGATTATTGGTGTTCGTTTAACGTCAATTTAATTTTTGTGCATAACCTTAGCGATAAAACGCAATAGGTTTTAATATCGATTATGGAGAACATTAAAACCATGGAATAAAAGAAAAAGGACTGGTGGAGATAACAGAAAACTTTCAAAGGAATACGCTAAGAATACGGTCAAGGAAAGATCGGAAAGTAGCGATGTCGTAAATACTCATAATGAAAATTTGCCCCATCCACTTAATAACCAAGTTTCTCTTGCACATAACAATAAGGGTTCTATACAAGCAGACTTCGATAAAAGGACACAAAATATTGATTTTCACAAAGAAAATTTTCTACACCAACCAAGCTGCAGAAAATTATCAGAGTCGTCAGAGCGCAACGAGGGTTCCGTACGGTTTATGGATTTAGAAAGCGACCGATTCAGTCATTTAGATCAAACTATGTCTGATAGTGATAGTTTGGGATCAAATAGTGCAGATGAAGAAAAAGTAGAAAATATTATATGAAAAATATTTTATTTCAAGAAGACATAAAAAATGGGCCATCAATAGAAATATTGCTCAAGAAGCCGTGAAGGAATTAGCAGAAATAATAATTTTCAATAACTTTCGGTACCAAGATAAGATACAAAAAAAAAACTGCCGAACGTATCGAAACAATGTAAGTGTGCGAACGGAACGCGAGACGCGTGTACAAGGCGAAAGAAGGCGACTGACTGATCAACCAACAAAACAAAAACACTGGTGCCGCGCTGGCCGCCTCTCCCGTCATACCTTCCTCCCCCCGCGACTAAACTAATGGATTTCAAAAACCCCGCTTGCTTCGACAGGCACGTTAAGCCGTTGTTTGGTCCGTTTGTGCCCGATGTATGGCGATAGGGCTCACCACCCGTCACAGCTGGGGCAGAAAATTATCGGTGAAAAATGGCTGTCTGAAGTGTGGACTGTGGCTCACTCCGCACAGTTTACACTTCGTACACCTCAGACACCCTCTCGCAAATTCATGTCGTGACGACTTAGGTAAAAAATATACATATAAGGTCTTACAAATTTAAGTGGAAAGTATTTTAGGAGGTGATTCAGTATCGTTAATACATCGCATTGCACTGCATAGCCCTTTTTTTTGCGCAAACTTTTGTTCCACTTCTCTGTACAAAGTGGTCCGATCAGCTAATTCAGTTTGTATGGACAAGTGAAGAAAAAGTTCGCGCAAAAAAAGTGGAATGTGATGTATTAACGACACTGAATCACCTCCTAAATTACTTTCAATTTAAATTAAAAGACCTTATATTATTCGTAATATTATATTACTCGCACAGTGTTACCAAGTTACGAGTATGTTTTATGTACAAACATAATTTTTACTGTTGTGTGTCACTATTGATGGAACTTTATTTCAATATTAATGAAAGTCTCCTTGTACGAGTTCCACTATCATTTTTATTATTTTTTACGACTCGTTTCATCAAAGTGACATCGTCGGGCAATACAACGATGGAGGGGCATTGATATCAATTTAACGAAACAAGTCGCAAATTATAATAATAATCATAGTGGAACTCCTAAAATAAGACTTTCATTCATATTAAAATTGTATTTGTCTCAAAGGGTAATAAAATGTGTTTTTACTGCGAGGTTTTTTTTTTCATTTACTTTGGCTTATTTATACAACAACTTTATTTTTATTTGCTTTGATCATTTTGCGCATTTTTGGATCACTATTAATATTTTGATCCCTAAAGAGCTGTTGAATACTCTTGCAATACGCCATTAGACAGTGATTAGACTAGCTAAGATCCATTGTAAAGCCATCATAATGCAATGGGCTGGTACGTAGACTAAAGGATTGCCATTATACAGCAAAGAGCATTACAAGAGAGTGATTCAAGAGTAAGTGCTGTATAGTAAATAGACGCCATTTCACAACAATGAAAATATTTGTTTAAAAAAAAAATACGATATCTTATTTGTTTTCATGAAATTTGATGCCAAATAATGTGATAATATTAATTTCACTTAATTTATTTGACAAAATCATATGTATGAAATACAATAAAATGCGTCACAATCCATAAAATATTCTTACACCGTATATATTTTGAGATTTTTTTTCGGCTTATCGTTATTATTTTGATGGCCCGTGAAATATTTAATACAAACACCTATATATATTCACAGTAAAGTGGAATCCCCAACACAATATATTCACGGAAAGACAAAAAACGTGTTCATTACACTTTACCATAAATTGATATTTACTGACACAGACCTCTAATAGAGAACAATATACAAGAATTCAGATTAATATGAATGCGATAGCAATATATTAATATTTTTTGGTTATTTCTTTCTTGTAAAATGCTGTTGTCAAGGCCTTAAACAGTCGTGTGCTGCACAAGAGCATTATAAGAGCTGAATCGTAAGCTAGAATCAGACTTGTACAGCTCTTATCATGCTATTAACCAGCTATTGTAATGCTCAGTGCTGTTTAATTTGGGGCCCAATTTAGCATTACAAGGGCTGTGTAGCAGCTTACTCAGCTCTTGTACAGCAACCTAATACAGCTACGAGCATTTAGTGAGTCTATATTCCAGCTGCTATGCAGCTGTCATGTGCCGCTTGGGGTGTTACTGATCACTTACCAAGCCTCCAGTATGAGTTCGGCTGTATAAATTAAAATCACCTTGTATATCGTCACGACATGAATCCCCGAGGGGGTGTCAGGTATTCCGGGTGTGAATTGTGACTGAGTTACCGTGTCTCCAGTATGAATTTGGCTACATAAACGAAATAGATAGGGCCAGATATAGGTATTTGACCCCCTTTCAATTTAGGAAAGCTATGATTTTGAGTGAAGAATAAAAATAATTAAAAAACTCATAGGCTGGTTCACTTTTCTCAAAAAGGGACATTTTATGAACTCTAGCGACATTGATGGTAAAAAAAATCCCAATAAGCTATTTCCACTGATTTGGACCAACTGAACACAAATTTCGATGTTGGCAGGCCCAAATCTTGACCACGAGTTTAGAATTCAAGATGGCGGTCGTTTACTTGATATCATACAATACTATGATTATCTCTCCCGGTAGTTTTTTTTTCATCTAGGGCTTGTTTGTCGAAATTCCCAATAGTATTCGTGTTAAACCGTTAAATTGCGTCCTTTTTCCCGGTAGAATTTTTTAAGGTAAAGTTTTTTTCGCCTCTGTTTGCTTCCCATCTTGAACTCACGAACTCACTACTGCGTATTTTACAACTTAGTATTAAATTTTAGCGTTAGTAGTCAGAGCGTAAAGCAGCGCAGGTCTATCCAGCAACACGTCTCGCCCCGCACTGATTTTTCGGGCGAAAGCGGGGTACGGCATGAACTCGCTCTCGAATCAGACGCATTATTATTTAATATAAATAAAGTAAACGTAATTTCGAAGAAGAAAGAATACCAACTCCTTCTACTTTATTATGTAGTGAAGTTCACAAATTTTGATATGATTTCGACAAAAATTGCAGGAGTTAGACCATTACAAGTGCAAAAATCAAGGCTGAATTAAAATATTTTTTTCTTCGGTTCTATGTATTTTCAGAGAATTCGGAGAACACCACATCACTCTTCATATCTTGTAGATTAACACATATTTTTTTCTGATAAAAAAGATGATTTTTGGTCGTTTTATATCAATGCAAAATGACTCAGTTTCATGGTATTTTGCGAAAGAGGAGCCTTAAGGCGAACTGGGCATTGGGAAATGCAACTATAAACACGTTTTTCAGAAATTATACATAATGTTTTCGAAGATATGAGACATATTTTGACTATCTTAAAATCATGACTTGAATCTTTCAGATAGTGGAAAAAAATCCTCAAGAGACGTCTAAATTATATTTATCACGTTTTATGCCTTTTATGCTTGATACGAATATTTTTTGTTTACTTGTCCAACTTTTGACTACAATAGTATTTTTTATAAATCCTAAGATTTTATTTTTTATTCAAATTCAGTCACATTATCGCTTACGTTAAGTTTGTATACTATTACTAACTTGCTCACTCGCGCTTGACTGTAGATAAGTTCGTCCTGCACTCTCACGGGATATTTTTCTAATGCCCACTTCACCTTAAAAGATCACGATCATTGTTGAAAACGGAAAAAAGACACCATTTGATTCCGTTTTCAGATGTAGAGCCTACTGGCATCAACGACAGCCTCGAAGATTAAAGGCTAAAATTGAGGCAGATACCCTACTATCCTATCCTACTTCCTACTAATATTATAAATGCGAAAGTTTGTGCGTGTGTGTGTGTATGTTTGTTACTCTTTCACGCTGAAACGGCTGAACGGATTTGGATGAAATTTAGAATGGATATAGCTTATACCCTAACTTAACACATAGGCTACTTTTTATCCCGGAAAATGCATGGTTCCAGTAGGATACATCGATTTCATTGAAAAATCAGGTGTCTAATTAGTGCGGAACTTAACGTTTGTGGTAAAATAAGACAAGGCTTTGTTATTTCATACATCAGGTATTTAATTAGCGCGGTCATTTATCGTTTGTGGTGAAATAAGACAAGGCTATGTTATCTCATCACACTTCACACTAATATTATAAATGCGAAAGTTCGTGTGTGTGTCTGTGTATGTTTGTTACTCTTTCACGCTGAAACGGCCGAACGGATTTGGATGATATTTATAATGCATATAGCTTATACCCTAACTTAACACATAGGCTACTTTTTATCCCGGAAAAAAGCATGTCGTTAAACCGAATAAAACGCGGGCGGAGCCGCGGGCAAAAGCTAGTTGTAAATAAATGTAACATAAGTTACTAGTGTTATACTGAATGATTATATTTGAACACAATTTGCTCTCTTGCAGTAATGCTATTTCATTTTATTCAACATAGTTTTTGTGAAAGAATTTATGAGCCAACTATGTATGTATTCAATCTTGTAATTTTCTCGATGACAGATGATTCAGTATATCTAAACAAACACCAGTAGTACAACAAGTCGTCCTGGGTCCTGTCTAATGAATAATGATTGTAGCGGCAGCTTCGGTGTGAGTAGATCCATCTAAGTTATCTACATTCATGGCATCTAGTTGTAATCATGTGACTCTGTGTTGTTGGTTAATAAAGATCATCTGATTTAAGTCGCTTCTTCTAACAAAATGCTTTGCTAGGCCGTTTCTTGCTTTCTTTTAACTATTCGGTAAAAAAATGCAACATTTAATTTTATCTCCAATGTTAAACAAATATTTTTAATAAAATTTTAAGCACCTTAGACCTTGTCCAGATGCAGCGTTTTACACGGCCTCGCGCGTGTGTAAGACGCTGCATCTGGACAAGACCTAAGATACCTGCTTTCAAAATAATGATGTTGTTTATGTTCGAGCAATACAGTAATGGTACTTTATATTCTCTGGCAATGGTTAGATAGTTCAATAACTAAAATATTAGGTACCCAAAAAAATCGAAAGGCCCTTTGCAATGCACGCTGATATAAACGTTATTTCAATGTCGTTTCTGTCGATATTTGTACCGACACACATCGAGCTGCTAATTTAAGTCATGGAGGCGTCTTAATTATCATGGAATCTATCTAACACAACACAAGCCAAGGCCGTATTCTGAGGTGTGGGGCCCCTGGGCAAGAACGAAGTAAGGGCCCCCGATCTATTTATTAGATCTACACTTGCTACTAAATTTGTGAAGCTCTTTAGCAAAGAAACAAAATTTTTAGATGTAATTAGTGTTTTTGGATAACTTTGCGTTTTAAATTTACTATTTAAATTAGTATAAGTAGTTACATTTCGGAAAAAAGTGAGATAAAACGAAAAACGTAGTTCTCGTGCACAAATCTGCACAATTATATGAATAGAAAGAAAAAAAAACACGCAGTTTCAAAGACCGTTAAACCAAAAAATTACATATTATGTAGATGCGGTTTTCTATATTATCATTGTAGTGACCATGGTCAACATCTATCTTATTAATAATAAAGTAGTAAAAAAGTCGTGGATGTACATTGAATATTTTCGCGAAATTTTAAATGAAATGGGTTATTAGTACTGTACTGAGGCCAAAACCACAATTGTTAGAATTTTTGTCTGTCTGTCTGTTCCGTTTTAACTCGAGAACCACTCAACGGATTTGGATGCGGTTTCTTTTTTTATAATTTTAGTGACCTTAGTCAACACATAAGGGATGTTCATAAAGTAACGCCCAAGCCAGAAACGGGGCAAAGATTTGATAAACGGTTTTATAATTCGAGAACCACTCCACGGATTTGGATGCGGTTTTCTTTATTATCATCTTAGTTACCCTGGTCAACACATAGGTTATAAGGGTTGTTCATAAAATAACGCCCAAGACGAAAACGGGGCAAATATTGAATAAACGATTTTGTAACTCGAGAACCACTCCACGGATTTGGATGCGGTTTTCTTTATTATCATCTTAGTTACCCTGGTCAACACATAGGTTATAAGGGTTGTTCATAAAATAACACCCAAGACGAAAACGGGGCAAATATTGAATAAACGATTTTGTAACTCGAGAACCACTCCACGGATTTGGATGCGGTTTTCTTTATTATCATCTTAGTTACCCTGGTCAACACATAGGTTATAAGGGTTGTTCATAAAATAACACCCAAGACGAAAACGGGGCAAATATTGAATAAACGATTTTGTAACTCGAGAACCACTCCACGGATTTGGATGCGGTTTTCTTTATTATCATCTTAGTTACCCTGGTCAACACATAGGTTATAAGGGTTGTTCATAAAATAACACCCGAGCCGAAAACGGGGCAAATATTGAATAAACGATTTTGTAACTCGAGAACCACTCCACGGATTTGGATGCGGTTTTCTTTATTATCATCTTAGTTACCCTGGTCAACACATAGGTTATAAGGGATGTTCATAAAATAACGCCCAAGACGAAAACGGGGCAAATATTGAATAAACGATTTTGTAACTCGAGAACCACTCCACGGATTTGGATGCGGTTTTCTTTATTATCATCTTAGTTACCCTGGTCAACACATAGGTTATAAGGGTTGTTCATAAAATAACGCCCAAGACGAAAACGGGGCAAATATTGAATAAACGATTTTGTAACTCGAGAACCACTCCACGGATTTGGATGCGGTTTTCTTTATTATCATCTTAGTTACCCTGGTCAACACATAGGTTATAAGGGTTGTTCATAAAATAACACCCAAGACGAAAACGGGGCAAATATTGAATAAACGATTTTGTAACTCGAGAACCACTCCACGGATTTGGATGCGGTTTTCTTTATTATCATCTTAGTTACCCTGGTCAACACATAGGTTATAAGGGTTGTTCATAAAATAACACCCAAGACGAAAACGGGGCAAATATTGAATAAACGATTTTGTAACTCGAGAACCACTCCACGGATTTGGATGCGGTTTTCTTTATTATCATCTTAGTTACCCTGGTCAACACATAGGTTATAAGGGTTGTTCATAAAATAACACCCGAGCCGAAAACGGGGCAAATATTGAATAAACGATTTTGTAACTCGAGAACCACTCCACGGATTTGGATGCGGTTTTCTTTATTATCATCTTAGTTACCCTGGTCAACACATAGGTTATAAGGGTTGTTCATAAAATAACACCCGAGCCGAAAACGGGGCAAATATTGAATAAACGATTTTGTAACTCGAGTACCACTCCACGGATTTGGATGCGGTTTTCTTTATTATCATCTTAGTTACCCTGGTCAACACATAGGTTATAAGGGATGTTCATAAAATAACGCCCAAGACGAAAACGGGGCAAATATTAAATAAACGATTTTGTAACTCGAGAACCACTCCACGGATTTGGATGCGGTTTTCTTTATTATCATCTTAGTTACCCTGGTCAACACATAGGTTATAAGGGTTGTTCATAAAATAACACCCGAGCCGAAAACGGGGCAAATATTGAATAAACGATTTTGTAACTCGAGAACCACTCCACGGATTTGGATGCGGTTTTCTTTATTATCATCTTAGTTACCCTGGTCAACACATAGGTTATAAGGGATGTTCATAAAATAACGCCCAAGACGAAAACGGGGCAAATATTGAATAAACGATTTTGTAACTCGAGAACCACTCCACGGATTTGGATGCGGTTTTCTTTATTATCATCTTAGTTACCCTGGTCAACACATAGGTTATAAGGGATGTTCATAAAATAACGCCCAAGACGAAAACGGGGCAAATATTGAATAAACGATTTTGTAACTCGAGAACCACTCCACGGATTTGGATGCGGTTTTCTTTATTATCATCTTAGTTACCCTGGTCACCACAAAGGTTATAAGGGATGTTCATAAAATAACGCCCAAGACGAAAACGGGGCAAATATTGAATAAACGATTTTGTAACTCGAGAACCACTCCACGGATTTGGATGCGGTTTTCTTTATTATCATCTTAGTTACCCTGGTCAACACATAGGTTATAAGGGATGTTCATAAAATAACGCCCAAGACGAAAACGGGGCAAATATTGAATAAACGATTTTGTAACTCGAGAACCACTCCACGGATTTGGATGCGGTTTTCTTTATTATCATTTTAGTTACCCTGGTCAACACTTAGGTTATAAGGGATGTTCATAAAATAACGCCCAAGACGAAAACGGGGCAAATATTGAATAAACGATTTTGTAACTCGAGAACCACTCCACGGATTTGGATGCGGTTTTCTTTATTATCATCTTAGTTACCCTGGTCAACACATAGGTTATAAGGGATGTTCATAAAATAACGCCCAAGACGAAAACGGGGCAAATATTGAATAAACGATTTTGTAACTCGAGAACCACTCCACGGATTTGGATGCGGTTTTCTTTATTATCATCTTAGTTACCCTGGTCAACACATAGGTTATAAGGGTTGTTCATAAAATAACGCCCAAGACGAAAACGGGGCAAATATTGAATAAACGATTTTGTAACTCGAGAACCACTCCACGGATTTGGATGCGGTTTTCTTTATTATCATCTTAGTTACCCTGGTCAACACATAGGTTATAAGGGATGTTCATAAAATAACGCCCAAGACGAAAACGGGGCAAATATTGAATAAACGATTTTGTAACTCGAGAACCACTCCACGGATTTGGATGCGGTTTTCTTTATTATCATCTTAGTTACCCTGGTCAACACATAGGTTATAAGGGATGTTCATAAAATAACGCCCAAGACGAAAACGGGGCAAATATTGAATAAACGATTTTGTAACTCGAGAACCACTCCACGGATTTGGATGCGGTTTTCTTTATTATCATCTTAGTTACCCTGGTCAACACATAGGTTATAAGGGATGTTCATAAAATAACGCCCAAGACGAAAACGGGGCAAATATTGAATAAACGATTTTGTAACTCGAGAACCACTCCACGGATTTGGATGCGGTTTTCTTTATTATCATCTTAGTTACCCTGGTCAACACATAGGTTATAAGGGTTGTTAATAAAATAACGCCCAAGACGAAAACGGGGCAAATATTGAATAAACGATTTTGTAACTCGAGAACCACTCCACGGATTTGGATGCGGTTTTCTTTATTATCATCTTAGTTACCCTGGTCAACACATAGGTTATAAGGGATGTTCATAAAATAACGCCCAAGACGAAAACGGGGCAAATATTGAATAAACGATTTTGTAACTCGAGAACCACTCCACGGATTTGGATGCGGCTTTCTTTATTATCATCTTAGTTACCCTGGTCAACACATAGGTTATAAGGGATGTTCATAAAATAACGCCCAAGACGAAAACGGGGCAAATATTGAATAAACGATTTTGTAACTCGAGAACCACTCCACGGATTTGGATGCGGCTTTCTTTATTATCATCTTAGTTACCCTGGTCAACACATAGGTTATAAGGGATGTTCATAAAATAACGCCCAAGACGAAAACGGGGCAAATATTGAATAAACGATTTTGTAACTCGAGAACCACTCCACGGATTTGGATGCGGCTTTCTTTATTATCTTCGTAGTTACCCTGGTCAACATATATACTATAAAGGTTGTTCACAAAATAACGCCTAAGCCGAAAACGGGGCAAGGATTGAATAAACGCCAACGGCAAAGGCTATTATATAAATCTATATGGGAAGACTAATTCGAATTTATATCCGAAACCCACGCGAACGAAGTCGCGGGCAAAAGCTAGTATATAATATAAGGGATGTTGGTAAAATGACCGCCAAGCCAAAAACTATCGATACAAAATACCCAAAGATTAGACACATCCACGCGAGTGATGCCGCGGGCAAAAGTTGTATATATTACGGAAAATTCTTATAGTAGCTTGTATTATGAGGGCTAGATTTAGTTTTAGTCGAAAGTTTTAGCCGTGAATAAATACAATACAGTTTAACCAACTGCTACAGCTCCACCTTGTTGTAGCCGGCTGAACCTAGGGTCAACCGCACTTCGGCTTTTAGCCGTCACAATACACTCAAATCTTCTTTATATAAGGTCTTGCGGGTCATCAAGACTTCATTCGTAAAATATTACTGATATAAAGTACTAGCCTTTTGCGTAGGGCCATGCCCACGCTGAAGGAATAACAGAACATACTGTTTCACAAAATCCTTTCCAAGCGGGTTCTTGTGTCAGGGCCGGATTTAAGGGGAGAGCAACAAGGGCTGAAGCCCTGGGCCCTCCACACCAGAGGGGCCTCCACAAGTTTTTAATGTCGCGTACAAATTGTTTCTTCGAATAAACAACTCGGCGCACATATGTACAGGTTGAAAATTAACCCCCTAGATATAACAAAGGAAACTGTTCTATGTTCGAAATGAAAATACATGTTATGTTACTTTTGTCATAAATTCATAATTTAAAAAAAGCGGCCAAGTGCGTGTCGAGCCACGTGCAATGTAGGGTTCCGTAGTTGCCCGGTACATATAAGTTGGTCTCCTAATACAGACCGCGCCAAACTTCTGGTCCCATACATTATAGGAGACCAAAAGTTTGGCGCGACCTGTACTCGTAAACCTGTAAAGCCTACTTAGCTGTGATAGTTTTCCTTTTAATTTAATTATATATACTATTTCTGTGAATTTTTCCACATTTCTATAAACAACCGTTTAGCCAGCAGGGGGGGGGACGCTCCACCCTAACTAAAATTTTCACTTTAAGGCTTAATATTTCGCCAACGGATCTCTAAATCGAAAAATGCTTTTCACATATCCACAATGTTTTTAAACGGCTTATCCAACGATACCACACACTATGGGATAGACGCAAAAAAAAATTCATCCCCAGTTTACGTGTATGAGAGGTAACATTAAAAAAAAACGAGATTTTATTTTACCATTTTGTCGGCGTGATAAATATTTATATCCATGCCAAATTACAGCTTTCTAGTATTAATAGTCTCTGCGCTAAGCCGCGGACAGACGGACACGGCGAAACTATAAGGGTTCCTTGTCGGACTACGGAACCCTAAAAAAGATATTGACCTACAAAAGAAGCACTAACATTTCGGTGACAGAAGACGCTCTAGAAGCCAAAGCTACATAGCCTTATGTGCATTATTTACCGCTGGAAATATGTACGGTCTCTTGTTAGTCACATGTCACGGCGCGTAGGTTAGCCATTCATTCAAAATTAGGGAAGCAAAAAATAAATTGAAAAAAACAAAATTGTTTTTACAGTTTTGTGTTCTATTTGTGTTTCTTATTAATATAGTTTTTAATAAAGCATTTTGCAAAAGCAAAGTTAATTTTCATCTTGTATATAGGCTGAAATTCAATCAACCGACCAAATTCATACTGGAGACTCGGTTAGTGATCAGGAACACGGTTCAGTAATCCTTTTGGCCAAATTCAAAAAATAAATTTTTTTGCTCCCGTGCTGGTTGGACTAGTTTAAGTACAATTCCTAGTGCAGGCACTACGGGACAAAATATTTTTTTTTTCGAATTTTCAGGTGAAATTGAACCTTGTTCTTGATCACTAACCGAGTCTCCACTGTAAATTTGGTCGGTTGATTGATATACCTTGTATATTTTTTTAACCATCCATTTATAAAAAATACGATAAATATAACTTACATAGAGATTTTGCTACTCTAAGACATTTACTTCCTTTGTTAGACACTATATTCTTTTTTATAAATACCAACCCCCGTATTTCACATTTGAGAATATTAAGTTATAAGATGCTCATGCATGAAACAAGCGATGATTGGCTTCATCCCCAAGTGAGATTTTCCTAAATCAGAGACAGCCCCTAAACTGTTTGTTAACTGAGAAAATCTCACTAAAGCTCATCACAACGCTGCACAGCATCGCATAAGTTGGAATTCTCGCATGTCAAATCGGATGTTAGTCTCTTGGACATTAAATTTAAAAAGTATGTAAAAAAGTTTATTTTTAAAAAGCGACCTCTATTGTGGCTAAGTCGTAGAGCGCGCCTTCTAATTAAATTTAATTAAATGGGTTTATAGCACACCGTGCGTAAAATGACCACTTTACGCACGCTGCGCTTGCGTAAAGTCGGCATTTTCCGCACTTTTGCTATTAGTACATTACGATACGAGAGCGATGAAACGTTTTCTGACGAGTGTGAGTTTGCGGCACGAGCCGAAGGTGAGTGCTACAATCACACGAGTCGAGAAAAAGTTTCTCGCACGAGTTTCGTATAATATTTTATAGCACAAGTGCGGAAAATGCCGACTTTAAAGTGGTCATTTTACGCACGGTGTGCTATAAAGATATTTTACATTCGTAGGTCATAAGAAGTCGTAAAATCATAATAACCAGCAAGCTATTCAAGAGCTCAATGATTATTATTGTTATTTATAACTTTCAACTTTATATTAATACATTAGGGTATTAAATTGATTGCATTATACTGTCAATTTACGACGTGTTATTATTGAAACATTAATTATAATGATAGGAAAGAGATAACAACAAGGCGAGTAAATACAAATACTTTGTGTGCTATAAAAAATATTATACGATACTCGTGCGAGAAACTTTTTCTCGACTCGTGTGATTGCAGCACACACCTTGGGCTCGTGCCGCAAACTCAAACTCGTCAGAAAACGTTTCATCGCTCTCGTATCGTAATGTACTATTAATCCCCACCGTCCACATTCATTTGTGTTCGATCTGCGTGCTGCGAGCCCGAAGTACGGTGATAAGGCTCACCACCCATCACGTTTGAGACGTATGAATAATCGTCGGTAAAAAGCGGGTGTGCCACTTGTGGACTGTGACTTGCATTTCACATTTCACTCTAAGGAACACCTCTGACACCCCCGCGACGATATGTATAAATGTGTATGGTGTTAAACTGTAATTAATATCACAACTAAAATATTGTATGTATTTCTCACGTACTGTATTAGGTAGCCAAGGGTTGTTGACAAATGCTGCAGTGCTATGTTACAAATGGCAAGCCTCAAAATACAGAGCAGGGTCTTTTTTTTGTTGGATGTGAAAATAGATGAAAGCTTCTATTTTTTCTTTGCTCTAAATAAGTAAAGCTGTTTTCATTGTTCAAAATAAATTATATTTTCTCAAAAATACATTGTAATATATTACCATTACATATTGTAAAGTAAAAAACAGCATTTACTTGCCTACACAATATGAAGTAAAAACAATTGTGAAAATTTTTAATTTGTTCAAAATATTTCCAATACAAAAGTGAGAAAAATAAAAAAAATCTAAAAATACAATGTGGGTATCAAACTGTGGATATTAAAGAGCTGATTATGAAAATATTATAATTTTTCTATATTTACTGGCACCAATTTCGAGAAATCTTTGAAAAACCATAAAAAAATTCATGTGCACACCCCCCCCCCCCTTATTTCTAAAACGAATGAACAGAAAAATATGATTTGGTATTACGTAAAGATTACAGGAAAAATATAGTGGGTGAGAAATTCACGATAGCGAAATGACAAAATTTAATTTTTCATCCACGAGTTTTATTTTGAGTACGGTATAAAAATATTTGAGTCCCTCTTTTGTGGTACAATCGATTCTCTTTTTAGTTATCAGAAACAGTTATGGGCAAGATTTTAAATACCTTCTTCCTGACTGTTCCCAAAACTGTCGAATTACGGAACCCTAGGTATGCGAGTCTGACTCGCACATCAGATGTTTTTTTTGTGGTAGGTTCAGTAGATGATATAGGCCATAATATATGTGCTTTCAGGTGTATCATAAAGGTTTGTCATATGCGCTTAATTTTTTTTCAGCGTTTTCAGCATCCGCAAGCGAGCACAGCTGTAAATTTTCAGGTGGTTACGAAACTATGATTGTGCAATCAATAAAAGCACACGAAAACTGCGTGGTTAATTTTGGCGTGGTGTGTGTCTGTCGCTACGCCTCGTGGCCGAGCAGTGTCTCTCTGTGTGCGTGACATGCACGTATGCCGAGCTTCGTCAGTGCACCGCGAGCCACCACGCTTTTATCAGAGAATCTAGGATCGCTTGATGCAATGTAGTGATTATTTTATTGTATCTCTCCCTACCAAGTATTTCCGCTAATGTGGTTCAGACTTCACAATAAGGTTCTCCGTGGTTGACTACACCTTTCATAAACAATTTGTCGGTTAAATTAATTTTAACCTATAAAACGCCTCATTTACACTCTTGCGAGACTCTCATCTTGAAGTCAAGCGATATGAGTAAAATGGATGGACTCTATTGCATTTCGCTTCACTCATATACGAGTAGCTTTGTCCGTTCATGACGATAGCCTCGCGAGAGTGTAAATGAGGTATATGTTGCAAATTTTTGCCTCGAGTCGAAATGATAAAAAGAAAATGTTTTTTATTCATTCACGCGTTCCTTTCTGTAGGAAATCTTCGAGTATTAATTATCAGTAGTATGTATTTTATTGAATATTAACTTTATAAAAATAAACGGTATTACGGAAGAGAGAGTCGTCTACTTTCAAAATCGGTTGTGGGTAATAGTAATTATTTTCGCAGCACATTGCGTAGGTCGTAGCCTGATGAATACGTACTGTCGTAGCAGATCTACGGCGTAGCGGCGTAGACACATCTGAGCCATGAAAGCTTTAAGGTACCATTCCGAACACGGCTGCAGACTGCAGACCGCAGACTGCAAACCGCAGGCGTCACTACCGGTTTATATGACTTTAGTAGAAATGGTTTCGCGACTGCAGACCGCACTAACCGGTCGGGAACCAGTTTTGACGCTGGCAGCAGTGCAGTGAGTGCTTTTTAGCACTTTTGGATTGATTTCTTTATAAATAAAACTCAGTATAAAATTAAACTGCTTTTTATTTAAACGACAGTAGCGTCTAAATATTTCTTCATCGCCAGTCAAATGATTTCTAATCAGTAAGAGTAAGTACCTTCGTATAATCTGTTTTTAAATAAAGGCATGTGAAATGAAATCCTGAAATCGTGAAAAAACAGCTGTTTCATACATTTAGGTCGAGTAGGTATTTAACTTTTCTATGGAACAGCTGATATTTTTTTCACGATTTCAGGGTTGGCTCCATAGTAAAAGTTGTTCATATGGACGAGTACTATCACCAGTTTTCGTAAACAAAATGACTTAAATTTCACGCTGTATTTGGACGTCACATAAGAAATAAGTGGTGATCTAATAAAACTTTGTAAACACTAAATGATTATTAGGTTGTATTATTCCATGCAACAACAGATATATTCTGCTAGGCTAAAACCACAGACGTTTAATGTAATAATTATATGTCTGTGGCTAAAACTTATTTTACCGGTTTTCGTAATTTTCTGTTGGTTTCAGAGATGCTCAGTGTTTGGTGTAACAAACATACGTTATGAAGGGGGGTGATTATATTCATTACTTTCGCGTTTTTCTTTTTTTTAGAAGCGTACCTATAGGTATATGTATAGATATAATGCTAGACTAGATTAGCAAGACTGTTCTAATGGGCGGATTTAGGCATTAGATCTATTTGTAGTTTAACACTAATAAAACTTTTTTTTTTTCTTTGGAACTTTCCAAATAGATTCTTTCCACTTGGTCTATTGGGGACACTCTGTCATCTCTTAAATTTTTTTCACTTTGAATCGTAGGACTTTGTATATGGAATTGATAACACAACTTTTTGAAATCAGTGAGGATTGTTGTTTTAAGAAAAGAAGAATGAAATAATTTAGGAGCCCCAAGTGCCAACAAGATGAAAGCTTGTCTGGATTTGCTGAGCCTGTTTAATATGCATCATCAGTCCGCGAACTTGTTAAGAGGCCCCGCGCCATATCTTACGCTATCCATCATCAATTCAACGCACAAATTAGATTTGGGAATATTTGGGCCTTGCATAAATAGGGCCGCGAACTTTTCATGACACGTCGGCAATATTATTTTTCTCAACCAAGCTCGACAATGGTCGCTTTTATTTTAAAAATTAACACAGACGGGAAGAACTTATTTTTTTCCTTTGGAGTAAAATAGCTTAAATTAAATTAAAGTTGAATAACTGATGTACAACTTCATTTCCTACAACTTTCCTCGTAGGATGAGTATTTTAGCCGATATTCTGCTTGGAAGACTGCTAAAACTACAATTTTTAACTTTTTGTGGAAAATGGGCGGTGTCTGTAATGTACATAGTTTTTTTTCAAATATGAAATGATTTATTAATAACCACTCAAGGGATAAGGATGCGGTTTTCTTTTATATCACTTTAGATATTATGCTATAAGTGGTGTTGTTAACATAACCACGAAGCCGAAAACTGTCGCTAGTTCGCTACTATAAAAAGTTTGGGAGATACTTCCACGCCAATGAAACCGCGGGCAAAAGCTAGTTGCATATAAAATTGAAGAGACCAAGGGGAAAATGACATACAGCCAAGTAAGTCGACCGCTCGTTTTTCAACACAGTTTTTTTAAGTGGATACTCCTTTGTTCGCATCTCGTATTGGAGTACGTTCAGTACTTGTACCTCATTACCGGAATAATTTTTTTTAAGAAAAAAAGTTTGGTTTAATTTCTTACAGATTATTGCGTTTTTAAACCCGTAGAGTCACAGTGTCGTGATGATCGTCACGCCTAGGCGGAATTATAAAAAAAAAAATATTGCTGGTTAATATATTATAAACCTAGTGATATGGGTATTCTTCCAAAGCCAGGAAGACGAGCAACAAAAAAAAATTAAAAAAATATTACAATAATATGAAAAAAAGTTGTGGTTTGCCCAAATTTACTTTTTTTTATATATATGTAGGTATAGAGTCATATTTTTTTTTTATTATTCTTTATATTTTTTTACAATATTATAAAATTTGAATAGACATAATATATATAATGTATACATCTATATATTTATATATATAACTAAGATTTTTTCAAGGAGTAAGCCCCCCCCCCCCACTTTCTCAAAGAAAAAAATAATGTTTTCTTGTAGGAAATTTTATCCAGTTTTAGAAAAAAAAACCGCATTAGAATTGGACAACTAGTTCCGGAGATATAGCCAAAAACAAAATTGGCGGAAAAACTTGCAAATTTGCAAAAATGCGCGTAATCCTACGGGGTTGTTCATTAATGTTTATAAGTTAATATTTATGTTATGCTTATTTGATCGGAATAATAAAAAAAATAACTTGGTAAGCGAATGCACCACCATCAAATTAAATAATATCATCGGCTGCCATTGGTTCTTTTGTGATTGAATAAAAAGGCGGCATAAGAAGTATCCACTTCAATAATTCAAGATTGTATCCCTGACACAAATAATAATTTAAAGTAGGTAGGTACCTAAGTCTTGTGAAAAACATACATACCTATGTATAATTCAAAAAGTTTTGAAAAGCAGTTCATAGTGCGTACAGTGCGACAAGGCTCTCTTACCGCGTGGATTAGTTGTGGCCAAAATCGGAACCAATGCCGCTATCCCTATAAATAAACATATAGAGCCCCTTTTTTTCTCAGCTGCGCTCCCGTCAATGTCATCCCCGTGTTAAAAGAGCCTTGTTGCACTGTAAAACTCTCTTATTGTTTTTTAAATAGGTACTTCTAGAAATAAAATTTTACTGAAGAAAGTAGCGTCCGTAGTAGCGAGGAGATATCTACATCTACATCTACACTTCTACATCTACACTATATATATATTATATAAAGAGGAAAGATTTGTTTGTTTGTTTGTTTGTATGTTTGAGGTAATCTTTGGAACTACTGAACCGATTCTAAAAATTCTTTCTTTTGTAAAAAGCTGTACTATTGTTGAGTAACATAGGCTATACTTAATTTTAATACAACGATCCTGACACACCTCTTGCTTTTGTATGTTTGAGGTAATCTTTGGAACTACTGAACCGATTCTAAAAATTCTTTCTTTTGTAAAAAGCTATACTATTGTTGAGTGACATAGGCCATACTTAATTTTAATACAAGGATCCTGACACACCTCTTGCTAATATTAAGCTTGGAAAAGTTACCCGATTCCGAAAATGTTTTCTTTTGTAAAAGGCTACACTATTGATGAGTAACATAGGCCATATTTAATTTGAATACAACGATCCTGACACACCTCTTGCTAATATTAAGCTTGGAAAAGTTACCCGATTCCGAAAATGTTTTCTTTTGTAAAAGGCTACACTATTGATTAGTAACATAGGCCATATTTAATTTTAATACAACGATCCTGACACACCTCTTGCTTTTGTATGTTTGAGGTAATCTTTGGAACTACTGAACCGATTCTAAAAATTCTTTCTTTTGTAAAAAGCTATACTATTGTTGAGTGACATAGGCCATACTTAATTTTAATACAACGATCCTGACACACCTCTTGCTAATATTAAGCTTGGAAAAGTTACCCGATTCCGAAAATGTTTTCTTTTGTAAAAGGCTACACTATTGATGAGTAACATAGGCCATATTTAATTTTAATACAACGATCCTGACACACCTCGTGCTTTTGTATGTTTGAGGTAATCTTTGGAACTTCTGAACCGATTCTGAAAATTCTTTCTTTTGTAAAAAGCTTCACAGTTTTTGAGTAACATAGGCTATATTTAATTTTAATACAAAGATCCTGACACACCTCTTGCTAATATTAAGCTTGGAAAAGTTACCCGATTCCAAAAATGTTTTCTTTTGTAAAAGACTACACTATTGATGAGTAACATAGGTCATATTTAATTTTAATACAACGATCCTGACACACCTCGTGCTTTTGTATATTTGAGGTAATCTTTGGAACTACTGAACCGATTCTAAAAATTATTTCTTTTGTAAAAAGCTTCACTGTTTTTGAGTAACATAGGCTATATTTAATTTTAATACAACGATCCTGACACACCTCTTGCTAATATTAAGCTTGGAAAAGTTACCCGATTCCAAAAATGTTTTCTTTTGTAAAAGACTACACTATTGATGAGTAACATAGGTCATATTTAATTTTAATACAACGATCCTGACACACCTCGTGCTTTTGTATATTTGAGGTAATCTTTGGAACTACTGAACCGATTCTAAAAATTATTTCTTTTGTAAAAAGCTTCACTGTTTTTGAGTAACATAGGCTATATTTAATTTTAATACAACGATCCTGACACACCTCTTGCTAATATTAAGCTTGGAAAAGTTACCCGATTCCAAAAATGTTTTCTTTTGTAAAAGACTACACTATTGATGAGTAACATAGGTCATATTTAATTTTAATACAACGATCCTGACACACCTCGTGCTTTTGTATATTTGAGGTAATCTTTGGAACTACTGAACCGATTCTAAAAATTATTTCTTTTGTAAAAAGCTTCACTGTTTTTGAGTAACATAGGCTATATTTAATTTTAATACAACGATCCTGACACACCTCTTGCAAATATTAAGCTTGGAAAAGTTACCCGATTCCAAAAATGTTTTCTTTTGTAAAAGGCTACACTATTGATGAGTAACATAGGCCATATTTAATTTTAATACAACGATCCTGACACACCTCTTGCTTTTGTATATTTGAGGTAATCTTTGGAACTACTGAACAGATTCTAAAAATTCTTTCTTTTGTAAAAATCTTCACGGTTTTTGAGTAACATAGGCTATATTTAACTTTAATACAACGATCCTGACACACCTCTTGCTTTTGTATGTTTGAGGTAATCTTTGGAACTACTGAACCGATTCTAAAAATGCTTTCTTTTGTAAAAAGCTACACTATTG
This sequence comes from Ypsolopha scabrella, assembly GCA_910592155.1. Taxonomy (NCBI): domain Eukaryota; kingdom Metazoa; phylum Arthropoda; class Insecta; order Lepidoptera; family Ypsolophidae; genus Ypsolopha; species Ypsolopha scabrella. The sequence goes on along the minus strand of OU342975.1, from coordinate 16,857,662 downwards.
TTGAGTAACAAAAGCTATATTTTATTGTAATAAAATAAGTTTTCAGTCTGAAAGTTCAATATTTGTGAATCAAGTCGGGAGAAAAAGCGCTGCTTAGCTGCTTTATGGGCGTGCGATTGGTATTTATTAGCGCTTTGCTTAAACATGGTGTCCGTTGCATATAGTCGTTCAAAAAATCAAATTATTTTGTTTTCCTTATTTCCACGAAAATCTTTTCGACGCGGGCGGAGCCGCGGGCAAAAGCTAGTACCTAGATAATTTGAAAAAAAGAAGCCAAAACTTGCTTCCTGCTTACGTTTCGAAACGGTTCCGTACTGTCCACCACACCCACTGGAAAACTTACGCGTGTAGCAGTGTAGCATGGTATATCATCCAAGATGTTTAACGCTTCTTCAGATCCACAGACGCATAATGTAATTATATGTCTTCCATGGATCATCCAATCCATAGTCATAAAATGTTATTCATTCATCTCATCTCGATAAGACGTCGTCGTTGACAGACAGGGGACATTACACAAGGGGCACCAGGGGCACTACTTGATAAGACACATAGCAAAATGATATAAAATTTGGTCGCTAGCTAGTGGTGATTTAGTTAAGAATAGGTATATTCTGAGGGCTTTTAGTTTTAGTGCTGTCAAAACTTAAGTTTTTTCGAGGTAATATAGCTTCTGTTATTTACATTAGAGAACTTTTTTGGAATGAAAAAATTATAAGTAATATCGTTGTCGGCAAAATAACGCAAATTCACAATTTTACCACTAGTGGCATTGTAGAACCAAGAAAGAAAGAGCCAAGTTTATGTCAACCAAAGACATTGTTTATAGAACAAGACTGTGCACTACGATACGAAAAACGAGCCGAGCGAGATGGGTGTTGGCACTCGTTGGTCCCTTTCTAACACGTTTGAAACTCAACAATACTAGGTATATATGTACATATACAATACATATTGTGTATATTTTATACACTGGCAACTTACTAGACAAGACATAGCGACAGCTATCTCGCTCGGCTCGTTTTTCGCTTGAAAATGGTATCATAATAATTACAACCTCAATTCTAAAGAAATAAAATCTAGTTTAGTTGAGCAAAAATTGAACAGTGCACAGTCTTGTTCTTAAACAATGTCTTTGATGTCAACGCAGGTAAAAAGAGCTCTGGGGCGTCAGTGAAAGGGATATGTTTGCGCATGGGGGTATAGTCACACACAAAAAGGCTTGAGTATAATATTGTTTGATTATGTACCTAAGTAAAATGTTTATTGTAGAATAACATCGGTATAACAGCTATTTCATAACAGGTTATAAATAAAAATATACTGTGGGTGTTGATTTGGTCCACAACTTGCGTCACATGAATGTTAATATACCTACATGATGCTTATTCCAAAAAAAATGGATACAAAAACAAAATACTTCTACCAGCTTCGTTCCTCATGCAACAGTCAACATTACAAACAAATACAAATAGTTTATTGGACTAAACAGAAATAGCATACATATAATCAAAAACAGCATTCTTAAGTAAAATATAACAATAATTGTATTACAAAAAATATATTAGACCCTGGCATCTGCGCTGGCTATATAGCCGTCCTGCAGCATGACAGTAGCAAAAACAAAAAATTAGTAGGGATGTAAACAAAAAAAAATATAGTAATTATTATTATAAACGCACGCATATGTTGTAAATCTGTGAGGGTGTGTGTTACGGGTAACAAGGTATGTATGTAAAGGGGTATTAGAAAGTGTGAGTGTACGCGGTGTGTGAATGTGTGACTGTAGATGAGTGTTTATGGTATTGGTTAAATTTGAGAATACCAAATCGTATCAATTTATTTATTTAGTTATCACCAGCAGCTCCTCCGTATCATCATAATCAAAGTTCGTTAACCATAATTTTCATAAGTTTCTCAACGTATAAAAAAAGGAACCACAGCGACCGCGGAAAATTCAATCTACACGCAGCTGGACGACTTAAAAGAGGAGTTGAAAATAATGATGGCATCTCTGTTATCTCCACAAGCTACTGAACTCAAACAACTTTCTGCTACCCTGAAAGAAATTAAACAGACAAATGTCAACATAAAGAGCTCAGTTGCTCATCTAGCTGAACAAAATGAAGTGCTAAACAAGAAGATTGTCAAATTGGAGGAACAGCAGAAAGAAGACAAGAAATATATTACAATCTTAGAGAGCAAACTTGAAGATCTGCAAATGTCTAGTCGAAAAACAAATTTTGAGATAAAAAGTGTACCCAAAAAGAACAACGAAAGCATAGACGATCTTACTGAAATGGTTATGTGTCTGAGCCAAAGCATAAATTGTACGCTAAGTAAATCTGATATAAAAGATATATACCGAGTCCGAGCAAAAAATTCTGAGAAGCAAGATACGCCGATTATTGTGGAGTTGGGCTCAACCCTCACAAAAACTGAGCTCTTGAAAATGGCCAAGGCTTTCAATAAAAGACAGAAAACAAAGTTATGTGCCAAACATCTTGGTTTTAAGACTCAAGAGGACAGGCCCGTCTTCCTTTCCGAGAATTTGACAGCGAAGGGATCGCGACTACATTTTCTTGTTCGTGACCTCGTTAAAAATGGGACCTACAAGTTTTGCTGGACTGCGAATGGCAAGATCTATGTTAGAAAGGACGAACAGTCGCGGATCATAACGATCAGAAACGAGGTGCAAGTACACGAACTTCTGCTAGAAAATTGACTAATTTATTATTTTTTAACGTGCCAAATGTACCCACTACATTTTCTGAAATATATCTTTTTTACAATTTTTGTTTTATATGTCAATCTATGTCAATCTTTTTGCCAAACGATTGCTGTAAACTTACTAAATACATTACTAACAATTTGTACACGCATCTTATTCACACAAAATCACAGTCACACCTTAAACACACAATCACACAAACAAACAGATATAAATATCTACTCTCCACTCAGCTACAATAAATATCAACTAACAATCGAACAACCCCATAATATTACAACGTTACACTCATACAAACAAGTCAAACGAACAAGAGTACACAATCAGTCTTCACTTGATTATATACAAACAATTAATTGTTCCGGTAATGACATCTTTACATACAGTTATTCGAATGATGAATGAAATAGTACAAACTTTGAACTTTTGAACTTTGATCTTTCTGAGCTCACAAAACACTATCTAGTTAAAATAAATGATTTTACTGTCATCTCTCAAAATATAAGAAGCATATACCGTAATTTCGATGATTTCACAGTCTCACTATCTAGTTTCATATATGATGTTGATGTGATAATCCTTACCGAGTGTTGCCTCAACTCCAATAAGCCTCTTCCCCGCCTTAATAATTATAACTTCTATGTAACTACCTGTCAGTTAAACCAAAATGATGGTGTTGTTATATATGTAAAAAATACGCTTAAGACGAATGTCTCAGAAGTAAAACTAAGCCAAGCATCGTGTCTCCAACTGGACGTATTAAATAATACTATTCTTTGTATATACCGCTCCCCTTCATATAAAAACTCAGAATCTTTTACTGAATCTTTAAGCGCACACATAGGGACCCTCACATCAAATAAAAATATAATAATTGCGGGTGACATTAATATTAGCTTAAATCATAAAACTACTGAACAGTCATATTAATATAAAAACAGGACACATTACCTGAATATGTTATCGCTTTATGGTATACTACCTGGGCATATTTTACCTACCAGAGAGAAAAACTGTCTAGATCATTTCATGTTGAAAATAAATAAAAATAAGACCTCTGCGTTCATTGCTGTTCTACACACCACTATTACTGATCACTTTACGACATTTTTATCTTTGTCTAAACAAAAAATAAGCCGTACTGTACCTAAAACAGCAACCACTATTAATTTTGAAAATGCTTTACAATATCTTTTAGAAACGAATTTGCCTGAATTACTTTTATGTGATGATCCAAATACAGTGACAAATTGCCTTATACAAAAACTAACGGATTCGATTGAAAAAAACACAACTATATTAAACATCCCCAAAAGCAAACGTATTATAAAACCATGGATCACCCCTGGCACCCTGCGCTGTATTAAAAATCGAAATAAATTACAAAAAGACTTTCGTTCTGACTCACATAATATGATTCTAAAAATAACTTACACTCGATATAGAAATTACTGCAATAGTTTGATCAAAAAACTTAAACGAAACTATGAAAGGGAACTTCTTGCTAAATCAACTAAAAATAATAAATTACTTTGGAATAATATAAAAAATATAACTTACAGTAAGAAATCAAACAGGTCTAACACAGAGCTTACCAATATGAAATCTTCCCCTACTGAATCAGCAAACTTTATTAATGACTATTTTGCGAACATAGGAAAACAGCTTGCTCAAAAGATCGTAGCAAATGGAAGTAATAATACCAGTAATTTCATTGATTTATTGCCTAGTCAACCTCAATCTTTTGTTTTACTTGACACTGATCCAGAAGAAGTTAATGTCATAATTACGAACCTGAAATCGAATAGTGCCCCAGGCTGGGACAATATTACAACTAGATTTATTAAACATGTAAAAAATGAAATTACTCCCATATTAGCGCATCTGGCTAATCTTAGTTTCAGACAAGGTATCTTTCCTGTTGCACTGAAAAAGTCGATCATTACCCCGGTTTACAAGGGTGGAGATGGAAACGATATTACTAACTACAGACCTATTTCAGTTTTAACTGTAATAACTAAAATTCTCGAGAAACTACTAAATTGTAGGTTACTAAATTATTTTAAAACATTTGATATATTATCTCCGTCTCAGTTTGGTTTCAGACAAGGAATATCAACTGAGGACGCAGTAGTGGCCTTAAGCTCATTGGTAACAAAACAACTTGACAAAGGCCAAAAATGTTTAGCTGTCTTTTTGGACCTCAAGAAAGCGTTTGACACCGTTTCCCTCTCTATACTTGTACAAAAACTGGAAAAGATTGGAGTAAGAGGCACTCCTTTATTGCTGTTTAAGGATTATCTTTTAAACAGAACACAAAAAGTCAAACTACAGAGTAATGTTAGTACGGATACTGATGTCACATATGGCGTTCCCCAGGGTAGTGTCCTTGGTCCCACCCTATTCTTAATATATATAAATGATCTCTGTAATATGAAAATAAATCACGCTAATATATTTTCTTACGCCGACGATACAGTTATTGTCTTCACTGGAGATTGCTGGAATGATATCAAAGTCAAAGTTGAAAATGGAATGGCTCATGTATCAAAATGGCTCCAAAGTAATCTCCTTACGTTAAATACTTCAAAAACCAACTACATCTGCTTTAGTATAAAAAATAATACACAACCCAGTCATGACCTTGATATAAAAATACATGTATGCAGAGATACTAATACTAACTGTACTTGCCCAAAAATTAATAAAGTAATTACAACTAAATATTTGGGTGTAATAATAGATCAAAATCTGTCGTGGTATCCTCACCTTGAACAAGTGGCAGCTAGGGTTAGAAAGTTGATCTGGATATTTAAGACGCTGAGACATATGATTCCAAGAAATACGTCGACATCAAAAGGTTCTTCAAAAAATCTTTTAAATGAGATATATGTTGCCTTAGTACAATCCATTATAGTTTATTGTATTCCTGTATGGGGTGGTGCAATGAAAACAAGGTTTTTGGACGTTGAACGACCACAGAGGGCCCTCATAAAAGTTATGTACTTCAAGAAAAGGAGATTCCCTACTGAAATATTATATCAAATAAGTAACTCACTATCAGTTAGAAAGCTATATATAATCAATATCATATTAAGGACACATAAAACTCTACCTTTTGATAAAATCAGCCAAAATAAAAGGAGAAAAGATATTGTAACACATGCTCCTAAGTCAAATACCCAATTTGCTAGCGCACAATATAATACACGTTCAGCTTACTTATATAATAAATTAAACAAACAGATAGATATTTATCCTAAATCTTATTTTGAATGTAAAAATGCAATAACAAGTTATGTAAAACCTCTAAGCTATGAGGAGACGGAAAATCTTTTACAATATATAAGGTAAATTAATGCATATCATAATACTTTACTGATATACGACACTCACACTCACACACACCTGCTCACACTTATTCACCCTCTCTTTCCCTTTCACACTCACAAACACCCACGCTCATGCACATTTTATTTATTTTGTTAGTAAACTTAATTTTAAATTTAATTAAAACTTAAATACTTCTGTTAAACTGTACTCTGGAAGAGCGGAGCCTCCTGGTACAGGCATTATGACACCTATTCTGTGTGGCACACACCTAAATTTAGAGCGCCCTAAAAAGTCACAATTTTAGGACACTCCTTAGCAATTTGGTATTCTGAGTAGCAACCAGCCCTAAATTTAAGTCACTTTTTAGAGGTTCCTAAGATGCTCTAAGTTGAATTCACAGAAGAAATTATTGATAATTTTTTTTTTGTATCTGTGTGGAATTAAAAACACTTTTCGCTTACTAAAATTGGGTTTAAATTGTTTTTATCTACGAGAACAGCAATAGTTAACCATTTAAAGGCCAATTATCAATAAAAATGCCATTTCGGAATGTTATTTTACGATTTATTATAATACCACGTCGGTCGGCGTCGTATCAAAAGGACGGTACAAAAAAAACAAACGTCAGAAAGTTTTTGGTGTCCGCTGTTTTGTTTTGAACTGATTGTTTTCTTTCTTTTATTAGTTGTTTCGTTTCGATAAGACCATTTTCTCAGTGTCCTCCAATCTCTATAGAATTTCTGCCTCCAGTGAAAACTCCACTTTTTCGAGGACACGACACCTTTCACAAGAAATTTGTGAATTTTAGATGTTTCTTTTTCTTCTTTTCTTCCTCACCAAATTCATCATGGAAAAGGTAGACCCAGATAATGAAAAAAAGAAAAGAATAAACAAGAGGCAGCAGGAGCTGTTGGTGGAGCGGCTCCATGTTAATAAAATAGTGGCAAGGGGTGAGTGAATTGTTTAATTTTTGCTGTAAAATGATATACCGAATGTATGCCAGAAATTGTATTCACAATAGCTGACAGGAAACTTTGCTATTCCAAAAAGTATCAGTAAAATAAATATGCACTTAACTTTGAAAATACTTATATATATCTGTCTGCTATAGCCTATTATGCAGGCAATACTGAAACTCCAGGAGCTATCAAAATGTGGAGGGAGCTTGCTCATGACCTTAACATCCTTGGCTGTGCAAGGGATTGGAGGGCGTGGCAGATAGTATGCATTATAATGTTAATATAATACAGTATTAAGAAAGGCCGGCCTGTAGTTGTTTTAACATTAAATGTGTGTGCTTCTTCTTAACAACAATCAATAATGCAGTCTATGATAACCAGTTAGAAACAGCATAACACCGCAGATATGTTTATGGATCTGTTGTAAAAATAATTATGTTAAGTATCTTACCTAGATGAAAATGTTTATATTAACATAACTTATGTATTAGGTTACTTTATTTATAGAGGTAGTTATAAACCGCACCGCACACAAACCCTGAGGAGTTTAGTGTATCCTTATGATTAAGTTTAAGTGTATTTGTGCACATAGATAAATAAATCAATAATATTACAAGTAAAGGGATGGATCAAAAACTTTTTTTCTAGTAAAATGATAAGAATGCACGGAAAGCAACAAATACTAACAGCTTGCTAAACCGTTTCTCCCTTAAATAGGTTTGGATTAAGTGGGTCAGGAAGATCAAAACCAAAGCCCGCCGGTACCAGGCGTCTCTTAAACATACTGGTGGAGGCAAGGGTGAGGAAGATCTAACAGAGCAAGAGTGGAAAGTTATTGAAATCACTGGTCGGGCAGCAATTGACGGCTTCACTAGTCAAGAGACTCCACTGGTAAAGTTACAATATACCTAGTCGGTTCTTAAATACTGTCACTGGCCATTTATTTTAAAAATATAACACCTAGAAAAAAATGGAATGGTGTTCGATTTTCAAATATTTTTTGATTAATAATCTGCCAAATCACAATTACATTCATTCATTTTTTACGATGGAGTGTGTTATGTATTAGGTTAGGTTTTGATTATTTTGTAGACTGGAGGTAGGTGACAAATAAATCAGTTTGTGACTTGAGCTCAACTTGGTTGTATTCTTTATTGGCGACTGCGGAAAATAAATGTTTTTATGGTGAAAATGGCTGCAAATATATGTGTTTCCTGGACAGTTCAACCCAAAAACTTATAAGTGGTGTGACTATAAGGAACAATTACAGTGTGCGCTGGACGCGGCGGGCGTCGATGAAAATAACCTCAACAAAGGACGGTCCTTGTTCCTTTCACAGTGCGGAAAGGACACTTATTCGCTTATTGCGTCACTTTTAGTGCCAAAAAGACGTACGGAAGTGCCATTGTTGGAAATATTTGGCATTTTGGACAAGTTTTATGAACCAGAGATAAACGAGATTTTGCAAGCGGGAAAGTTTCACTGTCGTAAACAAATGCAAGGAGAAAGCGTGCAAGACTTTGTAGCTGCGGTTAATTCACTCGGTGCAAAGTGTAACTTCACAGATTTGAAACGCCAGTTGAGGGACCGACTAGTGCTTGGGATACGAGACGATCGATTGCGGCGCGATTTGTTGAAAAAGAAAGAGTTGACCTATGAGGTCGCATTACAAACGTGCCTGGACTATCAAGTAACGTTTCCTGATTTGTATCCTGAGAGTGCGGCTAGCGGGTCGAAACAAACTCCGTCTGATGTCACTGAACCAATGGACATTTGTAGCTTACAGTCAAGTGGATGTCGACGTTGTGCACGTGTACACAAGCCGGGCGAGCGCTGTCCGTTCTTCAAGGCTAAATGCTTCTACTGTAAAAAGTTTGGCCACATCGCTACAGCCTGTGACAAGAAGCCAAAGAACGTGCACCAAGTGGAGGAGGAGAAGGTTGCTGATGAGGCCACTGCAGAGAGAATGATGGGTGTTTACTCCTGCTCGGATAGTTATGTGTCACCTATAACTACCGATGTAACAATCGATGGAACCAACGTAACCATGGAAGTGGACTCTGGAGCTTCACGCTCAATCATGTCGGAAGAGACGTACAAAAGGCTATGGTCTACACCCCCACCACTGAGATCGACGGACTTGAAGTTAGTGACATGGACTCGGGATCCATTACAAGTGCTTGGACTAGCAAACGTACGTGTCAAGCTGGGAGACAAGGAGGCGCAGTGCGAACTGATCGTGGCGTCGGGAAAGGGGCCGAACCTTCTAGGAAGAAACTGGTTCCAGACGCTAGGCCTTCAGGTATCCGGATTATGCTGGTCTGAGGATATGATCAAGCCCTATAAAGAAGATTTTCCTGAACTATTTAAAGATGGACTGGGTGAGTATACTGGCCCTATGGTATCACTACACCTACGTCCAGACGGGAGGCCACGCTTTATGAAAGCTCGCGCGGTGCCCTATCCACTGAAACAGAGAGTTGTTGACGAATTAAATAGATTGGTAGAGGAGGGCGTACTAACACCTGTGAGGTATTCTGAGTGGGCTACGCCAGTGACGCCTGTTATGAAAGAAGATGGCTCTGTGCGTATATGCGGCGATTACCGAGCTACAGTGAATGCTGCTATCGACACTGACTACTATCCATTACCAACTTTTCAGGAGGCTTCTGTGAAAGTTAGTGGCGGAAGAATATTCAGTAAGCTGGATTTAAAACACGCTTACACACAGCTCAAGGTGGATGACACGACCGCAATGCTGCTGACACTGAATACGTGCATTGGATTGATGAGAGTGAATCGACTACCCTTCGGTGTCAGTGCGGCGCCAGCTATATTTCAACGTCTAATGTCGACAGCACTCGCGGGAATGGACGGAGTAGCGTGCCTGCTAGATGATATCGCTGTAACCGGGGCAACAATCGTGGAACACAACCTGAGACTGCGAGAAGTGCTGGGCAAGCTGCAGGAAATGGGCCTTCGTCTAAATGTAAAGAAATGTGTGTTCGCAGCAGACAGCATCATGTTTTTGGGTCATATGATTGACGCAGATGGACTTCACCCGTCACCGGCTAAAGTTAAAGAGATTCAAGAGAATTCTGCTCCAACCAATAAAGAATCTTTGCGCGCCTTCCTTGGCTTATACAACTTTTATGAGAAATTCTTACCTGATAAGAGCACGGTATAGGAACCGCTATATCGTCTTCTTGAATCTAAGCGAATGTGGAGCTGGGGCGAGAAAGAGCAGGCAGCTTTTGTGGAGGCGAAACAACTTTCGTCTTCTGATCTCACTCTAGTGGGATATGACTTGCAGAGGGAACTACTTCTCATTTGTGATTCTTCTGAGCATGGAGTCGGTGCGATTATTGCACATGTAATGGAAGATGGATCCGAACGCCCTGTGATGATGGCATCACGTACATTAGAGGCTCACGAAAGACGCTATGGACAAATTGACAAAGAGGCCCAAGCAATTCTGTTTGGATTGTCAAAATTTCATGAATTCCTAGCGGGTCGGAGATTTTGTATAATAACAGATCACAAACCCTTGATAGGGTTATTTAACCCGACGAAGCCAATACCAGCTCAAATTTCACCACGGATGTTGCGCTGGTCATTGAAGCTTGCTTGTTACGATTATACGATAAAATATCGGCCAGGCAAGCAAATTGGTAATGCGGATGCACTAAGCAGATGGACGTCGCCAAACACGTCGACCGTCAAAGAGGAGGCGCTGCCGGAAGTGTTGCTGCTGGAGGAGCAGCCTCGCGGCTGGGACTTGCATGCCGCTAAAGTTGCCGAACAAACGAAGAAAGACACTGTGTTGCAAAAAGTGATGTTCCATGTCTTACATGGCTGGCCGCGTAAGAACATAGACCCCAGCCTACAGCCTTTTTGGATTCGAAGAGAGGCTCTTTCACATAATAATGACTGTTTATTGTGGTGCAACAGAGTCGTGATACCTAAGTCCCTTCAGGACAAGGTGTTAAAGTTATTACATGCTCCGCATGCGGGCATTGTCCAGACAAAGGCTTATACTCGAGGCTACGTTTGGTGGGTTGACTTGGACAAGCAAATTGAGCAAACAGTAGCTGAATGTGAACAGTGCCAACTAGTACGGAACAACCCACCTAAGGATCCCCAGACCTGGATTACATCAGAGAAACCATGGAGCCGTGTGCATGTTGATTTTGCCGGTCCCTTTCAGGGTAAAACATTTTTGGTTTTAGTAGACAGCTACAGTAAATGGTTTGAAGCAGAGATTGTTCCCTCAATGAATAGTGGCACAGTCATAACAATTTTGAGGAAAATTTTTACATCACAAGGATTGCCTGATACCCTTGTATCCGACAATGGTCGAACATTTACCTCAGAAGAATTTAACGCATTCTTGAGAAATAATGGAATCAAACACCGATACTCACCGCCATACCACCCGGAAACTAATGGCCAAATTGAACGGATGATTCAAACTTTTAAAAATAAGATGAAGAAGCTCACAAATTTGAACTTGCCATGGCCAGAAAAATTATGCAAGGTTCTGTATTATCTAAGAACTGTACCCAATAGCTCTACAAGTAAAACCCCTGCTGAAATGTTGAATGGACGCAGATATAGAACTGCAATATCAGTACTACACCCTGATTCGACACCAAGTCGAGCCGACCAGCAGCTCGATGCGGCGGCGCAACTACCGCCCAGCAGGAGATTTTCTGTTGATCAGCCGGTGCTCGTACACATGTATGGACCAGGGGAGAAATGGCAGAGGGCTACAATAGAAATGGTGGAAGGACCGGCCACATATAGGGTGAGAACGGAAGATGGAGAGCTGCATCGTCGTCATGCTGATCAAATACTGGCTAGACCAGATAGACAAAGCATAAACACTCATGGCAATATAATAAAAGATCATCGAAGATATGAGTCCGACTCAGATGATACACCTGACCCAACGATAGTGATTCCACCACCTCATTTATGGCGTGATACAATTGGCATTCCAGAGGACTGATTTCTTATATTAATTATCTATTTTTCAATAGGTATTGCCTGTATAGCTGATTTGTTCTGTGCTGATTATTGCTATGTATGTTAAATAACCAATCACTATGATGGAAAGGTATGTTATGTATTAGGTTAGGTTTTGATTATTTTGTAGACTGGAGGTAGGTGACAAATAAATCAGTTTGTGACTTGAGCTCAACTTGGTTGTATTCTTTAGAGTGGACTCGCAAAGAGGACCGAGTAGCAGTAATTGCATTGCATCGTTGCGGCCATCCACCGAAGACGATATTCAACTTGCTTCAAAAATTAAAAATCACGAAGAGGTTCGTGTACCGTACCATCAAGAGGTACAATGAAACCTCTAGTGTCGATGACAAGAAAAGAACTGGCAGACCTCGTTCCGTTAGGACTCCAGGGGTCATCAAAGCAATCAAGGCGCGTATTGCAAGAAATCTTGTCCGCAAGCAGAAACTGATGGCTTTGGAGATGGGATTAACCAGAAGTACCGTAAAAAAGTACTCAATGAAGACCTGGGACTACGAGCTTACCGAAAAAAGAGTGGACATCTTCTGAACGCGCGTCTGATAGCTATGAGAGCCAAAAAATGCAAAGTTTTGCTAAAGCGGTACGAAAGAAACAAACACCGCGATATCCTGTTTACAGACGAGAAAATTTTTAATATCGAAGAGAAGTACAACAAACAAAATGACAGGATGTACGCTACCAGCTCTGCGGCCGCTGGAAATGCAATTCCTAGAGTGCAGCACGGCCATCATCCACCATCAGTCATGATTTGGTTGGGAGTGTCCTACTATGGCCCTACTGAAGTGCATTTGTGTGAAAAAGGTGTCAAAACCAGTGCAAAAGTGTACCAAGACACGGTTTTAGATCGCATAGTAAAAGATCTGCCCCAGACACTCTTTGGAGGGCGGCCATTTGTGTTTCAACAGGACTCCGCACCTGCTCATAAGGCCAAAACAACTCAGGAGTGGTTCGAGCGCCAGAATATCGAGCTAATAAGGCATCAAGATTGGCCCTCATCTAGCCCTGACCTCAATCCACTGGATTACAATATTTGGCAGGAATTGGAGGAGAAGGTCTGTTCTAAACCTCACAAAAATTTGAGCAGCCTAAAGTCATCATTGATTAAAGCAGTGGACGATATCGACATGAATATGGTCCGTGCTGCTATTGATGATTGGCCGCGAAGACTGAAGGCTTGTGTGAAAAATGGTGGCAATCGTTTTGAATACATTTTGTGTTTAATGTAAGCTAATTAAATTACCTTTTCTTTAAAAAAACTTTTTTTGAATATCATGACTAGTTTTCATTTTATAGCCAATTTTGTTTGTGACAGAATTTAAGCACCGACTAGGTATTGAAGAAGTATCATTCTCATCTTTTGAGCAGCAAAGTTATAATTGTATGTACTGCTAGATGACAAATGAGCTGAACCAAAGGAAACTACTGATGCGTTTACTTGACTGGACGAAAACAATTTGTACATTTCCTGTATAGTTTGCATTCTCTGTTCTGTAATACCCGCTTTAAATGATTTTTTTAATGTTTCAGATGCCCCAAGGTGGTAGAGTCTCCGTGCCTGACCAGCCCACCCTTGGTCAACTCACCCTTCCTGGGGACCCCTGGACGCCTAATCCTGCCCTACAAGAGACAATTGAGCAAGAGCAAGCTCCCTTAGTAGAGCTGGAACTTGGGGTTTCATATGACGATGCTGTCCTTGCCACTGGCCCCAACCCTGCTGCCGCCCCAAACCCTGATGCCACCCCCAACCTTGCCGCTGCAGGAGCAGTCACATCCTCTACCGCTTCAAGACCATCTGGCTCGACTCGGCGCAGGCCATACACATATCGCCCGCGTCAACCGTGTCGAGGTATTTTGTACTCTTATGAGCTATGAGCCAAAATTTTGTAAGAACGTAATAGCAGAATTTTACAAGTTATAAAGTTAACAGGAGAAAAATGTAGGTACCCATTTGATGCTACATCTATATCTGCCACCATATGCTTTACAGATTTTTTTCAATACCTAATTTACGCCAGTATAAAGTGGTAAATTTTTGATGTAGGGGGTAATCTCTGAAATTGCTACCACATTTTTTTATTATTTCACTATTATATGGAAATAGGCTAAAGTTTGGTTCCTGAGGAGGGGTCATTGTTAATAACGTTCGCAAGGATAAAACTGTGGGCTAATAGGAATGTACCTAATATTTCTTTCATTTTAGCTCAGCGTATTCACCCAACGCCCCTCATGGAGGTCATGCAAGAGAACGCGCGGTTGCAGCGGGAAGCGGCGCTAGAGGCGGCGCGGGAGCAGGCACAGCGGGAAGCTGCTCAAATTTTAGCTGATGCTTTAACGCATGCGGCCACGTCCCTTAGCGCCAGCCTAAGGAACTTTGGCCAAACGATGGGAGGAGGGCCGGGAAATTGATTATTTTGTTATATTAAATAAAAAGATCATTTGTACCAACCATCACATTTTATTCTAAAATCTACAACTTTCCCTTTGTTATTATTTACAACTGAGAGGGGTTATAATGATACGTTGAAAATTCACGAAAAGTACGTCTCTGTTATGCGGCAACGCGTAGCTCGGCCCTCTGCCAAAAAATTATTTTGTTGGGGTTCAATAAGGCCTTCAATCGGCTCCTCAACTGGAAGATCATCTTCATCTGGAAATAAATAATTAAATGTCAATAAAGGTGCTTAATGCTCATATTCAACGGTACCATGTAGGTAGTAGATGTAGATTTCAGAAATTGAGCCTTTGACGAGGCTTTGATTTTATCTATGCTCCACTGCCCAACAATTGTCCAGTATTTATATAGTACTTTGGTTTCCTTTTGTATGACAATTATAATCAAAAATATTCACCACTCCAGGATTGTTCTATAAACATATTATGCCAAAAATATTCTGGCTGCCGTTTCAGGTTTATAATGTAGAGGTCCGGTGTCGAAGTAGACACCGGAATCTATTTTTAAGCTGCCCAAAACACATTTCCACAGCGTTTCTTGCTTTTACATGGGCCTTATTTGAGTTGGGATATTTTGAGCAACATGATATGGTGTCATCAACCAGGGCAACAAAGGGTATCCTTTGTCTCCTGAAATAAATGGTGCACAATTAAAAAGTAAATAATCTCAGGTTATGGAAGTGAAAATAAAATGAGCATAATACTTTTCTTCACATAAGAAATCGCCTAAATTTTTCTTGCCTATGCATATGTACTTGAAAAGATTTACTTACCTAGAAGCCACTGGTTGAATGTGCCCATTTACATAGTCATGTTGCAAATGAGCATTGAGGTTACTGGAACCCCAAATTGCTGAGTCATGTGTGGCTCCTGGGAAGTTTGGATTTACATTTAGTACGAGGGGTGGCTGAAAAGTAATCTACCTGACTATGAAAAAAAATACATGGATTAATGATTTATTTTTTATTTTTCAATATAGTCCCCTGCAACTGAAATGCACTTACGACATTTGTCAATAAGTGACATCATACCAATAAAATAATAATTATTATTTTGATCGTCAAAATAGTCATTCACAGCGTCCTTCATCTCTTCGTCTGTTGAAAATCTGCGCCCTCTCAAATTTTTCTTTAAATTTTTAAATAAGAAGTAGTCAGAGGGAGCCAGGTCTGGACTATAGGGTGGGTGGTTGATCTCTGTAAAGCCGTTTTTTGTCAGAGATGACCGCGCCTTAAAGGCCGTGTGCACGGGTGCATTATCATGCAAAATCAAAACGCCTTTGCTAAGTTTGCCCCTCCTGTCTTCTTTTATTTTTTTGCATAGCTGGTCAAGTAAGTTCGCATAGTATTCAGCATTCATCGTGGTGTTTTTTGGCAGGTAATATATCATAAGAATCCCCTCAACATCCCAAAAAATGGTTGCCATTAGTTTGCCCGCTGACAGCCGGACCTTAAACTTCCTTGGTGGTTTTTCCCCTTTAAATTTCCATTGCATCGATTCTTGTTTGCTTTCGGGATCCCACTGACGAATCCAAGTTTCATCACAGGTCACTATTCGCAAGATAATTTCTTCCTCTTTATCCTTTACCAAGTCTAAAAATGACTGACAACATTCCACACGCTTTTGCTAATCAAACGGGATCAACATTTTAGGCACCCAGCGCGCGCTCACCTTGGACATTCCCAAATGTTCATGAATTATTTCATGAACTCGTTCCTTGCTAATGCCAACATCTCTAGCTATTTCCCACTGCTTAATTAGCCGATCGGCAAGGATCAGTTTCTTCACTTTTTCCACATTATCTGCGGTAACTGCAGAAATGGGCCTTCCACTACGGGGATCGTCTTCTAAGCTCACACGGTTTTGTTTAAACTGCTTTGACAAAAACTTTATTACAAATTCGGAAGGACATGAATCTCCGAACACCTTAAACACGCGCTGTCGGACCTGCGTCGGCGTATTCCCTTCTTTACCGAGGAATTTAATCACAGCGCGATACTCAATTTTATCCATTTTTATTTTTATTGCAACTTGATGAAAACGAAGACGCGACAAAAAAAAATGAACTCGTAGAAACAAATAAGTGTCATAATTTTTAAAAAAGGAATAAACAAAGAATACGAGAATATAGTGGCCAGTAACATTTTTTAAACTTTCTTTAACAAAGGAGATTTTATATCAGCCACCCCTCGTATTTGCCCTTTAGCACCGCATGTCCATAAACAAGAAAGTAAAGCCGATTTTGAAGGCTTTAGTTTTAGTTTGACAGACATAAAATTAAACTTAAGTATGGTTAAATCGAAGAGCCATTTTCAAGTCACCATTTTATAAACGTCAAACTAAAATTTTAGTTTGACAGCCATAATTTACTCAACTTAGTGATTATAACGTGTTTTGGTAATTTCAAGGCACATTTTAGAGCTGTCATTTGATTAAATTTAAAAAATTTAGTTGGATTTTATAAGGTTGCCTTTGAGGTCCTTCATAAAAACTTATTAAAATTTCTGACTAAATTTCCCTTATTATTCTACAGTTTGGTAATAGAAACAGATGTGTACCTACTGTATTTTAAAACATCAATCGAGACGTAAACACTTCAAGCAAATAGATTTTTATGTAAAATCGTGTAATGCGTGGATAGGCATCTCCACATAAAGCTAGCGAGAAGTCTAAGAGACTCGTCCAACTCTTCCGAGCTCAGTTGAAGCAAAATTTTCATCGCTGACATGCTACCTGAAAAACAGTCTCCGTTGCTTGTTAAAAAACCAAACTCTGGAAGTCTCAATATTCTAGCAACAATTTTTTTGGTCTACTGCACCACATTCATTAATCACAAGACAGATGAATTTCATTTACCAGGAAACAACCATTAAGCCGAGATAGAACAACTCGATAATGAACAGATCAACTTTTCAGCTGAATGTCAAGCAACATGTTGGCGAGTCAAATTGAGACGATGAGAGCCAAAGTGGCCTATCTTTTCCAGACAATATTCTGGAAAAGATAGGTTGTTCTGGCTCTCATTGCCTTAATTTACTAATAGAATAGAGAAATTAAAAAAACTTACTCAACAGATTTAATTAATAGGTATCATTGTTATGATAAAAAAAACACTTGTTCTTTTCCACAGATAATATTTAATTCTACACTACCCAACCGGTTTCACTATATAAGCATCATCAATACTATTGCACGGACATCTAGCAACAGAAAGATTGTTTAAATAAATAATTCTATATAAAATTATGTAATTAAAAAGCCCCTGATGATGCTTATATAGTGAAACCGGTTGGGTAGTGTAGAATTAAATATTATCTGTGGAAAAGTACAAGTGTTTTTTTTATCACAACAATGTTTGATAAATTCCACCAAGTGCCGACAATCTCAACTATCAACTTCCTAATAGGTATCACTTAAACACAAATAATAAAACAATAGGTCAATCTAGATTGTGGCTCAGACCTAGGTATCAACTCAGACACTGGATAGTTGGTAGGTGATATGTCTCGACCGGTAGGGAAGTGTAGAAACAAAATATTTTATTAGGGAGGATCTGGCCTCTAAATGTTAGCACAACAGATTGAGTGGGGATCCAGGAAGGGGTACCATCTGTTAAAACTTTTCTATTGAGACGTCTAGCCTTTAATATAAGACCACAGGCCTCAGGGAGCTCGACTGACTCCACAAACTCATCCATGGACCAGTCTAATGGAACATTTTTCACAATTCCCATCCGGGTAATGTTGTCTGAAGGGATCTGAGCAATATATTTGTGAGATTTTAGTGAGGAATCCTCTACAAAATTATTAGCATCCTGCCCAGATTTAAACTCGACAGAGATCCTATTACGTCCCACACTTTTTATGCCATCCATTTTGATATTTGTGAACTTATTGTGAACCAAAAATTTGCCAAACTTGATAGGTCTAATGGAGGTACCAGCCGATGGGTCTGCTTCCTCACGAGATACATGCACTATAAATGGGCCCAAGTCTTTAGCATCATATAGTTTGTCGCCCCCAAAGCTAGGGTGAACGAATGTGGTCTGTATAGACGCCATTGCAGGGTTAGCGACTGAACGTTTAAGCAACTGATTCTCAGAACCAGGCGCAGGTCGTTTTCTACTTTTGTCCGACTCTAATTCAGGAGTAAGCTGGGAGAACATATCAGGAGAGTTGGGTGAACCATCCGGAGGGTCCGGTTCAGGAGGACCGGAGGTATCCATCACGGAATGGTAACCTCAAAAGTCCTTTCTTTTAAAAACAATTATTGTTATCCAAAAACCAAGTAATACTTACAAAAAATACAAAATTTACCACCACCAGCACATATAACTACAAGTATAGCTCAAGAAGAAGAGATTTGATAGGAAATTGCTGAAAATTTCGTGAAACTCCACTAAGACGTCTGTTCACCTACAAACGTGAAAGCAGAACCTTCCTGATTGTTAGTAATTGACATGCTGCATATAATGTTTCTGTAGAAAATAATCGTGGTTTAAAGAGCATAACCTTTAGGAATTAACGTTGTGCCCTTTCAACCTCTAGAAATTTAGTTTTTGTGGCACCTCCCCACACTGGAATACAGAAGACTATAATTGATTGGACCAACGATGTATACATTTTGATAAGTAAAGTTTTCGGTGCTACGTGTCTCAAGATCTTAAATATCCAAATTAATTTTCTTATTCTGTTATTTATAGATTCAAATTTAAAGAAAATGGCTTGGAATAACACTCAATTCAGTTTAAAGCGAGGAGAAATTAAAAGCCACACACTTCAAAAACGAACGATGAAAATTTTACGAAAATGACATTACTTGACAAATAAATCAAGATGACGGCTGTTGAAAAACATGGCGGTGATTTCCTGGCGACCGCAACGCTAGGACGGAAAAATTGGAACTAAAACTGACACAGCCCTGTAACTAATCCTGGGTTTTGAATCAGCAACCTTATTCAAGACTTATTTGACAGAAATCCTGTTATGAGCAGTCTATTGGCTATCTTCTCTACGCCATATTTATTCTTGACAAATTAACACTTTATCCAAAGGTGCTAGATAATATAAATATATATAAAAAAACTAAACACAAACTTTATTTGCATAATACGTGTATCTTTTACATTGATATAGCATTTATTAAACAGCTTTATGCAAAATAACAACCAAGATGCGGAGTATAGCGGTAGCTTGACGTCACAGCGGGGTCGGGGTCCCGCAGTCATTCTGCGCTAGACTATGTTAACTTAAATAATCTATTTCGCAGTCATTTAATGACGGATTAAAATTTTTTTTCGCCGCTTTTTTCTTTCTCTTCTTTATTTTAATCATATGAAATTAAAAATGGTATTATCGACATAATGAAACTTGTTTATTGCCGCCGGCTGGCTGTCACTTTTTATAGATCACTCACAGTGCTATGGGTGTATTTAAGAACTTTTTGTGGGAAAAGCAATGAGAAAGTCAAGTTTGACGATAAAAATAACATGGAAAAAATTAAAAACCTATTTAAAAAAAAATGTATGAAATCATGTGCTCTGGGGTGGGCCGTGCCCACCCCGGCGCACACTGGTTCCATATCACGAAATCGTGGACTTAGGGGTAAGTCAATTTGAAGGTCAAGGAATCGAACAGATTTTTTTTTGTAGACTGCTGAAGCTATTAAAAACACCTTTTATAAATGTAATTTGTCTGAAATATGCATAGCTTTCAGAGAAAAAAAAATTGAATTATTTTTTGTATGGAGAAAATTATGTTTTTGTCAATTACTTCCGTGCTTCATGTTTATTTAAAATGAAACTTACTACAGGTCATTGAGGAAGTCACGGCCAACATTTTATTTCATTACACTTATCTGCGAAAATCTGCGCTTTGGAAGCTACAGGCACTTGAAAATATATAGTGAAAAGGTCAAGGAATCGAACTATTTTTTTATTTTTCTCCCTCGAAAAGTTCCGTTTTCATTTCTATTTAAAGTTTGTAAATAAAAGTAAGTAAGTATACCTACCTACTGTTGTGTTTTTCTTCTATTTAATTTCAAATTTCTGGGAAAATCAATATCATAACATAAGGCAATGCCAATTTTTCTTTACTTGTTACCAAAATCTGTAGAAGTTTTGGAAAATCAACAGTGTAACATAATACAGTGCCTGCGGAAGATTTGAGGAGGAAATACCCCTGGGACATTAGAATGCCAAAGCTTCATGCAATAGGAATTGGATGGAATAGCTCCAAGTGGAGAGCCAACCATCCGCCTGACTGAGCCCAGCAGGCGTCCCAACTCAACATCATCAATACAGTGCCTGTTTCTCTTTTTGTTTTACTTAAAACAATCAAATATTATGTTTCAGAATGCCAGCACACTGACAGAGACAAGATATTTTCATGGAGAACTTAGACTTGGCTGTAGAGAAGGTGGTGAACAACATTGCAGCACTATTAGCGAAGCAACATGTAAAGTCTCAATGGAAATGTATTGTGATTCTGAATGAAGTTGGACTTGGCTGTCGAGAAGATGGTCAACAATATTGGTACAATGTTAACCGGGCAATGTGTTAAGTCACAGTGGAAATGTATCGTGATTTTGAATGCAGTGTTGTTAACGAGGTAATTTAGCAATTACTTTAGTTAATTGTTAAAATAGATGATAAAAATCTAATATGTAAGACTTGAGGTTTCAGTAGGTACTTACTAAAAATAAGTGTGTTAATACATAAATAATCACCAGTGCAAAAGTAGTGTTTTATTTCTGAAATTCCATGTAGGTTCAAAACGATGTTATTCTGAGAAAAGTATCTAAGTTTGACAAGATTATAAAAGAATTAAAATCTAATAGTATGGAAAAAAACATTTAGTTGTTTGGTCTAAATATAAAGGGTATGAATGAAAGTAGAATGACAAATGAAAAGAATGGTAAGGAAAGTGGAAGATATAACTCAACTTGGTTGTCCTAGAAGGACATTATGTGAGGGGTATGCCAGGGCCGCGTTCATAAATTAACACCACACAGGTTCTAATGCCATCTGTCGTATGCTTTGAAAATGGTATACTCTATCCTGCTGTCAGTGTCGGAGCCTGACGAAAGTTTTAATCAGTGAACGGAGGTCTGAGTCATATCAGATGGAAATCTGCAGTCTCCACCTATACCTTTGAGAGACAGGCATAAGTATTATGTATGTATCAATCCATCAGCCTGTTTCATCCACTGCTGGACATAAGCCTTATGTACTTATGTATTCAATCAATCCATTCAGGAAGATGATGGGACGAAAAAAGAACAAGTCATAGCCAAAACAGAAGCCATTTATTGTTCTGACAGTGATAAAACCTAACATACACTTTATTTACCAAAGGCCTTATATCCTAAGCAGAGTAAAGAGGTGTCCAGAAATTCTGTGGGCATCCTAACTTAATAACATTAAATGTGATCTAAAACTGACAATGTTAATTGATCAATACCTGCTTTATGTACATAATTATCTCTAGTCATTAAATATTAATTTCAGAAAAGGGTACATAATACAATAATACTATTTATTCATACTTCAGATATTAAAATAGACCACATAATATATAATTTGCAGAATCAACACTTAAATTAAGTCTAAATACAAAAAAAACAACCAAAAAAAATTACATGTCATGTTTACAATAAACTTATCAATATAAATAATTTAATTACAAAATTTAGTAAATACATGTACCATGCATTAGTCCCATCACCTGTGAAAGACTATAAGCTATAGTATTATTGTATTATATACCCTTTTTTTAAATTAAGGTACAAACAGCGACTGCTGCAAATTATACATTTCTTATAAATTACACTAAAATTTGTTAAAACATAAAAAATATGGTATACAAATAATGAACATATTCTATAACTAATTTAGATGTCAACTCCTCCACAGCCTATCGACCAAAGCAACTCTTCCCTCATCAATTCGTTTATGGTCTCCATGGAATGGAATTTGTGGAGGTGGACGCTGAAGATCCATGCTCAGTGCATCCAAATTAATTCATCTCATGTTTTGGAAAGTATTAAATACCACTATGACATTGAGTGAGTGGTCTCTTCATGTTGAAGGATGATTCTTCATTGTCCTTGGGGCAAATGCACAAGAAATCCAAACTTCTCCATAAATCTTAAAGAAAATGCAAATAATATTAATGTTGTGTGTGAATATTTGAAATATTACAGTATTTGTACTTGATTTTAACAACTACAAATTGAAGGTATTATTATAAATCAACATTACCTCTCTGAAGTTTCATTCCCTTCTGACTGAGATCTTGGAAAATGAATATATTTTTGCAAAATACATGGTGGATTCAGCTCTTCCATAACTTCCATCAGACAATCAGACATTTAGATTGTGAAAGGTTTAGGGAGTTGTTTTTCCCTACGTGTGTCGCCTTGGTAACCCCCACTAGCATACATCTGTAATGCTACCAGAATCTGTAAAAAAGATGTCAGAAACTTCACTGTTATGTTTGATAATTTAATTACTCGTTTACACAGTAAGCTGTAAACTTCAATGTTAGGCTTGGTTATTTGATTACAGAAGTACACTGAAGTAAGTAGATGAATAACACTACATTTTCTTGTTTGGTTTGGTTGAAACTACAATAAACTACCTTGATTTCTGGACTGCAGTGTTTTTTTCGTCGCAAAGTTTCGTGAAATTGGCATGTGACAATAAGTTTGGGTTGGGGTGTAGATAAGGGGGCACTATGGGAAAAAATTTTCGCATAATTTCGTAGGTAACAACAGGCCATACCTTTGAAAGGCGAAAGTTTTCCGTGAACGATATCTCTGGTAGAAGATTAGGTCGCTGGGTAGAAGCATCGGCCTGCAAATATCTTTCTGCATCCTTCGCTGGATTCTTTCCCTGGTTTTTAGGTGTTCCTCCTCCGCCGGCCGCAGACAGCAAGTACGCTCTCGCCATTCGATTATTAGAACAAAAAACACGTAAACAAGGCACGAAAAGTTATATCTATGAAAAACCAAGCATAGTAGATTTAGGTACCCCACAATATTGCTGGAAAATACCAAAATTGTGCAAATTTATTATGAACATCGGAGCTCTGGTAGTCCGGCTTTCATTTGACATTTCAAAATGGTCATGAACTTCGTTTTTTGTTTTTGTTACGCTATACCATAGCCTCCTATATTAGAAGGCTATGGCTATACCAATAATTGTGTTCAAAGTTCAAACGTCAAATATGTATGAAAATCATTCACTCAATTGACATGGGCTTGAAGACCATCACAATTATTTTACGCGGTACGACGAAGCTCAATAATGGGCTTCAACTGTCAAAACGAAGCCCATTACGATGATCATCGAATTACGTGGTGACCCGCAGCTCTCAACGCCCGCATATCACTATTAAAAAAAAACAAAATAGAGATAGGTAATTTTGCTTACATTAGTAGTCCCCACGATTCTTTTTGTGACAACATAATATAGATTTTGAGCGTTAGGTTGCCGTCAATGGTATTTTGACTATAATTTACTAGTATACTTCTAGTGGCATGCCAGAAACTATCTTCTTTTTTTTTTTCATTTGACATTTGTTTGATATTTTGTAAAAAAAATTACAGCCAAAGGAGGATACACGCACGACCTGAATTTAACTAAGTTTTTGGAAATCAGGGAGTTGAATAATAACGAATCAATTTGCAGATCAAATCACCTACATTAAACTCTTGTAAATATAATAAGTTACCTGCGAAACATCCACGACAATATTACGACTGGGACCTTGTTTATCTGTGTATTTTTATTGTGTTTTAAGCACATTGTGTAGTGTTTAGCAGAAGGAAATCTGTGTAATCAACTCATCAAGATGGCACAAGTAAACGGACTTATGGATAAGTCGAAGGAGCTCCAAAAAGAGATTCTCATGGAAAAACTTAGGTCCAAAACATCACAACTAAAAAACTTGACTGAGACTTCTAAAGCTGTAAGAATGGCAATGCTGGTAAGTTATTCATAGACATTCTTATCTCTTTAGGAATGCATCTTAGACACCCTAAAAGCAAAGCCTTGCTGTACATTTATCTTTAATCAAGTATAATATAGTTCAAGGAACCTCAAATGTAATGTTAAAGACCTTCTGAACGAGCCTATGATAAGTAACCAACCATAAAAATTCAGAAAAGTTACACATGCAACATTTTTGGTTTTTCGTCTCCACCATTATTGATAATTATAAAGTTGTCTTGTCTAAGCCCAGATTCAGCTCTCTAAAGTAAGGCCAACGAGACGAGATAAGGAATGTAAACAATCTGACCATTACTGAGTTATCTCTATCCTTACCTCTTGTACTGCTTGTATGCAATAATGGGGACAGTTGGTCGACGACAGCTGTCGTTGCATGAGTTGTGCGGTACAGGTAAGGTGTCAGATTTGCATTTACCACCATTTTGTGAACAATTACGAAAAACATCAATTCATAGCATAATTATTATGCCATGGCCAAAATAGACAAAAATAATCTTTCACAGTTTGTTGGGGTGAGCTCAGAAATTAATTATTTTATCAAATTTTTATTTTTATAGCAAAGTTGACAACATGATTGATAATACAAAAGGTAGATAGTTTTGTCATAAATACAGCTGATTTGGACTCTTCAGATGAATCATCGTCGTCTAATACAGATGACAAAAATTAGAATAAGGAGTTTAAAATTTTTATATAATTATTACTCTAATATTTTTTTTTTCAACCCCTGAAAGTTTGTTTACATTCTTTATCTTGTCTCGTTGGCGTTACTTTAGATCCATCAAATCCTGAGATTTAAAATTGGGAAAAATTAAAACAATAAACTGTTTGTAGAAATTAAGTTTGCCTCGTAATTTTTTTCAAATATTATTAAAATATAAACATACAAAAAATAAATAAGGCCCTGTCAAGACAACACAGTTAAACTTTAAACTTTCGCGATTTTCACACATTATTAACACATGCCGAAGATAACTTAAACCCGTCAATCAATCAATCAATCAATCAATAAGCCCTTTATTCTGAACTAAGAGTTGTGATTTTTGAGTTTATTTCAGTATTTATAGGATATCTCTTAGTTCAGTGTGCCTCTTGGCAAAGGCCTCCTCTAACATCTTCCACTGCTTCCTGTCTCGAGCAACTCTTCTCCAGTTAGGACCGGCTGTCAGTTTTAACTCGTCTTCCCATCTTTTTTGTGGCCTTCCTTTGCTCCGTTTGCCATCTCTAGGGTACCAATCTGTGACAATTTTGTTCCATTTATCTTGGGTAGATCTTAACATGTGACCTGTCCATCTCCATTTCTGTTGGTCTATTTTGGAGAGCACGTCAACAACTTTAGTTTTTTCTCTTATATGTATACTTTGTACTCTATCCTGTTTTTTGATACCTATCAGACTTCTTTCCATGGATCTTTGGCAATGTTCGAGCATTTCTCTGTGGTGTTTGGTGAGTGACCACGTTTCGCAACCATATGTGATGCAAGGAAGTATACATGTATTGAACACTTTCCGTTTTACCCCAATACTTAGATGTGTAGACTTCATAACTTCTTTCAATGACCAGTACCTTTTCCATCCATTGGCTATTCGTCTATTTATTTCCTTAGTTGTTTGGTCTTTATGAGAAATGAGCTGGCCTAGGTAAGTGTACTCGTCTACACACTCAAGTGGCTTGTTGTTGATCTTAATTTCCATGTTTACAGAGTTTGTCAGTAGTTTTGTTTTGTCTATATTCATTGTCAGTCCTATTTTTTCGCTTTCTTTGTTTAGATCTTGTATCATTTTCCGTAAAGTTTCTGGGTTTTCTTCAAATAAGACAATATCATCTGCAAACCTGAGGTGGTTAAGTTTTCTTCCATTTATGTTAAGACCAAATTGATCCCAATCAAGTTTTCGGAAAATGTTTTCAAGCACTGCAGAGAATAATTTGGGAGACATAGGATCTCCCTGTCGGACTCCTCTTTTTATTTCAAAGGCATTGCCTAATGTTTCAAGTTGTATTTTTGCTTTGCTGTTACAGTATATGGTTTTGATTGTTTTAATGTATGTTGTGTGTGGTATACACTGTTTTTCTAGACTTTCCCATATAGCCTCATGGCTGATACTGTCGAAGGCTTTGGTGTAGTCAATGAAAGCCATGTATAGAGTCTTGTTATATTCATTGTATTTCTCAATAACTTGCTTCACGGTGTGTATGTGATCTATTGTAGCATAATTCTTTCTGAAGCCAGCTTGTTCCATTGGTTGGTTTTCATCTAATGTGGTGCTAATTCGTTCTAAGATAATTTTGGAGAATACTTTATAAATATTTGACATCAAGCTTATTGGTCTGTAGTTTCCTATGTCATCTTTTGCGCCTTTCTTATGTATAAGAGTAATGTGGGATGTTTCCCATTGTTCTGGTATGTGTTGAGATATTAAAACTTCATTGAAAATTTTTGTGAGTATAGGGACGAGTTCGCTCAAAGTTCCTCTTAGTATCTCATTTGAGATTTTGTCTGGGCCTGGTGCTTTTTCCATCTTTTGGCTGAGTATGGCTTTCTCTACTTCACTCGGTAAGATTTCAGGTTCTTGGTTGGTTTTAGTTACTTTGGTACTTCTGTTTACATGTTCTGGGTGTTTGTAAATATGGTTTGAATAAAGGTTTTGGTAGAATTTAGTTGCTAGTGTGTTCATGTCTTTTCTGTTTGTGATAGTGTCTTGTTTGTTTTTAAGGTTTGGTATCCAATCTTTGTTGTATTCACGTATCTCTTTCAGAGCCTTTCTTGTTCCTCCTGTTGTCAATATGTGCTTTTCTAGAGTTTTTAGTCTTTTAGTTTTACGATCTTTTCTAATGCTTTCTTTGATGTTTTTGCTTAACTCTGTTATCAGTTTGGTGTTTTCTTTTTTGAGGTGGCTAGTTAATATGCGTTTTCTTTCTTCTATAAGTTGGAGTGTCGAGTCGCTTAATTGATATTTTTGCTTTTCAGTTTTCCTGACTTTGTGGCATGCTAGCTGATTTTCTAATTTAGAGTAGGTAATTTTGACATCAATTTTGCTGTTGTCTGATAGCTCCGTAGTTATTGCCACCAAAGACTGAGCGGTGTCCTTATAATTTTCTTCATTTGCATCGTTCGCGTTTGAAGGTTTTATGTGTTTTCTGGGCTTTTTGGGTGGTTCTATTTTAAGTGATGCTCTGACCATACGATGGTTAGTGTTAAAATTTAGTTTTGATTTTGATATCACTGATGTGTTTGTAAATGGTCTTGGAAAGTTGCTTATAATGTAATCTATTTCGTTTTTATATTTTCCATCTGGGGAAATCCAAGTCCACTTATTTGTTTTGTTTTTCTTGAAGATACTGTTCAGGAGAGTCAGATTGTGCTCTAATAAGAAATCCACTAGTCGTTGTCCATTGACACTTCGTTTGCCATAACCAAAGTTTCCCAGTGGAGATTCATCTTTGTTCTTTTTATTTCCAACCTGGGCGTTGAAATCACCCATAAGGATAATCAGGTTGTTTGTGTATTTTCTTATTATTTGGGATAGATGTTTGTAGAAAGATTTAGTTTCCAGTTCTTCAGCTTGTTCAGTTGGTGCATAAACTTGTATTATCGTCCATGTTTTTCTATAGCTGGGTAGTTTGATGTTTAGGATTGCAATTCTGTCTGAAACTCCGATGATATCTTCTATATAGCTTTTCAAATGCCTTTTTATTAAGAAACCAACTCCTTTTTGTCCTCCAGTTTCACCTTTATTGAATAGTACATAGCCTGGATGTTCCTCAATTGTTTCCCCTGCTCTTCGCATTTCACTTATTCCTAAAATATCCCAATTTATGTTCTTTAGTGATTCTTCTAGTTCTAATAAGGCTTCAGATGTCCTTAGTGATCTTGTATTGAGTGTTGCAATATTTAATAATTTATTGTTTTCTGTTAGAGGGTGGTGGTCTATTTCTCCCGCGGAGACCAGCCGTGGTGGGAGAGTTATTTTTCGTTGTTGTATTTGTAGCTTTGTTTGTTGTATGAATCCGGTTTTGGTTGTTAGTTGTTCTTTAGTTTCTCCATGTGTTTTTGTCTGATAAGGAGTAGGATTTTTCACGCATGACTTGAAATGCATCCATTCTTTTAATTTTGGGGTCCTGTTTGGTATTTGCATTTTGGTCTGGTTTGTTTGGGCTTGGTGTTTCAGAGTCAGGTCCTTTTCTTTTTACACTTTCTCGCTGTTGGTTTGATTTATCTCTGCGTTCTTGTAAGAATTTTTTTGGGATGTCATGAGTTATGTATGTGTTTAGTTTCATTTTCTTTTTGTTTCTCAATATTTGGATCTTCTTTTGGAGTGTTGTTGTTGAGAGAAGTATAGGTCTGATTTTCGAGTTGTTTTCCTTTTTGCCTAGACGTTGAATTCTGTTTATTTCGCCATTTTCTAAGGTGACACCTAAATCGTTAATAGTTTGTGAAACAAGACTTATCAAGTTATCTTCTTTCTCGTCGGACGATTCAGAAATTCCGTGTAGTAAAATGTTGTTTTTCCTGGCATTCAAATCCAAGTTTTCGATTTTTTTGTTTAGTTGCGTTATTTCGACTTTTAGTTTTTCATTTTCTTCTATCAGAGGTTGCATTTTTTCGTCCACTTTACTGAGAACTCTTGTGGTTATACTTTCAGTAATTTCATTCGTTTGCTTCTGAAGCTCTTCTTTTACTTTTTCGAAAAGTAATGACATTTCTTTACTTAGTTCGGAAGTCATCTTACAAAAATTGCTGAACGCAATTTATTTCGAAAACGTAATTAATGTCGATTTCGATGCAGGTCAGATGCGCAAAAAGGTACACAATCGCGTGCGTGAACGCAGCCAGTCATTCAATATGTTGAGTAGTTGGTAGCCCTGTTCGGTTCTTCTTGTCTTTGGTCCGTACTTGAGCGTTTGACAGAAAAGATAACCTAAAAAGGTTTCGCGTTTCTAACTGCACTGCACTTAAAACTTATTATTTAGTATCAATTTATAGTCAGTAGCACTCGCCGGCACCAGCAGTATAGGAATAAGTATGTTTGAACACTGTAAACTGGGATTAGACACACGATTCGTTTTTATTTGAGGGAGCGACTGACAACACGTCTTTAGTGCACGAGAAGCGGAACCGGAACCGAAACTTAAACCCGTCATCCCAATTAAAATTTTTCGGGTGTTTTTTAATTTCAATTGCTTCTCGCACAATTCTCGGCTAGTAGTGGCGGTCAGTAGAAAGGGTTTTTTGGGTCATGAAGTTCTATCCATTGGTTTGAACCAGCCATTAGCAGGTGTTCTGCAATCACTGATTTATTTATTTGCCTACATCATTTATTTTGTATGTCAAGCAGATATCTATTAAGGTATGTTGTTAGTTATCGCGCGTAAGACCCCAATACAAAGTTAATAACACAGTTAAATTTATTAAGGTGCATCCCATAAACATGCTGTAAAGTCATTATGCAGGATCATTAACAAAATACCACAACTTTGCTGGAAAGACTTAATTAAAATTAAACTATTGTCACATAGCCACTAAAATAAGAAAAACAATAATAATTAGTGCATTTGGAAACAAATCCTGAACCAACCACCTTAAATAAAGCCTAAAACAGAAAAGAGTTTTGCAGGATGGGATGCTCTTATTTGACTCTCACATTCGAAAAACAAGGAAGTAACAGCAAAAAAGTTTGGAAATTTTTAAAAAAGGTCAAGTTTGCATGTTCTAAACGTGACTTGAACCTAGATTTATTAAAGTCACATACCAATCCTGAACTAACAATAAACAATGCAAATAGATATTTTGTTAACGTCGGCAGAAACCTCGTGCAAAATATTGTAAACAAAACCGCTTGCAAAACTCTATACATGAGCCGCTGATTCACTATAAAATTGACTCATTTGCAATGCTTGGCACTAACGAAAACGAGGTTGAAATCATTATTAACAATTTAAAAGAAAACTGCACTGTAGGTTGGGATGGCATTTCAAATAGTATTATAAAGAGATTTAAGCTTATTTTCATACCACCTTTAATGCACATTTTTCAGCACTGTCTATCCGAAGGCATTTTCCCCAACTCACTTAAGAAAGCTATTGTTATACCCATTCACAAAACAGGTCCCAAAGATACTTTTAACAATTATAGGCCCATCTCAGTACTACCCATATCCATAATTTTAGAAAAAATTATTTATAAAAGGCTGGTTAACTACCTTGAAAGTTATAATATCCTATCAAACAAACAATTTGGCTTTAGAGCCCAAAAGTCAACAAATGATGCAGTCCATTCTTTAACTGGATATGTCTCCTCTAATCTGGATAAAGGGCTTAAAACTTTAGGGATATTTATTGATTTAGCCAAAGCATTTGACACTTTTTCTGTCCCAACATTATTGCATAAATTAGAAAAAATTGGAATCAGAGGCACACAATTAAACTTACATATTTAAGGATTACCTCAGCAACTGCTCTCAATGTGTAAAAGTCAATAATTATATTAGCTCTAACCTTGACCTTAATGTAGAATTTGGAGTCTCTCAGGGTAGCATCTACCTTGTTTTTGATATATTTAAATGACCTCTGCAACCTTGAATTACAACATGGCACCTTGATATCGTACCCCGATGACACAGTGCTACTCTTCTCGGGAAACATTTGGAATGACGCTTACAAGGGGGAAGGTTTCTGTAAAGTGACTAATTGGCTTCAACGCAATTTACTAACTTTAAATACTGATAAGACTATTAGATAATACATTGCCTTTTCAATAAGAAACCCTTAACAACCCCCTCTTGGGATAACAATCAGAGCTCACAACTGCTCCCCTACCAATCAAAAGGTTTGTCATGCATGTCCTCTCATCCATAAAACTGATTCCATCAAATATTTAGGTATAATGGTCGATGCAAATCTTACTTTTCGACAACTCATTGACCTACTTGCTTCCAAAGTACGCAAACTTATTTTTGTTTTTAAAAAACTACGAGGCTTTGCTAACAAAAAATTGGTAAATCAAGTGTACTCAGCCTTATAATTATGTCAATCCATTCTAACATACTGCATTTCATCATGGGGCAGAGCTGCTAAGAGCACTCTACTAACCCTTGAACAAGCACAACGAACAGTAATGAAGGTTTCGTCTTTTCGACCATTTTACTTCCCAACTAGAAAACTATATCAGTCTTGCAAAGTACTAACCGTCCGCCAACTTTTCATTCTGAAAATAGTCCTAATGCAGCACCTATCCACAGCTTACAACCCGCAAATCACTAACAAAAGACACAAGTACATAGCTGAAATATGCACCGTACACGCTTTCGCGCATTAATTCATTTCATTTTTAGGCCCATACCTTTACAAAAAAATTAATAAAATAATTGACTTATTTGAGCTAATTAATTGATTATTAATTGACCTATTTACTAGCTTTAAATGCAAAAATCGAGTCACTGAATGGTTACAATGTCTGTCCTACAATGAGACGTAAAACCTACTCTCAGTGGTAATTTAGATACAATTATTATACCTATATTTTAGTTAAATTATTTTAAGTGTAATATTTCAATTAATCTTTAGGTTTTATATTTAATTGAGTTCTACTTTTATTTCAAACATTTATTTAATTTTTAAGCTGACAATTTGTTATTTTCTGTCTGTCCATTTTGTGCCTAAAATACAGGCTACTTTTCACAGTTTAGTTTGGGCAAAACATTTTGTACTAGCCGTAAGGTACTATTTTTGATTGTATTAATTCTAAGTTCTTTTACGCAAATAAATAAATATTATTATTATTATTCCAAAATGTGTACTTGTAATCAAATTGAATTGCAGACAATCAGATGAACAAACTTTGCAATGTAAATCTTCAAAAACTAAATAATGACGTTTCAGGATAAACGCTGGGCGGTAGACAGTGTGGATCGCATGATCCTGCAGAAGTGCCTGGACAGTCTGCAGCACTGCATCAAGGTCAGCTCGCTGCAGAGCCTCATTGAGAGGCTGGAGTGCCTCTCCAGACAACTTGGGTATGACCTGCCTCTAACTGCACCTTAAACAAGAGACATGGTACTAGTCCTTCTTTAAAAAGCAGTTAAACCACCATCTGATTTAGACCTCCCGATCTTAACAACACAGTCTACTGGTACCAACTACTTCCAACACAACATCCCCACTTGAGTCTTTCCATTTTAGAGATGAGAACCAAGTAGGATTAAAGTTTAGTCAGTATTGTTACTGTGGCTTCACACAAAATAAATAACTGTATATTCCCTATATCCCCTTTGCTTAGTATTTTCCTGACTAACAATTTATTTGGCATTTTTTGTCTTAAATTTTGCAGGTTAAAGTTCGTGGTTGGTACATCTGGAGTAAATCTCTTCATATCTTCAGACATGTTTTATTTGGAAATACTTGTGGAACCCTCGGGTTCTGTGAAAGATGTGAAAATCCACCATGAAGGCAAGGTAAGATAAGAGTACACTTCATTTGATACCTAACATGTATCTTTCAAATTATACTTATAACTTTGAACCATATTGAGTACTATACAAAAAATAATATTTTCAACACACTTGCTTATAAAGTGGCCCTTATTGCAGCAATCTTAGGGTCATAAAGTAGCATATTAAACACGCGTGCTTTTTACTTTACATTATCGCGCTAGTGTTTTTTACATTACCGTTTTTTTTTTTAATCTTAGCAAAGTGTTTTGATGTCTTGAGAAATAGTAAAGTTTTTGCAAATAAATAGACTGTCTCAGTTAAAATATAATAAATAATCATTTAATTTCATAATACTATTTATTTTTATGAACAAATTTTTTGTTGTAAATACAAAAATATTCATTTTGTTAATATTTGGCTGTTTGGCGAATGCGTCAGTGCCTCTATTTCCATCTGCGCAAAAAACAAAATCTCCGCCGCCATTTATCAAAGAAATTGAAAAATTGTCAGTTCAGTTCAGTCAGCTTGGTTTCGATTATGTGGAAAAAAATGACAATGAAATTTTATTATTTTTCCTCGCAAGTGTGTTGAAAAACGTCGTATGAAACGCGTGAGCATTAGACATTACACTCTCGGCTCTATTACGGCCTCGCCTTCGGCTCGGCCTGCAATCCCACCTCGACGGTAATGTCCAACGCAGCTCACTTGTGTATCTTATTGTACTATTAATGCATTTATGGGGAAGTCTCCGTATTTAAACTCTCAATCTAGCAAATTAAGTCTAGTAATAATGTAATGGTATCATCAAAGAAATGATTATATTATTGATTTTAAAGAAAGACCAATGCTGTTAATTTAAATTATGAATAAATGGTGACCTAAATGTCATATCATGGATCGTGCCCTCTTATCAACATGGACCGATTTAATTGACTGGCAATTTTAAATGGGCCATATACATAAGGCCATAGTTGCCCAATAATGTTCAAATCCATGAGTTAGTTTCGAGTTATACTAGTATTTTATACAGAACTATAATAGTATTAAATGCCAGGCTGTTCATTTTGGGTTAAACTACAGATAGTGAGCTAAACAGGTATGTACGCATTTGTCCCGTTACTAAACGAGATGTCGTTATTGTTGCAGATAGAGCAGCAGAGTTGCGAAGAACTGGTCTCCTGCATCGCTCGCGGCGACTTTGCCGACTTCACAGCGCAGCTTGAGGGGCTCACTTCCGTCTACCAGCTGAATGCTGAGAAAAAGGTTCAGCCAATTGAATTTTAAGTTATTTGACTTACAGTCTTCTTATAGTGCATTCAAATTAATGATACCCTTTACCACCTCCTTGAACAATATAATGTTTTCCATCATCCACTCGACTTTTAGCTACTGTAAAATTCATTGACCAGGTCTGTTCAACATTCGGCAAGCTGGTAAAAAGTAAAACATGTTACACACATTTACTATGTCTGAAATGTTCCAGTTTATCTAAAGACTGTCAAGTCTACACGTACGGACGCCCGTTTCACAGGCTGCCTATTGGCTGTCTTTAACTCAGCATAAGGAGCTTGATCTCCAGGCAAAACCATTCAAAAGTTGTTTAATACTTCTATAACTATTGAAAAATAATGAAAAATCCTGCGAAGGCGCTAGCATCCTCTACCAGCGCTTGCGTATTTTCTTCATATATTTTGACGAACAAACAACTTCGCTAAAAGTGTTTCATTATTTAATAAAACCCAAAAATATACTTATATATATATATATTATCTCCAGGTGAAATGCAAGGCGTTCAGCGCCCTGCAAAGCCTTGAAGAAGACTTGTGCACACTGAAGCAACTGCAGAGCTACTTCAAGGACCCCTGGGCGCAAGTGCACAAGAGCCCCATCGGCTTCTTGCAGAAGAGGAGAGGAGGTAACAAGTGACGGCTTTTGAGAGATGTTTACCTGTGTGTGTGTCCGTCAGTCACAGCGACCTTTGCTGGAATGTATAAAACTATAACCCGTGCGGATAAAGAAACCATCTATAAATGGCTGACGGTCTCATGCTGTCTCGCTCACATCGTCACTCCGTCTATACTCGCACAGCATGGTGCTAAGTACAAAAAAAATAATCAGTTGTGATTAGCATTCACGCTGTCTCGACCTACGTACAAAAAAAATACTTTGGATTAGTATTCACACTGTCTTTGCCTGTAGGCAAAACGCCGAGATATGTTTTAAATTCTTTATTGCACACAGAAAAACAAGTACAGAATAAAGTTAAATAAATAAATGTTCTCGGGATAATATTAACTATTTAAAAGTTTATTTAATAAAATAAACAGTTGCTAGCAGCACTCTATTTACTTCCTAAAATATATTCAAAATTAATGAATGAAATATTGTTTGGCTGCCGCTTGACTTCTTTTGCTGACGCTACTCTAAGTACCAGTCGCCATTTCTAGATTGTTTCTTTAACAGCACGGGTTATACCAACTTAAGGATTGGAATATTTAGTTCATGGCATAAGTACAGACTTTCATGCGAATGTATGAGTGCGTTAATAATCTTACCTCTTCAAATTTTACTAATGATGGAAACTTTAGGGTACTTCGAATGTACATTGACAGTAGGTTAGATACTTTACAAAAATTTACGGCTTTCGCTGTTTCATTGGTCAAGCTTGAATAGCATTCTTCAGTGTACCTTATTTATTTTGAACCAGTGAATACATTTTTTTTTACCTTCAACATAATATAACAATCCAACGTTGAATAAATATTTTTCACTTTGACTCTGTTTCTAGACTACAAAAACTGTAACTTCATTGAACTCGCAAGGATTAAACAGTAAAAACAAAATTTCAGGTCACGCGATGCGGCTGACATACTTCGTATCACCCTATGAGCTATTGGACAAGGAGAAAGGCCTACAGCCACTTACAGCTGAGCTCCTGGCGCTGGGCAAGCCGGCGCCCAACACGGGTCTACCGTCGCTGGTGGCGCCCTCTCACTTACCGCTGGGACATTCAGCGCTGGTCCTACTGGAAGGGGCGTCACCTAATAAGTTGCAGCTGTCGGCGATTATCTCCGGAGGGCAGAGGCCTGTTAAAGGGTGAGATAGACACATACCAAATAACATGATAGGTTTGGAAAAGAGAGGGAGATCCTTTATCATGAGCCCAGAATCTAGTCTGTCTTGGGTGCGACGACAGGAGACAAGTAGATTGTAGAAAAAGTTATTGCTTTCTTTCATATACTTTTTGGTTAGGTTTGTAGATAAAACTGCCAATGGGAAAGAGTTCTCTGTTCCTAAAATGTCTGTAGATACGAGTAATTAAATATATGTATATCTTCATGCTTTATTTTTAGATTATTTTATTTGTTGCTATCGAGACAAAAGTTATTGTATTTTTTGCCTTTAACCAGTTCGTCCAATATTTCATTAAATCAATATATTCACACTGATTTTCATCCTCAAACACGAACTTTCCAGCATGTACCATGACAGTATTAAACAGATGACTGCGGTAAAAGTTCGAAATTAACGATTATAAGAAAACAATTATTCGGACTTTTACCATCACAACTCGGTGCTTCATTAGATTATCGAAAAAAAAAAATCCTATCCGAGAATCAAATCCGCTAGGTATATATATATATCGTCACAATATGAATCACCGAGGGGGCGTCAGATCAGAGGTGTTCCTGAGCGTGAACTGTGAAATGCAAGTCACAGTCCACACTCGGCACACCCGCGTTTTACCGGCGATTATTACGTCCCAACGTGATGGATGGTGAGCCCTATCGCCGTTCTTCGGGCACAAATACATGCTTTTTAGGGCATGCAGGTTTCGTCCCGATGTTTTCCTTCACCGTTCAACAAGTGGTAAGTATTAAATACTCTGCACATAAATTCCGAAAAACTCATTGGTGCATACCCGGTCGGGGGTCGAACCTGGATCTCAAAGATTGAGAGGCCAGCCTTTTACCCCTGAGCTACCGCCGCTTTTTTATTAGAGAGAAAATAGGAGTCGAAGCCATTTTAGAACATGTGCAAAAAACAGAACTGGAAGCAATTAAGGTTGTCTATAGTCAACCGCACGCGCGCACTTGCACTGTCATGTCATAGAAAACGTTCGTAAATACGAAATTTGCCGAAGAATGGCGAATATTCGTACACGCATTATTTCAATGGTACTAACATATTCACCACATGTTTATCGCAGGTCCAACGGTCCAGTTTACGCGCCGCTCGTGCCACAAAATAGTGCGATGTTGCCAGCATGCTTCACTCTCAAACTGTCACAACCCACGCCGCTCTGCTCCGGCCTCGCCAAGCTTATACAAGCTACTACTGAGGTAAATACAATGACACTTTCGTTTATGTAACCCCCTCACCAACACAAATACATATCACACGAACATTTGGTTATAACTTCCTTATTTTATTTTTGTATATTTCCTGTTTTTGTTTTTGCTTTTTATCGAATTCCGATAGCCTTCTATTGGATCTATAGTTTTATTTGTTTAACTATTTAATTAAACGTGTAAATAACATTGTAACTTCCAAGAGGAGGTGCGAGATCCCTGAACCTCAGGTTATACTTAACTTTTATCAGGGTCTCACTGTAAACTTTGTACGATTTATGGAGTCAGGGCCAAGGTTCAGTGACCCTTTCTATGTAATACGCAAAAAAAAATTAAACTTCCCATCCTTATTGAGTAGTGGTTGTTCTTGAACAAGCATAGAAGCACAAAAATTTTTTTTTCGTATTTCGCAAACAAAGTCGTTAAACCTTGGTCCTGACCACTTACCGAGTCTCCAGTATGAATTCGGATGCATAAAGAAAGGTCACATTATATACTACAGAAGGTTAACTTTGTAGGAAGGCGTACGACCATTTACAAGAAGTCTCTTCCAACATTCGTATTTGCATATCATCCATACATTGCAAATTCAAATTCAAATAATTTATTTTGTCAAATACTCGCAGATATAGTAAAGCACACTTTCTACAAGTCAATGTGAATCTTTAAAAAAACAATAGATTATAGATTTATAATAAATAAAGTATAAGGTGACTCTCTCCTACACACCCAAACCCATACCGGCAAGTGGCAGGACCAAGGCTCAATAACCCCTCCCGCGACATACGCAAAATAACATTCAGATACACTAATCGAGTCGAGGTTGTTCTCAAATAAGTATATAGGCACAAAAAACATTTCTCGTACTTCGCAAACAGGGTCACCGAACCTTGGCTCCGACTACCCACCGAGTCCCCAGCACGAACCCGGCCACACGAACGAAAGTCACATAGAAAAAAAAAGTTAGGTTAAGTTAGGCAAATGATTGCAATTTAATGATCCGGATACTATTTTTAGGTGGAAGTGGCGGGAGATTGGGCCAACGCGAAGCCTCTGCTTGGTCTGGTGGCGCAGCAAGCGTACAACAAGCTCACTCCGGGGAAGATTGTCGAGCTGAACTTGAGCAAGGGGTTGTTTGTGGTGAGTACTGCACCCTGCCGACTAGGAAGCTACAGTGACTCGTGGCCATCGACAAAATACTCATAGATCACCCACTTCTGAACACAATCGAAACCAGCCAGCTACAAAAAAAAAGTCCGGTGATTGTTCTTTTCTATCAAAGTTCAACTTTATCACAAATATAACAAGATTAAGACATAAGACACATTATTTTTTTCCGTTCAATGTTACAATTTTCCAAATTTTTTCAGGCTATTTCTCATGCTTGGGAATTAATTATTGTTTTTTTTTATTTTAACACGTGACGAAGAAGCTACCAATGTCATTTTCGATAAAAACTAAAAGCAATAACGTGAGCGAGATCGAAATCGATAAACGCGGTCGATGCCGACTCGTGCAGCACTACGACTAAGGTGGCGCGGGTGTGCGGGGCGTCACTCTCTCCATGACTCACCTCGTACCCCGATTGCCATGTCGACCTGTCGTCATCAGTATATCTATACTAATAATAAAGTAGTAAAAATGTCGCGTGTACTGTGAATGTAGTTACGTTCTTTTTTTTTAAGAATCTTCCGGACCAGTCGCAATGCTACTTCGTCTGCGAGAGCCGCGGCTTGGAGGGGTGTGTAGTGAGCAGCGTGCCGTTCACACACCCGTCACACGTGCCGCCGCTCCTCGCGTGCTTGAGACAGCAGGCGCTGTTCAACACTCTGCTCGCTAGCTGCGTCAGGCTGCAGACGAAACAAGGTACCAGCCAAACAAACAGGGCCCTTAGCGACATCCATCGCAGGCGCCATCATCTTTGGCCAATCACGACGCTTTTTAAGACTATAACGATGAATATTGAAATTAGACAATAATTAGGGGGCAGGTTTAATGGTTTTCAGGAGAACTAAGACTAGCTGTGTCTCTGAAAGGTTACCTTCTTAATTTTTATAATCGCTTAAAGAATAAATTTCAATCGAAATCGTGGCTTGGATCTATCTTACAAATTAAGCACAAAATTGTCGGTAAACACAATATAATTAATTTTTTGTTGACTTTATGTTGTTGGCCATATGCCCTACAACTTTACCGGACAAAAGAGGGAACACCGAAAACGTTCACGTCCCGTAAAATTTAATTTAATCAGTATTCACGTGAATGAGGAGCTTCAGCAGAGAAACCTCTGTTCGAGATATATTATCGGAGAAAATTATACTAAATCTGATTTTTGCTTTAGATTTTATGAAAGTGTATTTTTTAATAAATAACCAATAAAATCGGCATATATTTTTAGCTAGTTACTATGAACTATACTCATTAAAAATTTAAAATATCTGCCATTTTTCGTTAGCTTTAGTTTAGATAGAAATTCGATATGTACCTAATAAATGAAAAATTTACAATATTTATATAAATAAATTTTAATATTTTTCCTTCCAGCGATCGACCTAGAAACAGTCCTAATGTTCGAAGTGTCAGCTCTCTCGTGGCAGCATATGTCCGTCTCGCTCACACACCCGCTGGACGAGAGCATGGCCACGGTAGAACTGGAACTGTCGGAGCCGTCAGCGCCGCGGGCGACCGTCTACACGCTGAACTCTCCGCCGAGAGAGCATATCGACGAGTACATCAGTACTGTGCTGCAGAAGAGCCATTCTATACCGGTTACACTCAGGTGAGTTACACTTCAGGCGTTTTAGTATACCGTCAATCAAGTAATAGTTGAGAAACTACTGTTTGTCTGTAGCGTAAAATCTATTGTTTTCCTTGCGTTTTGAGTGTCATTGATGTCGATTCGATGTAACACTACACGACTTAACTTGTTTGACAGGACTAAACTTGAAGCATTCTGTTTTTGTTTCACCGTCGAAAAAACAAGGACAGGACGCTTAAACTAACGTTAGTCCTGTCAAATAAGTTTGGTCGTATTACACCGAATCGACAGCATAGTCTTACTTAAGTTTTATTTGTTTATCTGTTTTTTATTATAAAACCATTTAAATCGAACGTGAACTCTGTAGGTCAATTTATATCTAAAGGCCCGACAACACAGGGCTACGTTCATAAACTAGGGGTCGCAACACAGGTTCTAATGCCATCTCTGTCGCACACTTCGAAAATTGTATACGCTATCCTGCTGTCAGTGTCGGAACCTGACGAAAGTGCTAATTTATGAACGGCTATCAGAGTCGTGGTCTGCGTTCCGCAGTCACTGTAATCTATGCGATGGCTTGGATCTTTACACTCACAGATTCAAGGAGAACGCGCGACTTCGGATTGTTTGGAACGCAGACCGCAGTCGTGAGGTCGGCCTCTGAGAATTAAAAGTGTGACGAAATGATAAAGGTTTATTACCGTGTCTAAAAAGTCGATTCTGAACACTTTAATTTTAGTTATAGTGCTGTCAAAACTATTTCTTTTTTAAAAACTAATATAGCTTCTGCTGTTAAGACTACAGAACTATTTTAGAATGTAAAAAAATTAGAT
Organism: Ypsolopha scabrella; assembly: GCA_910592155.1. Classification (NCBI taxonomy): domain Eukaryota; kingdom Metazoa; phylum Arthropoda; class Insecta; order Lepidoptera; family Ypsolophidae; genus Ypsolopha; species Ypsolopha scabrella. The sequence goes on along the minus strand of OU342975.1, from coordinate 16,816,755 downwards.
TTACAGCACTAAACTGAAATTAAACCTAAAAGCTAAATTAAAGAAAATGCCCAGCCTACTGAACCCTAAGAGAAGAGCCGAATCAAAAGCAACGAGAATAAAAGGGGTTGTAAGACTCGATCGATGGATTTGAAGGAAACAAAAGAGGTTTGTCGGGATCGCTACAGATAGAGATCAGGGTACCTAGCATAGTAAACCATATTGAGCTTTTCCCTCTCTAAGTCGATCAATAGAGTGAGACAGAGCACTGCATCAAGCGCTATTATAGAGCTAGACTAGCAGAAGTCTGCCCACCGTTTCGAAAGATCAACGTTAGTAAATGTTTGTTGTTGTACACAGGTCGCTTGTTAAAATCTGGGAGCGAGAAGCGTCAACGAAACAGATGAATGGTGGCTACTCGGCGCTGGACAATTCAAATTTTAGCTTAGGTCTGGGGGGCATAGACCCTGGGGGTGACGTCAAACCGCCAACTGGGGGGCACAACCGGGCACTGTTCCCGAACAACGTCAGCCATCCGCATCAAGGTATTATGTTTTACCATTACGTTCAGCATAGCTAACATGGACGAAAATAATAGACAAGTTTTGTCTCGAAGAAACGTTTGACCAATGGAACGCAGGTAAACTTTATCACGTGATCATGGCCTCGATAAAGCGACTCGTCCTGCGTGTCCATTGGTCAAACGTTTGTTCGAGAGAAAAAATGTATCTATTCTTGTCATCTGTGCTAGCTATGGAGAAATTGCTAATAGTGTTACGAGCACATTCAAATATTATTCTTTTATTTACGTAATTGATTGATTGATTTTATTGAGTCAACTTTTTACTAGGATTCATTTCCAAACTCAGAACTTATAATTGTTTTCCTTATTTTTGAATAAAAAGTAATGAATAATTTGATTTATGGCACTACGCGACAGTAGTTTGATCTCCATTAGGCTTTACCAGGACACTTTATGCATAAAATAACAAAGTCAAAATGATCATTACAGGCAATTTCATGGCAGGGCTGATAGTGTCAGTACTAAAAGAACTGCAACGCGTTATGAAATTATCAGTGCGCTAAAACTTCACAAACCAAGTGCTACTTACATTAACAATTTCGGAACGCAAAGTATATTTATAACTTTACATCTTTACAGCGTTTCCTGAATCTCCATTTCCCTTAAACTCCCAAACTTATATAACGTTTACTTTTATTTGTCCCATGTTATTGCAGGTGGAGCGTACCTCTCAGAATCCAAGCACCACGTGTCGATGCTCCTCCACGACAGTGCAGACATCAAGCCGCTCCACTCCGACGAACGGAAGTCCAAGAAGCGGAAGTCGGACCAGGACCCGTGGGCCACCCGCAAGAAGGGCAAGGAGGCCATGTGCGAAATGATGGACTCTGACAGCGAGACCGACAACTCCGACACTGTCAACGACGACGACAACACTATAAACAGTAACTCGGACGAAGAGATCGAAGGTCAGGAGTCGTCGGTGTCTCAGAACGAGTTCGCGTCGGACTTGGAGTTGTCCGGAATGGACGCGACGGATGCGCTCGGTGCTGTGGATAATAGAGGACCCTCGGATTTGGATAACTCTAATGATGGAGATGTTGAGGATATGCTCAGGTAAGGACTTTGTAGTTTTAAGAGGATATTTCACGCTTGCGAACGTCACTGTTACTCCATGCGGAACGCCCCGCAGTGCGAGAGGGACGGATTCCGGAAAAAATTGCAAAATGTCGGTTTTAAATTAATATAAAATGAACTAAAATACCTATCAAAATTTCCAACTGAGAAAATTTAGATGTCGTTAAAATCTATCTAATAAAATATCGTTCAGGTCTGTATGTCATTCCTATTTGTCATACTATGAAAAAAAGTGTAGAAGAAGACGTCATTTCAATAATTATTTCTATCGAGCGAGAGTTACGCAATCGCGTTTCTGTACTGAAGAAAACTAGAAAAAAGTTTCGAAATTTATATACTGATTTAACAAATTAGTGGCTTCAACTGAAAAGCAGGTATACAACTTCAAAAAGTGCAATTTTTATCGAAGTAGCCCTTTAAATAAATTTCTTTAGTTTCATCTTATACCAGCGTTTGCATAAGGTGCTTTGACTTGTTTCTAATCAGTCTGCGATTATTACAAACGTAAACATATCGTCACGACATGAATTCCCGAGGGGGTGTCAGATGTGTTCCCGATTGTGAACTGTGATGGAACCTAAGTCTCGAAAATTAGAGGCTAGCGTTCTACTGCCGCTATTATTGCGATTATTAATTACCCAAAATTATCATTCAAGCAGAAAGACGTTGCAATTTTTACGAACCAGTAAAATTGCTGATTAAGTTTTCATTTTATTAAATAAAAAAGTGTGTCAGAAAAAAACATCGTCCCGAAAAAAATAAATTATAATTACGACATAAATCCCCAAAGGGGGGTCGGAAGTGTTTCCTAGTGTGGACTGTTGGTGGCCTCGTTCAGAATAATCGGTAGTTTTGATTTTTTGCGTAATCCCCCTTTTATATGCAGTTGTAAAGTTCGACATGATTTCCACTAGAAAAAGCGATGGAGCAATACGTCATTAAACATATTACATTCTTTTGCTGCAGATATCTTAAACTCCATGTTTTTGTTTCAGGAATTCTTTTCAGAAGTCTGATCACAAAAGGCAAAAGTTGAAAAGCAAAGACTCCGAAAGAAGCGGTAAGAATACATCCTCCTTACTTCTGGACCTCACTGACGGCAAACCTTACATGCCTTCTTCAGTCAGCATCACTCCTATAGGTTCCTCTGCGCCTGGTACACCCGTCGGCTCGGGGCCCGGCGCTAATATATCATCTTTACTATCCTTAGACAGGAGGCCTGGGATAGAAATAATACCAATAACGGCCGCCCCGTCCCCCGCCTTACCAAGCTCTATTACCATTACTCCTATCACTTCATCGCAAGCAAAGTCTTTAGATGACAGAATCAGGTCGGAGAAAAAGCTGAGCAGATCAGGAGAAGAGAGAAGCAAAGAGAAGAAGAAGAAACGTAGAAGAGATGACCCAATGGGGCCGCCAGAAAAAGTCCCACCGAAGCAAGATCCGCTAACGAAACCGGTATCTGTCAGCATTAAACCGACTGACGGTTCACCGATGAGGTCGAGTTCCCCAAACTCTTTGCTGAGAAAATTCAGTCCAAGTCCGACCCACGGAAGGTCCGTCTCGATCACTAAATCGTCAAGTCCGAGTAACCTGAAGAGTTCAGGCAAACCGTCCGGCACGTCGAGTCATCATAGCAGTCCGAGGCACTCGCCAGTACAAAATAGTCCAAAACATCTCCCAGGCTATTCAAGTCCAAAAAACCACAGCATTTCTTCCCCGAAGCATAGTTCTTCGGGGTCAGGGAAGCCCAGTATGTCAGCTCTAAAATCCGCGACAAGTGGCTCACCTTCCGGTAAATCTGGCACGACAGGGTATGATCTCTCCAAGAAACTCTCAAAGGACAGCTATAGTTCGAGTTCCTCCTCATCAAGAGACAAAGAAAAGAAACATTCCGGTCTTAATTTCTCGAGTTCTTCGGGCCGAAGTAGCCCAAAGTTGAAGAATCCTTCTAAATTGAAGCAGCTCGAGATAACCCCCATATCTTCTGACGGTCCGGTTACTGAGCCTCTCATATCGCCCCCGAATGTGGAGATGAACAAGTCTAGCGCGCCGAGTCAGGCTCGCAATCGGAAGGGTTCCTTAAGTGCGGTCATAGACAAGCTAAAGTCTGCCCAACACGTCGGTGCAGATACTGACATCGGCTCGTCGAAGTCGGGAAACTCCTCCAGCAGCGCTACTAAATTTTCCGATCCAAAAAACTCACCAAACAGTAGCGCGAAGATCAGCGAAAATAAAAACCAGGAATACATGGTGAAACCTAGCTCGGACGGCATGAAAATAACCATAAACAAAACCCGTACAAAAGAATCTTCAAGTAACAGTAGTTCGAAATTAAACTACAGCAGCTCCAGTTCCACGAAATCTTCGTCTCCCCAGTTGACTCCACCGAGTCAAGGATCGCCGAAAACGCACACCGGGTTGAAACCTGGAGTCATGAGCGGGCCAGCGTCTAAAAAGACCCAAGTCATGCAATCATCCAAATCGAGTAGTATGAACCCTAGCGGGACGCCTCCTAAATCAAACTTGAGTCCATCAGAATCGAGTTCCAGCTCGAGCAATGTTCCTAAAGTGCCTTATACAAAATCATCTAGCTCCAGCTCGACTGGCATGAATCTATCAAAATCAGCTACCAAAACTAGTTCTGGATCTCCTAAAAGCAGTAGCACAGATATCAACAAAATCGTTAGAGACAGAGAACGTGAAAAAGCCCGAACTAAGCTGATGACTGGTAACTCTGACAAGTCGATATTCTCGTCGAAATCGGAGCGTCACTCGAGCCCTAGCGGGTCGAGAGATGAAGTCGACGGCGACAGGTTTAAGTCATCCTCTAAAGATGCCAACTTTTTGGTAGAAGGTCTGATTAAGCCTCTCGACACCAGTAAGTTCCAGATCCCGAAGCTAAAAAATCAAACCACACCTGACAAAAATAGCCCAGTCTCTCAGTACGACAATCGATCTCTGGTCAACGATTTCGCTAGAACTCTTGATCAGAGCAAATATCCTTTCAATCCTCACTTTCACAGCCCGAATGCTAGGAGTGAAGACGCCTTGCAGAAGTCTGCATACCCACTAAATGTCCCAAAACCTTTGTTGAACATGGGATCAATGAGTCCGAAAACTCTTCCGACCCCAAAAGATCAGCCCGAGCGGCCAATAGAGGCGTTTACCAAAGCGATGGCAGAGAGTATATCTAAAAGCGAAAGTCCTCAACGCAAAGAGGATTCAAAAGAAGGTTACCCAGGATCGTATCCGCTGATGCCGCTGGATTTTAAAACTGACATGGCGAAGGGGTTTGCCGCTCCGAAAGGCAGTTCCGAGGATAGGAAAGGCGCCGATTCCTGTATGAAACCTCCAGTAAGCGGTTCGGTGGCTCGTAGCGGAGCGACTACACCGCAAGAAGCAGCGGAAATGTTGCTAGACTTTTCATCATCGTCAGGGAACAAAGTGTCCGGTATGGTGGCAGTGAGGCCGGTGTACCCTGCCTCCCCCGCCCTAGCCCTGCAGCTCGCTAAGAGCCCAGCTCCTTCGCCATTGGTCGTCCCCTCCCCCCACTCAAATTCACCAGGTATTACTGATGATGAGCTCATGGATGAAGCTCTAGTGGGACCCGGTAAATGAGTATTAAAGGCCTATTAATTTGGAGAGTTTTGGACTTTGTTGCGTGGTTACATATAGACAAATCGTATACCTATCGGTAATGAGGAACGGATTTTAAATTATGTACACATACTATCAAGCTGGTTTTATTTTGTCCACCTTTACGCGACCACGATTGTGTAAATGTCTATTTTAAATCCATTCTATACACTACACTTATTCGTAGTTCATTGAATCGGTTTGTATAATTATGTAGACTAGGCTATTATTTATGTAAGAGTTAATATTTATTATGGTAGAAATATTGACAATTGTAAAATTGCCACTTGAAATAAAATAACAAAAAGACCAGTAAAAATTATACCAGGATGTATCTTGTAACGAACGTAAATATTTTTGTAAGTATAAGTAATAAATTGTTGTGACTTATATAAAAGACGGGCTAAATTGGAAATTAATGTGCAATCAAAATGACTGTTTCACACAAAGTTCGCTGTACTGAAGTTAAGTAGCAATAAGAATATAAAATAATCTAGAGTAATACGAGTGATTGTGACTTTATCTAATATTTTATATCACGATTAGATCATGTCTTCTATACAGATCGACGTTATAGATTTACTAAAACTACTTCATCTTCAGATCTCTCTGAGCCACTTTAGATACGTAGACACGTGAACCCTAACGAGAAGATTAGGGTGTTTTGATAAAGCATCACGTGCGACACTTCTATGATGCAGCGTATTAAAATAGACCTTAGGTTTGTACGCGAGTCTAAAGCCTTAGAATATAAAAGTTTGCGCGTGTGTGCTTCTTCACCAGTTGTTGTAGCGATCTATTATTATTTAAACCCTATAAATCAATAATTATGATGGGATACGTGCTATTATATAGTTAACTACGTATGCAGGGGAAGGGGGAGGCCTTTACTCGCAGAATTTCCAAATCGCATTCGTCAGACGTTCGTAAATCGTCCAAAGCAAAGCACATTTACAGTACTCCCAAACCAGGGACCGAAACCGGTATCGTAAATACCGATATTTTACATGTACCACAACCTTAATTACAACCGGTACTACATTGTGGTAACCTCTAAAATTATATAAACAAATTCCAAATCAAATTTAAAAAATATATTTCTCGTATTTTGGAAACAGGGTCATTGGACCTTGGTCCTGACCACTTACAGAGTATCCAGTATGAATTTGGTTGCTTAAACAAAAGTCAACTTATACCGGGTGTAAAAGCAAAGGCAAGAATCCTTTAAGGGTTGTTAGTATGATCGGTAAATATATTATTTTAAATACTGGGATCTCTAAATAAAGTACCAGTACCTCACGATTTTCTTTACTCAAAATACACTAATCGCGTGGACGCCCTCGCTGGTCGTTGGCAACTCGGATGAGGGGTGTGGGTTTCGGGGTGCAATTAGGTGTGTGGGGAGGCCGGTGAGCTGCGTAGCCATAGCTTAGAAAAATGATGGAATTTTTGGTGAAAATTCAAGGTATGTTTTTTTTTCTCGTAATGACATCAGAATCGTGTATACTTTCATACCCTAAAGGGATTCTTGACTTTGCATTGACATCCTGTATAACAAATTTATGAAAATGGTTACCAATTATTATTAAGAGTAAAATGACTTCAACAGTAGTTCCACCGTATAAGGCAGTGGCCGACTGGCTTAAAGTTTTTCATGCCCAAGGAACCGAAAGATATACAAGTTCTGTGACATTTAGAAAGCGACTGACTGTAGTCGCTATAAGTACGTAAGCGTACATGAAAAATTGGTTCGCCGAAAACTGCTACACTGTAGACACCTTTGCCGGGCTAAAACTGATGATGTTGATGAACACTGGCACAGTTTCTTGGTACAGCACTTATAGAGACTTTTGATGCCTTGGATAAAAAGCATCTTCATCAGTTGACCCTATGCATTTATTGAGATGGATGCAAACAAGAGAATCTAATAGAGTACTATATATTTAGGAACACATACTGTTCTGAAGGGGGGGCAACGACCATTCACAACAAGAACGGGAAAAATAAGAAATTAAGCATCTTTTTTGTAACATATTTTTTACATATAGATACATTATTTTAAAGGTATTTTTTTGAATTACCTCTTGTTGAGGTCACCAAAACCAAAACTATGACCTAAATTCATAACAACCGGAACCGCTATCCGAATAGGTTTTCGGTCCCTGTCCCAAACTTATAATGTGCATACGAATCTTCGCCACTGTTCGGCAAAGTTCGTATTTCCCTACACTTTCTATACAAGCAGTAAGGTCACGTGGTACGTCCGGTCGCTCGGCTATAGATTTCTATGCGCATTATAACTTTGGGCATACTATAACTAAATTGCCTTTTTTCTTGTCGATGTCGTGACCATGTATTACTTATTTTCTGTCATCTAAAAGGCTTCTTAATTTTGAATGAGTACCTGCGCGTCTAGAAACAAAAAGGAACACGGCTCATTCGTCTCGTTTTCGACAAACGACGAAAGGGACACAGCTACGCGAGTGAGGAAGATGACTGTAATCTGTCGCGCATACTCGTATCGGTTCGTCCCTTTCGGCTTTTGACGAAGACGGGACGAATGAAACGTGTTCGTTTTTGTTTCTAGACCCGCTGCTTTATTTTATATTTTCTTGTGTCTATACACGAGGCACCTTTCTCAAAACATCCAAATATACATAAAAAAATAAAACTGCCATGAAAAATACATTAAATGTACAACGTCGTTTCATTAAGTATAAGGTACATTAACATATTTACTTATTATATAACAAAAACCTGTAAATATATAACGTATGATACTGACACTGCTGGATCGAAGGCTTTGCCTGTATAAAACATAATACGATCAGATTTTAGAAATAAATGTATGACGATTGACTTTAATTGTTTTCTTTTCAATCAAATACCGAGTTCATTATGTAATAAATAAGTTTCCATCCATCCCATCCATCAGCCTGTTTCGTCCACTGCTGGAAATGGGCCTTTCCAGGATTTCGCCACTCTTGGCGGTCCCCCTGGAAGAAATGCCCATACTCACACATGCTGGGCAGGCGGGTTGGTGAGCGCGGTGCCGAAACCCTTGCACCAGTGACGCCGCTGCCCGTCACCAGTCTCTTTTATATAAGGCCCGGCAACTGGGGATGGATATACCGCCATCCATCGGTCCCAGGCAATGGTGGGCCGCCTGGTTTAGCCTGAGAGCTATTCTCTTCTTGAAGTTCGGGAGAATTTGCGAGTAAGATTTATATAAGATAAATAAGTTTATTAATTAATGTCTATAATGGCAAGTATATGCGGTTTTACTTTTAATAATAAAAACGTAGAGAGCTGGGGCGATGGTATCCGTAATAAGGATAGTAGTGTCTGAAGGCACGGTAGGGGTCGGTGCGTCTGTTGAGATACCTGCGACGTGTAGCAACACGTCTTCTGGCATTCTGCTTTTTCCTACTTCTTTGCAGTATAGCGTATCCGGCGAAGATTCCTGACGCGGCGTGATCCATCATCTCGTCTTCATTCTCTATAGGGATTGCGTTCCGGAATAAATTATTCGCATCTAGCGCTGAAACTTCTGGCGCATCGCCGAGATAAAATGCACTGTGTGGTTCAGGAACATAGTCCACATTCAAAGGATTGTCGTCGAATTCCTCTTCAATAACAATGTCAGCGTCGGTAATTTTGGCAATGTTTTGATTGAGCGTGTCGATGTTTGTGTTTTCTTCTGCGCGTGCGCTTTGTTCCGTTTCGCCTTTGTTTAAAATTGTTTTGATGACTGCTTGTGAGTCATTTAATTCTGATGATACGGGCGTGATATCTCTTGAATCGAATTCTTCCTCCATCGGTACCCCAGATGCGCCAAGCAACCCCACCGTTAGCCACAGAATCAGTTTCGACTTCATTTTTTCTGTAAAATGACACACAAGGGTTAGTCCTTTCCGTTGCACTGAAATATGAATAATGATGGACTGTGCTGGTATATATAGGAACATATTTGTCTGGATGTGGACCAAAGAAAGGGGTCCGTTATTCAAGGCGAGATGTGTTTACTTTAATGATTAGCGGTCGAATGCGGGCACGTACCTATTTAGAGTTCAATACTGTTTATCTATCTACTAATAAATAAATTTGTAAAAATGTCGTGTCTGTACATGGAATATATTTGTGAAATATTTAAAGAAATTAAAATTTAATATTTGTCTATTTTTGTCTCTATGTTCAGTTCTAACTCGAGAATCACTCAACGGATTCGGATGTTGTTTACTTTATTATCATCTTCGTGACCTTGAACAACGTATAGGCTTTAAGCAGTGACATTAAAACAACCGCCAAGCCAAAAACTGTCGATAATTGGAAGACACTTTCAAACGAAGCCGCGAGCGAAAGCTAGTCTCTGATAAAAGTAAGTCTGATGACCTTGTGTGTGTGATTCATCAAATGATAACCGAAAATATTTCTACGCGAGTAGGTAAACATGTATACAAGTACCATATCAAATGATAAGAGTTAGTTACCCCTAAGCGTCCCTAAGGTAGGACCCCTTATTTTAACAGATAAGATAAAGATCCGTTTATTTACTTAAGTGCCATAACAAAAACGAAACAGAATTATAATTCTGTTAACTACACAAATGCAAAGAACGTCAATTCATATAAACCTGTAAGGTCATGTGTCGTGGCGATAAAAAGGACCCTAACTCAGCATAGGCACAGATAAAACCGGGTGTAAAAGCAAAGGCAAGAATCCTTTATAGGTGTGTTAGTATGATCGGTAAAGATATTATTTTAAATACTGCGATCTCTAATTAAAGTACCAGTACCTCATAATAAGACGATTTTCTTTACTCAAAATACACTAATCGCGTGGACACCCTCACGGTCGCAGGAAACTCGGATGAGGGGTGCGGGTTGCGGGGTGCAATTAGGTGTGTGGGGAGGCCGGTGAGCTGCGTAGCCATAGCTTAGAAAAATGATGGAACTTTTGGTGAAAATTCAAGGTTTATATATTTTTCTCGTAATGACATCAGAATCGTGTATACTTTCATCCTCCAAAAGGGATTCTTGACTTTGCATTTACACCCTGTATAATACTAGTATAGGTATGCTATTGGTGTTACCAGTAACATCGTGATAGGTGTTAGTCTTAGGAAATATTCCTTTATTGTTATTGATTACCTCATACTAAGTTAATTGAGAAAAGGGTTAGCAAGAAAAGTGAACTTTTTTACTTTACCTCAATAGTAATAACCATTGAGGATAATTTTACTCAAAGAAGGAAATTTCTCTAAGCTGAAACCCCCGTGCCCGCCAACGTCTGTCTGCACCCCGCACGAGATGGGTGCTCCCACAGATATAGATCTAAATAGGTGACGCAAGTGCATCAAACTCTATGAAAACCAAGCGTGTCACATTTTGCAATAAAAACGGTTGACAGCGGTTTGAATCTTAGAACATAATATATAAGACTCAAAGTTGCAAGAGTCAATATCTGTGAAGGAAGAGCATTGCTCTTCCTTTTAGCGCGCGATTGGGCACGTCGCGGTATCTATTTAGATCTATATCTGTGGGTGCCCGATGCCCCTACACCAGAAAGGTCCTTCTTGAAACACCCGGTAGACGAGTATGTCGTTCGCCCAAGTAAATAATACCTATTACTACGAACACATTTTGTATGTCCGTGGACAATTTACCTAATAGAATATGCTTCACGAGTTTATTCGTAAAAACAGCTGAAATTATTAATTGCAATAAAAGCGAACGCGTAACCATTTTTTATATTACACTGAGTATGCTCGCAGAATTTAATTTTGTATGGCACACAGAACAATGAATGAACAAATTATTTGTTGGGTATGGCACAATGTACTTTTTTGAGAATCATAAAACTCGAAGTATCAGGAATCTTATAATACTCATGTTGAAAGATTTAAACTAATCACGGTTGCAGCGCGTCTTAAGGCTTGGCCCAATGGTGCACGATAATCTTACGGAGTGATTTTGAACTTCAGTATGTTGTCAGAAAGTCTACATTAGAACGCTAGTTTCGCGCGCTGCCGGCCTGCCTGGTGAATTTTCGAGGTTTTATAGATTTTACAAAAAAGTATTTGACGTAGGAGTTTTTTCACCTGACATCGGAAAATCAATCATGTTTTCTTGTAATAAAACTCAAGCTGTTTAGACATAAAACGAATTAATAACTTAAAAAGGCATCATTTTCAAAAAATAAAATCTATCGAGTGAAATGTGTCCAATTAGGTAACCGACCTGACTACGGAAAGACAAAGATCTGAAAAAACACGTGTTCAAGTTTTACATTGATCAGATAAGTAGTTGACTCAGCATATAAAACAAAAACCGTTGAAAGGCCAAAGGCAAGCCCTTAATTGTGTTTAATACGAGGATTCAAGGATTATCTGCAAATCAATGGTTAGATGGCGTGCATAGTAATATTGCCAGACATCCAACAGAACATGTTTCTGGGACACTGCAGACCTTACTAGCGATCTTGAACTACATAATAGCTTTGGCATACAGTTAGCAAGGTCGCTTATCAAGCATTTCCTCAAACATTACCTAAAATAAATACCTATCTAGGTATCCATGATATCTACGTTAAATAGTAGCAGAGACTTTTAGCATGCCTAAACTAACAAATAATAACAAGACGCGTGGGACTAATAATAATTTTAGAATAAGTAATTATTTTTTACTTTTAATTAATAAATCTTAGATTAACAAAGATTTCGTTCTCTTTTTATTTATTGATTAGTATTATGTCTTTTGCTGGATTTTTTATTTTAAATAAGTTATTATAAATAATAATGTAACTGATTTTGAGCCCAAGAGATGTATCTTTCTCTTATAATATATGTTTATTTATCTTTTAATTATTATTGATTTAATATAACTATCTTAAGGAAGAGCGGAATGTTATAATAAGTTCAAACATTGTTGTAACAAATTTGGACAAATATTTTTGTTTTTTGATTCGAACGAAAATTGACAAGAACAATCTTATGGTTAATAATCTTAAGTATACACCTATCGAGCATAGACATGTTAAATTTCAATATCTCTTGGCAAAACCAATTAAAAATTTGACCTGTGATGGCTAAAATGACCCAATGTCAAGAGGTGTTTCGTAAACAGCTGGAAAACGTTTTGCTAATTCCACATTTTACTTTACTAATTTGTTGAGTAGCGTTTACTTTATAGAAACGATTTAACGAAAATAAAGGGATGTTGATAAAATATGAAAAATTTACGATAAGTAAAGCATAAAAGGTAACTTACATGGTACCGTCCTAAAGGACATTTGACCTCAGGCGTGTCCTGTCTCCTTTGGCCAGGGTTGTTCCTCCGTTGGGCCCACTTCTCCCGTCGCTCCTTAAACTTCCTCATGGCAAACCTTGGCATGTGAGGATTCTGAGCCTCAGCCGTCTCCATCATCTCCTCAGCACCAACTGTCAAATCCTTCGTCTCTTCTAATGGTTTACTTTGAACGTAAGCTGTGAAGATGGTAATAAAAAGTACCAGTAAGATTTTGATATCCATGGTTAGAATTTCGAGCTTTGATGATTCTTTTTTAGTTAAACTTAGGTAGAGCTGATCAATTCCTAGAATTGAGAATGAGAATGGTGTAAATGCTACTGGCAGGAACTAATCCGGATGAATGTAGCTGAAGGTGAAGGATGACCAGGTTTTATACGGATATTGGTGTTCTGGTGAGCTGGTGACACACATCGGCTGCTGCAGTTGTTTACAGTAGCTGTGTTTAAGGAAATATAACGGATCATAAGCCGTTTTCAATTATCACGTCGTATGTATAGGCAGTTTATCAAATATTTTTACCAATAAGTTTTCGGTGAACTCTTTTGAATTTGTCATTATTGCTGCCGCCTATAGAATCTACTTATATATAAGTAAATAAAAGCTGTTTACAGACTGTCAAGTATAAGTTGGCGTTCCATTGCCATTGGCGTCCATGGCAATGGAACGCCAACTTATACTTGACAGTCTGTAATGAGGTTGAAGTCCCGAATTTTTAAATGCTGGTAACCCTTAAATTATAACTATAAATTATTAGTTTGGTACAATCGCACACACTCAAAAAATTACCATGCACGATTGTAATTTTACACGAATGTAAAAATAACTACCATATAGTAAAGCGTACGTAGCGTCAACTGTAGGCGTTGTCAGTCTGTCAAATTAGCCTTCTCGATCGTAAAAACCCATTTTATCAGTCGAACTATATACATTTTTAGATCGAGTTTTAGAGATATCGATTCGATCGTTTCTCCGGAATTGCCCCCTGTACTAAGACTAAGATTATACGAACCCACAGTTTTCTTAAGGTTCGAGTTGGTTGACTTTCATCCATTAATGATTGGTTGAAAAACCTTTCGCTGAAAAGTAAAATAAGGATTAATTGGCTGTAAGAAACGTGACAATTTCAGTTAAGAATCACCGCAGCGGGATTATAGCTTAGATTTGCAAAAACACTTAAGTCTATGTTTCAGCTTACATTTGTGTGCAGAACAACAGTGCCACACGGTCGTGCATCAATGACTATAAATACGGCAACATGTGCTTCACACGTTTCAGTTATTGGCATGGTACCTACGTTGAGTCACATCACAACACGGGTCATGTTCACAGTCAATCAATTCCAATAAATCCTGCTGAAATGGCGAATTCCTTGAATTGACATTAAAAAGATACTGCATTAATGAGAGCATTGTTAGTGTCGTAAAACTTATGATTGTTTTACTTATTTTTGAGTAAGAAGTATTAAGGCGTATATAGGTATGTGTCAGTACAATAAAAACCGGACAAGTGCGAGTCGGACTCGCCCACCGAGGGCTCCGTTAAAGACTATATTTTTTATGATTTAATTACAAATTTATAGTTTTCAGATTTTTCCCTATACTTGTAGTATAAGACGGTATTATTTGCCAAATTTCATTTCTAGGTCAACGAAAAATACCCTATAAATTTTGATTCCCTTGAGAGTGTCGAAATGTACGTTTTTTGCGGCAAAAACGGCCGTATCTTTTTTTCTCGTTAACTTGGAAGTTTAATATTTTCACAGCTTCAAGGGACTGTTGACCTAAGTGTATGGTTTTAATTTCAACTCGATACCTCCACGCGTTCCCGAGATAAAGGGTCTTGACAGACAGACGGACAACAAAGTGATCCTTCCTATAAGGGCTCCGTTTTTTTCCTATTGAGGTACGGAGCCCTAAAAATCGTCGAAAATAACATTCATTATGAATTTTATATCAGGGTGTACTGCAAAGCGGCTGTTACGACAATCGCTGCGTCACCAGATAGCGTAAAATAGGAGAAAATTATAATTTTCAAATGGACACGATGGACGAAATAAAATCTTTTTAACAATAGTTTTGTAGATATAATAATAATAAACTGCTTTATTTCAGGCAACAAGGCCCATAACAATAAATACCTTATACTACTAATACATATGTTTTTATACTAAAAACTAAGACTAACAAACTAAAATATCATTTTGGCACAACGCCAGTGAGCCGGTCCGGTGGTGTAGGTGGAAGTCTACCGCGAAAACGACGGTATACCACGCCCTTCGGCCAGAAGTCCTCCTTCATGAAGGTGGGCAGCCTTCTTGTCGGTATTCGTGCCACAAACGCTTTGAAACTTGCGTTGTGGCGCGACTCCAGCGGCTCCACTCTCGACAAGAAGTTGGTCTTGCTCTGGATGTAGTCGACGATGTCCTGCGCCTTAGTGTTGTAGTGTAGGCGGGACAGGTACATCGCCGTGGTTGGCGTCGCAGCCCGCAACAGGAAGTTGGGCCCCGTTGATCCGGTGCCGCAACGGTTTTGGTTTACTCGCTTAAGGCGCCTCCTCTTCTCGACCTTGACGAAGCCATCTTCATCACAGTAATCAGTAGAGGCATCTAATGTAGCGACGGTCGGTGGTCTCTCAGACGTAGGCCGTAAAGTCGGAGCAACCGGTCGGCTCTTGACGATGGAGGCGTAATTTTTCTGAGAGGAGTTCGCCTTTTTGACTGGTCCCGCCGCTGGCGCGTGCAGCGCTGCTAGCGGTCGCGGAGTGCGGGGAGTGGCTACAGGGGCAGCGGGGACGGTTTCACGAGGCACGCACGATCCACGTTTCGCTGACACGGCGGCGGCGGCGGTGGCGGCGGTGTCAACACGGCTGACTCGAAACTTGACTCCGATATGTCGAGGCAAGCTCCGCGCCGCGTGTGGATATGCACGTCATCAGAAGACGTCAATGAACTACGCAAACTTACGACTTTCTTGCGCAGCTCAGATACGGTGGTTTTTGAGGCCTCGAGCCTTACCAGCACATCTGCGGGACTGGTCTTCAGACTGACGATGTCCTTAAGAAGGCTGGTAACATCGACGTGGTCAAAGGTGACCGGAGGAAGCTTTTTTAGCTCCTTGGCCACAAAAGTTGGCACGTCATCCGGATCAGTCGCTTTCAGGAGCGTATAGGTAAGAACTGTATTTATTATGGGAAAAGAACAGTGAAAGAATAATTAAAATCGCTTATAGCAATCGGAAGGAGTAGGATTTTTTTTTCATAAATCATGGAAATCTTTCGATAGCTTTCGATTTTTGTTCATGTATTTTTCAGTGTTTTGACCACTCGTTCAGGGGGAGTAGGCCTTCAAAGATAGGTCTAAATTGCAGTTTGAATAGGTACAAATGTGACTATTATGGCATACGTAATCATACTTTATACTTTATACTTTATTGTACACATAAATATAATTACAATTGAGGTTAGAAATAGGATGTACACAGGCGAGCTTATCTCTAAGTAGAGATTTCTTCCAGCAAACCCCTGTGATAAATAAAAAAAATCATAATAAATTAATAAGTAGACATACGTGTACACAAAACTACGCATCACACTATTAAATTAAAATTTTAATACATATATATATATATATATATCCCTACATATACATACACAGCATAACTACATTCTATTACATACATGAATCTTTGCATAAACAATAGATATAGGTAATAATATACATACATATAGCGTGTAAATTATGTACGTACACATACTTTATTGCCAATTTGTTTTTTCTAGCAAAGTTGTATTATTTTATGAGGGGTGATCCAAAAGTAGTGATAACGACTATGACCATAAAATACGTTGATAATGATTACAAACAGAATTAATTTTTCAACATAATCTCCTAATAAGTCAATACATTTAGTCAATCTTTTTTCTAAACCTAGGATTCCCATGGAAAAAAAAACCTTTGTCCTGACTCTCCCAAAACGCCTCGACAGCGGCCATCACTTCACTATCGTCTTCAAATTTTCTACCTCGGAGGTGTTCTTTGAGCCGAGGAAAGAAGTAGAAGTCGCTGGGGGCTAGATCTGGCGAATAAGGAGGGTGTTCAAGTAATTCGAATCCCGTTTCTTGAACGGCAGCCATCGCAACTGCGGCTTTGTGGGCGGGTGCGTTGTCTTAGTGAAACAGCACTCCAGCTCGCAGTTTGCCGCGTCTTTTCTCCTAAATGGCCTCCCGCAATCTTCTTATTTGGTCAGCTTAGTGAGAACCATTATTATTCCTTCAGCATTCCAAAAGACGGACGCTGACCTTTCCCGCTGAAGTTGAAACCTTGAATTTCTTCGGCGTGGGTCAGGAGGCTCGGTTCCACGTCATGGACAGTTGTTTTGTTTCAGGATTAAAGTGGTGGACCCAGGTTTTGTCCATGGTCACATAGCGTGACAAAACAAAATCCTGGTCTCACTGGAACTTTTCGAGATTTGTTTTCGAAATGTCGGCTCGTTTCGTTAACATTCTCGGGAACCAACGCGCCGAGACGTTCTTTATGAGCAATTCGTTCGTCAGGCAGGATCCTTTGAATGCTTCCAAATGAGATCTTTATGACCTCAGCTATATGGCGGTTCGTATTCAAATGAAAATTGTAATTCAAATTTGTAAATCATGCACAACATTTATAAACACCATCCATCCATCCATTCATCAGCCTGTTTCGTCCACTACTGGACATAGGCCTTTCCAGGATTTCGCAACTCTTGGCGGTCCTCCTGGAAGAAATGCCCATACTCACACACGCTGGGCAGGCGGGTTGGTGAGCGCGGTGCCGAAGCCCTTGTACCAGTGACGCCGCTGCCCGTCACCAGTCTGTTTTAAATAAGGCTCGGCAATTGGGGATGGATATGTCGCAGTAAAGTAGTTAAATCAGAGAGTTAGTTGAATCTCTAGACAGTTAATTAAAGATCGACATTCAATCAAGTCGCTAAAGTTCCGTCAGACAAGTGAGTGAACGAAACGTTTAACGAGTTTCCTAAACGTTCCTAGGCGCATTTCAACTTTGGTAGGGTGACCTTTGTGAGGCGTCCCCGAGTAGGATACTAAATAGTCGCATAATGGATAGGTCGAAATGTATTTAAAAACACTAGGTTAGGTTAGGTTTGAACATTATGAAACAACTCAGAGCCGAGCGAAGCGGAGCGGAGCGAGGCGTCCCCGAGTAGGATACTAAATAGGTGCATAATGGATAGGCCAAAATGTATTTAAAAACAGTACGTTAGGTCAGGTTTGAACATTATGAAACAACTCAGAGCCAAGCGAAGCGGAGCGGAGCGAGGCGTCCCCGAGTAGGATACTAAATAGTCGCATAATGGATAGGTCGAAATGTCGAAATAACAATAACAAATGAAATAATCATGGCGGAGTCGACAACATGTTTACAATTTCACCAAAGACCACAATTTGAAACAAAAACCACTCACACAACAAACCCACGTTGCACAACGTTTGCCAAAAGAAAGACTCTAAATGTAATCAGCTGTTGTCGTGACCGCCATCTTGTTTTACATTATTAATCAATCAACACGCTGGCTTTCGGTCAGACAGATAGTTAAACGTTTTCGACGCTGCTTTATTTAAATCAAAATGCTAGCGACTTGATTGAATGTCGATCTTTAATTAACTCTCTAGAGATTCAATTAACTCTCTGATTTAACTACTTTACTGCGACAGATATACCGCCACCCATCGGTCCCACGCAATGGTGGGCCGCCTGGTTTTGCCTAAGAGCTGTTCTCTTACTCTCCCCCGAATAACTTCGGGAGGATTTGCGAGTAAGATGGTGGTACCTCCACTGTCGAGCCCGGCATCAGCTCTACCACCTATTTATAAACACGCTATAAACTAATATTGGGAACATCGCTATATTTTTCCTGTTTCATTCACATGATCCTCTAAAATATTTTCAGATATTGCAGTGGCATACTTTAAAAATGAAAGAGAAAGAAAGAAAAAAAAAACGCGTAAAAGTCAAATAAAATTGTTTCAGAATATTACCGCAATGCCCTTTCAAATGTACAACTATACATACATGCTGGAAAAAAAAACTATATTTTGCATCATACTATTTTGCCCCCTTAAAATAGAGCAAAAATAGTTTTTTGGGACAGTAAAAACTGTTCCAAATTTCACATTTATATCTCGAAAAAAAGGCACAGGTAGAGACACGATTATTGAGTACGGAAACCTAAAAACATAATTACAATACGAAATCAGGGAGCATACTTAAATATTCAGAAATTGCTTGGATTTATCAATGTTACCCCAAAATATGGATTATGCGTAAAGATATCAATGTTTTCAAACAATCAAAAACATAAATCTACGGAAACGAAGTAAATAGGTACTATACCACGTTCGTCGGGTTAACTATAAGTACCTACAAGTTACGTATAAACCTACAATTTATTATTTATCCCAAGTATTTTTATGTCATACATATCAAACATCGTATAAAATACCTTGGTTTATGTTTCCTTATTTCTGCAATAAATATGGCAATGTTTCCATGGAGTTACGTAGAAGGTTGTATTGTATTTCATGTGAATGTTTCTAACCGGAACACCTTCGATTCTCAACAGACTTCTTTGTAGTACTTAGATTAGATACATATCGTCACGACATGAATCTCCTAAGGGGTGTCAGAGGTTAACCCATTGTGAACTGTGAAATGCAAGTCACTTTTCACCGACGAGTATTGCGTCCAAAACGCGATGCGTGGTGAGCCCCATCGATCGCAGTACCTCAGGCACAATACAGCACGCAAGCACGCAGACCGAACAGTGGGGATTGTCCCAAGGAACTCTGGTTTTCAGGCAAGCGCTCTACCACGGCCACGAAGCGGTCGATAGGATAATACAGAAATGCATCCAATTTGTTAACCCTTTATAAGGCTCTGGCCATATATTGGAAACCATATTTTCGCCCACTTTGTGAAAAAAAATCAATAGTAAAAATATTAGTAAATTGTCATTTTTATTTCAAAGTTGAAAAAGTCAGGTAAATAAAAAAGTAAAGATCAATAATAAAAAATAAACTGAAAAAAAAGAAAATAATAATTTAAAAAAAAGTTTTTTTGTATTTTTTTTATTTTTATATTTTATTTTATAATGCAAGTGTTTTACATACATAAGCCCGTTTTCTCTGCCCTATAAAGGGTTAAACACGCGTGGCATGGCAACCATTATTTTGAAAAGAGAATGAAATCATGACATACAGGATTCATAATGACGTACTCTGAAAATTAAAGCACATGCCTTACTGATCATAGTGATAGGTAAACTTGGTTTATCATTTTTGCAAATACATTAAAATACTTCGCTTTCCTATAGAAAATGAAAAGTAAGTAGATGTTAATAATTTGGCCAAGTGCGAGTCGGAATTCCTTATTCCGGAAGGGTTCCTCACCACTCACTACACAATACGGGTACGTAACCCTAAGAACATACATTTCAACAATATAGACGCTATAGTTACAAAATAGGACAAAAAACAAGGTGCTAAAATGGTACCACCTGACAAACAATTTAGCACCCTCTGAGTACGGAACCCTAATTTTATTAATAGTTGTTTTAGTTAAGAGTATGTATAATAAGTATAATAACATAACGTTTTCAAATATGAAACCTGTATGTATTACCTTCTTTAAGGCGGAACGTTTCGACCTCGGTGCAAAATGCACAACTTATGATAGTTTTTCTAATTATTTAATAAAAAGTACTAAATAAATATGATTTATGGCATTTCGCGACCATAGTTTAATGTCAATTAGGCTTTTCTACCAAAAATTTGTAATTTTATGCATTGTGTTGTAAATGAATGGCCACACAAACTTAAAACACCCTTTTCAGTTTGTATGGACATTCACGCTAACTATAATCCATAAAATAACGCAATTCTGCTAAAAACCCGTGATAATTATTAAACAATAGTCGTAAAATAAGATGAAACTATTTTATTTCATACATTTTATTGGAAAATGAGATAAACAATCATAAGTTATGCATTTTGCACTAGGCTCGAAACGTTCCCCCTTAAGATAAAGCTTGAAACTAACATAATAACGTTAAAAAAAATTTCGAGGTGTAACACGTATTTTGTGAAAATTTCAACTTTATACCTATTACGGCTGAAGCTGTAGTAGACTCCTGTGACAGACGGACGGACGACAGACAGACAGCGGAGGCTTAGTAATAGGGTCCCGCTTAGCACCTTTCTTTTACGGAACCCTAAAAATGTATGTCTTTTTTCCGTGATTTTTGGCTCAGCCAGCAGTAAAAGTTGTTCAAATGGACGAATAGGTATCTACTATCACCTTATATACTTTGATTAATTAGTCGATAAAACATATTTAATTACATCGAGACAGCTACCGATAGCTAGATAAGATAAAAGGTCCTACAAATAAAAGTGATTTTTTTAAGGTGATTCAGTATCGCGACACTTTCCACCAAAAATAGTGTTTATTTGCGCGCACTTTTTTTTACCTTTCCATAGAAATTAGTCAGCTGATTTAACCACTTTGTACTGGGACAAAAACAATACTTGTCAAAAAAAAATTTTCTTCTCTAATTTGATCAGTTAACGATACACAATCTTCCCCAAAATTTATTTCACTTATTATTGTAGGACCTTATATATTTATATTCATGTATAAATTATGTATGAATATAATTATATACATATATATATTATTTATGAATATAATTATATGATATATATTCAAAATAACATATTATCTTTATTGAAATTAAACTCTTTTACTTGGCCATAAAACTCTTATGTACAGTAGCGAAACCGGTTGGATGTAATGAGCAATGTAATGTAATGAGTCATTGTAATGAGCAATGTAATAAGTCATTACATCCAACCGGTTTCGCTCATAAGCGTTCTTAAGTGTACTTCTGAATGAGAATAGAATAATGCTTATAAGCGAAATCGGTTAGCTAATGTCCGATAGAAGAGTCGCTTCTTTCGGTTTTAATGGACAGAGTTAACCATGTTAAATAGGACCTTAAGGATGTACCTGACTCTAGAATATGAAAAACAGGCCAAGTGCGTGTCGGGCCACGTGCAATGTAGGGTTCCGTAGTTGCCCGGTACATACATATAAGTTGGTCTACTAATACAGACCGCGCCAAACTTCTGGTCCCATACATTATAGGGGGCCAAAAGATTGGCGCGATCTGTACCCGTAAACCTGTAAAGCCTACTTAGTTATGATAGTTTTCCTTTTAAATTCATTATATATACTACTCTGTGAATTTTTTCACATTTCTATAAACAACCGTTTAGCCGGAAGGGGGGGACGCCCCACTCTAACAAAAATTTTCACTTTAAAGCTTAATATTTCACCAACGGATTCCTAAGTCGAAAAATGGTTTTCACTTACCCACAATGTTTTTGGACGGCCTATCCAACGATACACTATGGGATGGACGAGAAAAAAAAATCGTCCCCAGTTTACTTGTATGAGTAACTACCCTCAAAAAAAAAATTTTTCAAGATTTTATTTTACCATTTTGTCGGCGTGATTAATATTTATATCCATACCAAATTACAGCTTTCTAGTACTAATAGTCTCTGCGCTAAGCCGCGGATAGACGGACATGGCGAAACTATAAGGGTTCCTTGTCGGACTACGGAACCCTAAAAAAGTAAGATTTTCGAGGGTTCTTTTGACGAAAGTAGGATTATCTTAATATTGGAAAAAATATAATATTTGATCTTTTATCTAGGTGATCTACTTATAAACAATGTACTAAGATTTATACTTTTGTCAAAAAATATATGATTTCCACCCTCTTTTTTTTTTGTTTTCAAACGTTCGTTTCAAGAACGCGTTTAAGAGATCAACTTGATTTTTTTTTTTCATAAAATAAGTTATAGAAATATAAAGGTTTTCTACATAAATTCAGTATTTTTTCCCCACAAAATATTAGCTAAAAACCCTCCGATCTGCTGTTAATTATTAGTATTACGCGTCCTAGACAAATAGGTCAATTAGCTAACCAATAATAGCCTCTATCAAAAGCTAATAAAGTATTTGACATTGGCCTTTTTATAATTTTACAACAATTTCAACGATGTAAATAAATTTCATTCAATAACGAAGATATTCGTTTTTATTTTTGAAAAAAAAAAATGTATGTCTTTTAACATTGTTGAAATTGTTATAAAATCATAAGCTTTATTACCGTCTTAATTGATTCGTTTTTTTTACCTTTAAGGTATTCACGTCAGCCACAAATATTTAGTCCCTGACCAATATCAGTTGGAAAAGTGTACACTAGATAAATATCCATACTATAGAACCCATTTAAAAAATGAAACTTGACTTGGAAATTAAAAATGATTTTTAAATAGGCTTGTACACAGGGTAAACAAAATATTATTCTATTTAGTCCGTCATTTAGATTATCAAAAAATATTGGACACGTATTTTTTCTTTTGTCAAACGAACAAAAAATGTCAGAGATAAAGCGCGTCAAAGTTTCGGAGTGGGGGAAAATGACGTCACTTCTAAGTAAAATTGTACCTAGATGTGACGTCACGCGGAACTTCAGCGGGCTATATCTTCATCATTGTTTGTTTAGTTGAAAAAAGAAAAAATACGTGTCCAATATTTTCTGATTAATCTAACTGACGGACTAATAAATTTTTTTTAGTCATCATGCCTATGATTTTATTAGTATTTCCGCTTGGCTATAGTGAGATACACTATAATGTTTTGGGCATGTACAATATTTCAATTTTAACAAAGATGTTAATAAGTTCCACCACCAACAACTATCCGCATTTGGTTGCGCTGAGAACCAATGGACGGGCTCCAATGCTGTCCATGCGGTTCCAATCTGCTGCCGAGATAGTTTGTTGAGGAACGTTTTAGTCACCATTACTACATATTTAACAATTGGTATAAGTTAGCTACATAGGAGGTAATTTAATTTCACCGCAATATGACTCCACTGATAAATAGATCCCAAAGACGTCGTACGTGACGTGACCTTAATAAAGAAGTCAGTGTTTTTTGTTCACTAATATTATTCTTGTATCAAAACATGGTAAAATATTCTCTTATTAAAAGTGAAGAATCCTGTCTCTTAAGTCACATAAAAATATGAAATTAAGTGTGTACTTGGTTCACAAATTAGTCAAAAGTGTCTCCATCCTCTGTTAAACAGTTAATTTTATTCACAACTATCCTTTGCCCGCGGCTCTTTCCGAGTTTTTCAATCGTTGCCCCGTTTTCGGCTTGGGCGTTACTTTATGAACGCACCTATGTGTTTACCAAGGTCACTACGATGGTAATGAAAAAACCGCATCCAAATCCGTTGAGTGCTTCTCGAGTTAAAAGTGCCTATTCAATCTTTGCCCCGTTTATCTCAGAAAAACATAAATAAGATTTCCATACATTATATATTTTATAATATCCGTTTGTATGTTCCATAGCAGTATGAGAATCGAATAAGAACTTTTTTTGTGATAATTGTCCTTTTTTGGTGATGACTGTTGATTTTTTTCAAAATCTTTATATCGAAAATTTTGGTTAGTCTTCCATTAGGTTTTCTCGTAGCTATAACGTTTTTGGTGGCTTTCTTTATGTTTTCCAACCTGTATACAAGTGTTTTTAACATTTACATAAGTTCGTTTCCTCTGGCTTATAGAGGGTTAAAATCAATCCACATAAAAATATTTTCGGTATCAGTAATGTGCGAAACAATAATAATAGTTTTACTTCTCGGAGTTTTTTTATTAAGTTCCTGAACTTCTAATCTGGCACGTGCGTAAAAATTGCATAGGCAGATTACGGGTGAATTTGATTTTTTTAGTGAAAACTTATAGTGAGCATTCCTTATATCCTATAGCTTCTATTTGATGTGGTTTAGTCACTCTAATTTCTATTGCATGGCATTTATCAAACTTTAAACAAATATCTAATGACTGATATTGCAAATGCGCAACATTGCCGGATTAGCCACCCTGTTAACAAAATAATCCCGTAGACCAATCTTATATTTATTAAAATCTGGTAGCTGCTTTACGTCCCAAGTATACCTAAAAGGTTTTTAGTTTTAGTGCTGTAAAAACTTAAATTTTTCTAAAGTAATATAGCTTACTGTCATCAACACAAAAGAACTATTCTGGAATGAAAAGAAAAATAGTTTTGACAGCACTAAAACTAAAATGAAATCATTCAAAATCGGCTTTATCTATCTCTTACTCAGTTCAAGGTTCGAAATCCTGGTACTTGTATGAGGATGACGTCATAACCATGGGTGGAGTGGAGGGGAGGTCTATCAATCGCACTTCGCACGTGCGTGAGTAGTGCCAAACAGTGAATATTTTATAGACGTAAATGAGCATTTTCCAAATAAAGTGTGCCATGTCTGGTTTTATGGTTAAATTTTAAATATCACGTTTTTGATGATTTTTTGATTTATCACACTAATATTATAAATGCGAAAGTTTATGTGCGAGGGTGTGTGTGCGTGTATGTTTGTTACTCTTTCACGCTGAAACGGCTTGACGGATTTAGATGAAATTTAGAATGGATATAGCTTATACCCTAACTTAACACGTAGACTACTTCTTATCCCGGAAAAAAGCATGTCGTTAAACCGAATAACAATAGCTAGTATATTAGTAAGATACATGATAATTTATGCAATTATAATTGTTGACTTTTTACTGGAAATCATCAAACTACACTAGCACTGTGGAAAATTAAACGCTAAGTTATGTACTAACTATGAAGAAAGACGCAAATGATTTCAATCTTGTCACGAAGATTATCATTAATTTTAACAAAGACAATATGGTCACCTAATCAATAAATTATACGAAATGCTAGTATTATATTCGGTTTTGTCATTAAGGGAATATTTATATGCTTTAAACTAGTTTGTATGGTACACACATGGTACACAAACCAGTACTTAATAAATTTTTACAAGTAACAAAATAAAATAGAATATAATAAAATGTCAGATGGAAATCAGAAACTCACATTTTCGTAATGAATCAATGTACGAATCATTGCGTCATTTACATGATCATAGAGCATCGATTTATTACGGACTGACGGTCTATCATACGGACGTAATCTCGATCAGCCGAGCGAGCAGCGAGAATGCCAACCAGTCCAACCACCAGTGGCTTCAATTCAGTAGAGCGAGCTCAGTGAGTTGTGGGCACTTGGCAGCCAACGACGCCGGTGCTGACCGACCTTTGTAGAAGTGGGACGCGTATCTTCCGCCCAGTATCGATCCAACTTTCATTCACAATGTTTTGATTTGCCGCAAGTCGAAATTATCAAACAAACCTGCCAGTATTTTTTATTTCTTCTAATTTTATTTGAAAGTGGCCAGTATTAATTGGCTGTTGGACTTTTTGCGTGAGTTTCGCAACTCCACGTGAAGGTTGGCGAAGGTGAAGCTTCGAAGAGAGTTATCATGAGGGATACAAATATTCGGTGAGTTATTTTGTTATTAACAAAATCACTTTATTTTGAATGCCCGGTGTGCTTGTTTCTATGTATACGACTTGCTAGGCAATTTATTATTCACTCTTACTGCCAAGTCCATTAAAATGTATCTCTAATTTAAAATAAAAGCATTGCAAGAAGCACCGAATTTTTTAAATATATTGTGTAAGAATAGTAATTGTTTTGTAATTAATTGTTTTACTTCATGCAAGAATGAGTGAGAATAATATTTAAAGCAGTTCGTATTAAATACTAAATCTTGCTTAGCTTATATACAACATTACTGTATCAAAAAATGCAAGTCACGGTCGCCGCTATTGAAAATTCTATTAGTTGCTTTATGTAATATCTTCTCTATACATCAAATGTATTACATATACAATTATTTATTACTGTCTTGCTGTATAAGTTATATTATCACAGATTGAGAAACACTGTACGGATTCAAATTCCTTGAGTTGTCTTGAGGATTCACTTGAATATGTATAATTGCGCTATGCCAAAAGAGAGCTGAGTAGTAACCATTTCAGGGGAAGTCTGAGAAAGCAAGCAAAAAGTTTGTGTTTAATATAAATTGCAAAATAGCAAATCTTTTAATTTAAATACCTACTTTTGTATTTATAAATGCACTAGTCTAACCTCTTACTAGGTTAAGGTCATATGATTACATTATATTTGTTAGGATTTCAAAAAATTATAATACTTACTTATTAAAATTTATTTAAACAATAATAATAATAAAATTTGTCCAATCGCTTCATTGCATAAATAATATTAAGAGAATAGCTCACACTTGCATCTTATAAATATATAATAATACCTTAATATCTTCTGTTGGAAAGACCCGCAGTGCAAGAGGGACGGATTCTGAAAAATACTCAAATTAACATCTGTCATCTCATCACATCACTAATTTTATTATTTAAAAAAAGGTATGAAATATCTGTTTATATCAGAGTTTGATAAAGTTTATACAGATTCTAATCCATGAGTTTTTGTTCAAATAATCTTAAAACTCAAGATGAAAACCTTTGAAAATCTTTGTTTTTTAATTCTCAATATTGTAATTACTTCTGAAGTTTCTGTTTCGATAAGAGTGTGCATAATATTCTTGGTAAAAGTACTTTTTTAAATATAGTGTACAATATTAATATTAAAAAACAAAAAAAAATTTACAATTCTCGACATATTTCGGCCCACGGTAAGGGGCGCCGTCATCAGTCGACTGATGAAACCGTGGGCCGAAATATGTATATCGAGAAACGTAAATATTTTTTTTGCATATTTCAATATTAGATAATATTGTAAATAATAAGGCTCAAAAAGAGTAAAATGTACATTTATTCAATTTTTTAGTACTGCTAGATTATTCAAATATTGAAAGAATAAATTGTGGTTTTGCGGCGAATCTCCCCTTAAGTATCCCTTAATTTTTAATGCTCAAATGTTAAATCAGTTATAGAGGCAAAGAAAAAACAACCTGATTACTGTTTGTCCTTGCTGCGCTCGGCTGCCGAATTTGTGATGACCAGCAAGTGCTGGCAGCAACGCAGGTACACGGCAGGGCGAAGGGTCAATATGATACGATTCCTGTCGACTTGTTTAGGAAATTGCATCTTTACTGCATTTCTTTATTCCGTACTCTTCGCTTTGTCAAACATTTCCATAAATCTTGATACAACAAATACACTTGGCTGACAGGGAGTTGCAAAGTACAAAAAAAAATGTTTTCCTTGGTTGCTTTTCTGAGTAAGGCAATTTTTTGTCTGGCTTCCCTTTTCCACCGGTACTCGGTCCTCCTCGCTTCGCTCATCATCGCATCTTATCATCACACTAATATTATAAATGCGAAAGTTTCTGTGTGTGTGTGTGTGTATGTGTACGTTTGTTACTCTTTCACGCTGAAACAGCAGAACGGATTTAGATGAAATTTAGAATGGATATAGCTTATACCCTATCTTAACACATAGGCTTCTTTTTATCCCGGAAAAAAGCATGTCGTTAAACCGAATAACACGCGGGCGGAGCCGCGGGCAAAAGCTAGTTCTCTATATGGCTTTGACTGAGACCTCTTTCTAACTTGAAGCTTGACTAGGCAAACCTGGGAGCGCCTAGGGCTTTGAGCTTTGACTATAATAACTTACTTTAAATATTGCTATAATAACAATCATCACATCACAATATAATATTATACATGCGAAAGTTTGTGAGTGCGTGTGTGTATGTTTGTTACTCTTTCACGCTGAAACGGCTGAACGGATTTGGATGAAATTTAGAATGGATATAGCTTATACCCTATCTTAACACATAGGCTTCTTTTTATCCCGGAAAAAAGCATGTTGTTAAACCGACTAAACACGCGGGCGGAGCCGCGGGCAAAAGCTAGCTAGTATAACATATTTCAAAAAATCACAGACTAAAGACACACAAAAATTAGAAGATTAGAAATCCGGAAGATTTTCCTTCAAATTTCATTCAACTTCGGTCATATAAAAAAATTACAATAATTGTTTAAAATTCAAATTTAATATCTCTCTAACACTTGAAAGAAGTCAATTCCTTCCTACTTCGAGTACAATAAATCATTATCAAATCTCGTTGTGGGTGTGGCTTATGCATTTTCAGGTTGTGTTACAATGCTCCGCTCGAGCGATAATTTTTTTAATAAAAATTAGTATTAGCATTTTTACAGATAAATCATTAATGATAGTATTTTGCCAGTAACTTTGCTTGGACTGGCAATTAAGGGGGAAATTGCTTAAACTACAATTTTCTATATTCGTCTATACCGCCAATATTAATAAAAAACCCGGTAAATTATGTGCCGCAGCATTATTTTTCGTGCAATGACAAATTATCTGTCATCTTTTGATGTTTTGATAACCTCAGATTGACGCTATCCACATTACGATAAGATAGAATCAAGAGTAATGTATATATGCCTAATACATTACAATAATATAATCCAATTTATTTTCGTTTTCATCTTTTGCCCAAATCCAAAGCATAGAATATAAAATATCGTTCTTATATAAAAGTGAATTTTTAGGGTTCCGTACCTCAAGAGGAAAAAAGAGAGCCCTTATAGGATCACTTCATTGTTCGTCTGTCTGTCCGTCCGTCCGTCCGTCTTTTTGCCAAGACCCTTTATCTCGGGAACGCATGGAGGTATCGAGTTGAAATTAAAACCATATATTCAGGTTTACAGTCTCTTAAATCTGTGAAAAAATCAAACTTCTAAGTTAACATAAAAAAAGATACGGCCGTTTATGCCGCAAAAAACGTATATTTCGACACTCTCAAGGGAATCGAAATTTATAGAGTATTTCCGTTGACCTAGAACTATGACATTTGGCAAATAATACCGTCTTATACTACAAGTATAGGGAAAAATCTGAAAACTATACAATTGTAATTGAATGATAAAAAATATAATATTTAACGGAACCCTCGGAGGGCAAGTCCCACTCGCACTTGTCCGGTTTTTTTTATTTTTTATGACAGATTTGAATATTCACGTACTCGTAATATTTACATTTCTGTAACATTTTTTTTTTCTAGACCAGTGCAATTTTTGTTAAATAACATGACAGGTTGTCCGTTCTTCATAAAATAGATTATATAAATAAATTAATTAACGGATGGACAGACAAACAAAATGACGGACAGAGTTACATATAGAGGTCCGATTCGCCCTTTGTATACGAAACCCTAAAAATAGCTTTCCCATACAGTACGTATTTGAATTTAGTAAAGAAAGGAGGGCATTTTTTAAACATTTTTAGACATATTTTAATTATTCTCAACCAGTTACACACTTCTGCTGCCTAACTTAAGGCGCAATATGTCTATCGCACAAAGAAAGAGATAAACATAATTATCTGAAAAAGTGTGCGCTCGATTAGTGCGGTGAGTGGCCAGGCGTGCGCACTTATCCCCCTCTGCCGAAGTACATGAACAATTTGTTCATGTAAGTTTGCTTGTGTGCGCGTTTTGTGTTTGTGTTGCACCTTTTGATTTAATGTGACATATCAATTTTCCGCAGGAGTGAGCCGTGAATGAGTAAATGTGTGCTGTGCGTGTTTACCTCCCCTCCCGTGGAAAACGGCAGAATAATTTCAGTACTAAGAGTCGCGCTTTGCCAGGTCCCGTGTTAAATGGTCTAAGCATATGGGTAATGTAATGACTCAATCAAGAAAACGTTGGATAGTGCTGTTTTTTTTGTACAAATACATGCGAGAGCTTTTAAAAAAAGTAAATAAGGCAAAAAGAATTTTTAAGTTTAAACATGAGCCAAATCGGTCAAGCGCGAATCGGGCGAGCGCGAGTTCACAGTTCGGGGCGAACTACTAGTCAGTTTGGAAGTTGATTGTTGAGATTGTGGGCACTTGGTGGAATTTATAAGACATTTTTGTGATGAAAAACACTTGTACATTTCCACAAATAATATTTAATATTTGTGGAAATGTACAAGTGTTTTTCATCACAACATTTTTTATTAGTTTGAATGGACTACTGTTTTGAACTGAAAAAACAGCCTTTACATTTTATGGTGAGACTTCGTTGTCCGTCCGTCCGTCCGTCCGTATGGCAGCCTCATAACTTTAGGCATTGATAAATTTTTAATTTCAAATCAGCGCCTTAGGGGAGTGGAGTGAGGGGGACTTACTCTATACAAATATGCGCTCACGAACTAGCTTATGCCGTAAGGTCGTATGCGGCAAAACAGTATTTTTTATTTAAAATGACAACTGTAAGTAATTTAATAAATCCAATCGGCCATATTGAAGTGTATTTGTAGACTAATTTAAATAAAAAACCTAGAAGCTTCATTCGCTCCCGTTTGTCAGTAAAATAGAAATCTCTGTTTTAAAAGAGGTTTTCTAAATATTTTTTTCTCTGCTATGAAAATTAATCAATCAACTAAATCTACGGGCAAAATGATGTCAATAAAATGCTTAATCTAGTATATAAATTGGTATATTCATATGTTTTTTTATTGCTGAGAAAAATGGAGATCTATGTCGCCAAAATTTCGTGGCGTCGCCTTAAAGATAAAGGCTAGAAGTTTACGACAAACATAGCATTCACTTGCACACACAACACGTTGTAAAAAAAAAAAGAATTTATCTATTATTTTTCTCACTTTTGTATTGGAAATATTTTGAACAATTTCAAATTTTTCATATTTTTTTGTGCCGTGTTATGTAGGCGAGTGAATGCTATTTTTGTGGAAAATTTCAAGTCTTTATCTTTAACGGTGTTAAAGTTGTGAGGCTGTGACATACGGACGGACGGACGGACAACGGAGTCTCACCATAAAGGTTCCTTTTGTACCTTTTAGGTACTACGGAACCCTAAAAACAGATGAAGGTGAAACACGTTAGTCTGGTAGCACCGATCTTCGGTAGCACCACAATGTTAGAACACTAAACACTAACTGGTTTGTAGTCATTCACACTGTGGCCAAGGTTATTGGTCGTATTGTCTCTGTCATTTCACATAGTCCCTGATGCAAATACGGGACCCAAAGATTTATCTTTTAAATTGTAATTCAGGAACAGCTTTATTCAGACTTTCTTTCTATTGGTAAGATATTGGATTACGTTTTCCCGGTGCTTAGTCTGAGAACCGTTCTCGGATGCTTGTTATTTTGCATGCCCAATAATTTCTGAGACAAGCATACCATTTTGGTATGTTGTTTTATCACTTGGGCAAGTCATAATGTCATATAACAATGTACAGTACGATACTGTAGTGATTGTACAGTACGACACAACTAATATAAGGTAGCGTTCCAAATCACTTTTCAAGATTAAAATTAAAAGTGGCGCGATGCTGGTTCCAAAACATCTACTTTTAGATTTTGGAACCAGCATCGAGCTACTTTTATCAGACAGTGAGCAATATTTAATCTTGAAAAGTGATTTGGCACGCTACCTAAGTAGCATCGGTCAAGTTCGCAAAACCTGTCACTCGCGAGCTGAAAGTAATACTGATAAATAATATTACAACATTAGTAATGCGGCCAGTTTCTTAGGTTAATATGTCCTGCTCCAACGCTTTCATTGTACACATGCTTATCCTGCTCAGCGGAAGCGGGCCGCTCAGAAGACTCGCGGTCTCGAGATGTTTTTATTTAGGATGGGTTTTTAATATCATGGCCGTTTTATATCTCATTTTTCACGACGATTATTTTAGTATAACTTTTATTGTCCATAACTTAATATAGCTCAAATTAAATGATATTTATATCATAGTTTAGACCTATCTTTGCGATTTAATTGGATCGAGCGAAATTTAAGTAATAGTTTATCTAACAGCCGGAATATTAAGATGAAAGAGTGAAACATGACTTTTTTTTTACAAAATTTAATCACCTGTATTTATTAGTTTAAAATGAATTTGAACAGAGACAAAATGGGATAACCCCTTAAGGCGCTGAGGCATGCAAAGTTTAAGACTATAGTTTTATACAGGCATTTACAAAGTGAATATTTGGCTGAAATGTAAAATTTTGGTAATTATCAATTTAAGGCAAGAAAACAACTTTGTTTGTAAATTTGTCCAGGTTGATATCCTTAAAACAAAATCAATATTCAAAATTTTGGCAACATGGTGCCATTTAAAATACCAGAACCAGATGATAGAGGTCCTTGTACTTTGGTCTATAACGAAAAAGAACAGAGAAACGGGTAATCAAATATTGTACTAAAATGATGGCGTGTAAATAAAGTATTTTATCTAACCTCATATCGTAAAATCCTCATTACGAACTCGAAACTACTGGCATAGTGAAATTTGTTTTTCATGAACATCTCTAAAACACAAAAAAGAAATTCTAGTAATGGTTTCCAAACAACATAATGCTATAAAAAACTCTGAGATTACAGTACATGTGATACTAACTAGGAAGGCAAAGGGAAATTAGCCCATACAGCCATGTCTGAGTTTTAATATCAAATACCAATGAGGTTATTAAATAAAACTTTCTAACACGTACTAAATAATATTGCGGCGTGACAAAGGAGGTCACAATTTCATTTTATTTTCGGTCTGCATTGTCTAAGGCACGCAAAGCGTACACGTGCGTGGTGAACTCAGGTGGACTGTTGGATTTTGGCGCCGTAGCTTACGTGGAAATTACTGTTTACTCTAGTCTTATGGGTCAAATCAAAAGTATTATTTTGCTCTAACATTACTAACAGCAGTGATGGTGATGATAATTTGACTCCACCTGACATTCTGGAAATAACGACGGAAATTACGAATACTTTTAGAACGAGCTTTTACAATATAAATCAAAAATGGCTAACGACAAATTTCATCAAGATTATACAAACAGGTTGTTAGGCATGAGTTTAGATAAAGTAGTGTGTGAATCTATACATAACTAGGTATTTAAAACACTCGCGTTTTTAATAATCTTTTTATGTACCAGGTTCAAAAACTACTATTATTTAATTTAACCTTTATTTTTTATTTTCATTTTGTTTAGTTAAGTTTTTTAAAATGTATTATAATTTTAGTATAATTTTTTGTAAGTAATATTTAATTATAATTCGTTATTTATTTAATAATAATATATACAGCAGTACCTAACAAACATTGGTGATTTTGAAGTAACACTCAGTTCGGGAGTGATCGGTTTTGCGATCTTGACGTTTTATTCGGAACTGGAACCGAAAAACAAGTACTGCGGAAACTATATATTCATATATATTACCGTACAACCTGTAACAAAGTTACTCAGTTCAAGGTAACTGAGAAGAAAGTCAACTCTCTTGTTATTAAAAATTTTATGTTCTATTTATTATGCTCTATTATATTAATTTTCCATCTGCAATTCGTAATTTTCATGATAACGCTGTGACCCCATTTACTATCGGTCTTATAAATTGTAATCTTGTTCTACACTCGAGAGGTCATCGTGACTATCACGAGAGCAAGATCAAATCTTCATGTTTCGAAGATGATTGCAGCGTGCATGCATGGCACACATTTGTACTGTGGGTACGTACTGTATTAGGTGCCGACGTAGATATCCTAACAGTATTTTAGTCTAACAGTGGGTGCAAATCAAATCAAATCAAAATATTTATTTTGTAAAATAGATACATAAAGTATACTTACTACAAGTCAAAATTTAATCTAAGATTACAACGATATACAATACATGTGGTATTTATAAACAGGAAAGCTACAAAAACCAATAAACTAAACCACTTGACGCGCGGCCCGCGCAGGTGTAACAGTCATCAACCTGCAGCGCTCGCACGCTTAATAGGTCAGGGGTTAAGGGAAATCCATACATACAAAAAATATTTAGGTTGGGCTACTAAAATGTAATAAAGTTAAATACACCTGCATAAAATATAGAAATATAGGAATCAAAATATTTTATATACATAATGCCTAACCATCCGCACTATTCGATTAGTATTGCTAAGAAGAAAGGCAAGAAACTTAGCAAAACTAACCCATAACTGCCTCTGTCAAATGCCAATAATAGTAAATTACTGCCGCGGTTTATAATGACTACTTTGCTGGTCGCGCTGATGATGGCCGACAGCGCAGCTCCAGGCCGACACAGCGCGGTCAGCGTGCAGCAAGGGCTGCAATGATGGCCAAGCTAGAAGGCCTAGAGCGTAGCCAGGCTAGCTCGAGGCAATCATAGCGTGACCAGCGAAGCAGTCATTGTGGGCCAAGGCTTGTATAGTGCTTTACTCAAAAATGCAAGTACCTAATCTAAATAAAACCAGCAAGTAATTTAAATAAAAAAGATTTTTATTTCATATTTGGCTGTATAGTTCCAAATACCATTGCTTAAGAAGAAAAAAATCCATATTTGGCTGTATAGTTCCAACTACCATTGCTTAAAAAAAAGTTACAAAAGTGCGGTTCAGCGAAAATTTTGTTTTTATTTAGTTACTTTTTTGCTAAAAATGAACTTTCAAAGCGAAAATTCTTCCGATTCAATGTGTTTAACACCGCCAGACATTAAAGATGAAGCTAAATTAGTGGTTGAAAATTTGATACCGCGAAACTCAAAGGAAAAATATAATCTTGCATATGAAAAATTTGTGCAGTGGAGAATCACTAGGAAATCTAAATCTTTATCCGAAAATGTTTTTCTTGCGTATTTCAATGATCTTTCCAGCTATGTTTTAAATAAAATCTTTTTGCATTTGATTTCTTAAAGCGTTGAAACGTCAAAATAGCGGCCCGCAATGTTTTGCCAGCCTGTTAGAGCGGCCAGCAAAACTTTGCCGGCCGCTCCTTGAAACAGAACGGCAAGGTCGACTTTGCTCAAACAAGGTTGTCAAAATAATGACCACATTACATGCATTTTTGAGTAAAGTCTTTGTCATTGGCTTAATTGTGTTGATCCAGTAATACAGGTGGGTTTAATCGCAGTCTATGGCGAAAGTTGGGTAAGAAGCAGCCAGCAAAGAAAAATATGTATACTTACTTATACTTTGTAAGGTGATATTAATTTATGCAGCCAAATTCATACTAGAGCCTTGGCAAATGATTACAGATCAATAAAAAAATGCGAAATATGATACACAAATTGAGAAATTTAAAAAATTAAATGTTGGCTATCCCTTGTAAGATATTGTCTCAGGGCTGGGCATGCGTGTGCAGGGAAAAGAAAAAAAAACGAATTTTCCAAAAAGGGTCATCGAACCTTGATACCTACTACTTAACTGAGTCTTCAATGTCACCTTATTTATATAAGGTCCTACAATTCAAAGTGAAAAAAAAAAACTATAAACTTTTATAGACACCAGAGAACGGACTAACAAAAGTTGTTATAATTAAACCACAAACGTATAGAATTCACAAATTCCCGTTGTTGTCCTAGCCATTTAAAACACTAATAACATACCTAGTTATTATGATAATTAAGCCTCACACTATTAAAGTTTTACTGCTTTTACTGTCTTGCCAGTTTCATCACAATTAACTTGAGTTAATTAAGTACCAATATATACTTTATCCATTGTTTCAACAAAGTGTACTTTGTTGAAACAATTAATAAAGTATATACTTAAGGGCTTGCCTTTGGTCTTTCAACGGTTTTTGCTTTAATATGCTGAGGCAACTACTCATCTGAAATCTGATCAATGTAAAACTTGAACACGTGTTTTTTCAGACCGTAATCTTTCCGTTGTAACAGGTTATTTATCTAATTAGACACATTATTTCTCTCGATAGATTTTATTTTTGAAAATGATGCCTTTTGAAGTTATTAATTCGTTTTATGTCTGGAATTACTGCAATAACATAAAAACATGGTTTGTTTTCCGATGTCAGGTGAAAAAACTCCTACACCAAATACTTTTTCGTAAAATCCAGAAAAAACTCGAAAATTCACTGATTATGCGTGCCGGCAGCGCGCGAAGTGAGCGTTCTAATGTAGACTTTCTGACAACATACTGAAGTTCAAAATCACTCAGTAAGATTATCGTGCACCATGGGCTTAATTAACTCAATGTATTTAGTTGCTTAGAGTCGCATGCTGGCTGAACATGGCAGTATTTTTTTTGTATCGTAAAGGTGCTTCATTTTTGGGGTTCCGTACCCGAAGGGTGCCAAACTGTCTTTCTGTCCGTCTGTCACAGGGGTCTACAGTCTACAGCTTGAACCGTAATAGGTAGCCAGTTAAAATTTTCACAGAACTCACGAAAAAACTCCCTATATTTGTTCGAGTGTACGTATCTTTACACCGGGTGTAAAAGCAAAGTCAAGAATCCTTTAAGGGTGTGTTAGTATGATCGGTAAAGATATTATTTTAAATACTGGGATCTCTAAATAAAGTGCCAGTACCTCATAATAAGACGATTTTCTTTACTCAAAATACACTAATCGCGTGGACACCGTCACGGTCGCCGGCCACTCGGATGAGGGGTGCGGGTTGCGGGGTGCAATTAGGTGTGTGGGGAGGCCGGTGAGCTGCGTAGCCATAGATTAGAAAAATGATGGAATTTTTGGTGAAAATTCAAGGCATATTTTTTTTCTCGTAATGACATCAGAATCGTGTATACTTTCATCCCTAAAGGGATTCTTGACTTTGCATTTACACCCTGTATAGGTAGTGCCAATGCAAGATGAATGAAAACATAGAAACAGAAGTCAAATAGTGTCAATAAGCCCGCATCGATGCATCGATAGCATCTCTTTATTATTATTGTCTAAAATAAAACACATTCAAATTGAGTTTCAATGGCAGCCATTACTCAAGAACATCTCTACGAAATAAGTGATGAAATCATAATGATGTGTATTGAAGCTGCTTGTAAAGGCTTTAGTTTTAGTGCTGTCAAAACTAAAAATTGCAAGCTTTTATTAAGCTCAAGTATGTACAATTCAATGAGTAAATTTTAGTTTAAACCTAAAGCTTATTGTCTAATAAGAATAGGGCATTGATGGTTATTTAAACCCGTATGATTCTACTGTACTGTATCATACTGTATGAAAAGATCATCTACGTAAATCTCAACGAAAGTATAAACCAATCATCAAACATTTTTGGTTGGGGTTAACATAGCCATTGAAACGTGAAGCTTCTTCAACAAATGAAGGGACACCTTTCGCTGTGGCCGATTGTACAAGTAAGCTACAACAACTCTTTTATGAGTTTTAAGAAAATGCTTCCACGGTCACAATTTGTCGCAACACAACACACCTACGTAGGTTTAACCACAATACGGTGCAACACTGAAAACAGATAAATATTGACGTTTCGAATGAACCTGTTGACTCGATAACGGAGAATAAAGAAATTCGGGGAGGCATCGTATGTATCATCTAGACTAATATTATAAAGAGGAAGTGTTTGTGGGTTTGGTAGTTTGGATGTCGGAGGTAATCTCCGAAGCTGCTGATCTGCTAGTCTAGCATAGCAAACAATATCGAGCTCGATAGCGCGTGATACAGTGCACTGAGAAAAATGTCTTTTTGGCTTCATTATAAAATAGCATTGAGTTTAAAATACGGTGAATTGCTCTTAAATTTGGTGATAATTGGAAAATATTACGCAGTTATTAAAACGTTCGAGGAATACGAGGAAATAATCGAGTTTTTAAGGTAAGTAACGTAATATTATGATGACAGATCACCGTAAAATTGGTCACAGAAAATAAAATTATCATTTTCGTATTACATCATGTCTTCCCCATAAAAGAGGTCCGTCACACTACGGTATGCTTACTGTCACCATAAAAGCTATGACGGAGGGCATAATTCTATCTGCTTCCTACAAAGTCATAGTGACAGTGCGTCATATTATAACGCTAGCAGAAGCAACAGTAGTTTCATCGTATTTTATTGTGATGTCCGTATGCTCCCTACTTTACGTGGATCATCGTAATTTTAGGTGAATTCACTTAATTTTATGATTACCAGTTTTCTCAGTCTCTCTCACTCTGTTGATCTCCCTCGAGAGGGATAGACATTCTGTATCGGGCGGTTAAAGCTCGATATGATCTGCTGTGCTAGACCCCCAGATTCTAAAAACTCTTTCACTATTAGAAAGATACACTACCCTTGAATGCTACGGGTTATAGATTTAACCCAACCTGGCCCCGAGGAAATTACAATCGCGCTGTAAATCTCCCTTGCATAGCAATTAATTAAATTCTTTGGCGTAATCTCGGGAACTCCTGAACCGATATTGAAAGTTCTTTCACTGTTGTAATACTCCTCTCCTCACTTGGACAAAGTCTAGAGTTTACTTCCTAGGAACGCACAGTTTCCTAGGGGCACAGACATAGAAAATAAAACATATCGTCACGACTTATCATAATCAGAGGTGTTTCCAGATGTGAACTGTGCAATGCGAGTCACAAATTTGCCGAAAATTATTATGTTCCAAATGTGATGGGCGGTGAGCCTATCGCTGTACTTCGGGCACAAATGGACTCAACAGCTTAACGTACCTTCCCAAGCATGCAGACCGAACGCAAATTAATGTGCACTGCGGGAATTTAATCCACGACCTTTAGGTTAGCAGGCGAGCGTTCTACCACTTGGCTGCAGAGGCGGTCACAAAAAAATAATTAATGGGAACAAAAGTCAACGTCCATTACGGACTATTAAATTATTGGTAGATTCAAGCTAGTGTGTACAAACTACAGAGTTGGCATGGCCCTTGAAGGTTGGAGGGTAATATAATGTCGCAGTAAGATAATTATATCCGTGATATAATTATATCCCTAGATGCAATCTAGTGATATTAGTATCGTACTAAACTAATCTAGTTAAATAGTTATATACACAATACCCGTAACACAATACACTGCTCTCTATTTGGTCGATGGCATTGGTGGTGGCAAGCCTTTAGTGCAGAGGAGAGCCGAAATTAGTTAGAACCCGTTTGCTATATAAAAAAATAGGTTGCGACGACGAGCGAAGCGAGGAAGAGCGGTTAGGTGTACATGTTATTACGTTTAGGAGCCGAGCGAAGCTGAGCGGAGCGAGGTGACCCCCGAAGTTTGTATGGCACTAACTAGTTAAAACGCGTTCTAACTGATTTCGGGTTTGAGCTGTAGGTAATATAGTATGTATATAACTATTTAACTAGATTAGTTTAGTACGATACTTATATCATTATATTGCATCTAGGGATATAATTATATCACGGATATAACTATCTTACTGCGACATATACATATTATACATTACCCCTGACGCTTATCTGCGATCGGACTACAGCGCGTAGCGGGAAAACTACGAGATTGTAGCAAACACTACGCCGTAGCTAATCGTGGACGCGAGAGCTTTTTAGTTTTAGTTCCTTATTATTTTTATTATTACAGAAATAAAGTATTCATTTCATTCATTCATTTCAGTTCTTTTAATTAACTTGTGCAAGAAGACTTTTATCAGTGATAAATACCGTTTCATTTTTAACTTTTGCGGAAACATTTATTTTGGGAAGTTGTTCGTATAATTGGTGGAGTGTATAGTTTGAGTCTGTTACCTGTAGTAACATCCACTATACAAGTAGCAAGGAGCGAAGTGCATTGGGGGTAAAGGTCACACCGATACTGCGTGTTTACACTCACTGCTATCACCACTCGGACCTCAGTGTCATAGAATCCGGACGTCCCTTCGGCCCTTCGGTTTATCTGTTCCTTGGTCAAGAAAGTTAATTAAAATGGTGCTAATAATTTTCGGGTTTGTGCTGTCTTACCGGAGTCGGTTGCGGATAGTTCGAGTTCAAAGGTGAGACATTGAAGAAATTAAGCAGGTTTGTTTATTAAAAGACTTTATCAAGTTCAGTTGCCTTGTGTCGTGGGAAAGGTGTTGTTTGCATGAACAGATAAATCGTCGATTTTGTTTGTTATTCACTTGTGCGTAATATACATCCATCCATCGTCCACTGCTGGACATAGGCTTTTCCAAGATTTCGCCAAACTTGGCGGTCCTCCTAGAAAAAATGCCCATACCCACACACGCTAGGCAGGCTATTAGGAACGCCATCAGTCGGTCCCAGGCAACAGTGGGCCGCCTGGTTGTGCCTGTTTGAAAGATGTCCTCTCACTCTCCCCCGAATAACTTCGAGGAGGTTTGCGAGTAAGATGGTGGTACCTCCACAGTCGAGCTCGGCATCAGCTCTACTAACTTCTGTGCGTAGATAATATTAATTTGTTACGAAATCCGCTTTGGAAACCCTAAATATTCTTAGAGAATTTGTTTCCCCAAAGGAGAGTGCCGCATAATATATGGCGCCTCGTACCGAACCCAAAGTCATGGCGTCAAAATCAAACCAAGTTAATTTTAGGGAGACTAAAATGTACTTACCAAATCACCAAGTCTCATTTAAATTAGTATCCGCAATTCGAATTTACTGTACACTGACAAGGCAATTGCAAACACTTTATTACCTTTTGATAGAGGCGATTATTGGTTGGCATCCTAATCATACTAAAGCTGCGAAGGAAATGAAAATACCGAAATATTTTTTATTATGGTGTTGGAATTCCGGATTTAAGTAAACTCAAAAAGATGTTGATCGGATTTTAAAATATCTAAGTAATTTTATGACTTATTTGGTTGTGACGCCATTTGGTACGATCCCGTGGCATTCTCCTTTAAATTGTTGTATCTTGTAATCAATTTAAAAGCGGTACCTCATTCGGTATAGGACTGTCAATGTTGTACCCGGTTTGGAATAGAGTCGATCAACACCAATGAGGTTTTTAGAATTTAAACATATCTCGATAGAATATATATTTAGTAAACTAAATAATATTTCTTTTTGTAATTAAATAGTTATTATTAGTTAGAATTGAAAAAGAATAGCTTCTGGTTCCGGGTTCTATAGAAGAAAGAGTACTAAAGAGGAAACGGCTGTTGCTTGCGATATGAAATAAAGAATATGCATGTAAATTTTATAATGCACAAATCGTTAATGTATGATCAATTTAGGGCTATGAATAAGAATTTACAACTAAATTATCCATATTTCATAGTTATAAAATCAAAACAAGTTTCATGATAATCTTCTACTGCCATTTTAGCGCGCATCAAGTGACGTCACATGATACTGCTCTTGCTTGCGGTGCATGGCGAGTGGCCGGCTTTTTCATTATTTTTGATTAAAACACCCTATTACAAAATATTTGAGGGTTTTATTTTACATTTATTATATTTGAAATTAATATTTTATGATGAAATGTACTCACTTTGTCACAAAAGGTAGTTAGCCAATAGTGACGCGTTTGCATTTGCGTTTCATTTCATCAAAATGTTGTTGTTTTTAAATGGAAATAATTACAAAACTATAAAATAAAATAGTTTCCCGTGGTCATCATTAAATTCTACTAAGTAAATAGAATACAAAAAACGCAATATATTACTTATTTAAACGACATGCATATTCTCTATTAATACCTTAGAGTCCTGCCTCACTCCCAAAGTGTAACGGACGCCCCGCGGCATTCCCATTTCTCCCAATCTCGTGAAAATTTCGAATAATCTGACCTTATTCCTTGTCTCCATTATAAAGGGAACCTCTGTGCAAAATTTCAGCTTTCTAGGTCCAAGGGTTTGGGTCAGACAGTCAGTGAGTCAGTTGTAGTCAGGACTTCTCTATTATATGATGGTTATGATGATTCAGAGATACTTTTGAGTTCAAACTCAGTGCTTGTCCAAAGCATGGGCTTTCCTCGGCTAAATTATTCAACTCAAGTACGAATGTCGCGTCAGAGCTCTGAATTATTTACAAGTATGCCTAGTGCCTACATTGTTACTTTCTGATAGTAGTTTTTGTCTTTACATTCTAGAAACTCATTCGATCTTTGTTTATATAGCCAGTACCACTTCTTTTAAAATTCGGAGAAACAATTATTTTGAGTCCGCATAACATTTTTTATTCGGTTGTGTAGTCGATGCTGTTTACAAAATTGAGTGAGAGATTTGTAATTATTGAGTCCGCATAACATTTTTTATTCGGTTGTGTAGTCGATGCTGTTTACAAAATTGAGTGAGAGATTTGTAATTATTGAGTCCGCATAACATTTTTTATTCGGTTGTGTAGTCGATGCTGTTTACAAAATTGAGTGAGAGATTTGTAATTATTGAGTCCGCATAACATTTTTTATTCGGTTGTGTAGTCGATGCTGTTTACAAAATTGAGTGAGAGATTTGTAATTATTGAGTCCGCATAACATTTTTTATTCGGTTGTGTAGTCGATGCTGTTTACAAAATTGAGTGAGAGATTTTAATTATCAGAATCACTATCAGACATATCCCCTGTCTGCACGACTAACGCTTTTCTAGGTTGGTTATACGAATTATCAAAACGTTTAAGAAATCATGTTTGTTTTTAAAGGCCATTTAAAGACATTTAAAAGCGTAGATATTTTCATTTTATAAATCCCACTTACTAAATATCATCAAAA
Source organism: Ypsolopha scabrella (assembly GCA_910592155.1). Lineage (NCBI taxonomy): Eukaryota > Metazoa > Arthropoda > Insecta > Lepidoptera > Ypsolophidae > Ypsolopha > Ypsolopha scabrella. The sequence continues at coordinate 16,773,734 of OU342975.1, read as the reverse complement.
CCTTCTAGTTATACTTCTACTTCCCGTTGAAGTTTAGCACGAAGGGTAATCTTAAATCTGGCCACACGTGAATAAAAACCGAAGGTATTGATTTCTCGTTGTATGTGGAATGGACGCGACCAAGTTAATGCTCGCACATTCGCTTGTAGTTTTGCCATTTCCGTCCGTCTGTCTGTCCGCGGCTTAGCTAAGAGGCTTTTAGTACTAAAAAGCTGTAATTTGGCACGGGTTATACATATTAATCACGCCGATAAAGCGGTAAAACAAAATTTTTTCAAGATTTTTTTGTATACCTCCCTTTTACTTGAAATGGGGATGATTTTTTTTCTCGTCTGTCGTTTGGTCGATATGATATTGTGGGTTTTGTGAAAACCATTTTTTTTGCTCTCGTTTATCTTGAGACAATGTATTGTACGATAAGTCAATTCGTAAACAGAGATTCTATAGGTACATAAGTACTTAATCAAAATTATTGATATTTACCAAAAAAAAAAAGTTTAAAACAATATTCAAAAGATGCACTATGTGCAATTGTATACAATATATAGTTTTTTTTATAAGAAGTATAATGCTCTTTAATCTATTGTATGCTATGTACTTCCACGGATTTTCCTTGTATTGCGATCTCTATAGATTATTCTACTTAACCTAAAGTAATGAGGTACAAATCAACCGTGCAGTAGATAATGTTAAACTAACGATAAATAATTTCATGCCTAAAGCCAACCTAAAGCAAACTAAATGGAAATCATGACGTACCTACAGTAAAAAGTACCCGGTATAGAAGAGCTTGTATGACTTGGTTTGATGGATGTAGAAGCAAAAGAGGTGTGTCAGGATCGTAGCAGATGGAAGTCTGTAGTCTTTGCCTACCCCTGTGAGATACAGGCGAGTATATGTATGTATTTGTATGTGTATGTATCTCACGAAGTCCGTTTAGTGTCCCTTATCTTGTGAATGTGAATCCAGATTCAGCCATTCTCTTTATCGTTACCAGATTTCTCTTCGACCTCCTAATCCAATAAGAGTCTTGTTGGTATTCGGGTGAGTTTGATTGACACCGCGAAATTCTATAAATATATGAATATCATAAGGGGATAATTCCGAGGAAACGGTCGAGTCAAGATTCGTGGATCTTTAAAAGAGATCTCACCCCAGTTCTGTGAACATTTACAAATAAATCCGTCTTTGAACACAGCTTCTCTATTAGGACCTTTGTTTGTGAGAATCCTAAAATAACGCTATCTCGCGTAAATAAAACAACGGTCGTCTAGTTATTTATTTATAGTTTTTATTGTTTATGTATTTTATGACGTCACCGATATGTACATGAATACATTTTCTTTGTTAACAAAGTAAATAAATAGCAACGAACACAATGCATTGATATAAAAATATGTTGGTATGTATGAGTAATAATCCAGTTGTTTACATCCTTTATTTGGTAACAAACAGTTCAAATACTTTGTCACATATAAATGAACTTTTAATGTGAAAGACTGCATTATTAGAGACTTGTCTTTGAAGGCCTACTCCTTTATGCAGGTGGTGCAAATACATAAAAAAAATGGTCATACATAATGAGATAATCAAAAATAAATTCCATGTTTAATAAAAGTGAATCTGTCTTTACTTTTGACAAAAAGAAATCGAAAGTACGATTTATAGTATGTCAAAAAAGTGTTGAAATGAATATTGAACTTTGATGAACTTTAAACGTTCAAGTAGGATAATTTAGGTAATATAGTCATGAAATAACAACGCAGTAAACTCGATTTAACAGATTTTGTACTTGTTTGTTTGGTGTAACCAGGCGAAAAGAAAAATAGTTTCTTCCATATTCATTTCAACAATTTTTTGACAGAATGTACGCAAGAATTTTCACTCCTTCCGAATGCTTGAAGCGATTTTAATTATTCTTTCGCCATACTAAAAACAATTTATATATCTAAAAAACTATATTTCAAACTTTTTTTTCCGTCCATCTCGTCCATGTGTAAAGTATTATTTTCTCCTAGTTTGCGCTATCCGGAGACGCACCGATCGTCGTAACAGCCACTTTGCAATACGCGCTGATATAAACGTTATTTCAATGTCTTTTGGGTCGATTTTCTTACTGACACAAAAATTAAAGGTATGAACAAAAAAATAGTAACCGACTTCAAATGTTACAGCAGACATTCACTAAAAAGTTTCAAATAATTATACACTGACGATGAATATAATAATCATTTTGCCGCATAGAGAATGGGCCGACTTATAGATAACATTATTATGTTTCAGGAAGAAAGAAGTTGGCAAAATTGTTATTTCGATACCATCAGTTAGTATGTAAATATTTTAAACTTTTTAGTAAATGTCTGTCATTTGAAGAGGTTACAATTTTTTTTAAGTTTATTTATTTACGGTTTTTAGTATTGACATTTTAAATTGTTAAATATCGGTAGGTGTAGTAAATGCGCTGTTCATATGAAACGAAGGTCGAGTGGGTAAATGACATACAATGAGCACCCTGAGTCCCTGACACAAAGCGGTTGCCTCAATCGCGAATGGTGCGCTGTCATCCACTGAGGAGTTCTATGGTGATGGGTATGCTGTCAATTTTTAAGTAAATAAATACTCTACAGCCAATACACTTACACAAAGCTATTGCTGAAATCTCGAGTTATGTGCTATCATCCGTTGAGGAGTTCTATGGTAATGAGGCCAGGATCGAAGTTCAGGTGGGTTTATGACGATTTTCAAGTGACACTCCCCAACAGCATCCTTAATCCTGATACAAAGCGTTCGCCTTACTATCAAGTGATATGTTGTCATCCGTTGAGAAGTTCTACTGCTTATCTCTGAACATCATCAGATCACGACCAAACTAAAACGAGACGATCCGGAAGCAACCGCCTCTAAACAAAATAAATAATTCAAATCGGGTAAGGAATGACAGAGTTATGGAGTAACAAACAAAACAGACAGTCGAATTAACAACCTCTTCTTTTTGTTAAGTCGGTTAAAAAAGGTGCAAAGTAAGTTTAAAAATTTCTAATTGTGTTACAAGCAAGCGACAAGTTAATTAAAGTTTATTTATACCTATTTGTTACATTACCTGAAAAATAAAGTTTGTTCACGTGAGCGGGACAATAACTGTCATGGACAGTCATATGGTACATTAATTATAAGATATACATGTGAAATTTATGATGACATTGATTATTAATAATTAATTAATTGACAATTATGTGATAGAAATTATCCAGCCAAATTCTTACTGGGGGCTTGGTAAGTGATCAGTATTACGGATCAACCATTTTTTTGGGGAAAATTTAGTATTCAAATTTGATTTTCCTTGATATTTTGTAGGGACCAAAATAATTTTGGAACTTCCAAAAAGGTTAATAGAATCTTAATGTCGACTATACTCACCAAGCCTTCAGCATGAACTTGGCTGCAAAAATTAATGTCACCTTCTTTATAAAGTTCTTAATGGCTCGAAATGGAATAGCAAAAACCTGCGTCAGGCATGCGTCAGAAATGAGACACAGAATGAAATAATCTTGTACAAAAAATGCGGGTCAAGACATTGAACTACCAATATTGAACTAGATAAAGCAAGTGCGACAGCTAAAAGTCAAACGTGCCGTGCGTGCCACATTTTTTGTACCTATGTTACGTCACGCGCGAGAGCAATTTAGTGATAGGAATAACTGTGATGATCACGGAAGCCTGTGGTGATAAGCTGATAATGATAAGACACTCCGTGTCGTCCCATACCATATCTGTATGGTCAGAGTGATCAGGTCTGGCCATACGTTGGTTGTTGTGGGTAGTTGTGTTGCAGTGGAGTTATAAGTAGAAACAGACTGGTAGTTTGAAGGTGGTTTATTGTAGAGAAAGGTGTAGGTTCTCTAGCTGTGATCTCTACGGTAGCTAAGTAGGTACTCAGTTAATAAATAAAGGTAAAACTGACGCACGCACTGGACATAAGTCGGCCGCAACGTAGCAAAATTCCCGTTTGATTGCCCGTACAATATCGATTCTAAAGCGTCGTCGATACCACCGCTATCTTGCCCGCGCGCATGGACGGAGATCTAATAGGTGCCAAGTTCTGTCCCTAAATTTATTTATAAGAACGTTAACATTCTTAAGTAAATTTAAAATACACTTTCTTGTTTTTTTCTACTACAACCATGTTTTCTATTTTAAAATATGACTTTTTAAATTTGAATAATCGAATTATTTACGCAAAGCAACCAACTTATGATCCATTGGACCTCAACATTTGACCCACGTAGTTGTTCTAAGAAAAAACTATTCGGGCATACTTAAAAAATTTGAATGAACTCTTATTTATGTAATTTTTTAAGTTGTATTTCGTAAATAAATTTCATTAAAATAAGAAGATTCTAATCCAATTCTCCATCCATCCATCCATCTATCGTCCACTGCTGGACATAGGCCTTTGCAGGATTTCGCCACTCTTGGCGGTCCTCCTGAAAGAGATGCCCACGCTGGGCAGGTGGGTTGGTGAGCGCGGTGCCGGAACCCTTGCACCAGTGACGCCGCTGCCCGTCACCAGTCTGTTTTTTATAAGGCCCGGCAATTGGGGATGGACATACCGCCATCCATCGGTCCCAGGCAATGGTGGGCCGCCTGGTTTTGCCTGAGAGCTGTTAATCTCTTACTCTCCCCCGAATAACTTCGGGAGGATTTGCGAGTAAGATGGTGGTACCTCCACAGTCGAGCCCGGCATCAGCTCTACCACCTAGAATTCTCCATATTTTCTTAATATCTTTTTGTACCTTTTTGAAATTCTTATTAAGCCACAAAGCACGCTTCTTACCGTCTTTTAACATATAAATGTTTGCAAAATCGATTCGTCTTAATTTTTGTTTAAGTTATTTACATCAAAAGTTCTCTGAATAGAAGAGTTTGTATGACTAGATTAATGGATGTAGAAGAAGTAAAAGAGGCGTGTCAGGATAGTAGCAGATAGAATTCTGTAGTCTCTGCTTACACTTCTGGGAGACAGGCGTAAGTATATAAATGTATGTTATTTACATCAGCTACAAATATTATCTACTTAGTCCTCGACCAAGATCAGAGAAAGGTGCAATTGTGTGAGCCAATCGTATTCAACGGTCTGTGGTATTCGAATTCGATTGTCATATGGCTATTCTACTAAGCAAATAAGCGCGTTTGACAATTGAAATGGTACGTTTTTGGTTGTCAACACAAAACAAGATAATTGTAATCATTTGACAGCCAAAAATGTACGATTTAATATGTCAAACAGGCTACATTTTAGTAGCCCAACCTAAATATTTTTTGTATGAACCTAGTCCTGCCATAAGTTTGATTTTGGGTCTACAAAACTCCATTGGGATGAGTGAAAACGAGTTAAAGGTTGAATTTTTATGCCAATGATAGAATAGATAATGACAATATTTTATTATTATAAGCTATAAATCCTCAAAATAATTAGTAAAACCGCTAAAAAAAATTTTTTTTTTTTCTTGTACGTCCAATTGACGTAATTTGTTCATAACGGTGGTGCTGTAAAATGGCTCCCAACATATTTCAAACTCATTTGTTTTCCAATGTTTATTGGCTTATCTCCAAGAGAAAATAGTCAGCTTTAAGCCTTACCACAAATTCTAATTGTAAGGGCTATGATTGAAAAAGTTATGAGGCGAAAAGCTCAAATTGTGTCGCGTGTTATAAGATGTCTGCTTCGGACGCTTCAACGATAGTTTTTTTTTAATGGTCACTGCTTTGAGCAGCTATAATATTTTTAAAGTGTTTGATTAGCTAGCCAACGAATTCCATTCATTAATTTTATTAGATTCAGTCTGGGATGAAAAATATCCAACTTAATGTGAGGGACAGAACTTTTGGCAGGACTAGGTATTTCCCTTAATAGTATTTTTTTAATATTCTAAAGATATATATTGTAAAGATTGACTGACTTGTAGAAAGTATACTTTATGTATCTATTTTACAAAATAAATATTTTGATATTGATTGATTTGCTTACCCGAATATCCATATGACAATCAATTTTAATAAAATCGCTTTACACAATAGAGAATATGCAGGTCGTTTAAATAAGTAATATATTGCAGTTTTTGTATTTTATTTACTTAGTAGAATTTAATTATGACCATGGGAAACTATTTTATTTTATAGTTTTATAATTATTTCCATTCAAAAAATACAACATTTTGATGAAATGAAACGCAAATGCAAACGCGTCACCATTGGCTAACTGCCTTTTGTGACAAAGTGAGTACATTTCATCATAAAATATTAAGTTCAAAATTAATAAATGTAAAATAAAACCCTCAAATATTTTGTGATAGGTTGTTTTAATCAAAAATTTTCTGTCCATCTTGCCTGGTTTAGCCATTTTGTGAATTTCGTTTTAAATTGTGGTAGCTTAAGTTCTTTATTTCGAATTGACCAGAATACCATAACAGCACCTAATTGTCGATTTTTTTGTAAGGAATAGACTTTTTAAGGTCATATAAAAGTATCCATTTTTTTCTCCTTGAAATACAAAAGAAAATATTGAAAATATTCAGGAACTGAATAAATAGCTTTGATGACGTAATAGTCATGTCATTTAGGCATTACAGGAAATAGGCCATTGCCCACAAGAAAAAAAAAATTTCAAAACCGACGTCTGTTTTTTTTTTTCAGTAATCCCATCTTCAGGTAGGTGGCGCAATTGGTAGCGCGCTTGTCTGGGAAACAAGAGGTCGCAGGTTCGAATCCTGGCCCGACATTAGTTTCTAATTTATCTTTTCTGGTTTGTAATGCAATCTAATAATAATATTCAGGTTTTACCCCTACATTTTTTATGATTTTATTCTTTACTTCAAGGAACTCTCCCTATTGAGCCTAAACGGTATGGCTATTACGTCACATTCCCATTTCTCCAAACTGATTTTCAAAAAATAATTTCGTTGTAAAAAACACCACCTGGAAGTTAAAGAACATTATGTATCTTCATGATTTAGCCTATATTTTCAGAAAAAATATACAAAAGGGCCTGTTACAATTTATGGTTGGTTCGAATTGCTCGAGGTATTTTGTTGAAAAGGCTTAGAAAATCAGAGTTATATTATAACTCGACGGGAAAAAACAGTTATTTCCCTTTACGTAATAATTTTCATACAAATTGGCTTACCATGAGGCTCACCTATAGGGTACTTCCAGTTGACTTAGAAACTTGAAACTCTGATAACAATTAGGTTTTATAGCACACATAGGAAAAATCGGAATATTACCTACCTATTAAGAAATTAAGAACCAACTCAATGAGATCCTTTAGGTACGATACATAGAGTTTACTACATCATAAGTGTCAAATTAGGTTGGGCAATCATAACTGCTCATGTAATAAGTTTGTGTTTTAAATGGTATGTACGTAGCCCTCGGGGCACGAGTCCTCCTCGCACTTGACCGGTTTTTTTTAATTAGAAACTAGCTTTTGCCCGCGGCTCCACCCGCGTGTTATTCGGTTTGATGACATGCTTTTTTCCGGGATAAATGTAGCCAATGTGTTAAGTTAGGGTATAAGCTATATTCATTCTAAATTTCACCCAAATCCGTCCAGCCGTTACAGCGTGAAAGAGTAACAAACACACACACACAAACTTTCGCATTATAATATTAGTGTGATGTGACAACCTGTTAATCTTCCACAGCGATGGCGCCCACGAAGCGATGCTGGGAGAGCAGAAACAAAAGAAACCTCAGATCAAGTCGGCGAAGCAGGAAGCCTCGGAGACGGCCAAGGCTGACGAGTACGAAGCCTTGCAGAGCTTCCTGAGGAGTATCAGCTCCACGGCCACGTTGCCGCCCTACGTCAAGGGCGAGACCTACTCCTCCATTAGGGGAGTTATGAACCAGGTATCGCTTGCAGCTTTCCAACAATCATTTACTATTTTTAAGAGAACTATTAATACCTGTGATGTGACCTTGAAAGTCGAAATTAGTGGCTGGTTTTAATCAGACGTTATAAAAGTAAAAAAATTAAAAATATATATTATAAACTACAGAATACTTATAATACTTAATGATGTGCATTGATTAGAATTTTAAATTTTCATCAATAGGTCTAATGTAAAGCAAATATACGGTTTAGTTAATTAGATAACTAAAACTTGTATTCCTTGATTTCTCTATTTTATGCAGGTGTCTAATTTTAATTACATTTTAGAAGCCCAACCTAAATATGTTTTGTATGTAAATTCCCTTACTATACGGGTGTAAATAGACTGCTACCATTAAATGAAACCACATATTCTACCGAACCTACTGAACCACTTTTCCCAAGAGTCATACCCCCGGACACCCTTAGTTTAGGAAATAATTGAGTTCCAAACAAAAACGCGTGAACCCTAACGCACCGACATACGGGCGAGTTTAGAGAGAGCGTCGTCCCTGAAGCGACATCTGTGAAACGTGAAACGTCGTCCGTGAAATTCACGCGTTTTTGTTTGGAACTCAATTATTTCCTAAACCAAGGGTGTCCGCGGGTATGACTCTTTGGAATAGTGGTTCAGTAGGCTCGGTAGAATATGTGGTTTCATTTAATAGTCGCTCTCTATTTACACCCGGTATATATATTTTTTATATTCTAAAAATAAACTTGTAAAGATTAACTTTGACTTGTAGAAAGTATACTTTATTTATCTATTTTACAAAATAAATATTTTGATTTTGGTATACAAAGAAAAAAATTGAAACTTAATAAAATTGAAGATATTATAACAACAAATGATTTCCCTTGATTAGTTATGAAGAATTTTAGGTATGATAATTGTAATTAATTATTTAGGCGTTCGCAACTTGATTCCCGTCGAGCGACGGAAAGATCAATACGAGACGACTCGAGCGAGTGAGTGAGACGCACGTACCCGGGGTCACCAGCCAGTAATTGTCGTATAAATTGGTTGCAATCGACATCATTTTATTTCAAGAAACCGTTTGTTTTCAATATTTAAATTGGAAGTCTGGGTAAAAACAAATCTTAAGTATTTTTTTATTTTGTGTTTTTAATGCTTATTTTTTTTTTCTTATTCACTCATTCTAAAAGGACATATAAGTCGCAACTGAGGATTTCAAACTCGATGTTCATTGCCAAGGGATTATTTAAAAAAAACTTGGCATGTTTATGTTCGCTGTCAGTGTCAACGGTCACAATGACATGACAGTTGATTTTTAAAAAAATACAAAATGAACTTGAAAGCAGAGGTTTTTAAAGTCCTGTGTTTACCAACTTTTGGGTTTTTTTTTAATCTCTCTATATAATAATGATTTAATTCTGAAAAAAATTTATGATGCTCAGAAAGCCAATATCTCGAAATAGTTTTTAGTTTTGCACCAATTACTAATTTGTAAAGTTGTCGATTTTAATTTTATGACTTTCGCAGAAAGCGTACCTACCTATATAACCACAGTTTATACCATGCTATTACTGAACCCGCTATGGTTCTACACAGTGTGCACTGCGCACGCACTTTTTTGTGGTTCCGTAGCCCGACAAGGAACCCTTATAGTTTCGCCATATCCGTCTGTCCGTCCGCGGCTTAGCTCAGAGACTATGAGTACTAGAAAGCTGTAATTTGGCATGGGTATACATATTAATCACGCCGACAAAGTGGTAAATTAAAACCTCTAAAAAAATTTTTTTATGTGTTCCTCCCCATACACGTAAATTGTGGATGATTTTTTTTTCTCGTCTATCCCATAGTGTGGGATATCTTTGGATAGGTCCTTTAAAAACATAGTGGGTCTGTGAAAACCATTTTTCGATTTAGGGTTCCGTTGGCGAAATATTAAGCTTTAAAGTGTTAATTTTTGTTAGAGTCAAGCGTCCCCCACCCATGCCGGCTAAACGATTGTTTATAGAAATGTGAAAAAATTCACAGAAGTAGTATAAGTAATGAAATTAAAAGGAAAACTATCACAGCTAAGTAGGCTTTACAGGTTTATGAGTACAGGTCGCGCCGAACTTTTGGTCCCCTCTAAACACGACAATGTATGAGCCGTTCTTCTAAATGTATGGTATTAGAAGTTTGGCGCGATCTGTATTAGTAGACCAACTTGTAAAATGTACTGGGCAACTACGAAACCCTACATTGCGCGTGGCCCGACACGCACTTGGCCGGTTTTTTTAGTGTGCGTAACATCGGGGGCGCTACAAAACACGTCACACGCATAAAACTTGCTTATTTGTACACGTCACTGCTACAACCATAGCCAAGTGGACTTCGAGGGAAAAAAAATCTGTAGCTGTAGGTACCGATCACTTACCAAACCTCCAATATGAATCTCGCAGTATCCAACCAAACTCACCTACCAAAAAATGTGCCTACGACTCCCATGAGTAGACTTAGAGAACCAAACAAATTGTAGGAGAAGTCTTTTGACGTTTGTTCCAGTGCCTCATAACATGCGCAGTGCTGATCCTGGCGGCGGGCGCTGGTCATCCCATCGGGTTCTCAGCGGTCGCGCTGCCGCAGCTCAGAGACGAGAACACCACCATGAGGATCGATGATGAGATGGGCTCCTGGATCGGTCAGTACTCAGTATTAGATGAGTGGGTTCTGGAGCTTCGATACCTATTGATATGTGAACTGAGATATTAGTATTACTCCAAATTCACCTGGCGCTCCCTGGACAGAGCAGCAAGCTCCATGACAACCCGTGACAATAAGGAAAGGAATCTGAAACTGAAATGGCGGCATGTACTTGTGTCTGCATTGGATTGTGATAGAGTCAGCATAAGAAATAGTTTCTTTAGTATTATTTTTTATGAGTAACATCATGGACGAGTCCATGGTAACACTTTACTTTTTAATACCTTTTCCGTGTTAAGTGTGTTAAGTCGTCGCATTCCCCATGGTCTATAACACAGAAACCAATATGAGAGCGACGGCTTCTAAAGAACATGTGTTTCAGGAAGAAAGAAGTCGGCAAAGGTGTTATTAAATTACGACAAAAAATAACATAAGCCAGTGAAACAATAAACAAGTAACAATGGATCAACGAAACGGACGGAACGCGTGCAGTAAGCTTTAGCGGCAAATCCAGACCACAGATCCAGACTACCTTTTTTGCATGCAGTACGCAAGTGTGCGACTGAAGACAGACGTACAGTGCGAGTGAGAGGCGACGATTGTTTATGGGCTACATTTTAGATTCCTTTCTTTATTCTCGCGGGTTTATACTATAGGCTATAAGTGGATCGCCAGTACCAACTCAAGGAGGTCCTCTGTAACTCAAATTTAAATAAATTTGTGGGGCAGCGTATTGCACCGCTGATGTTGGTGACCCACTGGAAACCCTGGGCAGTTAGACCACTTCAATGCTTCGGCCGTGGCTTGTCACCACTCTCGTGACGAAACCGGGCAAGCGACTCGCCGTGTTCCGTCATGAAGCCAAACCGAGAAAATATCAGTCATTCGTCCGGTACCCAACTTCCGTAGATTTTGCGAACGTCCCTGGATAGCTGATTACCGCCTCGCCTTTTTTCTTGCTCTCCTTTTTTGGACAAAAGGTCTTTATCTTACAATAAGCATAGTAGTGGCCAAGCGAAAATCATTTAATAAAAAATTTATTAAAACAGTCAAGTGCAAGTAGGACTGGTGCCCTGAGGGTTCTGTACATAATACATACATAACGTTTAAAACACAACCATTCCGCGTATAGGTAGTTATTCTGGATCAACTTGACAGTTACGATCATTTTTCATACATTGAAAAAGCATGTCATATCTATCTCATTTAAAAAATTAATAATGAAAATTTTTTGATTTTTTTCTAAAGCTATAAGATCTTGTCCAACATTATCATTTTGCCTTACTAAAGAATATTTTATTTGATGCGTCTTAGGTTACATAATCGAACATCGTTGATTTTAAGTTAAAAAAAACATAATTCGTAAATTGTTTTTTACAGCATTAAAATTAAAGCTGGTCTTGTAACAGAATAATTAGTCAATGATTCCCTTTAATTATGTAAAGAAGATTATTTAACATAAATTTTATATGGAAAATTTAAAATGTCACGCACACACAGAGCTCAACTGTTTTCCTTAAAACACGTGACCCTTTGTAGACATTACTTGGGTATTTCAAAACCCATTTTCTGCACGTTTTCCTTTAGTGAATGGCACATACCAGCCAGTAATTGGTCTGTGATAGAGATGCGCAGACTAAATCTTTTGAGGGAAAAGAGAGTTATAATCTTTTTGTTCAGAAGATTTAAATCACTCTTATAAATATTTAAATCCCAAACAACTCAGTACCCGAAAAGAAATATATTGAATGATTGCATCAATATACCTCTTTTTTCTTTCAAATGAAGCATCAGATTTTAAGTACAAAAAACGTATTAACATGGTGATTGAAAATCAAAAAAGAATAATTGGATGGTTATTGATAATTTCCTTACTTCGTTTGATTTGTTTACCCTGGCAAAGAAATTAAGGCAGAAAAAATGGTTTCCTATACGGGGAACTATTAATCTAATGAAAATTCAACCGATCATTGCTGTACAACGCATGCGTCAACTTTTCAATAATTGTGTCTCATTTTGATTCATCTAATCCCGCAACAGTCGTCTCTACCTACATCTTGTCATGCTTCTATAAATGTCAAATGATGCGTAGCGTCAGTGATTTAAAGATGTATTTGGGAAACGTATGATTTACTGATTGAATCACTCTTTTTTAAGGATTTACATCTTTTTTACCAATCACTCCTGAGTTACACATGTCTAGTCTGTGAGTGCATTGTCATTGTCATTGGTCAGACGTATCATTGTAATGGTTCCAAAGCATAATAGGCTATCTTCATAATAGTAACTCACCACTTAAAATATTGATAAGATCTTTAGAAATCGCTATGTACGAAGGTCAGCAGGACAAGCTACTTATTGATTGGCTGTTGTTTCTAATAGCGATGCCATAGCCATTATTAAAATTAGTAGTAAGTTAAGATAAGATATTGCTTAATAACATGCAAAAAAAGAAAAAGAAAATTTACAGACAACAAAAAAATAAATTATAACTTTGATTTACATGTTGCAAATTTTAAAATAAAATTAAAAATAATCGCAAGTTATAGGAACTACTGGCGACTGTAAGATTTTGACGTTATTTTATACGGTGTGTTTGATTTTCGAGTTATTTCAGTATTTCGTAGATTAAAGCAATAAAATGTGTGTAAGTAGGTATATGATAATTCAGTACCTCTTCCGTGTAGGTATGTCATGAGTCGGCTATCAGGCTATCAGCTTTCACATTCAGCTGTTATCGATCATTGTTTCCAGTACGTGCGCCCCAGACGACAAAATACTTATCGGGACGGCTATTCTGGCACTTGCGTGCTACGGCAGACTTCGGGTGATTTTAAAACGGATTTTGTACGGATGTGTGTTTAGTTTTTATTGAAAACCTATAATGAGCATTCCTTATATTAGTTTGTATTTGTTAAGGCTAAGTTTCTCCACTTCACATGGTATGGCATTTATCATTACTGTAAACAAAAGTCTAACGACCATTTATTTAAAGCTGATATTGCGAGCGAAAAATGATGCAAGAATAGCCGTCCTGGGCGGCTATTCCGGCATTATTGCGCATGCGTAATATCAGTCATTAGATATTTGTTTAAAGTCTGATAAACGCCATGCAATGGAAATTAGAGTGACTAACCACATCAAATAGAAGCTATAGGATATAAGGAATAATTACTACAAGTTTTCAATCAAAAAAGTAAACACATATCTGTACAAAATTCCTTTCTAAGTCACCCGCAATCTGCCTTCGCAATTTTTACCCACGTGCCAGAATACCCGCCCTGGCGGGCGATTCTGGCGCGTCCGCAAAAATTTCGAAAGTAGAAAAATCAATCATTTTCGTAGAAAATCCATTGTAAAATCACCGGAAATCTGCCGTAGAAAATTTTTTTGCGCTTGCCGGAATAGCCGTTTGATTTGAAAATTCGCTTCCTCGTTGCATGCTGGCACTTTTAATCTTCAATCACAGATAGACTATGATTGACGAGATAATGATAACTTATGTCCTGAATGATGCAATAAAAGTTCAACTACCTACCTATTCAGAACAGAACAGCATATTTTAAAGACTTTGATGAGCGTGGTCCGTGACCAGTTTTATTACAAAGTTTCTAGAGAGACCTTAAAATAGCACAATAGACACGATCATAAATAAATTCCTACTAAGTTGAATGAAACGAACGGTTAGTTTGAACGGCACTGAAAATTTACTCATGCAACCGATTTTGGTATTTATGTGCTTGCGATAAGAAAGGTATGTAAATGACCAGTACAAATAAAAGTTGGTTTTACTTGTTGAATATGACAATAAAAATCACAGCAAAAGTAGATTCATATTGTGTTGTTGTTGACAAATGATCAAAAAGAAAACAATAATATATTGCATCACAATGTAATGGAAGCCCGCCGAGTCGAAGTCAATCAACGTAAAATCATTCGGGTTATTTCAATAACATGGGTTTGTTGTCATATTGGTTCTCTGATTATTTCAATAACATTTGTTTATCGCCTTTTTTATTCGTTATTTAAATTATCGTATTTATAAAAGCATTCAAAAACAAAACTGAGAAACGTCTCCGAACCCATCTACATATAGGGAAAAGTAGAAAACTAAAACAACAAACATTTATAATACACTAGCTTTTGCCCGCGGCTCCGCCCGCGTGTTATTCGGTTTAACGACATGCTTTTTTCCGGGATAAAAAGTAGCATATGTGTTAAGAGTTAGGGTATAAGCTATATCCATTCTAAATTTCATTCAACCCGTCCAGCCGTTTCAGCGTGAAAGAGTAACAAACATACACACACACCAACATACAAACACACACACAAACTTTCGCATTTATAATATTAGTGTGACTAGCCTTTGCCCGTTTGCTCCGCCTGCGTTTAGTCAATCTTTGCCCCGTTTACGGCTTGGGCTTTATTTTATGTTGATAATAAAAAACCGCATCTAAATCCGTTGAGTGGTTCTCGAGTTAAAACGGAACATACATGTAAGGACTTTAATTTATGCAGCCAATTTCTGACTGGAGACTCGTAAGTGCTCAGTAACAAGGTTCGATAACCCTTTTTGTGAAATTCCTATAGATATTATTGTTTTCGTGTTCCTTACAAACGCAAGCCCAGCCCCAAGTAAATTACTATGGCACGTCAGATTTTATTTTGCGAAATCAGCAAAAAGTGTTATCGATCCGTGTTACTGATCACTTACCAAGTCTCCAGTATGAGTTTGGTCACCTTGTACACAGACAGATACACAGACACAAATTCTAAAAAAAATAGTTTTGGCTCAGTCCAATACCAATAACCCATTTCATTTAAAATTTCACTAAAATGTTTAATCTTTCTAATCTCATAATTTCGCCTGTTTGCACCAAACGAACAAGTACAAAATCTGTTAAATCGAGTTAACCGCGTTGTTATTTCATAATATATTACCTAAATTATACTACTTGGTAGCTTAAAGTCCAATAAAGTTCATTATGGTTTCATTTTCATTTCAACACTTTTTTGATAGACTATACTCGTTTATTAGAAAGAGACAGATATAGGAGAAAAAGAAAGAAAAATCTGGTTGCACAAATCAGGTGGCCAGAGTGATTTTCGCATCAAATAAGCATTAACTTATCTATGTTATCATGACTAACTAATAGAAAAATAATAAGTTGCGAGACTTGTTTTTTTTTCAAGTTTTTTTTTTTTGATGGCCTTTCTATTATTCCGATCAAATAAGCATTAACTTATCTGTGTTATGATGACTAACTAATAACAAATAATAAAAAAACGTAATAATTCATAATCAGAAATCAAATTATCATTCGTTAAAAAACGTCCTCTAAATATTCAGGCGCATACGCACGCGCACGCCACCGCTTTAGTACAAAATTTGATAATCCTTTTGAAAAGGAATGAATGATAAAAAACGAATGATAATTTGATTTCTGATTATGAATTATTACGTTTTTTTATTATTTGTTATTAGTTAGTCATCATAACACAGATAAGTTAATGCTTATTTGATCGGAATAATAGAAAGGCCATAAAAAAAAACTTGAAAAAAAAACAAGTCTCGCAACTTAGTTCTTCTACCGTAAAAAGTTGTGAGATCCATGTAAATCCAAGTCGGTTAATTTATTCCCTCCCTACTTAAGGGACCTTCTGTCTTAAGTTATTACGTTAATTAGCTAACCTAACAACATCTAAATATTTTGTTTTAAATAAATAGATTCACTTGGCTATCGCACTAAATACCTAATCTAATTTTATATAATATGTATTATTGCCTACTACTAGTTTACTGCCGACAAACTGGAATGACATGAATTTAGAGCACCTGTTTTCACAGCCTGTATCACCTTCGTCATTTAAACTTGGAAAAATCCTAGCAAAAGGCTTTTAATGAAATAAAACCATTAAGTACCTCCATTGTTAAAATTATACGTAGGTAAGTACAGTGAAGACCGCATCAAGTTAGACACTTCGGACTTTGTACCTATCTTATATTCTTCCCTGTAGGGGCTAATGTCGTACCACATAAGATACTAAGTATACCAGAACACTTTCCAACAGAAAACCAACCCCTAACAGACATTTGCTCTATAAATAAAACTAATTACTTAGAAATTTCCGTTACGTACTTTTCCTGTCGCCTCAACTAAGTATTAGTAGTACTACGTAATAGTTAATGGTTCTTTCACTCAGCAAACCCACACCCTACGAGGCGTGCCTTTTTAGTTTTGACGTTTGAAGAAACAAAAACAACTGGAACCTAATAGTACTTTTTATTGTTTTTCAAAGTATTCTCCACGTAGTTTACAACACTTTTCCATTCGCTCGAACCAGTTATTAAAACATTTATTCCACTCCAAAGTGGGGGTCTTCAATATGGCTTATTTGAAAGCGTCGACTGCTTCTTCACCGGACTAGAACCTTTAACCACGAAGAGTTCTCTTAATTTTAGGAAATGTAATGAAATCGTTGGAGCTTAGGTCAGGACTGTATGGAGGATGGTCAAGAATTTCTACGTTTTCCTGCATCAAATACTCAATCGTTTGATGAGCGCTGTGTGAGCTTGCGTTGTCATGATGTAGGATGATGCGTCGCTTTGGGTTAGATTTCCGAAGTTCGGCGATGACTTGTGGTATACAAACTGTGGTATACCACTCTGCATTAACCGTTCTACGATCTTCAAGTGCAACTGTCACAACATGCCCGGTTTTCACCACGAACGTAGCCACCATCTTCTTTGAAGTGCTTCGAAAGCGGACAACTTTTGTCGGCTTTGGTTCGTCTTTGAAGACCCAGATTGTGGATTGTTGTTGGGAATCAGGATCGTAGGCATAGATCCAAGATTCATCACCACTGATAATGTCGTAGACGTGATTTGACTCTCCTCGGTTGAACCTTTGAAGAGTTTTCTTACACCATTTGACGCGAGCCCTCTTATGATCTTCGGAAAGCAAATGCGGGATCCAACGGGAAACTAGCTTTCTCACACCAAGCGCCTCATGCAAGATCTTCTGAATGGTTGTCCCTGAGATGCCTAATAACGCCTCTATCTCCCGATATGTCACATGACGATCTTCGAGGATTAGATCTCTCACAGCAACAATCTCATCTTCAGTGAAGGCGGATTTTGGACGTCCTTCACGAGATTTGTCACGAAGACTGGTATATCCACGTTGGAATTCTAAATAGCAGCGTTCGACAGTCCGCAGACATGGAGCTTCATCATGGAACACAGATGTTAGCTCTTTGGAACACTGAATCCGTGTTAGGCCTCTTCGGAAGTTATAGAAAATGATTGCACGGACATTTTCCTTAGTAAGATTCATTTTCGTACGTGACCTGACAGATTCAAAACAACGCTGTGACTAAACAATTGCATTAATCCTAATTATTTCAATTGTTTTGAAATTCTAAATTCACCAAATTTGAATATTGAACAGTTCTAAATTAAAAATTGGCGGCAAATATGTAAACGACAAAACTTAAAAGGCATGCCTGGTATATTGAAGAATAAGAGGAGTGTGACGTCTTCATTCGCGACCTTCTGTTCATGGTCGTGACACAGCAATAAAAATCGCAAAAAAAATCCTGACACGTGTAGATATACGCCCTCACTATAAAAACATATCCATATTTATACATTTTTGCAAACGAACGAACAAAAATTCGCGCCGAAACCTTGCATCAACCAAGTACAAAAACTTTTAGTACCTATGTAACACAGACATATAATTATTACTAAGTAGCAGACCAAACATAAGGATTAAATAGCGTGGCAAGTATCCATACAAAAAATAAGCTACATTTAGGCTTC
Organism: Ypsolopha scabrella; assembly: GCA_910592155.1. Taxonomy (NCBI): domain Eukaryota; kingdom Metazoa; phylum Arthropoda; class Insecta; order Lepidoptera; family Ypsolophidae; genus Ypsolopha; species Ypsolopha scabrella. The sequence goes on along the minus strand of OU342975.1, from coordinate 16,755,326 downwards.
ATGGTACAAAGAAACGTATAAGAATGTGTTGTTTTGGCTGGCTTATGCTTGGAACATATTTGTTAATTCCTAAACTGACCTCTAGAAACTGTTTGGAAACCAGCAATATTTATATTTAAAAGAGCCCGAAGTTCACTGAGCTAAATTTGCCACGCGTTTATAACACACATTTAAGCTACATGGTACGAAAACACGTATAAAAAGAGTTGTTTTGGCTGGCTTATGCTTGAAACATACCTAAACTAATCTCTCGTGTATATTTTGTTTGGAAACAAGCAGTATTTATATCTAAAAGAGCCCGTAACTCACTGAATTAAAATTGCTTCAAGTCGAGTCTATGCGTTTATTATTAATGTTTAGTCTGTATGTCTGTGGTCTGCTACAATATTATACGTCTGTGGTATGTAATAAAAGAAAATAATAAAATTTAAAATCCCGAAAAAGCGTAATAATTTTGACTAGAGAATATACTTCGTCATTGCCTTTCAACATTCCTGCAAGATTGTTAAGAGAAATAAATACAATACAATCATTCAACCCACACGCGATGATGTTCATTAAATATTCTCTAATTAGCTTTTGCCCGCGGCTTCGCTCGCGTCGAAGTGTCTTTTAAAACTATTATCGAAAGTTTTCGGGTTGGCGGATATTTTATCAACATCTCTGGGTCACTAAAGGAAACCGCATCCTAATCCATTGAATGGTCTGAGAGACCTAAATTTTATTTAATATTTCGCAAATATATTAAACTAGCTTTTGCTTGCGGTTTCACCCGCGTTGAATTAGTTTTTATGTACTCCTATTAAATCAGTCAATATTTTTCGGACACAGCTGGTGAAATGTGTGTTTTATGCGCCTCTGTTTCCCATTTTGTATATGTCTCTTTTATATCTTGTCCATGGGAATAAAGGGAAAAAGTAGTTTTTGTCCTATTCTAGATCTAGTGCAAAGTTTCAGCCCAATCGGTTCCATAGGTACTGCGTGAAAGGGTGACACATCACTTTTCTATATAAATTTGAAAGCTCATTTTAATCCCATGGGAACTGATGTATGGGTTAAAAAGTAGCCTATGTCCTATTCCAGGTCTAGAAATACATTCATGCAAAATTTCAGCCCAATCGGTTCAGTAGTTACGGCGTGAAAGAGTAACAAACATCCATCCATCCATCCAAACCTTTGCATTTATAATTATTAGTGGGATGGGATCACAGACTGTATTGTCGATCCCATGATGTACAGACATGACTTTTTTAATTATGTTCTTTAAACTTAGATTATTACTTTACTTAGATTAAAGTTAATTTCGGCTTTTCCGAGTGCTTGTAAATTTTTGAAACTTTTTTGTTATCATGACTAGCCTTTGCACGCGGTTTCACCCGCGTTTGTTCAATATTTGTTGCCCCGTTTTCGGCTGGGGCTTTATTTTATGAACATCCCTTATATTATAGCTTGTGTTGACCAGGGTCACTACGGTGATAGTAAAAAAACCGGACAAGTGCGAGTTGGAGTCGCCCACCAAGGGTTCCGTACAAATTAGTAAAAGTTAAAAAAAAACTACAAAAAGATTTGGTAGTTAAAAAAAAAGTACAAAAAGATTTGGTCACGTTGCTTAACCTCGATGATTTTTTTATGATTTAATTACAAATGTATATTTTTAAGAGTTTTTCTTATACCTTTAGTATTAGACGCCGTCTAATGGACGGTATTACTTGCCAAATTTCATAGTTTTAGGTCAACGGCAAATATCCTATAAATTTTGATTTCCTTGAGAGTGTCGAAATATAGGTTTTTGCGGCATAAACAGCCATATCTTTTTTACGTTAACTTAGAAGTTTGATTTTTTCACAGCTTCAATGGACTGTAGACTTGAGTTTATGGTTTTATCTAGTGATTCCTAGACAGCGAAGCGCTCTTTTCTCTAAAAATTGTTATTCAATGGCTGTAAAAATGTATAATTTATTGCCAGAATATATGAAGACATTGCCGGAACCATTGTTTAGGAGAAAACTGTTTAGCTGGCTCATTGACAGAGGTTTTTACACTGTCAAAGAATTTATGAATTATAATAATTATAAGCATTAGGATAAAACTTAAACTGAAAAATGTATATAATAATACTATCCTGACATTAGTTCAATGAAATTGTTATGACATGCATGCCGAGATTATTAATAATTGTAAAGACATTGTAATTTAATTGTATTAAAGTATTTGTATACCTCCTGCAGGTGAAACATGCTGAACTGTTATTATATTTAACATCTTTTGTAAACCATGTTTGGAACAAATAAATATTTCTATTTCTATTTCTATTTAATATCAACTTGATACCTCAACTCGTTCCCGAGATAAAGGTCTTCACAGACGGACGGACAGACGGACAACAAAGTGATCCTATAAGGGTTCCGTGTTTTCCTTTTGAGGTACGGAACCCTAAAAAACGGCATCCAAATCCATTAAACGGTTCTCGAGTTAAAACGGAACATACAAACAAACAGATAGGCAGACAGATAAATAGCCAAAAATAAAATGAAAAATTTTGAAGCTCAATACCAATAATCCATTTCATTTAAAACTTCGCAAAAATATTCGATGTACAGATACGACTTTTTTATAGTAATACGTTTTAAAGTTGTTGCATGGCACTACATTTGTGGTTTGACCTCAGACCAAATAAAAAGTCAAGACTCTATGTAACGGGTGAAGCAGGCCAAAAGTGAGACAGTCTCGTGTTCGTACACGGCTTGAAACTCACACATGCGCAATCTGTCTCAGTTTTTACTTGGCGGCAACACTCACTAACCGTACGGTCCGAAATAGAATAACATCGCTAAAATCGATTACAAATGAATGAGGTGAATGGCAAATAATCCATGAAAGCAAATGTCTTCATTCATTCATTCATTCGTATGACTTTTGTGGCTCACGCTTCGGAGGTGAGACGATGAGAGCGTTGAACGGAATGAAATGTCAAAAATTATTTTCACGCCATAATTTCAGACAAATTTTTGGTAAGTCTTGTGGAACATCTCGAAATGGAAGAATTTATATTTGTGGATGTGTTTGTGGAGTCGATAAAAAAATATATAACGTATTGTATTCTGTGTTAAATTAAGAGGTTATGAGGTATCTTTTATAAAGCGGTCCGAATCATGAGCTATCTTTCACATCGTTTGCTAGCTCACAAATTACGGACCATTCCTCGCTCACACTTGAAATCATTCATGGCTTTCAGCGATATAATTCTATTTCGGACCGTACGGTAAGTGCACACATGTTTACGAAACCGGCTCCACGTCAATGTTGACAGCGCTCCGTCTTGAGTTTTTTTTTTGAGGGTTTGACGTAAATGACGCTTAATGACACAATGGCATGAATGACGCTTCAGGGAGTGTATTTTTGATATACCTACTATATGATAATGATAAGTTAACTATCTACTAAATACTAATACGTTACATATATAAATACATGCCTAACTCCGCCCATTCGATTAGGCCTGTTAAGAAGAAGGGCAAGAAACTTAGCAAGATCATAAACGGTGACTGTTTATGTAATTTTATCGCATTTTTGATACTTTGCCATTACTCTGGCTTGTATGTTTAATTCATACTGTGTGCGTTGGATTAAATTCACGATCAAATCTTTTTTCGTTTCAAATCTGAGGTGTTTTCACTATAGTTCCACCACATCAACCTTTAGGCCTCAGCCTAAAAAGGTTGATGTGGTGGAACCAGAGATCTCAATCCAGAGTGCATTTGGAGTCCGAACTCAAGAGGAACTCAATCTTACAAACGTCACTCTAGTATGGGATCACGTCGCTTTTTGACGTTTGTAAGATTGAGTTCGGACTCCAAATGCACTCTGAATCTCAGCTTTAGATCCCTATTACACAATAAATCACTTCAAAACGCCAATATCACTTCGAAACGCATAACCAATTTTAAAGAGACTATGTTTTTTTCACGGACCCTTACCTTGATCTGAACCTCCTTACAACATAATACTTTATTATTACGAAATAAGAAATTTAAGATAGTATTTCCACAAAAATTCGAAAATTGGAGGAGCCTTTTAGTTTTAATTTATTACATAACTATATTTTGCCCGCGGCTCCACCCGCGTGCTATTCGGTTTAACGACATGCTTCCGGGATAAAAAGTAGCCTATGTGCTAAATTAGGGTATAAGCTATATCCATTCTAAATTTCATCCAAATCCGTTCTGCTGTTTCAGCGTGAAAGAGTAACAAACATACACACACACACACACACACACAAACTTTCGTATTTATAATATTAGTGTGATACCGATGTTTCTTGTAGTAAGTACCTGTTTTTTTATTGACTCGTCGCTGCATCATCATTATTTTTTGTGTTCATTTACTATTTCCGTTGTCTACCAAGCTTTATATTATTATCAAATTATTTGTACACTATACGATACGAGGCAGAGCTGAGATGAAACATTGTTTCAATAATGTGATTCCTTATCGTACCATGGTTCTACAAATAAACATTCTTTGAACTTTAAAAAGATTTCCGTATTGAGACGGAACCTAAGAAACTCGGAAAATCACTCGGAGGAGCGTTCAAAAATGGACACGAGTAAACGAACCTTACCTGACAGTTGCACGAAAGTGTTTTGAAACGCTTCGGAGTACTGCGAAAATCACACAATCAATCAATGATTGGTGCAACCAGATTTTTCTTTCTCATGTTCCTATATAGATCTGTCTCTTTCTAATAAACGAGTGAAATTTCGCACTATGATCGCACGTTCTGAAACGCTTGCAAATTCTCCTCCTGTAAGTAATGATGGTGGGATGAACTATGTAGTAAAGTAACAAATTTAAGACGCAGTAGGAGAAGCCAATTTAAACAAAAGTCAAGATCAATTAAAACGAGGCAATCAGCTTAACGATGACAAACAACCGTGGACAATGTTATAAAACAATTCGCCAATTCGGGGTCAAGTGTAATAAAAACAAACTAGTTTTAACTTCAACAATTCGCTGACGACATTTTGATAATGACGGTTTGCACATGCTTTGAGTTCTACAGAGATTTGTTTTTATTATTGTCACGTTTTTGAGGTATACATATGTATATACCTATATACTTACTTACGTTCAGATGTTATGAGATCAAGGTTGAAGTATAACTATAAATAAACATGAAAGTAGGTACATATTTTTTATTTCTGTGTATGTCGTGACCCAGATCATAGAATTTAACATTTCATAAAATAGTCAACTGTCACTGACCAGATCATTAAATGTTCAACGTTTAACGATTTGCTCAGCGACGTTTGACTATTTCATGAGATGCGTTAATTTCATGAAATGGTCGACTATTTCATGAAATGTTCGACGTCGCCTCGCTCCGCTCCGCTTCGCTCGGCTCCTGAATATATTCAGAAGCAACCTAACACGCTCCTCCTCGGAAAAACTATAAGCCGCATCGCACAAACCTCGGACCAAGTTGGTCCGAGGCACAAACAATAACAAAGCGCCATCAGCGCCGCCAGTGATGAAAAAATGTAACTATTTTACCATGTGATCATTTTGACCAGATTATGAAATGGTCTTGTGTTAGTTGATTATATCGTCAAACAATCTCTATTTATTGATTTGGTCAATCCATATAATGAAATGGTCAACAAACAGTGCAATGGTCAACCATTCAATTCCATGATCTGGTCACCACATGTATATTATGTCGTCACCATTTTGTAGAATTGACCATTTCATGATCGGGTGCAATTGTGTAAGCCAATGGTATTCAAATTGATTGTCATATGGCTATTTGTTTAAGCAAATTAGCCCGTTTCACAGTTGAAATCGTACATTTTTGGCTGTCAAATGAATACAATTGTCTTATTTTGTTGTTGACAGCCAAAAACGTACGATTTTATTTGTCAAACGGGCTTATTTGCTCTGCCGAATAGCCATATGACAATCGAATTTGAATACCATTGGCTTACACAATTGCACCTCTGATCGGCCATATTATTAAATATATTAAAACTAAAGGGCTTGCTCCTCCAATTTTCGACTTTTTGTGGAAATACCTACTATCGTAAATTTCTTATTTCGTAAAAATAAAATGAACCTAATCAAAGCATTTATTCAGTCGTATGGGTACATAATATGCACTTAATTAATGTGACTTATAGCGTGTGAATTCTAATATAAAAAACAATATAATAATTAATTTTCCTCTGTGGGGGAAACACAGTAAAATTCAACTTGCCTTACTTACTTAAATTTAAGAAAATAATGCACTTGCATAAATAAAAATATTTGAATAAATAATTAATGTACTGCAATCTATACCTATACTATCTACCTATATATATGAATATAGGCTGAACCAAACGAGTGACCCCTGGAGGGAAAGGACCTAAAATATTAGAGATAGCAAATTTTACTTAAACGAACTTTTATTTTATTTTTAAAGTTAAGGAAAACTGCATTCAAAGAATTTAAAAAAATCAGCGGTATAAGCCGGGAATCGAACCAGAAAAATGTAAAAAAACAGCCTGTATTTTTATGATACTGATCGAAAGGGTCAAACATATGAACCAAATTCATCGAAGTAACACAGTATCGTAAGTTAAAAGAAAACCATGAAATTTTACAATTTAATAAGCAAACTTTTAAAGATATCCCAAAATTCAATATTCTTAGTAGAAAAAAAATATTTTATTCTTTGAATGCAGTTTTCCTTAACTTTCAAAATAAAATAAAGGTTTCTTTGAATAAAATTCTTTCCCTCCAGGGGGCATTCGTTTGGTTCAGCCTGTATACTAATAAAATAACAAAGTAGTAAAAAAGTGTCTGTACATTGAATATTTTCGCGAAATTTTAAATGAAATGGGTTATTGGTACTGTACTGAGGCCGAAAAAACAATTTTTAGAATTTTTGTCTGTCTGTATGTTCCGTTTTAACTCGAGAACCACTCAACGGATTTGGATGCGTTTTTTACTACGGTAGCGTGACGCTGGTCAACACTTAGGCTTTAAGGTGTGTTTATAAAATTACGCCCAAGCCGAAAACGTGGCAATGATTGAAAAAACGCTTTTAACTCGAGAACCCTTAACGGATTTGGATGCAGTTTTTTTATCATCATCTTAATGACCCTGGTCAACATATAGGGTATAAGGGGTGTTTATAAAATACCACCCAAGCCGAAAATGGCGCAGATATTGAATAAAGGCGAGCGGAGCCACATCTAATAGATTTAATGACATCAGACCAATATTAATGCTCTATAACGCCTATGTTCGAAGTAAATTAGAGTTCAACGCAATCATCTGGGACCCACATGAGAATAATTATAAACTCATGCTGGAGAAAGTCCAACGAAAATTCGCGCGATATGTGTACAAAAAAATGTATGGGTACTATCCCTACTTATTCCCATCTATGTTTGTGGCGGGAATGGTAGGAATGAACACCCTAGAGCTGAGACGCAAACTGGCGCTAGTAGTGCACTATTATCTGCTGTTACACAATAGAGTTGATGACCCTCCCACGCTCGCGGGCTGCGCGCTGGCGGCGCCGGACAGGTACGCTATGCTGCGGTCGCATCATCTCTTCGCGACGGGTGTGGTTCGCACACAGCATGCTCGCTACGCGCCCACGTTCCATGCGTGCACTCTTCTTAATGCGATGGCCAACCGTAATAATGAATTAGACATTTTTAATATAACCCTTCCGGCATTTGTTAAAATTTGTAAACTATTTTTAAGCTTATAGTTATTCATTAAATATTAGTTCATAGTATATTTAACTTGTGAGATGGTTTTTACTGTTAATAGGTTAAGGTTCTGCTGTCAAATAAATAAATAAATAAATAAATGTAAAAGGCTAGTACAAAATATTTTACGCAGTCGGTAAGAAACGAGTATCGAGATCAAAACTCATGGTCAGGGGCGTAGCTACCGCCGTATTTGCCGTATCAATTATACGGGGCCCCCGGGCCACGGGGGCCCCCAAAGTGTGTAAGGAAAAAGAATAAAAACTTTCTAATTTATTTTATTTTACAAATGACAAAATTCTATAAAGCAATTCCTTTTTTTCCCGCCTTAAGCGTGCGTACAAAAGTTGGCAACACTACATCGTTATGGCGGGCTGCGGGACTTCCCCGTTTTACTTACTTCATCTTCAACTCAGCGGGGAATCCCCGGGAATCCTTCATCGATATCGCGATGTACGTGTACGTTGTTGTACTTTGCATTGGATGTTAAACCACGGAGTGCAGTGCACTGTTTATTTACGCGCTTTATATAAATGTGCATTACATTGTAATTCAGTACAAACAATATTGTTCTTCTGGTTTAGCAGTATTAGTAACGATTTGTAAAAGAAATGAGTGAAAGGAAAAGAGATTATCCCAGCGGCGCTGAGAAAAGAAAAATTAAACAGAAAAGGGACGAGGTTATAAAAAAAGTGCCCAAAATTTCTTCATTTTTTCAGAGACAAGATACTGTGAGTTATTTAGATTGGAAAGGTAAGTACTACACTACTACCCAACCCATTTATTAGGGGCCCGTAGTGATAAACAAGGAAATCTTTTAATTTCGGTCTGTCCATCTGTCCGTCACAAAAAGTTGTCTCCCCCCTCGATTTTCACAATTATACTGTTTTTAGAGTTCCTTGCCTTGATTAAAAAAAACAAAATTCTAACTTATCTATAGGATCGATTTGTTTTGTTGTTTGTTTATCAGTCCGTATCGTATCGTTAATTGCGTGTTGAGAACTTCAGATGTGCAGACTCGCTTTCGGGTTCTCGTTTTGTATGGCCACTACACTACGCGCTGCGTTTAAATAGCACGCAGGTGTATAGTAATGCACGGACGGGCTGCAGGTGATTTTGTATCTACTAATAGGTACGAGCACAATCCGCGTAGAATCTGTGTGCGTCTGAACTGAACACTCTCTAACTGTGACCCTTAGTAACGTTATTTATTTATATATAACTCTTTTTAGTTTAGTATCAAAGCATTCGTATTTATTTTTTAACAATTACTCGTTTATTTTTAGATTCTTCTGAAGCATGTTCTTTGTCACATATCCATCCGGAAATAGAAGAAAGCCAAGCACATACTTTATCGGATATCCATCCAGAAATCGAGGAACCCCAAGTCAACGATTCTGATATATCTGCAGATAATGCAGATTGTAATATAATTTCATCAGATAGAGGAAATTTTGGTGACAATTTAACTGAATGCGAACGAAAAATAATTTTTAAATTGGGTCCATTTAAACCACAAGGACCATTTCCAAAAGTTTCAGAAAATAACCGACCTTTTTCCGCTTATTATTATTCATATTTCAATCAGGCAGGCATAAACATTATAAGACCATGGTTATGTTATTCTAACGTTTTAAACAAACCGTACTGTCACTTCTGTTGGTTATTAGCAGATCGTCAAAACAAATCGTACTCCTCTGCTTGGGTTAACGGTGTTTCGGTTAGAAGCAATTTCACACAAACTATTCTTGACCATGAAAAGTCACAGCAGCATATTAGTGCCTCACTCTCTTATAATAATTGGTTGCAAGGAAATACCATCGATACTCTATTGAAAAGTGAAATCGATAGTAAAATTACATTCTGGAGAGATGTACTGCATCGTATAATTAATGTTATAATTACTTTAGTATCTTGTAATCTACCTTTGAGGGGGCATGATTCTGATTCTGGCAATTTTATGGCAATTTCACGTCTGCTATCTAACTATGATGCAACTTTAAAAGAACTTTTTCTAAAACCGAAAGGTGAAATAAATTATTTAAGCCCTACGATTCAAATCGAAATTATTAGTTTGCTTGGTACTAACGTTAGGAACAGTATTATCTCAGAAATTAAAAAAGCTCCATTTCTGACAATAATTCTGGATACAACACAAGACTTGTCAAAAATTGACCAACTATCTGTAGTTTTTCGATATATCTCGGTTACAGAAAATGATGATAATGTGCCTAAAGAAATAAAAATCTGTGAGTCCTTTTTAGGATTCATAGCAGTAACCGATTGCAGTGCTGCAGGTCTGAAAACTGTCATTTTAAATTTGACTAAAGAATATGGAATTGATTTGACTGAATGTAGAGGACAGGGATACGATGGAGCAAATGTTATGTCGGGTGTGTATGGAGGATTACAAACCCTAATAAAAGAGCATGCTCCAAATGCCGATTATGTTCATTGTGCTGCGCACGCTTTAAACTTGGTTTTGAACGATGCTGCAAGACATGTTCGTGAAGTATCGACTTTTTTCGATAATTTAGAAAAAATATATACTTTTTTTGGCAATAGTATAAAACGCTGGGCTATGCTAAGTGACGATTCATCTGAAAAATATTTGATTACCCTTAAAAAGGTATGTCCTACCAGATGGTCTTCTAGGAACGACGCTTTATTAGCAGTAAAGAAAATTTTTTTACTAATCATGAAAACTTTGTACCAACTAAATTTAATTTCAAATAAAAAAGATGAAAGTGACGAATGTAAAAGTATAATTAATATTTTAGAGAGTTTTGATTTCTTAGTGCTCGTTACATTTTTTTCTTTACTATTTGAAATTATTAATCCTGTTTCTAAAGCTCTACAGCATGAAAATAATGACTTACAGAAATCTAGTATTTTATTAAGTAATCTTTTAAATAGACTGTGCCAATTAAGAAATCAGAATTTATTTAATAGTTTGCTAAATGAATCCAAAGATTTAGCAAAAAAGTGGGGGGTAACAACTGTTTTTAAAAACAGTAGGCGAAAGATAACGAAGCGTTTTTTTGATGAGTTATCACAAGATGAGAGAATTTCCGACCCGGAATCCTATTTCAAAGTCAATGTATACTATTGCTGTTTAGATATATTAATTTCTCAAACTAAAGAAAGATTTCAGAGCCTTTGCAACCTGAGTAGTATATTCGAAATATTACAACCGGAGAAACTCCTATCTTCTTCAAGCGAAGAGATATTAAACGCTTCCGGAAAACTGTCTGCTAAATACAGTAAAGACATCTCACTTAATCTTTGTGACCAATTAAAGGCTCTAAAAACATGCTTAAATTCTGAAATTAAAAAAATTTATTCCATTAAAGAACTCATTGAATTATTGCTAGTAAAATTCAATAGTCTTGCATCCAGTTTTCCCGAGGTAATCACAGCATGCTTTTTATTCTTGACCCTTCCAGTTACAACCGCAACGGCAGAAAGAAGTTTTTCAAAATTAAAACTAATAAAAAATTACTTAAGAACTTCGATGGGACAAGAACGGCTGTCAGACATCATATGTCCATAGAGGCAGAAACTTTAGAAAAACTAAAATCATCATCAGCCATAAATGATTTAATAAATCAGTTTGCCGATAAAAAGGCAAGGAGAGTGAATATTTAAAATTCGATTTTTATTTGTAAAATGGGTAAATTATGTGATAAATAAATATTACTTCTCACAATATTTTTTTTCTTTTGTGAAAAATCTTTACCTCCATATAAGGGCCTCCAAAAAAATTTTTATACGGGGCCCCGACAAGGCACGCTACGCCACTGCTCATGGTAGGCCTACAGTAGAAAGGGCGCACGTGAGTCGTCACTTCGCACAACTCCCCCCGCACCCCTCCCTCGTCGAAGCTCTACTGTGATATGATAAATTGATAACGTCGCTCCCGCCTTCTAATTTTGAACGGGCCCGAATGTCGTCTTCGAGCTAAACGCGCTATCGTTTATTTCCAGCCAGTATCCACTCGGCAGCCACGCCCCTCGGCTCCATGCTCTCTGGCCCCATCATGGAGGCCATAGGTCGGAAGCGCACGCTGCAAGCGTCCACGTTCCCGCTGGTTCTGGGCTGGATCCTCATTGGAACCGCCGCGCGCCACTCCCTCATATTGCTGGGCCGGGTGGTCTGTGGCTTCGCTGTGGGGATCATGGCGGCACCATCTCAGGTATGTTATTGATCTTGAGATCCAACCCGCCACCACGCCCGGGACTGGGGGATGCTAAAGAGTTGATACTTTAGGTTTTATTTATATGACGAATTGAAAGCTCCCAGAGAGGCAAAGACTATTAGATGACATTATGTTTTACTAACTCTATGTATGAATTAAGTGCAGGAAAACATGTGTCGTCAAAAGTAATTTTAACTTAGATTGGAGAATGCCGACTTTGCTTTGAAAACCGCTTTTTGGTGCTTACCTATATTTTACTAGGGATATAGCTAACTTTGCAATGACTTAAGATTATGAGCAAACTGATCATCATTTTCTCGTGTCTGTGGTATATCCAACTTATTTTTGTTAAAAAGTGGAGATTGCTGGCTTTACTTGTATACCCCTTAATGTACCATAGTCGGTAGAATATTATGTAATTTTGCATACAACAAGTTACAATGAGCGGCAAAATGCGAACAAGAGGCGAATGCAAATTGGCAAATACCCAATGACGCAATAGTATAGTCAAGCAACTTGCTGGAAGCAAGTAATACTTTAGTTTGATAAACACTAAAGTCGTGTCTGAGCATTAAAATTTTTTCTAAATTTGAAATTGTATTTATTATTATTAGTTATTTTATTACTTACTAGTGTTCTACTGAAGCCAAAACTATTTACTACAATTTTTATTTGTCTGTCTGTCTGTATGTCCTGTTTGAAAACTACTCAACGGATTTGGATGCGGTTATCATCGTAGGGACCCTGGTCAACATACAGGCTATAAGGGGTGTTGATAAAATAACCGCCAAACCGAAAACTGCGGATGGTAATTTTTATACGCGTCCTTAAAAGATATATACAAGCATCACAACGGTTTATGAGCGGTGACCTTGACTGTCATTGTTTCTCTATCGCACTTAGTAATTTTGTGCGCGAGTGAACACATGCGCTAGTCTCCCACCACTTCCGCCGAACGCTCATAACTCGTTGCGCGACTTTTACATTGATTGAAAGACACTTCTACGAGGGCGAAATCGCGGGCAAAAGCTAGTAAATTATATTAAACCAATATTATTTTGTGCTGGAAGCGAATTAGTGAATTGAAGGTAAAAGACAACGAACAACCGTAAAATTAACTTCCGGGAGCGAGTCCACTTTCTCAATGAAGAAGCTCGGTCGACTCGAAACCGAAAATCAACTTTCATTACTCGTACCAAGATCTGTAATTGAACAACTTAATGTCTCGACTCATTGGCAATTTTATGTCTCGTAAAAATTATTGGATAATTTACGAACAAATTAATGTAAACTTCTTGGACCAAGAACCGAACTCGTAGTAGCAAGTAACAATATGATACCACCCTGTGATACTACCCATGATGATTTAATTATGTATAATTCAATAATTGGCCCCTTCTTATTTTCACCAATATTTACGATTCGAAAACCGTTTCGACGAATATAGCTTTCCTTTACTGTTTTTATCACACTGCGGAAGTTTGTGTGTGTGTGTGTGTGTGTGTTTGTTACTCTTTCACGCTGAAACGGCTGAACGGATTTGGATGAAATTTAGAATGGATATATCTTATACTCTAACTTAACACATAGGCTACTTTTTATTCGTAAAAAAGCATGTCGTTAAACCGAATAACACGCGGGCGGAGCCGCGGGCAAAAGCTAGTTATAAAATAAGCGTAAGAAGCGATGTCTTTCATTTGATCTCCAGTGACGTCATAATCACACGTTTCCATAGAAAAACTCATCCTAAAGTTAGGCTAGGATCCGACCATTAAAGCCGCGATTCCACCATCCGATTTATCGGGATCCTAACTAGAATCCTAACTAGGACGCGCGTAGAAACAGACCGTCTTAAACGCGATTACACTGTCCCATAGTTGGGACGCATTGACCTCTCATGAACTACTAGAGACACAGTCTCTAAAAAAAGTTCGTCAGAAAATGTCCGAACGTGCGACGTGCATAGTAGCAAAAATGCTTCAACTAAATTTAGACGTTATGTCGTTAACATAAGATGCAATGTCAGTTGTACGAAATCGTTATTCCAATTCGTCACCCCATAGCGGTGACAAAATGCATCGCGGACACTTTTTGAGCGAGATTGTGAGGTTAGTTGTTTATGAGAGGTCATTGTTGGGACGTCGATAAATCGGATGGTGTAATCGCCTAATAAGATGTCCTCTTCCTGTGAATACTAAAATGCTTATAAAATCGGTTTAAAAGCACGGAAAAATTTAATATTGAAATTACATTCCTAAGTTGATATACTTATTCCAAAAATTAGACAAAAGTGGATAGACGTTTGAATTCGAACCAACCATAAATTGACAAGCCCTTTCGTATATTTGTTATGAAAATATAGGCTAAATCAAAAAGATATATAAGGTACTTTAACTTTCTTTAACTTTCAGGTTGTATTTTTTATAACGAAATTATTTTTTGAAAATAAGTTTGGAGAAATGGGAATGTGACGTAATAGTCATACCGTTTAGGCTCAATGGGGAGAGTTCCTTTACGTAAGGAATGAAAAAAAAAATACGGGATAAAATAAAACCTGAAGATGGGTATACTGAAAATAAAAAAAAAACAGACGTCGGTTTTGACATTACTTTTTTTTTCTTGTGGGCAATGGCCTATTTCCTGTAATGCCTAAATGACATGACAATTACGTCATCAAAGCTATTTATTCAGTTCCTGTAGATTTTCATGCATATCTTTTGTATTTCAATGAGAAAAAAAAAGTACTTTTATATGACCCTAAAAAATCGACAGTTATAGTCTGTCAAAAAAGTGTTGAAATGGAAATGAAACTTTAATGAACTTTATTGGACTTTAAACGTTCAAGTAGTATAATTTAGTTAATGTATGAAATAACAACGCGGTTAACTCGATTTAACAGATTTTGTACTTTTTTGTTTGGTGTAACCAGGCGAAAGAATAATGGTTTCTACAAAATTAATTTCAACACTTTTTTGACAGACTGTAGGTGCTGTTATGGTATTCTGGACCATTCATATACCGCCATCTATCGGTTTCAGGGATGGTGTGACACCTAGTAGGTAGTGCCTGTTTGAGAGCTAACCTCTCACTTCCCCGAATTATTCGGGAGGTTTGTGAGTAAGATGGTGGTACCCATGGGCGTATATAAGGGAGGGGGGTTTTAGGGGGTCCGAAAATAAATAGCTTTTTTCATTTAATAAAGGATAGTCACGCTTATTTTAAAATCTGTATATTAAAACCGTGAGGGAAGGTATTCATAGAAACGGTTTTCGAATCGTAAATATTGGCGTAACAAAAAACATGTTGTCATGATGTAACTATAAGTTATTAACATCATATCAAACGTTTGAATCTAGCCGTTAAGTTTGAATTAATTAGGAAACTATTTTTTCATAGGCTTTATTTTTGCGTAAGAACTTTTGATATTAACTTAAGGGGAAATGGGCTTTGGGAAATGCAACTTTATAAGTACACGTTTTCCAGAAAACCAGATGCAAATACAGAACTGAAAAAAATACATATTATTTTCGAAGATACGAGAAATATTTTGACTATCTTGAAATCATGATTTGATTCTTTCACATAATGGAAAAAAAAATCCTAAAGAGGCCTCTGAAATTTGTGTTTATCACATTTTATGCCTGTCATGTTGATCGTATCATTAAAAAACTTGGTAGGAATATTTTGTTTATGTACATCTTTTGACTACAAGATTTTTTTAAATAATTTTCTTTTATGGTAAAATTCAGTCAGATTATCGCTTACGTAAAAATTTTATACTGTCTTCTAACTTGCTCACTCGCGCTTGACTGTAGATAAGTTCGTCCTGTACCCTCACAACATATTTTTCCAATGCACACTTTACCTTAAAGACTTATTACTAATTAGACATTTCTCTACAGGTGTACCTAGGAGAGATCTCAGAACCACGGCTTAGAGGTCTCCTTATTGGGACTCCATTCGTGGCATACTCCTTAGGAGTGCTTTATGTCTACGCCCTCGGCGGAGCAATGCATTGGCGGAACGTGGCGTACCTCTCCACCGTGCTGCCTGTGTTTGCATTCGCAGCCTTATGTGTATCACCGGAGAGTCCAACTTGGCTTGCGAGACGAGGCCGATTCCACGAAGCGATGGCTGCTATGGCCAGGCTGCGTGGTAACCCTGACATTGTGAGTAGCAACGCCCCCCCTTTGCTTATTTTAAAAGCCTCGGAATGAATTGTTTTTCTCACGGATTATTGATTCTCTTTATGCTTGAACCTTCTGCTTCATTTATACTTTAACAATACCAATTTTAACTAGTATTAACTGATATTCAATTTTGAGGATTACTTAATTCTAGTTTTTAACCGACTTCAAAAAAGGAGGAGGTTCTCAATTCGACAGTACTTTTTTTGCGTATGTTACTCCTTAACTCTAGCAAATCTTAACCGATTTGAATTTTTTTTTGTTTGGTAGAGTTTGCTTCCAGATAGGTCCCATTTTAGTTTGGTTGTGATCTGATCATGGACTTCAGAGGTATGCGGCAGAACTCCTCAACAGATGACGGCATTCAGTCGATATTGAGGCAAATATCTCCGGCATTTCGTAACCGATTTGAAATATTTTTTTTTGTTTGAAAGAGTGTGCTTCGAGGTAGGTTCCATTTTAGTTTGGTCGTGATCTGATCATGGTCTTCGGAGATAGGCAGTGGAACTCCTCAATGGATGACAGCATATCACTCGATATTGCGGCAAACACTTTGTACCAGGATGCAGATTGCAGGATGTTACTTGGAAATTGACATAATCCACCTGACCTTCGATCTTGGCCTCATCACCATGGAACTCCTGAACGGATGACAGCACATAACACGAGATTTCGGCAATTACTTTGTGTGAGTGTGCTGATTCCAGAGTATTACTTGAAAATTGACAATGTGTCCCCTGACCTTCGATCCTGGCCACATCACCATAGAACTCCTGAACGAATGACAGCACATAACTCCAAATCGCTTTGTGTTAGTGTGCTCATTGCAGGATATTACTTGAAAATTGTCATTATGCCGCGGGACTTTTGAATTTGAAACTCCTCAAATGAGGCAATCAGAGTGCTCACTGTAGTCTACCCATTTTTCACAATTTAACTCGTCAACACTAAAAAGCATGAAATAAATAAACTTTTAACAAAAAAATAACAACCGACTTCAATTATTATAGCAGCCATTCACTAAAAAGTTTAAAATAATTATTTTCGGACCGATGGTACCAAAATAACACCTGCCGACTTCTTTCTTCCTGAAACATATGTTATCTAGAAGTCGGCGCATTCCCCATAGTAAACAACAGAAAAACCAATAGTAGAGCGCCGACTTCTCGAGAATGATTAGTTAATTCTAGTTTTAACAAAGGCATTTAATAAAAACTAGTTTTAACTAGGGAAAACTAGTTCTAACAAAAAAGGTTTTTTTTACTGTAGATAACATGTATATTGTAGAACTGAGCATATCATTAAGTATGAAATCAGCGTGCCAAAGTTATTCCGCTTCAGGAATAAATAATGTTATCTATATGTTGTATAATGATGTGCGGAACGAAGAGTAGGTATGTTAGCGTTTTTCATGTAAATGGATTTGGGGAGCCGAGCGAAGCGAAGCAGACTGAGGGGACACCTGCAGTTCAAACAGAATTATGATATATGCCTATTTTACGATATGCCACCAACGACATCTTCAATTACGTTTGTTGGTCATAGTAAATACAAAACTAGTCCATAATTACAAACTGAGAATAGAAGCATCCCATTGAAAACTTCTGATCGTTGAGCTTATATCGCGACATCATGCTGTCGCAGCAGTGCGAACCAATTGGCGATATATGGACTGGAACATTCTTAGTTTAATAAACACAATCAGTACAATGCAATGGCGAGCCTTCACTCAATAGTCTTGATTGTTCCGATTCTGCATAAAGCAACTGTCACATATATCATGCATTTTCTTTAAACGCTCTCTTTTTATTTTTGTCCATTATTCACTAAAGTGCGAGTCGGACTCGCCCACCGAGGGTTCCGTTATAGACTATATTTTTTATGATTTAATAACAAATGTATAGTTTTCAGATTTTTCCCTATACTTGTAGTATAAGACGGTATTACTTGCCAAATTTCATAGTTCTAGGTCAACGGGAAATACCCTATGAATTTTGATTCTCTTGAGAGTGTCTAAATGTACATTTTTTGCGGCATAAACGGCCGTATCTTTTTTCACGTTAACTTAGAAGTTTGATATTTTCACAGCTTCAAGGGACTTTAGACCGGAGTATATACATACATATATGGTTTTAATTTCAACTCGATGCCTCCACGCGTTCCCGAGATAAAGGGTCTTGACAGACAGACGGACGGACGGACAGATAGACAACGAAGTGATCCTATAAGGGCTCCGTTTTTTTCTATTGAGGTATGGAGCCCAAAAAACAGCAATATTCAATATTTTCTTGATTTACCGCACTGCTCGGCCGCGCACTTCTTCGGATACGAGTATGTTAATATCTTTCGTTGCGCGATGGACATATTGCGTCACTTCAAATTCCAAGAAAATTACGATCTACAAAGCCACGCCATACAAAAAGCGTAATTTGGTGGAATGGCTCTTTAGGGGCCATTGTATTAGGTTAAGACTGTTGTAAGCTAACGTTGCTTTTAAACGTCTTGAAATCTGATAAAGTAGGATTGGGACGACTTGGAAATTTAATCTACACGCTTGAGAAAAAAAATTTACTGTACAGCCTTCTTATTTAGGTTAAAACTTCATCTGTATTGGAGGAACTAATATGCAGAGACACATACTAGAAGTCAGATGAGAATCTACATAATACTTGGATTTTCCACAGGCCCAAAGAGAAGTATATGACCTGATCTCAGCGCGCGAGAAAGAGAAGGCACGTGGTGAGATGACCGTCCCGTTCTTCGCGACGATCAGCCGTCTGCCGGTCCTGAAGCCTCTCCTGCTGATCAATGCCTTCAACATGCTGCAGATATTGTCCGGAAGCTATATTGTGATCTTCTACGCCGTTGATATTGTCAAGGACAGCGGTGGTTCCATGGATTCTCATGTGAGTATTATACAAAGGTTCCTATAAGTTTATTAAAACCTCATGTAGTACAATTAAGGTGAAGTGGGCATTGAAAAAATGTGCCGTGAGAGTGCTGGAAGAACTTAATTAATTCGACCGCGAGTGGGCAAGTTAGACATAATATAAAACAGATATAATCGCAGATATAAAACGTGATAATTAGATTTTTAAAAAGATTTCTCATATTTTCGAAAACAATATGTATATTTTTTTCAGTGATGAAAACATCTGGTTTTCTGAAAAACATGTAAAAAGTTGCAATCCCAACGCCCACTTCGCCTTGATAAAACATACTTGGCTAAACGTATCCCGTGCATTCAAAGACTAGATGAATCTCACAAGGCATTTGACAGATCAAAATCAAATCAAAGTATTTATTTTTGCAAAATAGATACATAAAGTATACTTTCTACAAGTCAAAGTTAATTTTAACAATATAATATATCTTTAGGATATAAAAAAATATATAATAATACGGGAAATAAAATATACACCTGCATAAAATAGAAATAATAGGACAAATCTTATGTTAAGCCTCCTGTCCTTGTCTTTTTGATAAAAAAAGAAAAAGACAGAATGCATTCAGTTTAGTTCTGTCAAATAAGTCGTGTTACACCGAATCGACACCAACATCTTATGTCTGACCCTAGAATATGAAAAAGGCCAGATATTCGAGGGTTCTTAATATTGGAAAAAATATATTTGATTTATTGATCTTTTATCTAGGTGATCTACTTTTAAACAATGTACTAAGATTTATGTTTATGTTTTCCACCCTCTTTTTTTGGTTTTCAAACGTTCGTTTCCAGAATGCGTTTAAGAGATCAACTTTATTTTTTTTTTATAAAATAAGTTATAGAAATATAAAGGTTTTCTACATAAATCCAGTATTTTTTTCCCTACAAAATATTTCAGTATTAGCTAAAAACCCTCCGATCTGCTGTTTCGCGCGTAATTATTAGTATTATGCGTCCTAGACAAATAGGTCAATTAGCTAACCAATAATCGCCTCTATCAAAAGCTAATAAAGTATTTGACATTGGCCTTTTTGTGGTGGACGGGTATTAACATTTTTTCCTAGGGTATGCCATACTCTTAAACCTTACTTTCTTCCAGTTGGCAGCAAATGCAACGGCCTGCGTACGACTGGTGATCACGGTCGTCGCGTGCATCCTACTGCTGCGAGTGACCCGACGAGGCTTGGTCCTGGTCTCCGGTGCCGGCACTGCCGTCTCTACCCTCGCCTTAGCGTTCGTACTCGCCCGGAGCGAGGACGCTGGCATAGTTACCCCTATCCTGATCCTAAGCTATGTCGCATTCAATACGCTAGGGTTCTTCCTACTACCCGGTCTGATGGTTGGAGAATTACTGCCGACTAAAGTCAGGGGCTTGTGCGGAGGTTACATTTTCTGCCTTTTCAATGCCGTCCTCTTTGGATTCACCAAAGCATACCCTACTATGAAGAATGCTATCGGCATCAGTGGTATGTTTGGACTTTTTGGAGCGTCCTCCTTGTTAGCGACTATCGTTTTGTTCCTAATGCTACCGGAGACTAAAGGTAAATCTCTATTGCAAATAGAACAGTATTATCAAAAGCCCAACATTATGTGGGTGACGAGAAACAAAACGGCCGCTGATAGCCAGAATGTGTGAGCGTGATTGAGTGAAGTAGTTTGTGTTTTGAATTATGTTAAAGTGGCTGTTTATGTGTGTACTTAAATGCAATGTTACATCCATGACTATAGGCTGTCCGAGATATCATGATGTGAGTGGCAGTTCAAAGTTGACAATTACAGTGATGTACCCTAATGAAATATAATCGATTTCTTTTAGTATCGAGAAAGTTAACAAGGGCTATCAAATCGATTTTTTATTTGATTGATCTTTGATTATCCAAACTACTTTTTGTTGATTAATAAATTAATTGAATTAAACGAACCAATAACGCCAGAGCTTGAGAGTTCAAAGATTGTTTTTTGTTTTTTCGGCATTTCACCAATAACAAAACTATAAATCAACAAAAAACTGTAACAAACATCAAAACAAATAGATGATGAAGATATAAGATGGCCGCACCGATTCATCGATGTATTTTCGATTATGTAGTGTCCGTACCTATGGGTTGACGTTCCGATCCACGCATCAAGTAGCAATCTTTTCTTTGATAAATTTAACGAATACACTGAGATTTTAGTTTCGATTTATAGAGGCATTAGTTATTGTATTTTTGCAATAATTATATACATTATTTCTAAAACCTATTATTTTCTTTTGTGTCTAGGTGTATGTAGTATGGTGTGAGTAGTTTAAGTGAAACGGAAAATTACGAACTGTATCATGATATTTTGGACAGCCTCAGCTATATCTTTGATATATACGTATCTACATATTATACTTGTCTCTGTGATGCGGTTGGGAACAATTTCCTTTATCTAGGAACAGAAACATCCATCGCACCCCGCGCTATTAGCCTAGGTGTAAAAAAAACAAATTGTGTTATAATTATAATGATCGTGAAATATTCACAAAGCTAATTATTATTACCGATATATTTGTCTATAGACAAGTTTGATAAATAATGTTTTTGTCAAAGACAATCCGTTTTATAGTGAATTTTATGGAATGCATTTAATGACGTATATTTACTGTGATTCAATTAATGGTGATTGCACTTGCACTAAATGGATATATGCAAGTGGTGTATGTTATACAATTTCTTATATAAAAACATGTGTTAAAAATACTAATCGAATGCTTATATTATATATAATATTAAAGGGACGATATCTTAAACTGTATTGGTATGAATTCTAATCAAAAGAATGTGTCATGAAACCAGTTGGAAACGCATTTTGGCCTCAAATCTCAGCAGTGACCAAGTTAAATCTAACTAGTATATGTATAATAAAACATAAAACAATACAATATAATATAATACCCATAGCTCGACTGTGGAGGTACCACCATCTTACTCGCAAATCCTCCCGAAGTTATTCGGGGGAGAGTAAGAGAACAGCTCTCAGGCAAAACCAGGCGGCCCACCATTGCCTGGGACCGATGGATGGCGGTATATCCATCCCTAATTGCCAGGCCCTAAAACAGACTAGTGACGGGCAGCGGCGTCACTGGTGCATAGGTTTCGGCACCGCGCTCACCAATCCGCCTGCCCAGCGTGTGTGAGTATGGGCATTTCTTCCAGGGGGACCGCCAAGAGTGGTGAAATCCTGGAAAGGCCTATGTCCAGCAGTGGACGAAACAGGCTGATGGATGGATGGATGGTGTTTATAAATCTTGTGCATGATTTACAAATTTGAATACATACATATACTAGGTGAAATTAAATCAACCGACCAAATTCATACTGGAGACTCGTTTAGTCATTAGGAACAAGGATTAATGACCATCCAGGGGAAATTTGAAAAGAAATTTTTTTTGCCCCGTAGTTCCTGCACTAGAAATTGTACTTAAACTAAGTAGTCCAACCAGTAAAGGAGCAAAAAAAAAATATATGATAACATATCTTACGCCAAGTTAATTTAACGAGAAACGAGGCCATGATTAATAAATATAAAAAATATAATGAGGTCACAATCGGGAGATTTATTTACGCACTTTTTCGGAAAACGAACAACGAAAAAAAAATTACGCTGATGCAAAAAAAAAAATGACAAGAGCTTAACAAAATTTATCGTCAATTTCGTGCAGCTAGCTGACTTAACGTTTTCCAGAATAAATCTATTTATAATAATTGTATAAGATATAGAAGGTTCTTAATCTGTGATTTTATAAACGACCAAATGCTATGCATGGTATTCATTTAATAACGATTTCCTTTTAACTGGAAATAAGAATAAGAACAACATTTGCAAGGGACTATGCGAAGTTCGCAACTTTATTTTTGACCTTTTCAGAGAATACCAATCATAGACTGGATTTCTCTAATCCATGATGGGATCAGTTTGTGTAAAAGTTGTTTGTATTGATAACAACTAGTTAGCGGGAAATAGGTTATCGAATTAATTCCTAATATTAATAAGTTCTGTATAGAAAATTCCAGAATGTGATAATGTGAATAAATATTTTTAACGGAAAACACTTTGTTTCAATTGAAATAGAAATAATATTGAAAGATCATCGAACCATTAACCTTCCCTCAAATAACACGAAACATGTGCAAAAAACCAGTTCAAAATTGGTTCAGCCGTTTTAAAGATACAATTAAAGGTAACAATCGAGTGCACAAACATATCAAGAAAAAAACTTGGTGTCATTAGAATATTGATTGATATATATGTTCGTTTATTTTCTAACTGATTTGTGTTTCAAATCGTCTGTTTTTATGTAGACTAATATTTTTATATTGTTTTTTTATTATTATTTTGACATTTCTTTTTACATATTGACATGAACATTTTATAACTTAAACTTAGCATTTATTAGTTGATAATTTGACTATAAAAAAGTGATAAACTATATGAGACAGGTAGACTAAGATAAATATTTTTTTTTCTTCATGACACAATTTCCTTCTGTCTTTTATATTTTTATCCTTTTTTAATAATATTGTTTTATATAAGTAAAAAAAACTGTAATAGTATTAAGCCATATTCAGAAAAAACATACTGATTAAAAAGACATGATCTTGCTAAGTTTCTTGCCCCTCTTCTTAGCAAGATTAATCGAATGGGCGGATTTAGGCATTATATCTATTTATAGTTTATTTATCTATTAACTTATTTATTCATTGCATTATGTAGGTATGTATATACAATATTTGAATTTTTATTTATCAACTTATTTATTAATTGCATTGTGTAGTTATAATAATATTCTTATTCCAATAAGTCTTTATTTTATGCATGTGTATAACTTTAGTAGCCCAACTTAAATATAGTTTTTTATATATTTCCCGTATCATATTTGTTTCATCATAAAATATTATTTTTATACAGATTAGGTTTGACATGTAAAACGTATACTTATGTATCTATTTTACAAATAAACAATTTGAATCTTTGAATCTTGAATCTTTGACAACATACTTATGTATCACAGGCGAATATCCACACTACATTTATTTATTCCGTGCTCTTCGCTTTGTCAAACATTTCCATAAATCTCAATACGACAAAAATATACTTGGCTGATAGGGAGTTCTTTATGGAAAGAATTAGTTGGATGGAAAAGAAGAGCAACGAAGCGGTCTTGCAGATTGTAAATGAAAAGCGAAATTTGATGAAGACTATAGATAATAGAAGGGGAAAGATGTTGGGTGGGACATCTGATACGACACTACAATTATATCAAAAACATAATTATTGAAGGAAAAGTAAATGGAAAAATAAAGAGAAAGAGAACATTTTCACAATAATAGAAAAATATTAAAACTACTTGTACGTTGCTCCACTAGTATTTAATTAAGGATGATCACGCTACCGGTTTCATCGATTTATCGACATCTTCAGGCGAAAACAATAAGGAAAAACATTAAATACAATTATATACGTTAAATATAAAATAACATGCTCGACGACTAAAAAAAAAAAACTTTTGGTGTGGAAGTGAGCTGTGAGCGCACTGCGGTCTGCCTAAGTGATCGCCTGGGAATGTGGCGCTGCACTCGGTTCTAGGTGCAATAATATGTATTTAGCTTATGCAATTCCAGTTCAGCCATTTTCAATTATTTTAGACCTTTTTCACGTTTGTTCGTACTGGAATAGTTAGGGGAACTATACATTATTTTTTGCGAATAACAGTCTCCAATGCTTTTTAACAACTTATTTTAATTGTTATTAACTTAAACAAATGTTCATAAAGACATTAATTTTAAATGCAATTATTGGAGTAAGGTTTCAAGTCACCATGTATAGATAATATCAATGCGTGTCTGGCAGCCGCTGGTAGAGGTGGGGCCGGGACGCGCAGCCGGGACACACGTGCAGCGTGCTCGAGACCGTCACCTCACACTCCCAGCAGTAGTGCTCGCGGCATCGGGAGCAGCGGAACACCTGCCATCAGGACCAACTATGAGATACTCTCTACACTTCGGACCAGCTTTAACTCAGAGGCGTGCAGTCCATATAGGCATACAAGCACTGCCTACCCTAGACTCAGTTCAACGCTTTATAGTAAACACAGTCTATTGGCCAGTAACAACGCACGGTAGAGCGCAGAATGACCTACCTATAATAGGCTTGTAGACAGGGTAAACAAAATATTATTCTATTTAGTCCGTCATTTAGATTATCAAAAAATATTGGATACGTATTTTTTTCTTTTGTCAATCAAACAAAAAATGACAGAGATAAAGCGCGTCAAAGTTTGGGAGTGGGGGAAAATGACGTCACTTCTAAGTAAAATTGTACCTAGATGTGACGTCACGCGGAACTTCAGCGGGCTATATCTTCATCAATGTTTGTTTAATTGAAAAAAGAAAAAATACGTGTCCAATATTTTCTGATAATCTAACTGACGTACTAATGACTTTTTTTTAGTCATCATGCCTATTCATCCTTTACAAGGATCTATTTCAATAGCGAAAAATTTAATAAAAATCGCATATCGACGAATTAAAAAATGAAGCCAACTTCTGCGTACACAAAGTCACCTTATACTCACAGTGATATCATCAGGGACTTTAACAAGGTCAGTTAACAAAGTCACTGTGACCGAGACAAAAACCTGACTGTAGCTGGTTTACCCAGTTGTCATGGGACATAATCAATCAACTGAGTGTGGACAATTTTCCCAAAGACTTTGGATAGAAAAGGAAGTATTGAATAACTGAAATTGAAAGGAAGTAGGATTACTAATGGTAATTTTAAGATATAGCCACATTCTGCGAGGGACAAAGTACACAAATTCACAACACACTTACATAATTTTATAACGTAATCAAAGCAGTGGCGTAGCTATCGTAGGGCTGGGTGGTGCAGTGCACCAGGGCCCCGGAGCTCAGGGGGCCCTGGTGCACTAATTTTGAAGGCCAATATAAGTTCAAGCTACGTGGAAAGAGAGGGTGAGGGCCCGATTCTTTCTCTATGCACCGGGGCCCTTGTCCACCTAGCTACGCCACTGAATCAAAGGATGTTACTTCATTAGTAACTCTCTGCTTAGAGCTAACCACTGTTAGACCAGTGGGAATTGAACCATTGGATTTAAAACAGGTGATCAACTTACGTGTCTATCGAGGTCACTAAAAGAGCGCACACACCCGTAGCAATACTGTGCTTGACCTTCGTTCGGCAGCTCTTCGTAAGATTCTACTGGGAACAGGTGATGGTACGATCTGTAATACAAATACATACACGGTAAATCTCTTCTCTTCTCTATACATATAAAATACAACGTCTGTCTGTCTGTTCGTTCGCTTGTAACTTGAGAACCACTCAATGGATTTTGATGCAGTTTTCACTGAAAGATAAAGCATTTCTTCGGGAAGGTTTAGGGCTATGTATCATCACGCTATGACAAAAGGGAGCAGCGCAATGAGAATTTTAGTGAGACAGTGAGACTAGTGTGAATATAATTTTTTAAGCCAGCGAGAAAGGAACAACACTTCCATCATTGATATAGAAAAAAAGCACATTGTTGTATCAACTGATGCCGGGAATTAATTTGTGTATACCTATATAAATATTATTATACTAATTTATAAACTAAATATCGTGTACAAAACATTCCCTTTTCCCACGGGAAATAGAGTTGTATGAAAATTCCTCAAAACAATGTTTGTCCGAGGAAAATCCCTTTGATTAACGTTTTAGAAGAAGGTTATAAGCTTTTCGGTAACACCGAAAGAGTATAAAAAATACTGGCTAGTTATATAAAAATCGACAGTCAGATTATGCAACTTTACACATTCCTCACAACTTGATACATGCTACACAATGTATTTGCTCTTAGTATAGTTGAAACGATAACCAGATCACTAAGCTCGCGCGATTTGTCATTTCCCTCGTTAGCGCTCGGACTATACTGCTCGACTAGAGAATAAATTTCCTTTCCATTCGATTTAATAAATGAATATATTAATAATTTCCTTTGCAATCGATTTAATAATAAATTTTCCTAACCTGGCTAAATGTGGAGCTGAGGCAAGCGTGAGGCCGCAGGTGCGGCACTGGGCCGGCAAAGAACAGTACTTGCTGCGGCATTGCGGGCAGAAGTGTCCTTCACCGCACACGCCCTCGCCGTCTTCCACGTGGCTGGAAATTAACAAACATCTTTATCAGCGAGCGTTCTGTCAGGTCTAGGAGCAAACTGGTAGCTTTCTAAACGACCCCTTTAATTAAATGTCTAGATGTCTATGATGATCTAGAATGTCTTTTTACGTGCCGTTGTCTTGATTAATCTATCAATTATACCCTCAATACAGTCGATTTGGAAGGCTTTAATTTTAGAGCAGGGCTCCATGTTGGGGCCTTTGTTGTTCTTAATATACATCAATGACCTTCCTTATTTAGTTAGACTTGTCTGAGATAGTGCTATTCGCTGACGATACGTCAATTATTTTTAAAGAAATAGACATAAAGATATCCTTGATGATGCGAATGCAACTCTATCTATGATTCTTAATTGGTTTACAGCAAATAATTTTGTTTTAAATGGGAAAAAGACAAAATGTATAAAATTCACATTACCAAATGTAATTCAAGTAGATGCTGATCTACTTTTGCAGGGGTCCAAGCTAGAGTTAGTCAACGAAGCGAAGTTTTTAGGCATTACGATAGACT
This sequence comes from Ypsolopha scabrella, assembly GCA_910592155.1. Classification (NCBI taxonomy): domain Eukaryota; kingdom Metazoa; phylum Arthropoda; class Insecta; order Lepidoptera; family Ypsolophidae; genus Ypsolopha; species Ypsolopha scabrella. Next base: position 16,727,516 of record OU342975.1, on the reverse strand, counting down.
CTCGTCTTCAGTGGGTCCCCACATAGAAGGCCTTTGTGGTAGACTAAGTTCAGCCGCATAAGAGGTTAGACGGATGAGGAAAATTACTGATGAGGATACTGCTACTGGTGTACTTTAATTATTTTAACAGCATTGTGTCATATGGTATGTTGCTGTGGGGTAGAGCTGCGGATATAAACGCAGTCTTTGTTTTGCAGGAGAGAGCAATGCGGGCTATTTATAATATGAAGTATCGTGTTTCATTAAGTGAAAAATTCAAAGAAATTAATTTTATATTTTTACAGTTCCTTGTGAATTTATTTACCAAGTCATTAAATATATCAGAAAAAATATCGATACTTTCTCGAGGCTCGGTGAGCATCCCTCCTAGACACTAGGAAGAAACATAAACTGGCTTTTCCAAAAATTAGACTTGCAAAAGTAGGCACCTCTTTTGTAGGACATGGGTATAAGCTTTTACAATAAACTTCCTTAGTTTTCCAGAAAATAAGTTTAAATTATAAATTAAGCAGGGACGCTTGAGATAAGCATATTATAAACTCAATGACTATTTAGACTGATCTAGACGATAGTGACGCTTGGTGTCATGAGAATATCGATCTTGGCCATAATACTACTGTTCGTTTATTTTCTAACTGATTTGTGTTTTTCAAATCGTTTGTTTTTATGTAGACTAATATTTTTATATTGTTTTGTTATTATTATTTTGACATTTCTTTTTACATATAGACATGAACATTTTATAACTTAGCATTTATTAGTTGATAATTTGACTTTAAAAAAGGGATAAACTATATGAGACAGGTAGATGATGTTTTGCTTAGTATTTTATAAATTTTTTAACTTACTACCTCATTAGACAGGTAGACTAAAATGTATTTTTTTCCTCATGACACAATTTCCTTGTCTTTTATATTTTTATCCTTTAGTTATTAAAGTTAAACACCTTGTTTAGTATAATAATTTTATATAAGTTAAAAAGACTGTAACCGGCCAAGTGCGAGTCGGACTCGCGCACGAAGTGTTGCGTACCATTATACCTATATATAAAAATGGCAAAAAAAACATGTATGTTGTATGGGAGTGCGCGGGTCCGACACGCACTAGGCCGGTTTTAGTATACTATTTTAACTATCACGGTTCATGAGATACAGCCTGGTGACAGACAGACGGACGGACGGACGGACAGCGGAGTCTTAGTAATAGGGTCCCGTTGATTACCCTTTGGGTACGGAACCCTAAAAAAGATAAAAAAGACATGATCTTGCTAAGTTTCTTGCCCTTCCTTATTATTATCTATCATTATGTATATTTATAGTTCATTTATCTATTAACTTATTTATTCATTGCATTATTTTAACAATATTTGATTTTTTTACCTATGTTAGTTTATACACTGGGCCGCAAAGAAAGCGGGTCGGTAACAAAAACCTCAACAACTTCTAAAGTATTTTAATTAGCTTTATAAAATAAAGACTGTGTTATAGACAATTTTATATTGCTTAAATAAAAGTCAAAGAAGTTCAAGTTTATGAAGTTCATTTTAAATAAAAGTAGGTTAAATATAAACATTAAAAATACAATTTTTCGAAAAATGTGCTACGGTATCAAATATGCAATTTTCACACATTTTAGTATTTCGTATTGCCACCACGAGCTGTTAATACAGCAGTTATATGGTTTGGCATGCTTTCCACTAGATTTCTGAGCCGATGCTGAGGAATATTCTCCCATTCCTCTCCCAGTGCTTCTTTTAGTTCACGAAGTGTGATTGGTCGGAAATTTCACTGGCGTACACGTCGTCCTAGTTCGTCCCAGGCATGCTCAATGGGGTTCAAGTCTGGGCTGCGTGCTGGCCACTCCATGCGTGTAATAGCGACATCTTCAAGGTAGTCAAACACTATCCGAATTTATTAAAAATGGGCCAACATACTCATTTAAGATTTCATTCGGGTATCTTTCTGCGGTTAAGAAGCAAGCTTTTGGAAGAAATTCCAGCCCACACGTGCATGGAGCCTCCGCCGTACGGCACTTTCTTTTCAATGCAAGCTTGGTTATAGCGCTCTCCTGGTCTTCTGTAGACTCTTTGCCTCCCATCGTGCGTGTATAGCATGAACCTCGACTCGTCCGAAAATATTACTCTTGGCCAGTCATCCAGAGTCCAATCCATGTATTCTCTTCAGCCTTCAAATTTACTCCATCATGACGCCGGCACACTGTACACGTGCAAGAATTGCTTCCTCCAGCACGTAGAAGGTGATTTTTGACTTCAGCAGCCGTTTGAAATCTATTCCTCAACATTGTTGACACCATATAGCGATCCTCCCGCGCTGTTGTGCACCTTGTTCGGCCTGTTCCTGGTCTAGGAATATTGGATCCAGTCTCTTCAAATCGCTGAAGCACTCTTTGAACGGTTGATAGCGACACACCTACAGTTCTTGCTGTATAACGCTGACCGCGCCCGACTTCAAGCATTGTCAGAATTCTGGTACACCCTTCAGGGGTTAGCGGCATGTTTTTAACTGAATTTAAACGGAATATTGAATTTCTGCACAAGAAATACCATATTTATATGACAGAATAGAAATAAAAGTAAAACAAATGGTTTCAAATTTGATGTTCAATTTTTAAAATCGTCTTTATTTTTTATTTATGGTTTTTAATACAATCACCAAAAAGAAATGAAAAGGTTTTACTTCTTCCTACATTTGTAACAGAATAAACTTTAATTTAGTCTTCATTTCATAAAGCTAGTTCCAGTATTTTATAAGTTATTGAGATTTTTATAACCGACCCGCTTTCTTTGCGGCCCGGTGTATTTGGTCAGACACTATATTTATTTATGGTTTATTCAGTTTATTTATCAACTCATTATTCCAATAAGTCTTTATTTTATGCATATGAATAACTTTATTAGCCCAACTTAAATATATATATTTTTTAATATATTTCCCGTATTATATTTATTTCATCATATAATATTGTTCTTATAAAGATCAGATATGACATGTGAAATATGAAAATATGAATACTTTATGTATCTATTTTACAAATAAACATTTTGAATCTTTTTTTAAATCTTTTAAGACTATATTACGAAGTTCTTAATAAATTTAAGTTTTGAGAATTTTCTCCCGCAGTTAGCTGAAAACGCAGAATATACAGATCTGCAAAGCAATGGAAATATTTGGGAAAACAAACTTCATATTTCAGTATGCGTGTATTATATATATATTTCAGTTTTTTTTTATATTCTTAATTTTATATGTTAACCGACGCTGACCACCTCCTGGGTTTGATCGCCCCGAGCGTTTAACCAGCTCCCCCTACATCCGGCACTGACTCTGGGTAAGGCCATAAGATAGGTTGAAAAGCGCGAGGAAACATATACAGGTACAACTCACCACATACAAACAGTGATGGGCGGGTCGGCGTTGCTGTTATCAGCGGGCAGCTCGTCTTGCGGCGTGCTGTGTGGGAAACCCATCTTGACGAGCCCCGCGTCGAGGGAGCGGGCGCGCGCGGGGGGCGAGGTCGAGTCCAAGAGCAAGGAGCGGTAGTGCACGTCATCCAGCACTACCTGTTAGATCACAAGAATGGTCCATTACAAATACGTTGACGGTGTATACGGCAGTCAAATTATGAAACTTTACTCGCACTTATATACAATAGGTACAATACGTAGCTTCATTATTGCTTAATCGTCATCATACGCTCGGCGTACGCTTGTTTGTTGCCATTGGCGTGATTAGAATTTCTATCTGGGGGTACCTACAACTCATGAAGCCATCAAGAAATGACTGTTCTCGATTGTGTGATCGTAATACGATAAAAAGAGGTACCCTCCATACACCGAAATTACATGCAAAGCCATAAAAGGAACATGACACCTATATTTGTGGGGGGGAGAAGGTACCTACCTATACAGCGTTCCGAATAAGGATAGCAGTGCTAAAACTACTCACGCCCATGAAGCCGTTCCGAGTGGGAAATGGCGTCCATCAGTGCATAAACTTATGATCCATTCGGAACTCTTTTAAACACGACGTGGATGATGACGCTTGTCAGTGAACCAAAATTTTAATAAATTTGATAACGTTACGTAAATACCAACAAAGGGTATACTTTACCTACGTGTTATGCAAGAGTTATTTGCGCCTCATTGAGAGCAATAATTACGTGTTGGTTTGTTCTTTCGTCAAAAATCCTTTTTCCTGGGTAATTATTTGGTACTATAAACTTAGGTCCAAGAAGCGAACTAAAATGTCTGATTCAACGTTTAATATTAAAGTTTTATACTACGAATAACTTATTTTTCAAATTGCCGCCGGCTGGCTGTTACTTTTGATAGATCACTCATAATGCTAACGCTCAGAAGCATGGGCGATGATAGCACAACATGGCGGCCTTAATGATGTCATTCATGACGTCATAACAACCATTTTAAGGCTATCGTTATCGGGCTAACGTTGACTCGGAATGACGATAGACGGGATGTAATCGATTATGTTTTGAATCGGAACGCGCTGCTAGTTACGCCTACGCTTGCTGCTTACATACAAAACTACGAAATTCTGTCGAGGAAGCGGCATTCAGCGATGTTGCCAGGCGTATAGCGAGCGTAATAACCATTACGTGTCTATAAAGCTACGCTTCGTGGACAGTATGCCTTAGTCATAGTATAAATAAGTATTCTATCTCCATGCAAACGGGCCGAAACGACCCACCCCCCGAAACTCAGTTCAACTCGGTTTACGATAGTCGCGGTCGCACTGCAGTTACGTACGCACGTTGTCACTGTGACGCTCCCGCTCATTCTCGTAAATTATGGCACGAAATTACAGAGTATGTTGTGCATTGTATGGTTGCTTAACTATAACTTTTATAATAATAATATAGCATTATCAAATACGTAAACACTCAGTTGGCAGCCCTAGCGCGTGTTTAGGCACCGAGCGGCCGTAGGTATTGATTTCAAGGACGCCGCCTAGTTAAACTACTGTTGTTACGTATACTGTGCCTTAGTGTACATAGTTAAAGAAAAACAAAATTATTAACCACGCGTGGCGTGATTTGTCATTGTTGTTGCGTTTTAGAGGTTATTGCGAATATACAATAAATAACAAATACCACATTCAAAAGGAAGATTTAAAGTTCCAGGAGGGAAAACCAAATGGGCGATCTTCCCTCAGGGCATCTTTGATTGGAAGAAATTTTGCAAAATTCTCATATTTTTTACAATCATAAAAACATCTACAACACCCTGCGGATGTACCCAAAGAAGATACACTATACATGCAGCATTTTCAATAAAACTTGTCAGTAATGTAAGTACATTTTACAAGGAATTACGGTGAATACTAACCCCGTAATCGCCCCCCGTATCTTGACACAATTTCTTACATATTCTTACTTCAGCGGCCAAACCAATGACTGAACATCTGATCCCATCAGTTTTCAATTGCTGCAACATAAAACAGAAAATCAAGAAGATGTAAATACCGAATCAGCAAATTAAGGTAAGTCCACCAAACAAGGTCCAGTTCCTAAAAAAGGCCATCCTTATAAATGGCATCCATAAAAATGCATTGGCAAAGTATTGCTTTCGCGCCACCACCAACCACCATTTTGTTTGTCAGTTAAACAAATTACCCTTACCGCATATAAATTTCTTCAATGTTTTTATGGACCACCACTGAAAAAGTTCATATTCTTTATTAACGCTGTATTGGGGTCTTACTCGCGATAATAATAACATACCTTAATAGCTAACACACACGTGTTGTGACCACGACAGCCTACAGAGGCGTCGAAACGTCAAGCACATATCTATAGATTTTCTATGAAAATCGCGAAACTATAAAGTTCATATTCTTTGCCATCATTTGGGTTGGAGTGTAGCAAAGGGTGTGCAAGGGATCCGTTTTTTTCATGTAATCGTTTTTTTTCTAATGCAATGTTAAGAGTGCCTAAAAATAAAGCTTTTTTATACTTTTCATGTTTTCCCTTAGATTAATATTTTTCGTAAAAATAGGCTGCGACGACAAGCGAAGCGAGCGGTTAAGTTGACTTGTTAAGTACATAATTAGGAGCCGAGCGAAGCAGAGCGGAGCGTGGCGACCCCCTAGTTTTATGTTTTCTGATGGCACGTTAAAACCCACCTGAATGGTAGTAGTAATGTCGCTGGGGTCACAAGTGGTGAGCGACGCAAACAGAACCAATAGTTCTCTGGAAGCATGACCGGGCAATGGCCGGAGCACTCTTCCCGCCAGTTCCAAAGTGTTTTGTAGCGACGGCTCCCCCGTCAATGCTATGTTTGACATGCTGAAACAAAAGATATGTTCACTGTGACTTTATTTTAATTGTAACATTTCAGAAAATGCAGGCGATGTAAAGCCACAGATGATTCATGGAGTTTTCGTCGTTATAACAAAACATATTGTATTTTAACTACGATTTCATTCATTTTGCGACCTCCAATCCCAATGTTTTGGTGAAATTGCATTCACCAGCAACGCGTCATGGTACGGTATACTCGTAATCCCGCCAAAAACATAAATAATGTGTAAAAGGGGCCGCGGTCAGTAAAAAGTCAGTGCAAGATTGCCGGCTTCCCCAAAAAAAGAATTGAGATCAAATTGATGGCCGAGGCTTATGGAGGCATAGAAAGACAATGGTGTCGATTCGGCGTACACGACTTAACTTATTTGACAGGACTAAACTTATTTTAAGCGTCCTATCCTTGTCTTTTCGATACAGATAGAAAAAGACAGAATGCTTAAATTAAATTAAGTCCTGTCAAACAAGTTAAGTCGTGTTACACCGAATCGACACCATTGTATATTATATGTATACCGGGTGTAAATAGAGTGCGACCATTAAATGAAACCACATATTCTACGGACCCTACTGAACCACTTTCCCAAAGAGTCATACCCGCGGACACCCTTAGTTTAGGAAATAATTGAGTTCCAAACAAAAACGCGTGAACCCTAACGCACCGACATACGGGCGAGGTTAGAGAGAGCGTTGACCTCAATCAGCTGCAGGTTTCACAGACGACACTCTCTCTAAACTCGCCCGTATGTCGGTGCTTGTTGTTTGACAGACAGGACTTAATTTAATTTAAGCATTCTGTCTTTTTCTATCTGTATCGAAAAGACAAGGACAGGACGCTTAAAATGCGTGAACCCTAACGCACCGACATACGGGCGAGTTTAGAGAGAGTTTCGTCCGTGAAACCTGCAGCTGATTGAGGTTAATGCTCTCTCTAACCTCGCCCGTATGTCGGTGCGTTAGGGTTCACGCGTTTTTGTTTGGAACTCAATTATTTTCCAAACTAAGGGGGTTCCGCGGGTATGACTCTTGGGAAAAGTGGTTCAGTAGGGTCGGTAGAATATGTGGTCGCACTATATTTACACCCGGTATAGTGTTGTTGAGTTTCAAACGTGTTAGAAAGGGACCAACGAGTGCCTACGCCCATTTCGCTCGGCTCGTTTTTCTAATCGTAGTGCACAGTCTAGTTCTCAATACAATGTCTTTGTATGGAGGTTCCTTTTACAGTCATAAAGTCATAACAGTTGTTCACTTGTATTTAAAAAAAACTGTTATGGTCCTTGCTACTGAATACGTAGAACTTGGCAAGTTTTCATTGCCAATGTGGTCGTTCGATGTGTAGATATACAAGGTCGAAGAACCGAATACAGTAAAGAAGAAAAAAAAAATTTTTTTAGTCAAATAATTTTTTCAGTTCCTAGTACAAAGTGGTTCAATCAGCTGCTACATTTCTATGGAAAGATAAAAGGAAGGTTCGCGCAAAAAAAATGTATCGTTGGAAAGTGGTTTATTACAGATACTCTATCATCTCTTAATTTTTTTCACTTTGAATTTTAGGACGATAAAGTCACCACGAGTGAAGAGTCCGATTTCTATACAAAAAGTAACCTTTCGCCCGCGGCTCCGCCCGGGTTTATTCATTGTCTGCCCCGTTTTCGGCTTGGGCGTTATTTTCAGACCTTAGTATGTGGTATTAAAATTATTAATTTCCACTTGACACCTCTAACCATTCCTGACATAAAGAATCTTGACAGACTAATTTAATAATAATATAACAAACTCTCACAAGGGTTAATTTTTTTTGGGTTCCGTTGTTAAAAGAGTCTATCTGTCCGTATGTCACAGGGTTCTACAACTTCAGCCGTAATAGGTAGCAACCATAGATATCTTAATACTATTATTCTAGCAACACAGACACTGTGGGTAGCACGTTGAAATTTTTACAGATTACGTGTTACTATGGCCTCCATCAAGATAAATAATGAAAAATTCAAGAAATTGAACCCTTGAATTTCAACATAGTGATAGAGATCAGCTGTATCTTATTTTCAAATTTGGTCAGATTATAGTACATACTCTTTACGCTGTGGTACATACTCTAGCTAGGGCTTACTCTATGGTACATGTTTTGGGGTTCCATCCATACAATACCCGAAGAGTGCTAAACGACAAAACTCAAGGGGATCTCCAAACAATTCCCTCTGTCTGACTTGCACTCAGCAAATTATTACCTAGTCGGTGCTTAAATTCTGTCACAAACAAAATTGGCTATAAAATAAAACCTAGTCATGATATGCAAAAAAAGTTTTTTTTTTAAAAAGGTAATTTAATTAGCTTACATTAAACACAAAATTTATTCAAAATGATTGCCACCATTTTTCACACAAGCCTTCAATCTTCGCGGCCAATCATCAAGTTCTATTTTTAAAATAAATGGCCAGTGACAGTATTTAAGAACCGACTAGGTATATTCAGTCGTACATAAAAGGGAAAGATTTAGTAAAATATAAAACAATTTACCCTTGAACAGCTTTCAAGTGTTTCCTGACATTCCCTGAGAGTTCAGTGATCTTCTCACATCGCTTATTCTTCATGGCGACTAGTCCCAGCTGACTGAGAGGGTTCTGATCAAAGAATTCTTCCACAAACTTCTCCAGTAACTGGAAGAACATATTATTTTTATCTTTTAATAATAAAATATGTATAAAAACAGTGTTCATTTGGTATTTTCTTATCATCTTATCCCCACTACAATATCTGAGAGTTGTTTTGCTTTTAGCTTATAATTAGAGAATTAAAATGAGATGAAACTTGTACAGAGGCATTGATTCTAATCCAGGCTGCCATATAGGCCATACTTTCCATTGATTATCTCAAAAAGTCAGCCAGTTACTGATATTCTGGTAGTCCATTTGGCTACAGTTGCAGTGGTGCGTGCACACGCATTTTGTCTAGTGTGCGTAATCGCGGGAGCGCCACACACATAAACGTGCTTCATCTGTACAAGTCACTTCTACAACCATAGCCAAACGGACTTCGTGAGATAGAATATATGTAAGCCAGTTCAGACAGAGAATGGCTGACAGGGAGCTGCAAAGTACAATTTTTTTTTTATGTTTTCATTAGTTGCTTTTCTAAGTAAGGCAATTTTTTGTCTGACTTCCTCTTTTAAAATGTTCACCCTTCACCATTGATAGAGCTGCCATATTCAATGTACTCTATGGCTGCCACTTTTAAAAAGGCCCTTGAAAAAGTCGCAACATTATAATAAGGTGACTGTAATTTATCGGCCATTTCAAAAACAATGCATCATTGAAAGATGTAAAAATTGATTGAGTTTAAATTTTCCTTACAAATACCTTCTAAATTTAATACATTCTAAGGTGCTATAATGCTATTTGTTTTCATTATTTGTATTTTATTTATAGTTTCGTAACAAAAAAGACGGAACAAAATCAGGAGCCTGTCATAGAAATTTCGAATTATTTTAAAATTCCTCACAGATTTAACTTTAAACAGTACATGTTTCCTATTATAGATAAATCATTTTTCATTTTCAGTTATTACAAAAGAGATAAAATATAAATAAACCTAATAAATTTCGTAACAAAACGAGACTATTTTTTGCGACAAAAAGCGAGAGAATTCTTGCGATGCTCAGCACAGCACTTTCTCGATTAATCTCAAAGCTGCCGCTCAGTGGACGTGACATATTCCTGAGTAGTGTTGTTCCAGCCTAAATTATTTCACCATTTTTCGGCAAGTTGTTTTAGTAATGACCGTTACAAAAGTAGACTTGTCTCAAAGATGTGAAATCGTAGGACAAGCTTTAAAATTATTTATTTCGAGAATTATTCATTATTTAAATAAATCATCAATCAACTCAAGATACTATTTTATTTAACAACAAAAAATAATAGTTTATTTAATAGCAAAAAAATTATTTAAAAAGCAGTCAGAAGTTACAAATTTCGCTTTTGGGAGAGTATGAAACCGTAATTTTCAGTATTTTCATTAATCGATAAATCCATTAAATAAGTTAATGTATATTATTAAAAATGCAATTACCTATTGTAATTGGTGCTCAGATACTTCGTATTTAAGTAAACAATAAGAAACTTCGGAGTCTAATAGCCTGGAAATAGAAAAAAAACAAATATGCATGGGACACCCAAAATAGGCAAGGGGTGCATTATTTTTGAAATGAGCCTTATATGTAAATTATAATTTAAAAAAAATTGTAAACCTTTAAATATTTTAAATTTAGAAGGTATTAGTAAGGTAAATTTAAACTCAATCAACATTATAACAATTATAAAAGGTTAATAGAAAAATATCACACTTGCATGCACATTATGTTATTAATTATTGTATATTTATTGTTATATAGGTATGTATTTATCAATATTTTTGTTTCTGTTTTTGTATAATAATTTCAAGCACTAGGCGCCTTGTGGCGAAAATAACTTAAGTGCATCCCATGATACGGAGGACTCTAGTCTGGGAGCCGGTATAATTTAGGGCTCCCTATTAAACGTTTAATCAAAATAAACGGTATTTAACACATCCGTTTCTCAAAAATCGTCCAAACGGATGACCTGTCGAATATCCGTTTAATCGAAACATTCGTTTTTATAAAACAACCCGAACATGAAAACGAATGCACGACGATTAGGCGTATGCACGATTGTAGTATAAGCTTGCAAAATTAAATTTACATTTAGATGACAATTATACTCATTTGTTGTCTATACCTACCAAAACTATTCACACATCTATTTGAAAACCTTCATGGTCGTCTGTTTATTAGAGTATTTCGATTAGTAACTTCGATTATTTCGTGTGTCCAGTATGTTTCGTTTGATTCGATTTTGAGAAACGTCACCGACGTTTGTTCGTTTAGCGATTAATCATTTTAATCAAAAACGGATTGATCTGGGAGCCCTAGTATAATTCCACCTATATTGTGTTTATTGTTAGTTTTTACAAGTTTTAAAATTGTTGCTATAAATTTATAGTTCTTTACTGTATTGTACTAACCTTAGGTTAAGTTTTTTCCACTTTGTAATACGTTTATTTAATACGCCTCAATACCGTACTCGGCACACGCCAAATACTCTGTTCCATGTGCCAACTGTCCACACTAAAAACTCCCCCCTCATTCGACTTGCTCGTGAATACAATAAGTACTTTTATAGTCTAAGAGCTAGCGACCAAATCGGTCATGTGGCTTCAGCTGTATTAAAACTCCGTTAGCTACTTCCCTGGACAACCTTTTCCCATAATCTCCGTGCTGGCAGGCCGCGGGCGGTGGGTGCGGGTGTAGTGGGGTGGGGAAAAAAAAGAAAAAAAATGTGGGCTCAGCGGCTTTAATTTTTTTTTCGAACAGTTGCTCTGTACTCCCTGAGCACCCAAAAAAATTTTTAAATCGATCGGGTGGTGGGAAGGGGTTGCCAGCGTTAATTAAAAGTACCAAAATAATAATAATTTTCATGTGGGCTCAGCTGTATTGGCTTTTTTTCTGACGCCAGATAAATTTTAATATGTGAGCCCCAAAAAAATTTAAAAATCATTTAAATGAAAAAAATTGAATTGAATTGAACTTATTTATTTTTCCATTTATCAATGATAGGGGTGCATTATTTTTGAAATGGCCCATAAATGTAACTGAGAAGACACATAAAAATACAAATAATTGTAAGATATATTGAGGGCCATTCATATCAGTATCATAATATCCTTAACTAGTTTTTTTTTCTTTTTTTACTTTACATACAAATTAAACAGTGCTGCTCAGACGTGTTTCATTCTTTATTTTTCATTATAGAGTTAACTTTAAAAATTCATGGCAGTTGTATGAATAATTTATTTTTATCCAGCTTCACTGTGTCAACTGATACTGACGTGATGGACCCGGGGATATATGGCGTTAATTATACATAGTCTATACAAACACCACTCCACCACTCAAACCGTAGACTCCAGGGTCATGACCTGGAGTGGTGGCAGCTGTAGCTATAGACAAATGCTGGCAACATGATTTAGTTATTGCTTAAAATGCTTGGAAAACTTTTTGTATCTCCAATTGTTTAATTTTATGTACCTTTAATGTGCAGAGAAATCGGGTAGGCTTCAAATCCTGTGAGCTCATAGCCTCAGAGCAATCTATAGCTACTATCAAATGCCTCATCATGCCAAGCCTGATGGGACCTCTGCGAGGAACCACTGCTTTCCTCGCTGCCTTTTGGGCAAATTCAGCTACGAGCCCAGCCACCAAGCCATCTTCATCTTCTTTAATAGCTTCCCTGGAAAATATACCACTCTAGCTTAATTTAATTTCTTAATACTTTCGAGGTGATACATAGGTCATACCTCACCAGTGGTAATTCATCTTAAGACACAAGGAATCTCCACACATATGTAGGTTACAGGTGTACATAATGTTACATAGTGTCATCACCAGACATTGCAGTGACAGTTGCCTATGGATGGTGACAGTTTCCCTATGGACATTCTGTTCCGTTTGTTGACTAATCTAGCTAGCCGTTCAGCTGCAAGGGTGGAAACCTGAGGAGAGCCACTAGGAAAACCCAGTTTGCCTATGGATGTATACATTTATACAAAGTGACTGGTGATGTTGACTGCTTTAGCTTTGGACTATCAGTAGATTATGCACAGATAAATTTTAAAAATTTTACTGGTGCAGAGCTTTCCACCAAACAAAACCAAGATTTTGTTAGCAGTCTTTTTTTCTATCCATTCCCGGTTATTGGTACTTAATAAAATGGAATAATTTTTAAAAAATGTCTTTCTAAATAAAGCCATGTCTCACAGTTTCATTCACAGTTAAATTGGCTCGACATTCATCTTCCCAGAAACAATCACATTCTTTTATGTGTCTTAAAGTTCATAGTGTCTTAAACAATACCTCTGCTCCTAGTTACCTTTGTGAATGTTTTACATTTATTACTAAACGCAGGCATAGGAGGTGCTCATGCAACAGTGAAAGATCTTATTACTTTCTGATTAGCATTTACACCATCCATATTTTATTTCAGCAAATACAAATACAATACAAAAATACCTATTTATTCCACACACATGGTAACATTTACAAAAAATTCAGTAGCTCCCAGACTAGATGATGGGTAGTCTGTTCCGTGGTAGATTTCTATTTGCTTCAAAGATTGCCTGGATGATATTGACGTTAGCAATAAGTGTCACCTTTGTACACTATGTTAGATTGTTTCTTTTGTCAGTCTCTTATATAGTTTGTGTAAATGTGCAGTGTTACAAATAAATAAATAAAAGGTTTAAAGATTTCTATACAAAACAAAGTACTCGGAGGCATAAAGTTTCTTCCAGTTACCTCTAAATGTTATTGACTACAGGCATATGTTGCAACACATTTTGTTTATTAGACATGCAAAGGCATATGCTAGTCATGAAGCAGTGACAGTAGATACCAGCTAGATACCAATGCCAAAGCTATTACTTAGTGGTTTCAATAATAGGGTAGAGTTCCAGACGTGTAAGTTATTAACTCTTTAATGCTGCAAGTGAGCAACGCCAGAGCAAAAATATTAACCCCCTTATACACTTCAACTGAACTCTCTCATTTGGACAATCCTGGCTGCATCTAAGAAATAACACTATTCAAAAGAAGCAATAGTAATCAATCCACCATAGGAGTTATCCTATCCTATAAATGCAGCCTGAATCCTGCCCTTAGAAAAGCAAAGTCCTTAATTATAATAGTCAATAAACAAATACATCTTCACTATATCGGAACTCAATAAACAAGAAAATAGACTAACCATGTCTTCTCATAACCGGTCTCCCACCGGTACTCCTTGGGATCTTGCTCATCGTCTGCCATACTGCCAATGTAGTGTTCGCTGGCTCTGTCAATAGTATTGTAATAATGTAGAGAAAAGGTTGGTTATGTACAAATGATTTATAATTTTAATTACTAAACAAACGACAAAGACCAAACGGGCAAACAAGCCGAACCGAACCACAGATCATTTAAATTAAACCTCTCGGTAGAAGATTCTTTCATATAAACTAGAACCGAACGAAACCAACCAAACGTAACACAAAAACATCTGACTTTGACAGTAGATTATTGAGAAACAAAAATAGAATCTAATACTCTTATAATAAAACTCATTTTAATTAGGTAGTTATAAGCAAAAATCCAATTGAGCCTTCATTCCGAATTAAGCTAAAGAACAGGGCTACGACGTTCAGTTTGATTTGATGCTCGATTACCCGAAAGTCGTGCTAAACCGCCGCCTGTCACGCACTTTTTTGTGTGATTTCATATCTTTGTAGAGATAATCTATTTTTAAAATGCACGCCCCTCCACTAATTATGATTGTTTCAATGTGTGGGAAGAAATACTTATTGCAACACTGTACTTGTGTGCGTGCGGCGATTTTTCTGTGTAGAGATAATCTATTCTTAAAATGCACGCCCCTCCAATGTGCTTACGCTCACACGCAAAGTAGATGTAAATACGAAATACACGCAAATTACTCTTCGTTATTGGTTATTCAGTCACCGGCTGGACACGAAAGTGGAAGTACGCGTCGATTCCTGCAAAGGTACGGTCAGCATGTCAACGAAAAAGCATCTACGGAGTCAGGTGAATATTTTTTGTTTGTGTTTGAGAACTCGTTTTTTTATACCTCCACCACGTGTTATTTTATAATGAAAAATAGATTTTCCATTTAGAAATCATAATAATATATTGTAATTTTACAGAGTAAAGAAATTATTGCTAAAGTCCTTGTAAAGTCCTTGTTGAAAAGCATGACATACAAATGTTGCGATTTAAGTATTTAGAACAACTGAAAAAATATCGTGATGAAGGTCGATACATTGTGTTTACTGACGAAAGCTATGTTCACACGACGCACATACAGAACAAATGCTGGAAAAGCGTGGAGGAACTTTCACCACTTCAGAAAAAGTTATCAAAAGGAATTCGGGTCATAATTGTTCACGCTGGTGGATGTCAAGGGTTTGTCCCAAATGCTTGCTTAATATATAAAGCAAACTCAACAAGTGGCGATTATCATGATAACATGAATCATGAAAACTATAAAAAATGGCTAACGAATCAATTACTGCCTAATCTCCCAGAAAATGCTGTGATAGTCATGGATAATGCTTCCTACCTCAACTTTGTATCTGAAAAATGTCCTAATTCTAATTCAAATAAGGGCATTATGCAAGCATGGCTGAATGAAAAAAATATTCCATATGAAGAATCGATGAAAAAAATAGAGCTTTATGATTTAATATTAAACAATAAAGAGAAGTTCAAACGTTTTGCAATCGATGAGCTAGTCAGGTCGAAAGGTTTTCAGGTTCTACGATTACCTCCGTATCACCCCGACCTGAATCCAATAGAAAGATATAGGGTATATTGAAAAACTACGTGGCTAAAAAAAACGTTGGGCAAAACTTGACATCTATAATAGCTCTAATAAATGAACGAATTCAAATGATTGATAGTAATATGTGGGAAAACATATGTCGGCATGTTGGTAACATAGAAAAAGAATATATGAAAAACTTTGACACGGATTTCCAATTTATTATTAATGTGGAGTCTGATAGTGATAGTGAATAAAATAAAATATTGTATTACTAATAAAAAAGTATATACTTTATCAATGATGTATTTAATACGTTTATTACCTACTAATTAATAAAGTAATCTTTATAAATGTGTTTTTTTAGACAAATAATTTCGACATACAAGACGTACTTAGGTACCTTTCCACTTATTACTCTAATTACCATTTCTATTTACATTTTTCTCGTATTCCGCAACGTCCATTTTATATTACGTACGCATTTATTTTGGTTTTTTATGCAAACGGTACTTGTTAAATTATCAAACAGCTGGATCTGTTGGCCAACCAGTGCATAAATGACGCAAACGCATGCCAGAGCGGGTGTGTCGTTCCATACAATGCGTGCGCTCCTCGCCATACCCCGCCAGTACCTGGACTGATCGCATGATTAGTTTACCTCTTAGTGCGCGGACGGATCCAAGTACACAGAAAAATCGCCGCACGCACACAAGTACAGTGTTGCAATAAGTATTTCTTCCCACACATTGAAACAATCATAATTAGTGGAGGGGCGTGCATTTTAAAAATAGATTATCTCTACTTGGATCCGTCCGCGCACTAAGAGGTAAACTAATCATGCGATCAGTCCAGGTACTGGCGGGGTATGGCGAGGAGCGCACGCATTGTATGGAACGACACACCCGCTCTGGCATGCGTTTGCGTCATTTATGCACTGGTTGGCCAACAGATCCAGCTGTTTGATAATTTAACAAGTACCGTTTGCATAAAAAACCAAAATAAATGCGTACGTAATATAAAATGGACGTTGCGGAATACGAGAAAAATGTAAATAGAAATGGTAATTAGAGTAATAAGTGGAAAGGTACCTAAGTACGTCTTGTATGTCGAAATTATTTGTCTAAAAAAACACATTTATAAAGATTACTTTATTAATTAGTAGGTAATAAACGTATTAAATACATCATTGATAAAGTATATACTTTTTTATTAGTAATACAATATTTTATTTTATTCACTATCACTATCAGACTCCACATTAATAATAAATTGGAAATCCGTGTCAAAGTTTTTCATATATTCTTTTTCTATGTTACCAACATGCCGACATATGTTTTCCCACATATTACTATCAATCATTTGAATTCGTTCATTTATTAGAGCTATTATAGATGTCAAGTTTTGCCCAACGTTTTTTTTAGCCACGTAGTTTTTCAATATACCCCATATCTTTCTATTGGATTCAGGTCGGGGTGATACGGAGGTAATCGTAGAACCTGAAAACCTTTCGACCTGACTAGCTCATCGATTGCAAAACGTTTGAACTTCTCTTTATTGTTTAATATTAAATCATAAAGCTCTATTTTTTTCATCGATTCTTCATATGGAATATTTTTTTCATTCAGCCATGCTTGCATAATGCCCTTATTTGAATTAGAATTAGGACATTTTTCAGATACAAAGTTGAGGTAGGAAGCATTATCCATGACTATCACAGCATTTTCTGGGAGATTAGGCAGTAATTGATTCGTTAGCCATTTTTTATAGTTTTCATGATTCATGTTATCATGATAATCGCCACTTGTTGAGTTTGCTTTATATATTAAGCAAGCATTTGGGACAAACCCTTGACATCCACCAGCGTGAACAATTATGACCCGAATTCCTTTTGATAACTTTTTCTGAAGTGGTGAAAGTTCCTCCACGCTTTTCCAGCATTTGTTCTGTATGTGCGTCGTGTGAACATAGCTTTCGTCAGTAAACACAATGTATCGACCTTCATCACGATATTTTTTCAGTTGTTCTAAATACTTAAATCGCAACATTTGTATGTCATGCTTTTCAACAAGGACTTTACAAGGACTTTAGCAATAATTTCTTTACTCTGTAAAATTACAATATATTATTATGATTTCTAAATGGAAAATCTATTTTTCATTATAAAATAACACGTGGTGGAGGTATAAAAAAACGAGTTCTCAAACACAAACAAAAAATATTCACCTGACTCCGTAGATGCTTTTTCGTTGACATGCTGACCGTACCTTTGCAGGAATCGACGCGTACTTCCACTTTCGTGTCCAGCCGGTGACTGAATAACCAATAACGAAGAGTAATTTGCGTGTATTTCGTATTTACATCTACTTTGCGTGTGAGCGTAAGCACATTGGAGGGGCGTGCATTTTAAGAATAGATTATCTCTACTCTACTACTGATATTTGATACTTTGTATCTTTGTAGTAAACTATTACAAAACTACATAAATATTATTAGAGTGCATTACATCCTAGAAAAGATCAATATTATAAACTAATTTCAAGAACTTAAGGCCTTGCCTTTGGTCTTTCAAAGGTTTTTGTTTTAGTAAGCTGAGTCAACTATTTATCTGATCAATGTAAAACTTAGACACGTGTTTTTTCAGACCTTTGTCTTTCCCTTGGTGCCATTTTCAGTTATTAATTCATTATAGTTATGTCTAAACGGCTTGAGTTTTATGTCTGAAATTACTGTTTTAACAAAAAACATGTTTTTTTTCCGATGTTAGGTGAAAAAACTCCTAAACCAAATACTTTTTCGTAAAATCCAGAAAAACCTTGAAAATTCACTGATTTTGCGTGCCGGCAGCGTGCGAAGTGAGGATTTTAATGTAAGACTTTTTGACAACATACTGAAGTCCAAAATCGCCCAGTAAGATTATCGTGCACCAGCAGGAGTATATAGCCAGGAGTGTATAGAGCCATAAGATAAGAATTTGAAAAAATCCGTGACCATAATTCGAACCTGCGACCTCTTGCTATCATGAGGAGCGCGCTACCGAGGTACTTATATAGGTACCCTAGATTTATTCCACCATACGTGCACATCAAATTTTTGTAACTGCTTGATATACCTACAGCTAGTAAGGCACCTACTGAACGCTCACGAAGGCGATATGTTATTTTACGCCTTGTTCTTAGGAAACAAATGCCGCTGCTGACATATAACTACAATATGTGTTCCTCCAGACAGTTAAGAAATTCACAGTTCTCATTAACTTGGATGTTTTTAAAGTAAAATCCATCGTTTTGAATACTCTGAATATTATAACATTTTTGATTGAAAAACACTTGTACTTGTCCACTTATTTATATTATTTCCCTTACCGTTTTCGCTGTTATAGCATTTTCAAAGGTTTTTCAAAAAGGTTCGCCAAAAAAGTTCCACCAAGTGCCAACAATCACAAGCATCAACTCCATAAATATTATTACAGTGCATTAAAAACTAAAAAAGATCATTAAGAAACTCAAGAGAAGAATAAAAAAAACAGAAAAGTGCGAGTCAGACTCGCGCAGGAAGGGTTCCGTAGCATTATCTATAAAAACGACAAAAAATCATGTTTGTTTGTATGGGAGTGCGCGGATCCGACTCGCACTTGGATGGTTTTAGTATTTGTTGATATAGTGGCAACAGAAATACATCATCTATGAAAATTTCAACTGTCTAACTATCACGGATAATGACATACAGCCTGGTGACAGACGGACGGACGGACGGACAGCGGAGTCTTAGTAGTAGTTCCCGTTAGTTACCCTTTGGGTACGGAACCCTAAAAATGCTTCCGGACATAAACTACGACCCCCTTGATATCACGACATGCGTGCTATCGACTCTGCCGCTGAGGTACTTATTTGACCGTTGAATTTTTTCGCCATGCAAACATTCTCTTTAATAGTATTTAGAGTAGGTATTCAAAGAGATGGATTTCGCCTTAGACCATTTAACATGGGACTAGGCAAGCGCACTTATCCCCCTCTGCCGAAGTACATGAACAATTTGTTCATGTAAGTTTACCTGTGTGCGCGTTTTGTGTTTGTGTTGCCGCTTTAGATTTAGTGTTACATATCAATTTTTCGCAGGAGTGTGCGTGAACGAGTAAATGTGTGCTGTGCGTGTTTACTTCCCCTCCCGTGGAAACGGCAGAATAATTTCATTACTAAGAGTCACGCTTTGCCAGATCCCGTGTTAAATGGTCTAAGGATTTCGCTATGAAAATGTACCTATTAAAAAACTATAAGTAATAAAAAATCTAAAATTTACCTTTTTAATTTACGAATTATTACCGAGCTCTGGAAATTATTAGGTATTGTAGGTACAATTTATGCAGGTATTCGAAATTGTACAAAACTAAAAAAAGAAACATTTTTGTTTATTCACTTACCCGACGCCCGACTATTCATTTTATATTGGTCGAAATTCGACATGTATGTGTCTGTCAATAATTCGGAACGCATTTCTTTCACTTACTCAAAGTTCATTCGTTCGGTCACTTTTTCAATCGGTCATTTGTTCGTTCCAAAAATAGTGGTGGGACATTGCAGCTATCGATAAATTACATTCATCGTGAAAAGGGTTGACCATTGTTAAATTAATCACACTGGCTTTGTTCACCAAATGCCTAATAATTATGAACAACTACTATCTTCTTAGTAGTTTTTCATTTCATATCATAATAAATTTTGTAGTCGTTTGTTAGTATACTATTTAATTAGGAAACTTGTTCATTCAAAGTCCGAGTCCGAGTACCTACAAACATATTTTTTGTAAGTAGGTACGCAACAAAATTTGACAATTTACTCGTGAATTATTGCTTATCCACTTAATTTAATCTATTTGTACTTATAAATCCTATGAATAAATTAAGAAACTTGAGCTAGGTACCTGATTTTAAAATATTTGTTGCATAGATTTGTAATTATTACATGCATGTATAATACACATGGCTGGTTTATTCATAATAAATACGGCACAAAATATTATATAATTAAACAAATAAGCAATTTTTATTCCTAGCTGTTCATTATTTTAAATTTTCCACAATGACGGTAAAATGATTCGCCACCAATTTGATGTCGGCATAAAGTTTCGCCGTCTTCAGTACCGCTAGTCTGTCATGTCATGCTTAGAAAATACATAATTTCTGATTGGTTTATGTTAGGAAATGCTCAACGCCCATTGGCTATTTTTTTAAAAGGTGCTCAAAGAGAACAATTGAAGTCGGCGGTCACCAGAGGGCAGTGTATTGGCGTCGGCCACGCTGTTTTTTTTGCTCAATAAATATCCGATTGTCGTGATAATTTGTTCCGTTTTTACTTTTGCTTTGATCTGTGAAGTTTTCAAAAAATTATTGTAATTGACATTGTTTCTGTAAGTGTATTTTGAATTTGAAAGCCTAATATCAATAACAAATAAGTATTCCAAGAAATTTCTTAGTAAAATAATATATTGCAAACGTACTTCGATAGTGCTGCATTTAAGTAAATGGAAGCGTCAGTCCAACCAAAATGATTTCGTGGCTGACTTCCTAAATTTTATAGTTATGTTTACAAAGTCCTAATGAACTGTTAGATTATTCGTATGAATTTACCTCGAATACAACCATTCTATTGAATTCATTAGTAAGTTTTAAAAAATTTCATTCATATTTTGGAAACGATACGCTTCCAAGATTTGGCGGGAAGTCGCCGGCCTACTTTAGGTTATGTTTTTGAAGTTATTGAATACATACTAAATGATTTAAAGTAACGTGAAGAATGAGTTCCATGGAAGAAGGGGAGACCACGGCGTCTACAGAAGAGGTGCCAGTTGGGAACCCTGATGACCTCGCCAAAAACCCTACAGCGCTGAAAGGTAATGCCTACTACTGCTACTTACCCCTACTTTCTGCGTCCATCGGTTTCCCTATTATGAAATGACAATATTTTGAAGATTTAAATCAGTTGGGTCTTTAGTGCCCCCTTATCTACACCCAACCATTGACATACCAAACCATGGACCTCGGATCTACGTAGTATGAAATTTACCAAAAAAGTGTCCCTGTTGAAGTCTCAAAATATTAAGAAACAAAACATTTTAATTTGAATTGTATGTCATTGCTGCAAGGCTTAATTTTGATTGACGTGTGATTGACACCTTTTTAATTTTCAATGGTTTTGACTCTCTTTTGGTTCGGACACTTGAGCACAGACCCAATGTCCACTTGGTAGTACGTCAATGCCCCCAACCAATAAATCTCTTAACCAACTTCAATGAAAACTGTTTCTTTACTGTTTGAGGCTACATATTTATATTGCTGCAATAATATTACCATTTCTATTCTGTAGAATAAGGGGCAAAATTGCCCGATGTGAGAGAATCGAACTTCAAAATGAAAAAACTGTACTTAGACCAATAGAAAAAAAACTTAAATTTTGACCAGAAATGTTGTAAATCTGAGGTCAAAACAATACAGTAGAGCCTCGAAGATACATATTAAAACCACAAAATACGTTACTTATTCATAAAGTCATAAATTTTAGGTTGGCAGGTGCCTACTTATTTATTGATGCCTGCCTACCTATCTGTCCCTCAAATTACGTAGCAGCATCTTTTTGGTTAAAGACAAGTTGAAGTTTAACACCTCAGAGTAACATGAACACGCGAGGTGCCTCATTCCCAACTGAAGACAAAACATAAGATCAGTGGTCACCAGTAAGACAGAGAGGGGCAGTTCGGATTACAGCGAAGTTCCGATTAGCCTGGGTAATGATTATCAAGGCTCTACTGTAGTTTCCAATGCAAATTTGAAAATTCTGGTTGTATATTCTTGTTAATGATCATATGAATTTGATTAAATCTGTACATCTGGCAACCCTGAGAAGGAACCATTTCAAAACATGCAATAATAGTCTGAAATTTCAGTCTTTTTAGAAAGAGACAGATCTATGTACAAGAAAGAGAGAAAAATCTGGTTTTGAATCGCTTTACTGTGAGAAAAGTGTATGAGAACAGGTCTGGGTAACAAACGTCAGTCTCAAATCTAATTCAAGGGTGGGAAACTGAAATTGCCTTTGTGGTCACAAAAACTTAAATTATAGAAAAATGAGCTCTTAGGAGCACCTTCCAATTTTCACAATAATAATTTTTACTGTTTTCCCTTTATAAATGATGAATTAAGTTTTGAATTTGGTCAGGCGAACTTTTAAATGGTATCCAGACAGTGTGAATATTGCATTAGTCTGAAGTGTTTCAAAACACTCCTTGTAACTGTTAGGTAACAGTTTCTTTACCCTCGGTTTCACTCGTGTCAATTTATGTGTACTGTGGGGTGAAATTCGCATCACTCATCACAACATCTCTTGTTTTCGAAAGGGAACCATATTTTCCAACACCCTAGTAAGCTTTTCTATCTATGTTACTGATTACTGTACTTAGTAGTTGCAAAATTCTGATGAATAGTAGTAGCTCTTTGTGGACAAATTGTATACAAGTTGCTGACCTTCGACAACAATATATTTATACTTGAATTAATTCATTTCTTATTGGCAATTCCATCTTGTAAAGCATTCCTGTAATTTTTTATTTTCATTTAAGGGACTCATCTAGGCCACCCAAAACTCGTTGACACCTTTCGATTAAATCTATTTTATTGAGGGTCAACTCACTCCGCCTCACATACAAAGTACAGTCAATCTAAGAAAGGATTGGATCCAAATACCTACTATAAAACTATTCAAAAAAAAAAGCAATCTTGTTACCAGAAAAGAACATGCTTTGTTGAAATCATGATAAGTTCTTACCTGTCTCTTCCTTTCCATATACTACATAGCATTCAAATTTTGTTTTTGTCTAACGTGTTTTCTTTAAATATATTCAATAGTCTTTTAAAGAAACTTGCAGCATCTTGTAATGGCACTTTTGAGGTTTAAATGCATACCAAGTTTCGTTATTACTTACACACACAAAATGTTTATTTTCTCATTTGTTTGGTTATAGAGATGATTAGTGCTATATGCTTGAAACTTTGTTATACCTATTAGATTAATTATTAGCATCAGCTCATATTTTTGTGATGTTGATTTTTATAATATAAATATAAGGCCCTACAATAATAAGTGAAAATAATACTAGGGTAGATCATGTATCCTTAACTGATCAAATTCCATGCTAAGAAAATATTATATTCATACCTATTTAAATATTGATATTTTGTTTTACTTTGAAGCCACATTGTTATTTGTCTTGAGAATTTAAATGATATTACATTTTCTAAGGACTTCATGTGTTGACTGTACATAACTACCTCAAGTTTTCACTGTCGACCGAGTCGACCCCCAATAAAATTGATTTAATCGAAAGGTGTCAACTCGGCCGCGCGGCCGAATTTTATGTGGCCGAGATGACCCCTTAGTCATTTATTTCGATGACTTCTCTTTTGTGCTAGTATTTTATATATTTCAGATGCTGATGGGTATATTTTTTTTCAGAAGCACATGAACAAATGGCCGCCCTGGACGTACTAGTCTGTGGGCAGTGTCATTCTGCCTTCCACTTTGTCGAAGAGTTCACAGAGCATAAGACAGCTAGCAACTGCCTTGGCAAGTCTCCTGTTAGAGATAGTGTAAGTTTCAATAAAAAGCATATTATTTCTGTTTACTCCTGTTTTATGTAATAATGTTATTTGTAAATTACCAGTAATTTTATTTTATTTTTATTTGAGTAATAAAAATAGTAATATGAAATTTCAACCGATATAAATTTTCCCACCAAAGTGTATCCATATTTTCATTCATACCATGTACTTTAAGGGAAAGTTGCACAGACCCACTTGTGATCCGTATTAGGATTGTAGTTGTAACGAAAAGTGGGCCTGCAAATTTAACAATGGCTATTTAAGTCAACTGTAAGGCCTATTCCTGTGTTGGTAGCGAACCCGGCTGATATCCTAGGTAGCATATCTTCTATGGTATAACTGCAGTTGTCGCGAAACCAGATAAGTACTGTCTGTTCTAATTATACTGGCTTGGAACGCAGTAGCTTGCCCCATATTTGGTAGTAAAGTTCTATACTTTTCTTCATCTTCTTATCAGACAATTCACTATTCGTTAAAATATGGGTATGATATTTCATTTATAAAGTATGTACAACAGATTACAGTCAAATAACATAACCAGATGAACAAGGCTGCTTTCCAAAATGTAGACACATAACGTGCACAGTTAAAAACGAAAATTAAAATACATTGTACTTATATAAAGTGACTTTAATTTATGCAGCCAAATTCATACTGGAGCCTTGGTAAGTGATCAGTAACACGGAGCGATAAAACTTTTTGCTAATTTCGCAAAATAAAACCTTGACGTCCCATGGTAATTGACTCGGGGGGGCTGGGCTTGCGTTTGTAAGGAACAAGGAAAGAATAATTTACGAATTTCACAAAAAGGGTAATCAAACCTTGTTACTGAGCACTTACCGACTCTTCGGTATGAATTTGGCTGCATAAATTAAAGTCACCTTATATATACCGGGTGTAAAAGCAAAGTCAAGAATCCTTTAAGGGTGTGTTAGTATGATCGGTAAAGAAATTTTTTTAAATACTGGGATCTCTAAATAAAGTACCAGTACCACATAATAAGACGATTTTCTTTACTCAAAATACACTCATGGCGTGGACACCCTCACTGGTCGCTGAGATGAGGGGTGCGGGTCGCGGGGTGCTATTAGGTGTGTGGGCAGGCCGGTGAGCTGCGTAGCCATAGCTTAGAAAAATAATGAAATTTTTTGTGAAAATTCAAGGTATATTTTTTTTTCTCGTAATGACATCAGAATCGTGTATACTTTCATACCCTAAAGGGATTCTTGACTTTGCATTCACATCCTGTTTAAAGATAAGAATAAAATTAGGTACACGAAAAAAAAATGCTTCATTGAGTATTATCCAAATAAAGTGAGCATGATGTCATCTTTAAATGAATTGAAGTTCTTTAAAAATATATCAAAGTTACGCATGTTAACAGAGGATTTAGAACATGAGTGGAGGAAACCAGCATTCCTGGTTTGACACAGCAGTTTAACTTATTTTATATAAATATTAATAATTAAATAAAATGATTTTTTGCTGAATTGAATATATTTAAAGAAAACACGTTAGACAAAAACAAATACTATATGGAAAGGAAGAGACCGGTAAGAACTTATCATGATTTCAACAAAACATGTTGTTTTCTGGTAACAAGATTGCTTTTAATTTTTTTTTACAGTTTTATTCGAAATTTTGTAGTAGGTATTTGGATCCAATCCTTTCTTAGATTGTCTGTACTTTGTATGTGAGGCCGAGTTGACCCCCCAATAAAATTGATTTAATCGTAAGGTTTTTTTTACAGTTTTATTCGAAATTTTGTAGTAGGTATTTGGATCCAATCCTTTCTTAGATTGACTGTACTTTGTATGTGAGGCCGAGTTGACCCCCAATAAAATTGATTTAATCGAAAACTGCCAACTCGGCCGAGTTTTATGTGGCCGAGATGCTTAGTCCTTATTCTCATTTTTGCTAAAACAAAAAATCGCTGTCCAGATCGTTACTCGGTCTCACAGATTAAGGGGTAACCGCTGTAACAGCCTAAAGAGTTTTTTTTTTGGACAATATAAAAAGGTCCAAACTTGACCACTGTCGGTGGCGGTTTCTTTATCTCTTTAATAAATGATGTATTAGAGACAAACGAAGGCGAAAACATTTCTGTTAACTGTTTATTTCATCAATTGCCGAAATGAACCCTAAAAATTAATATTCTCAAAAGCCATGTGACGATTTGCCGCATTGCCTCCCGACCCAAAACATGTTGAGTTAACATTATGTTTTTATAGCGAAATCCATCGCGTTTGTGTACTCTAAGGTTTCGTTTCGAAACGTGCGAAAATCACTCGGAGTGATGCGAATTTCACCCTAGAGCGTTCAAAAATGGACACGAGTTAAACCGAGGGTAAACGAACTGTTGCCTGACAGTTGCACGAAAGTGCTTTGAAACGCTTCGGAGTAATGCGAAAATCACACTGGGCCACCTGATTGGTGCAACCAGATGTTTCTTTCTCTTGCTCCTATATAGATCTATCTCTTTCTAATAAACGAGTGAAATTTCGCACTATGATCGCACGTTCTAAAACGCATCCTTAATATTAGGAGAGTGCATTACAAACTAGAAAAGATCAATTAGAAACAAAATTCAACTAAGACAAAAATTCAAAAAGAATCCTGGGCGAGTATTCGCACATATTGACTTTCAAAATTCACTACACGTGTGCATCAACACACATCTAACCTAATCAATAATCTCAAGCAGAATGAAAGCAAAGCGCAAGTGTGGGCGTTCCTGCTATGGAAGTGCTCGTCAGCGCGCGAAGGCAACAATGCCAGCAGTGACAACAGTTGGAAGTTGTACCAGCAATGGTGCCGCATGCCGGAGGCGCAGCGGACCGCGTGGATCGCTGCCGGGACCAACGTACAGGCGCTGTCCAAGTACTCGCATGCTAAAGTGGTAAGTTCTAATGGACTCGAATGGAGGTTGCAGTAGCCAAGAATATTAACTATTACCGCTCAAAGATGCCGACACTCAACCCCCTCTAGACAGTTAGAAGTGCAACTGGGGTACGCATTACTTGGCTGTGTCGGTTTTGCACGCTTGGAAAAAATATCCTAATGTCAGTTTCAAGACTTGTTTTTTTGGCGCCTTTGGCCAAGTGCCACTAGTACCATTGATGGTACTGTTCAATGGTACTAGTGGTCCGGAGGCAAAATATCCTAATGTCAGTTTCAAGATTTGTTTTTTTGGCGTCTTTGGCCATATTTACTTGGTCAAACCCGTGCATGCCATCTTTGCAGCGGCATATCATTCTATATTCGACCGTAAAGTTAGTGCAATAAGGTCCATAAATAATTAAGTAAACAACAAGCATTATCACTTATTTTTCTATTTGAGTACTATAAATGATGAATTTATTTCAGACTGAAGTAAAGTTTGATGTAAAGACTGATGACCAACTAGTCCCAGTGCAATCATCGCCAGCCCAAGAAACCAGAAAACGAGGTCGGCCAAAGAAAATACTCAAAGCGGTAATGACAATTTTATAGTAATTTTTGCATTGACTGACTTTGATGTCATATAAATAGACGTCCGTTATACAGTGAAGAACGCATCAAGCTATACACATTGGACTTTGTACCTATCTTATGTATATCCTTCATTGTAGAGACCAAAGTCGTACTGTAAGCAAGTGTATAACTTGACGTGTTCTTCACTGTATAAGTCAACGCGGGTAAAAAGAGCTCCGACCGACGTACCTGCGCAGTGAGCGAATTATCGACCAAATTGGTGGTATGAGGTGGGGCACGGGCGGCCGCGACGGGGAAAGTACCTGGCGCGTGGATTTGCTGTCTCGTGATTGGTGACTTTCGCTTCACGGCGCAGTATCCACGTTCGGTCGATCTCAAAATACAGTCACGCGCAAAAATGTATTTGTGTTGCGATGGGTTTGCAGAGAAAAGAAAGAAAAATCATTTACAATGTTTACTGTTGCATGAGGAACAAAGCTGGTAGACTTCGATCTCAAAATACAGTCACGCGCAAAAATGTATTTGTGTTGCGATGGGTTTGCAGAGAAAAGAAAGAAAAATCATTTACAATGTTTACTGTTGCATGAGGAACAAAGCTGGTAGAAGTTGTAGGTAGATTAACATTCATGTGACGCAAGTTGTGGACCAAATCAACACCCACAGTATATTTTTATTTCTAACCTGTTAAAAAATAGCTGTTCTACTGATGTTATTCTACAATAAACATTTTACTTACATAATCAAACAATAGAACGGTAGGTGGTAGAGCTAATGCCAGGCTCGACTGTGGAGGTACCATCATCTTACTCGCAAATCCTCCCGAAGTTATTCGGGGGAGAGTAAGAGGACAGCTCTCAGGCAAAAAAACCAGGCGGCGTACCATTGCCTGGGACCGATGGATGGCGGTATATCCATCCCCCATTGCCGGGCCTTATATAAATCAGACTGGTGACGGGCAGCCGCGTCACTGGTGCAAGGGTTTCGGCACCGCGCTCACCAACCCGCCTGCCCAGCGTGTGTGAGTATGGGCATTTCTTCCAGGAGGACCGCCAAGAGTGGCGAAATCCTGGAAAGGCCTATGTCCAGCAGTGGACGAAACAGGCTGATGGATGGATGAATCAAACAATATAATACTCGAGCCTTTTTGTGCGCAACTATACCCCCATGCGCAAACATATCCCTTCCACTGACGCTCCAGAGCTCTTTTTACCTGCGTTGACTTATACACTCTGTACGAGTCTCATCAATGTAGATGTAATCTATCCAGCTAGCGTCCGTCTTATT
The DNA here is from genome assembly GCA_910592155.1 of Ypsolopha scabrella. Taxonomy (NCBI): domain Eukaryota; kingdom Metazoa; phylum Arthropoda; class Insecta; order Lepidoptera; family Ypsolophidae; genus Ypsolopha; species Ypsolopha scabrella. The sequence continues at coordinate 16,698,386 of OU342975.1, read as the reverse complement.
GGTTGAGGCGAACTGACATCCCGCAACTACAAATACAGGTCACGGCAGTAAATATTGCACATCGTATCGTAGTGTCATCTCTGTCGCACGAAGCACTAATAGTCCGGTGACAGAGACGACGCTCTACAAAGCCGAAGCTACCCGATGTGTAATATTTACTGCCAGATACTTTACGTAGTTCTGCCATAAATTCTGTCCCACACAAAATATGATGTATTTATTACTAAACAAGCATTATTCAAATACAAGTGTTATAATAAAATGAAAATCTACTCAAAAGGTTTTCAAACGATCGGGCAACACGTCTATCGCCGCAAGCACTGTTCCGGTAAGTATTGTGGTTACTGCTTTCACTTAATAACCCTTCAAATTGTCAATACTGCGCTGAGGCTTTCGGCAGGCCCTCTCTAAGGCGTTACACAATCAGTTATCAATATTCCAGACCAGTAAATTCATTTCTAGCCAGCGTGGGTCATCTTAGCTTTGTCCGTGGGTGCTGAGTTATAAATCCAATGGTCACCAGTAAACAGACTATCACTTGGCGACCTAAGAATATTTTTCCAAACACTCTCTAATCTCTGAAAGTTCCGCTTTTTACCCCCTGTTCACAAAAAGGAAACTCAATAATCCCTTAATACGCCCTCGCCAACGAAATCATGCCTGGAGCTGGATGATAGCCTTTTCCACTTTGGAATTTTTAAAATTAAACTTCTTTGATCTTGTGATGATACTTAGTAAATAAAGGCTGCTGCCTGCGACTGTACTCCGAAGGGAAGCACAAAGTTTTAGGTCTTTTAGTATGCGAAACATGGTCATAGATGGAATTTTGTCTTGCTGCAATTTTCTGATAGCGGAGAGGATTTCTTAGAATTCGTTCAGATCGGTCGGCCGCTTCTACAGAGGACATCTGAATAAATTGATCAAGTGTCATATACAGTACCGGCAGTGTAGAAATATTTGAGTATCAGTCGTGTCGCGTGCACTACCGTAAGTGTATAACGAAGCGTAAAATTTTAACCTTGATAGTAGGGTTTCGTGAACTCGTTGCTTCGTGATATCCCTCTGGAGAAACTGTTTCATAGTTTGTTGTACAAATTTGATCGTTATTTTTGAAAGAAAATGAGATTTATTCGTCACAAATAAACAAACACACATAAACTATTTTAAAATAATGTATGTAATTAAAATACTTAACATTAAAGAAAACAATTAATTACATAAGGTCCTACAACAATAACTGAAAATAATTCTAGGGTAAATCATATCGTGTATCGTTAACTGATCAAATTCCAGTAGAAGAAAACATTTTTTGCTCAAATAATTTTGCACATCCCAGTACAAAGTGGTTCAATCAGCTGACTAAATTTCTAAACTTGTACATTTTATGGCAAGATAATGTCAAGCTTAATCATAGGGTTATTTTAAGGTGGCTATTTTAAGCAAGATTTTGTATATAAACGTGAATATTCTTCAAGCGTTTTTTAAACGTCTTCGTTTTCATCTCGTATGAAAGTATATTTTTAGCATATTAATGTTCGAAAATTTCGATTGGGACCTTGTTACATTTTGTGTGAGGCTATAACAGCGACACGATTCTCTTTCAGACTTCATTCCACGTTTCCTGTAAAGATTTACCAACGCAAATTAAACTTTGGAATTGGAATCAAATTTTATTGAATATTCTGTCTAAAACGCAAGGGCAGAACTTATGACAGCACTCTTTACCTTGTATCAATTTATTTTTCAAACAACCCTGCTTTTTTGTATCTTGTAGGATGACCCTGAATACCATCCTTCTGGTGAAGAAAGTGATGACATTCCTAAACTAAGTCCAGTAAAGAAAGCTCCTGTACCTGTCAACAAAGTGCAAGCTGCTAAATTAAAGGTATAGTGCTTATATTTTGTATTCTTACTTGTTGCTAGTGCGTGAATTAATTGAATTAATTAATTATCATTTTTTGATATTCTTATTTTCCTTTAAGGAGATCCGTTACGATCTCGATGCAAAGTGCACAACAAATTTTTTTAAATCCTTGAATAAAAGGTATTAAATAAATGTGAATTATGTATTGATATCTTAATGGTATTATTTATATATCAGTGGAATTATGTCATTTCTCGACTATTTTAATGTCAAATAGGCTTTATTCCAGTAAAGTTGTCTTCTTTTATGCATTATGTTGTAAATTAATATCCACACCACAACAACTTTAAACACGCCTTAAAGTTGGTAGGTTTAGGTTTAAGATTATTTATTTCTCATAAGAACATTTACATATTCACTTGAAATGAGAACTTAATAATTTCTAATTAAAGTTAAATATATTACACGACCAGTGGGTCCAATGCAAGCTGACATATTATATGGTATGGACATAAACGCGAACTATAATCCATAAAAGACCCAATCGACAACATTACAAATTAATAATTGGTACGAAACTAAAAACCATTTCGAGATTCCTTCTGAGCATCATATTTATCAAATAAAGAGATTAAAAAAAGAAAACAAAAGTTGGTAAACACAGGATTTTAAAAACAACTACCTTTGCTTTCAAGTACATTCCGTATTTTAAAAAAATCAACTGTCATGTCATTGTGACTGTTGACATTGACAGCGAACATAAACATGCCAAGTTTTTTTTTAATAATCCCTCGGTAATGAACATCATGTTTGAAATCCTCAGTTGCGAGGTTGCGACTTACGTTCTTTTAGAATGAGTGAATACGAAAAAATTAAAATAAGCATTAAAAACACAATAAAACTAAATAAAAAATACGTAAGCTTTATTTTTACGCCGACTTTCAATATAAATATTGAAAACAAATGGTTACCTGAAATGAAATGATGTCGATTCTGCAAAAATAAACGATTTTATTATTAAGGGCCCATAATACCTCAATTCGCAGTCCTGCTCTAAGGCTTCTGCTTTTTAACTGTCTACCCTACTCTAATCAGATGCCGCGCACGCAAAAACATCAGTTATTTTGAAATCGCGGCTACACTGATGGTTTTTTTTTTTTTTTCATTTTTATGGAACAGTCTGCAGCTGCTTTATACTAATGTCAGTTATATTATGCAAAGTTTCAGATTTAATTTCAAGTATTCATTGAATGCTATTGGTTTATTGAACGGTTAACTTTGTAATTTTTGATCATGCGAAGCGAAGTGAGGTATTATACTCCCTTAAACAACAGTCGCGAAATAATATAAACGCATTTGTTTACAAAAATAATAAAACCAACCATAACTTTAACCTAATCATAGCATTCTGTACAGAAACCGTAACGAACCACCTTGAATAAAGAATATATAAATAATATAAATGAATGACCACCAGGCCGAGATAGAATCAGTCCGGAACGCCCAGGAGCGCGTGCCGCCCGAAGAGCGCATCGCTCGACGCACTGAGGAGGGCGGCGACCCTGCCGACGCGGGCGAGTTCGTCGTGGAGAAGATACTAGCGAAGAGGTTCAACCCGAGGAAGAAGCAGTACGAGTATCTGCTCAAGTGGGAGGGGTATCCGCAGTAAGTCCACTTAGCTAAACATAACATATAATCGTTCTTAGGGTTCCGTACCCGAAGGGTGCCAAACGGGACCTCACGTCCCGTGAAAAAAAAAAAAAGGTGCGTTTACAAAGAATGTGAAACAAAAGACGATGTTTGGTGCTGTGATTGTCAGTGAATTTTATTGCAATATTCATGTTGATAAAAAAATGTCAAGCGATAGTGATTCTACTCCAGTTTATCAAAACAGACGCTTTAGAGATTATTAATAATCTACTACCGGAAAAATCAAAACAAAACACATATACGAAAAAGCATATGACGTAAATACTTAATTTATGGAGCCCTGGCTTTTTATTGTCTCGCAGAAGGTGTAAAAAGTAGAGTTTGCTCCTCTGGAATAAAGCCTGTCATCGTCTTGGGCAGCTTGAACCTCTCTCTTCACTCAGGACTCTATACAACCCGCTACGCTCGGGAGTTAACCCTAGAGTCCCTCGTTACGCTCAGGGTTCAATATGCCACCCGCGACATAAGACACTGCTTTATTCCCTTAGTGCATCCATCCATCCATCCATCAGCCTGTTTCGTCCACTGCTGGACATAGGCCTTTCCAGGATTTCGCCACTCTTGGCGGTCCTCCTGGAAGAAATGCCCATACTCACACACGCTGGGCAGGCGGGTTGGTGAACGCGGTGCCGAAACCCTTGCACCAGTGACGCCGCTGCCCGTCACCAGTCTGATTTATATAAGGCCCGGCAATTGGGGATGTATATACCGCCATCCATCGGTCCCAGGCAATGGTGGGCCGCCTGGTTTTTTTGCCTGAGAGCTGTCCTCTTACTCTCCCCCGTATAACTTCGGGAGGATTTCCGAGTAAGATGGTGGTACCTCCACAGTCGAGCCCGGCATTAGCTCTACCACCTAGCAATCTACTATTATTACAATAAATCTAACCTTATCACAATATGAAAGTCTCACTTATAATCTCCACAGCTCGATATCCGGCCTCGCACTCGAAATATACATCTAAAACGATAATTTTCAGCGAACAAAACACATGGGAACCGGTGGACAACATGGAAACCTGCAAGCATCTGCTAGAGGCGTTTGAGAAACAGCTCGCTCGACAGAAGGAGCTCAAGGCGCTACGAGCGCAGCAACAGCAGCAGACCCCAGTACAGGTTAATGAAAACCTTCTTAACCTGATACTTTATAGATTGTTGGACCAGTCGGTTCGTCTACAAACAAGCGAAGAAATTAGTCAGCTAGCGAATTATCGGGAGTTAATAGACAGGTGACGCCTTATTCCCTGGTTATACTTAATAACCCTTTCCTTTTTCTTTAAAAAGATACTTCTTTAGGAAAGTTGTTAAGTAGACCAGTAGTTTAATTTGAAATCCTGAACTTGAATTGAATTCTCCATTGTCTGCCTGCTTCCCTTCTACAGACTAGAGTTATATAATTTTCTCCATATAATGAGGTGGTATTTTTAAAGTGACATTTTATACCAATAATTACCAATCTAAAAGTAAACGAAAGTACTCTGATTTTACAACTTTTGTGAGAGTACAATTACAATAACTTATCTTTTATCAGGTGAAACAAGGCACTCCACAAAATATCATCAAGCAAGTCAAGAAGCCAGACACTCCCTCGCTCACACCGTCAGGGTAAGTCTTGGACCTGGCAAAGCCCGACTCTTAGTACTGAAATTATTCTGCTGTTTTCCACGGGAGGGGAGGTAAACACAGCACACATTTACTCATTCACGGCTCACTCCTGCGGAAAATTTAAATGTCACATTAAATCAAAAGCTGCAACACAAACACAAAACGCGCACACAAGCAAACTTACATGAACAAATTGTTCATGTACTTCGGCAGAGGGGGATAAGTGCGCTTGCCTAGTCCCGTGGTCTAAGGGGTAACTGGTCTATGATTTGTTTACTTTCTTTGTTAAGGGTCGGAGTCCGTAAATCGGGCAAATACAGGGTTCGGCATTCTCACTTTAGGTGATTAGAAAATATTAAAATTTCTAAACAAAATAAATATACCAAATGCTACTTAGTAAATCGAAGTCCAAGATCATTAAAAACTGCTGTAAAATTTATAGTTACTTCAGAAAAATCAGGAATTTCAATAAAATTATATACAACGCTATAGCGTTGGCGCATTCTCAGTACTGCGATTTAATTAGAAACATAACTATTGCAAAACATATTTCAGAACCATAGTAACACATCAAAGAACATGATAAACAGTTTTTCGATACAACTTATAGAATTTCCGCACTAACATACTAAAATAACCGAGGTTTTGCGTGCACGGCAGTTGATAAGAGCGAGATAGAGGTTAGAAAAGCGTTAGAGAAGGACACAAAAATCAAAAAATCGTGATTAATCGTCATGTACTACTCGACCACGCATTCGGAGGTCTATAAAACCCCGTGCATAATATTTGTGTTCAATCAGCATGCAACGAGAGGCGCGTTCAGCTGTAGGTACAAAGGGTCTAGCGGGATAAGGTAGGGTCAGGGGCCCCAGAAAGGTATTTTGAAAATGACTTGTGTGGTAACATCGGCGAGATATAAAATTACCATTGACACAAATTCAGCTTCTCATCTCGCTTCGTTCTGGAGGTAATTATCGGGTATCTTTTAAAATTGTTCTTTTCGAAAGCGATTGCAGCTGCAGGGACGTAATATAATCGTCGTTGAAACGTGGGTCTGTCTACAAGTGTGGTCTATGACGTACAAAATTAACTTGGAAACACTTTCGACACCCTCTGTATTTTCCCCCAGTCGTCTCCAAAGGTCGAGCAAGGCGCGCGCGCTGGACCAAGTGAAGCAGTGGTGCGGCGCGGGGGGTGCCGACGACGAGCCGCCCGCCAAGAAGATCAAGCAAGAGGACAGCGACGAGGACTTCTCGGACTCTTCGTCGTTCAAGGGTTACTACCTTCACTTGTTGTTTACATTCACTATACTTTACATCTATGGAGCGATATGGCTGTTCGGAAAAGAGATGGCGCTCTGCAAGTAACCGAGGTGGATTATATCATTTCTCCTAATTCTGTTTCTTCTCCGGACTGTTATACTGCTCAATTTAATAAAAAACATCTAGATTATATTCAATTGCGAATGGATGTGGCTCTAACGTTAGTAGATTTCAAATACATAAGACGGGGACCGCTGGTTTCATGACCCCTGAATTTCATAATTATTTGTTCCAATACATGGTGAAATTTTATAGCTGACTTTAAAGGCTTTGGTTTCAGGTTTACTACTGTCAAAACTAAAATTTATCTATTGCAATATAGTAGTTAAATGGACTTAATAACAGCAAAATTACCTTGCAAAAGTTTTAGTTTTGACAGCTTCAAAACTAAAGCCTTAAAGGCAAAACTAAACATTGTGAACATACACTGTATCGTATCAAACGTGAAACTACAAAACAAATCATTATTGTTATAGAAGAGGCGATGAAACTAGGCAAGACTCCATCCAAGGTGGTGAACGGCGCTACGTCCCCAAAGACCACGTTAGACCCTGAGTTGGTGAAGTCCCTCGGGCTGGGCGCTAAGGGCATGCCCAACATCAAAGGGGTCATCAAAGTCGACCCCAAGCACATGCCCAATCTTACTACTGGTAAGACCACCTGATAATTACGCAAGAACTATGGTGGGTTGAAACCCCTCAATTCTTTATAAAAATCTAGGCATATATTGGCAAACAAACGAAAATGTATATTACTTGTCAATAAAAGAAGTTCATTCAAAGGACTGTATGCGAATAACTGGCCGTAACAAACAAACCAGTTGTCGAGCGAATTGGTTGTGTCATTTCATTGGCGACGAGGCTGTTGAAACTATTCGCGATCAGCAATATTACAAACTATATTGTAATGGTAAATATTTCAAGTTTTTTTTTTACAAATGTTATAATTATGTAAAAAAAGAGTGCGGTGTTGATTACCTACCTGTCGAATGACACATCGGATCCAGCGAACATTCGAGCAACTGGTGGAAGTGCTCGACCGTCATTTCAAGTCAAAGCAGTGTTCTTTTGTAGAAAAGGCAAAATTCTACGAAGCAACGAGGATAGGCGAAACTATAGGAGACTGGGACGCGACTTGCGAGATCTTGCAAGTTATTGTGAAAGGACACTTCGTGACGTCCTTGGCCTGTGCGATATCCGCGATAAGTTACTTGAGCAGGATTGTAAAACTGGAGATAGCGGAGCAGGCAAAGTGTGCAAGAGACGCTAAGAAGATGATGAACAATGGTGCTGATATTGTGAAACAGGAGCGGATACTCAGCTCGCTCCGTCGTCGTGTCGTCGTCGACCGCGGCGCTTCACAGTGTTCCGTGTGAGGCATGAAGAACCGTGCGACAAGTGCCAGTATAAAGGACATCGCTGCCAAAAGTGTGCTGGAAAAGGACACTTCCTTTTGAGATTAAACGATAGACATTAGGTAATTTAATACCGGTACATTTTTCAAATTATGTTGTCCCTGTAGTTCCCGTATTAAAAGCGGTAGGGTTAAGATCGGAGGAACTTGACGAAGCCTTTGTAAATGTTGTTCTCAATGGCCGTTGCTTTTGCAAATCCATACAGCAGACCCGTATACTTGAAGAGTCCGCGTGTTAAGGGTGTATAATACCTCACTTCGCTTCGCATTATCCTGTTTTATACCAACAAATACTGCAACAATCACTCTGAAATTAATATATGATAAAGTTGAGGACTAATGCTATGTCCATGCTGTTGTGAAAACTTGATTCCATTAAATTTTCTCTATACAAAAAATTACAAAGTAACCTCCAAACCGTACAATAAACCGATACTTGAAAGTAGATCTGAAACTTTGCATAATATAACTGATATTAGTATAAATATGAATAAAGTTCCATAAAAATGAAAAAACCATCAGTGCCGCCGCGATTTCAAAATAACTGTTGTTTTTGCGTGCGCGGCATCTGATTAGAGTAGGATAGACAGTTAAAAAGCAGAAGCGTTAAAGCGGGACTGCGAATTGAGTTATTATGGGCTCTTATTTAAAAGGTTATCTGGAAGAGATCACTTTTAGTGTTAAGAGCGCCAATTGTAACCTGCTTCCTAATAAATCTCTTTAATTATTTTGTGCAACTGTGACATAATGGGAGCCGTTGGGACACGAGTGCTTGTTTACGAAACGAACGAACCGGTGCAGATTGATGATGGACCTCGCGCTGGTGTTGCTAGACGAATAATTTGAGGCCAAGGAATAGTTATAAATTTTTAAATAAGTGTTAAGTTTTAGTGTTTTAAATCTAGTTTATACAGGCTGACATTTATTTATTTAGCCAAATTCATACTGAAGACGAATACTCGACCCAGCCCCGAGTCAATTACTATGGGAAGTCAACATTTTATTTTGCGAAATTAGCAAAAAATTTTACCTATCCGTGATACCGATGAGTTGATGACTTACTAAGCCTCCAGTATGAATCTGGCTGCATAAATTAACGTCACCTGATATATTGTCTTTTCCCTTGTTATCAGGTTTCCAAAATAATGTGGGAGGAGTGGACTGTATGCGCCTAACGGCCAGTAATAAACCAGCTTTTGAGCGAATCGGTTGTCTCATTTCAGAATATCCCAAAGGTATTCATCATTTCACTCGATACTACATCTAAATACAGCGTGTTATCATGATAATCTTTTCCCTTAAAACGGGGTGTTGTACCCAACTTTTGCCATAGTGCCAAATCTGAAATAGCGAAAAAAAATGTTTTTTATATATTTTGTTTGAGTGGGTATATAAATTATTTTAATAAAATGAATTATTTAAAAAGAGTACTATTTTTTATTTAAATAATTTATATAAATTAAAATCTCACTGTATCAATATATTATATTTCAAGTTCGAGTAGGTATGTAACTGTTCTATGGAACAGCTGATTATTCCCTCAAATAACCATCTTAACACCTGTTTTAGTGACGGTGGTTAACGATCGGATAATGCGCTTGTACTGATTGATTATTATGTGACCCGACCAATCGTCGGATAAGACGAATAAAAATACAGTCGAATTGAGAACCTCCCTTTTTTGAAGTCTGTTAAAAAGACCAATATGTGATGAAAACATCGGTAGCTCTGGTGCGAGAGCACGAAATTGCAGGTTTAAATCCTGGCCCTGAGATTTGTTTCACAAAATATTTATCTTGCTACATTCGTGTTGGCTGAACGCGCATAACAAAAGAAATTTAATAAAAATTAAAACGAAATTTAAACCTAATAAATAATTGTTATATTTATTCTTTTATTGTGTTTTGGAATTATAGTTAAAATGATATTTGGTTTGTGAAGAGTCTAATATAATTACGATTACCATGTTTAACAGCCGTAGGCGAATAACTGCATTAAGATGAGGTGATCGAATTCCACCCGCCACTGAATTGTCTTGTGCGTGTGTCCTTTCCTTAGAACCTTATTCGTATATTTATATTTATCAGAATTTTTAGCATCCAATATTTTGGTGCAATTACCATGACCGCAGCTCAGCTTGAAATTTAATCAAACCATTTTATTAATATTTCCTAGCTTTTATAATTTTCTGTTTTTGCTTATTATCACTTCTATTCTACGCTGGTTGCCTAACTGCATTGTATCGTGTCAATTCGTGTCATAATCAGTGATCGGAATATCCTTGGGCGCGCCGTTATCAAAGTATGGATATGACTTTTTGACGGAACAAAATTTCCGTAACTTAATTATGTATCGGAACTTTACTATACATAAAAAATGTATTACTGCTTAGATGATCTCACTTATAAATAAAACATAATTATAGGTACTGTATTTTTATTAGAAAACAAAAATAGAAAAATATGATATCAAATCAACAAAAAATATGTTATACAAATTTACAATGTCAATAATTTGAATTTGAACTGAATTTGTCATAAAATTTTGAAAAAAATAAAAATAAATTTGGCATATAATTTATTGGTAAATAATACTTAACTTTAATTTAAGGTGGTAAAAAATCTTGGTGCAAAATGCACATCATAATATTGTTTTCCTTACTTTTGATTCAAAATTATGCACAAATTGCGTTATAAAGCAATTAGCCGAAATTATATATCGAGTATTATTTTATTTTACTTGATAAATAATGTTTTCTGTTGTTAACATTATTTCACATTTTATTTTCTATAACTCAATGCCTAACTTCCTCAAAAAACCAAACAGGATTTATACTATTATTAAAAGGTTTATTTGTGAAAATGGTAAAGTTCCGATATTTAATTAAGTTCCGGAAATTTAGTATCATATCCATACTTTGATAACGGCGCCCCCAGGATATTCCGATCACTGGTCATAATTATAACAGTTCAAGGCCATATAATGGTAAAAAAATTATAAAGTTTACTTTCATCATTAAGAAGAGAACTTCACTGAACATCGTATTGTTCCAGGCGTGTACATAATGTCGAAGAGTTCGGGCATCATGAAGATAGACTCTCCCGGCAAGTTGGGCCCCGGGCTCAATATCGACCAGGACGTCATCAGGAAACAGATATTAGCTGCTAAACAGGTACATATCGCTTCATTACTTATTTGTACGATTTTAACTCTTATGACAGCGTAATGATCGATGGTAAAAATGTAGAAATTTTGGAATATGAAGATTAAAAAGAAAAAAACCGGTCAAGTTCGAGTTGGAGTCTCGCATAAAAGGTTCTGTACCACGCAAAATATTAGTGCGGAAGTCTAAAACACATTATGGTAAATAACGCCATACCAACATCAAGGGACAAAAACAAAGCGTTTAAATTGGTAGCGTCTAACAAACAATTCGGTAACCCTAATTTATATTTGTTGTTGTCTTACAAGTTATTTATAATATACCACAATCTAAACAAATACTTGTATTAAACCGTTTTAAAGATAGAGCTGGAACCAAAAACGTGATTGTCGCGATCGAGACCAGTAACACGTATACTGTGGAAATTTTAACTGTCTGAAGCTGTAGAACCCTGTGAAAGACAGACTTTGACACCTATTCTCATGTAGCAAATATTAGATTTAGAGCTGCCATAGCCTAAAACTTTTCAATGCAAAATAGGCTTTAACGCAGATGGATAAAAGTTAAATGAGCTTGTATTATTTTGGGTTTTTCAACTCTACATTTAAGGTTTGCTGCACGAGAATAGGTCACAGTGGGGTGTTAAATGACCCCAATTTTCAAACGGATTAGATCCCCATTGACAGATCTAATCCACTGTATACGAAGCGCGATTAACAGACTTCGCTGTTACAGAAAAAACAAGAAGAAAAGAAGCCCACCTCACAAGCGCGGACAGCAGTGCAACAACAAATAAAGAAGACAATAAACGCGGGCGGACAGCAAGTGACAGAGAAGACGATCATCACCCCCTCGGGACAGAAGATCATCCAGCGCACCATACAGCGACCCGCGCCTGAGGGCAAGTCGCCCGTCACCTTGCTCAACAAGAAGTTATCACAGGTTACTATCTTTTAACTTCAAACGTTTAACTAAAAAATAAAGGACAAGTGCGAGTCGGACTCGTCCACCGAGAGTTCCGTTAAAGACTATATTTTTTTATGATTTAATTACAAATGTATAGTTTTCAGATTTTTCCCTAGACTCGTTAATTTAACTTAGAAGTTTGATTTTTTCACAGCTTTACAGGACTGTAGACCTGAGTATATGGTTTTAATTTCAACTCGATACCTCCACGCGTTCCCGAGATAAACGATATTGGTAGACAAACGAACAAAAAAGTGATCCTATAAGGGCTCCGTTTTTTCCTCTTGAGGTACGGAACCCTAAAAATGATTGTATGCCTGTCCCTAAGGTAGAGGCATAGTAAAAACAGAATAGTAAGCTATCTTCACATAAAGGTACTGAGCCCAACTAATATGTGTGCGTGCCAGTATGCGCAAACCACAGCACGCACGCAACGGCAACATTTATGCTTGTTTTGTCGGTACAAATCGCGGCTGCTCATTGTTAATTCATTTTAGTTTGTTGTTATGAAAACATTGATACTTGGAAACTAAGGAAATTTATTAATTAGCTTGATACATACGTATCCGTATGTTTTGATTTTGTAACAGCTATAAAAACTATAAGAGATACAAACAAAAGAGTAACAACCCTGCAACAGTAGGCATTTAAGTCTCGCGAGGCGCGGAAGTTATTCTATTATTCTGTTTTTATTATGGACAAAATTTTATCCCTCCCTCCCGCGCCGCGCTGCTACCCAGGGCACAGACTAAAGATAACGGCAAACCTATAAATTATGTAGCAGATCTTTCAGGGGCACGTCACAAAATATACATCTGTGACTAATGCCGGGCTTGAAGTATTATAAGGTTAGTTTTTCAAGGCGTGGATGGCCAAATCAGAAACTAGGGAATAGCGAAAAATGCTCAAAGGAGTCTTGAGGCCGATTTTAATGAAAACCAAGACGGCATTTATTTATTTTTAGGCATCATTAGATTTTTTTTAATACTTTTCCTAGTGGAAAATCAAATCCGATGATTTTGAACAAAAAAATACACTGTTTATTATAGCAGCATCCGATAGTGTCGCTTTTAGGGATCAAATTCTGGGAAGTAAAGTAATAATGGCATACGGCAAACTAAATAAAAGTGCTCATTTTTAATAAACTAAATCATATTTTTAAATTCTTATTCCGTATAACCTTAGACCATTTAACACGGGACCTGGCAAAGCGCGACTCTTAGTACTGAAATTATTCTGCCATTTTCCACGGGAGGGGAGGTAAACACGCACAGCACACATTTACTCATTCACGCACACTCCTGCGAAAAATTGATATGTCACAATAAATCAAAAGCTGCAACACAAACACAAAACGCGCACACAAGCAAACTTACATGAACAAATGGTTCATGTACTTCGGCAGAGGGGGATAAGTGCGTTTGCCTAGTCCCGTGTTATATGGTCTAAGCGTATAACAATTAAAATTTCAAAATAATAAAATTATAGTGTTGTTATGTTAATATACAATAACCGCACTTCAAGCTGATTTTACACTATGTACCAGTTGTACCATTGATGGTACTGGTCAACGGGACTAGTTGTCCGGAGACTAACCTTTACGAGAGGAGTGTAGTAAGTTGCCTTCATAACCTGCCTTCTTGCAGCTCACATCAGACTCGATGGATATAAGCAAGGTGTTTATTTCCAGAGCGGAGAGAACAGTTTGCTTCGTCGCGGAGGCGGCACGCCGCGCGGCCGCGGGCGGCCTCCCTTCTCTGTAGCGACGGCGGGTGGCAACATCGTGCGTGTGCGGGATAAGAGCGTCTCCTTCGATGCTTGGGAACAGGTAGACATGAAAAATATAAATATATCGTTACGACATACATCCCCAAGGGGGTGTCAGACGTGACGAATGTCACTAGAATTGTAACACCCACTTTTTATCGACGACAGACATAGGTTATCTACTTTTATCTCCAAACAATTATCTATACGTGACTGTACTTCTGGTGTTTTGCGAATCTGGTATTATTCTCTTGAAAAGAACGTACCTCAAGAGGAAAATAAAAGTGCGTACGCTAACGCACCGACATACGGGCGAGTTCAGAGAGAGCGTTGACCTCAAACAGCTGCAGGTTTCACGGACGACGCTCTCTCTAAACTCGCCCGTATGTCGGTGCGTTAGCGTACGCACTTTTATTATTCCTCTTGAGGTACGTTCTTTTCAAGAGAATAATACCAGATTCAGTTAGTTCAGAGTTCGAGAGAGCGTTGACCTCAAACAGCTGCAGGTTTCACGGACGACGCTCTCTCTAAACTCGCCCGTATTTCGGTGCGTTAGCGTACGCACTTTTATTATTCCTCTTGAGGTACGTTCTTTTCAAGAGAATAATACCAGATTCAGTTAGTTCAGAGTTCGAGAGAGCGTTGACCTCAAACAGCTGCAGGTTTCACGGACGACGCTCTCTCTAAACTCGCCCGTATTTCGGTGCGTTAGCGTACGCACTTTTATTATTCCTCTTGAGGTACGTTCTTTTCAAGAGAATAATACCAGATTCAGTTAGTTCAGAGTTCGAGAGAGCGTTGACCTCAAACAGCTGCAGGTTTCACGGACGACGCTCTCTCTAAACTCGCCCGTATTTCGGTGCGTTAGCGTACGCACTTTTATTATTCCTCTTGAGGTACGTTCTTTTCAAGAGAATAATACCAGATTCAGTTAGTTCAGAGTTCGAGAGAGCGTTGACCTCAAACAGCTGCAGGTTTCACGGACGACGCTCTCTCTAAACTCGCCCGTATTTCGGTGCGTTAGCGTACGCACTTTTATTATTCCTCTTGAGGTACGTTCTTTTCAAGAGAATAATACCAGATTCAGTTAGTTCAGAGTTCGAGAGAGCGTTGACCTCAAACAGCTGCAGGTTTCACGGACGACGCTCTCTCTAAACTCGCCCGTATTTCGGTGCGTTAGCGTACGCACTTTTATTATTCCTCTTGAGGTACGTTCTTTTCAAGAGAATAATACCAGATTCAGTTAGTTCAGAGTTCGAGAGAGCGTTGACCTCAAACAGCTGCAGGTTTCACGGACGACGCTCTCTCTAAACTCGCCCGTATGTCGGTGCGTTAGGGTTCACGCATTTTTGTTTGGAACTCAATTATTTCCTAAACTAAGGGTGTCCGCGGGTATGACTCTTGGGCAAAGTGGTTCAGTAGGGTCAGTAGAATATGTGATTTCATTTAATGGTCGCACTCTATTTACACCCGGTAGGTAAAAAATTAAAATATTGTACAGGGTTGGGCAGATTAAGTGTCCTATTTTTTAACTTGTTTTTTTTTTTTCTTTAAAAATTAAATCTTTTTTCTTGACATTAAATGTATTCATTGAGTATGTATCTAATGTTACTACAACGGAAATGTGTGTGTTATGCGCCTCTGTTTCCCATTTTGTGCATCTCTTTTATAGTTTTTCCATTTTATGCAAAATTCCAGCCTAATCGGTTTCGTAAGTATGGCGTGAAAGGGAGACAAATCACTTTTCTATAGAAATTTGAAAGCTCATTTTCATCCCATGGGAATTGATATATGGGATAAAAAGTAGCCTGTGTCCTATTCCAGGTCTAGAACCACATTCTTGTAAAATTTCAGCCCAATCGGTTCAGTAGTTACGGCGTGAAAGAATAACAAACATCCATCTATCCATACATCCATACTTTCGCATTTATAATATTAGTGGGAATTGTGGAGGAATATGCAGGTATTTTAATTGTATTTTAAAGATGAATGATCATTATTTATTATTGCATATCTTCTGTCCACAGTCGGACCGGTCATCGGACACGTCGGACGGCATCGAGGACCCGTTCCCCAAGGTGCTGGGTCCCATCCCCTCCCCCTCCCCGGAGCGCGAGCTCACCCTGGACCCGCTCTCCGGCAAGCGGCTCGCGCGCGCTGAGGGCGAGCCCACCCCGCCCCCCACGCCCTCACCGCCGCCCACGCCGCCGCCCACCTCGCAGCCTCTGCTCATGAAGGTTTGTTTACTATAATCTCTAGCCCATTTACTACAAGGTAACCTTATTGTAGCCAATTCTTACTAAACAAAATGATATTATTTTATTTCCTATAAGGCTTGTCGATAACATTAAGACACGAATGCTGTACATCACTACGCGTTGCCATAGGATATATGATTACGCAGACGTTCGTCAAATCCTTAATTTGTCAAATTAAAGACACGTCATCAACGCATGCTCAGCCCCGAGTCGATACAATGGAAAGTGAAAAATTTCTTTTTCAAATTACGCAAAAAACGTTACTGATCCGTGATACCGATTACTTACCAACCCTCTAGCATGAATTTGGTTACATAAATAAATGTCACCTTGTAAAAGTGCGAGCGAGCGCGCCCTCACTTTACTGATACGTTTTATTGCCGCGCCTGCAACGAGATTTTGCTAATAGTTGGTTGTTTATAAGAAAAGAAAAAACTAGTGTAGGTCTTGTTTTTGGTCACTTACTAAGTCTCTATGAATTTAATAGCAATCAATGACACCAACTGAGACGAAATCTCTTAAGTTTTCGAATTGCTTTATCGAGAGTTTCTGTCAGTAAGGTATTAGAACTGGACCTTAGTTTGAATTTCATGGCGTTTCAAGTTTGCGTAGAGATTATATAATAATAAATGTATGTCAGGTGGAGATGTCGCCAGGCGGTACGACCGGCATGTTAATACAAGGAGACGGAGCGCAGCCCTCACTACCTGTACTCACTGATGATGACTCTGTAAGTATTATGAGTATTAGGTCCTTCAACAAGAGAGGAGGTGAAAACCACAGGCTTCATTTGTCACTATTTAAATAAAATTTAGTGTATTCTTAGACGAGGCGAACACATATTGTACAAAATTCAGAAAATTTGTCTTTGTTATTACTGCTTTACTTATTAGGTGGTAGAGCTAATGCCGGGCTCGACTGTGGAGATACCACCATCTTACTCGGAAATCCTCCCGAATTTATTCAAGGGAGAGTAAGAGAACAGCTCTCAGGCAAAACCAGGCGGCCCACCATTGCCTGGGGCCGACGGATGGCGGTATATCCATCCCCAATTGCCGGGCCTTATATAAATCAGACTGGTGACGGGCAGCGGCGTCACTAGTGCAAGGGTTTCGGCACCGCGCTCACCAACCCGCCTGCCCAGCGTGTGTGAATATGGGCATTTTTTCCAGGAGGACCGCCAAGAGTGGTGAACTCCTGGAAAGGCCTATGTCCAGCAGTGGACGAAACAGGCTGATGGATGGATGGATTACTGCTTTCGCCGAGTTTCGCCTCAACTCTCGTTGAGCTACTTTCACATAGTTTTGCAGGTCTGTAATGCACTATGGATGAAATTATTAACAGTGCCCGAATATTCTTCTGTTGATAGGAATAACCTTTCCTACAAGCTGGAAAAAACGGATTTTTTGGGGTGTCACTTATATAAGAAATATAAATTCATTTCAAAAATACGGTAAAGGAAAGGGCAAAGGTTATATTCATACTATTATGGTTTATATTGCGTTACTTTGACTATCCGCCACCGCGACACGTCCTCGCCACGTCTCTTCTGTATAACTGATACCTTAGGACGTCTCCAAATAAAAGCTTGTTTTCCCCAGACGTCGGTGAAAGTAGAATCGAGCGCGGTGAAGCAGCTGCTGGAGGAGGGTGTGGACGAGGGCGAGGGAGAGGAAGTGAGTCTCCTGCACTCCTCGCACCCGCCCATCATGATCCGGGGAGAGGACGGCGTGCTGTACCAGGTACTGCTTACTATGACTAAACGTTTTTTACATCGAAAGGTGGTTTAGCGGCCCTAGTATGCTTATTGGTAAGGTAGAATGGAAGGGTTGACTTATAAATGTAGAAAAGTTGAAAACTAACACTACCAGACTAAACATAAGGTTTATATAAGGTGACTTTAATTTATACAGCCAAACATATACTGGAGGCTTGGTAAGTGATCAGTAACACGGCTCGATAACACGTTTTGCTAATTTCGCAAAATAAAATGTTGGCGTCCCATAGTAATTGACTCCGGGCTGGGCTTGCGTTTGTAAGGAATACGAATAGAATAATTTACGAATTTCACAAAAAGTGTCATCGAACCTTATTACTGAGTACTTACCGATTCTTCAGTAAGAGTTTGACCGAATAAATTAATGTCACTTATATAAAAGAAATGACTGATCTATCCACGCCCCAATCAAACTGCAGGACTTCGGAACATGAAATTTGGACTGCAGCTTCCTTGTATGACGTGATATTCACTAGGAAGAGGAAATCCCTACAGTCGAGAGTAACAGTCTGAGGCATCCGCTTGTGGAAATGTATAGTTCTGTTCCCACCTATCCACCCATTACAGGAGTAACTTATGTCTGGGGTCTTAAAACCGAGGGGAATATTTAATAAAGTGGATCATTATTGTATTATAAAACCGAATATCGTCCGAGAAAACCTTTTCTATTTTATACACGACCGTGATTGTTGTGATTATTCCAGGTGGCGGGCGAGAACGAAGACGGTCAGACCCTCCTGGTGGCGGCGGAGGGAGTGGAAGGCGCCGAGGGCGTGGAGGGGGGCGGTGCGGGCGACGGGGAGGGCGTCATGTACGTCACGCGCGAGGACGGACAGGTAACTACATATACACCTTAGTCAAAACAGGGTGCACGAGTGTTCAAGTGATATTTAAGGGCCATTTTAGTGTCATGCGGATTTGCGCCCGCGTGCGGATCTGGTGCGCATGCGCACCGTCCGCTTCATACGTTTTCATATATTATTTTATTATCATGCGTGTCACACGCATGCGGGGCGCGGGCCGGCGCATGCGTGTCGGGTTCCTCGACATTCAGTATTGCTTTTATTGTCAAGCGGATAACACGCATGCGTATGTACAACGAACATGAAAATAGATACGGAAAGAGTAATAGTCGAAGTTCATGTATGCCCTATATTATGGGATCAGAGTAATGATCTGTATAAAAACCGAGATGCATGAGATTTGGTGCTTAGTTTTGATGATCTTAAGTATTAAAGAAAAAAACATGGGTAAGTGTCAAACATTTCATGAATATCCGAATATTATTTTGAAAAGAAAATTCAGAAATATTTTATCCGAAAAGTTACTCTGGCATATTTACCTGGCTCTTACACAGTCACTTATGTTGTATGGGATCATTGGCTGGGGAAGCTGTGGGTCTAGTGTTATGAATAAGTTAATAATAGCACATAAGCAAAACTTGAAAATTATTAAACGCAAACCCCGCAGATTTCCCTCTAGTGAAATCTTTAAACTATGCAAAGTCTTGGGCCCCAGAAAGATTTTTATCTGGCAAACAGCTGTATATATGTCTAAACATCTCCAAGACTTTTCTTTGTTGATTTTGAATAGAAAGTCTCGAATATATACAAGGCGAAAATACATAGCACCTTTTAAATCAACCCTCTTCGGACGAAAAAATTTTTACTCTATTGCGCCTCGTCTGTACCATCTATTACCTGATAGTGTCTCCAACTATATTGATACTGACACAGAACCTTTCTTAAAACGTAAATCAGTTTTAAATAAAAAGTTAAAAGAATATTTATTAGAGTTAAGTGAAGATGAAATTGGAGATCTCTGGCACAAACTGCTCAATTGAAAACGCTGTGTAGGCAAAAAAAAAAACAAAAGAATTTTAGGTGCGGTTACCCTAACTAATTTATATACATGTGTAATTGATATATTATTACTAAAATTATTTATAATTTATATACATATACATATTAATATAATCATACAACTAGATACAAAAATATATTACATACTTATATAAGTACTTAATAATATTACTTGTAAATTTGCATGAGGCTGTTATAGCATACAATTGTTTTCTTTTCTTTTTTACCATTCATGTAGTGTTTTTTTTTTCTCGTCCAACCCTCTCTTTCTCTCTATGACCTTATAGTCATTAAAGTGTCGCATCAAAGTTGATGGTCCTGTAACAGGCCTTTGGCTCATTAGGGCTATCACAGTCGATACATTCGTCCCTGTCGGCCCAAACACGAGTGCTCCTTTTTAAACACGAATGCATATGTAATTTTTTTTTTCCTTAAATAAATAAATACAAATAAACCTGCGTTAATTTTGAGTTTCTAATAATATACACAAAACAATCATTCTCCGAATGTTTTATTTTTGTACAGAATATAAGCCAGAATTACTTAATTTACTTTCATCTTCTTCACGACTATACTCACGGACGACACGCACAACACTGTTGCGTAGCGAACAATCTACTCTGCGTGTCGACCGCAGCGGGACAACGCACGCGGGCGCAAATCCGCGTGACACTAAAAGGGCCCTCACACAGTGTTAACCTCTGACACCGTGACAATATCGATGATGGAAAGCTAAACTGCATTATGCGCCACTTTATTAACTTTACAGGAGAGCATTTGAAATATTGAAATTTTCGAAAATGAATCATTTAAATTTCAAGTTTGACCAAATCAGACGGTTAACATGCCATATAAAAGGTTATTTTAATTACTTTTAATTTATGATATTATAATCTGAAAAAATAATATATATTACAATCAAAATAAATAACGTATAATACAAATTTCAATCAGGTGAAATGTATTATATCCTTATTCATTATAAAAGTTAATGCAAGGGATTTGGCTGTTGCGTCAATGGACCTTGGTTTTTAGAATCGTTAAAATGTAAGGCCGTCGTTTGATTTTTATGTGTTTTACGTCGTTCGTAGTTTTTGCTTGCAGATCTGTTGAGTACATGTTTTACAAGCCTTTTTTTCATGTTTATAAGCCTTCGCCGACTTTCTTACAAAAATGCGTGATATAAGACAACGCAGAAAGGTAATTTACTCAGAAACCAGTCAAGGTAAAATGTTTTATATGCCAAAAAATTGTTTAGATTTTATGGGATATGTATTTATTATATGAAATACTTTTTTTGCTGATTAGTTGTAAATAACTTATTTTACCAAAAGTGACGTATAATACATTTTACCTTTCCATATGTATTTTTTAATGTTTTCTTAAAAACCTAGTTGTTTTGTCAAAATCAGCGCCATATACCTAGTCGGTTCTTAAATACTGTCACTGGCCATTTATTTTAAAAATAGAACACCTAGAAAAAAGAATGAAATGGTTTTCGATTTTCACATATTTTTTGATTAATAATCTGCCAAATCACAATTACATTCGTTAATTTTTTACGATGGAGTGGACTCGCAAAGAGGACCGAGTAGCAGTAATTGCATTGCATCGTTGCGGCCATCCACCGAAGACGATATTCAACTTGCTTCAAAAATTAAAAATCACGAAGAGGTTCGTGTACCGTACCATCAAGAGGTACAATGAAACCTCCAGTGTCGATGACGAGAAAAGAACTGGCAGACCTCGTTCCGTTGGGACTCCAGGGGTCATCAAATCAATCAAGGCGCGTATTGCAAGAAATCCCGTCCGCAAGCAGAAACTGATGGCTTTGGAGATGGGATTAACCAGAAGTACCGAAAAAAAAAGTACTCAATGAAGACCTGGGACTACGAGCTTACCGAAAAAAGAGTGGACATCTTCTGAACGCGCGTCTGATAGCTATGAGAGCCAAAAAATGCAAAGTTTTGCTAAAGCGGTACGCAAGAAACAAACACCGCGATATCCTGTTTACAGACGAGAAAATTTTTAATATCGAAGAGAAGTACAACAAACAAAATGACAGGGTGTACGCTACCAGCTCTGCGGCCGCTGGAAATTCCATTCCTAGAGTGCAGCACGGCCATCATCCATCATCAGTCATGATTTGGTTGGGAGTGTCCTACTATGGCCCTACTGAAGTGCATTTTTGTGAAAAAGGTGTCAAAACCAGTGCAAAAGCGTACCAAAACACGGTTTTAGATCGCATAGTAAAAGATCTGCCCCAGACACTCTTCGGAGGACGGCCATTTGTGTTTCAACAGGACTCCGCACCTGCTCATAAGGCCAAAACAACTCAGGAGTGGTTCGAGCGCCAGAATATCGAGCTAATAAGGCATCAAGATTGGCCCTCATCTAGCCCTGACCTTAATCCACTGGATTACAAAATTTGGCAGGAATTGGAGGAGAAGGTCTGTTCTAAACCTCACAAAAATTTGAGCAGCCTAAAGTCATCATTGATTAAAGCAGTGGCCGATATCGACATGAATATGGTCATTATGGTAATATTGATGATTGGCCGCGAAGATTGAAGGCTTGTGTGAAAAATGGTGGCAATCATTTTAAATACATTTTGTGTTTAATGTAAGCTAATTAAATTACCTTTTCTAAAAAAAAAACTTTTTTTGAATGTCATGACTAGTTTTCATTTTATAGCCAATTTTGTTTGTGACAGAATTTAAGCACCGACTAGGTAATTAACATACTTGTCTATTTCCAATTCTCTCGCCTACATTGGGCATTAAAAGATATCCCAAGAAATGTGAAGCGGGCCAAAAAACCCTTGGCTGATGTTGAAAGATCGGAGTGTATTGAAATGATAGACGTTGGATAATGACAGAGGTTACACTTGCCAGCAGGACGTGCTGGCCATCGACCCGGCGCAGCTGGCGGCGCTGATGCCGGGCGGCGCGGCGCCGGCGCTGCAGCAGGTCGCCGTGCAGGTGGAGGGCGAACCCGGCGAGGACGCCACGCAGGTCATCGCGCAGATCGTGCAGACCGACCTGCCTTCACCAGGTCTGTACACTCTATTATGTACCACCGACCCGGCGCAGCTGGCGGCGCTGATGATAGCGAGATGAACTGAGATAGATTAGACATTTCAAATAGCAGTCTCTACCGCCTTACCCAGGTTTTGAAGTATCGAACCAAGATTTCAACATGATGACATGCACTTGTACTTATTTCACGGTATATAATTATTTTATTATACCAACCGGTTTCTGTTTTACACCATACCATTATCAAGGGATTTTAAGGTGGTAACGGTGGATCAAAATGCACATCATAATATTGTTTTCCTTACTTTTGAATAAAAAGTTTGCAATAAATGCGTTTTATAGCAATTCACGCAAACTGCTTGTTAATAGTTAGGTGATCACATCCATCCATCCATCCATCAGCCTGTTTCGTCCACTGCTGGACATAGGCCTTTCCAGGATTTCGCCACTTTTGGCGGTCCTCCTGGAAGAAATGCCCATACTCACACACGCTGGGCAGGCGGGTTGGTGAGCGCGGTGCCGAAGCCCTTGCACCAGTGACGCCTCTGCCCGTTACCAATCTGTTTTATATAAGGCCCGGCAATTGGAGATAGATATACCGCCATCCATCGGTCCCAGGCAATGGTGGGCCGCCTGGTTTTGCCTGAGAGCTGTTCTCTCACTCTCCCCCGAATAACTTCGGGAGGATTTGCGAGTAAGAGGGTGGTACCTCCACAGTCGAGCCCGGCATTAGCTCTACCACCTAGTGATCACAGGAAAATTATAAAATTTTATGCGTTAGATTTTAGCTCATGCTAAATGCACATTACAACTGTAAACAAACTTTTAAGTTTGTTAATGTAATTCAAACAAAATGCAATACATTAAAATGCGTAATTTTTTTGTGAAGACTTTATTTTTAATAAACTATTTCCGCAAGTTGCTTTAAAACACATTTATTGCATACTTTTTATTAAAGAAAACAATATTATGATGTGCATTTTGTACCGAGGTAAAAAGTTACCCCCTTATAGGGTTTAAATTAAACGATAAATACTACGTTATAGATAGAAGCAAGATATTGTGCTCACAAACGCATAACCTTTTAGAATCAAATCATTTTTGTGGTAGAACTGTCTAATAATGGTGTTTGTTTGCAGGCGGCACACGGCGGGTAGTGCTGCTACTACCAGACGGCAGTTTAACAATGACAGAACTAGACAGAGAACAGTACGAGTCCATCACAGAAGCGGGCAAGGCTGAGTAAAGCCCGCGGAGTGGTTATACGGTGGATATTTAATGGTCAGAACATGATAGAAGTGCCCTCACGTTAATGCTGTTCCGAAACAGCAACCTTGTTCACTTCGAAATTAATACCGGCCAGTGCAAATGTTTCTTAGTCATTTCACGAGCGATAAAGTATTATAGTAATGAATTGTGAGTAAATAGGTCGGTTCGAAATTTCACAGAAAAATCTTATTCTAATAAATGGCGTGTCAGTAGAGCTCAGTTTGGCCAATGTCGGAGCAAACAAATGACATGGTTGTTTTATAAAAATCCGAAGGAGAATCGCGAAGACGCTATATGCAAGAAAAGGGCGGTGCTCCAAACCCTTTTGGTATGTACTACCCATACCGGCTAGGTCAGCTTTCAAACGAGGACACCAGATAAAACTTTGTTTAGTCCATATTCCCAGTCAAATCATGTCAATGACAAAAAAGGGTACTTCTATCCTATTTATTATACAAACAAATCGAACATTATTCTGTGGGTCTGACTGATGGTATTCTATTTATTAAGGTGACATGACATATTATTTTGTTAATACATTTAAAAGTGATGTTGCCAATTTTAGTCTTTATGTTATGTAAAGTTATTGTTTAGTCTAAAATTGAATTTTCATTATATTCTTGCCTCTGGATGATAGTAAATTGTTATTGTGATTCCTAGAACAATATTACTCTGATGTAATTGGGGACAAATATTAAGTTGACAGAAAACGGCGCAGTGACTATAGGTAGTAATGAATTGAAGACATAACCAGTGGCGGTCCAAGGGAAGATTTTTCATTTTATTAAAAATGTAGCCAAGGGTAGTATCCAACCGAAGTTTGCTTCTGGCCTAGTTGAATCAAGGCATATTGTGTTAAATTTCTTTACAAATATTATAAAAATGTATATTCTTTTAATTTTATGACCTGATACGTTTTGTAAATTATATATGTACTACCCGGTCACATTATCTCGAGACCTGGCGTCGATGACGTCACGTCGCGTCGGCGCTCAGATATGGTGCGCAAAACAAGCATCCTCTAGTAGGATATTATTGTAAACAATAAGATTTCCAACAAAACAAATATTGTGTTAATTAATTTAATGTAGGTAATATTATTATAATGATATGATTAAAATGATGAAAAATCAATGAAACAATCTTGGTTAACTGGGTACAAGAAGTGTTTATTACACAAAACTACAGACTAAAAATCTTCTTCAGAATATATGATTGGCTCGATGCCAGTCATTGTCTCATTATCGCTTGACTAGTACTCGTACTCGGTGTAGCATGTTGCAGTGACGCATGCCGCAATTCTCTGGCCTCCTTTTTTATTCTCATCAAAGTACATTTTGATATTCCTGTTGCAGCATAGGTTCGTTTAACAACTTGATCTACAGGTATTACGAATTGCTTGTTAGCTTTCTCTGATTCAAAGAAAGCGAGAACTTTCAGGATTAAATTTCTTGCTTCACTGTGAATAGTTTTTCCCATATTTGAAAAAACTTTCACTGTCCCACTTCAAAGCAACGAAATAGTAACAAAAATGTCCAAACTAAACCAAAATGTCCAAACTTAACAAAAATGTCCAACGTTGCAACAAAAACAATATTTCAACGTAACAGCAATAACAAAATAACAATAAAAGTCCAAACGTAACAATGGAATGTTTAAAAATATACCACGAAAACAAGTCGACGCGTATCGGCAACGAAAGTGCTAACCGTACTGACGCGCCGTGGGGAGCGCGGGGAAAGGAGAACGGGGCGGGTGGGTGGTTCGCATTCCAGCGAGGTCTCGAGATAATGTGACCGGGTTGTATGTAGGAAAGGGCTTGGAAAGACTCTTAACCTGTATCCAACTTAAGAAAACTGCATTTTAAAGAAAAACTAGTATGTGAAAGCTTTGTTAGAAATTTGGCCGAACCATTGGTCAAACACTACTGAGTGAAAAGATAAATTAGCGGCCAATAGTTAATGGCAAGGATTTAATTTTTCCGAATAAGAATTTTATTTAACGTTTTCAGGTATAGGTATAGCCTAGAATTTACATAATACAGATTTGTCTGTTCTTATAATTTTGAAGTTGTAAATAAATACTGTAGGTAAGAGTATAGGATTCCCAAATGTCGATGCTCTTTCATTGTAAATAAACCATACTAATCTAGGAGCAAACTGCACATTAAATGGTAAATATTATTTTCCTTCCGTGGAATTTTTGTGAAGGGAAAATGCGACTATATGTAATTTTTAACGTATACTACATTTTAATACGTTTTAATTACGTCTTCCTTCATTATTTTAAATGGACTAAAAAAATTATACCTATTCATAGTGTGGGGCTTCGAATGAAAGGGCTTCATGAGCTCATTGTAAAAATATAATACGACATCATTACGTTTCAGCCACTTGTTTCCTAAAAGATCGGACAAGTGCGAGTCGGACTCTCCCACCGAGGGTTCCGTTAAAGGCTATACATTTTATGATGTAATTACAAATGTATAGTTTTCAGATTTTCTCCTAGTCCTAGGTCAACGGAACGTACCCTATAAATTTAGATTCCCTTGAGAGTGTCGAAATATACGTTTCTTGCGGCATAACCGTATCTTTTTTACAGACAGACGGACAACAAAGTGATTCTATAAGGGCTACGTTTTTTCCTCTTGAGGTACGGAACCCTAAAAAACGCTGGAACCTTTTCAAAACACTAAGTTTGGGCTCCTCCAGGTAGGAACTGCTGAAGAAATATTGTAAAACGTTTAATTACTCATAATATCCTCTCGTTTCTTAAAATAGAAGTGGCAATGCAATGATGATGTACATTTTTACAATAATCTCATGAAGCCCAAAACAAAGAAATTATTACGTCATATTAACAAAAAACACCTGGTGCTACACCATTATGTAGCATAGAAAATATTCCACATGCCACATGGTAGGTACAGATGGCGCGCGAGTTCATGTCCATCCTGAGGAATGCGGTAGTGCTGTGACCTAATCAATTATGGTAATGTCGATAATTACTACCGATTTTGTCAACAGCTGTCAATTTGGTTTATTGTAACTCAAGGTAATTTTGCAAATTATCAAATAAAATAAATGTGATAAGTACTTACTTATTTATTGATAATAGAGAAAAAAAAAATTTTTAATGCAATGTAATCACTATCAGATGCAAAGACAACCGACAGAATCAATATCTTCGCCGTCGCTGACTTCAATTACGAATTTGTTGATCGTGTTTTCCATTAGTTCGTCTTTTCAATAGCGACTAATTTTCGGCATCGATAAGCGCGAGTCTCATCCATCGAGGACAACACTCGCACGACTGCAGACTAATGCGGCGAGGTGGGTGAAGGCGGGGCGAGCTGCCCCCGCGCGTCGCCTCTGGCCCCGATGGACATGAACTCGCGCGCTATCTGTAGCTCAATCCCACTAAGTACAGTTTGCTCCTCGACTGTACCTTTTCGATTTGATCTTTTATTATTTTTTTTGACTAACCATATAATTTTGGCTTCTGATTTCCGCACTTTTTTGTGCTTTATTAAATTTAGGTACATAATAGTGTAAAATATTATTTTTGTTTTATCTAATATTAGGATTAAAAATAAAGTAATTTTTGAAATACTTGCAGTTTTTTTTATTATTATTTATAAGCACAATAAATTTGATAGTATGATTTACTAGCCTTTGCCCGCGGTTCCGTCCGCGTTTATTCAATCTTTGCCCCTTTTTCGGCTTGGACGTTATAAACGTTTTACTTCGCGAACCACTCAACAGATTTGGATGCGTTTTTTTTAGTATCGTAGTTAGCCTGGTCAACATAAAGACTAAGGGATATTCATAAAATAACGCCCAAGCCGAAAACGGGGCAAAGATTGAATAAACTCGAGAACGAATTTGAAAGATTTGGATGCGGTTTTTTTAATTACCGCAGTGACCCTGGTGCAGGCTGTAATGTTCATAAAATAACGCCCAAGCCGAAAACGGGGCAGATATTGATTAAACGCGGACGAAAGGCTATTTGAAATAAAATAAAAACGTTTTAATAGAAAGCGTTTCAAAACGAGCGATCATAGTGCGAAATTTTACTAATTTATTAAGAAGAGAGATCTATATAGGAGAAAGAAGAATCGGGTGGCCCAGTGTGATTTTCGCATTATTCCGAAGCGTTTCAAAACACTTCCGTGCAACTGTCAGGTATTATTGTTCCACGTTTGGATTGAGAATGAGGTGCTAACGTCAAACGTCAACTTTACGCGAATGTATGAAATGACAGTTACCAAAGGTAGGATGTGCAGAAATAAGTACGGTAAAAACTGCAGAATTATGATGTGTAGAAAATGTAACATCTAACCAAAGTAATACTTCGTGGAATTTAAAAAAAGAATACCTATTCTTTAAAAAAATTGTCAGCTCGCTATTTATTTTGATGATCGATCACACATGGATTCATGAACTTCATCATCAATGCCAAATAGTGATAGATTTGTCAAATTAAGTTTCAAGATTTCATTTTTAGTACAGTTGAAAATAGATTCAACAAACAGTTCAGATAACTTAACCAACGATCATTTCATATTTTGTAGAAGCAATATTATTGATCAATTAACTTTTATCAACATCAGTAGGTAAGTACATAAAACGCAAAAATTTTATTATTTTACTTGATGGGTTTTAGTACCCAAGATAATGCAAACGGTCGTAGTAGGAGGCTATGAAACGGTACATTTGAATCCCATACCAATCGTGGAACAATAAATAACTGACATCGCTTACCTCGGTTTAACTCGTGGTCATTTTTGAACGCTCTAGGATGAAATTCGCACCACACCGAGCGATTTTCACTCATTTCGAAACTGAACCCTAACTCGTGTCCTATCATCCCTTGGACCATTTAATACGGGACTAGGCAAGCGCACTTATCCCGCTCTGCCGAAGTACATGAACAATTTGTTCATGTAAGTTTACCTGTGTGCGCGTTTTGTGTTTGTGTTGCCGCTTTAGATTTAGTGTGACATATCAATTTTTCGCAGGAGTGTGCATGAATGAGTAAATGTGTGCTGTGCGTGTTTACCTCCACTCCCGTGGAAAACGGCAGAATAATTTCAATACTAAGAGTCGCACTTTCAGAGTGCATTTTGACTCCGAACTCAAGGGGAACTCAATCTTACAAACGTCACTCTAGTATGGGATCACGTCGCTTTTTGACGTTTGTAAGATTGAGTTTGGACTCAAAATGAACTCTGAATCTCAGCCTAAGTATCATCCTATGCTCGTGCGTGCGTGTCGGTCGTTAACTATTTCTGTGCTCCTTAGCCGCGCTCAGTTTGATCGCCCGCTCATCACTGACAGCAGGATAGCTTAAACAAAATCAACGCGTGCAAAAGAAATGTCATGATCAAACTGAACACGTACAGTCTGTCAAGTATAAGTTGGCGTTCCATTGCGTAGAAAGAGAATAGGTAGGTACTATAGAATGCTGGACGTCTTCCTTTTCACAGTTTATGTTTCTTCCTAGTGTTAATAGAGTGATGCTCACCGAGCCTAGGGAAAGTATCGATATTTTTTCTGATATATTTAATAACTTGGTAAATAAATTCACAAGGAACTGTTAAAATATTAATTTCTTTGAATTTTTCTCATAATGAATCCCGATGCTTCAAATTGTAAATAGCACGAATTGCTCTATTCTGCAAAACAAAGACTGCGTTTATATCCGCAGCTCTACAACACAGCAACACACCATATGACATAATGCTGTGAAAATAACTAAAGTACACCAATCTAGCAGTATCCTCATCAGTAATTTGCCTCATCCGTCTAACAGCGTATGCGGCTGAACTTAGACTACCACAAAGGCCTTGTATGTGGGGACCCCACTGAAGACGAGAGTATAGTACCTAATGCCTAAAAACTTCGTTTTGTTGACTAACTGTAGCTTGGACCCCTGCAAAAGTAGATCAGCATCTACTTGAATTACATTTGGTAATGTGAATTTCATACAGTTTGTCTTTTCCCCATTTAGAACTAAATTATTTGCAGTAAACCAATCAAGAATCATATATAGAGTTACATTCTCATCATCAAGGATATCTTTATGGCTATTAACTTTAAAAATAAGTGACGTGTCGTCAGCGAATACCACTATCTCAGATAAGTCTTTAACTAAATAAGGAAGGTCATTTATGTATAATAAAAACAATAAAGGCCCCAATATGGAGCCATGCGGGACACCCATTTTAATTAATGCTCCATCTTACTTTACTCTATTAATATCTACCTTTTGAATTCGATCACTAAGGTATGACTTTAATAACGCCAAAGATTTGCCCCTAACCCCATAGTGAGCCAATTTGCATAATTCGCCAGGTGGCGCTCAGAGCAGCAACATTCTTAAGAGCTTGATCATATATTTTAATCAAAATTTTTACAGTCAAAGCCTAAACTTACTAACTGTTGAGTGACCAGTGCCTCAAGGTAGTGCCAACTAATTTCACCAAGTGTTTGCAGAGCATAAAACACAGTAATAGTGCCTATTTTAGTGAAATTACTTACGTGCATACTTTGTGTTCTAAGTGTAAACCAACTTGCGATTTTACGCTTGACACTGTGAGGACTATCAGTGGTTACGTGAGTAATAATAGAAAATAACTTTAACAAGTAACAGCACACTAAATAAACCTGCAAATCATCTTGATTTTGTCTTTGTGTTCATTATTTTCTCAAGTGGGTAGTTCATAACAAGACGCCTAATCAAATCACTCACTGTTAAGAAGCCCTCGCATTAGAAACTACTAGCACCACCTTTACAAATTGTGGTCAAACAAATAAATTCATCGCTTGCAATAGACCCTCCTCGTAAGCGCAGACGCACACCAGACCTTTAAAGTACGAAAGAGTTCAAGACTTGACCAAAAGAGGGCACGTCAGGTACGGATCAGACTTTTTCACAAAAAAAATAAAAAAAAATAAAAATGAATTGCTTCGAATGTAAAACGTCTGCCAAGGCAGACGAAGTAATGAAATGTACTGGGTGCTCAAGTACATTCCACTATCATTGTGTTGGGCTTCTGGAAGCGGACTTTAAGAAAATACTTCCAATGAATAAGGGAAAATGGAAATGTTCTGCATGTAAACAAAGAAAACCTCAAGAAAAAACGAACAGCCCCCTCGTTTTTAACAAAGGAAATGAACCTATGTCGTCGATTGTTAATTTGGACGCAAACAGCATTATTGGTCTCATGAATAAAAATTTCGAAACCCTGAAGACCATGATTGAGAACCTCCGTACGGACATCAACAATAAATGGACCAAGTTAACGGAAACTGTTGCATCATGGGAATCTAAATTCACGGTGATGGAAACCAAAGTCGCTACCTTAGAAAGCAACAACGATAAAATTTTGTGTGAAAACAGCTCACTCCGCAATGATCTCCAAGTGTTGCAAAATCATGTTGACGATTTAGAGCAGAGATCCCGAAACTGTAATATAGAGATTCAGAATGTCCCAGAACTTAGAGGAGAAAACCTTATACACATAGTAGAAACCATAGGGACAGTTATAGGCCTACCGATTACCCCGACTCAGATCAAAGACGTACATAGGGTCGCTCATAACACAAAATCTGATCGTTCCAAGAACATTATTCTGCAACTTACCACACGTCACATCCGCAATGACATCCTCGCAGCAGCAAGGGCGCGCCGTGGACTCACTGTAACCCAACTACAAAAAGCGGCAGCAGGTGGCACCAGGATCGGAAATAGTAGCAAAGCCGAAAACCAAGGGGACGACCAGAGAATATATATGAACGAGCACCTCACACTGAGAAACAAAATTTTATATGCAGAGGCTCGAAAAGTCAAAAAGGAAAAAAATTATAAATTTACTTGGATCAAAAATTCTACTATTCTGATGCGGAAGAGGGATGATTCCAAGGTTATAACGATCCGTAACACGAATGATCTCCTAAAACTGTGACGGGATTTGACCATAATTTTGCTTAAGATTCTGCTATGTAAGCTTAAAATTACAATATTTATACTTATTGTGTTATTTAAACAAGAGTCTGTCTTCCTCATTACACAAGATATTTATGTCTTTATTCGTACAAAAAAATATAATATGTCTTATGCAAATAAAAAAATATTATCTTATATAAAATATTACGCATATGAAATATTATATTATTTAATATATAAATATATATTTGATACAATTTACCCTAATAACCTATTTTTCGTCTCTAAAAGCCCGTTGGATCACAAACACACCCTAAATAAACAAACTATAACCATAGACTATTTCGTCTATGCTATAACTAATAAACTTAAAACGAAATATCATCAACCAAATAAAATTCAACAGCCTTAATAATTTAAATATTTATTATCAAAATTGTGGTGGTTTGCGTTCCAAACTGGCTGACCTTCGACTTGGAATATTAAATTCAGATTATGATATTATTATAATTACTGAAACCTGGCTGAAACCGGGGATATATGACTCTGAGTTGGCTGATGATAGGTACAGAATTTTTCGTAGAGACAGAGATTTATCAAAAACAATAAAATTAGATGGAGGCGGTATCTTTATAGCTATAAAGAAAACAATTCCTGTAACCAGACGATTTGACTTGGAGGACCCGGTTTACGAAGACATTATTATTACCCTATCGACAAACCAAAGCTCTATCCTACTTTTATCAGTTAATTATATACCACCAAAATCAAAATCAAATATCTACGAAACACTTCTAGGTAAAATGCAGAGAATATACTCAACTCATCCCGAATTTACCTACTGTATTGCTGGTGATTTTAACATTCCAGACCTCGAATGGAGTCCAAACCATTATGATAGAGCACTGACGCCTTCACAACCTACTAATTCAATCCATAGAATACTTATAAACACTTTAACTTTAATGAAACTTTCCCAGTACAACTGCTGTCTCAACAATAATAAACGTATTCTCGACCTACTACTCTGTAGTATATCATGTTCATGTGCTCGGTCCAATATTGACATCTCTCGGTCCGGAATCCACCACCCATCTTTTGAATTTACAATAGAGAGATCTGCGCAAAAATCTATCCCCCCTAAGCACAATCCTAAATACAACTTCAATAAAGCTGATTATTCATTAATCCGTGACAAACTTCAGACCTTCGATTGGGAAGATGAGCTCAAGAATACCGGCGCAACAACTTCGGTGGATAAATTTTATGAAATTATTTATAATATAATAGACCAAACTGTACCACTAAAAAGAAATAAACAGACAAAATACCCAGTTTGGTTCTCTCCAGCACTTAAAAGTTCATTAAACCGAAAGTTGAAATTATGGCACCGGTGGAAAACTTATAAAGCCCTTTCTGATTACGCTGAGTATTCTCTCCTTCGTACACGTTGCAAATATCTTTTGTCACAATGCTTTCGAACGTATATTGCAAATACTGAATCAGCTATACCAAAAAATATAAAACACTTCTGGCAGTACGTGTCATCTTTAAAGAAAAGCGATTCCGGATATCCCATTACCATGACGCTTGGAGAATTCTCGTCTAGTGATCCATCTACAATAGCAGAGATGTTTGGTGACTTTTTTTCTTCCGTCTTCGAACCAACAGACTCTTTAAATTACAAAGACTTAGATAGCCTCCATACCAACCCTGTGGCCGACCAAACAGTGACAATAAATCTCACACAAAGAAAAATAGAGCAAGGACTAAAAAATCTAGACAGTACTAAAGGCCCAGGGCCTGATAAAATAAGCGCCTTATTTTTAAAAAATCTCCACGTTGAATTAGCTTACCCACTTTTTATAATATTTAACAAATGCCTAATTGAAGGTACGTTCCCAGATAGATGGAAAATGGCTAACGTCACTCCTATACATAAATCTGGTTCTAAGGCGACAATACCTAATTACAGACCTATATCCAATATATCAACTCTGCCTAAACTATTTGAATCTTTGGTCCATGATGCACTTTAACCCATCTTACAGTCACAAATAAGTCAGCAGCAACATGGTTTCATGAAGAAAAGATCAATAGTCACCAATCTCTTACTTTATTCTAACTATTTGTTTGAGGCCTTAGAAGCTGGAACCCAAGTGGATGCAATCTACACGGATTTTCGTAAAGCTTTTGATAAGGTGGATCACAGATTGCTTATTGAGAGACTTTCTTATAACGGAATAAAGGGTAACCTACTGAAGTGGTTCGTTTCATACATTGAAAATAGGTTTCAAGTAATCACAATAAATGGATACTGTTCAGAGAAAAGGCTTGTCTCTTCTGGTGTTGTCCAGGGCTCTATCTTGGGACCGCTGCAGTATCTACTATTTATTAATGAAATTGAGCAGTGTTTTCACTACTCTAACATACTAATGTTTGCTGACGACTTAAAGATCTTTAAGACTGTCAAAAACCAACACGATTGCATCCTTATACAAGATGATTTGAACAGGTTTAAAGATTTCTGTTTACGTTATAAGCTGCAACTTGCCTTTGATAAATGTCAACAAATATCGTTTACCAAAAACCGTAATAAGGTCGATTATGTGTACAAGATAGGAGGCGTAAAGGTAGCTAAAGTAACCAGCGTTCGTGACCTCGGGGTAACTTTCGACGAAAAGCTAATATTTGATCAACACGTAGATAAGATCTGTAAAAAAGCCTATCAACTTCTTGGATTTGTATTAAGAATAACGAAACATTTTAAACACGCATCGACGTACATAACGTTATATCAGTCACTTATACGTTCACAACTCGACTTTGCCTCAGTAGTATGGAACCCATTTTACACAGTGTATTCTAATAAACTAGAAATCATTCAGAAACGATTTGTGAAAGCACTTCACTTTAGACTGACGCGATCTCGAGGTCACTATTCTGACCTCCTTCAACTCTATAAGTTGCAACGCCTAAGTGATAGACAAACCTTACTGGACGCGATGACTCTCTATAATATCTGTAATAACCTTTACGACTGTCCTTCTCTTCTGAAACAGATAAAGTTTAGAGCACCTGGGCGGTCTTCACGATCTCGGGCTCTATTCTCATTGGCTATGACGCGGAAAAACGCCGGTCTTCGAGCCCCTCTTAGAAGAATCTGTGAGTCATACAACAAAACATTCCTGTCAGCTGACCTATTCAATTTAAAAAGGTTTACTTTTAAAAGAAAAATAAGAAAAATCCTTGACGACTCAGAAAAAAAATCAAGTAATATAATCTAATTAATTAAAATATATCAAACATTGGGTACGTATAGTATTAATATGAATATGTTTATGAATGTAATATTTTAAGTACAGTAGGTATATATTGTATACGTGTGTATGTATATTTTCCGACATATCTATTTATGTATTTACTATTTCGGAAGACAGAATTTGTAATGAAGTGTAGTTGTAGATTTAGTTAAGTTAGGTTTATGTTTATATTCTTTCATCAGTAATGTTCACCAAAAGTTAATTACAAGTCTATCTCTTTGTGAAAAATGTTAAAGGGAGTAGATTTATGTACATGTCAACATTTCTATAATACTATTGCTTTCTGTAGTTTGCTCCTGTTGTTTTTCCATAAATAAATAAAATAAAATAAAATAAAATAAAAGGGTTTCATGATTAACGCAATCAAAAGCTTTAGAGAGGTCACAAAAAACACCGAATGCATCCTGTTTTTCTTCCCAAGCATCAAATGTGTGCTTGACTAAAGCAATTCCTGCATCTGTAGTTGACCTCCTTCTAGTTAATCCATATTGTTCACAATGAAGCAACTTATTTAAGTTCAAATGAGATAATAAAATTGATTTAAAATTATTTTTTCGAAAACTTTACTCAGAACTGGTAAAACTGACACTGGTCTATAATTAGACGGGTCTTCATGGTCACCTGATTTAAAAATGGGGATCAATTTACTCAACTTCATTAAATCGGGGAAGACAAAATCATCTATACACTTATTAAAAATTAAAGCCAATTAAGGAGCTATTAAATCAATGACGGAACTTATAACTTTAACAGGTAGGCACTCGGTTTTTTTTATTAAGAGATTTGAATGCCTTTATAACAGTGAATGAGTTAATATACTTAAAAGCAAATACAGAATCGCACTGTGACACGTGATCACTCAACAGATCCTGTGCAAGTAATGGACTTAAATTCAAATCTTTAGTTGTCAAGGAGGGAATGTTAGTAAAGAATTGCTCAAAGGCATTTGCAACTTCATTGTCTCCTTTAACGGTTTCATTGTTAATATTCAACTTAAGTTCATTATTTCGTCTTTACTCTTACCAGTTTCTGTATTAATGACATTCCATACTGCTTTTATTTTATTATCGGACATTTTAAGTTTTTATTCAAAAATATGCTTTTTGCTTTTAAACAGACCAATTAAAAAATACGCGAGTATGTTTTGAAAAATTCCAAAAATTCATCATTGCTATTATTATAAGATTTTATGTCCTACAATTCATATAAATGTTTTCTGCTTTTATAAATACCTGGTGTCGCCCAGTCACTGAAAGAGATTTTACTAGTGTTTGAAACTTTTTTCAATTTAAAAGTATTTTCAAACTCTTTGGAAACGATGTTAAATAAGCCTAAAAAAATATTATTTGGATCATTTTGGAGAGGATTAAATTGTGGTAATTTAGCTTCTAAGCTTGCTTTAAAACATTCTACTTTTTGAGATGTAATCGGCCTGCAAAAGGCTTTTTTGGCAATTGGTTCACACTTTGCATGAAGGATATAGTTTAGCCACTGTGATCGGCCTGCAAACGGTTAATGACCTTATTGTTTGAATCAGGGTCTTTTCACGTAGACCAATTTTTCTTTGTATGAGAAAACGTCGAAGCGTTGTCAAAGCCCTATTTTCGTCGTTCCTCCATAGATTGAGCTACAAAAGGTTGTTTTAATAACTGCTGCTATTTTAGCGCGTTCGGTGCTACATCTAACGGATTTTTGGTATATTTAGCGCGCATTTAGAGTTTTTACTCCTAGCGGAGAATTTATTTTAGCGCGTTCGGCGCTACATCTAACGAATTTGGCCTTTTTTTCTAATCTCTGAATTTTCTAGAATCTAGCGCTTTTTTGAGCGTTGCTAGAGCTGAATAGGGTTTTTGATTTGGCAGCACTTGTTTCAATTTCAAAATGTCTGTCTGTTTCTGTTCTGAGCTGCACTTGTGGTATTCATAATTTTACGATAAATCAACATCAATGACGATTTACTTGCGACCCGGCAATGTTTCATGGATTCTGTTGACTGTGTTTTATTTTGAGTACCCAGCTTTCTTTTTGGACTCCAACGACCGTGTTGGCTTACGTTGAATGGACTTCAACTTGCTACAACAATGACATCGGAAGAGATGTGCTGTGTGCCGAACTGTGGTAAATACCTGTCTTGTGCAATTTTATGTTTAAACCCCGGTGACCGTGACCTTAACGAACATATCGTATTTCAGATTCGCGTGAATTGTGAAAACTTGTGAATTTAGGTTATCTAAAATGTATTGTTTACTTAAATTACATGTAAATAAATTATCATTAATTTCTTAAATGTTGTTTTATTTAACTAATATGTAGTAGGTATTTGAAAAATGAAAATACAATACAGTAAGGCTGGGCTGTACATGAGGTATATATACCTGTGTAGGTATAGGTAGATACAATAACGAACTAAGTCCATCGTTACCCACGAGATGTCGCTAAGCGGAGATAAAACTGATGACTCTATTCCTAGTTTATAAGTTACTCTATGGTCTGAATACTCGCAATCACAGAATATATTGTCGAGGCATGTTGCTGTATCCTTTATCATTAGTCATGTTTAACACGTTTGCATCGCTGCAGCGATGAGTTGTGCAACGGTTGTGGCGATAGATTTGTGTTATACGGCCATTCGTCAAAATAGGCATACACTGCAGAGATCAGCGGAAATTATTTGCGCTGCTCGATGCTTGTCAAATTCATGTGAAATAGTCGTTTATAACTCTTTGCAGTGGCTGCACATTTCATCGCTGCAGCGATGCGCAAGCGGTCATCTGAGAAGACAACAAAAATCCCAACACCGGTGGGTTTTGGTTCATAATTGCAAAACATTTTTTGTTTTTTTTTGCAAAATACTGAACTTTCGTTCATTTCGTTCAATGGTTGACTACAAGCAATTGAACCTTAGCCACAATAAAAATAATAATCGTTCATTCAAATCAGACCGAATGTCTAACGGTCGTTCAAAAACCCGTCTCGGTCTAAATAATTCTACAGTGCAACCAACTTATCTGTTCAGTTGGATTATCCACCCATCTCTTTCTAGTGCGCGTGCGGTAGAAAAGAATATAATTAGAAAGAGACGGCGAATGATTTTACTGAACAGATAGGTTGGTCGCATGTTACTCGCCGCCGTACGGTCCGAAATAGAATTACATCGCTCAAACTGTAAGTGAGTGAGAGATAGGACACTATTTTTTTAGTAAGTGCGATAGGGCATGAATTTGAATGAACTGTAAGATAGCTTACAATTAATTCGGATCGCGGGGTCGGTACAAATGCACATAAATAATTTTAAAGCCTACAAAATTGAAGGGTTTCTGTGCTTAAAATATAAAGACTACAAAAAGCATAACAATACAAGGCCGTTAAGAAAACTCATAGGTAGTAATAATCATACTGTGATTTGACTTGACACATTTAACAGAGTTATGTATTGAACTCCTTCTTTGACTTATGTCATGTTTGACAGGTAACTTTTTTTATTAGTGCAAATTTCTCTATGGGGCAAAGGTCTCAGTCACGTAGAGCCAACCATTTGCACATAAGATCTTTTGGAAGGAAAAGTTTTTTAAATGGGAATTAGTAATGAAATACTTAACCAATCGAGATTATTCTTTCTTCACATTTTTACGTTTAGAGTATACTTTTAGATACCTAATACTATTTAATGCCTTAGCAAGCAATTTGAAATGCCACAATCAAAAATTTGTTGATGCATAAACGAAACGCCAGTGATGATTTGTCAAAAACTGTCAGTGAGTAAATCTGAATTCAGTACATACATACCTACCTACCATTGTTTTTTCAAGAACTTTCAGCTTTCTTGATGAGATTAAAAAAGGCAATTCAACCAATAATAAAAAATTCGGAAGTGTATGAAGTGAGTGATTAGCCACATTGAACGAATCTCTTTCAGAAAACTTCTAGGGGTTACTAGTGGGTTGGGTAAGATTTAGCCAAGTTTCTTCTTCGCAGTCCAAGTAAATCCAGTTAAAACGGCGGGCAGAAGCAATATGAGGCGAGCACGGGATGGATACCAGTACCAACCTATACCCAGGTTAGAAACTGACGACGCACTAGCTCATGACAATGATCAAATGGCTGAGCAGCTTAGTGGCAAAATAAGTACACTAAAACACATGTCCATTGAAATAGGAAATGAAGTACGCTATCAAGACAAGATACTCCGAGGCCTGGATGATGATGTCGACCGAAGTTCAGGATTTCTTGGCAAAACTATGGGTCGAGTACTAAGACTTGGAAAGGGAAATCACAACTACTACATATTCTATTTGTTTTTGTTCTCAATATTTGTTTTCTTTTTGTTGTACATAGTTCTAAAATTTAGATGATCTGGTAGATCTAACTTGCATAGTTGTTTGATACCATGATCACTGCATTGCCTACCATCCTTATTTTTTGTCATACCCTTGGTGTTTTAATTATTTATTCAAAAAGTATTTTGTTAACCTTAAGTTCCTAGGTCATATTACCGTCATAAGTACCTAGGAGTGGTCATATCTAATAAAATGTTAAAACTCTTATGGTCTGATGATGGGACTGGAAGATTGGTATGGGATCTCCTCAACGGACAACAGCAGACCCTTCGAGTTTGGGCTCATTTGATTGGTATTTTTTAGCGCTTTGGTAAAACATGGTGACTGTTGCATATAGTCATTCAAAATTAATATTCTTTTGTTTTCCTTATTTCCATAAAAGTCTCTTCTACACAAGCGGAGCCACGGGCATAGCTAGTATCTAATAAAATGTCAAAAATCTTGGTTACTACAATTATAATTTTTATACATGTTTGTAATTCTAGATCCATGTGTCTCATATTGTATCATACTCAGACCAAATAAAAACTCAAGACAGAGCACTGTTAACATTGATTTGAAGCCAGTTTCGTAAATATGTGTTGCACTTAGTGAGTGTTGCCGCCAAGTAAAAACTGAGACAGTGCCATGTGTGAGTTTCAAGCCGTGTATGAACACGAGGCTGTCTCACTTTTGGCCTGCTTAACCCATTACATAGAGTAAACTATGTCTTGACTTTTTATTTGGTTTGAGGTATCATAGTAATGACACTTAAATTATTGAGTAATATTAAAGACAAAACAAAAATCACTTCTAAATTTCAAAGTCAATGTGAGGTAATTAAAACACTCATTGGATTTACATAGAAAAAATGCTGATCTGAGCAGCTATTCTGGCATTATTGCATCATTAATAATCGTTAGATATTTGTTTAAAGTTAGATAAATGCCATGCGATGAAAATTAGAGTGACTAAACTACATCAAATAAAAATTATAGGATATAAGGAATGATCAAAAAGGTTTCAATCAAAGAAATCAACACATATCCATACAAAACCCATTTCAAAGTCACCCGCAATCTGCCTTCGCAATTTGTGCGTATGTGCCAAAATTTAGGGCCTGCAACCTTTTTTGTAAGCTGCAGGGGATTTGCACATGTTAAGTTACAGTTAAACCTGAAATCAGTTAGAACCCATTTTTGATGATGATGTTGAGGTGGGACTCCTGCTGGGCTCAGGCGGATAGTCAGCTCTCCACTTGGAGCTATTCCATCCAATTCCCATTGTTTGGAGCTATGGTATCCTAATGTCCCAGGGGCATTCCCTCCTCAAATCTCCCGCTTCTTTTCATGAACCTAAATATATCTGAATACATAAGATGCTTAAAATCTTCTTCCTTGATGTGGTCATCACCAAGTATCTCCCATCTCAAGCTAGAATATATTAAGCATTCTCCTAAGTAGTTACGTAAGTTATGAAGTCTACACATCTAAGTATTGGGGTAAAACGGAAAGTGTTCAATACATGTATACTTCCTTGCATCACATATGGTTGCGAAACGTGGTCACTCACCAAACACCACAGAGAAATGCTCGAACATTGCCAAAGATCCATGGAAAGAAGTCTGATAGGTATGAAAAAACAGGATAGAGTACGAAGTATACATATAAGAGAAAAAACTAAAGTTGTTGACGTGCTCTCCAAAATAGACCAACAGAAATGGAGATGGACAGGTCACATGATAAGATGTACCCAAGATAAATGGAACAAAATTGTCACAGATTGGTACCCTAGAGATGGCAAACGGAGCAAAGGAAGGCAACAAAAAAGATGGGAAGACGAGTTAAAACTGACAGCCGGTCCTAAATGGAGAAGAGTTGCTCGAGACAGGAAACAATGGAAGATGTTAGAGGAGGCCTTTGCCAAGAGGCACACTGAACTAAGAGATATCCTATAAATACAGAAATAAACTCAAAAATCACAACTTCAGAATAAAGGGCTTATTGATTGATTGATTGATTGAAGTAGTGCTTGCTAGTTTCTTCCTCACCGCAGTGTGGGCAGGAGGGGTCGTCTTGTACCTTCATTATTGACAGATGCCCATTTAGCCTGGAATGGCCAGTTAGAATACCTACCAACATACCCAGATTGACTCTGCTTAGGTTAAGGATATACCTTACTTTTTTGTAGACAGTAGCCGAGAGAAACATCTTCGACTGTCGACAGCCCTCAATGTTCCTCCATTCATTGGCTGATTATTCTGAAGGCAGACGGCTTATTACCTTGTTAGTGATGTTTGCTGGAATTGGCAGCCTAGGTTCTGGTCCAATGAACCTGTCCTCTGCCCCTTCTCTAGCTAATTCGTCTGCTTTTTCATTACCTTCAATGCCTTGATGTCCTGGGACCCAGGCCACTATAGTTTCAATTTTTCACCTAGCTTATTGAGTCTTATTTTACACTCTCTTACCAGAGCCGATTTATTTACTGGATTTTTCAACGCAAAAAGTGCTGCTTGGCTGTCCAAGTAAATAATGACCATTTTCTTGTTTATGTCCGACCTTAATAGTACCATGCTGGCGCCACTTTTACCCATTATTTCTAGTAAGAGCTATACAAAAATAAGTAGCAATAACGAGCGAAGGGAGGAGCAGTTGGGTTGACATCTTAATATGTTTAGGAGCCATGCAGAGTGGAGCGAGGCGACCCCCAAAGTTATATATAGCACTAACTAGTTACAATGTGTTCTAACTGATTTCGAGTTTTAACTGTAACATGTACACTTTACAAATGCTTGTAAAATGTTGCACGGGATCAACACAATAGTACAGACACACTACGGCCTATGTTGTGTGAATAAATAATAATGTGAAATCCCTTGCAGCCACTGTGACCGCATCTAGGTTCCTTAGGGTTAATCATTGAATATATTGTAAATAAATTTCTGTTATATATAAAAATATTGTTTTATTTAATTTATTAAATGAAGTATCAGTCATAACATAAGTGTAAGATGTCAAAGTGA
Source organism: Ypsolopha scabrella (assembly GCA_910592155.1). NCBI lineage: Eukaryota > Metazoa > Arthropoda > Insecta > Lepidoptera > Ypsolophidae > Ypsolopha > Ypsolopha scabrella. The sequence continues at coordinate 16,655,762 of OU342975.1, read as the reverse complement.
TGGGAACAATTCCTCCAGTGTATTGCAATATTCCTCTCCAACACCCTTGTCCACTGATATTAATAAATTCCCTTTAACTTTCAAGGCAGTAGAACATCTAGTAACAGTGTCTATAAGAAAAGCTACAACTCCACAAGCATTTTGAATCCTCTCTTTAGAACAATACACATCTAGATTATCTACAATTATCGTGCACGGAATATTTTGCCAATCTGGAAGAGTGGAAATACTTTCTATAAGTGATGCCAAGCTTTTTGCATAAAGAAAACTTAACATCTTCATGTAATGTCTGTTTACTGAAGCTAATTCTTGAGAAAGCTGAGGTAGTTCATTCAGTTCTTCGTGTAATATGTACAATACTTTTCCTTTTTGTGCACAAGATAGTGCTTCTTTGAAGAGCTGCTTTCTATTTGTTGCTGTATCTTGAAAGTAGTATTGAATTTTACTTTCTTCTCCAGTTATATTTAACATATTGCTCAACTGTTTTAATGATAATTATTAAATTGCCAATCTGCGCGTAGTCCTTGTTTATCAGCAATTTTTTTGTACCCGTTTAATCAATGTATGATTTTTCGGTTTTGTTTTGTAATAATTACAATTATTGTATTGTAATGTAAGAAATCTAAGAAATGCGAATTTACAGACCAGTGTTGTCGCCCAGTATTGCCAGGTCCATTTAAAAAAAACAGAGGATGCGCCTAGAAAAAAACAGGAGATGTATGGGGCAATTTTTCAAAAAATCAGTAGATGCAATTTTGTTGAATAAAACAATGTTGAGCACTAAAATAACATTAGATTTTATTATAATAGTTATACAGTTTACTGTTATGCTTTTTCAACATTTCAGGGCTTATAATAAAATCATAGAACCCAACCACACTCAACTCTCTCAAACAAAAAAACAAAACAAATTCCCGATTTCCTGCCAACTCGCATAATACACTTCAGTTAAATAGAGATGTATCGCTTTCTCCGTGACTCCTAGTAAGTGATATTTATAAAATTTCGTCACATAATCATCTTAGCGGAGTTGTGTCAAACCGGTTTATTTCGCTGCCTGTAGGGGCCGTTCAAGTATTACGTAAGCACTATGGGGGGAGGGGGGGGGTCTTTGTTTTGCTTATTTTCGATGACATGGGGGGTAGGGGAGTCTAGATGATGATTACGTCATCGGTATATTTTTGCCCCTTACTCTATGTTGAATACTGTATCAGTAAAATCTAATCTCTATCCTAAATCTATTTTCTTATTTTTATAATTATAACATTATAATATAAAAAAATAGGTATATATTTATAATTGAAAAATGTTTACGTAAGCATGGGGGGAGGGGGTAAGAGCTTTGCTTACTTTTGCTGACAAGGGGGATGGGGGGGGTAAATAATTGTAATAAATCTGCTTACGTAATACTTGAACGGCCCCTGTATAGCAAAATTGAATTTCTATATTGAACTATGTCTGCCAAGACTTTAAGTCCATTTTACGATATCAATTTTGAAGTGCCAACCTAACCATCATAATTTTGTGTTTCATCTGATGCAGGTTTTTTATATTCTTGTTTTAAAGTGAGTAAAGCTATTATTTTAAAAAATCAGTAGAATTTCAGTTGAAATCAGTAGATCAGGAGAATTCTGGGAAAATCAGTAGATTCCCAGAAAAATCAGTAGATCTGGCATCGCTGTTATGCTGCCGCTGGCTGGTCATATTTTGGGTTGCCGTATTCCACTCCACGGACAAAATTGCCGTATTTAAACAAAAATTGCCGTACGTTTACATTTATAAAAAAAAAAAAACATTTTTAACATGATCAATTTCCTATCATATTTTCCATATTATGCAAATCATCATTTTCGTATTTAACTGAAGGCTTTTGATTTTTTTTATCAATGCGGTGGTTGGTTTAAAATTTGTACAATTTTTGTATGGCTCTCTGCGAATGCACTACTTGGCCAATAATGCACCATTTAAAGCGAGTGTTATTAAACCGGTTTCGGATCTTTGTCTTAATTAAGTTAAAAATTGAATCTGTATGCATTAGAACGAGATAGCAACCATTACTTTAATAAAGTTAAGTATATCTAAGTTAAGTATACCTACGACTGTTTGTTCTCAGCTCAGAGTTGCCAGATGTGATTTCTTAAATTTCCCCAGATTCAAAATACTTTTTGCCCAAAATGATACGCTTTTCAGAAAAAAAAACCCAAACACGATTTGGCGGAATTAACAAAGAAATACATGCTGTTTTTTATATTATTCAACTTGTTTCAGATCTCAAATAAAAGGCATCTTATCCTTCATCCTAAATCCTGCTAATAAAACGGCTTTTATCAAAAGAACGCTGTATGACGAAGTTAAAAGCTAATCGGAAAACTGAGGATTGGCTTCCTAAGCCGGTCTGTATAAGGTCCTTTCCACCGCGTCTTACATTAAATCCCTTATTGCCTTAGGTATACAGGTTGAAAATAAACCCCCTAGCTTTATTGAAAATGTAAAAAAACAGTTTTTCACATAATTAAGACTTTTTTTATTGGTTTTCAAGTTTCGATTGAATGGCCAACCTACGCGACGCAACATGTGACTGACAATAGACTACATATTCCTGGCGAAAAATAATGTGCATATAGGCTATGTGCACATAGATTTCGTAGAGCGTCGTCTCTGTCACCGGAGTTTTAGTGCTTCTTTTGACAGTCGGTTTTTTTTTTAAATTATGAATCATGACAAATGTAAGCAAACATGTATTTTCTTTTCTTTTTGAATGTTGTTCAAATATTTCCTAAACAATAATATTATGTATCTTAAAATAAAAACTTAAATAAACTAATTACCTACAAATAAATAATATAACTAAATAAATCTAAAAGCTATAGATAAAAAACTGGGTCCAGGTCGCTGCCCCTCGGTAGGGTGCCCAGAATGCTGGCCACATTACCTCTCTGGATGGCCAGACTCCATGTGTTTTTTATTTCGAACGTAGAACAGTTTCCTTCGTTATAGCTCAGGGGTTTCAACTTCTAAAATAGATAGATATTTCATTCTTAGTTAACCCCAAATTTCCCCAATGCCAATTTTTTTTTCCCTGAAACTTTCCCCAAAGTTATCCTTTCTCCAAACTTTCCCCAAGTACCAAATTTTCCCCCAAAATCGCGAAAAAAACCCCCAATCTGGCAACTCTGTCTCAGCTCTCCACTAGATAGCTTTGTCCATGTCGCAAACCAATGTCCAAGACAAATAGGCCAATGAGCCAACCAAGAATCGCATCTATCACAAGGTAATAAAGTCTTGGCCATTGACCTTGTTCTGATGGCTGGATGACTAGTAGCTAGTTTTTTGGTTTGTTTGGAATTGTGCAAATATGAGCTTAAAAGTGCCTTTTTTTTAAATCGCGTGCTCAATTGCGTCGTCATAACTTTGTTGTTATCACGTTGTTAGGTATATTGAATGTATGATATATATTATGTATCAGTTGTGTGCAGTGCCGTCTTAAGTCTATTCTGCGCCGGGGTGCGGGACTCAGCCTGCGCCCTCATTTTCTTTTACACTGCAGCGTGACATGCGATTGACGACACACTGCAGTATGAAAGGGATCCTAGTCAACCAAGAAAACAGAATACACGTAATTTTGATAATGTAGGTATTTATTTATTTCTCTAAAATACAGAACTTAAAGTATACAAATAAAAAACTAAACTATTGTCCATTCGAGATATTATGTCAATTTTATGGAATTAACACTCTAGAAAAGGTACCTACTTCTTCAAAAAAGTGAAGATTTTTCGATGAACCTTCTAAAAATTACACTTTTCTTTTAACACGAAAAAGAACATGATGCGAAAACAAAAACGAACTCAATTTTTCTTGCTTTTGAGTTGGCAAAGATTTTAATTAAATCATTTATTTTTGTATCAATTTTGGTTTCTATACTTATAATAGCTAAGTTTGTCAGTCTGTCTTGGGTCATGGTTGACCGAAGATAATTTTTTATTAATTTTAGTTTTGAGAAGGATCGTTCATCTTCAGCTACTGTAACAGGCAGTGTTAAATATATACATATGTCAAAGGGTGCAAATTACTATCGGCTATGACAGATGCACAGCACAGGTGCCACGCCGCGCGCCCATTTCAAATGAACTTACACTTTATTGACTTAGAAATCATTTTGCTTCAAGTGCGGGCGACCGGGCGGCAATGTGTCAACTCTCTTTGGATTAGAGATTTTGCCGCGCGCATGTTGTATTAAATAAAATTGTTATTTAATTTGTGTCGTGATAAGAGTCATTTTAGCTTGGACATCATGAGCGGTATGACAAGTGCCGAAAGCGTAATAAAAGTAAAACAATGATTATTGTTGATGACTATTTTTTTTTATATTTAATTTTGCGCATACGTATTTGTCGTAACAAGTATATGAAACTGTGCAATGGCGTTAAGTTCAATGAAATATCTAAATATTCAGCGATCGGCAGGCGCCCCCGAGCGCTCCGCGCCCGGGTGCACCGCACCCCTTGCACCCCCGGGTAAAGACGGCCCTGGTTGTGTGACTTGTGTGTGGTTGCCACTCTAGTCGGATAGTGTGTGGATATTGACGTCATAAATGGTATTTCACTATTGTTTTTTTCTGTGTGTGAGAAAGGCGAAAATCATTCCGTTTTGGTTGTTTTACAAATTTTATAAGCATTAATCTTTCTACAACGCAGTGTAATAAAAAGTTTAAAAAATTACTGAAAATATTGTCACTATGAAGAGAAAAAAAAGCTAAGAATCTAATATGGATATTAAATTGTGTGCATGAAAGAGCTGATGCAAGTGTAAAAAAAAATAGATGACAGAGTATCCCCAAAAGACCACTTTCCATTTTTAGTCAGCTGATTGGAACACTTTATCCAGTTTAAAAAAAAGTAAGATGTGAGTAAAATGGTGCTCCCTCCACAGATACCAGCTAAAGATTTATTTATGTAGATACTAAATCAAAGGAAGTGCAAAACAAAATGAGCTGGCTTGACTATCGGCTAAAATAGGCCTCCTCACCAATTTTCTCTGTGGCTTGTGGTTTAAATTCTTTCCTATCCTACACGACTCCATCTTCTGATATCATGAGTTGGATGACTATAGATATTTATTTATTTATTTATAACACTTTTTGCACATTTACAAAAATTATATGGGAGACAGATTAACGAAACAAACAAATATTGTGTACAAAGGCGGCACTTATTGCTAATAGCAATATCTTCCAGGCAACCTTTGGAAGCATACAGAGAGATAGACAAAGAAATTACATGGAAGGTGTAAATGCTAATTATAAAAAAGGAGACTAAGAAGAAAATACATTATCTAGGGCATAAACTTACATATACTTACAAATTCATGAACCTACTTAAATTAATACTTAAATTAAAATATACACATATATACTCATAACTATAAAAAATAAATAAACATTAAATAAATATACATAATACTGGATATTCGAATTCTACTATGATGGGTACTCTGTTGAGAAAAATTGTTTTAATTTTATTTTAAATGAATTCGTATTTTTCAGTGACTGAATAGACACAGGTAATCGATTCCAAAGTCTTGCAGCGTGTTCAGAAAAAGAATCGCTATAAAATCCGGTTCTGTTTTCGGGAATAGCCAACCTTTCACTGTTGCCCGAGCGCATTGCACGCCCGCGCTCTGTAATAAATGTAAAACGTTCACGGAGGTAACTAGGAGCAGATTTATTGTTTAAGACACTATGGAGAAGATTAAGGATGTGAGCATTTCTGCGAAGACGAATGGGGAGCCAATTTAACTGCGAACGGAACTGTGAAACATGATCGTATTTACGAAGAGAAAAGATAAAGCGAATACATAAATTTTGAAGTCGTTCGAGTTTATTGAGAAGCTCCTCAGTGAGATCTAAATAACAGGAGTCCGCGTAATCTAGAATGGGGAGAAGAAAAGACTGTGCTAGCATAATTTTGGTTTTGATTGGCAGAAAGCTCTGCATGCGTTTTAATGCGTGAAAGGTACCGTACATCTTTCTGCTTAAAGATTCCACGTGTGGAGCCCAAGACAGCGTTCTATCAAACGTCACACCCAAGTTTTTCACTGTATCTGTGTAAGAGATTACCGAAGTATTAAATATAAGCCTTGGAATTGCGTCGATATCAATCTTAGACCGCATACGCGAACTACCAATAATTATAGCTTGCGACTTACTGGGGTTGACCAGCAAGCCGAAGGCCTTAGCCCATACTGATATTGTACTTAAGTCCTTATTCAGAGCACAAATTGCTTCATTAATGCCATATAGATATGCCATGCCAGATAGTTGTATTACACGAGATGATGATGTCAAGCAAAAATCCTGAAAAGGGCCAACATGCCGCTGGCGGAACGCACACGCAAAGCAGTGGTTGTTATTGAATATATTTATCCAAAACAGCCGTTTGTAATGCATAATTATCCAGTACGAAACAGGTATTTATCCGACGTGAGCAAAAGGATTTTATGTTTTTTTTAACTTTTTAAGCCTATTTTTGTTTGGTAATACAGTTATACTAACTTTAAAAAAAGTATAAATAGGTATCTATATAAACGGCTAATTTAAATGAATATTCGCTTATACTATTACGAAGTTATACTTAAAAAAAAGTATAATAAACTGTACTAACGGCTTATTTAAATAAATATCGGATAAAACAACTGCTGTTTTACAGCTGCACACATGCATTACTATGACCTAAAGTAGGTGCATATAGGTAGTTTAGGTAGGTACTTTCTATCTAGTTTAGTTAAGGTGTAGGCGACTTCGATCCCAAACGCCTAACTTATGATTATTTTTCTTGCTTTTGCATAAAAGGTATTAAATAATAGTACATTTTGATGCAAGTGCGAAGAGGTTGATATGGTCGAGGCAAAAAACAGTCGGACGAGAATTATCGACACTTTGGCATGTGTATCAAACGACGTTTTTTTTAATACACCTGCGAAAAAAATCATGAAATAAAATAAAAGCAATTTTGTTGCAAATCAAAACAGATACAAGTCGACAGAAGAACACGCAGTTTGGTTGGCGGCGCCAATCTACTACAAAGATCAATGTCTCTTTCTAAAATCTTTATAATAATAATTTAGAATATAAATTGTGACGTCTAAAATCGTTTTGAATTTTTAAAACATCTTTTACAATTTAACATACATAATATATTTAATAATAAAATATAAATGTTTGAAAATACTCATCTTGAACAGTTTTAAGAGTATACGGTAAAATAAAGGTTTACATGCTTACTAAATGATGTCGCCGGTTTCCCCTAGATGGCGTCAGTAGTAAAAACAAAAAGCACGAGTGCGAAACAAGTCATTTTACGCACGCTAAACAGGCACGTTAATTGATCATATTTTGAGCAGGTGTATTAAGTGTAATTTTTGATTATGTAATTGTTAATAGGTTTTTATAGCATTAGCTACTTTGTAAATTATTGTGCAGAAAAACTTCAAGGCGTGTTTGTAGTTGTTGTGCAGGATCATTTACAAATGAATGCATAAAATAACGCAACTTTGATAGTAAAGCTTAATTGACAATAAGCTATTGTCGCGTAATGTACCATATTTAGAGATGGGCGGCGGAAAGTTTCCCGACGGGAATCTATCCGGGTTGCAACCTAAAATGGGTAGAGCAACCCGGGTTACAACCCGAAATGGGTATTTATGCGGGTGAAATCAAAATTAGGGTAACTAAATGGATCAGTTATTAGATAGGTATGTCAGAAAAAAATATTGATGATTTCCCGAGGCTTGGTGTGCACCACTCTGTTGAAACCAGAAACAAACATAAACTAGCTTTTCCAAAATTAAGACTTGCCAAAGTAGGTACCTCTTTTGTAGGACATGGTATAAGATTCTACAATAAGCTTCCAGAGGAGGTCCCTAGTTTGCCTGAAAATAAGTCTAAAGTACCTATATATTAAGCAGGGAAAGCTTATTATAAAATCAATGATTATTTGGACGATAATGAAGCATGGTGTAATAAATAATAATAATCTTAATCAAAATTGTAATTAATATTTTGCCTATTTGAATACTGTATGATTCCTCTGAAGGCTTAAAATTAATTAATATGTAAACTGACTTTGTTGTTAAAGGTAATAGACAAAATGAGACGGGTTGACTATGATAAATTTTTTATGCCCTTACTTCAGTATTATATTTGTAATAATTTTACCAAATATTTTTTGAAGAAAAAGGCACGTTTGCTTAGTTTCTTGCCCTCCTTCTTAGAAATACTAATCGAATGCTGCGGATGGTTAGGCATTATGTATATATAATATTTTTATTCCTATATTTCTCTATTTTATGCAGGTGTATAACTTTATTATATTTTAGTAGATCAACCTTAATATTTTTTGTATGTATTTCCCGTATGTATTAATCAACTTATTAGTTAACTGCATCATTTATATGTAATATTTTTATTCTTAGATTTCTCTATTTTATGCAGGTGTATAATTACATTTTAGTAGCCCAACCTAAATATTTCTTGTATGTATTTCCCTTAATAGTATATATTTTTTATATTCTAAAGATATATATTGTAAAGATTAGCTTTGACTTGTAGAAAGTATACTTTATGTATCTATTTTACAAAATAAATATTTTCATTTTTTTTTTTTTGAATATTCAAATATAAATTGAGTTTTTGATACGTAATAGACTCTAAATATCTAGTTTTGTAGTTTTTATTTAATCTATTTACTTACACTCATTATTATCTGTTTTTGCTGAAATAGTTGGCAACCGATTCAACGATACGTAATAGGCCCGCAGTTTCCCAGGTGGAATATTAAAGAAAAGAAAGTAGCTCTTATTTCGGTTGTTTTATTGCTTAAAGTACAAGTTACATTTGGTTATCTAATTATGATTATGATCACACAAGGATTTCTTTGTATATCGCTCATCAGAATTTACTCCGTATGGAAAATCGCAACAGTTTGTAAGTATGCAATATATCTTATATAAAATAGATACAATTCAGTTCTTGTGATGTCGAATAACGCGTTTCCTTGATAAATATTTTGCTTACAACAAAAACTATGTAAATTCCAAGATTCCAAATCACAATTAATTTAATAGTAAAATATGTAACTAAAATACAATTTACATTCCAATAGAAAATACACATAAATGTATTGGCTTGCGGGGAATGTATTCCACGAGAACATATTACACAGAGTTACTTCTTCAAGTCGGCGTCAATGACTAATTGTAAATCCAAAACAATAGGGAATAGCGAAAAATACTTACATTGTTTGTTAAAAGTTGAATAAATCATTACTCCCTAGAATTTAAACCTTATAAGCGACATTATCGGATGGTGCAATAATATAAAGTATGCTTTTTTTAAAATAAACTTTTTTTTCACATATTTAATCTCGCTGTTTTGGTTTTCATCAAAATCAGCCCCGTGACTCCTTTTAAGCATTTTTTGCTGATTCCTAGTTTTGGTTTTGGGCATCCAAATTGGGCCCACTTGAGAAACTAGACCTGTATACTTACATAATTAATTTGATTTTAACAGTATGAGGTTTGCAGTTTAAAACCAGCAGCATGGAAGCGCAGCATATTAATAATAAAAAAAATACAAACTAACAAATTAACAACATCTTCTATAATACTCTTATGTCCAATTGAGGAGACAAAAAAAGGCAGCGCTGCGCTTTCAAACTATGTAGTTTTTGTACCACCGTGTAATAAAACTGCCGCCATTGTATTTATGGCACAGGGATATTTATCCATCCGATATTTACTCTGTTAATATGTATAGATAGACTGATTGAATTACAAATTTATTTTTAATCATTTTAAATAATCATATTTTGGCTTATTAAAAAGCAAATTAATACACCACTACAAAATCATACCAATAAAAATTTATTTACAGCAATTTTATCGAATATAAAATACCATACTTTAAATCTACGCAGTAAACGAATATTTGATACAATATTTACACAGTACAAACTATTGAAATGTAATTTAACATTAACATGAAATCAGTCAAGTAGATTAAAATACAACAATAATTCCACCAACACAAAAAAAAAACTTTCAACTTTGCCCCTTAAAAAACACTTTTAACTATAACGTAGAGAAACCTACAATAAAAAACATATTTATAATGGCTATGTCAAGAATTGTAATTTATAACTATTCATAACAGATGAACAATATACCAGATATATTTATTGAAACCGTTATTATAGTGATATCACTGAACAATATTAACAAAGAAACATACTCGTGCGTGTATGTTATTGATACATTAATACATCCAATCATTTGTATGTATATAGGGTGACTTTAATTTATACAGCCAAATTCATACTGAAGACTCGGTAAGTGCTCAGTAACAAGGTTCGATGACCTTTTTTGTGTGAAATTCGTAAATTATTCTTCTCGTCTTCCACACAAACGCAAGCCCAGCCCCGAGTCAATTACTATAGGGCGTCAATATTTTATTTTGTGAAATTAGCAAAAAATGGCGTTACTGATTACTTACCAAGCCTCCAGTATGTGTTTGGTTGTATAAATAAAGGTCACCCTGCATATAAACTACATTTTAAAATTGACACCAATTTAGTATATACTAAGTCTCAGTTTCGTGTATTCTTTGTGTAGGTGAAGCAACTCTCAAACTTACTGAACACTAGTATTATCCCATCAAGTCTAACTATGACTGCTATCGCTAGTCAATTAGAGTTCAATGTTGCATATCATCTCTTGGTGGGAGAATACAAGCAGAATCAATTACAAACACATACAATCGAGACACAACACATGCTAGTTCTGTTAACCGGCGATGGCTTTAGTTAAGGGCAGGTAGAAAAGAAAGGCGCAAAACATATTTTGCATCTGATAGGACTCACAACCGATTCGGTTCTGATAGGACTCACAACCGATATACTCAGGACATGGTCGCTATCACTTATGATTGCTCGATCGACAAGTAAAGTGCAACAAATCCAAAGGTCGCTTCAACTGCCCATTTATACAGTAAATTCCTTGCCAAGTTAAGAACTACAATTGAGACGCTGAGCGCAATACAATATGTAACCCACATTTATAACTTTGAGGGTATTAATACCCTTCCGGCCGCCATGGCAACTGAGTTTCACAACCGGTTGACAAACAAGAAAAATAAGTCTTGCTACGCAATCAGTTGCCAATAAAGATATTTAAATGATAAATGTCTGTTACATCACTTTTGCGCTCAGCGCCTTAATTATAAATACAAAATTTACAATTATTACAGCGAAGTTAGCTCCGAACTGGTGCCAAGTTACATCTAATACATACACATCATTACCCACATGATAAACTATCCGTTGCTACTTACTTAACCGATACGTCTCACCATTTCATAACGTTCAAGTCTTTAAAATTTATTGTTTCTAATGAATAATTGGCATTTTGTAAATTTTAAAATAATAAATTACAGTAAATACTTCAGTATTCGAAAGAGTTTGAGTAACTTTGTCGCCAGATAAATCAAGTAAATGTCATTCTATTTCGTTACTCATACATACGTTAATATTATTGCATCTAAAAAAGGCTCAAATATTTGAGTTATAATTAACTAAACTTTGGCTGCATACTGGCGACACTCCATAGCCGAACAGAAGAAAAAAACAAAACCCTTACATTACTTGATACTTGGATCTCCTGCTGAGTTCCAACAAATCTCTTCAAGAAGATTCGTTGGAACTATACATTCTAAATCTTTACAACAATTCAACAACCACATATTTCTAACACTTTGCAACGATAACCTAAGTTCGATTTGACTATAGACCTAATATTAGATTGACCATGACTCGAAATTTTGGTTTTGAGTTACCACTTACATTTTAACTAAAGAATTTATAATTTAAAAAATTCTAAAATAGACACAATGTCACGACATGAATCCCCAAGGGGGTATCAGAGGAGTTCCCAATGTGAACTGTGAAACTCGGTTTACCAGCGCTTCACCGATGATTATTACACATATTTCAATAAATGAATCAGGCTCTTAGTATGTTCAAATAATTCTTTGACTCCATTACTACATTTAGCAGCCAAATATATTTTAAGAATTAAAGTCGCATGACACATAGTACGAACCATAAGCTTTTTGACCTTTTGTGTGTCTGGTACAAAGATGGGCGACAGGAATATTCCCACCTGGAAAAATTCCGGGTTAATTCCCATTTGGAAAAAAACCGGGAATTTATTGGGGAAAATTTGCAAATGGTGGGAATTTTCGTTATTTTAATACTTACCAATTGTTTTATCAAAAAGGGTGTTGAAGAAAAACCGGCCAAGTGCGAGTCGAATTCGCGCACGAAGGGTTCCGTGCCATTATCTACAAAAACGGCAAAAAAATCATGTCTGTTGTATGGGAGTGCGCGGGTCCGACTCGCACTTGGCCCGTTTTAGTATTTGTTGTTATAGCGGCAACAGAAATACAACATCTATGAAAATTTCAATTGTCTGACTATCACGGTTCATGAGATACAGCCTGGTGACAGACGGACGGACGGACAGCGGAGTCTTAGTAATAGGGTCCCGTTGGTTACCCTTTGGATATGGAACCCTAAAAATGTATTTTTATATTAAATGCGAGAACATACCAAACATTATAACATTAATAACAGATGATTTATTTTTAAACAAATTTTTTGACAGGTGTCAAAGTGACAGATGATCTATTTATTATACAGATTTTGTGACAGGTGTCGAAGTGACAGATGATTTATTAAGGAAGCGTTTCAGAATGTGCGATCATAGTGCGAAATTTCACTCGTTTATTAGAAAGAGACAGATCTATATAGGAGCAAGAGAAGAAAAATCTGGTTGCACCAATTAGGTGGCCCAGTATGATTTTCGCATTACTCCGAAGCGTTTGAAAACACTTTCATGCAAGTGTCAGGTAACAGTTCGGTTACCCTCGGTTTAACTCGGGTCAATTGTTGAACGCTCTAGGGTGAAATTCGCATCACTCCGAGTGAAATTCACTCGTTTCCAAACGGAGGTTTATACAGATTTTGTGACAGGAGTCAAGTGACAGATGATTATTTTTTATACCGATTTTTTGACAGATGATTTATTATTATTTATTAATCATATGTCGCTTTGACATATGTCACAAAATCTGTATAGTAAATTAATCTTCTGTCACTTTGACACCTGTCAAAAATTAATATAAAAATAAATAATCTGTTATTAATGTTATTATAACCTAATGTAAATTTTAGAGATATTTTTTTGTATTTCCTAACTTTCTGTCATTCAGATAAAATACTACAAATCTACTTATTTGCCATGGTAGATAGCTTTTATCTCAAAATATATTAAAAACAAAATGTCAAAATGAAAACTCCCGAACATTTTCCCAAACGGGTGTTTTCACGGAATTTTTCCGCATTCGGGAATTTTTGCGGGTGGAAACCCAAATGACAATTTGTTAGAAATGCGTTTTTTTTCGTTCTAGATTTGAAAAAGATACGCTAGGTATTTTGCGACATATTCAACTTCACAGATACAATGTCAATAGGTCTATACATAACAACCAACATGTCAATCTAAAATAAAGTCTATCGCCTTCAATATTAGGTTTACAGTCCCTTATGTTATTCCGGAGTCGTACCAAAATGTCGCACGATTACTATAGATAAACCATACAATTGGCGGATCGCCCGCGGTACGAGGGGAGCGTCGGGCGACGTGGAGTTGGAAGCGGCCCTGTCCCGCGCCCGCACCACCCCATCCCGCTCGACTCTTACCTCCGCGCCGCCCGTCGCTCCCCTCCTACCGCGGGCGATCCGCCAATTGTATGGTTTATCTATAGTCTAGCGTTTGAGAACAATCGAATGTGTCAAAAATAAGAGTCTTAAAAAAAACACCGTTTTTCTATTATTTAAAAACGATTTCTTTCTAAACTTCTTTCTTTCTTTTAATTAGTAAACAAAAAAACCGTGGAACACATAAAAATGCATTTCAGGAAGGCATTTTCGCATGCAAATATTGAAACCCTTTTACGGGTTACACAATAGTTCATCTCTCTGCGACAATAGTGTAACTACCATTGGTCCGACGCCTTTCACGAGCGAAATTCAGAAAGCGTCTCTCAAATACTGCTGAAGAGCTTCGCGACATATTGGCGGTACAGTCACAACAAACAAGTACTTCTGCTCAGCGTATGCTTTAGTAGTTAGCTGTATACCGTAGTTACTAGTATGTCACGGTTTAGCCATGGCTCTGCTTAAGGCGGGGTGCAATCACGACCAGCCTATTTTTTTACGTCAAGTGTAAGATTGAATTAAAAAATATAATGCACACCTGAGAACATTGATTGAATTATTAACCGAACAAAAATCGTAAAAGTTTTATGGATTCGTCTCAGAATTTTGAGCGAAATTTTATGTTTATGTATGTTTCTCTTTTTCAAGTCTTAATTTACCATAAAAGTACCAATAGGCTTGTAGACAGGGTAAACAAAATATTATTCTATTTAGTCCGTCATTTAGATTATCAAAAAATATTGGACATGTATTTTTTTCTTTTGTCAATCAAACAAAAAATGACAGAGATAAAGTGCGTCAAAGTTTGAGAGTGGGGGAAAATGACGTCACTTCTAAGTAAAATTGTACCTAGATGTGACGTCACGCGGAACTTCAGCGGGCTATATCTTCATCATTGTTTGTTTAATTGAAAAAAGAAAAAATACGTGTCCAATATTTTCTGATAATCTAACTGGCGGACTAATTAATTTTTTTTAGTCATCATGCCTATTTCCTGGCAAGTAGGGTCATTTACGGATTCATAATTGAAAACCTCGTGCCACACAAAATTCGACTTAAGCCCATTAAATAGTTTTCGTTCTCACCGTCGTCGCTATGTTTGGTTGCACCTCGCCATTATCCACTGAGACTAGTTACCGCGCGCCGTTTCGGTCGCGGCTCCGACACAGCTGGTGCGGTCACTTGTTCCTGGTGTGGGAGCGAGTCCTCGCGGGTCATATGTGGACGGGCACGTGCAGCAGCAGGGCGTGGCGCCGGTCGAACCGCAAGTCGCACATCTCGCACCGGTACGCGCCGTTTGCGCTGCTCACCGGCTCCAGTTCATCCACCTGGGGGACCGACATCATATATGAGTGTATCACCATCATTAGGCGTCTGTGGATGGCATAGACGTAGTGAGAAAAGACAAGAACATTGTCGAAGCTCTTGGCAGGCGAAGTTCACTATCCGAAGTTGCTATAAAAGTAGGAGAATTCTTCTGTAATACTTTTTTGTATGATTTGAGTTTTACTTTAAATGCTCTAAAAGTTCTGGCTTCGTCTATACCAGGTGGCGTTCAGAAATGTAGAATACTGTTAGTTTTAGACTGACAGAAAAACACTAAAACGATATCTGGTGATAACGAATAACCTGTCAAATTCGAGTAAGATTCTTGCCGTGGGGGTTCCATACCGTATCTTTACTAATAGTAAAGTAGTAAAAACGTTATGTCTGTACATTGAATATTTCCGCGAAATTTTAAATGAAATTGTTTGAATTTTCGTCTGTCTGTCCGTTCCGTTTTAACTCGAGAGCCACTGGACGGATTTGGATGCGGTTTTCTGTATTATCATTGTAGTTAGCCTGGTCAACACATAGGCTATAAGGAATGTTGATAAAATAACGCTAAGGCCGAAAACGGGGCAAACATTGAATAAACGCTTTTATAACTCGAGAACCACTCCACGGATTTAGATGCGGTTTTCTTTATTATCACCGTAGTTACCCTGGTCAATACATATACCACAAGGGCTGTTCATAAAATAACGTCCAAACCGAAAACGGGGCAAAGATTCGCTGAACGCGGGGGAAGCTGCGGGCAAACGCCAGTCTCAAATAAGTTAGTAGATTTGAATAATTTTAACAAAAAATGCGATTTTATTTACGTACAAAATGTATAAAACAAAACTGCAAAATTAAGTTGGTCGCATGGGAAATAAATAATTTCAGGATTTATTTCATCACTTGTACTAACTTGTACCAAGATCAACTTTTGTGGCAAATTCCAAGATTGTATTACTTGTTTATTGCTAATTTTTTGAAATGCAATTTAGTCACTATCAGATATAAAGACAACCGACAGAGCAGAGTCAGAATGAGTATCTTGAACTTGCTAGAAACGGAGTAGTCATGATTTATTCACGATAAATAACACAATAGCTACTCATTTTCGGTATCGATAAACACGCGTCACAACCGTCGAGGACAACACTCGACTACAGACTAATGCGGCGAGGTGGGTGAAGGCGGGGCGAGCTGCCCCCGCGCGTCGCCTCTGGCCCCGATGGCATGAACTCGCGCGCTATCTGTACCTTTTAGGTTTGATGATCGTATTCAGTCAGTGAGTGTGATTTTTAGTACGAAACCACGGTCACAATTTCACAAAAACATAAGTTTTATTGCGTTGAACTAGAAACTTGGATTTTTTACACCGGTATGAGTCTTTATATCTAACAATTCGACATTCTTTTAGCTGTGCCTGAAACACGGACAACAATATAAGGAAGGCATAAGGGTTCCGTTTTTCCATGATAAGATGAACCCTAAAAAAGGATGACAACTCTACTGATAAATGTGTAAATGTTATGAAATACCAAATCTATTAATTCTAAAGGCCCGGTACACGTTGGCCAATGCGTTGGTTTGGCCAGAGTTAAATCCCCAACGTACGGGAGAAGAACATTCAAATTCCAATACATTCCACTTACTCGCATAGATTTGTCTCTTCACACTGGCCACCATACCAACGCATTGGCCAATGTGTATTGGGGGCGTTAAGGTCAAAACAATAGCAACTACTCAACAACAAATAACAAAAAGTTGAATCAGTAACCTTGTATTTTGGTAGCATAGCAAAGCCTACTGGCTTGTATCGCTGCAACATATTACAATTATATTAGCAGGACACCGGTCTTTCAATTTTGAGACCGGAGCTTTTAGGGATTTATGAGCATATACATGGTGACATTAATTTGTACAGCCCAATTCATACCAAAAGCTTGGTGAGTAATCAGTTTTACAGATCAATGAAATTTTGGATTTTAATTTTATCGCATGAATTGATGTCATCTTATACAAGGTGACTTTCGTTTATATAGCCAAACCCATACTGGAGACTCGGTAAGTGGTCAGGACCAAGGTTCGATGACCCTGTTTGCGAAATAAGAAAAATATAGTATATTTTTTTGCCCCTATACTTGTTGAACCACCTCGACTAATTAGTATAGGAAGTCTTAATCGTATTTTGCCTATTTCACAGAAAGGGTTATTGAACATTGGTTCTGACCCCTTACCGAGTCTCCAGTATGAATTTGGGAATATTTGTCGTAATAATGTGTTTTTTGGGTATGTATGCCATGTCGGCTAAAACCAGAAACCCTTATGGTTGAAGAAAACACTTGTACTGTTTCACAAAATTATTATATTTATATTTATTAAATCCTAGAAAATGCCGTTAACGCGGAACGTTTCGAGCTCGGTGCAAAATGCACAACTTGTGATTGTTTTTCTTATTATTAATTAAAAAGTACTAAATAAATGTGATTTATGGCATTTCGCGACCATTGTTTAGTGTCAATTAGGCTTTTCTACCAAAATTTTGTAATTTTATGCATTACGTTTTAAATGAATGTCCACACAAACTTAAAACAGGCTTCTAAGTTTGTATGCCTATTCATTTAAAACGTAATGCATAAAATTATTCAACAATAGTCGCAAAATAAGATGAAACTATTTGATTTCATACATTTTATTTTAAAATAAGATAAACAAACTTATGTTAAGCACTTTGCACTGAGCTCGAAACGTTACCCCTTAAGGCGAAACTAGTCGGAAATATAAATATAATAATTTTGTGAAACAGTACAAGTGTTTTCTTCAACCATGATGATGTTTCACCAAGTGCCGACAAAAGCAAGTATTAAAATGATTGAAATTGACATTGTAATTCTAATTCTAATTGTAATTTGTAATTGTAATTTTAATTAAATTTTTATATGTCCTCAAATGTATTTGTGCTGTCGTAATTGTTTTGTAATGCTCTATGTCAGTTTGTGTGTTTATTGTAATAATAATAATTGTATATAAATCTTTATGGGTCATAGGCCTGAAATAAATAAATTCATTCATTCATTCATTAATTAACACAATCCCTTAGGCTACAAGGTGAAATAAGGCCCATACATGCATATATTCCAGCACAAACTAAATGAAAACACAACCAAAAGTAATCTTAACGGCAAAAGTAGCCTTGGTAAGGCAGCAAAATAATAAAGCCGATTCTGAAGGCTTTAATTTTAGTTTAAGTGCTGTCAAATCTAAATTTTCTTCATTTACAAAATAGTTCCTTAGTGTAAATAACAAAAGATTACATACTTTGAAAAATTTCAAGTTTTGACAACACGAAAACTAAAATTAAAACCTTCAAAATCGACTTTAATGCCCAATGTAATCTATTTGAGATAATTTCAAACAAAGCAGGCATACGTACGTGACTCTCTGTTTACTTTGATCTTTACACCAAGTGTCACTATTGCCTCTTATTAACTTGGAAATAAAAGTGGAAAATAGGTCTGTACAATTTTCTAGTATTTGTTACAAATATAAATTCTTACAGAAGTGTAACGAAATAAGCCCACTTTAAAGCAAGTTACGTACATAAACTCCACCGATTCATTCGACAATCAACAATATGCATTTTTCTTATTGAATGATGTAACAATTTACAATTTGTTCATATTGTAAGTGAAGTATCGTATCCCACAAATAAAAAGCTCTTTTTGAGGTATTCTACGCCACCGACACAAAATTCAAAACATTAATTATTTCTGTGATGAACCGGCAAAGCTCATATATAGTATAAAGGTATTCAAACTCTAAGTCGCCTCAGAAGTTTCTCTATCTCTCACTTTCATCTATTTGTCTCTATCTCGCCGAAGCTAACTTCACTCAGCCGCCTCTAAGTTAACGGACCTAACCTAACGTACGCAACCTACAGTACGCCCAAATAATGCGCATAGAAATCTATAGCCGAGCGACTCGACGTGCTAAATCTCTCATTGATGCTATAGAATGTATTAGGAAATACGAACTTTGCCGAACAGTGGCGAAGATTTGTATGCGCATTATATATCTTTGGGAGTACTGTTAAGTATATTTTTCTGCACGAAGGAGGAAACTGACAGTTCATGCTAGAGGAAAATGTTCATTTAACTCCTATGATGCATGAGGTATTTCCATTGATTTCTTAATCCTAATAGATCAGTGGGTATTTCACATTGCAGCATTTAAAAGTTCGCGACAATGTGAAATGGCTCATGCATCATAGGAATTAAAAGCGCTTTTCCTACTATCACGAACTATCAGTTTCCTCCTTCGTGTAAAAAATATACTTTAAACACACAAAGTAACGAAATACTTGAACTATGGCGACAACCATATTTCAAGCGTCCTATATCTTTTCGATACAGAAAGAAAAAGGCAGACTGCTTAAATTAAGTTTAGTCCTGTTAAATAAGTTGTGTTACACCGAATCGAGCATAATGTTTACCTCCTCTAGTTCTCGCTTGATGAGAACGGGGCGCGGGGGTGAAGCGGCGGGCGGCGGAGACGGGGTGGCGGGCGGTAGGTGCGGGGCGATGGCGCGTAGATCATCCGCGGGGCGGCGCGGCGGACGCCGGTGACGCACCTAAGGCGGAGGGAAAATATAAAATCAGCTTTAGGGCAGTCAGATTTTTGTTTTGTTATGTTTAAATATTCTGATAAGAGAGTGGTTATACACAAACTACGCAGGGATTAAACTGAGCCCGAATAGTGACACACTTAAATTTCATCATAATAACAAAATCCTTTCTTAGAAGGTGCCATTTTCATACAAGGATACTTATTAGTAAGTCACAGAGACTTATCAGTTTCTTGATGTTTCATTGTAATTCTGGTTAACTTGTATTAGACCCCAAATTTGGAGCCAGTTATACTACCAAACTTTGCACGATATTGCCCCGACTTTTAGTTTTTAATGACTCGAAATTTCATGGCAAAATAGTACGTCAAAAAACTGTTAAGATATTGACTCCAGTATACGCGTAAAATTTCTAGGTTGTAGGCTTTCTACTTCCTAAAATTTCGTGGTGAATGGGTGGCATTTTGTTTTATAAAAGTATACTGAATGTACTAAGATTCAGTTGGCATTTGATATATTTCTTCCCATTGTCAGGCTTGTTCCACTCTGCGAAGTCTACAAGTACATCGGCTACCTTAGGCGCAAGCCAGACAGAAGTGGCATGGTGCGCTGCCGGCGCGCATCTCGACGCCTTTCCAATGCTCTTTCATACAAAATGTACCTTCAGGCCCAAAATGTTGAATTCCTACAATATCGAATTCCTAAAATGTTGAATTCTTAAAATGTTGAATCCCAAAATGTTGAATTCGCAAAATGTTAAATCTCAAAAATTTGAATTAAAATTTTCACAGATTTTTTTATCAATGTCCAAATAACAGATGATTTATTTGTTTATACAGATGTCAAAGTGACAGATGATAGATTTTGTGACATATGATTTATTTTTCATCCAGCCGTCAAAAGTGACGGATGATTTATTTTTCATACAGCTGTCAAAAGTGACAGATATCAAATATGACAGATGATTTATTTTTCATACAGCTGTCGAAAGTGACAGATGTCAAATGTGATAAATCATCTGTCACATTTAACATCTTTCACATTTGACGGTTTTATAAAAAAAAAAACATCTGTCACATTTGACATTTGTCACTTTTGACAGCTGGATGAAAATAAATCATCTGTCACAAAATCTGTAAACAAATCTATCATCTGTCACTTTTGACATCTGTATAAAAAATGAATCATCCGTTACCTGGACATTGATAAAAAAATCTGTGAAAATTTTAATTCAACATTTTGCGAATTAAACATTTCAGGATTCAACATTTTGCGAATTTAACATTTTGGGAATTCAACATTTTAGGAATTCAACATTTTGGGCCTGAAGAAAAATGTAGGAGACGGACGTGATGCAAAACAGACAGAAGAGGTGCACTGATGGCGCGCCCGCGCCCTTTCTGTTTAGCTGGCGCCTTGGGAAGGGATAGATTTACGCGATAGAAAGAGAGGCGCTTCGTAGCGTAGGAAAATGAAACTATGGCCACGCAGCGCTGTGAATTGCACTTTATTATAGAGTGGATCTTCTGTAGTAGAATCATTTCTTCTGTGTCATTGAGATACAAAAACATAAGAGATAAAAAGACTTGCCTGTTTAGTTCTCGGCCTGGGTTCCTCCGCGGAGGTATGTATCATGCGAGGGCGCGGGGGCGGCGGCGGGGGCGAGGCGCGGCGGCGTCGCGCGCGTCGCGGGGGGGAGGGCGGCGGCGACCACGACTTGACGCTCGACGGCGGGGAGCTCGCCTCGCGCTTCACCGTGTCCTTCACCTTTTTCCGTCGCTTATACTTGCGGGGGCCCGACTGGAAAGATATAGGAATTAACGAGATACAACCAATTGGACACTTGCTAATAGAGTCAGGGATAATTCTCTTTTAGTAATCTCCATAACAAGCCATTACAATTCTTATATTCCGATTGATCCTTCTTCTATCGACACTTTGTTTATCAAATATCTTTCAGAGGTGACTCGGTGTATAAAAAAATAAAATATTATGGCACCTTTCCGTCAATCATACTCTCTAGCCTATTGAAAGTAATCTAAAATAATAATCCCTTAAATTAGGGGTGAGTGGCCAATAAAGAAGTCACGCGAGGGTAATTTGAACTTCAAATTATTGCGCTAGATGTGCTTAGCAACTTTTAGTGGGTAAAGAATCAAGTGAAGATACCTTATTAAACCGATGTAAAAAAAACTACGTATATATTCCGTTTGCTCGAATAGTTGGCGCGCATTAATATGCCGACATAAAGGGGCCGCCAAACGCGGCTACGGTCGGAGACTTAGAAGAAGTTTATGCCCACTGCGTATCTGACATATTTCGTTTTTGACGGCGCTAATTTGTATGAAGTTATGTGAGCGCTGTCACACGCAAACCGATTAGCGCCGTCAGATATTTCCGGCCGGAAATTCCAGTACGCCTGTCATCGCGCTAACTGGTACGTGGGTTTCCCATAGGGTGTACTGCGAACTATTTGAGCAAACGAAAGGGAGTAGAAATGGAATGTTGTTCATCCCACCTGCGGTTGTCTCTTGAGCGCGGTGTTGGCGTCACAATGCTGTATCAAGTGCTGCACCAGCTCGGCGCTAGTGTGCAGTGTCCTGCCGCACACCACGCAGCAGTACGTGGGACCGCCTGGAATATATACCGCACTTTCATACCACGGGAGTGTATTCGTAGCATGGTCCATGGATACACCGTCTATCCTACTTGCGCTGCTACGTATACCGCAAGTATCAATATGCGAAAGAACAAGTACAGTAAAAATAATGCAATATCTATGCCGCGTGTTAGGTATGCTGGTGTGTATGAAAAAGTATAACATCAAATTTCACATTTTAACATTTCAAGAGCGATGCTTAAGTATGAAAAGCAGCGTTGTGATTCATATAACCCGTGCGGTTAAAGAAACAATCTATAAATGGGGACTGGTACTCAGAGTAGCATCAGCAAAAGAAGTCAAGCGGCAGCCAAACAATATTTCATTTATTAATTTTGAATATATTTTAGGAAGTACTGCTAGCAACTGTTTATTTTATTAAATAAACTTTTAAATACATAGTTAACATTATCCCGAGAACATTTGTTTATTTTACTTTAATCTGTACTTGTTTTTCTGTATGCAATAAAGAATTTAAAACATATCTCGGTGTTTTGCCTACAGGCAAAGACAGTGTGAATGCTAATCCAAACTGATTATTTCTTTTGTACTTAGTACCATGCTGTGCGAGTATAGACAGAGCGACGATGTGAGCGAGATAGCATGAGACCGGTCGCCATTTATAGATGGTTTCTTTATCCGCACGGGTTATACTGATATTGAAACGGCTACTCACGATTTTTATATAGTCAGATTTCGCCTGACTAGTTTCACTGTATTCATACATTCGGAGGCAAACATGGTTACGCGGCGGTTCCCCGTTTGACACTATAAAATCGTGAGTAGCCGTTTCAATATCATTATGACTCTAAACCACGAATCTTCTAGCGTTGTGTTTGGCCCATTTATGACTTAATAGAGAGCTACGGCCGACGCCTCCTACCAGAAAGAATTTTTCAGTTAGTTGGGTCTTATAATAGACAATGGATGAACTTATTAAAAGTGTTCGAATATTTTTCTGATGTTAGGAATAACCTTCTCCATAAACAGATAGATAATTCAGATTTTTTGGTGGCGTTAAATACCTTTAAGAAATAAAAACATTCAAATTATGGGTCTTTTATACCTGGGTACGAAAATATTCGTAAAAAAAAACTATCATTAAATGAAACCACATATTCTACCGACCCCACTGAACCACTTTTCCCAAGAGTCATACCCGCGGACACCCTTAGTTTAGGAAATATTTGAGTTCCAAAGAAAAACGCGTGAACCCTAACGCACCGATATACGGGCGAGTTTAGAGAGAGCGTCGACCTCAAACAGCTGCAGGCTTCACGGACGACGTTCTGGTCGCACTCTATTTACACCCGGTATAGTCAATGTCATTGTTACCACAGAATTATTTATTTCAGTTTTTTAAATATGCGGGTAAAGGTTATTCGTACACGGCTGTGTTAGGTCCGTATTTCTGAAATTTAAACGATTTTTAATATAACTACAGTCTTATTTTTGTTTATGGGGGTGGTGATTCCTAGCAACAGAATATTCGAGCAATTTTATTTCATCCATAGTCCATGGCAAAGGTACGCCAGGCGTAATTGGATAGTGGTAGTATTTTAATTTCTGCCACTGTTTTAAATTACGCTTGGCCATTAGCACACCTGATGGAAACCCTCGATCAGAGACTACTGAGAGACTGACACCGGGCAGGGTATTAATTAGTCTTCCCAGGGGCTTCCGCAAAAATCCACAGAAGTCGTTAACAAACGAATGACTGATAACTGTTAAGCCGCGAACACAATAATTTGTTTAATTCAACAAGCATGGATACTTTCAGTATTTCGTTTAACAAATTCAAACATATCTTGTATTCCACAAAAGAGCCCATATCATATTAATTATATAATATTAAGTAACGTTTTATCGAGCCAGATAGTAGTTGTAGTATAGACCATCGAGCGATACTGTTTTTATAAACTAAAAAGCTGTGTTTTCCTGTAATTGGGCTACATCTCAAACATACACTGTATATCCTTAAATAAGTTATCGATTAAGATGTATGTCTGTTGGCAAACCAAGAAATAAATAAAAACTTAGCAACTACCTGTAACAAAGAGTGATGCATCCCAAAACTATAGTAATAACTGACCGTTAGCCCTGCGGTCAGGCGCGGAGTGGTGAGACCGCACATGCTCCCGCAACACGACGCGCTGGTTGAAAGCGCGCGGACACACCGCGCACGCGTACGGCTTCTCGCCTGCAATACAACACTATCCGTTTCAAATGCTATTAGGACAGGGCCTTTTGCCTGTGCATCTCTTTCACTCACGCACTTCCGTCAACGTATGACAAGGTCCTATCCTAATAGCATCCGAAACGGATTGTACCATTTATTGTTGCATATAGCCATTAAGGAGAAAAGAGTCACGAAAGAAGTCTTTGATGTGCAAGGAGAAGTAGAGCTTCACAGGGCTGGGTAGCCCTGTATATCTATTCCTACAGGGTTATAGGACGTAAGCCGACCGAATTGGCGACATAATGGAGGAGGGAAAGTCAAAAGAGGTGTGTCAGGGTCGTAGCTGATAAAAAAGTGTAGTCTCTGCCTATCCCTGTGGGAGACAGGCGTAAGTGTATGAGGGTATAATAATTTAGAAAGGAACTGTAGGCACATCAGGAGTTGGTGCCTCGATATTTTTAGTGTAAAATATTTTGTATTCTAAATTCTGGTTTCTCTCGTATGTTGCTAGGGGGGCTGCACAGTATCCAGGCCTAAACACTGGTCCATAAATGGGTATATTTTCTCTGTTCGTACAAATCTAACAGAATAAAAGGCTCCAACTCAGCACAACCACAGCGCTGTTATTCAGTAGTCTCCTGCACGTGATAGCTATAAGTATAACTAAATCCTCACCAGTATGTATTCTCTCATGTTTCCTCAGCGTGCCGCCGTCGGCGAACGCCTTCCAACAGAACCGGCACGCATACGGCCGCTCGCCCGTGTGGATACGTATGTGGATCTGCTGGGACGACCGCGACCCGAAGATCTTGCCTGAACATACGGAACAAGTTTACCTAGTCTCAACCTAGTCGAACAGATGTAGCCGTTAAATCATACATGCATAAAAAATACCTTTGGGCGGGTGTTGATAAATATTATGAAAACGTCTCGTAAAATGACTGTCGCCTGTTTTATTTTTGTCACTCTTACTCCAAGCTAAAAAACGTGCAGTGCGAGAGGGGCGGATTCAGCGCAAAAGAGAAAAACGTATGTATTAAAGAAAAAAAAAAACAAAATGAGCTAAATTCCAAAATCAGAAATCTAGATATTGTTAAAACCCATCTCATAAAATATGTATGAGTTCTTCTGTTCTTGATTTCTACGCGTCAAACGAGGAGAAAAATTGTGTTTGAAGACCTCATTTTAAATTATTGTTTCTTATTTTTTATATCCACTATAAGTGCCTTTAGAAGTAGTAAAAGTTTAAGTTTATAATTCCTGCTTTTAGTTTGTTTTTATCAACTCTCGATCCACTATAAGTGCCATTAGAAGTAGTAAAAGTTTAAATTTATAATTCCTGCTTTTACATAGGTAACACTAAAAGTTTCCGGAACTGGCCACTTACATAAACAATATTTAAAAATTTATTGCAACATTTGAAAATAGAACTCTTTGGCTGTAGAATGCAGTTTGTTTCATCTGACTGTCTTTTGTTTTTACCTTGTGGCGCCATTTAAAAAATTGTGTGTCTGCATCAACATGGATTTAACTCGGGAAAATTTTCGTAGTATGATTTTCTACGATTTTAAGTGTAATTTGACAGCTCAACAGAGCATCGCTCGGCTTGAAACAGCTTTTGGCAATGAAGCACCATGCAAAACGACTGTTTATAGCTGGTTTGCAGAATTCAAGGGTGGTCGTATCAATCTCAGTGACGAATCTCGCGATGGTCGGCCGTCCACCGCTGTGACCAACAAAAACATCGATGCTGTGCGCCGTATGATTGAAACAGACAGGCATGTGACCTACCATGAAATTCGCGCATCCTTAGAAATAGGCATGAGTCAAATCAATCCTACACAAACATTTGGGTGTGAGAAAGCTGTGCTCGCGGTGGATCCCACACAACTTGACCGAGGCTCAAAAAACGGACCGCGTCACTTGGTGCAGTGCCATGCTTACCAGATTTAACGAAGGTGCGTCAAATTTGGTGTGGGACATAGTAACAGGTGACGAAACATGGATTTATTGCTACGATCCCAAAACAAAGCAGCAATCGAGCGTATGGGTCTTTCAAGATGAGCCGAAACCAACCAAAGTGGCGCGCGTGAAAAGTGCATCTAAGCGGATGATTGCTTCTTTTTTTAATAAAACTGGACACGTGGCTACTGTTGCTTTAGAGAATCGTCGTACCGTGAATAGTGACTGGTACACGACCATTTGTTTGCCGGAAGTTATTGACGAACTCCGTAAAAATAACCGTAAACGCCGTATCATCCTGCACCACGACAATGCTAGTTCTCACACGGCCAGACAGACAAACGACTTTTTGAAGACGAAAAATGTAGAACTCATGAGTCATCCTGCATACAGTCCCGACCTGGCACCTTGTGACTTTTTTCTGTTCCCAAAAATTAAGAACCAATTACGCGGTCAACGATTTTCATCACCAGAAGAGGCTGTCGAGGAGTATGAAAAACACGTTTCAGAGGTCACCACAGGGGAGTGGCACAAAAGTTTTCAAAACTGGTTTGATCGAATGAAAAAGTGCATAGACGCCAAGGGAGATTATTTTGAAAAACAATAAATTAATTTTGTACCTTTAATAGTATTTTTTCATATTCATTCCGGAAACTTATAGTGCGTCCCACGTAGTTTGTTTTTATCAACTCTCGATCCACTATAAGTGCCTTTAGAAGTAGTAAAAGTTCAAGTTTATAATTCCTGCTTTTAGTTTGTTTTTATCAACTCTCGCCGAATAGACATACCAAATTGCTGGACCTAGTAACATATTTGGACTGTACGTTTTTTGTGTGACGTAACATCCGCTAAGAGATTTTAGATTCTCATGGGATGGAGAGAACTTTAATCCGCTAGTATTTGCACACACAAAGGGTCAAGTGTGATTCAAAGGTATTAAGGTTTATGATACGTAAAATAACATAAATCAGTGTAAATGGTTCTTTGACTTACCACACTCTCTGCACGGGAAATGTCTAGAACTAGATGTCGACGTATTCCGACCTTTATTTCTATTTTTTAACCTGAAAAGGAAAAACATTGATTAACTCAGCTGAGCGACTATCATTGTTTTATCAACGGGATCACAGACTGCAGTCGTCCGTCATAGATATCATGAACATAATATTATTAAATATCTACTTTTCTCGAATACACAATTCGTTTCTAATTGATTTTTATATATTTTAAAACAAAACAAAAACAAATATACATGTATGTATGTGTATGGTGGAATTTATAAGCTCAACTAAATCGAGAGATGCCTAAGACGTCTAAAATGCCTGTCTAAGGTAAAACGAAGCAAAGAAAAAAAGTCTTTAGTTTAAAACTTTTTTAGTAAATCAACACATTACATAAGAGCGGTATTTTTCAGGTAACCGAAAATTCTTCACATCCTTGGCCGTTGATGAGACATCCATCAGCCTGTTTCGTCCACTGCTGGACATAGGCCTTTCCAGGATTTTGCCACTCTTGGCGGTCCACCTGGAAGAAATGCCCATACTCACACACGCTGGGTAGGCGGTTGGTGAGCGCGGTGCCGAAACCTTTGCACCAGTGACGCCGCTGCCCGTCACCAGTCTGATTTATATAAGGCCCGGCAATTGGGGATGGATATACCGCCCTCCATCGGTCCCAGGCAATGGTGGGCCGCCTGGTTTTTTTGCCTGAGAGCTGTCCTCTTACTCTCCCCCGTATAACTTCGGGAGGATTTGCGAGTAAGATGCTGGTACCTCCACAGTCGAGCCCGGCATTAGCTCTACCACCTTGTAGACATAATATAAGTTAATTATTGGCATTATATGCCAAAACAGAAAACATTAACTGACAGTACTTACTTAAACTTTCAGAGAAAATGATATTGATTCGGTGTGATACGGCTTAACTTATTTGACAGGACTACACTTAATTTGAGCGTTCTGTCTTTTTCTTTCTGTATCGAAAAGAAAAAAAAAAGGACGCTTAAAATATGGTTAGTCCTGTCAAATAAGGTAAGTCGTATTACACCGAGTCGACATCATTGTAAATCTAAACTTGTACAATATTATCTTTTAAATGTCTGTCTCAGATCAATGCCGGCGCGCCTGTCTCAGCCTAAACATGCCTGTCACATGGTAACCCTAAGGCCCGTAGGTGTATGTGAGATAATAACGCACCTAGGCGGGTGCCTGGAGGCGGGCGAGGCGTGTCCCTCGGCGTGCGCCAGCAGCGACAAGGCGTCGTTGCACGTCTCTCCGCACACGTCGCACGTGTGCTCCGTCCACGTCGCGTCGCTCGCCACGCTGCGCTCGCTGTCGTGACGCTTGTAGCTGATAGACGTACGGAATATTTGTCACTTTTTACCATTTTAGGTACGAACCTCAAAATTTAAAAACGGAACCCTATGGATCACTTTTTGTCCGTCTGTCTGTCAAGGCTATTTTTCTCGGGTTCCGTTAGGGATATTAAGTTGAGACTTATACCTCCTACAAAAGTTTACGGCCCCAAAGTGCTGTTAAAAAATCAGACTTCTAACTCAATGCAAAAAAAATATTGCCCTTTATGTAATTAATTTCATAGCAAAATGGGCCGGTTTTCAGAATCTTTCTTTGAGAGATCTATACTAATAAAAAAGTCGGTACCATGGATAATTTTGCGAAATTTGAAATGAAATGAGTTATTGGTATCGTACTGCGACCAAAACTACATTTTTATTGTATCCATCCATCCATCAGCCTGTTTAATCCACTGCTGGACATAGGCCTTTCCAGGATTTTGCCACTCTTGGAAGAAATGCCCATACTCACACACGCTGGGCAGGCGGGTTGGTGAGCGCGGTGCCGAAGCCCTTGCACCAGTGACGCCACTGCCCATAACCGTCTGTTTTATATAAGGCCCGGCAATTGGGGATGGATATACCGCCATCCATCGGTCCCAGGCAATGGTGGGCCGCCTGGTTTTGCCTGAGAGCTGTTCTCTTACTCTCCCCCGAATAACTTCGGGAGGATTTGCAAGTAAGATGGTGGTACCTCCACAGTCGAGCCCGGCATCAGCTCTACCACTTAATGTCTGTATATTCTGTATACGTCTGTATATTCCATTTTAACTCGTGAACCATTCAACGGATTTCGGATTCAACGGATCGTAGTGAGTGTAGTCAACATATAAAGAGTATAGATAAAATAACCGCCAAGCCGAAAACTGTTGATACTATCCACAGATTGAAAGACACTTTCGCGCAAGCGAAGCCACGGGCAACAGCTGGTTGAATTTCATTTATAATATATGTGATAAATTTAAATGTGTATTGATCACACTTAAGTACAATTACGTTAATTAAATAAATATTATTCTTGCTGGGAATGTTAAGCTGTAGGTAGGCACATATTTGTGCCCCAAGTACGGCAATAGGGCTCACCACCCATCATGCTGGGTCACAAAAATCGTCGGTGAAACGTGGGTGTACGATTGCTGGTATTTCACAGTCCATACTCGGTAACACCTCTGACACCTTCAGCTGATTCATGACGGGAATGCATATAACCACATTACCTGTGTGCAGCAGCCACATGCCTCCTCAAGAGATCGGCTCGCTGGAAGGCGACGCCGCAATGTTGACAGAAGAGTTCCGGGCCTCGGACCGTGTCGTACACCGGACGTTCCGGCGGCGCTTCCGGCTGCGGCGACAGACGGAACTCCATGTCATCGTCGTCATCTTCTTCTTCTGTAGACAGAAGTAACCGAAGGTCAAATATAACTTAGAAAGAGATGTTGCAATAAGGATTCATTAAGGCTACATAAGGTCAGATTGAGCACCTCATTTTGCATCAATCGGAATTGAACTCTACGACGTTTCCTTTTAGTTTAAAATAGCGCCCTCTCAGCCGTGGCTGTTACTACAACCAAGAAATACGCGCATACAAATATCTGCGTTTTTATATAATAACTGCTCCTATATGAAATTTTTTAAATACTCTAAGGCGAGCTGACGATGTCATTTGATAACTTATTTTAATACTAATGTCAAGGCTGTACGATTTAAGGAAGGCTCTTTAACACTCGAAAAACATAAAATTTAGATGTAACTTCGTAATTTTTTTCTATCGAGCGAATTTGAAAGATTTTGCGTTTTTTCTAAGGTGAATCTATCAGCTCTATAGTATACTATTTTTACTGTTACGAGCTGGGGTTGGGGATAAATTAATTTTATACCAATTTGCACCAAAAACCACTAATTAAAAAGTTAAGTGTCTAAACTTCCGTATAATTTTCATTTTTTATTGGCGAGTATTTATGTGCCCTGAGGTTTCCGTACTGTTACATCAAATAATCTGAACAAAACATCCAAACAAAAGTACAGAAATGTATGAAAGATATTGCAAAATTAGGTCAACTATTATCTATACTTAGTACAAAGTCTAGTCTGTAAATTGATTTTTTACGCGAAATCTTAAATAAAATGAGTTATTTACTAGTATTGAGGCAAAACCACATTTTTTTTAAATTCTGTCTGCAAGTGCGGATCGTTATTTACTAGTATTGTATTGAGGCAAAACCACTTTTTTTTTTAATTCTGTCTGCAAGTGCGGATTCAGAGGGACACGTGCCCCCCCCCCCCCCTCCCTACAAGACGGATCAAATAAAACAAGGAAATTAACACTATACCACTTTAATAATATTAGTTTCTTTTTATGTCATGCTTTTAACAACATTTGCAGCATTTTTTGGCCTACCAGAAGGAATAAAAGATATAGTCCAATACTATGCGGAACCCTCTACATATATTGGCCTTAGTGCCCCACCCAAAAATAAATCCTGGATCCGCCCTTGTCTGTCTGTCTGTATGTTCCGTTTAAACTCAAGAACCACTCGAACGGATTTGGATGCGGTTTTATTTATTATCACCGTAGTGATTCCTGGTCAACATTATAGGCTATAAGGGGTGTTCATAAACCAACGCCCAAGCCGAAAACGGGGCAGAGATTGAATAAACGCGGGCGGGCGAAAGGCTAGGTTCACATAAAATTGTAAATTGATAATTTTCGGATTGATTCCGTTACTTGTGCCAACAGACCTCTTTATAAATACAATTTTGGCACCTCACAAGGCTAGCGCCGTATCTCACAACAACGGTACTAAAGAACAACTTCATATTATAACTGCCTAGATGGCGCTGGCAACACATGTGTATTAGTTAGGCTGAAGCAAGTACGGACCAAATTCTGACGGCACTTCTACAAGAAAGTTTATCGTCTATTTGGGCTCAACTTACCCTCGGTTTCCACTTTGTACTGTGAATGTTTGCTGGTTTCCTGCGCGGGCGGCAAGTGCGGATGACGTCGCCGCGTGTGCGCCGCCAACGCTTCCCGCGACCAGCACAGCTCGCCGCATGACCGGCATTCCAGCGGGGAATCCCCTCCGTGGACCTAACAGTGAAAAATTGTGTATTCAAGCATTTATTAATGCTCAAACAATAGAAATTGTATTTGAATAAAACTCCTACACTTAAAACTTATAAACATTATTTAGAGTGCATTACAAACTAGAAAATATCAAGTGAGACAAATATTTTGAAAGAATACATCGGGCCAGGAGGGCTACTCCGAAGTGGCAAAATTCTAGTATTGTTCGGTCGTATATACATCTCTATCACACTCTTAATGCGTGCGCCAGAGATGAACCGTATATGCTCGTACGATAAACGACCGACCGAATATTTTTGGGAGCGCGAGGCTAGGATCTCAACCTGCGACCATCCATTCGATTACATTCCGACCTCTTGCTTTCAGGGCAAATGCGCTACCGCTGCGCAGCAATTTCATTTGATCTTTTCTAGTTTGTATGCCCTCTTAAATCGTCTTTAGAGTATCCAAAGCGATGAATTTCGCTATAAATCATATACTTTTAAAACTTATGATGTAATTAAAATGAAAAAGAATAAATTATTATGACAAGGAAAACATTTACAAGATCGTTCATATTAATAGAATTTTAGAATAGATATCGGAAATGTACTATATTAATTTCAAATTCAAATTCAAATTGTTTATTTGTAAAATAGATACATAAAGTATACGTTTTACATGTCAAATCTAATCGGTATAAAAATAATATTTTATGATGAAACAAATATACGGGAAATATATAAAAAAACTGTATTTAAGTTGGGCTACTAAAGTTATACATATGCATAAAATAAAAAGACTTATTAGAATAAGAGTATTATTATACCTACATAATGCAATTAATAAATAAGTTGATAAATAAAATGAATAGACCATAAATAAATATAATGCCTAGCCAAATATACCTAGTCGGTCCTTAAATTCTGTCACAAACAAAATTGGCTATAAAATGGAAACTAGTCATGATATTCAAAAAAAGGTTTTTTTTTAAAAAAGGTAATTTAATTAGCTTACATTAAACACAGAATTTATTCAAAATGATTGCCACCATTTTTCACACAAGCCTTCAATCTTCGCGGACAATCATCAATAGCAGCACGGACCATATTCATGTCGATATCGGCCACTGCTTTAATCAATGATGACTTTAGGCTGCTCAAATTTTTGTGAGGTTTAGAACAGACCTTCTCCTCCAATTCCTGGCAAATTTTGTAATCCAGTGGATTGAGTCAGGGCTAGATGAGGGCCAATCTTGATGCCTTATTAGCTCGATATTCTGGCGCTCGAACCACTCCTGAGTTGTTTTGGCCTTATGAGCAGGTGCGGAGTCCTGTTGAAACACAAATGGCCGTCCTCCAAAGAGTGTCTGGGGCAGATCTTTTACTATGCGATCTAAAACTGTGTCTTGGTACACTTTTGCACTGGTTTTGACACCTTTTTCACAAAAATGCACTTCAGTAGGGCCATAGTAGGACACTCCCAACCAAATCATGACTGATGATGGATGATGGCCGTGCGGCACTCTAGGAATGGCATTTCCAGCGGCCGCAGAGCTGGTAGCGTACACCCTGTCATTTTGTTTGTTGTACTTCTCTTCGATATTAAAAAATTTCTCGTCTGTAAACAGGATATCGCGGTGTCTGTTTCTTGCGTACCGCTTTAGAAAACTTTGCATTTTTTGGCTCTCATAGCTATCAGACGCGCTTTCAGAAGATGTCCACTCTTTTTTCGGTAAGCTCGTAGTCCCAGGTCTTCATTGAGTACTTTTTTACGGTACTTCTGGTTAATCCCATCTCCAAAGCCATCAGTTTCTGCTTGCGGACGGGATTTCTTGCAATACGCGCCTTGATTGCTTTAATGACCCCTGGAGTCCTAACGGAACGAGGTCTGCCAGTTCTTTTCTCGTCATCGACACTAGAGGTTTCATTGTACATCTTGATGGTACGGTACACGAACCTCTTCGTGATTTTTAATTTTTGAAGCAAGTTGAATATCGTCTTCGGTGGATGGCCGCAACGATGCAATGCAATTACTGCTACTTGGTCCTCTTTGCGAGTCCACTCCATCGTAAAAAATGAATGAATGTAATTGTGATTTGGAAGATTATTAATAAAAAAATATTTGAAAATCGAACACCATTTCATTTTTTTTCTAGGTGTTCTATTTGTAAAATAAATGGCCAGTGACAGTATTTAAGAACCGACTAGGTATACTAACATAAGTAAAAAAATCAAATATTGTATATACATACCTACATAATGCAGTGAATAAATAAGTTAATAGATAAATAAACTATAAATAGATATAATGCCTAAATCCGCCCATTCGATTAATCTTGCTAAGAAGAAGGGCAAGAAACTTAGCAAGATCATGCCTTTTTTTTATATATATACGTATTATGAATACAACTGAGAAGACAAAGCTCGTGGTAGAATACAAATGAATTCATATCGATTCTAGGACTTAGTTTTATTCGTGGGTGCTATAGGGTCGAAGAAGGTTCTCGCATTAAAATTATGTTATGTTATGTCTTACATTTTGATTACATTCGATTACAACGTTAAATACGCTTTAAAGTTTGTTAATCGAATGCAATCAAAATGTAAATCATAAAATGATAGAATTCGTATGTAAAACCCTAATTATTACTAATCAATTTCCGCTAAATGCTTTAAAACGCAATTTTTGCTTACTTTTTATTCAAAAGGAAGGAAAACAATATTATGATGTGCATTTTGCACCGGGATTCGGTTTTACCACCTTAAAGTCCGTCGAATGTTTTAAACAGTTCAGAGTCAAAGCGACTTACCCTAGAATGTGACTGCAAGGCTTTCTCCCTCGCAAAGGCGACCCCACAATGTTTACAGACGAAGGGCCGCGCGGGGTCGGCGGGCGGCGGCGGGGGTGAGGGCGGCTCGACTGGCGAGGGCGGCGGCGAGGGAGACGGCGGGAGGGGCGGGGGAGCCGCTGACGGCGCCTCGCGCTGTTTGCGAGACCATTGTTGAGTGCGCGCCGATGTCATATTCTCCCACATTTCTGTGTCCTAAAAACGTTAGCCAGTTAAATACAAATTCGTCGTTTTTTATTAACAAAGATATAATATGCGGAACATCGGTAATATTTTTTGAAATATCACGTCACTGAAGAGTTGTTTTTGTCCACCAAAGTACTAGCGGGAAACGTTCCGTTGGCTTATTTTTCGCTCCTATTTTCGATGCAACAATGTTGAAAAGTAGGTGGCCAAGCCGTTTTCGAGTTATGTCAGTGCTTTCAAAGATCATCCTTGATACTCAGAAATTACGAGCAATTTTCCGTATTCCTTGCCATGTCCATTTATAATACTTTTTTGTTTTTGTATTTTCTGCGTACGTCAAAGTTTCAGGATGGTCTTGATCGGTTTACTCACCTCTTCGACCGGTTCTGGAACCTTTTTCCGTCGACCTCTTTTCTTTCTTGGCTTGACGATGTGATTATTTTCCAGTACATCTTCTGATGAAAGAGAATTATCGATTAACTAGTGTAATGCTATAAAAATATTAATGCAAAAGTAAGTAGCAGGAAATAGAGACTGATGCCGGGCCCGAATGACCCGAAATATGTCACAACATTTTTAATTTATATATTTTCTTAAATATATTTATTAAAATTATAATCATTTAAATGATTAATACTTTAAAAAGCTTACAATTTAGGGCGCTGACTTCATTTCATAAGGCCAAGCGAAAATCTTGACATCTAAATCCTTCACCTTTCAAGAGTAATACAGTCATTAATTTAAGCGTGCGGATTTCAGTAGAGGTTATCACTCCAGTCTGGTCTTAACCAACTTATTTCTTGGTTTCAAGTGTACGTCGTATGTGTTTTTGCAGAATACAAATTTGGTCCAGTTTTGAGGACATGACGGGTGTGTAACAGTGTTATTGTTGGTTTTTAAGATAAAATATATTGTTAGATAACATTAAGTTTTAAGCTCAATCAAAGCAATATTTACATTGCATTCTTTGGAGGATAAATCTTCACTTGACTTTATAGGTGGAGGAAAACTTTTGAAACTTCTTTTTTCCGTATAGTAAAAATTATCCCCCTTTGGTCATTCTAATATTGCATAATTATTTTTATTGTAGTATGCATCACAAACATTTCATTTATTTTAATGGAAGTACGACTTTGAACTGTGAAAACGTTTTAAAAATAACCTAATAACCACTCACCATAATCCACCTCATCAGAGTTATCGGGTACGAAAGCATGCACCTTCAGATGGTTCATGAGGTCGACCTTCCTCACGTATCTGACTCCGCAGAGGTTGCACGCGTGAGGGCGGTCGTTCTGGTGCGCAACCATGTGGTTCATCAAGGCGGCCTTCTTGCGGAAGCGACGGGAGCAGAAGTCGCACGGCCAGGGCCGCATTGCTGTGTATTCGTCCTAGGGGGAGTTGGGCATTAATTTAGTTTCGCTTCGAAATATCGGACTGGATAAGTCAGTTGCTCGCGTTTGTGCACTTATTCGTATTCGATTCGTATGTTGAATAATATATATTTTTTGGTAAACTTATTTGTCTTCAATTAATATTTATATTTATAAATGTCTAGAAAAACACGATCTTTGTGTTGATTTGATGTCGATTCGTATGTGTTATTTTAATTTTACGAACATCTTAAAAACGGATCCGAAATGCAACTAGGAAAGAAACACGAACACGAGTGAGTGCACAAACGCCCTAGGCCGATATGGGGTTAAGATAATCTTGGATTTTTTTTCTCAGAGAGTTAGTTTCTAATTGATTTTTCCTTTTTGCGGAAGCTGAAATCGCACGGTCAGGGCCACATTGCTATGTATATCGTCGGCTTATTGCAAGAAGTCATGAACTGCATTAGGTAACTCAGCGTCTAGACGGCGTTGAGCTCTACAATAATCAGAAATCATTATTTTCTTACCTTTTGTAGTTCTAAATATATTAGCATGCATTCACAATTTAAGAGCTGTGCTCTTGTCGGTGAAGTCTTCTCCATTCACTTCTGCACTCCGCCTTCTCTTTGACTTCTTGATACGACACGACGTCCGTTAATAGCAAGAAGTCATTATATTTTTTGTTTTAATTTAAAAAAAAGGAAAACCTTTTTTGGCCTAAATTTCATTTTTACTTCAATAGAATTTAAAATAAGCTACAAAAGCATCTATGGTTAATTCTCTCTGATTGAAACTTTTGAAGTTATAGTCAAAATGATGGGAAAGCTAAATGTGTGATTATCTCGGAACTGCATTTTTGCAGATAATGACTTCTTAAGTTTATCTTAAGTAAGATAAATGACTATTTAAGTTTCGATTCTAAATATCAGACCAGATACGACATTAAACTGGGACAGATAAAGAAACCCCGCGTAAGATACATTTTTGTCAGAGAGTTAGTTTCAAATTGATTTTCCCTTCTTGAGAAAGCGGCGGAAACAGAAGTCGCACGGCCAGGAACGCATTGCTGTGTATTTGGGGGGAGGGGGTGGGGGTTGCTTTATTTTAGTTTCTATTATTAATATCAGACTAGGCTAGGCAGTGTAAACAAATGACACAAAGTGCGTCGCCAAGTTCTCCTCTACAACTGTTGAAACACACCATCCATCCATTTATCAGCCTGTTTCGTCCACTGCCGGACATAGGCCTTTCCAATATTTCGCCACCCTTGGCGGTCCTCCTGGAAGAAATGCCCATACTCATACTATAAACGGGTAGTAGCTAGAATGAATGGGAATCCTTGCAAATTACCTGATCGGTTGGCAACGGAACATCAATGTCATTGTCTTCTTTTATATCCAAAACAGGTTGCGTCAATTGTTCCAGAGGGACCTCAACTCTGAAATAACATGAAGACATATTAATAATTCTTTAAATTAACAGACGTACAACAAAAAACTGGTCAAGTGCGAGTAGGACTCGTGCTCTGAGGGTTCCGTATATACCGTTTAAAACACAAACGTTTTCGACGAGCAGTAAAAAATATCTAAACTAACCTGACACTTACGATCTATTTAACTCCATTATCCAAAGGGTACATATTGGTAAAAAATATTTCTTCTTTAATACTTGATTATCTGTAATTTTCAGTTTTTTTTTTCTAAAAGACCCAGTTGTGTACGGAATTTTAAGTCTCTAAGTCAACTGGAAACCTATAGGGATAGGATTTCACGGTGAGCCAATTTGTATGAAATTGATTACGTAAAGGGCAATAACTTTGTTTCGCGTTAAGTTTGAAGCCTGATTATTTGTCAGCACAATGGGGCCGTAGACTTCTGAGGTATTTCGTTCAACGTGATATCTCTAACGGGGCCCGAGAAAAAGGTTCTTGCCAGACGGACAACAGAGTGATCGTACAAGGTTTCCGTTTTGCCATTTTGATGTACAGAACCCTAAAAATAAACACACAAAAAAACTTAATTCCATGTAATATATCCCCGAAATACGCGCTCGTCCCACCGTCGCGTCGTCGATTTCATGGTAGGGGTTGTGTCTTTTCACCGTATAACTCGCACAAATACACGCTTTTTGGTACATGCACGTCTACCTCAGTATTTCCCTTCAACATACAATAAAGCACAATGCACATAAATACCAAGAAACTCATTGGTGTATGCTCAACTAGTAAAGATTCCATCCTGGATCTCAAGATTGAAAGACCGGCGTCCTACCACCCAAGCTGCTACTGCTTGTAACTAAGCTATTGCATAACAAAATTTCGCTTTCAAGCCTAGAGGGCAGACAAAGATCTTTTAGATTGCGGCTATTGGTTAGTTGAGCCCACATCAAGCTAAACACTTTCAGTATAAGCTGACCTCTCATTGTATAGGCTTCCCGTACAATGAGAGGTCAGCATATACTCAATGTGTATAGCTTGATGTGGGCTCCACTGTACATATTAACCTTTTACTGTAGGGATCCTTACATGAAGGGTGCCAAACGGCATCCTATCACTTAGCGTCCGCTGTCTGTCCGTCCGTCTATCACAGGGGTCTACAGCATAAGCATAACAGATAGCCAGTTGAATTTTTTAACCCCTTGTGCACGAGTCTGCTACGCCCAGAATAAAATACGAATCAAAAAAAGTTGGGCCAGATAAACAATTCCTTTTCAGAACAGATTCCTTAAGTGTTTGTAGCGATGTTAAGTTCATTTGAATTTGATTGTGATGAATAAAATTTTCCTTTAAATACAAAGGTAGATAACATTGACGTACTACCAAGTGGACATCGGGTCTGTGCTCAAGTGTCCGAACCAAAAGAGAGTCAAAACCATTGAAAATTAAAAAAGGGTGTCAATCACACGTCAATCAAAACTAAGCCGTGCAGCAATGACATACGATTCAAATTAAAATGTTATGTTTCTTAATATTTTGACACTTCACTAAGGACACTTTTTGGTAAATTTTATGCTAGACCCGAGGTCCATGGTTTGGTATGTCATTGGTAGATAATAATAAATAATATCTCATTTTATTGTGTACCAAAAAAAAATTCGATATCGACTACCTGGTATGTGATGTCACATCACTAGAAAATTGCCATGTCGAACTGTCATCATCAGTAACTTGCACTTAGCAGGTTTCTTTGTAATTAAGACTATATTGTTTTTACCTCTCCTGCCCACCAGGCACGACCCAGTCATCCGTGATGACTTCCTCTGTGACACACTCGACCCCTCCGTCATCTAAATCTGCAGTCGTGTAGCTAACCACATCTTGGGATAGATACATCAGATTTTCAGCTGCCATCTGATCCGTATCTGGGATTATTGTTTCTGTGGCCTGCAATCAAAGATTAGATTAGATGAGTTGGGTTATCCAGTCCCAGACTTATTGAAAAAAAAACAGCCCATTAACTAAGTGATTTTAAGATAAACTAGCTTATGCCCGTGACTTCGTTTGAATAGAAATCTTTTATTTGCACGTGAAGTAATATAATAACTGTTATATTATCCTACATTTTCGGCTTGGCAATTATTTTATGAACAACCCTTATTGACTAGGGTTACTACTAATCTACTATGATAATAAAGAAAACTAGATCAAAATTCATTGAGTGGTTCTCAAGTTAAAACTTGAACATACAGACAAACAAAAATTCTAAAAATTGTAACAATCTATGTAAAATTGTAAGGAAATCCGTAAAGTCAATATCACTAAACTGATCTTGATACATAACTATATCCCTAGGAAACTGTAACTGGCAAGATATATCATCCAGGATCTTTTTATCATACTGTGTCAATTGTATGTGTATGAGAGATTTTAATATGAGATGAGAATCATGGCCCATAATACCTTAATACGCAGTCCTGCTCTAACGCTTCTGCTTTTTAACTGTCTATCCTTCTCTAATCAGATGCCGCGCACGCAAAAACATCAGTTATTTTGAAATCGCGGCTACACTGATGGTTTTTTCATTTTTATGGAACAGTCTGCAGCTGCTTTATACTAATATGAGTTATATTATGCAAAGTTTCAGATCTAATTTCAAGTATTAATTGAATGCTATCGGTTTGGAGGTAACTTTGTGATTTTTTTCTATCCAGAAAATTTAATGGAATCAAGTTTTCACAACAGCATGGACATACATTAGTCCTCAACTTTATCATATATTAATTTCAGAGTGATTGTTGCAGTATTTGTTGGCATAAAACAGGATCATGCGAAGCGTAGTGAGGTATTATACACCCTTAAGAAAAGTTCAAGTGTTTATAACATTGCACTGTAAATAAATGGAGGTATAAGTAAGCAGGTGACAGACAAAAAAATAGCCATGCGCAAATTTTCTCTGTCAACAGATTAGCTATGAAATTATGAACTTGAAAGCTAAGTGATACTTGGAACTAATAATATTATTGTGGTCTAGCTTTGCCCGCGGCTTCGCCCGCGTTTGTTCAATCTTTGTCCCGTTTATGGCTTGGGCGTTATTTTATGGACACCCCTTATACTCGTAGCCTATGTGTTGACCAGGGTCATGATAATAACAAAAACTGCATCCAAGTCAGTTCAGTGGTCCTCTAGTTAAAACGGAACATACATACAGAGACAAAAATTCTACAAATACTGGTTTTGGCCTCTGTACGATACCAAAATCATTTAAAATTTCGCAAAAATATTCAATGTACAAACGCAACTTTTTTACTACTTTATTATTAGTATAGATCTTAATTGGCAAGACAATTTAACTAACGGAGCTTATCTAGATAAAAAAAATTAAGGCAATAGCTAAAAATTGATAACATACTCTCTATTGTTCTGCACACTAAATTATTAACAAAACAAATTAAAACAATGTGAAAGAGAAGTTACCTAACTGCAGCCTTGGGGGCTGTCCATATATTACATTATCTACTAAGACCCAGCAAACATTTTATTTGCAATGAAAGTTTTGATTTTAACTTTAATATTTGCTTCCTAAAGAGACATCAAGACCGATCAAATAAGCTCAAGCCTGAGAGGTCTCCTAAAAACATTTACCAGTGGATGATGATGATGATGTTAAGGTGGAACGCCTGCTGGGCTCAGGTGGATGGTCGGCTCTCTAATTAGGGCTATCCCATACAATTCCCATTGCTAGGAGCTTTGGTATCCTAATGTCCCAGGGGCATTCCCTCCTCAAATATTCCGCTTCTTTTAATAAATCTAAGCATGTCTGAGTACATAAGATACTTTAAATCTTCTTCCTTGATGTGGTCATCACCAAGTATCTCCCATCTCAGGCTAGAATATACAAAGCATTCACCTAGGTAGTGCTTGCTAGTTTCCTCCTCGCCTCAGTGCGGGCAAGAGGGATCCTCCTGTACCTTCATTATTGACAGATGTCTATTTAGCCTACAATGGCCAGTTAGAATACCTACCAACATACCTAGGTTGACTCTGCTTAGGTTAAGGATATACCTTACTTTTTTGTAGACAATAGCTGGAAGAAACATCTTCGACTGTCAGCAGCCCTCGATGTTCCTCCATTCATCTGCTGATTCTTCTGAAGCCAGACGGCTTGTTACGAGTACCTTTTTAGTGACGTTTGCAAGAATAGGTAATCTAGGTCAAATCAAATCAAAATATTTATTTTGTAAAATAGATACATAAAGTATACTTTCTACAAGTCAAAGTTAATCTTTACAATAAATATCTTTAGAATAAAAAAATTTAAAAAAATATATGTATATACTAATAAGGGAAATACATACAAAAAATATTCAGGTTGGTTTAGGTTCTGGTGCAATAAACCTGTCCTCTGCCCTTTTTCTGGCTAATTCATCTGCTTTATCATTGCCTTTAACGCCTTGATGTCTTGGGACCCAGGCCACTATTGTTTCAGTTTTTTCACCTAGCATATTGAGTGTAGTTTTACACTCTCTTACCAGAGCCGATTTATTAACTGGATTTTGAAGTGCATAAAGTGCTGCTTGGCTATCCGAGTATGTTCGACCCAGATAGTACCATACTGGGCAAATGTTTCTGCCTGAAATACGGTAGTTATAACCCATGCGGATAAAGAAACCATCTATAAATGGCGACCGGTCTCATGCTATCTCGCTCACATCGTCGCTCTTTCTATACTCGCACAGCATGGTACAACGAACAAAAAAAAAAAAAAACAGTTTGCATTAGCATTCACGTTGTCTCGACCCACGTACAAAAAAAACAATTAGTTTGGATTAGCTTTCACACTGTCTTTGCCTGCAGGCAAAACGGCGAGATATGTTTCAAATTCTTTATTGCATACAAAAAAACAAGTACAGAATAAAGTAAAATAAATAAATGTTTTTGG
The DNA here is from genome assembly GCA_910592155.1 of Ypsolopha scabrella. Lineage (NCBI taxonomy): Eukaryota > Metazoa > Arthropoda > Insecta > Lepidoptera > Ypsolophidae > Ypsolopha > Ypsolopha scabrella. The sequence goes on along the minus strand of OU342975.1, from coordinate 16,612,982 downwards.
GGATATGTAATTTTAACTATTCAAAAGTTTATTTAATAAAATAAACAGTTGCTAGCAGCACTCTATATACGTCCTAAAATATATTCAAAATTAATAAATGAAATATTGTTTGGCTGCCGCTTGACTTCTTTTGCTGACGCTACTCTACGTACCAGTCGCCATTTATAGATTGTTTCTTTAACCGCACGGGTTATAGGGTACTTGTTATAGGGTACCTAGTGAGTAGGATGCTCCTCTTTCTTCTACATCAGGTATATAGACACCAGTGGATGATTTAAACCCCGACGGTGAGACTACATGCGACTACGCAAGTCGTACATACCACATGATTAACTAAAAATCTTATTTGCTCAAAGAATTTTTGTAATCGGTTCAGTATTTCCAGAGATTACCCATTATACAGGTTGAAAATTAAGTCACTAGCTTTATTGAACTCTATGGTTCAGAATCACTAATAGAACACAAAACCGTAAAAAAAGTTTTTTTTAATCCATATCGAAAAAATGGCAAACCTACGCGATGCAACAAGTGACTGACAATAGACCGTGCTTCTTTGGCGGTCGATATCTTTTTTTAAAATATGAATCATGACAAAAGTAACAAAACATGCATTTTTTATTTCAAACATAGAACAGTTTCCCTTGTTATAGCTAGACCTTTCATTTTCAACCGGTATACAAACAAACAACCTAATCTTTCTTCTTTTGTAGTAACGTGAGTTGATTTGAACCAGACTGCGTCAAATTTTGAAACATGCAGCTCCATCTAGTGTTCTAGCTAGAATAAAAACCATTTCAACGCCAGCATACTGAGCCGTTATCCAGGATAGCTTCACAGAGATGGCGTTGTCTAATTAAGGACTTGAAAATAAAATATTTTTGTTATTGGTGTTTGCTCAGTCAAAGCAAAAGCAAAATACAAAATATAAACCTACTAAAATCATAATGTACCTACAATCAGTGGAAACTCTCCTACTGCGCAAAGCAAAGCCGCTTTTTTCAGCGCAAGGGTAATAGGATAAATATAATGTCAGCTCAATTTTTATTACAAAAGAAAATATTTATTTATTCTTAAAATAAAATAAAAAAATTAACTAATTTTACCAGTCGGGGTTGGAACCAGCGAAGATCGACTATTGTACAGCGGCGGACCTTCAATATGTTTCACTGAAATTCTCTGGCTGCTCCCTTTTGTCATGGCGTGATAATACATAGCCTAAAACCTTCCCGAAGAAATGCTTTATCTTTCAATGAAAACTGCATCAAAATCCATTGTGTGGTTCTCAAGTTATAAGTGAACAAACAAACAAACAGACAGACAGACAGACAGACAGACAGACAGACAGACAGACCGACAGACAGACAGACAGACAGACAGACAGACACACAGACAGACATTGTATTTTATATCTCCATGACTATTTTATGTTTACGTGAGTACAAAAAATAAATCATTGCGAAGAATTATGTTTTTTTTTCAAGCATTGAACTTAAATTGTTGAGTATATAAAAGCAAGAGCCCCAATGTCCATTTCTACTTAAATTGAACTAACAACGCTTTCTGGTAGAGGTTTTTTAACCACAACTTCTAAGAAAATCCATTTAGATACAATGTATGCACTATCCAGTACAAAATAAAGTTTGCTCAGCTGCAAAAGGGACACTGTCCCTTTCAGTTTAGTTGCAAAAACGCTACAGTCCATTTTGACTAAATTTTAGTTTGACGTTTATAAAATGATGACTTGAAAATGGCTCTTCGTTTTAACCATACTTAAGTTTAAATATGCATGTCAAACTAAAACTAAAGCCTTCAAAATCGGCTTTGATATTGATCTATTTTGAAATAATGAAACCTCTTCTGTTTTGAAAAGCAAATTTGTTAAAATATTAGACAGTGGTGCCATCTGATGGCCCCACTGCCCCCATAGTATTGTTAAAATGTATTGCACAAATTGATGACTCCATTCCCTTTGAATTTAATCACCTGACTGTACCTCAGCTACCTTGGATGAGAATGAAACTAAAAAGCAATAATAATATTAAAGTAATAAAGACATAGATGATTTTGGGAACTGATGTAGGCAATTTTTATTTTTTCTATAACAAAAGAATGGTGCAACTTGGGAATAACTCATACATGGACAGCCTCTTGTCACTTATAGCAATTTTTTCAGGGATGCTTGGATTTAGATGTCATCTACTATGGTTGAGTTTTAATACTCATTGATAGCTACAATTATCATTAACAGATAATGTAATTTTTCACAAGATTTATCTGTCAAATTATGGTTTTGGAATGGTTAATCAAGAGTCTCTTTCAGCTGATGAGTATTGGAATGCGACCTTGGTTGGCAAAAACTACAGTTACAGATAGCACAATCTAACTTGGCCAGATAAAAAATAAGCTCTCCACTCTATTGAGTGGTGCCGATATAATTTTTAGGAAGAGAAGTAAGACTAGGCAATCCATAACTACCTTAAAATATAGAATATTATTAAACAAATGCATGAGTAAAGATAAAAAATAAGAAACATACTATATTAGCATATGAAGTAGACTGTGTACTATAAATTACTTCTTGGCATGCCACCACATTTGAGTTTGTGCTCTGAAATTATTAAAGTATAAACATATGTTGTCAATCAATAAGCATTATCATGCATTAAAATCTTACAGGGGGTAAGTACACTGAAAATAAAATAAAATTATTCAGGCAATCTCTGACCAGCATTGGTGTTTGTGTTAGTCTGATAGAAGTTGAGCCTCACAAAACTTACCCTTTCCTCATCTTCTTCCTCCTCCCAGCGGAGGGAGAATGGTTCACCATCCATCTCACCAGCTACTCCCTATGTAGGGCCATCCATAACTACACCAAAAACAAAAAAATAACTCTCATTTATACCTGGATATTTACGTAACAAGAGAGAAGTCATTCAAAATGTTTGCAAAAAGGAAGTATTGGAATTACCTCCAGCCAAAATCTAAAGATAAAATCTATACCCTCCATAGCATTCCTCAATCAAAACATCAACATAACCTTATTTTACGTAAAGAAATAATCATCGAGTTATTTCTATTGGAGCACAAAAATTAGAATTAATGTTGTAATTTAGATCAATAATGTTCAGATTTTATGCACGGAAATGTGAAACAAAAATGGTGTCAAGAAAAAAATGCTGTAGGTTATCCTTGACAATATAAAGGTTAGAATTTGTACAGTTACAACTAATTATATATTTCAGGATTCGGTGCCCGAGTATAGTAGAAATCAAGTCCGTAAGATGGAAAATGTAACGATTTTCACAATGAACGGGGCTACGCCATATATCTATACGTTTACATGACGCAATCAAAGAACTTATCAATAATGGATGAAAACATAAATATAACCAAAAAGATATCTTGGGCATCACTCATACTTACCAGAGTAGGTGACGGTAGATTAAAATTTACAATTTTTATCAAGAAATTACATGAAATTCTCCAGAAAAAATATTGTTTGGTTATTGGGCAAATGGCTATCTTTCAATTTTAGCCTGGTCGTACGCAATCAATATTATTGATTGAAGTAAAACAATTATTGTAAAATCCACAAATCATATACCTACTGAAAAGATTTTTCCAAGAATATAATTACATAGAAAGCTTGGTTTTTCTTATTTTTTATTAGAATTTATATTTGTGAAACGAAAATGTTTTTTTTCGGCTGAATAGAAACAGATCGCTGCCTTGAAAATTAAAAGAAAAGAAAACGTTTTGGAAAAGGAAATGTACACGTTACCACTAGAGGTGCTCTAAAAAACCGGTCCATCGCGTCGTCGTCGTCAATACCGGCAACGTAACACTTCTATTAAAGGACAATGCCAACGGTGTCGATTCAGTCCGTGTAACACGACTTAACTTATACATAGTAGTCCGTCCCGAGTCCCGTGTAAAATTTTTTAATCGTGCGTCCTGAATTTGAAGGTGGTAGGGCGTTGTGGGGGTAAGGGGGGCTCGAATATCCCACTGGTATATTCGAGCCCCACTGGTATATTTGACTCGGGACGGACTACTACGTATAAGTTAAGTCGTGTTACACGGACTGAATCGACACCGTTGGCATTGTCCTTATATTTAAGTATGGTAAAATCAACGGCTGTGGGGCGCGGCGGCGCAAGGAGCGCGGCACCTGGTACCGTACAATTCGTCGCAGTCGCAGCGCAGATATCCTTCCTTTTCCTTACTCGCCGTCTGCTTCCACCGCGCGGTGGCGGCACGTAATAAGGTTGCATGACACTAGAATGAAATCTTATGGTTGAAAGTCTATCTAAATTATTATCACTTGTCACCTCTCTCTTTTAAAATGTCAACGAGTAAATACAGAAAATTGTGCAAAATAAAACGGAAATATTAACTGTGCTGTACCTATGTCTTATCTTAATCAATCCATAATAAAACCTACATCTCACTTCTCAGTCCACATCCGTGCATCGTAACCACGCTCTGCTACAAATAAATATAACAGCACGTTCCTTCGAGGCCTCCGGTTTTTTATATTCACTCTATGGACAGGCTGGAAGGCTGCCTTGTAGTATCCGATACGATAACATTACATGCTTGAGGCGATGAGGTGGTGGCTAGCGGCAACGCATACACTTCCAAAGTCTTTCTCTGACAATCAGGGCTGCATTCATAAATTCGGGGTCTCGACACGGGTTCTCATGCCATCTCTGTCGCACGCTCTGAAAATTGTGTAAACTATCCTGCTGTCAGTGTTAGAACCTGACGAAAGTGTTCAGCAAGGCTAGCATGGTATTTTGATTTTGAATACTGTTTGTTTGTTTTCTTTCTCACTCTTACTTAGGAAATGATGCTACAGAAAGAAGAAAGACAGAAAAAAATGTATTTTGGTTCATGCTAAAATCACGATGTGCTGAAATCGTGGCGAATATTTTACTTTGTTAATTTGTTTTATTATATTATTAGTAATTAATTAGCTACAAGCATGTCTCAAGAACTGAAAGAACTATGCCAATTGCTTTTTCCAAATTCTACAACAGGTTAGTGGAAATCTCACCAATTTTACATTCTATTAGTTTAAACATTTCCTTGATCAAAAAAGATAACAAATCAATACTGCTTGAAATGATTTTTGTTAACACATTGTCTACACCAACAACTAAACAACTCTAATAATTTAGTTACATATTAGAAACAATTTTTGTTTTTAAGTTTGATGAAGAAAATACTTGTAAACAAAATTGATTAAAATGTTCCTTACAGAAACCCCAGAATATTTCAATGACATCACAGATTACATAAAGAAACTAGGATCTCAGAACTGGGAGCATATTCGTAAAGAACCAGAATGTCTGAATGAGGAGATGAAACAACTTACGGAACAGACCCAAGACCTTGCTTTCACAAACTACAAAACGTTTGTTGAAAGTGCAGATATTTCAAAAGCTATAAGAAAAGATTTGGGGAAGTCTAAAGAGTCTTTGTCAACATTTTTAGATACAATGCCTGGATTTATTCAGGAGTGTGAGAGTTTCTCACAAATGGCTGGGAATATTGTGAAAGAGAAAAGGTAATCAGTTAATGGTTTATCACAATTTTCAGTAAATTCTTTGTAATATTATCCCATAATGTTGATGCTTGTGATTGTCTATACTAGGTGGAAAGTTATAACATGTTATGACTAAAATACACCTTGTACTGTCCACTGTTTATCCCATGTTGTTAAAGCCATGGGCAGAATGATGGTTCAAAATCTAACTAATACTCTGTATTGAATTTCAGTCGTTATTCAAGCATCCGCAGCCAGAGTGACAAGCTGCTAGAATTACTGGAGCTTCCCTCTCTGATGCGTGAAGCATTGAATGCTGAAGACTACGAGAGTGCTCTGGACATCTTCACCTTCATCAGAAACCTGTCTAAGAGATACTCAGAAATACCCATTATTCAGGTTCTTTCTTAAGCCTTTCTTAAGAATGAAGTTTTTTATTGTATGCTACTCTCCAGATACTTGGCCTAGCTCTCAAGGCTGAAATAGTTTGGTCAAATGTGAGTCAGACTCACACACAAAGGGTTCCGTACCACCACACAATAATAGTATGGAACCCTAAAAACATACATATCAACAACATAAGTGCTATGCAACATTAAGGTGACAAAAACATTGCACTAAATCGGTCCTGTTTGGCACCCTTCGGGTACAGAACCCTTAAAAGTACGAGACTTCTACCATCATGACACTTGCTATACTATGTGTGTTCACAAGCATTTGTCTATGTATAGGAGGTATACATAGGTAACACTAAAAGTTTCCGGAACTGGCCACTTACATAAACAATATTTAAAAATTTATTGCAACATTTGAAAATAGAACTCTTTGCCTGTAGAATGCAGTTTGTTTCATCTGACTGTCTTTTGTTTTTACCTTGTGGCGCCATTTAAAAAATTATGTGTCTGCATCAACATGGATTTAACTCGGGAAAATTTTCGTAGTATGATTTTCTACGATTTTAAGTGTAATTTGACAGCTCAACAGAGCATCGCTCGGCTTGAAATAGCTTTTGGCAATGAAGCACCATGCAAGACGACTGGTCTTATCAATCTCAGTGACGAATCTCGCGATGGTCGGCCGTCCACCGCTGTGACCAACAAAAACATCGATGCTGTGCGCCGTATGATTGAAACAGACAGGCATGTGACCTACCATGAAATTCGCGCATCCTTAGAAATAGGCATGAGTCAAATACAATCAATCCTACACAAACATTTGGGTGTGAGAAAGCTGTGCTCGCGGTGGATCCCACACAACTTGACCGAGGCTCAAAAAACGGACCGCGTCACTTGGTGCAGTGCCATGCTTACCAGATTCAACGAAGGTGCGTCAAATTTGGTGTGGGACATAGTAACAGGTGACGAAACATGGATTTATTGCTACGATCCCAAAACAAAGCAGCAATCGAGCGTATGGGTCTTTCAAGATGAGCCGAAACCAACCAAAGTGGCGCGCGTGAAAAGTGCATCTAAGCGGATGATTGCTTCTTTTTTTAATAAAACTGGACACGTGGCTACTGTTGCTTTAGAGAATCGTCGTACCGTGAATAGTGACTGGTACACGACCATTTGTTTGCCGGAAGTTATTGACGAACTCCGTAAAAATAACCGTAAATGCCGTATCATCCTGCCGTATCATGACTTTTTGAAGACGAAAAATGTAGAACTCATGAGTCATCCTGCATACAGTCCCGACCTGGCACCTTGTGACTTTTTTCTGTTCCCAAAAATTAAGAACCAATTACGCGGTCAACGATTTTCATCACCAGAAGAGGCTGTCGAGGAGTATGAAAAACACGTTTCAGAGGTCACCACAGGGGAGTGGCACAAAAGTTTTCAAAACTGGTTTGATCGAATGAAAAAGTGCATAGACGCCAAGGGAGATTATTTTGAAAAACAATAAATTAATTTTGTACCTTTAATAGTATTTTTTCATATTCATTCCGGAAACTTATAGTGCGTCCCACGTATTACTGCTGTATAGACATGCGGCAAGCGAGTCAGTAGTGAAAGGAACTTCATTCCAACCATTTGTTTCAACTCTTGTTTTTTTATATAGCATTCCATAGTATGGATGGACTATTAGAATAAATAGTCCACACTTAAATAATAACTACCCTTGGGGATACATGTCGTGGTAATATTTTATATTGTAGCTCTATCCTTGTCAGCTATGTGACTTACTACGTTTTACCTGTACAGTATTGTTATTTTATCTAATGCATAGGTAAGATAATATTTTATGGCTTTACGTGTTTTCCGAGGCACAGAAAAACCCTTACAGACCGTTCATCATAACTTGTCCCTTGCCGTCATGTTGGCATCCCTGCTTGTCAAGCTATTGCTGTCATGTTGTTGTCAGTTAGATTTTTTAAAATTATTTGATAAATTATGTATTATTATTGCCAAATATTGAACAATAGTGCAAAAGAGATTGTGTTGAAGGTACGCCTTTTGTGAAAGAGAAGAAAAGGCAAACAATGCACCGTTGATTCCTCCTTCCTTCAGGTTCGATCTTGTGTCACTGCCATGACGGATTAGTAAAATAGGAATACCAGTTTTAAACATAAAGCCAATTTTATGGGCAAATAATAATTACCTACCTATTCACTCAAAATAAGTCGCCTGGAAAAAATCGTCAATAACGTAAAAATGAGGAGCTCGACGATAAGTCTTTGAGCTAGAATATGAAATCAAAAATACCGTTTTAGCACAGAGATACATGTATAGATATTCATACCATTAGATCATGCGTATTGTTTTCGAAATACAAATCAATAAATAATTTATAATTTTGATTTTTTCACTTTGCACATTTTATTTACATTAAAGAGAACCTAGTTCAATTAATATGTAAAAAAACGCAGTCAAGTAAATATTTCATGAGTGTGCAGTAAGGTGAATGCTACGTGAACCATTGGCAACATTATATGCAGTGCTACCATTTCCTTGGCCAGGGGACTTCTTATACGATCTGTAGTGATATGTAAATGTCACTAATGGTCGCCCATCAGTTTTGTAATAAATATATATTATGATTACAGAACACCACATCAGAAATCATGACTCTATGGTTCGAAACTCTGTATCACCTCTTCAACCAGCTGAGATATGATCTGCCTCTACCCCAATGTCTACAGGTAGGTATCCATTTTAGTTTCCCTTCCAAAACACAAACCTTGATGTACTTCTTTGAATCTTTCCCCTGCATAACTTGAAAACAGCTCAGCTGATTAAACTGTTTGGCATGCACCATGCAGTAGGTTAAAGAATTGAATTAAGATAGCTGAAAGTCTTTGATTTAGTCATTTTTGGAAAATGGATGTTGTCCACAATTCGGAATCGTGTTTCATGGCTTTTAATTTGACTTTATACTAATTTCAAAAAAATAGCAATGAAATTTACTAGTATTTTATTGATATTTTGCTCATAGTCGCCAACCTTGCTTTGCTACTTTTTCCATTCAGAATGCCTATGCATGCATGGTCTGGCACCGTGCCGCGTGTGCACTGCGGTTTGACAAAATATTAATACTTAAGTTTACTAATAAGAACATTAGCAAAGGAGGAGTATCAATACGCTTAATAAATTACTAAATATAATACCAATACGATTACAATATTGATAAATAACGTGAATATTGAAATTATTAATATCAAGCCCTGATTATAACACCCTTATTACCTAACAGATACTGGGTTACCTTCGAAGAGCGAACACTGTATACAAGTCAACGGATGATGAACAAAGTGGCTTGCAGTACGCCGGCAAAGCAGCCAGCAGTGGCGATGGTCTCCATTTACACTTCCTCAAGGCAAGGAATGCTTGGTTCGAAAATGCTCTGGAAGAAGCTAGAAATAATGAACGTAAGTGAAAACAGCTCTTCTAAATGTACTCACCCCTGTCATCTAGAGGGGTGGGCAGAGACTAAATATCTATCTACCGAGATCTTGACACGCCTCTTTCCACATTTACCAATTGAGTCCAATAATACCGTTTATATAAATTGAATCATTTAAGCCGTGTTTTTATTCTGGTTGCTTTTGACTTGACCAACTTGATAAATCCGCGATCTGAAACTGAAATTGTTGCAGCATCAGAAAAGCTACTGAGGCGGATAGTTGAGCTACACAGGATCCATCTGTTCAACGTACTGACGCAGCACAAGTCCATCTTCCTATCCGACACGCAAGAGAATCAGATCAAGGACGATGAGCTGAACGGGAACAGCGCCCTCTCGTGTTGGTTTAAGCTAAAGGTAAATTACTAGCATTTGCTAGATGTTGTCTAGATACGCTGCTTATAATAAATAATTTCTATCTTAAATCCTAGCTTCACTAGTTCTAACCAGCTTCACGTACTCTTAGCAGGCTTCACGCAGTCCTAGCTGCCTTCACCTAGTCCTAGCTGGTTTTACCTATTCCTTGCTGGCTTCACCTAGTCCTAGCTTGCTTCACCGAGCCCTAGCTGCCTTCGCCTAGGCCTAGCTGGCTTCACCTATTCCTAGCTGCCTTAACCTAGTCCTAACTGGCTTCACCTAGTCCTAGCTGCCTTCACCTAGTCCTCGCTGGCTTCACCTAGTCCTAGGTAGCTTCACCTATTCCCAGCTGGCTTCATCTAGTCCTAGCTGGCTTCACCTAGTCCTAGCTTGCTTTACCTAGACCTAGTTCTGGCTGGCTCACCCAGACAGTTGACTATCAAAAAATCCGTGTGAAACTTATAAGTTATATCTATCGTATCTACAATCGTTTCGTTATTTCAGGTTGAAGGCCTAGCGGATGTTCTGAACCAGGACTTACTGAAAATCGACGATTCAAGCTTCGAGTCCCTTTTCAACCAATGCATGTACCTCAGCCTTTCATTTGGGAGAGTTGGAGCCGACATGAGATGCGTACTAACACCTTTATTTAGAAACAATCTTCTGTCACAATTCCATACAGGCCTGGATAAAGCGGATAATCAATTCGATATTCAAATGAGAACATACAAAGTGTCTAGCATCAAAAATGTGCCGCGACCGATAAATGAAAACATGCCTTCTGGACCACCCGAGAACTTGCTAGATTACTACCCATTAGCAGAATATTGTAATGGAATGTTAAATCTACTAAATTCTTTGAGAGTAACAGCCCCTTTAAATATCGTGAAGGAAGTGTACGGTTCGTTTAGAAAATCTTTCGATAAATCTGTGCAAGTGTTGACCGCTTTCTATCATAGAGAACAACAGGCCTTCTCAGATATAGAAAGACAGAATTTCATTTCGTTTTGTCTCTGTTTTACGGAAGATTTCGTCCCTTACATTTCTAAGTGCCTAGCTCTTTCGTTCCCGTCGACGCAAGTGGCCGAATGTTTGGGCGTTACATTGACTGTACTGCAAGATAGCAAAATTCTTCACATCGACCAAGTTAAGATTTGTCAACCTTTGAATTGTATTACGGGACTGAGTATTAATTGAGTTATTTATTTACCAAATAAAGTATTAACGGTGACAATTATCATAGTTTTAATCATAGATATTATATCAAAGGTTTCAATACAGACAGTTATGAAATAAAAATCGGTAAGTTACGAATATAAAATTTAATGAAAGTAACAAATATATTTCTTACTTGGGCTATCATTGGAGATAATCATTCATTAAAGGCACAGCCTTCATCTATGGCTGTCCTTGCACACGAAAAATTATAATAGGAATGATTCATGAAAAGATTCAGTAGTAATTTAAATCTTAAAACTAATGCATTATAAACTATTATCTTATGTGAACCTAACTTTCTTGATTCTGGACTTTCCTTCATCGTTTCTGGAGACTTCGTAGTAATGTGAGACCTTGTCGATGTTCCCGAGGGAGTCGATGAACTCTTTATCGTGGGTGATGATGATGAACATGAAGTTCTTCTGTGCCATTCGCTCTCGCACGATCTCCCCTAGCGCGGAACAGAGAGAGATGATGTTCTCGTGGTCTAGGTTCGTTGTTGGCTCGTCAAGGGCTAAGATTCCGAATCTGTGAATGAAATTTAACTTTATTTAATGGACTTTAAATTATTTTTAATGCGAGTGCTCTTAAAGATCCATTTTATATGCATCAAAACTGTTAGGAAGGTCATTATTACCGCACTAGTGCTTTATTTTTTCATTATTGAGATAAAATTCGCAGTTTGTGTATCATACTTGACGGAAATTGTGTTCAGTTTGATCGTCGTACGTCGTACAAAACGGCCAAGTGAGAGTAGGACATACCAGACTGTACTAAGGTATAAGATCACTGCTTTTGACTACTCATGCTGGGTTAAGCCGCCACGTATTAATTGGATATCATTGTACACTTCCCCTAATTGTTTCCGTTGGGTTTTTTGCTTCATAGACATACCTTGAACTGAAGGTTTCGGCCAGCGCTAATCTTATGATGAGACACGCCAACACTTTCTGGCCGGAGCTGCATCGTCCTCTCATGTCTATTTCCACGCCATTCTTGCATTGTACCACTCTGAAACAATAAATTACGTACTAATTAGATCAATCTCTGGTTTGTCAGATTGTTCACCAAGTCATCAGCGACGGTTTTAATGTCCCTAAGTAATAATGTGACAATGCAAATCTTAGGACACAAATACAGTTTCCCGCCATCGTCTACGACAGTCTAACCCGTGGTTTCAAAGGTGAGAATTTGAAGTTAAGCAGTGCTTAAAGTGCATAAGTACATCTGAATTGGTTGTAAAAGACGTTAAAGACGTTATTATTAAACCGTACGGTCCGAAATAGAATTATATCGCTGAAAGCCATGAATGATTTCAAGTGTGAACGAGGACTGGTCCGTAATTTGTGAGCTAGCAAACGATGTGAAAGATAGCTCATGATTCGGACCGCTTTATAAAAGATACCTCATAACCTCTTAATTTAACACAGAATACAAAACGTTATATAATTTTTTTATCGACTCCACAGACCCACAAACACATTCACAAATATAAATTCTTCCATTTCGAGATGTGCCACAAGACTTACCAAAATTTTGTCTGAAATTATGGCGTGAAAATCATTTTTGACATTTCATTCCGTTCAACGCTCTCATCGCCTCACCTCCGACGCGTGAGCCACGAAAGTCATAGAATGAATGAAGACATTTGCTTCACTCATGGATTATTTGCCATTCACCTCATTCATTTGTGATCAATTTTAGCGATGTTATTCTATTTCGGACCGTACGGAAAGTATTAAAAAGCTGTGTCTGTACATTGAATATTTTCACGAAATTTTAAATGACATGGGTTATTGGTATTGTACTGAGGCCAAAACAACAATTTTTAGAATTTTTGACAGTGTGTATGTTCCGTTTTAGATCGAGAACCACTCAACGGATTTGGATGCGATTTTTTTACTATCATCGTAATAACCCTAGTCACCATATTGGCTATAAGGAGTGTTCATAAAATAACGCCCATGTCAAAAACGGAGCAGGGATTGAATGAACGCGGGCGAAGGCCAGTAGTAAATAAGGTTTATTATAGTTTGGATTATTACCTGTAGTCGTATTTACGACGCTCCATGTCAGCTGTCATGCTGCTTTCGGTCTTGATCTCTATGTAGTCGATGTCGTTTCCCCGGTAGATCTTTCTCCACATTTCCCTGTTGTAATAAAATTATATAAAAACTTAGTAACACGCATAGGACAGTAAGTATTATCCAGGGAAACAAATCGGTGATATGTATTCGTAATTTGCAAATACACTTGAATTAACAGATGATCAAATATGACATGTTATCGAGCATCCTCCCTAGTTTATTTAAGATGTTTCATTCGAATTTCCTGTGGTATTAAAAAACTTCAGATCTATCACTATTTAATAACCTGCAAGCAAATAAACAGACACCGTAAAGAATAAAATTTCACAGACGTTGATTGTGTTTAAAACACAGAAGTTCCCTACGTTCACGTGTACTGAAAATAATGTCTACACTACCTTATAATAAGATTGATGTTCTCCATCTTTTCTCTGTGGAACTCCATGACGGACTTCTCAAGAGCCATAGAGTACTCTTTAAGGTCCTTATCTAAGGCCTTAGTGACCTGGAGGTCGTAGAACTTTTCCTTGTATCGCTTCTCTATGTTCTTATTTTGAGACCTCATCAGCTCGACCTTGAGTTGCTTCAGTCGGTCCTGTTGAAGGAATGTTGAATTAATTAAACAAAAAGAGAGACAGTAAAATCGATTCCGAAGGCTTTAATTTTAGTTTTAGTGCTGTTAAAAGTAAATTTTTTCAAAGAAATATAGCTTCTGTTATTGACACTGAAGAACTATTTTGGAATAAAAAAAAAATAGTTTTGTTAGCACTAAAATTAAAGCCTACAGAATCAGCTTCGGTTAGCAGATAGTCCCAGAATACACTCAAAACCATACATTTTTTAAAATCATCCTTAAGGACGGTCGTCATGAGCGCAGTATTTCACTTGTTGGCGTGACCATTATGTAATGTATTGTCGCCGCTAACGCTATCACGTGCTCGGTCGATGAAACCTGCGAAGGCAGTACAATCGCACCGATTTCATCGCGGACACAAAAACGTGTCAGGGGAAATAAAATGTTGGCAATAATAAAGCCGATTTTGAAGGCTTTAGTTTTAGTTTGAGATACACAAAATTAAACTTAAGTATGGTTAAAACGAAGACCCATTTTCAAGTCACCATTTTATAAACGTCAAACTAAAATTTTAGTTTGACAGCCATAATTTACACAACTTGGTGATTTTAACTCGTTTTGGTAATTTCAAGGCACATTTTAGAGCTGTCATTTGATTAAATTAAAAAAAAAATAGTTTTATTTAAGAGCATTTAAAAGACTTGCTAATTTTAGTTGGTGTGCACTTCAGAACAGCAATATATGGTTCTGTCACTTAAAATTACGTTTTTTAGTAAATAAGTTTCTTAGCTTAAAATTAAAACCTTCAAAATCGGCTTTACTGTGAAGGTTTTCAAACATAATATTGGTTAAAATTAATCCAGACTATGTTTTCGATGCAATATTAGTGTTAATTTTTTGATTTTATCTTAAGGAATAAAAAACCATTCGGCTACACTTTTGGTAAAAAACCCGTTAATTATTAATTTTCTCGATTTCAGTTCTCATCTGGCATAGATCTAGATAATATCAATGGACTCAGCCTAAAATATTAAAAACATTCCATAGACACAAACAATTTAGTGTTTGCGTTTGTACAGAATAGAGGTTAGCGCGTAATGGCTGTTCATAAGCAATAGATAAAAAGTAAAAAAATAATAATATTGCTACCTGTTTTCAAAAAGTCCAACGGCTGACTATAGCGTCGATCGCCAAATCAGTGAACTAATAGCGATTCAAGATCTTAGGAAAGCAACAGTCTAGTATCCTAATTGATCTATTTATTTTTCCAAAATATCTCTATTTTACGTGAAATACATCGGTAAGCCATATAAAAATGTTACACCAGCCACTGTACCTTCATTTCCTTTAGCTGTCCGTCAGTCTGCGCTTTCTCTCTGAACAGTTCGGTTTGTTTGATGATGAGCGGCTCCTTCTCCGACAACTCGTCTACATTGATGCCGTTGATCTTCTCTTCCACTTCTGCTATCTCTTTCTCGCACGCCTCAATCTCCGCTTTGGCTTTCTTCAATTTCAGGTTGTCGTCTAAGTCTCGTTTATAGATCTAAAATCAAATGTGTTTTTTTACTATACGGCGGCGCGGCTGTGAGCGGCTAAAACAAACGTATTGTCGCCGTTCCGGTACGTTTGTTTAGGACCGCTTGCCGCAAATGCGCGCCGGTCGCATCGTGGTCACATCGTGAGTTGTGTACATCTTAAAAACTAGTTTTGAGGACAAATTAGTAACATTTACAAATCTTAAAATAAACGCTAAAGACCAAACAGTTCACAAGCGCTTGTTAGCGAATTTGCATCTGCAGAAAAGACTATTAGTTTTACTTCGCCCTTTGCGCTCAGAAGTTGTACAAAATAATCAGTAATTCTGGGCAAAAATGTCAGACAACAATGGTCGAGTGATACTCAGCAAAGAAATTGACGATCAATTTTATAACAGCAAAATCAAGAAAAGTTTACAACTTATATTTACCAAGTTTTTGTGGATTAAAAATTAAGCAGATAACTGAACTGAACTGATAATGAGTAAATATAAAGTAGTGTGTGAAACTGTACAAAACTAGGTATTAGAACACTCGTGTGATACTAATAAATAACTCGCCTACAGCTCTTTTTTTAAACACATACTCGTGTTTTAATAATATCTTTATGTACCAGTTTCATATAATCATATGCTGTTAAAAGTAATTTGAGCTAACCCACCTCCTGCTTAGCCATTTCATCTTTCAAGTCGTTCATCCTCTTTGTAGTGTCATCCCTGTCCTTCATGTTCTTTATTTTCTTCTCCATAAGGCCGTTGTTCGCATCCTTTATCTTCTCCATTTCCTTCGGAACATTCCTGTCCTCGTGTTGCTTGATTTCCTTGACAACTGACTTTACTTTGTCGAAGGAGCTTTCGATGTTTGTAATGTAGCTCCTCTTCGTTTCTATGGCAGCCCTGAGGATACAAAATGGCTATGTTAGGCGCAAGCCAGACAGAAGCGGGGCGGCGCGCTATCGGCGCCTTTCCAATGTTCTTTCATACAAAATGTAGGAGAGGGACGTGGTGCAAAACAGACAGAAGAGGTGCGGTGATGGCGCGCCCGCGCCGTTTCTGTCTGGCTTGCGCCCTAAGAGGCCTGTAGTCGGCGGCTTGAAGTCAGTCGCGCACAGGGTCGCTATGCTTGCTAATTCATTCTACATTCAACTTCGGATTATAGAGCACTGACTGATTGTTATTGGTTGGCCCGAACGTTCATTTCCTGAGCTCGTATGGAACTAACCGAACACGGTGTGAGAGGCAAGCTAACTCGAGACAAGATTGATGTTTTAAGAAACTCAAGAATGGTTTTGGTGGTTCCTATGATGTCAGGACAAATATCCCAAAAATTTAAATGAAACAAAAATATTTTTGAATGGTATAAAATATAGAGCACTGACTGATTGTTATTGGTTGGCCCGAACGTTCATTTCCTGAGCTCGTATGGAACTAACCGAACACGGTGTGAGAGGCAAGCTAACTCGAGACAAGATTGATGTTTTAAGAAACTCGAGAATGGTTTTGGTGGTTCCTATGATGTCAGGACAAATATCCCAAAAATTTAAATGAAACAAAAATATTTTTGAGTGGTATAAAATATAGAGCACTGACTGATTGTTATTGGTTGGCCCGAACGTTCATTTCCTGAGCTCGTATGGAACTAACCGAACACGGTGTGAGAGGCAAGCTAACTCGGGACAAGATTGATGTTTTAAGAAACTCGAGAATGGTTTTGGTGGTTCCTATGATGTCAGGACAAATATCCCAAAAATTTAAATGAAACAAAAATATTTTTGAATGGTATAAAATATAGAGCACTGACTGATTGTTATTGGTTGGCCCGAACGTTCATTTCCTGAGCTCGTATGGAACTAACCGAACACTGTGTGAGAGGCAAGCTAACTCGAGACAAGATTGATGTTTTAAGAAACTCGAGAATGGTTTTGGTGGTTCCTATGATGTCAGGACAAATATCCCAAAAATTTAAATGAAACAAAAATATTTTTGAGTGGTATAAAATATAGAGCACTGACTGATTGTTATTGGTTGGCCCGAACGTTCATTTCCTGAGCTCGTATGGAACTAACCGAACACGGTGTGAGAGGCAAGCTAACTCGGGACAAGATTGATGTTTTAAGAAACTCGAGAATGGTTTTGGTGGTTCCTATGATGTCAGGACAAATATCCTAAAAATTTAAATGAAACAAAAATATTTTTGAATGGTATAAAATATAGAGCACTGACTGATTGTTATTGGTTGGCCCGAACGTTCATTTCCTGAGCTCGTATGGAACTAACCGAACACGGTGTGAGAGGCAAGCTAACTCGAGACAAGATTGATGTTTTAAGAAACTCGAGAATGGTTTTGGTGGTTCCTATGATGTCAGGACAAATATCCCAAAAATTTAAATGAAACAAATATATTTTTGAATGGTATAAAATATACTATGCTGTGACACTAAAATTATTTGATTTGTTGTATCGCTTCTAGGACATTACGGTACATAAACATTAATCAAAATATGTGTAAAATCCAGGACTTTTAAACGCTTGTAACTTTTGTATGTATTTGATTTTGATAAATGTTTTAGTTTCACGTCATGGATATTGTATGGGATATTTTGAAAAAGAAAAAATCATAAGCAAGTACCTATAAATAAGGATATGATCATCGAACTGCGCTAGTATAGGAGTTCGGGCGAATAGAGTCGTCTTAAGCACACAGCCGACTGAATTTCTCAACACTTCAGTCAAATTTGTCTCGTGTTTGTACTTGTATACTTTCTGCACTGTAGTATAAGTACGTAAGCATTGATTAGATAAATTTGACAGATAAACTCGATAAATTTTAAACAACAACTCTTATTGCTTTAAGAGCTACATTTTATTTATCGAACCGATGTCGAGTCGAGCATGTTCGTACTTTGTACCCCGATCCGATACGTGATGCTTTCATTCATAAAGTTACAATTTTAAACCTCTGGTATCAAGAGCGCAGATCCAGGATTTCATTTGGCTATTTAAAAAAAAGCTAGGGTTTAAAATATCACAAAATAATCGGAATTCTATGAGTTTTGTAGCTAAACCATGAAAACGGGGAGGTATCTAGCCTATTAAGAATACCATGTTTCAGCGTTTTAAGTAATTTAACGCCAAATGTTGTGCATGCTTTTTGCAAAAAATGTATTGCCATTTTCGGGTATATCTATGCTGTGCAAAAGTGCACCTGACCTGAATCGAACCGAAAAGCCAAGCAGAATGCAAGGAATTGTTTGGTGTTTGGGGGTATCCATTAATGTTAAATATCGGCCCGGATCAGTGCACAAAGGCGCTTAACACTTGCTGAACGGTAAAATAAAAACTGTGATGAAACCCCACTGTTGTAGTCGTACTACGTCGATATGTCCACCCTATCACATTGGAGCGAATAATTCGTCAGCGAAAAGTGAGTGTACGAGTGTTGACAGCTCAAGTCACAGTCAACAATGGATGGGTAATATCTTTTGCACTCACTCGCCCGAAGTACGGCGACAAGGCTCACCTTATATCACGGTGGGACGTAAAAATCGTCGTCGAAAAGAGGATGTACTAGTGCTGACTGTTCCAGTTACAGTCTACTGCCGATATACCGGGTGTGAATAGACAGCTATCTTTTAAGGCTTCATATTCTGAACATTTTTCCAACAAAACATTCCCGCGCAAATCATTGGTCTGGCAGTATTTCAATTTTAACAAAATATGCGTAGATCTTAACGCACCGAGATACGGACGTGTTTTGAGACAAGCATCTTCCGTGAGACAGCTGTTCACGCGCAGCGTTCTAAAATATACCTTCCTCCTGCGAAATAGAATCCTAAGTTGAATATCTTCATCCCTGAAGATTTGCGCGGGTATGTTTCTTGGGAAAACTTATTCAGTATGATCAGTTGATTTAAAAATTGCTGTTCATTTACTCTAACTATTATTTCAATTTGACCGCGCCTTAGTGCTTGTATCGAAACGAAAATGCATAAACAATATAAGGAAAACTATGCCATGCTAAATGCAAAAAACACATTTGTGGTTAGTCGTAACATATCGCTGCAAATCACATAACCGAGACCGAAAATTCCTAACATTGAAGTGAGAGATCTTGCGTTACGTTAGCACCTTTTAAGTTATGATTTCATCTTGTATGTACCTATTCTTGTCGACAGCCTCCTGTTTAACATTCTGTTTCTCCTTGAGTGCAGCCTCCAGTGGCTCGACGCCGGCCTGCAGCTCTTTCAGCTCCGCTTGGTACTTCTCCTTATTCTCTTCCAGTTGCTTCAGCGACTCTTGGAGGGTGACTAGTTCTTGCACCTGACGATTTTCAATTATTAATACTAGAGATAATAACATGATTAATGATGCACAGCACTTGTACTCGTTTCACATTATTTAACAGACGATACACTATCCCCAATAGACCACTTTCCACCGAAAAAAAATCATTTTGCTTTTGGAATGTAATGATCAGTTAACAATACATCATTGTAGGACCTTATATTTATCTTAAGACATCAAGGGTTGGAAATGTTGAAATTTTATACAGTTACTAGCTTTTGCCCGCGGCTCCGCCCGCGTGTTATTCGTTTTAACAACATGCTTTTTTCCGGAATAAAAAGTAGCCTATGTGTTAAGTTAGGGTATAAGCTATATCCATTCTAAATTTCTTCCAAATCCGTCCAGCCGTTTCAGCGTGAAAGAGTAACAAACATACACACACGCAACACACACACAAATTTTCTTATTTATAATATTAGTGTGAAGTGTGATTTTCAATGGTACAAATGTATGAAGTATCACGTTACTTCATTTTTACATTCACATTATTGCGCGCAAATGTCATTACTTGATTGTTTATGGGGCAAATCGTTCAAGGCTATCATTAGCAAGTTTCAGTTATACATTGTATATACATGCAGTTTACCAAAAGAGATAAGTAATCGAGCTGGACAAACCTGCACCTCACTTCTTGGGGTGCTCAGTTTTTACCTCCCTAAAAGACAATCTTTTAGTTCAGGGTTTAGCACAGATATAGATTTAAATAAATGCCGCGAGTGTATGAGTATGTACTTCGCGTGCCCAATCGCGCGCTCATAAGGGAGAGCAATGCTCTTCCTTCACGGATATTGACTCCTACAACTTCGAATCTTATTATGTGTTGTCTTATGTCTTACAATACCTTCTAAAATTAAAACCGTTTTCATTGTAAAATGTGACACGCATGGTTTTCGTCACTTGCGTCATCTATTTAGATATATGGGTACTTCTCAACTGATTGGAAAATCATTGTCCCTGCAAAGATTTTGGCAGTAAATCGAATTTTCTGCGTTGAATCAAAGGCTATACGCAATGAAAACTACAGATCCTTCTAATGTAAAGAAACTGTTTTATAATTAAACTTTTGAATTTCTTGTAAAACCCTTCTAAACATGGTAAAAACAGTACCCTGGTATGTCCCCATTTAAAAATAGAAGATTTGATAGAAGGTTTTGGTGAAACGCTGCATCATTATTACTTTTAACGCAAAGTATTCAGAAGTACATTGAAAAAAGAACATCTACCATAATAAATAGTAGGTCATAATTACATTTTAGTATTTTATTTGCTCAACTTCATTGTGTCCTCAAATTTTTGTAAGTGGTCATAATTAAATTTTAGTATTTTATTTGCTTAACTACATTGTGTCCTTAAATTTTTGTAACAGGACTCTGGCTTAAATTGGAAATTCAGACCAAAATTATCCATGGCAAGAAAAGTCTTTCTTTTGAGTGAAATGGAACGTTACTAGTGTCAAGTTTGCTACAGTACCCCGAAAATCTGCGAGACGCTATTTTGGTTAGTGCTATCGGCTCCGCAAGAGGCAGAACACGTGTCGAAGCCGTCACGAGGAACAGTCCACTGGTAAGAATTTTAATTGGTGTTTTTTTGTGGAATCCGATTATATTTTTAGAATTTTGTGTAATTTTAATGCTCTTTCGCTTCAGTTTTAATACAATAATAATACTAATATTTTTTTAGAAAATCAGGTTTTCCAGTGGAATCAACAGTCCCCTGGCGACAGCCCCCTGTACTCATACATGACAATTGGACTGTTTACTATCACAGGAGACTGTTTCCCTGTGCTTAATAACGTGATACTTCTTAAAATAGTTGATATACTTTATGTAACTTAACTTCACAACTTACCATATTTAACGTAACTTTTTTAATAAATTGTTGCAGATATGCCAAAATATGCCACCCAAGGAAAAATAAAGTTTCTAGTGAAGAAACCCTGCAAACAAAGAGAAGCAGAAAAAAGAAGACGCTGGTCTTAAAGGTGATCCACAAAGGAGGGAAGAATTAAAAGAGAAAATTCCAGAAAATCGTCAATAACTGTGAAAATTGCATGGTGGAAGTCGAGCCTTTTAGGTCATTCAATTTTGTTTTTTATATTACCTATCCCTCCACATGTTTTTTTTTCCAAAACTCGCGAAAAATGTGTTAGGGCACCATTGTAGGAGCGATTTTCCAATTAGTAGAGAAGTACCCATGTATCTGTGGGGTTAATTATTTTTTATAAAACATTATTTAAAGCAACAAATTACTGATTACTCCACTAATTACTTGACAAATGGATTTATAGGTTTGCAGCCCTGACCCTGACCTTGGCACTAATTTTGGTGAGTCGGGCCAATGTCATCTAAACATTATATTAATAATAAAAATGTGTCTGTTTTGGATATGTTTTTTTTTTCATTATATTTTTTGCTTATATTTTCTCTATATTGTTTGTTTTTTTGTAACTATTTGATCATGTGTTGTGTACTGAGTAAGTTAACGTTTTTATCGACCTATCTTTTAGATAATTAATAATACCTTTTTCTGTATGTTCAACATCTGCTCCTTCATCTTATTCTTGGCGTCCATCATTTTCTGCAACTTCTTGTTGTGCTGATTGAGCTTTGTGTTGGCAGCCTTGATCTTGGCTCTAAGGGTTGCGACCTTGGTCTTGAGGTCTGCTTGCTTGGCGATCGCGTCGTCGAGATTCATGTTGCAGTCGAATTCGGCGCAGGTCGCTTTGATTTTGTCGAACTATGAAAGGGAATATAAAATATATCGTGACGCTATCTCACACCCATGGGGTGGAGGGGGGAGGTGTCTGAGGCGTTTCCCAGTATGGACTATGAAGTGCAAGTCGTATACCCACCCACGTTTCACCATTAGGTTTGAACCCGATTAGCGGTCAAAACGTTCGTAGCAGTTCAGAACTGTTTATTTGGGATATATATGACTTATGATCACTTATGTATGGCACAATTGCTAGTTAGTAGGGTAGCTAAGTTATACATATGTATGTAACGATAATAAATTAAAACAATCTTTCTACAAAATAGATACCAAGTTTAAGAAATGAGGGAGGATCGTTGCTTCCGTACCGTTTATTGTTCTATCATATCTCCATCTCTGTCACACTAAGGTGTGTCAGAAACAGAAGTAGGTAGGTACCCATTTTTTTATGTTTCTCCCTAAGCTGGCAATTCGGTTACAATATCTAAGGCACTTATGCAACTTTTCTCTGATGTAACAGTTCAAGATACACAATCTACCCTAATATTATTTTTTCTTATTATTGTAGGACCTTATACAGGTTGACTTTCAAACAAACCCCGATAATTTTAGAGGTTATTAAGAAACGTTAGTAGAACACATTTTAAATGTAAAAGCAATGAAAATTAAAAGTCAAAATATGATTAAAAAATAATAGGTACTTGGAAATAAAATTAATGGTTATCCTAGCCATTCCCATACGGAAAAAGTTGAAAATAGTCCAAAATAGTGGGATCCATAATAAAGAGGATTTAATTATCTTATCTCTTCGGGTGACCATGATGATTGGATTTTACAAAAATCTTCAAAGGGCTCTGACTTTAAAAAATAATTATGAATATGATTTTGAATGGTTTTAATAAAACCAGTTTGTATTCTTCTACAAAATACTAAATTATCGGGGTTAGGTTAAAAGTCATCCTATATATCATGCGATAAACGGGAGTCGCATGAACGATATACCCAGATATATGGAATGCGAACGAATGCCCGAACAGCTGTTCTGCTACATTTCTAACTAAACTCACGCTCTTAGTAGTAGTCTCGATCTCGCTGATGCATCGATCGATGATCGGCATGTCTCCCTTTATTTGTCTGGCGTTCTGCAACTTCTGCTCCGGTTCTATCACGGACATATTCAACCCGTCCACGATTTCTGTTATCTCCGCTATTTTCTGAAATAAGATGTTAGACAAGAATTTATATTCATAGGCAACTTTTCGAGGTAGCCTCCATATATTTGCGATTTTAAAGGAAATTTTAACAACTTAACCGAGATAGTATTGGAAATTAAGTGATAAAATTGTTAGGAACAAATCTTATTCACTTTTTTAAGTTGCTTTAGTTATACAACGCGAAATTTAAGAGGCCGGTCCGTATTTTTCGTCTGTTTGATGCGAAGCATTATTTTGATTATTTTTCTTGTCATTGCCTCGATGTTTTTGTAAAAATCAGGGACATACACCAGTCCATATTGGCCATCTTAATAAAGACCTAAAATTTATTTGATTCAATTGTGTCTCCTTTGCGCGTTATTTTGGTACTTAGATATTATGAATAACGATTCGGAGCGGGCTCGTAAGTAATAAAATAACTCGCAAAAGAGAGACAATTCAATCAAATGAATTCTAGGCCTTTATTTAGACGGCCAATATGAAGTGGTGTATGTCCCCAGTTTTTCCAAAAACATCGCGATAAAGGCCAGAAAAATATTAAACATATTGTTTTTGATCAAAGTTGTCGTCGTCGCGGACCGGGCTCTTAAGTCATTTTGTTAACGAAAACTGGTGATAGTACTCGTCGATATGAACAACTTTTACTACGGGGCCAAACCAGATCTCGCGAAAAAAAAATCAGCTGTTTCATACATTTTGGTCGAGAGGTATTTAACTTTTCTATGGAACAGCTGATATTTTTTTCACGATTTCAGGGTTGGCTTCAAAGTAAAAGTTGTTCGAATGGACGAGTACTATCACCAGTTTTCGTTAACAAAATGACTTAAATTTCACGTTGTATAAACATAATCGTCTCGACATGAATCCCCGAGGGGGTGTCAGAGGTGTTCCCGAGTGTGAACTGTAAATACCATGAATATAAAAAATCATTGGTGCATGCCTGACCGGGGATCGAACCTGGATCTCAAAATTGAGAGGCCAGTATTCTACCGCCTGAGCTACAATTTAGTTATATACTTCTCTAATATGTTCATAAAGCACTTCACCGTCTACCAAATAGATTTTGATGAGGCTTTCTCATCAGGTTTGTTGATTTAGGAACCAAGCCGAGGAATGTATCTACAGCAAGAATTTGGTATAACAAAAGATTTTTTAATATATAAATATTTGGCTCTTTGAAGCTTTTTATTGTTTTTTTTAATTTATTGTAGATGTAAATAAAAAATTTCAACTGACGCCGGCCGCCGGGCCCAGTAGGGCCCGAAATATATCTTGAATTGATTTTTTCTGTGTTTTATATATATATATCTATATACATCTACAATCAATAAAAAATAGTATAACAAGAGGTATACCTTATCAACATCGGTCAACTTAGTCTCTAAAGCCGGAATATCCTTTTCCTTCAAAATGGTGATCTTCTCATTCAAGTTCTTTAGACTGAGGAGGTCGTCTCTCTTGGCGGAAGACTTCTGCAGCTCTTCAGTGACCTTCTCCAGTTTCGAAGGCACGCTGGTGACGCGAGTGTCCAAGTCTGTGATTAGGTCCGACACCTGAAGTATTTGTATTATTTTATTATTGCTGAGTTAGCTTTACTTTTACAGTGTAGAGGGGTTTTAATGAAGAAACATAAATAATACTAAATATTTTTTTTATAATTACAAATAATACTTAAAAATACTTGATTCAATAATATAAGACTAAAACCTACCTGAAAGAAAACTATTAAATCTAAAAGTAAACCTGCTCTAAAAAAGGTTTAAAAAAAATGTCCAAATCGATGCGCCGCCCGGGCAGAGTGCCAAGAATGCCTTGTTTTAATTAAATTTTAGAGTTGTTTAATTATAAATATGTATATTTTTTTCGTGTTTTTTGCATATAAATGTTGTAAACATTTATTCATATTTATTACACTTGATATACATTTGCACCAAAAATTTCAACAGAAATTTATAATATTTTGTAGCGTACAAAGGGATCAATCCGCGGTGACGGTTGTTACATTTGTACGCATTCAAATTGGTATAATTCCTAAATAATAACAAATATGTCTGCATTATAAATATTATGAAAAATAAACGAGAGTAAACTACGTATTTCTAAGGGTATAATAAAAAAAGTTTTAAAAAAATTCAATAAAATTAAATGTACTTTTAGAAATAAATATACACATACATAATAAATAATTGATAATTTTGGATAAAAACAATTTTTATCTTTAAAAGATTTGCCAAAGAGGTTCTAGTGTCGACTGTCTTCGTTTCGTTTTTATTTACAGAATTAGAAACTTAGCCGTTTCTGCCAATTGTTATTGTTTTTTCAATTAAGTCATACATTTATTATTTATTACGTTAACTACTCGTACATACGTTATCATGCAATTGTAACGGAGGTAGCTAAAAACCAGCGCCAACCAAAGCATTTTTTGGATGGCACATAGATGAGCTACATCCCTTTGTCGTGTTGTTATTTTCATTTAGGATTACTCTTTTCTACTGTGTTAGTTATAAGTTTTTTTTTTGTAAACGTATCAATTAATTCATTTTTTTCTTAAGCAACCAAACACTTGTATTTTTTTTACATATTTTTATGTGCTATTATCATATCACTAATGTTTTAAGAAGTCACCGACAAATCTATCAACAATAACTTCCCACTGTCAATCGTATGAAATGTATAGATAGGATATTAGGATAAAGTAGACTACAGACTCACCTCGTTTTCAGCTTCGAACCCTCGGTTGCAAAGCGGACAAGAGTTGTTGTCCTTCAGTTGCTCCTGGTACCTCTTGATGACGTATAGCGATGACTCGAGCACATTTTTATCGTCCTGAAATAACAAATCTTCCTAAGTTTCATGGTGATAATTGTGTTTTCAAACCGAAATTGAGCAGTCACTAGTCATCTCCGTTTATTGTCAGGCATTGTGTTTTTTAAACAGGGCTTAAGGTGGTAAAACCGAATCCCGGTGCAAAATGCACTTCATAATATTGTTTTCCTTACTTTTAAATAAAAAGTATGCAAAAATTGCGTTTTAAAGCAATTAGCGGAAATTAATTAGTAATAATTACGGTTTTACATTCAAATTCTATCATTTTATAATTTACATTTTGATTGCATTCGATTAACAAATTTAAAAGCGTATTTATCGAATGTAATCAAAACGTAAGGCACAAAATAACATAATTTGAATGCGAGAACCCTTCTATTAGTAATTAATTCGATTATAGCTTATAATTACACGTACCTGTAGTTTTTTCACGGCAGTGTCGACTTTGGCGAGCGTGACGTCATAGGGCTGCGTTCCGCAAGCCTTGTACATTTTATCCTCTGCTTTGGTCAACTCTGTACGTTTGTCTTTGAGTTGTTCGCGCGCGTGCTTGCGATCCGACTCTAGGCGAGTCAACTGGCGAAAACGAAACGTCCATTTTGGTTAGTTAATTTTAATTAACGTTCTGTTTACTTACAAATAGTAACATGACAGGTTCAAGAAATATTTACTGTTAGCGATAGGTCGACATGGCAATTTTCTGGTAGTGTGACATCACATACCAGGCACAGACCATTCACTATAAGAAGTCCCCAGGCTTAGGAAATGATAGCACTGCATATAATGTTGCCAATGGCTCACGTAGCATTCACCCTACTACATATTCATAATACGTGGGACGCACTATAAGTTTCCGGAATGAATATGAAAAAATACTATTAAAGGTACAAAATTAATTTATTATTTTTCAAAATAATCTCCCTTGGCGTCTATGCACTTTTTCATTCGATCAAACCAGTTTTGAAAACTTTTGTGCCACTCCCCTGTGGTGACCTCTGAAACGTGTTTTTCATACTCCTCGACAGCCTCTTCTGGTGATGAAAATCGTTGACCGCGTAATTGGTTCTTAATTTTTGGGAACAGAAAAAAGTCACAAGGTGCCAGGTCGGGACTGTATGCAGGATGACTCATGAGTTCTACATTTTTCGTCTTCAAAAAGTCGTTTGTCTGTCTGGCCGTGTGAGAACTAGCATTGTCGTGGTGCAGGATGATACGGCGTTTACGGTTATTTTTACGGAGTTCGTCAATAACTTCCGGCAAACAAATGGTCGTGTACCAGTCACTATTCACGGTACGATGTTTCTCTAAAGCAACAGTAGCCACGTGTCCAGTTTTATTAAAAAAAGAAGCAATCATCCGCTTAGATGCACTTTTCACGCGCGCCACTTTGGTTGGTTTCGGCTCTTCTTGAAAGACCCATACGCTCGATTGCTGCTTAGTTTTGGGATCGTAGCAATAAATCCATGTTTCGTCACCTGTTACTATGTCCCACACCAAATTTGACGCACCTTCGTTGAATCTGGTAAGCATGGCACTGCACCAAGTGACGCGGTCCGTTTTTTGAGCCTCGGTCAAGTTGTGTGGGATCCACCGCGAGCACAGCTTTCTCACACCCAAATGTTTGTGTAGGATTGATTGTATTTGACTCATGCCTATTTCTAAGGATGCGCGAATTTCATGGTAGGTCACATGCCTGTCTGTTTCAATCATACGGCGCACAGCATCGATGTTTTTGTTGGTCACAGCGGTGGACGGCCGACCATCGCGAGATTCGTCACTGAGATTGATACGACCACGCTTGAACTCTGCAAACCAGCTATAAACAGTTGTCTTGCATGGTGCTTCATTGCCAAAAGCTGTTTCAAGCCGAGCGATGCTCTGTTGAGCTGTCAAATTACACTTAAAATCGTAGAAAATCATACTACGAAAATTTTCCCGAGTTAAATCCATGTTGATGCAGACACACGATTTTTTAAATGGCGCCACAAGGTAAAAACAAAAGACAGTCAGATGAAACAAACTGCATTCTACAGCCAAAGAGTTCTATTTTCAAATGTTGCAATAAATTTTTAAATATTGTTTATGTAAGTGGCCAGTTCCGGAAACTTTTAGTGTTACCTATGTATTTACTTAATTGCGTTTTTTTATATATTAATTAGACTACTCCTTAATGAAAATAAAATGTACAGAATGAAAAAATCAAAATTATCAATTATTTATTGATTTGTATTTCGCAAACAATACGTGTGTTTTTATTTCTTGTTCTAGCTCAACGACGTTTGTTCTAAATCGTCGAGCTCCCGTTTTTTACGTTTTTGTCGATTTTTTTCCAGGCGACTTAATGTGAACGCTTTTTTCCGATATGCCTGTAAAATTGAATAGCTAATTATTATTTGCCCATAAAATTGGCTTTATGTTTAAAGCTGGTAACCCTATTTTACTAACCCGTCATGGCACTGAGTCAGTGTCGTGACACGAGATCGAATCTGATCGAGAGGAATCACGGTGTTTGCATTTTCTCTTTCACAAAAGGCGTACTTTCAACACAATCTCTTTTGCACTATTGCTCAACGGCTTTGGCAATAATAATAAATAATTTATTAAATAATTTTAAAAATCTGACTGACAACAATATGACAGCAAAAGTTTGACAAGCAGTGATGCTAACATAACTCGAAGGGACAAGTTATGATGAATGGTCTGTAGTCGACATCGATAATTTGTTTGGTACGCAACAAAATGAGTGTAAAATTATAATTATTTTTATTTAAAGTAACATTTTATTAATGACAATCAAAATCAAATGAACTTATATAACATCGCTACAGACAATTTGTTCTGATAAGGAATTGTTCATCTGGCCCTACTGATTTTGATTCAGATTTTACTCTGGACATGGTTCTTTTCGATATGCCGGTATAAAACACAGCACTCTCCAGTGTCAGATTGATAGGATATTTATAACAATAACTTTTCCGTACAGTGTCACAATTTTCCAATACTTTTCTGGCTAGTTCTCGTGCTTTGAAAATGAATTATTGTTTTTTTTAACACGTGACGAGGGTACATCAGAAATTGTCTTCGATACAAAACTAAAAGCAATAACGAGAGCGAGATCGAAATCGATACACGCGGTCGATGCCAACTCGTGCAGCACTACGACTAAGACGGCGCGGGGCTATGCGGGTGTGCGGGGCGTCACTCTCTCCATGACTCACCTCTTACCCCGATTGCCATGTCGACCTGTCGTCATCTATACAGTATTTAATTTGATGCTGAAAAGATGATGATCGAAAGACCTAGTACATTAAATATTAAAAGGAATCGCTGGTTTGTGCATATAGAGAGAATTGATTACAGAAGAGAAGAAAACAAATGGAGGGTAAGTTGCAGGCAGAGTTTGACCGGCCACCGTAGGCCACTGATCAAATTGGGGACCCATTATAGGCCCAAGTCAAAAGAGTTTGGAATAGAAAAGCTTGTCTATAGGCAAACCGGATAGGTCTGTCTTCGTCTGCATCGTTACGGGGAGCGGGCGGCAGTCTGAGCTTATCACTCACTATTATTGAACTCATACATGCAACCGGCATCGAAATTTAATAAATTTTAAGGGTTTTTCATTGTATTTAGAATTTTAGATGTAAAAAATCAACAAATGTGCCATACACAAGGCAACTTTTGGGGAAAACAAAACTCTTAATGAATTACCTTTAGATACCGGTTGACTGTACAAGTTAAATATTACATATAAAGTCTGTTTCGACTGATAGGCAGGCGGTAAAACGTCAGTATTATGTTAACGTCAAAAGAAAACGATACGTAGCGATATCCATACACTTCTTTATCGCTTACGCTTTTTACCGCGTTTCATAGTACAGGGTCCCTGTACTATAAAACGCAGTAACATTCAGGACCATTAAGTTGAACTCCCGTTACGTTGAATTCTCTGTAAGTTAGATACCATGATGTTGGATTCCTATTAAGTTGAATTCCCATTATGTTGAATTCACCGTAAGTTGGATACCATGATGTTGGATTCGCATTAAGTTGAATTCCTATTATTGGATTCGTTTTTATCATTTCTTTTGATTTCTCTGAATTACCACTGAGCTATTAGATCGTGACTATTTGATAGTTTATAAAAAAGTACACTAAAATGTATAACTTTTATCTGGAATTCCCATCTCCATGGTAAAATCTCCTTTGTAGAAGTCACGGCGCTCTCTCTAAACTCGTCCGTATGTCGGTGCGTCAAGGTTCACGCGTTTTTGTTCGTGGGTATGATTCTTGAGAAAAGTGGTTCAGTGGGGTTGGTAGAATATGTGGTTTCATTTAATGGTCGCACTCTATTTACACCCGGTAAAGATCCTACAATTCAAAGTGAAAAAAAATTAAGAGATGATTGAGTATCCCTAATAGACTACTTTCCAAAGAAAATATTTTTTATCGCGCGAACTTTTTTTTTTACCTTTCCAAAGAAATTGAGTCAGCTTATTGAACTCTGTGTACTAGGAAGTGGAAAAATTATTAGAGCAAAAAATTTTTTTTTCTTCTGTATCGTGATTGGTTATCGATACACAATCTACCCTAGAAATATTTTCACTTATTATTGTAGAACCTTATATAATACTTGCGTTTATTAATTACACCGTGTGTGCATCTTACCTCAATCTGCTTCTCCTTTAGCTTCTTCTTGATAGAGTCCACTTCGGTCTTCTTTTCGGACTCGGTCTTGATGACTGTCGGAGAGAAGTCCTTCTCCGGCATGGCTCCGAGCAAGTCGGTCAGTGCTGCCTTGTGTTTGTTCATGAGCACGCTCAGTTGTTTCTCTTTGCCTTTGAGGATCTCTTCGATCATGTCCTTCTCCTTCATTTTAGCGCTTTGCTTTTGGAGTTTGGTCACCTGGTCATGAGAGAGCATTATTTTATGCGCAAGATGACGATAAATAAGTGCGTCGTCAACATCACGACATGTTACTCTAAGGGAGTGCTATAGAGTATCAATGCTTTGTTTCGGATCGTTTATCATTGTCCTAGCTGACATTTACTTTCAGTTTCGACCATAGACATCTTAATACTATTACTATAGATCAGTGGTTTCGACAGTCATTCGTTCTTTGCTGACTGTGTAACTTGAGAATTTTATCGGTGTCGATTTTAAGACAGCATGTGTACAAAAGAGATACAACAATAAAATCAATTGTGTCTATCGTCCGCATCCATACGAAGTGTTAAATATATGAAAGGACAAAAGAATAACATTTCAATGCAATTTTATGTGAAAATATAAAGTCAACATTAATATTTTACTAGACTTTTTGTAGAGTATTTTCTGTGACTCGATGGGTTGTTTTGCTAATGGTGTCTGAAAAAGTATCGAGACGAGACTAAAAGCAAAAAAATTGGAATAAATGTGACTGAAAGCCTATTCTTCCCATTAGCTATTTGTACGTTAACAAATAATTTGGCTAAGTGCGAGTCGGTGTCGCGCACAAAGGGTTCCATACTACCACAAATTACGGGTACAAACCGCCTTTAAAATCTTAACGCCATCTATCATCTTATTAATGAACCTCGGTACAAAAAAAGTCAACAAGCTAAAGTCGTTTGCAATAGAATCCAACAATCATGTAAACAAACCAAATTGTCACGATTACTCCGTAATCACATACATTTGACGATCAATTATGAACATAGTCTGATTTCAACGAACGCACCATTGTTTTCACATTATCTTCAACACGATTTAACTTGTATTTATAAGTTAAATTTGTTAAAACATTTGCAACGTAAAAATTTCGAAGTATTTGACAAGCTGTCATCTTAGTTTTTTACTCATCGAACTCTATAAGTCATTGAAAAGTTAGTGTTGTTCGTAATCTGAAGTTATCTTTTATTTTTAATTTAATAAATTATTTTAATTTAATATTATTTGAATACAATAAAATTTTTTTTTCAAGAGCTTAATATAATTAACCAAAACGGATTGTATCCTAAGCCATAAAAATAATGGTTAGTTTTTAAAAATTGACAGGTGGCCATTTTGTTAGAATTGTCATTCACAGTCATTCACTGTTCTGTGGGTTCGCTGTGCATTAGTGTTTTCTGTTTCCGTTTTCTGTTTCCGATTTCTACGACTTTGCATTCTCATTTTGGACTTTTGTTGGAGGAAGGATGCTATACAAGAATGGTTACGTAGCAAAAATATAGCTTTTGAAACAAGTGAAATAAAAGCACAGTTACTCACAAAATTTGATAAAAAAAATTATGTTACAAAATACGTTGACGAGCTCGCCGCATCGAAAGGAATAACTGTGCTTCGCCTTCCTCCCTACAACTGCGAACTCAACCCAATTGAGCTCATTTGGGCACAGGTTAAGTCGTATGTTGGGAGAAATAACAAATCTTTTAAAATGGCGGAAATAAAAACTTTATTGAACGAAGGGTTGGCGAGAATCGGAGCCGAACAATGGTCGAAATGCGTAAGTCACGTCCTAAAGGAAGAGGAGGAAATGAAAAAGCTCGACGGCATTTTAGACACGGCAAGCGATGACACAGTGGTTCCATTTATAATTACGGTCACCGGCGACACTTCTGATAGTGATGATGACGAAGACGAAGATTTAAATTTGTTTTAATAAACACTTTTTTTATATATAATCAGTTTTATTTTATAGTCTATGGCTTATATATTTAATCTATTTAGTCAGTTTTATTTTAGTACCTATCCTACTATGGGCCATAGTCTATGACTTAAAATTAAAATAATTAGAAAAATAAATTTAATTAAAATTAAATTAGAACACTATGACATCACTATGGGCATAAACAATACGCTGTCAATGTCAGTCCGCCATATTTGTTTACATGATTGTTGGATTGTATTGCAAACGACTTTACACTTATCGCCATCTATTATCTCGGTAAAAGCTGTCAGACAAGTCATCTCAGATGGCGCTATTTATTGTATGGGGACCTTGGGTTAAACTTTTTTCATTTTTATTATCTGTCGTGATAGAGGCCATAGTAACACGTAATCTGTGAAAATTTAAATTTTCTACATTTATTACGGTTGAAGCTGTAGACCCCTGTGACAGATAGACAGTAATAGGGTCCCATTTGGCACCGTTCGTGTACGGAACCCTAAAAATGGTAAATGTAAACTGGTACCTTATCCCCAACTTCGTCGTACTCCTTGTCGTGCTGCTCCAACACTTTCTCGTCTTCAGTTGTCTCCTTCTGGCACTCCTCGATGTTCAACTCTGCAGCTGCCGTTAAATATTCTCTGAAATATTTACTGAATTTTAGAATATTGCCTCCGAATGTTAAATTACTAGGGGCTGTCCATTTTTCAGATTTTCGACCCCCCTACAATTATCCTATCATTATTATCCAATGTACCACACCCTCTCAAAAAATTATGTAATTTTCGTTATCTGTATCACAAATCAATAATTATGTCAATAGATGTCAGTGTTTTTTACGTTTCATGTATATGTCATATTATATTTTTCCATTCGCTTGATGACGACCCCACTGAGGGGTCGAAATATAGCACATTTTTCTTAATATTATTTATGCGTGTTAATTAATAAAAATAAAAACTATCAATTAAAAGCCACTAACAGGTTTTTTGAAGATAATTTTATTTATTAAGCTATTACAAATCAATAATGTTGTTTAAGCAATATTACTTAATTAATATTACCCCATTATTGCCATGTGTTTATGATATTACCGTCATCCGCAGACCAGACCCCTCCCTCATAATTTAAAATGACATCATAAATGGACGACCCTGAAGATCATTTATCTATATACAACAGTGGTTCTTAAACTTTCTGTAGCTACGGACCACTTTCAAAATTTCAAAGATTCCATGAACCCATGTTGGAGAAAATTTTTGGAAAAGAAAATAAAGAATAGTATTAATAATCACTTTTATTTGTTAGTTTACATTAATACTTAAAATAGTATCAAAACTAAGTTAATGAAATGGATGCTGTTGTTTGGACTCAGTATATTAAATATGTAAAAAGTGAACTGAGGGTCCACCCTGGCACCTATGTCACGAACCCCTAAGGGGTCTATGGACCCCAGTTTAAGAAACCCTGATATACAAGATGACATTAATTTATACAGCCTCAGCCAGCTCATTATCTAAGTTTGTGACTCTTTTCGTGAAGTTCGATATTTTTTTTTTTTTTAGGTTAGGGATCAGCATTTCATTTTGCAAAAAGTGTTGTCGATCCGTGATACTGATTACTTACCATGCCTCCAGTATGCATTTGGCTGCATAAATTAATTTGACCTCATACATAGGTAACACTAAAAGTTTCCGGAACTGGCCACTTACATAAACAATATTTAAAAATTTATTGCAACATTTGAAAATATAACTCTTTGGCTGTAGAATGCAGTTTGTTTCATCTGACTGTCTTTTGTTTTTACCTTGTGGCACCATTTAAAAAATTGTGTGTCTGCATCAACATGGATTTAACTCGGGAAAATTTTCGTAGTATGATTTTCTACGATTTTAAGTGTAATTTGGCAGCTCAACAAAGCATCGCTCGGCTTGAAACAGCTTTTGGCAATGAAGCACCATGCAAGACGACTGTTTATAGCTGGTTTGCAGAATTCAAGCGTGGTCGTATCAATCTCAGTGACGAATCTCGCGATGGTCGGCCGTCCACCGCTGTGACCAACAAAAACATCGATGCTGTGCGCCGTATGATTGAAACAGACAGGCATGTGACCTACCATGAAATTCGCGCATCCTTAGAAATAGGCATGAGTCAAATACAATCAATCCTACACAAACATTTGGGTGTGAGAAAGCTGTGCTCGCGGTGGATCCCACACAACTTGACCGAGGCTCAAAAAACGGACCGCGTCACTTGGTGCAGTGCCATGCTTACCAGATTCAACGAAGGTGCGTCAAACTTGGTGTGGGACATAGTAACAGGTGACGAAACATGGATTTATTGCTACGATCCCAAAACAAAGCAGCAATCGAGCGTATGGGTCTTTCAAGATGAGCCGAAACCAACCAAAGTGGCGCGCGTGAAAAGTGCATCTAAGCGGATGATTGCTACTTTTTTTAATAAAACTGGACACGTGGCTACTGTTGCTTTAGAGAATCGTCGTACCGTGAATAGTGACTGGTACACGACCATTTGTTTGCCGGAAGTTATTGACGAACTCCGTAAAAATAACCATAAACGCCGTATCATCCTGCACCACGACAATGCTAGTTCTCACACGGCCAGACAGACAAACGACTTTTTGAAGACGAAAAATGTAGAACTCATGAGTCATCCTGCATACAGTCCCGACCTGGCACCTTGTGACTTTTTTCTGTTCCCAAAAATTAAGAACCAATTACGCGGTCAACGATTTTCATCACCAGAAGAGGCTGTCGAGGAGTATGAAAAACACGTTTCAGAGGTCACCACAGGGGAGTGGCACAAAAGTTTTCAAAACTGGTTTGATCGAATGAAAAAGTGCATAGACGCCAAGGGAGATTATTTTGAAAAACAATAAATTAATTTTGTACCTTTAATAGTATTTTTTCATATTCATTCCGGAAACTTATAGTGCGTCCCACGTATACAGAGTATAGGGAATAGCGAAAATGCTCATAGGAGTCTCGGGGCCGATATTGATGAAAATTACATCAGAGTTTTGAAAAAAAAATATCAATAAACGATTTTCAATAAACGACAAATATTAATGCACCAACCGCTACTGACGCTTATAAGGACCAAGGTCTGGGAAGTAATCACATTAGGCAAACTGAAGAAAAAAAAAATATATATATATTTTTATAAATAAATGTGGTAAGCTTGTATTGTAAGTAGGTATAAATTATAAGTACCTGTTATTATAAATCTAAGAGCTCATCTGCCAACAAACTGGTTTGCAGTTTGGCAGAAAATAAAATGTATTAGTCGTAAGCTTTTTTTGTTAAATAAATTTCAAAAAAAAAAGAAAAGCGCTTATTTTCTATAAACTGCTCATATTTTCATGTTTTCATACATTACTCGTTCCGTAATTTATTGATTCCAATGCATATTGGCAAGACTGTACCAATATGGAGTTGATGCTCGTGATTGTTGGCACTTGGTGGAACTTTTGAAACATTTTTTGTTTGATAAACACTTGTACTTGTCCACTTATTTATATTAATTTCCCTTACCGGTTTCGCTGTTAAAGCATTATCAAAGGTTTGTTTGGTTGTTTACGTACAATATTGTACAATTGTGGACAAGTGGACAAGTACAAGTGTTTATCAAACAAAAAATGTTTCAAAAGTTCCACCAAGTGCCAACAATATTGTACAATTGTACGTAAACAACCAAACAAACCTTTGATAATGCTTTAACAGCGAAACCGGTAAGGGAAATTAATATAAATAAGTGGACAAGTACAAGTGTTTATCAAACAAAAAATGTACCAATATGCATTGGAATCAATAATGGCGTGATATTGAATACTATACAATCTTCCAGAATTAGGCTACGTATTGGAATTATAGGTATAAATTCTAGCAATTGATTTAGTTAAGGTTTCATCGCGCACTTGCCTCTGTACAAGCCCGCACCATTCAGGGAGCTGTGCTGCCTATCCGTCCCATTTATAGGGCACTTCTTAACATAATTGTACCAGAGTTGGCCGCCCAGTTTCCGCTTAGATTTAAAACATTGGTGTAACCTGGCCTTAAGATTCTGAGACAATCATTACTGTAGGAACAAACTCTACTTACTCCTCAGCAGTTTTCAGCTTCTGCTCCATTGCGTCTAACTTGACCTTGGATTCATTGGCATCGTTGATGGACTTGTTAGTCTTGGTGATGTCCTTCTCGACCTTCTTGATTTCGGACTCCTTCCCTACTATCTTCTGCTTATGAGCGGACTGAAATTAAAAAATAAGATTGTAACACAAAAATATTTAAAAAACGGATAAGAGTCACCTTTTTAACTGTGCGAGGAGGCATAGGTCGAGCTTTCGATGAGATTATGAATGTATTGAAATACAATTTCAGATTGTATTTCATACTCGAGTATGTATAAGAAACGAAATCTTACTAAAGATTCTTGACACTTCTTCTTATTTGATCCAATCATTCCGGTGTACATTAAGTTTAGTTGTACACCTAAATATTTACTAAGTGTAAGGTAGGAAAAATAAAACCTACAAAAGATTTTTTTTCCGCACCATTATACTTGGATAATATTTTAGGACATCTGATACGGTGGGCAAGTTATCTTAATGTACGATGGCTGGATCAAATATATACTAGGTAAAATTAAATCCACCGACCAAATTCATACTGGAGACTCGGTTAGTCATCAGGAACAAAGTTCAATGACCCTCCAGGTGAAATAAAAAAAAAAATCTTCTTGATCGTTATCAGCTTATCAGTAAACGGTACATGGTCTACTCTAGAATTATTTTCACCTATTATTGTAGGACGTTATACATAAGGTGACTTTAAAATTTGTACCGCCAATTCTTACTGAATACTCGGTAAGTGCTCAGTAACAAGGTTCGATGACCCTTTTTGTAAAATTCGTAAATTATTCTTTTCGTGTCCCTTACAAACGCAAGCCCAGCCTCGAATAAATTAAGAGGGCTCCCCTAGCCAAATGCAGATTCTTGCTTCTTTTTAGGAACTTTAAGCTCGTTTGAAAGAAATTAAAATAAATAAAAAATACAGCACTTATCTCCAATATCTTGCTTTGAAGTTCCACAATGAAATAATTTTTTTACGTTATTAATGTCTTACGACATCTGCTTTCAAAAGAATGACTGTAGTTGAAGATTCCATGCATCTACATCTCAAATTGACGTCATTTATTTTCGAACAATACACTAATGGTTAGATAATTTAATAACTTAAATAATACACAAAAAAAAAATGTTGAAAATACCATTTTTTAATTTTTCTTTCAAATAACTACATCAATTGGTACGAATTCTAGAGCAAAAGTTGTGCGCGAGAGCGGCCGGCAGTGTGCCGCTGGCTGTCCGACGTGGAACCCGTGTCGTTTGTGCTCGCGCCAGCCGCTCTGCACCATTGACCATTTCTTTTAGTAGGTATTATGAATGGTATATCGTTGTAGTCGGTAGTGAAG
The DNA here is from genome assembly GCA_910592155.1 of Ypsolopha scabrella. NCBI lineage: Eukaryota > Metazoa > Arthropoda > Insecta > Lepidoptera > Ypsolophidae > Ypsolopha > Ypsolopha scabrella. The sequence continues at coordinate 16,574,526 of OU342975.1, read as the reverse complement.
ACGAGAAGATTTATGTTATGGAACAATTTTATAGACATATTATTCGTAAAGTGCAAAAAGACGCTTTGTTTTATTTTTAATTTGTTTTTTTTCAAGGACATATTGATAGTGAATTTTGTGTGCGAAAAGACGCTTTCGTTTTGTTTAGTTTAGTTTTTACCTAAGTAAATTCTGGTCAATTTTGTTTATCATAGTGGTAGATAGATACTAAAGCCGATTCTGAAGGCTTTAATTTTAGTTTTAATGCAGTCAAAACTTAAATTTTTCCAAAGTGATATAGCTCTTGTTGTAAACACTAAAGAACTATTTTGGAATGAAGAAAATTTAGTTTTGACAGCACTAAAATTAAAGCCTTCAGAATCGGCTTTACTGACTGCACTACGAGTATTCCAGTAATAAGACCTGTGTTTGTGCAAAAATGCCGAAATACAAAAAGGATAAGATACAGAGGAGGCGAAACGCCCAGAAAATGCACCAAATTGTGTAAGTAGTTATCTATTACTTATTATTAGAATATATTTAATACTCATAAATTTATATTATATCATAGCAGTATAGAAACGCAGAAAGAAAAGTAAATATGTATGTGAGGAGCTCTGAACCGGGATTCGAACCCGGGACCTCTCGCTTGCCGGGCGATTGCTCTACCAACTGAGCTAATATATTACTCATAGATTGATGGACGTGGAAGAGGCGAAAGAGATGTGTCAGGATTGTAGCAGATGGAAATCTGTAGTATATGCCTACCCTTTTATGGGAGACAGGCGTGAGTGTATGTATGTACGAGGTAAAAAACTTGAACAATGAAGCGGCGCAGATTTCGCCCTTCGGTCCACCGAATAGAGACTATACGATTCTCGCAATACGTCGCTTTTTTGTTCGAGTCCTTTACCCAGGTCTTTACTCGTAAAATACTGCAAGTTTATTTATATACCTATTTTTATTTTATTTTAGACGGGCACGGAGAAGCCAAAAGATATTTCCAACATCACAGCTCAATGACGATGCTAATAGGTAAGTACCTACCAGTACTCCATGATTTGATTGTGAATTACCTACGTCATATAAATAAATCTCGGTGGCGGCGATAGCACAGGTGGTAGAACGCTGGCCTCCCAATTTTGAGACCCAGGTTCGATCCCCGGTCGGGCATGCACCTATGATTTTTTCTAAATATCGTGCATAGTCTTTGTATCTAATACTTGTTACTTGTTGAACGGTAAAGGAAAACACCGTGATGAAACCTGCATGCCCTAAAAAGCATAGTTCACACTCGGAAACACCTCTGACACCCCCTCGGGGATACATGTCGTGACGATATTTGTACTCAACACAAAATATCAGAATCATCACATCTCCATAATTTATCGACAGATAAAACTCCGATACGTAAAATATATACATAGAGTTATGAAACCACAGACACGAACGTAACGGTTCAGTGAATAGTCGTGATGTTTTTGTTTTCCTGTTTGTAGACATCTTATTCGAATAACGTAATATTTATTATTGTATCGATTCGGTATAATACGACTTCACTTATTTGACAGGACTAACCTTATTTTAGGCGTACCGTCTTTGTCTTGTGATACAGAAAGAAGAAGACAGCACGCTTAAATTTAGTTAAATAGCCCTGTTAAATAAGTAAAGTCGTGTTACACCGAATGGACACAAATAAAAATTAATAATAATAATAATAAATTCAGTTATTTTTAATATTACATTTACTTTTGTTTTTGGAACGAAGTTCCTTATCGTACGTTACAAACACTTGACGAATGAGAGCTTTGCCGAAAAAAGTATAAGCCTTCGACCGACATGACACTTTTGCTCTCGTTTTTTATTTTGTTATTTACTTTTCAAGTCTTTAAAAACAGAATCTTGTTTTTTAATTAAAAAGAAAGTCACCTAGAGACGCCATTTTTAAACCCTACAAACAATAATTTCTTAAACTTTACAATAGGTAATTAATAATTTTAATAACATTTATAAAATTACTCCCTGTCTATTCTCTATGACTACCCTCAAAATTGCTCCCATTTTACAATTCGTTGAGTCTTTAATATGTGTGCTTTATTGCAGGCTAAAAGCTACTCAGCAACTCGAGGAATTAAATAAAGCTGGGCTGGAAGAAGAAGGAGAAATGGAATGCCTGACTCAGAAACCTGAAGCATTAAAAAATACCGGACTTGATACCACTGATTCTAGTGACACTGAAAATGAAGAGGTAGATTTTCAAATTTGATTTAGTGAATGCCCACGTCAAAGAAAATTAAAATTTCTAAGCCAAGTACTTGTGAGATTTCTAAAATTATGTTTACGTTTTGGGCCTTATGGATATAATATTGTAACGACAGAAATCTAAACCTATTATTGTTGGGAAATATGTAACCATTATATGTTTTTTGCAGTTACTAATTTCGTATGGACATGAAGAAATAGCAAATAAAAGAACAGTTGGAAGACGAATAATAGACGTTAGCCACTTTATTACTGAAATACAAAACATTTCCAACCATGGACTGCTTGGGTGCAGTGTCAACGAATTGCAATTAGTTGGAGAAACTCAAAATGGCCTAGAATCTAAATTTACCATCAAGTGTAGTCTATGCAATGGTGTATTTTATATAGATGCTGATAGATGCCAAGATAATTATTTACCAATGAATAAGTGCGCGGTTGCAGGTACAATGGCAATAGGTGCTGGATATTCCCAACTTCTGGAAATTTTAGCGTCGTTAAATTTACCTATGATGTCTGAAAAGACGTATATCAATAATCAAAACTTTCTCAGTCAGAAATGGCAAGATGTTAGCGTAGAATTTATGAAACAGGCTGCAGAGAAAGAAAGACAACACGCAATTTCAGAGAAAATGGAAAAAAACTCATCTCATTTTACAAAGTTTGCATTCTTCCAGAACTTATTGACCCCCGTTACCCTCGAGGTATGCCGATAAGGAACCCTTCCTACATTGAAGAAGTTATTAAGAAGAAAAATGATAAAAAGAAAGAAAACATTAAAACAGTCGATCGCAATAAGATTATCGAAAAAACAGACCAGGAAACCAGAAGGGTAGGTGAAAAACCAGATGTTTTGCGTGAAATTAATATGCCTACATGTAGCCGGTATTTAGATTTCGAAGACATGTAAACGATTGTTTTATTTTTAATATGATTAAATACCAAAGAATTGCTAACAGAAATTTGTTTTGTTTTTTCTGTACCCTGGACCATCCCCCAATTCCTCTCCTGACCTATGAGGGGGTCAACATTGTATATTGTTTCTATTTTCCAAGTTTGTTAGTAAGTTTTTATTGTTGGAACTATCGCAGCAGAGCTAGACCGAAAAACGTGCAAGGCTTCGACCGTCACGACACTTTTGCTAATAGTATGTTAGAACTTCGTTCACACCGGGATTCCCACTACATTTAAAGATTTTTCATTTTTAATGAAAATTTTCAAATCTAATGAAAACTGCGATAACAGTTTAGTTTAACAACAAAGTAGTTACGCGGGGTAATAGTTTAATTTAAGTAAATATTTAAAAAAACGGACAACTCACATATTTTTTTATATTTATGATGTCAACCTAATTTTAATAAATTTAAGTTATCAGTTTTGATTAATTACAAAAAGGCGGGTTTCTCACGATCCTCCTGCGTGCAGGGCACTTAAGTGAGATTTGGCAATGAAATAATGAAAATATACCATATTAAATAAAATAAGTTTTAATAAAAATAGGTTACTAGATTATCTACCTGAAAATAGGTGAACATGATTAAGTCTAATATTTAATACTGCCGCCTCTGTCGCTTCAAATGCTTGTGTTGTACGACTGTAATGCCAGGCTACTGACCTAGACACTGACAGCGCGTCATTGTGGTTTAGCTGCGAACTTATAGATGTCGCTGTATCATTATTCCGATGTTTTGTAGAGGTGTGGTGCGGTGCGGAGGTAGCGAACGCTCAAGGCCGTTGGCTCTCGGAGCCTTCTTAATACGGCATGTCAAGATTTTATTTAGCGAAATTAGCAAAAAGTGTTATCGCTCCGTGTTACTGATCACTTACCAAGCCTCCAGTATGAAATTGGCTGCATAAATAAAAGTCACTTTATACACATATTTTCTATCTCTAATAGAATGGACGATACAAAATTTAATATTTATTATTTTTTTTGTATTCGTCGTTGTAAAGGCCATAGTTTACACGTATTTTGTAAAAAAATTAAGTTTCTACCTATTACGGTTGAAGCTGTAGACACCTGTGACAGACGGACAGACAGACAGCGGAGGAAAAAATCAAAAATGGAGAAAGATACTTCGAAAGAAAAAAACAGTTGCACTGGTGACCATTGCGATGACGTAGTAGACTCACCAGAGCGTCCCTGCACTCGTCCACGGCCACCTGCAGGGTCTTCTCTTCCGCGTCAGCGACCGCCTTCTGCTCCTTCAGCTCAGCAAGTAGACTCTTCACTTTTTCCGTCAACGCCTGGATACCTGTCGCGGCCTGCTCGCCATTCTCTATGTCTGCCATTTCTAGTTCTGGACAAAAAGGTTTAAAAGTCTGGATCCCAAAAAATAAGACTGGAAAACTGAATGTAGCAAATTCAAAAACCTTCATTATGTTAGCACCAGGGCCTTTAATCTCTAAATTCAACATATACAGACTGACTTTTAACCTAACCCCGATAATTTAGTATTTTGTAGAAGATTACAAACTGGTTTTATTTAAAACCATTCAAAGTCATATTCATAATTATTTTTTAAAGTTGGAGCCTTTTGAAGGGTTTCGTAAAATCCAAGGAAATCATGGTCACCCGAAGAGATAAGATAATTAGATCGCGCGAAGTTATTTTTATTATTGATCCCTCTATTTGGACTATTTTAAACTTTTTACGTATGGAAATGGCTAGGATAACCATACATTTTATTTCCAAGTAACAATTTTTAATAGTATTTTGATTTTTAATTGTTTTAAAATTAAAATGTATTCTACTAACGTTTCTAATAACCTCTAAAATTATCGGGGTTTGTTTGAAAGTCACCCTGTATAGCTTTCGCTTTCAAATGTATTGTGATTGGATAAAAATTATGAGGGATGTCATTTCTAGCCATTCAAGATTAATTTGGAAGCGAAAGCAATCATAGGCGTTTTTAGGTGATCTCATTGTGTGGAGCATTATCTCTATTTATCTTATTTTTATCACATAATACAGAACAGATACTTGATGGCTTCATGAGTTAGAATCGGGGGACCTGCCCTCTTATCGTCTACAGTACGATTAAAATCAGTTAACGATTCGGCCAACCTCGGTAATTGTCGCGAATCCCTCATCTTTCACATAGAGTTATCAATTTACAGATATGACCTTTAATTATATTACTCGTTGTCTTATTGAATACAATACAAGAACGATAAGAGCAACAAAACCTCGTTTGTAGCTCAAAACTAACACAACATTTATATTGAAATTAGAAAAATAATTGACTATTTTAACAGTATGACTTCTTAGTGTCAATAAAAATTAATTATTAATCCGACGTAATATCGTACTGTTACTCACATCAAACAGTAAAATATTGACTTATATATGTATTTTTTTTATATATTGTATACAAGTATAGCTTCAGTAAGTAATGAATGTTCAAATTCATGTCGCTTCAGCATAATAAATTTATTAGGTCTACCGGTTAGTAATGTCATCTTGGCAGGTGCTATACATTGCGTTTATAATACTTCAAATTGAATGCTACCTAAAAGAAATCGCGATAATGTATTAGGTTGGGGAAAAAGGTTCTTCGCATTTTATATAAAAATTCAAAACATTTTTTAATAATGTTTATTTACATTTAACTAAAGTATGTAAGTGCCATTTTGTTCGATAACTTTCTGCCATCTTGTAGGTTGGGACATGATACCATTGCTATAGAAATTCTGGGGCTTCTGATAAAAAAAAACCGCAACAAGTGGTTTTGGCAGTCCTCTCGTCATGTTAACTTGACACTGCCTAAATAATTCTGAAGAGACCGAAACAAGTGGAAATCTGAAGGTGCAAGGTCAGGACTATACGGCGGATGCATTAAGTGGAAATCTGAAGGTGCAAGGTCAGGACTATACGGCGGATGCATTAATACGTCTCATCCAAACTCTCTTAATTTTTGCTGAGTGGCTAAAGATGTGTGAGGTCTAGCGTTATCATGATGAAAAACCACACCCCTTCTGTTGACTAATTCCGGCCGCTTTCTCTCAATTTCTTGCTTTAATCTCATCAGTTGTTCGCAGTAGAGCTCAGAATCAATGGTCCTGCCTGGCGGTAACAGCTCATAATGAATAATGCCCTTCAAATCCCGCCATACACACAGCATTACCTTGTTGCGAGATAACCCGGGTTTCGCCGGAGTCTGTGAAGCCTGACCAGCCTTTGAACATGACCTTTTGCGCACGTTCTTGTCATACGTGATCCACTTTTCATCACCAGTTATCAGGTTTTTCAAAAATGGTTCGGTTTCATTACGTCGTAATAAAGAATCACAAATGAGTCACGATTCATTAAGTTTCTTTCAGTGAGCTCATGTGGCACCCAAATATCGAGCTTTTTTGTGTACCCAGCTTTTTTCAAATGCGCCAATACTGTCTTGTGGTCAATCCCCAGTTCTTCAGCTACATCGTAACTACTGATATGCCGATCTTGCTCCACTTTTTCAAAAATGGCATCCATTTTATCCGTAACAGGGCGCCCAGAGCGAGGTGCATCTTTAACATCAAAATTTCCGGATTGAAAACGCTTAAACTAAATTTGTGCTACTCTCACAGACACTGCACTAGGTCCATAAACATCACAATTTTTTTTCGCGGCTTGCGTTGCATTTTTACCTTTTTTGTAGTAAAATTTTAAAATGTATCGAATTTCTTCATTAGATTCACTCACCTTAACAGTAAGAAAAACAAATGAAAATTGTACCTAATTTGAATTTGGAATTATCTTTTTTAAAATTTAAACTTTTTAATAATACCAAAACCAGCCAGATACAAATGGTATAGCCAAAGAGATTTTATTATAAGTTCATACACACTATTTGCGAAAAGAGTTTTTCCCCAACCTATTATATACCGGGTGTAAATAGAGTGCGACCATTAAATGAAACCACTTAATCTACCGACCCTACTGAACCACTTTTCCCAAGAGTCATATTTTTCCCCAACCTATTATTTCGTGTCATTTCCGTCTCGGGATTTACGCGATGATATCCGAGAAAAGCCGAATCGTTAACTGATTTTAATCGTATTGTAACTTCATTATCCATCGCTGTAGCCTTCAAAAGCGTCGTGATTGGCCAAAAATGACGTGTGATATCATTTCTATGGATGTCTAAGTTAGACGATAAGGCCCCAGGTCCCTCCCAGCTACAAATCTTAGCTACGCTAATGGCGATAGATGCTGAAGTTAGACAATAAACGGGCTGGTTGTAGTTTAGTACAAACTATAAACGCCCCAATAGCAAACATGTTGTGTAATGATATTTCTTGAAACAAAGAAGGCATTTCGGGACACTGGTGTCCACAGGTGGAGTAGGGTGTAAAGGAAGAGTCACACGACATATAAGAAGAAGTACAAGGATAAATTTTCTTGTACAAAGATGACTAAGTGCAGTGACATTATTTTTTGAGTTACCAGCTAAGGTCCCCGTCACGAGAAGCTATACATTTCAGAACTTCTACCAAGTTACGTAGCGATAATTCAATCAACTCAAATAAACGTGTAATACGAAAGCGATATAAAGCGCTGTCGTCTAATGATTTGTGATATTGGAATGCGTCTCGTAAACATTTGGGCCGCCATTTTGAAGTATGTTCACGCTGACGTTGTCAATGCTGTGATTCGAATTTCGAATGCATCTCCAAATAAAAGGTTGCGAACCCCTGAATGTGTGTTTAGAAAATTTATAGCTTCTCGTGACGGGGACTTTAGTTTAATACATCGTCACATGAATTCCAGATGTGATCACAGTCCACACTCGCACAGCCACGTTTCACCGACGATTATCACGTCCTAGCGTGATGGTGTTAGCCCTAAAACCGTACATCGAGCACAAATATGGACAAGGATTAGTGGTCGAGTACTTACAAAGGTATAATGTAATCAGATGCACTCACCAGCTAGTTTAGCGGTGTCGAGAATCATCTTGTTTCTCTGATCCTGCCGCTCTTGATGCTGGCTCTCCAACAACATCAGCTTATTGAACTTTACTTCGTTAGCGGTCATCTCGTTGGCTATCTTTTCCTCTTCTTTGTTGAAGTTGAAGATCTTCTTGTGAGAGTCGTCGTACTCTTTCTTCTTAGCCTTTGCTGTAGATCCGTAGGTGGCTGAAAGATTTTAAATAAATATTATTGGCCTATTCTGATATTTTGCAACTGTTGCTTTAAGCATTCAGGGATTTTATTCAAATGTAAAATTATTACATATTTTAATCAATATTTAATTTAAAATTTAAATGTTAAAGTGTAGCTAGCAGTGACGAAGGGTCCATATGACATGGTATCCACACTACATATCTTTATTCCGTGCTCTTCGCTTTGTCAAACATTTTCATAAATCTCAATACGACAAATACACTTGGCTGACAGGGAATTTCAAACTGCAAAGTACAAAAAACCATGTTTTCCTTGGTTGCTTTTCTGAGTAAGGCTATTCTTTGCCCGGCTTCCCTTTTTAAAATGTGCACCCTTCGCCACTGGTGTATAATAATAATAATAAGCGTAAATAATAATTATTACTGTGACATTTATTTTGAGTTGAATTTTGTACACCTGATAGAAAATAATGGCACATGTAAATATTTGTTATATCTTGAAAAAAAATAATACCTGTTTAAAAATAATTTACCACTAAGAGATTCGTGTTTTACATTCATACTGATATTGAAACGGTTCCTCACGATTTTAAAAGTCAGATTTCGCCTGACTAGTTTCACTGTATTCGTACAGTTCAGTGTCAAACGGGGGACCGCCGCGTAACCATGTTTGCCTCCGAAGAAACTGTACGAAAATTCAGTGAAACTAGTCAGGCGAAATCTGCGACTATTAAAATCATGAGTAGCCGTTTCAATATCAGTATGTTTATAAAAAAACAAGATTTACTTCTTTTAACTTACAAATTTTTTCCTGCAGTTCTTCCAATGTGCCTTCGAAAAGTTCCTTGATTGCCTTGATCATTTCTTGTTCTTGGGTTTTATTGTGTTCTAGCCTAAGGGAAATAAGTTTTTGATATTTATGTTCATTGAAAGATGAAAGATTTAGAAAAAAACAACTGTGCAAGAGCCCTATTTACGACAATGCAGGTTTTTATCAAATACCTGTATTGTATTAAATTTTGTTGTTCCTAGGAACTGCTTGATTTCACTTGTAGAAAGTGGTTATACATTTTTTTTCAAAATTTTCGGTCTTCGGACGAGTCATATAATATGACAAAATGGCGTGAAATTTACAAGACATCTTTTAACAGTTGCGTGTCATATTTCCTCAAAAAATATTGCAGATATGCATTAAGTTATTTTATTACGTAACAAACTTTGTTTCTAATACAATGATTAAGACGACATTAAAGTCGATTCTGAAGGTTTTAATTTTATACATACTTTGTCTTGGCTTTCTCTTTCTTGGACTCAAAAGCAACAAGGTTCTTCTGCAAAGTTTCAATGGCCTTTATTTTCTCAGTGATCGGTGCCAATTCCTTTTGCAACTCGCCCGATTTCAATTCAGCTTCAGATATGCGAGATTCCGTGTTCACAACATCCAGCTTCTTTTTGTCCAGTTCTTCTTTCCGTTCCGTTAGATGGCCTACTTCTTGAACTAGAATTAAATGTTTTTGATTACAAATACAAACCTCTTTTATCTACTGATAGTTGCTAAGTTTCCTAGGAATCTAGGTTGATGTCCACCAAGAGCTTTTATGAGGTTCATACATTTTGGATTGTCCTATAATTAGAAAGCTGAATTCACACTTAAAATATGCAGATTATCATGTCATTAAATATTTTTGCGAAATTTGTTTAGAATAGAATAGAATAGAATAGAATGACGTTTAGTCCCTACTAATATTATAAATGCGAAAATGTGTATTTTTGTTTGTCAGTCTGTATGTTCCGTTTTCACGTCAAAACGGCTGAACCGATTTTGATGAAAATTGGAATGGAGATAGCTTGAGACCCTGGAAAGGACATAGGCTATAAAGAATGTTCATAAAATAACGCCCAGGCCGAAAACGGGTCAAAGATTGAATAAATGATTTTAACTCGGGAACCACTCAACGGCTGAAATGATTTTGATGAAATTTGGAATGGAGATAGCTTGAGACCCTGGAAAGGACATAGGCTATAAAGGGTTTTCATAAAATAACGCCCAGGCCGAAAACGTGGCAAACATTGAATAAACATAGGAAGAAGGCTAGTAACAAATAAAGGGTTTATCATATGCAATATATTAACTTGGAATAGTACTTAGACCCAAATCTATACTAATAATAAAGTAGTAAAAAGTCGTGTCTGTACATTGAATATTTTCGCGGAATTTTAAATGAAATGGGTTATTGGTACTGTACTGAGGCCGAAACAACAATTTGTAGAATTTTTAAACCAACACATAGGCTATAAGGGGTGTTCATAAAATAACACTCAAGCCGGAAACGGAGCAAAGATTGAATAAACGCTTTTATAACTCGAGAACCCATAAACGGATTTGAATCATTGTAGTCACCTTTGTTAACACACCGACTATAAGGTGTGTTCATAAAATAACGCCCAAGCCGAAAACGGGGCAAATATTGAATAAATGCTTTTATAAGTCGAGAACCACTCCACGGGTTTGCATGCGGTTTTCTTTATTATCACCGTAGTTACCCTGGTCGACACTTAGACTACAAGGGATGTTCATAAAATAACGCCCAAGCCAAAAATGGGGCAAAGATTGAATAAACGATTTTATAACTCGAGAACCACTCCACGGATTTGCATGCGGTTTTCTTTATTATCATCGTAGTTACTCTGGTCAACACATAGACTAGAAGGGATGTTCATAAAATAACGCCCAAGCCGAAGACGGGGCAAAGATTGAATAGACGCCAACGGCAAAGGCTATTTATATAAATCTATGGGAAGTCTGATTCGAATTTATATCCGAAACCCACGCGAATGAAGTCGCGGGCAAAAGCTAGTTAATAATGAACTAATAACTTACTCAACATCTTCATAGTAACACCGTATTCTTTTCTGATCTTCCTAAGTTTATCAAATACATCAGTGTACTTGTCTGCATCAAATATTTCATCAAACCTCTCTTTAACCTTCTTCCCTTCATCCAGGGGCCAGAGGGAGTCTTCTTGGTGGCAGAGAACCACTGAATTGATGATGGCTTTGGATACACCTGAAAATTTAATTTGTTTTGTATTTATCCTGGATGTAATTGTAATTTGTGTTGTGCACAAGATTATACAAACAAAACAAAACAATTTACGAAAATGGTAGATCACAAGAAAAATTAGATTATATCCATCGCTTATGAATACTCTAAATATTATTATTATATTAATATTATTAGAATGTATTACAAACTAGAAAATATCAATTAGAAACTTTTAAGACAAGAATTTGAAAAAATTCTATGGGCCAGGATTCGAACCTGCAATGCCTCCTAGAACATTGAAATTTTCCACCATTTGTACACTGGAAATTTCTTGAAGCAGAAGCAGCAGGCTGTAATCCAGTAGAAATATAAAAAAATTACCAAGTTCCTCATTCATCATAAAGTCCAAGTCAGCACATCTTGATGATAGCTCTTTGGGCTTGCCATTATCATCAAGGATAGAGAGGAAGGAGTCTAATGTTTGAAATTTCGTCTTCTTGTTTGGTAGGGCTTGGACTCTCATGGATCTTGAAATTTCCAATTGTTTGTCTCTTGCATTCACAATCTGTAAGGTAGATGGGTTAAGAAAAACTAGGTGCATCGATTTGTATACATTTTTGGATTGCCATGTTTCAGGCCTGGCGTTTTTGATGTTTCGTAACATGTACTAAGGTGTACTGATAACGACAGGTCGACATGGCAATCGGGGTATGAGGCGAGTCGTGGAGGGAGTGACGACTCCGCACGCACGCACAGCGCCCGCGCCGTCTTAGTCGTAGAGCTGCACGAGTCGGCATCGACCACGTTTATCGATTTCGATCTCGCTCACGTTATTGCTTTCAGTTTTGTATCGAAAATGACTTTGGTTGCCTATTCATCACGTGTTAAAAAAAAAACAATAATCCATTCTCACTCAAGAACGAGAACAAGCCAGAAAAGTATTGGAAAATTGTGACATTGAATGGAAAAATAATTGTTATTAATATCTTGTCAATCAGACACTGCAGAGGGTTGTGTTTTACACCGGCATATCGAAAATACTATGTCCAGAATAAAATCCGAATCAAAATCCGTAGGGTCAGATGAACAATTCCTTTTCAGAACAGATTCCTTAAGTGTTTGTAACAATGTAAAGTTCATTTGATTTTGATGGTAATAAATAAAATGTTTCTTTAAATAAAAGATTTTAGCTTTGTAATAGCTTTTTCATTGTATTTTTATTAATATATTAGGTTGGGGAAAAAGTTTCTTCGCATTATATATGAAAATTCAAAACATTTTTTAATAAAGTTTATTTACATTTAACTAAAGTATGTAGGTGCCATTTTGTTTGATAACTCTCTGCCATCTTGTAGGTAGGGACATGATCCCATTGCTATAGAAATTTTGGGGCTTCTGATCAAAAAACCGCGACAAGTGGTTTTGGCAGTTCTCTCATTATGTTAACCTGACACTGCCTAAAGAATGCTGAAGAGACCGAAACAAGTGGAAATCCGAAGGTGCAAGGTCAGGACTATACGGCCGGATGCATTAATACGTCCCAGCCAAACTCTCTTAATTTTTGCTGAGTGGCTAAAGATGTGTGAGGTCTAGCATTATCATGATGAAAAACCACACCCCTTCTGTTGACTAACTCCGGCCGCTTTCTCTCAACTTCTTGCTTTAATCTCATCAGTTGTTCGCAGTAGAGTTCAGAATCGATGGTCCTGTCTGGCGGTAACAGCTCATAATGAATAATGCCCTTCCAATCCCACCATACACACAGCATTACCTTGTTGCGAGATAACCCGGGTTTCGCCAGCCTGAAGTTTCGCCCACCCTGACCAGCCTTTTACCACAACCTTTTTCACACGTTCTTGTCGTACGTGATCCACTTTTCATCACCAGTTATCAGGTTTTTCAAAAATGGTTCGGTTTCATTACGTCGTAATAAAGAATCACAAATGAGTACACGGTTCATTAAGTTTCTTTCAGTGAGCTCATGAGGCACCCAAATATGAAGCTTTTTTGTGTACCCAGCTTTTTTTTAAATGCGCCAAAACTGTTTTGTGGTCAATGCCCAGTTCTTCAGCTATATCGTAACTACTGATATGACGATCTTGCTCCACTTTTCCATTTTATCCGTAACAGGGCGCCCAGAGCGAGGTGCATCTTTGACATCAAAATTTCCAGATTGAAAAAGCTTAAACCAAATTTGTGCTACTCTCACAGACACTGCACTAGGTCCATAGACATCACAAATTTTCGGGGCTTGCGTTGCATTTTTACCTTTTTTGTAGTAAAATTTTAAAATGTATCAAATTTCTTCATTAGATTCACTCATCTTAACAGTAAGAAAAACAAATGACAATCACACATTTTACATAATTTGAATTTGGAATTATCTTTTTTAAAATTTAAACTTTTTAATAATACCAAAACCAGCCAGATGCAAATGGTATAACCAAAGAGATTTTATTATAAGTTCATACATACCATTTACGAAAAGAGTTTTTCCCCAACCTATTATATACCAGGTGTAAATAGAGTGCAACCATTAAATGAAACCACTTTATCTATCGACCCTACTGAACCACTTTTCCCAAGAGTCATACCCGCGGACATCCTTTTAGTTTAGGAAATAATTGAGTTCCAAACAAAAATGCGTGAAACTTTACGCACCGACATACGGGCGAGTTTAGAGAGAGCGTCGTCGTCTCGTGAAACGACGAATTAGCTAGAGAAGGGGCAGAGGACAGGTTCATTGGACCAGAACCTAGGCTACCAATTCCCGCAAACATCACTACCAAGGTAATAAGCCCTGTGGCTTCAGAAGGATCAGCAGATGAATGGAGGAAAATCGAGGGCTGTCGACAGTCGAAGATGTTTCTCTTGGCTACTGTCTACAAAAAAGTAAGGTATATCCTTAACCTAAGCAGAGTCAACCTAGGTATGTTGGTAGGTATTCTAACTGGCCATTCCAGGCTAAATAGACATCTGTCAATAATGAAGGTACAAGACAATCCCTCCTGCCCACACTGCGGTGAGGAAGAAACTAGCAAGCGCTACTTAGGTGAATGCTTTATATATTCTAGCTTGAGATGGGAGATACTTGGCGATGACCACATCAAGGAAGAAGATTTTAAGCATCTTATGTATTCAGATATACTTAGGTTCATGAAAAGCGGGAGATTTGAGGAGGGAATGTCCCTGGGACATTAGGACGCCATAGCTCCAAACAATTGGAATTGGATGGAATAGCTCCAAGTGGAGAGCCGACCATCCGCCTGAGCCCAGCAGGCGTCCCACCTCAACATCATCATCATCAATGGTTGACTGCAAGCAATGGAACCTTTGCCCACAATAAAAATAATAATCATTCATTCAAACCAGATTGAATGTTCAAAAATTAACCCCTCTCGGTCTAAATAATTCTAGCATGTTACTCAGTACAAATGCACGGAAATATTTTTAAAGCCTACAAAATTGAAGGGTTTCTGTGCTAAAAATATAAGTACTACAAAAAGGCATATCAATACAAGGCTGTTAAAAAAACTCATAGTAATAATCATACTTTGACTTGAATTGACACATTTAACTGAGTTAAGTATTGAACTCAAATCAATCAATCAAAGCCGTTTTATCTGGCTTCGTATAATGTGTCTCCGCACATTAGTTCCGCCAATATCTAGTTTTAAGTGAATAGACTTGCTGGAAGTTTTCAAGTTAAAATTTGGTTAACTTGAGTTCTGAAGCGTTAACCTACAACAAAATATAAACAACATTACTAAGCAAGTACACAATATATACACAGAGGAAAATAAACATTAATAAAACCGTAATATGTTACCTACAATAAATACTGAATATTATTAAAACACTAGTAAGTACCTATACAACACACTATGCTACTTTTATAGTTTTATATTATTTAATTTAATAAACTTACATAACGTGTATACAAAATGACTATATACAAAAGTCAGCAGAAAGCTGAAGTTAGCGGGACGGGGGATTTGCGGAGGGAGAACATCATATAAAGAATACTGTAATCTTTGACACTCAAAGAACATATGATCTACAGTCCCTTCATACAAGCCACATTCACAGAGGGAATGATCCCTCACCCTGATTTTTGCCAGAAAAACGGGAGAACATACATGACCTAGCCGGAGACGACAAACTATGGATGTGGAAATCTTATTAGCATCACGGTATTTAAAGAACCACGGGCGTTGAGGAATATCAGGTTGAATTGCACTTGAAATTGAAATTATTGAACTCCCTCTTTGACAAATGTCATGTTTGACAGGTGACTTTCTTTTATTAGAGCAAACTTCTCTATGGGGCAAACGTCACGTAGAGCCAACCATTTGCACCTAAAACCTTTTAGAATGAAAAGTTTTTTAAATGGGAATAAGTAATTAAATACTTAACCAATGGAGATTATTCTTTCTTCATATTTTTACATCTCAAGTATAAGGTCTTAGCAAACAATTTAAAATGTTGTCAATTCGCCAGCTATGACCTATAATCGTATTTTTTCATATTTTTCGGTTAACCAGTTTCGGAAATAAGGGGGCGCACATGCATTTTTTGGGGTTTTCAAAGATTTCTCGAAATGGGTGCCAGTATTTCGAAAATAAGGGGGGGGCACATGCATTTTTTTCGGGTTTTTCAAAGATTTCTCGAAATGGGTGCCAGTAAGTATATATTTTTACAATCAGCTCTTTAATACCTACAATTTTTTACCCATATTGTATTTTAAAGATTTTTTTTCTCACTTTTGTGTTGGAAATATTTTGAACAATTTCAAATTTCTTAATTTTTTTTCTGTACTGTGTTATGTAGGCAAGTGAATGCTATTTATGTGGAAAATTTCAAGTCTTTATCTTTAATGGTGCGAAAGTTATGGGGCTGTAACATACGGAGGACGGACAACGGAGTCTCACCATAAAGGTTCCTTTTGTACCTCTTAAGTACTACAGAACCCTAAAAAGACAGATCCTTTAGTGCAGAAGCAAGTCAGTAGCTTAAATTAATTGGTACCACTTATATGAACATTTCACTGACAAGCTTCATGAGAACAAACAATTTTCAGCAACCTAAGATTATTTTATTCTATCTCATTTTATTTGTTTTAGTCCACGGCCTAAATATGAGCCTGTTTTTAAAGTTTTAGTTTTTAAGGTTTCCTTTTAGGATCACTTTGTTTTCTGTCTGTCAAGACCTTTTTCTCAAGCCCTGTTAAAAGGGTAATCAAGTTGAAACTAATTTACAAGTAGGTCTAAGAATATCTAAAAATTGCCTATTTATTCAAGAAGTTATAAATTACTAACATAATTAGATCCTTTGGATACATCCATCTATCCATCAGCCCGTGTTCGTCCACTGCTGGACATAGGGCTTTTCCAAATTTCACCACTCATTTCGGTTCCCCGTCCAGGATTTTCACTCGTTTCAAAACGGAACCTAAGTATATTTAAGCCAGGTAACCCTCACCAATATAGAAAACTCGTCTTTATTCCACTCATTGTTAAGATATATAATTTTATTATCATATTACAATAAAATTACGAAATAAAATAGGCAAAAAGGTTCAACATTGACCAAAAAAGCCTCTTGCCAAGTCTCATACCAACCCCGCAGACTTCAACAAGATAAACAAATTGTATGCATTACCAAACAAAACCTGAAAGTCTTGTATTCTTTAATGGCAAAAATCAAATCAGCGACTGCACAAAGAACGCGTAGCATGTCATGGTAAATATAACCTTACCTTCAATTTCACTTGAGCCAGCACCTCGTTGGATCTATTGATCTTCGCATCATGTACAAAACATTCATTGCGGCTGCCCGGTGGCATCTGCCCAGTAATTGCATACCGTAAGCATTCAATGATGGTCGTTTTGCCGCAACCATTTTGGCCCAAGATCAGCGTCAACGGTCTTTCGAAAGAAATGCGTTGTTCGTCGTCATCTTCAGGACCAAAACTCCTTATACCTCTCACGCCGAGAGCCCTTATGCCTGCCATGAGTAGAGCACAGTACTTAAACAGAAAATTTTAGTAAAATCACTTAATTCGCGCCAAACGTAGGAAGAAGAAAAGCGAAGCCAAAATGATCGACCGGCAATGGCTGCCTATCTGTCAAAAAACGCTTTTTTTCGCTTCGCTTGGGATGGGTCTGTTCCGGTTTGGGTCGCATCAACTCTTCACCGTAAACACTGTCTTGGTCACACACAAACAGCGTAGCCGGATCAAAGACATTGTATAAAGAAGTTCTTATACAATGTCTTCTTGCGCTTTTTACCTCGCCTTTTTGACAATGGATCCACTTTCCGCTTTTAACCAACGTGGTTCGGTTCCGAGATTTTTCGAATCTGCTAAAAGAACCCGTTTTTTTCTTACTCATTCATCATGGCGGTTACATAACTACATAAAGACATCCAATATATAAAGGAGGAGCGGTTACACTGATATAGGTGTAAGAGCGCTCTCCTCGACTGCGCTAGTCATTTTTTCTCTATCGCATTAAGTAATTTTGTGCGCGAGTGAACACATGCGCCAATCCCCCGCCACTTTCACCGAGCGCTCTTATTTAGTTGCGTGCGTGACAAGACACTGAAGTATACCTATTTTTTTGTACGAAGAAGGAAACTTAGAGTTCGCGATACTTAGTGGGAAATGCGCTTTTAATTCCTATGGTGCATAAGCCATTTTACATTGTCGCGAACTTCTGAATGGTGCACTGTAAAATAGCTCATGCATCATACATATTTGTATGTGTGCTATCCTGCTGTCAGTGATGAGCGGGCGATTAAACTGAACGCGGCCCAGGAATCAATTTGGAGATAGTTACTGGCAACACTGGACAGACGGACAGCGCTGCCAATCGCGGGAAAATTCCCTGATTTGGGGGAATTTATGGTGAACGCGGGGAGAGCGTGGGTAATGACAAAAATCGGGGAATTTCGGGGAATCCAGACCAATTTTTTCAGTGGGCTAAAACTATTTTACGTCGTGTCGGGTACTACTTTCAACTAAAAAATCACGTTCAGACTTTGCAGATAGAAGTGCTCGATACTACTTAGGCTGAGATTCAGAGTGCATTTTGAGTCAGAACTCAATGTAAACCTGAGATTCAGAGTGTATTTTGAGTCCGAACTAAAGAGGAACTCAATCTTACAAACGTCACTCTAGTTTGAGATCACGTCTCTTTTTGACGTTTGTAAGACTGAGTTCGGACTCAAAATGCACTCTGAATCTCAGCCTTACAAACGTCAAAAAGCCACGTGATCTCATACTAGAGTGACGTTTGTAAGATTGAGTTCCTCTTGAGTTCGGACTCAAAATGCACTCTGAATCTCAGCCTTACATTGAAAGGCAACACTCAAATGCTTGCTCAACTGTCATTTTACTTGAACACGATTTTGTATTTTTGTCTGCTGAACGCATCTGTTTTGTAAATAGTCGATTTCTTAAATTGGTGCTACGGGTGAAATTTTCAGTAAAATTAAGGAAAAGTACTTAAAAAGTGCAGCTACTGTTGAAAAATTTATATAAAACAGTGTTTTTATTACAGAAATATCAATTCGGGGAATTTGAGGGGTATGTCGTTGAGTCAAAAAGAAGCGGGGAATTTACAACACTGACGTGATGACGCTGGGGGCCGGCAGGGAATTGAGAAATTTTAATTGGCATGGCAGCACTGCAGGCAGTCTATGCTTGTGTGGACTTTTTGGCGGGCTTTCAAAAAATAAAGACGTCTTTTTTCAAACAAATTTTCAAAAAGTTGTTTTATAGTCAAAAGCTGTACATATTTCTTTATAAATAGTATAAAAACTTTGTTTAGTGTATACAGTGTTAAACAGAATGAATGACCCTCCTGGGGATGATCCCCCAGGGGGTAAAAAACCACCGGATTATATCGCCACCCATACTGGAATAAAGAGAGGCAGGGAGGAGATTGATGTAGAGGCATCTTCTAATAATTATGCACTTATACCGGATACAAGTATGTATAAACCTTTTATTAAACCGGGTTACAAACGAGTCTTTGCAGAAAACTCGGTAAATACAGAATTTGTGGTATACTTGGAAAGTACCAAAGAGGGAGAAAAGTTGGGCAATAAAAACCCCTCTTTATTAAACACATTACTCCAAAGCGAAATTAAAGGTATACATTTAATACATCGAGTAAATGCTAACAAAATAGCCGTTATATTTACCCAGGCAAATAACGCCAACAACTTCCTAAAAAATGGGGATTTCCAAGAGAAGTACAGCTTCAAGACTTACATTCCAGCAAGAGCAGTTGAGAAAATTGGGGTCCTAAAATATGTTCCAACTACTATTTCAAACGAAGAATTATTTAGAAAATTGCAGGCAGATTCTGAAATAATAAGTGTTAGACGGTTTCAACGCAAGGTCAATGGTGAAATCAAACCATACCAATCTGTGAGCGTGACATTTCTCGCAAATGTCCTACCCAAGTATGTCTACTTAGACTTGTACAGGTTCCAAGTTAATGAGTATGTAGCACCCTTGTTGCAATGCTTCAAGTGTTTCAAGTTTAATCATGGTGCCAAGATTTGCAAAGGTGTTCAGACATGCAGCATCTGCGCATCTGATCATCATTTCTCGAAATGTGACAATAAAGATATTATAAAGTGTGTTAATTGTGGAGGCTCTCACCTAGCAATATCTAGAGATTGTCCCATCAAACAAAAAAAGATTGCAGAAAAGAAAAAAAACTCAAGCAGTTATGCTAATATTTTACAAAATAACTCATTTCCTGCTCTCCCAAAGCCTAGACCACAACCGACTTTAGTACCCGAAATAATTAATAAAACCAAAAAAGGAACGGAACAGTTTAATGAAAAAAATACTCATTTAAATAAAACTAATAAGAAAATTGAACAAATGGAAACTGACAATCAATTAAAAAAAACTGAAACTTTTAATAAAAAACAATTAATTGAAGGAATTTTAAAAAATGATGACATTATAACGAGCTTAATTAAAACCCTTGTTGAGCTGGGCAATTCTACTAATCCCAAACCACTTACAATACAATACAATACAATACAATATAACTTTATTTGCACACCACAAAGAAGGAAACAAAAATAATATAAATTACAATAGCCAAATAACGTAGGTACAATCAGGCGGCCTTATCGCTTATAGCGATCTCTTCCAGACAACCTTTGGGTAGAATCTGGTTTAAAAGGAGATTGATGAATAGGCGGTGCACTAATTTTAAAATAATATTTAAATATACTATACAAAATCTACATTAATAAATTTAAAAAAAAATAATAATGTATTATAGATAAATAACATGAATGAATAAATATATACATACATACATATATTACATAAATAATAAATAAACTTTAAGAGGAATGTAGATAGTTCAGTGGTCAGAGTGAGAGGTAGTGTTCTTTTACCAGTCTCTTAAAGACTGGTAGGGAAGGTGCTCTTCTTATAGATAGAGGAAGATCATTCCACAAACGGACGGCTTGTACTGAAAAGGAATTGTCATAGAAGGACGATGAATGTATTGGGGTAGCCAGGAGTAGATTTTGAGAGGACCGTAAGATACGGTCATGAGTACCATGAAGAAACTGAAAGCGAGCTTTGAGATATGATGGGGTGGCAGGATTATTTAATACAGAATACAAAAGAGACAGAATATGAGAATTGCGACGACGACGAATAGGAAGCCAATTAAGACGCGAACGAAATTCAGAAATGTGATCGAATTTACGAATACCAAAAATGAACCTAATACAGAAATTCTGAAGACGTTCGAGTTTATCAAGTTGGACCTGAGTAAGATCGAGGTAACAAATATCTGCGTAATCGAGAATCGGTAGTAACAAGGAATGTGCAAGCGCAATTTTAGTAGCAGTCGGGAGGAAATTTCGAAGCCTTCTCAGAGCTCCTGCAGCCGCAAAAAGTTTTCTGCTAACTTCATTTATTTGGGGGTCCCATGACAGGCAACTATCTAATAGGAGACTTAAATTTTTTACTTTGTTGCTGTATGGTATTATAGTCCCATCAAATACAATAGTAGGAACTGTTTGCCAGTCAATCCTATCGGTGAACCAAGGACTTCCGATGATAATGACTTGCGTCTTGGAGGGATTGATTTTTAAACCATATTCGTTGCTCCAGACAGATATTTTTGATAGATCGGCATTTGTCGTAGCTATGGCTACTGGAAGATCTTCTAATTTGGCCTGAGTGTAAATTTGGAGATCATCTGCGTAAAGGTGGTAGGACGAAGAAATAAACTGAGATATATTATTAATAAATATAGCGAAGAGAAGAGGAGATAGGACGCCACCTTGAGGAACACCGGCAGTAGTGTCGCACCATTCAGAAAAGGTATCATCAATGCGGATACGTTGCCGGCGCCCCTGTAGATAACTACGAAACCAGTCAATCACCGTTGGAGATATGTTAAGAGAACGTAGCAGACCCAGTAGGATTTCAAAGTCAACTGTATTAAATGCGTTAGAAAAGTCAAGTAGGGTCAGAACTGTGAGTTGTCCATCATCCATTCCTTTGCGTATATCATCAGTAATTTTTAGAAGGGCCGTAGCGGTACTATGACCAGGGCGGAAACCTGACTGATGAGGATTCAGAAGGTTGTTTTTGTTCAAAAAAACACTTAACTGATGATGGACAGCACGTTCAAGGACCTTGGAAAGAAACGAAAGGATAGAAATAGGACGATACTCAGAAAAAGTAGTGGGATTTGCTTTTTTAGCTAAGGGAGTCACTTGAGCATCTTTCCATAAGTTCGGAAAAGATCCTGTGGAGATGGATCGATTGAGGATACAGGTGATGATGGGTAAGAGGATATCAAGGATAGGAACGATCATTTTACGACTAATACAGTCACTTCCTACAGCGTTGGATGAAATGGCATTAATGTGTTTCTTAACATCACAATCGGTGAGTTGACTAAAATTAAAAGAAGGGTAGTCGGGTGTTGGGATTGAAGAAAGATAGTTTAGAGTTTTTATTTTCGTTGCACTGTCAATAGTGGACGAAGAAGAAAAATATTGGTTAAGTGAATTTAAGTTCAAATCTTTCGAAATTGAGTCTTTACGAGATTTACCCACACCCAGAGATTTGAGAAATTTCCAGACTTTGGCTGGATCACCGTTTTCGACGGATTCGTGAATATGGCGTCGTTGAGCGTCTCTACACACCTTGTTGCAGTGATTCCGAATACGTGAGTACCTATCTTTGTTGGGGTCAGTTGGTCGACGTTTGAATCTTGCCTTAGCAAGATTCTTTTTTACCATTAATTGTTTAATGTCCTCGGTGAGCCAAGGAGCAGGAGCATGCTTTATTTTGATGGCTTTAACTGGAGCATGTTTGTCAAATAATTGTGTCAGTAACGAGTTAAAGACACTAATTTGACCATCAACGGAATCAGCATTTAAAACCACGTTCCAGTCAATGTTTTTAGCATCTTCCCTAAGGTTATCCAGATTCATACTACCAAAATTGCGCTGCAGAAGAACTTTTGGCTTAGCCTTGGGGGGACGGACTTTATAGGATAGAAAAACCAAATCATGGTACGAAAAAGCATCAGCATTATACTGCCCATGCTTTGTTACGTGTGCTAAGGATGAAACTATAATAAGGTCAAGAAGAGAAGGCTGACAATTTGGAAAATGGTGCGTAGAACTAGACGGAAGGATGTGTAGATTGTTGGAGTTAATGAGCGATCTGAAGGAAGCTGAACGGTGGTCATTTTTGAGGAGACATGTGTTAAAATCGCCCATCACAATTGTATGACTGTAAGATGGAACTAAGTTCTGAAGAAGACTTTCGAAGGATAAAAAGTAATTGATTTTCATGGAAGGGGGGTAGTAAACTCCAAGAAGAATCTTTGTATGATTTAACGTGACTTCAATAAATAGGTGTTCGCCAGCATCTGTCGGTGGGGGTTGGGCAGACATACTGACTATAGAGAAAGGAATGTGTGATCGCAGGTAAATTGCAACGCCACCGCAATTCCTAGGGACACGGTCATTACGAATAAGATGAAAACCTGGAATTGCGACAGATGTGGAAGGCAAACATGGTTTTAAAAACGACTCTGACACGAGAATAGCGTGGATATTTTTTATATCGAATGTTGTCAGCATATCTGGGTAATGACCCCAGATGCTTTGTGCATTGATATGAACAACATTAAAATTCTTTGAACAATCAGTAAACTGAGAAGACAATGAATCGTGGAGATTCGGGATACTTTGAAAACTACAATCGCTACTACTATCATCAAAAGATGAAGAAGAACAGGACAAGAATTCGTCACTCTGAGAACTATTATTAAATAAATTATATAACATACTTTAATAAGAATAACAATACTATAATATAATAAATACGAAAATAATATATAACCGCGAAAATAAAATGTAAAAATTTCACCTGCCAGTTGTGCGTTTAAAATAAATTTTAAATCGATGATGGGCAGCAGGTTTTAAGCAGTGAAAATAAATCACTGTACACAAAAAATAAAGTTAGAATATAACGCATTAAAAAAAAAAAAAACAAAAAGAACAAACCGTAAAACGGAACGTTATAAAAAACAATTCAAAAGTAAAATGTCAGTGTCAGTTATAGCCAAGCAAGAAACGATTTCAAAAGAAACAAAAACAAGATTACCTACAACAACTACACTACAAGTTAAATAAAAAATTAACTAACAGCCTACCTACTGCCCATTAACAGGAAAAGAAACTCAATTCACAGTAGCTGCTCCTCGTTTCCCTCTTGTTTTCTTCGGGGGTTTCGTTACCATCAGCTTGGAAGAAACAACAGAAACTTCACCTTCTGTTGCAATACTTGTTACATCCGGAAGAGACCGGATCTGATGCCGTTTCCCATCGAGCCCCAATACAAAGACTGATCCCTCCTGCGTCCAGCATTTGGAGACTCCGAAGCGTCGTCGTGCCGCCATAAACACGCCATGCCGGCGCTTCGTGAGAAACTCGGACAGGGTGATCCCGCTGCCTTTGAGCTTAGTTTTACTTCAATTACATTCAACAACATTAAAGAAGTTTTAAAAAAATCCCTTGTCTTTGATGGATAGTAATTTTATTAGAATTTGTCAATTTAATATACAGAGTATAAATAACAAAAAGCCTTTACTGATTGATTTTCTCAATAATCAAAATGTTGATGTCTGCTTATTAAACGAAACTAGACTAAAAGATTCGACTAAAATAAACATCCCTGGTTTTCATTTCATAATCCGAAATGGGAAAAATGGACATCACGGAGTAGGTATTCTCATTAGAGATACTTATAAATTTGATATTATACAAACACCCTTTTATGACTACTTACAAACAGTAGCTATTGCCTTACACACAACTGCAGGTAAACTAACTATATTATGTACATATTGTCCACCACCTCCAACACGTTTAAGGGTTCATAAACTCAGGAATCTTATAAGTACACTTCCAAAGCCAATCTTATTTTCAGGAGACGTTAATGCTCATCATGTTGCATTCGGCTGTCACAGTACTAACACCCGAGGCAGAGATATCTTCAACTTATTAGACGACAGTGATCTATGTCTGTTAAATACTGGATCTTTGACAACTGTAGGCACGGCTACGGCTAGACCATCAAGCATTGATATTTCTTGTGTATCTCCCAATGTTGCTCCACTATGTCATTGGACAGTTCATGACGATCCAATGGGAAGCTATCATTATCCTACTTTTATTAATATCCAAACTACTGTTGAAAAATATACAGTAGGCGATTCCCCAAACGAATTCCTCTACAATAAAGCAGACTGGTTCAAATTCTCATCTGTAACAGAAAAAGCGTTTGATAATTTAGTTTTAAATCCTGATAACCCCTTAAATAGTTATGATCAGTTTTGTGATATACTTAACAATATTAGAGAACAATGTATCCCTAAATATTGTAAAAAAGACAAACTAGTAAAACTACATAAACCTGTTCCCTGGTGGGATGATGACTGTTTAGAAGCAGTAAAAAAAAGTAAAGAAGCCTTAAATGCTTATAGATACTATCCATCAATTACAAATTATATAGAGTATAAGAAATATGATGCACTTAAAAAACGACTACTTAGTGAGAAGAAAAAAGACGGATGGCGTAAACTTTGCGAGTCATTCAATAGATACACACCTATTTCTGTCATATGGAATTACATACGACGATTTAAGAGAGCTTCCATTAATAAGCCACCAAAAAATGATGAATGGATTCCTTCCTTTATAGAAAAGTTTGCACCTGCTTTAGCACCTGAAAAAAATATAGATATTATTAGTTTAAATAACATCTTTGCAAAAAGTGGCACTGAAAAAAGCAAGTTTCTTTGTGAACCATTTACATATAATGAATTTCAAATAACCCTAAATTCCAGAAAAAATACTACTCCTGGACTTGATGACATTCCTTATATGTTAATACAAAGGTTACATAGCAATGCACAAAAGGTTTTATTAGATTTATTTAATTTACTTTGGTCTAGCCAAAGTATTCCCTTGCAATGGAAATCTCAGTGTATTATTCCGATACTTAAACCTGACAAACCAAGCAATGATTACAATTCGTATAGACCCATTTCATTGTCATCTTGCATAGGCAAAATATTTGAAAATATGATTAAAATAAGGCTTGATTATTATGTTGAAACCAATAACATCCTACCTATGCAACAGTTTGGATTCCGTAAAGGAAGGAGTGCATTAGAAAGCTTTTCTACTTTAATATCAGACATTAATAATTCACTACATAGTCACTCTGCTACTGTATGTGCATTCTTGGATGTACAGGGTGCATTCGATAACTTGAATCCTTCCATATTGATTTCAATCTTAGATGATATTGGAGTTCCCGGGAAGCTCTGTAAATGGATTTTTAATTTTTTATATGACAGGAGCATGTATGTTAAATATAATAATATTATTTATGGGCCACACAGCATTTACAAAGGCACAATGCAGGGTGCTACAATATCCCCTTTATTGTATAATATTTATACCAGTCAAATGTCTCAATACATAACTAACAGGAACATAAAGTTTTTACAGTTTGCAGATGATCTTGTAATTTACACTGCACACAAAGATGTAAATATTGCTGTACATAATTTAAATAATGCACTATCTAATGTAAATAATTATTATACTAATAAACTAAAACTAACCATAAGTGCCAATAAAAGTGCAGTGGTAATCTATAGTAAAAGGCCATATCAGTTAAGTAATATGATTATCTATAACAATACTCCATTATCTTTATTGAAAGAAAAGAAATTTTTAGGCATTTATCTTGATGAAAAATTGAATTTCAACACACATATCAATTACCTAATTGGTAATGCATGTAAAGGATTAAACATAATGAGATCCCTAGCAGGGGTTCATTGGGGATCTGATCCTAAAATACTTTCCATGTTATATAAAAGTATTGTGAGAAGTCACTTTGATTATAGTTCAATTGCTTATTGGAATGCTAATTCAAAATTACTTCATAAATTGAATGTTATACAGAATAAGGCTTTAAGAATAATTACTGGAGCCATGTGTTCAACACCTATTTATGCAATGGAATCTGAAGCTTGTATATTACCTTTGATCTTGCGACGACTTCAAATTGCTGAACGATATTCTCTAAAGTTACTCTCCTCTAATAATTCTCTGGTAATTAACAGCCTCCTTCCAAATGCTGCTCTACAATTTAGGGTTGATCAGCCTCATATCTGTAGCTCACAAATATTGGCAGGCCAACTTCCTGGAATGTTGAGAATTATGTTACACATTAAAACACTAGCTAACAACATGTACAAATGTTTTCCATTACCTCTATATAATGTTGAGTTGAATGCACTTATTAATAATAAATATGAAATTTTATCATCTAATGTTGCTAATCAAACTGAGTTCTCTAATTATATGGAGGACAAAAAAAAACAGTATAAAATATTTACAGATGGTTCAAAAACTTTTAACTCTGTTACATCTGCATTTTATGACCCACAACTCAAATTTAAAGTGTGTTGTAAGTTAGACAATGATTGTAGTATATTTACGGCCGAGTGCTATGCTATTTACCAGGCATTACTACATATTACTAAAATAAGTGTTTCTGAAGTATTAATAATAACAGATTCCCAGAGTGTTATATCAGCTTTAAAAAATATGGTGTTTAAATACAATGTTAACTACATAACATATAAAATTAGGCAAATAATATATAATCTAAAAACGAAGGAAATTCATGTAAGTTTCATGTGGGTGCCATCCCATCAAGGCATCACAGGTAATGAAGAAGCGGACAGAGCAGCAAGAGGCTCATACGATGAAGACCACTCCTCATTATTGAAAGTCCCTTACACTGACTATAACCTACAAATAAATAAAGAAATAAAAGAACTGTGGAAGGAATGTTGGACGTCATTAAGCCAAGAAAAGGGTAAATGGTATGCTGAAATACAGAAAAGCCCGCCCGGTATACCATGGTACAACAAAAATAAACAGATAGATAACAGAAATTTTGTTACCACAATAAACCGTATGAGGTTTGGCCACTGCAGAACTCCTTCTCACTTAAAAAGACTTAACATAATACAAGATTCCTCCTGTAATTACTGTGACTTTATAAACGCCGATTTGGATCACATCATCTTTAACTGCCCAAATTTTGGAATTCACAGACTAATACTTGTGTCAGAACTGGAAAAAATCTGTGATGACGGCGATGTTCCTACGCGACTTCAAGACTTATTAGCTGAACCAAAATTCTATATGCCGCTTTTTAATTATATTAAAAACACAGTGGATAAATTGTGAAAAGACAAACGAAATGCTATTTGAAAAATAAACAAACGAATGGCTCAAAAGGACAAGAATCCAGGGCCGTAAAACAATTAACAAAAAAAAAAAAATCTATGCTTGTGTTGTTTGACTTTTTGGCGGGCTTTTGAAACGTAAAGGCGGAATTGTTAAAAGTTTTTTCAGAAAATATTTTTCTGCTGTAAAACTGTAATATTTTAAGTTGATAAGTGTAAATAAAAATTGTACAGTGCATAGAGTTTTTGTAAAAATGAAAGAGCCTACGGGGGCTGAGCCCCCTAGGCAAGATTCTTCTTCAACCCCTACGGGAACAAAGCGTGGTAGAGGTGATGATGCTTATCTTCAAGGTGCTCAGAACTCTCAAGATAATGAAGTTTTCTACAAACCATACAATAAACCAGGTTATAAACGTATTTTCCCTGAGAATCAGGTGAGTACTGAATACATTGTTTATGTCGAAAGTACCAATGAAGGTGAGAGACTAGGGAACAAGAACCCAGACATGATTTGTACCTTATTCAAAAATGAAATTAAGGGCGTGGTGGGTATTAAAAGAGTCAACGCAAATAAATTGGGCATTACGTTTTCACAAAATATTCATGCCAACAATTTTCTGTGCAATGAGAACTTTTTGAAAAAATATAATTACAAGGCGTACATACCAGCTAGGTCAGTGGAAATCATCGGCGTTCTGAGGTTCGTGCCAACGAATATCAGCAACGAGGAGTTATTTAAAAAACTCTCATCTCTGTACGAGATCATAAATATCAGACGTTTTACCCATAAGGTGAATGGCACAATAGTGCCATATGGATCTGTAAGTGTTACCTTTCTATCCCAACAATTACCGGACTTTGTATACCTTGATCTATATAGATTCAAGGTCTTTGAGTATGTTGCTCCACTATTGCAATGTTACAAATGTTTTAAATTCAATCATGGAGCTAAATTTTGCAAATCAACCCAAAAATGTTCAGTGTGTGCCGGAGAACACCATTTCTCTACATGTGATAAGGAGGCAATTATAAAGTGCATCAATTGTCAGGGCCCTCACCTGGCAATTTCTAGAGATTGCCCTATCAAAAAAACTAAAATAGAAGAAAAATATAACAAAAAGAACTATGCTCAAGTAACTGCCTCCTTAAAAAATAATGGAAACCTCCATCCTTCTAATTATAGCACCAATTTTCCAAAGTTGACAATGACAAAAGAAATAAATAAGACAAAAAAAATGTTTGAAAATGATGTAATTAATAAAAACTCTATTCAAACCACTGAGTATGTAAAAGTTCAGACTGTAGACAGACCGTCTACCGTTCAGACAAACAAAAATACAAAAACTGAAATAAAGAAAAATGAAACATTAAACACAAAAGACTTGGCAGAAATAATTTTGAAAAATGAAGATATTATAACAATTTTGGTAAAAACTTTAGTTCAGCTGGGTAATTCAAGTGATGCTGAACCAATAACATTTAATAGCATAAAAGAAGTTCTGAAAAAATCTCTTGTGTTTAACCACGGATAAACAACATATTAGAATATCACAATATAACATTGAAGGCGCATTAAATAAAAAACCCCTACTAATTAATTACCTTATTGATAATGATATAGATATTTGTTTGTTAAATGAGACGTGGCTGAGAGAAACACATATTTTCAAAATTCCTAATTATGACTTTATAAATCAAAATGGAGCAGATGGACGATGTGGAGTAGGTATTTTAATTAAAAGTCAATTTAAATATACAGTTGTTTCAACTCCTTATTACGACTTTATGCAATCTGTAGCTATAATATTATCAACTAATGTTGGTAATTTAACAATATTATGCACTTATAGTCCACCTCCCGATGATAATCATCGTCGACGGTTTCAGGGTAGAAGATTAAAACAAATAATAAATAATTTACCAAAACCATTAATGCTATCAGGTGACCTCAATGCTCATCATATTGCATTTGGATGCCTTACAACAAAGACTAGAGGCAACGATGTCTATAATATTTTAGATGAATCAGACTTATGTATTCTAAACACTGGTACACCGACCACAGTAGGCAGTCCAACAAAAAATCCTTCTGCTATTGATATTGCTTGTGTTAGCCCTTCTGTGGCTCCTCTTTGCGACTGGAGAGTGCATGATGATGCAATGGGTAGCTATCACTATCCAACAATTATTGATATCCACACCTCAGTAGAAAAATATGAAATAGGGAGTCCAACGGAACGTTTTATTTATAATAAGGCTGATTGGTCATTATATACATCTGCAACAGAAAAAATATTAAGTAAGTATACAATAGATTATGCTAACCCTTTAAAAAGTTACAATGAATTTTGCGAAGGTATAAATCAAATTAAAAATATTACTATACCAAAATTAAAAAAAAACACACAATATGTTTTAAAAAAACAAGTCCCCTGGTGGGATAATGAGTGTTCAGATGCCGTTAAAAAAAGCAAAGATGCATTAAATTTCTACAGAAAAGATGCAACAATGGCAAATTATATTAATTATAAAAAACTAGATGCCCTAAAAAAAAAACTGCTCAAAGAAAAGAAAAAAAATGGCTGGACTAAGTTATGCGAATCCTTTAATAGATATACTCCAGTTAGCGTTATATGGAATTATATTAGAAGGTTTAAACGTGTTTCTTTACCTAAAAACCCTAAGAATGATGAATGGATTCCTTCATTCATCGACAAGTATGCTCCATCCTCTCCATCTGAAAAATACATAGACGAAATAGCTTTGAATGAAATTTTTTGTACACAAGGAAATGAAAAATGTGCTTTTCTCTCTAAACCATTTACTATAGAAGAATTTTTAAACGCAATTAAATCTAGAAAAGACACAACACCTGGATTAGACGATATTCCATACAAACTAATTCGAAGTATGCACATAAATGCACAAAAAGTACTCTTAAAAATTTACAATTTGCTATGGGACACAAACTGCATACCAGAATCTTGGAAAACACAATGTATTATACCAATATTAAAACCAGGTAAACTAGCAACCGATTTTAATTCTTATAGACCAATTTCATTATCCTCTTGTGTAGGTAAACTTTTTGAATTTATGCTTAAAACTAGATTAGACCACTATATAGAATGTAACAAAATATTACCAGATCAACAGTTTGGGTTCCGAAAAGGACGAAGTGCAACAGAAAGTTTCACATCTCTTATTACTGACATCAAAAATTCCTTTCATAGTCACTCAGCTACAGTCTGTGTATTTTTAGATGTGCAAGGTGCTTTTGATAATGTTAACCCTTCAATCCTGACCCAGATAATGTCAGAAGTAGGTATACCGGGACATGTCTGTAAATGGGTGTTTAAATTCTTATATGATAGAACCATGTATGTAAAATTTAATAACATCCTACATGGACCTGGACAAGTGTATAAAGGATGCATTCAAGGAGCTACCATTTCTCCATTATTGTATAACTTATACACTTGTCAAATCAATAAATATCTGACTGAGAGAAATATTAAATTCTTACAATTTGCTGATGACTTGTTAATATACACTGTAAATAAAAATGTAAATATAGCAGTAAATAGTCTCAATAAGGCACTTATACAGCTTCATAATTATTATGAAAATAAATTAAAACTAAATATTAGTGCTGACAAAAGTAGTGTAATGATATTTAGCAAGAAATATGATGAAAGCAACTACTCTGTAAAATATTCTAATAATTCTTTACCATGGATGATTGAAAAGAAATTTCTGGGTATTTGGCTGGATCAAAAGTTATCTTTTAATGCTCACATAAACTATATTATTAAAAATGCCAGCAGAGGACTCAATGTGCTGCGATCGCTGGCCGGAGTGCATTGGGGCTCAGACCCAAAAATTTTATCAATGTTATACAAAAGTATAGTGCGTAGTCACTTTGACTATAGCTCACTGGCATACATGAATGCGAGTCTCACATTGCTACACAAATTGGAAGTTATACAAAACAAAGCACTACGAATTATAACTGGAGCGATGTGCTCAACACCCATAAATGTTATGCAATGTGAGACATGCATACCACCACTGCATTTCAGACGCATATACATTGCTGAAAGATTTTGTTTAAAAATGATATCATCAGACAATAGATGTGTTTTAGATAGAGTTCTTCCACAAAAAAATCTTGAAATAAGTAATTTAGGATCCTATGTAAATAGCAATCAACTTTTATCGGGACATGTACCAGAGCTAATTAGAATAATAATTCACTTACAACAATCTCATGCTGCAAATATGTATATAGATAGCATGTGGCCATTATACAAGGTAGATTTCAACAGCCTTGTAAATAAAATAGCTATACTTAGACAAGATATTTATAATCAAAATGATCTACTAAAATTCCTAGATGAAAATCATCTATATTCACTCTATACTGATGGTTCCAAAACCAATAATAATGTTACTTCAGCAGTTCAGCATTCTATGACCCTCAACTTAAGATTACAAAATGTTTCAAAATTGATACTAAATGTAGTATTTTTACAGCTGAATGCTATGCTATCTACAAAGCTCTTCTTCATGTAAATAGTCTAAATATAACTAATATAATAATCTTCTCAGATTCACTATCTGTATTATTAGCATTAGAAAATAATTGTTTTCGATACAATCTCAATTACTTAATATTTAATATTAGAAATTTAATTAATACTTTAAATATGAATGGTACGGCAGTGCAATTTATGTGGGTACCCTCTCATAAGGGTATCACTGGAAATGAAATTGCTGATCAAGCCACCAGAAATCCTTATGATGAAGACCATTCCACAGACCTGAAGATACCATTCACTGACCTACATGTACACTTGTCGCAGAACCTAAAATTATTATGGTGTGAGTACTGGAAAGAAACATGCAAAGAAAAAGGAAAATGGTATTTTAAGATCCAAGGAAACCCGCCCGCCCAACCTTGGTACAATAGAGATAAAGCGGCTAATTGCAGAAAATATATAACTACAATTAACAGAATGAGATTTGGTCACTGCAAAACCCGTACTCACCTGAAAAGACTTAACCTGGCTGAAGATTCGAAATGTATTTATTGTGGACAAGAAGAAGCAGACCTTGAGCATTTGATATTCAAATGTCAACAATTTGGTGTTAACAGATTAGTGTTAGCTTCTAAAATACAAGAAATAGATTGTGATGCACCAAAAGAACTGCAAAAACTATTGTCTGACAAAAGATTTTATCAACCTCTATACAAATACATTTTAAATACTGTAGAAAACCTATAAAAGTGAAAATAAAAATCTGTATAAATGGGAAAAAAAATAATATCAGACTGGCTCAAAAGGACACCGAATCCAGGGCCGTAAAACACATTAAAAAAAAAAAAAATCTATGCTTGTTGTGGCTGGCTTCTTTATTTTTCTCGTTGCTTGTTGTTTTTACTGATAGATAGATACCTACCGTGTTACTAACAACTTTCAAGCGTAATAGTGTGGAATATAACAAAAACATTTTCATGTAAGTATTTGCCTGCATAGTTAACATACAGATTTGGATTATAAAATGCTTCTGTCTGTCACACTTTGTTGACCCTCATCTCTCATCTCATGATATCATGTATAAAATCATCACAATCTCTGGTAAAGCTTTAAAGTTTGCCCACTGACCTACAAAAGGTAGAATCTACTGATTCCGTTAAAAAATATTATTTATAATTAAAATCTATCCCTATTCGCTTCGTAATAATGTCCAAGGTCTGAGTGATTCATATATTCGTATCACGGTGATTGCTATTTATCTATGTAACGTACATGCACCTGCAGTAGTTTCATTATAATAAGTTGTTTAATCCAAGTTCTCATAAAGGAGAAAGTTTGAAGACTAGCAATAGTCATTAAGGGAGAGTCAGTGCAGGACCAAATACCCAATAAAAAAAAAGTAAAATAGCATCTGGTCATGATAAAGAAAGAGGCTTACCAACACTGACGAAGGTGATTGATTTGTAAGGTTGCTTGTAAACAGCTTGTGGTATGCCTATCTCCATACCAACATTTTTTTATAAAATAAATTGATCTCTTGGATTATTCAAAACCTGGTCAAAAATTGTGTTTATTTTGTAAACATAAATCCACAGCAAGTCAGCAAGTACAAAATGATGACTTAAAAGTGATAACAAGTTTCAGTGCCAAAAATGGATTTCACTGCTTAATTAAACAAGTGTATTTGGAAAACCTACAACTTCTCTCTCGCACTAAGGGCAGGTTGTGTAGCTCTGAGTGAGACAACTAATTGCCACGCTTCTTCAAGTGCAAAGTTCAGCTGTTTATTCGTGGGACCCTTAATAAGATTCTCCATGGTGCCAAAGACTTTGATGTATAAATACCAGTTATGGTGTTTGGTATCAAAATTATGCTTACGCTGCGGAACTTTTGTCTTGCTCACTGTCACTTGCAGTAGACTTGTTATCTCACTCTCTTGCATAGGATTTGTGGCACATGGGCCATAACTCAGTGTGCAATTTTTCAGTTTGGTAAGCCATGTCTATACATAGACATCTTTGCATGATACATATTTTTGTACCAACTCTAAAGCTTAATAAGCATACTTATTCTCTGTTGAAATTAAAGATTTTACATTGTATTTTTGCACAATGCTTATAAAGCACTTCTATCTGAGATGTATAAAGTTGTAGATGTTTGTACTATTTTCAACTTTTTCCATATGGTAATAGCTAGGATAACCATAAATTTTATTTCCAAGTACTTATAATTTTTAATTAATATTTTGACTTTTAATTGTTTTTACATTTAAATTGTGTTCTACTAACGTTTCTTAATAACCTCTAAATTTATCAGGGTTTGTTTGTAAGTCAACTTGTATATATCACGCATGATATATTAATAAAAAAAACACAAACTGATAGCAAAAAGTACAAATAAGGTTTAATTTTGTTATTGATTTAATTATAATCATTATTTCATGTTGGTTTGTTTGACCTAGCTCGGAAAAAAGTCCAAATAAAATAGAAGACTGAAGTTTTTTTTATTATCATCTTCGAGACCCTGGTCATCATATACCTATAAGGGATGTTAAAAAAGTAATGCCCAAGCCCAAAACAGGACTGAGATTGAATGAACGTGGGTTAAAGGCTCTCTGTCTTCGCCTTAATCCCAAAGGCTGGTTAATACATTTTAAAAAATTTTGCAGGAAATAAACAAAGCAAAATGGCTTCAACAACGATGATTGAGACAGTGACCATCACCCGACCATTGAAGGTACGTACTTCGAAATAAGTTGAATCTCCATAGCCTTTCTAATCTAATTTTCTAATCTGGACTAAGAGGAAATAACCACTGATACCTACTATTACACAATTATGATTCGACTGATGCTGGCCCCATAGTGGGCCGAAATATATTTCGAAAATTAATATTTTTTTTATTATTAATACAAGTTAAAGGAAGTTAGAAGAAAAGAAAACACATAAGCTATAACGGATGTTCATAAAATAACGCCCAAGCCGAAAACGGGGCAACGTTTGAATAAACTCGGGCAAAGCTGCGGTCAAGGCTAGTTGGCGTAATAAGTGGGTGAGCGCAAATTTCCCAAAAAGATTTTCTACTAGATTTTTTGATAAATAAGTGAAATTCAATCTCATACCTAATAAAAAAGAGTTATCAATCAATCAATCAATCAATCAATAAGCCCTTTATTCTGAACTAAGAGTTGTGATTTTTGAGTTTATTTCTGTATTTATAGGATATCTCTTAGTTCAGTGTGCCTCTTGGCAAAGGCCTCCTCTAACATCTTCCATTGTTTTCTGTCTCGAGCAACTCTTCTCCAGTTAGGACCGGCTGTCAGTTTTAACTCGTCTTCCCATCTTTTTTGTTGCCTTCCTTTGCTCCGTTTGCCATCTCTAGGGTACCAATCTGTGATAATTTTGTTCCATTTATCTTGGGTACATCTTATCATGTGACCTGTCCATCTCCATTTCTGTTGGTCTATTTTGGAGAGCACGTCAACAACTTTAGTTTTTTCTCTTATATGTATACTTCGTACTCTATCCTGTTTTTTGATACCTATCAGACTTCTTTCCATGGATC
This sequence comes from Ypsolopha scabrella, assembly GCA_910592155.1. Lineage (NCBI taxonomy): Eukaryota > Metazoa > Arthropoda > Insecta > Lepidoptera > Ypsolophidae > Ypsolopha > Ypsolopha scabrella. The sequence goes on along the minus strand of OU342975.1, from coordinate 16,538,168 downwards.
TTTGGCAATGTTCGAGCATTTCTCTGTGGTGTTTGGTGAGTGACCACGTTTCGCAACCATATGTGATGCAAGGAAGTATACATGTATTGAACACTTTCCGTTTTACCCCAATACTTAGATGTGTAGACTTCATAACTTCTTTCAATGACCAGTACCTTTTCCATCCATTGGCTATTCGTCTATTTATTTCCTTAGTTGTTTGGTCTTTATGAGAAATGAGCTGGCCTAGGTAAGTGTACTCGTCTACACACTCAAGTGGCTTGTTGTTGATCTTAATTTCCATGTTTACAGAGTTTGTCAGTAGTTTTGTTTTGTCTATATTCATTGTCAGTCCTATTTTTTCGCTTTCTTTGTTTAGATCTTGTATCATTTTCCGTAAAGTTTCTGGGTTTTCTTCAAATAAGACAATATCATCTGCAAACCTGAGGTGGTTAAGTTTTCTTCCATTTATGTTAAGACCAAATTGATCCCAATCAAGTTTTCGGAAAATGTTTTCAAGCACTGCAGAGAATAATTTGGGAGACAGAGGATCTCCCTGTCGGACTCCTCTTTTTATTTCAAAGGCATTGCCTATGTTTCAAGTTGTATTTTTGCTTTGCTGTTACAGTATATGGTTTTGATTGTTTTAATGTATGTTGTGTGTATACCCTGTTTTTCTAGACTTTCCCATATAGCCTCATGGCTGATACTGTCGAAGGCTTTGGTGTAGTCAATGAAAGCCATGTATAGAGTCTTGTTATATTCATTGTATTTCTCAATAACTTGCTTCACGGTGTGTATGTGATCTATTGTAGCATAATTCTTTCTGAAGCCAGCTTGTTCCATTGGTTGGTTTTCATCTAATGTGGTGCTAATTCGTTCTAAGATGATTTTGGAGAATACTTTATAAATATTTGACATCAAGCTTATTGGTCTGTAGTTTCCTATGTCATCTTTTGCGCCTTTCTTATGTATAAGAGTAATGTGGGATGTTTCCCATTGTTCTGGTATGTGTTGAGATATTAAAACTTCATTGAAAATTTTTGTGAGTATAGGGACAAGTTCGCTCAAAGTTCCTCTTAGTATCTCATTTGAGATTTTGTCTGGGCCTGGTGCTTTTTCCATCTTTTGGCTGATTATGGCTTTCTCTACTTCACTCGGTAAGATTTCAGGTTCTTGGTTGGTTTTAGTTACTTTGGTACTTCTGTTTACATGTTCTGGGTGTTTGTAAATATGGTTTGAATAAAGGTTTTGGTAGAATTTAGTTGCTAGTGTGTTTATGTCTTTTCTGTTTGTGATAGTGTCTTGTTTGTTTTTAAGGTTTGGTATCCAATCTTTGGTGTATTCACGTATCTCTTTCAGAGCCTTTCTTGTTCCTCCTGTTGTCAATATGTGCTTTTCTAGAGTTTTTAGTCTTTTAGTTTTACGATCTTTTCTAATGCTTTCTTTGATGTTTTTGCTTAACTCTGTTATCAGTTTGGTGTTTTCTTTTTTGAGGTAGCTAGTTAATATGCGTTTTCTTTCTTCTATAAGTTGGAGTGTCGAGTCGCTTAATTGATATTTTTGCTTTTCAGTTTTCCTGACTTTGTGGCATGTTAGCTGATTTTCTAATTTAGCGTAGGTAATTTTGACATCAATTTTGCTGTTGTCTGATAGCTCCGTAGTTATTGCCACCAAAGACTGAGCGGTGTCCTTATAATTTTCTTCATTTGCATCGTTTGCGTTTGAAGGTTTTATGTGTTTTCTGGGCTTTTTGGGTGGTTCTATTTTAAGTGATGCTCTGACCATACGATGGTTAGTGTTAAAATTTAGTTTTGATTTTGATATCACTGATGTGTTTGTAAATGGTCTTGGAAAGTTGCTTATAATGTAATCTATTTCGTTTTTATATTTTCCATCTGGGGAAATCCAAGTCCACTTATTTGTTTTGTTTTTCTTGAAGATACTGTTCAGGAGAGTCAGATTGTGCTCTAATAAGAAGCTCTAATATTTTTTGATAAATAAGTGAAATTCAATCTCATACCTAATAAAAAAGAGTTATACTTTTTGATTAAATATCAGACCCTAACAAATAGATATCTTAATACTATTATTCTATGCCCTAACAGCATACAATCTTTCCTGATACATATTATGTAAAGGTTTGTTTGTCTATGTGTTGCGAAATTTAATAATTTTGCAACCAATCAAAGGATCCCGAAAGACGATAAATCTTCTTCGGGATAGTTCATAATTTGGCCCAACATATAGACGTCTTTTTTATCCTGAAAAATGTGACAGTTCCATAGAGATGACACGAAATATACTACGTGGGCGGAGCCGCTGACAAAAGGCAAGTTAAAATGATATGTCACACTTACAAAGGTCACTGTTTCTCCATGCAGAACGCCCCCCAGAGCGAGAGGGATGGATTCCGGAAAAAAATGCAAAATTAAGGTTTAAATTAATATAAAATGAACTAAAATAGCTATCAAAATATCCAACTGACAAAATTTAGATATCGTTGAAATGTATCTAATAAAATATCGTTCAGATCTGTATGTCATTCCCATTTGTCATACTATTAAAAAAAGTGTAGAAGAAGACCTCATTTCAATAATTATTTCTATTGAGCGAAAGTAACGCAATCACGTTTCTGTACTGAAGAAAACTAGAAAAAGGTTCCGAAATTTATATACTGATTTATCAAATTAGTGGCTTCATCTGAAAAGCAGGTAAACAACTTCAAAAAGTGCAATATTTATCGAAATAGCCCCTTAATATTAGAAATCTGAAAGTTGGTGTCTTTGTTATGTGGTCATAATAGCTCTGCAAAGTGCAACCCATCATCGGATAGGAATGAAACGTTTGAGGCAAACAAAAATCTCTTTTTTGTGCTGGAAAACAGGGAAAGTTCCTAGGAATGAAAAAATACTTATAAACCACAAGGCGAAGCTACGGTCAAAAGGTAGTTGAACGTATGTTAATAATTCTGTACTGATGCTAGAGATAAAGTGATTTATTATTATTCTTGTTTTCTCACTTTTATTTTATTGTGACATGAAGTCACTTGAGTAAATAATGAATCATTATAATGCCAACACTATAGGTATTCATGTCGCAATTACAATCCACTATTTACCTACATACATCCCGCTGGCATGTACTTGAAGGCCATAACCTATTCTATCTACATACGTATCTAAGTATGCATGCATTCATGACAGCAGATTATTGCAAAGGGTTCTTATTTTATTTACCTACTTTCCCCTTGATCCAATTTACAAAGCCCATACAATCTGTGAAGCCGTACAACTGCGCGGAAGCCCAGTATTAGATTAGCAGAGCTTGTGACCTGTCAGTGGAGTTTTAAACCGTGATGCAGCCGCACGGGAACCTGACAGCTAGCTACCTTTGGCAGCCAGGGGAACTGGCTCGCCGGATGGTAGGCGGAAGGCCGTCCCCCGTCCCGCCAACCCGCGAACTCTGGCCTGCCCCGCAGCAGCCCCTCAGCATTAGCACTCTTCACGTCGCGTACCTTCAAGATGAACCACCGCCGAGACGGGCGGCAACTCTTCCCCCACAGACATACGCTCCAACCACCGTACCAATACAAAGAGAGTCTAGACCGCACGTTTGTACAATCGGAACAAATACCGACCCGCCGCCGACAATACTATCGAAACTCAGGAATTTTGTTAGTAGGAAACGCGAGGAGGATATAGAGATTCCAAGCAGCCATCATCAACCCCCGCCCGGACGCCTCACAGCCGTCCCTAGAGAAACGGAAATCAGCGAAGTAGAGAAACCATCTCATAGAGCGATCGCCAGCATAAAGAAAGCGTTCTCCGGAGCCAAGTATCGTATTGCGCCAGGTTCTGAATCAGTTGGGAGCCCGAAGATCGTGTATGATTTGCCGAAGCCTGGGGACAGGATGGCGACGACTTTTGGAGCTGGCGAGTCGAGACGCTGGTGCAAAATGCCGTCCCGCGCGGATTGTATGAGTAAATTGAGAGCGTTCGGCGGTTGGTGCGCGCGTCCTAAACGCCCTACCCGCAGACAGCCGGAACCTCCGCGCTTGCAGATAACTCAGGTCTGATGAGAATTGATGTGATTCAATACGTGTCTACTGACTATTTGATAAATGGATTTATTGCTCGATTGTTTGAGTGGAATTGTTATTGTGAGTGAGTTGATAAGCTAAGTTGGCTATAAACGAGGAGTGTATAATAATAATGTCGTTGTAATATTATAGAAATGCTAAGTGGGAATGTTCGTGTTTGTCTTGTAGAACGATCGAAGTTTTGTAGCATTTTGGCTAATAAAAGTGTCTCCGTAATCTGTGTTTTGTTGGGGCGGGCGGGCTCGGGACCCGGGGCGTGTGGGTGCGGTGCGGGGCGAGGCGGAGCGCGCGGCGGGCGGGCGGTAGTCCCGCGTCACGCGCCGCCTGGTCCGCCCGCCCAACTGCCGAGGCCTGACCCCGCGATTCCTCCTATACCTCCTTTATTCTAACACCATCCCTTTGATAACTCATCATAAATAACAATTGTGATTTTAAATCGCCGTGCGGTTCTGATTTAGTTCTGGCGTGGTGTAGTATGTATCGTGTATTTTAGAGGTGATTTTACTGTGTAATCACAGCACCGGCGCAACACGATGCGCAAAACTAAAAAATGAGCCGAAAATGATTATGGGAAAAATTAAGTTGTTACTTTCAGGTTCTTGACGTTATCAAGGGCCAATTTATACATTTCTTGTATCGATTACCGAAAATATTCTCAGAAACTATATATCTTTCGATGTTTGAACGATACTGTTATAAAGCTCTCCTTTCATCTAACGGATCCTACAGATAGCGTGAAATTTTGAATACGGAACATGAAGATATAATGTCTCGAATTACTTACGCAATTTCATTTTATGAAATCAATTATTGAAGTAATCGCGATATTTCTAATTTATGACTCAATAAAGGAAAATAATACCCATGAAAAGTCCTACTTGTACTATAGTGTATTATTTTTAGAAACCTATTTATACTATAATATATATAGGAAAATAATACAATACAGAATACACATCCACTGGGAGAAACTGATTTTAGTGATAATGTAATAATGAAATGCAACAAATATCGTTTTAGTTTTAGTTAAACGAAAAGAAAAAGGAATGCTTCGGTGGTTTGGGCATTTAAAGAGGATGAATGAAAGTAGAGTGACGAAAGAAATTAATGCTGCACAAGTGGAAGGTAAAGCTCGATCGGGCCGCCCAAGGCCCAAGAAGGACGTATGCCGACCAAATAAGCGATATACTGAAGAAGGGCAAAGTAAAAGGTACTCGGAATAGAAGAGCTTGTATGACTAGATTGATGGATCTAGAAGAAACAAAAGAGGTATGTCAGGATCGTAGCAGATGGAAATCTGTAGTCTCTGCGTACTCCTCCGGGAGACAGGCATACTCATATACGTATGTATGTATGTATAAACGAATATTTTATTAGTGTTATATCTCGATTGTAAAAATGCAAGCTGCTAATAATGGCCAATTTATCAAAGTATCTGTGGGGATCGGTCGGTACTGATTTTTAATCAATTTACTGATAACGTATGCAGAATTACCATAAAACCTACATTTTTCTCAGTGTAAGATAAAATTAAAACCAACCATTTATCAATAAGCAAAAGCGGTTTCAAAAGTAATGAAAAAAACTAAACAAGATGTTACCTCTCTGTTTCCAAACTACCACGCTGAATATATATCGCACTGGTAGGCTTCGCCCGTGTTGATTTTTAGGGTTCCGTACCTAATATGAAAAATAGGAACCCTTGTAGGATTACTTCGTTGTCAGTCTGTCAAGACCCCATTTCTCGGACCTCATTAGAGATATCAAGTTGAAACTAAAACCTCCTGACGGAAGTCTCAGAAGTAATTTTATAGTAAGTACATACTTAATTGACTTACTTTTGTATCTCATAAAAAATATTTTATAAGTCGTGTGTTCCTATACGAAACTGCCCGTCCCCAGGGAACATAATATAGTCTGTGTCCAAGTGAAGAGTCTAACTATTTACAACAGTAAAAGAGTTTTTATATGTTGTATGTCCCTACGGAACTGCCCGTCCCCAGACTATTTAGTCTATGCAGAGAACATACTATAGTATAGTCTATGTCCAAGTGAAGAGTCTAACTATTTACAACAGTAAAAAAGTTTTTAAAATAGGTTAAGTAGTTCCAAAGATTACCCGCGCGAATTTAATAAATAGTCTTAGTTTTAGGGTTAACGTTAGAGTCATAGTAAATGCTGAAAAAGACACGTTTACATTAGTTTGTTTGCACGTTAGTATCACACTATCACACTAACATTATAAATGCGAAAGTTTGTGTGTGAGGGTGTGTGTGTATGTTTGTTGCTCTTTCACGCTGAAACGGCTGCACGGGTTTGGATGAAATTTAGAATGGATATAGCTTATACCCTAACTCAACATATAGGCTACTTTATCCCGGAAAAAAGCATGTCGTTAAACCGGATAACACGCGGGCAAAAGCTGGTTTTAAATAAGCAACAATCGATGGATCGCCCTCATTATCTTTTTGAGTCTCATAAATTTCTTCGTCTTTTTCGAAGTTTTTTTTCCAGTGATTTAATTTTTGGTTAGTAGGTTTTTGGAATAAAACAAGACTTTACGGCAGGATGGCCTTTTGGTAGTTTTTATGTCGGAACCATACACGTTAAAATCGCTTATATTTGAAATTTCCACTTCATACCTTTCTAAATCATTTTGATCGTCTTCATTATCTTTTTGTGTTTCATAAATTTCTTCGTCTTCGAAGTTCATTTTCCAATGGTCGAAATATATCTCGTAATATTATTTCAATGCGTTTTTTAATTTCTATATATATGATATGAAAAAAATAAAGACACATACGAGATTTTGTCATAAAATGTCCTGTTCCAAATCCCAGCAGGCCCTATTGTCTACCCGCAATATGGTTCTATACTTATCTTAAATTCTGAAATTGAATTCCAATGAGGTCAGCCCGATAGTTTAATAAAGGGGCAGATGCCAGAAAACAGATTTTTGGCAAGCGATCCAGGCGGATTACTGCATAATTTATTATGCCCTCTTTATACACTTTGTTCTTTCCAAAACGGGCTAATAATTTAGCTTGTCTATGTACTGGGCTAAAGTTGTTGGAAAGATCGGGTTAATGGAGTCTTGCATATTTATTAGGATTTTGTGGCCAGTTATATCTTTGTTATTTCATAGGAAATACTCCTCAAAATAATTTTATCTCATATTTTACTAGTATCTAGGAAATTTCATAGGTTTACTTGAACCGTTGTATTCTTTGTGCTATCACGTAGAGTGAAGCAGGATTAATTCTGCCTATGATTGGGATAATCTGATAAGCAGGGGTCTAGAGTCTAGAGCTATCCAACAAGTTACAGACTCCTGATCAGACCTTAGATTAGGACAAATTTTAGACATGTTAGTGGTACACTCATCCTATTAAATTGAACTAGAATTAGCAAACAGTTTAAATCGATTTCTATCCCACTCTAATTTTTTTTATTCCCGGGATCCCCATTGGATTCTGCACCTTATAAAATATATGAAACAGACATGAGACATTTTTATTAATAAATGTGGCTACATTATTGAAGTAGTAAAAATAAATAGGGTTTAAATAACAAGTAAAAATAATCTCAAAAATAAATAAATTAAATTAAAATGTCAAAAATTGTCAGATCAATCGGTCCAGTACAGTAATATCAAAGTTATGCCGACGGACAAACAGCATTCAAGTGAGAGCTAGGTTATAATAACGTCTTCTCTTTTGATCTGGTCTAGTAATACCATGTAAACCGTTCTCTGTGAAAGTATTCTCCTAAAGATTAGTAAAGCATGTTTCTTATAAAATTATGTGGTTCTTTCACTTGTACTGGCATTATGACAATGCTTTCACTTTTGTTACCGCAGTCCGTACTTTCTTGAGATCCAGATTTCTCTTGATTTATTTATAAACGCCATGCTACAGCTTTATTCTCACGACTGTACAGGCAAATAAAAATAAACACCAATAAAAAACAAAACCGCGGGTTTTTTTGCTAATGTGTGTGTCTGTTGTTCGGGGTTTAAATTTAATAATTTCTATATACTTTTTTCGCATTATATCCGTGTTGTCAGATCTGTTTTTTAACTCTTAGCGAATTGTTGGTGTTTGTCCGTGTGACCAAAAAATACTGGATTGATTGAGCTGTCGTCTGGTATTTTTACTATTAGTAAAACTAGATAAGATAAATATGATAAGATAAAGTTTATTTTAGAAACAATATAACTAATGAATGATCAATATTTCTGACTTCCATAATGAACTTAAAACAGAGTTTAATGAACGAAGCTTAACTTTGCCTCAACACCGGAAATCAGCAAACTGAATCAACCGAACCAAATTTATAGAACAAACAATAGTTACAAATAACCAGACTAGAATGGAAGGAATGCTTTGTTTGTTTTTGTTTTGACTAACGAATATCCGTTTTCGATTTACAGAATCTTGTACAGAAACATCCGGAACGAATGGCTACTTGGGATAAGCGGGATATCTCTTTGTTATATGAATCAATTCTTCGTGAACGGCTGTCCAATCTTCCGCCAATTTAGCCAAAAAGATTCGTAATAAACGAAACTATGACATCAAAATAGTTCAGAGTGGGCTCCCAACGGTACAAAAATATTAGGTTTTTTGTTTGCTATATTGGAGAAGTTTTTTCATTGCGTGTCTGTCGCAAAGTGCTGTAGAGATGGCGTCAAATACCTCCCGAATTGGGAAGCTGGACGAAATCGTGTCGCACATGTTGGTATCCGAGGCATACAGTAGTTTCCTTACATATTTTCTTCATTTCACAAAGGCAACTGAGAATAAACTGGTGATGTTGCCGCGTTTGATCAGTGAGCTCTTGAACTTCTGACTGCTCGGAAACCAAACCCTTTGCAGCAAGCTATTTGAGAACATTGCTGAAAGCTGCATTCAAGTTAACGACGAGGTTTTTGTTTGGTTGGTTAGACGCTGCTTTAACAAATGTTTGGTCTGTTAAATGCATCCGTCGTTTGTGGTATCCAACATATAAGCAAGTTTGGCCGTCAGGGACAGCCTTCGTTTTTGTCCAGCCAGGCTCGGTGTGACGCCAACTCGTGTCCTCATTTGGTCCCCGCCCCGCCCCCAAACGCACGTGCGCCTCTGCCCTGACCTACATTCAGAGCAAAGCTGTGCGGAAAGGGTGGCCACACGTTTCAAAGCCCACCTATACAAAAGTGTGATGAAAACGTCAATCAAGCTTTATGAACCCGCTCGCAGGCGACTTCTAATCTCTACGGGTTATAATATCACCTCATTAGGGTCACGAGGGTGAATTCTTTGATGATATGACGAGCGAGCTGTGTTGGTGTGCTGACCCGCTTTTTGCTTCCTGTTTACCTATTTGTGGAGCTTGGGTAAACGAGATTGGACATTTCTTTTTATAGGCGACCCGCCTGTTTTGCTGGCTTTGACAATTTTGAATCAAATCTCCTGCAGGATGAACATCATACTCGGTCGGGTTCTTATTGGAGATGGCTTTTGGACTTCCTGTTAGTCGTTTTCCTTTCTGTTGACGTCATCAATCACCTCTCTATCACAGGCTACTACTTACTCCATCTGGGCGGATTTTTCTTAATGTTGCGTCTGAATTCTGAAACACCATTGACATTGATAAATTGTGTTCTTTTATTCGTGTAGGGTTTTCTCAAATGCTCTACCCTCTCTTTGAGACTGTATGAACAATCTGTCGTAGATTTTTAAATTTTCTGATGCTATACAGGGTTCAATTTTTAAAGCTCTAACGCTCAAATTTGGGTAACCTCATGATAACATAACAGAAAACCCCAAAGCAACAATAAAAAAGACTGCGCCTACGAACCGAGTGCCGCATTCGCTGTTAAAAGTAGAAGAGCAACCAATATTAGTGTATCAGTGATGTGTTAAGTGAGATACGTTGGAGTCGCGTGGTTGCTGAGGTGAGGTTGAGGGCGCATGCAGGCGCGCGCGGCGCCCGCCGGCTCGGGGGGGCTCCCGTCCCTCCCTCGCGCCCTCCCTCCGCCGGTGCTGCCGCCGCCGCCGCAGTTCGCCACTGAACAGGACGAGATGCCAGCCAATCAAATCGCACAGGTGCATTAAAAGAAAACGAAACACTTTTTTATTTATCTGTACTGAGAGTTGGATGCTTGAAATGGGACAGCTCTCTGCTTTGCAACTCTTGTTTTAACATTTATTTTGATGAGGGGAGTAATTGCTAACTTTTAATAAAGATACGGAGGTCCAAATAACTTTTTTTGATTAATCTGTCTCTTCAAATAGCTAACTAGACAAAAGTCAATTTTGTTCAGCCCAGATAAGTCGCAAGCAAGCCATATAACAGTTTGAACTTGTTCTCTCTCTCTAGGCATCTAATGTAGTTTCCAAGGAGAGAGTTTGAATAGGAACAGCCAGTAAGAGTCCCGGTTTGATGACGTCAGCTTCACGTGAATGACGTCAATGCAACTATCGTGCTCTACATCTGCTACCAATGGAAGAATAAGTTGATAACTCTGGTTGCCTTACTTCACTAACTCTTTTAATTTCTATTTCAGACAAAAATTACATTAGGTATTTCTTATCAGACCCAAACATATTATATTACATATATACTTTTTTCTAAAACGATTCTTTAACTTCGTATCATCGTCAGTGTCACAACAAACACTAAACACAATGACACCTATTCTCTGCTGCCATAACCTAAAACTTTTCATTGCAAAATAGGCTTTAACGCAGATGGATAAAAGTTAAATGAGCTTGTATTATTTTAGGTTTTTCAACTCTAAGGTTTGGTGCACGAGAATAGGTCACAGTAGCTCTACATGGCTTAAATTTAATTCAACAACAACTTGCTGAGGTTCATTTCAGGGCTTAAAACCGGCATCAAAAATGTACGATGTTACTGTTAAGTAACTACGTTTACACCTTAAGGGGGTATATTTTACCTCGGTACAAAATGCACATCATAATATTGTTTTCCTTACTTTTGAATAAAAATTGTGCAATAAATGTGTTTTAAAGCAACTTGCGGAAATGGTTGATTAATAATAAGGTCTTCACAAAAAATTACGTGTTTTAATGTGTTACATTTTGTTTGCATTACATTAACAAACTTAAAAGCGTGTTTAAAGTTGTAATGTAATGCAGCTAAAATGTAACGCATAAAATTAAACAATTTTCATGTGATCACCTAACTATTAAGAAGCAGTTTGCGCGAATTGCTATAAAACGCATTTATTGCAAATTTTTTATTCAAAAGTAAGGAAACCAATATTATGATGTGCATTTTGCACCGAGATCCTCCGTTACCACCTTAATGTTACAATGTTCAAATCTTGTATACTCGTGTTCTACCTTGCTGCTTTTGAATCCTAAACACGGCTTCGGTCTGTTGTCTATCATGTATTCTTTATAATACGTCATTACAACTAAATGCGATTGGACTACCCAATAAACCAATTTCTTAACGTGCTATTCAGATTAAGTCCTAGAACTGACTCCAATATATTCCGTCGGAAGTCGCTAGCCGCGCTGCCAACCCATTTGTTATTTGTCGCACTACTGCCTCAATTCCTCTCAATTCCAATATGTCCTAGTCAGTAGTAATCTTATGATTATGCCAGCTTGATGTTTGATTGATGAATGTTAGTCGCAACAGGTTAGTGCTAAATAGTGACAATAATGTCGACGTCTGTCTGAATTCGTATGGCCCAGAATACCATAACGGTACCTAATTGTCGATTTTTTTGAAAGGAATAGACTTTTTTAATGTCATATAAAAGTATAACATATAAAAGTATACATTTTTCTCTCCTTGAAATACAAAAAATGTACCTACATGAAAATATTGAGGAACTGAATAAATAGCTTTGATGACGTAATAGTCATATCATTTAGGCATTACAGGAAATAGGCTATTGCCCACAAGAAAAAAAAGTAATGTCAAAACCGTCGTCTGTTTTTTTTAATTTCAGTAATCCCATCTTCAGGTTTTATCACCAGTTTTTTTTTTTAATTCGTTCTTTACGTTAAGGAACTCTTCCTATTGAGCCTAAACGGTATGACTATTCACATATACGTCATATTCCCATTTCACCAAACTGATATTCAAAAAATAATTTCGTTGTAAAAAATACCACCTGAAAGTTAAAGAACATTATGTATCTTCATGATTTAGCCTATATTTTCCGAAAAAAAAAAAAATACAAAAGGGCGTGTTACAATTTATGGTTGGTTCGAATTACACAAACCGCCCATGTTTTAAATAGTATTCGAGCAGCTCCAGCTCTGCACGCCAGACAAGTACGTGTCGAGGCGGCGGCGGCCTCAACTACTGGCGGTGCCGAACGCCCGTACTAACCTCCTCCGCGATGCACCGTTCGCCCGCGCGCTGCGCACGCTCAATGCAATAGCTGATGTCACAGACTTGTTTACATGTTCATTGGACGAGTTCACAAAGGCCGGCCAGTGTATATTGTGTGTTTCAAATTTGTAAATATCTTTTCCTTTTGTGTTTATATTTTGTTTGTGTATTTACTATTCTACCGCATTAGGTTTAAGTTTCCTGTAATGATAGTGTTAGTATTTTAAGAAATAAATAAATAAATAAATGTAAGGATGAATTAGATTTTGTCCGCGGCTTCGTTCATGTGGAGTTTGTTTTTGTGAACATTTTGAATGCATTGAAGCGTTTTTTACGACCAAAATGCGATTCTGGAGCTCTTATTCAAAACCCGAGTATAAGAGTCATGTTTTCGCATCCAAACAGTATTTATTGTGAGGCCTCTTAAATCTTCAGATCTTGCAGAAAACTGTATCTTCAATTGCTTTGCATTTCCGATCGAAATCTGATTTGAAAATCTAGTAAACAGCGTCTGCGTCGATAAATAGAAGCTGCGTTTCTGATCTACGAGTAAACTGTATTTTGAGTCCTCTATCGATCATTGAGTTAGCTGTGAAGCCGAGCCGTGTTTCTGGCCAAATTAATGGCCAGTATTTTGAAGGCTTCATTTAAATACGTAGAAAAGGTGTCTTTGGCAAGGCCGACTGGCGAGCCACGTTTTTGACTGAGTATACTGAGTCTTCTGCTTTGATCTTATAGTAAACAAAAGTATTCGCTGAGAACGTAGGCCGAGCAGCCTTTCCAACCAAAATGGTAATTTTCAGAATTTTTTTCATTGGAATTGTATAAACGGTGGTACTAATATTGATATAGTAATTCTAGGGACTATTTGTCATTCCCCCGATTGGCTGTTATTTTGCATGTCGGCCACGTATAAGATACTTACATTTATTAAATTGGTAGATAATGAAGATTGAAGAAGATGCAATTCTTCAATCTCAATTATTTGGTCAAATTAATTGCTGAAGGAAAGGAAGAAGCAAAGTTTCATCCTTGCACTACAACTTACACGATTTTTCTTTTATCCGCTCTGCTATTTCTACAATTTTCGCCTTCGATGTTTATTTCACAAACAAAACTAAAATTTGTTCATCCATTTTACAGATTACAACTAAAAAGGAAATCTCAAATCAAATCAATCCATTATTTATTGCCGCAGTTGTATCTAAATCGAAACCTTTAGAATTGTCGATTAGCAGAACAGTTTCGCCTGAAAAGGAATTGAAGAGGGGTCGACCTACTTCCATTTAGTGGAATCTGTAATATCGTTACTAGAGAGTCTTGAATTCCACTGAAAACAGTTGAGTATTTTAAAATTGTTCAGTGAATTTAGATGTAAAAACTGAATTAATATATGTCTAGGGCTATATAAAAATGAGGAAAATCTAACTCTTCAAAGTCTTCCACTAGCGCTCTGTATAGTCGGATTAGTAAGTATACGAAACACAATTTATTCAACAAGTTCACAACTTGTAAAGGCAGTCTAGACAAATCAGTTAGGCGCTCGAGTTGAGAACACAGTTTCTTAGAAAGACGAGGCTATCAAGTTACTTGATTTGCATTTTAAAGACATTACAGTTGACTAAAACGTAGCTAGAAACTTAAAATTTAATTGTTTTCTCTTGTTAAGAGGGCGGGTAAACGCTTTCCTAATAGCGGCTCTTTACGGAAAAGAAATACCCTGAAAGTTGGAATTGATGCCCTGTCCACAAAAGTGCCGGGAGATAAATCAAACATTCGGGTCTCTTTCATTATTCTTGATGATGAATTTCGGAAATAATAATGTCCAAAATCCACAGACATATAATTATTACTAGCAGACCAAACATAAGGATTAAATAGCGTGGCAAGTTTCACGTGTCGACTCTATGCGTTTATTATTAATGTTAGGTCTGCTAGTAATTGTACGTTCTGTGCAAAAAACAGATGATGTTCCTAAAGGTGGATTGGTACTCCTTGACGATAATAACATAATTATTTGATCCTTGAAACTCATAATCAGGTAAGATATCTCAAGTTCCATTTATCTGCGACTACCTGCGCGTTCCCATATCTTCGGATTTCGTCATAAGAATATGAGCCCTCATAGCTTAAAGACTTCTTTGAAACTATAACAATATAATTACATATTTTTTTATCAATCACTGTTTCAACTACGGTTTAACAAAAGGCACTGCGCTCAGTTAACTTTTGTAACCTCCATAATAAAATATTCAGTCAAGTGCAAGACAAAAAAAATTCAACGTTTTATGTAACTGTAAGTATCTTAAATACAATAATTTCTGCAGCGCTCAGTTTACCTATGATAAAAAAACCGATCAAGTGTGACTAGGTAACGGGCCCTGAAGGTTCCGTAGCATTCTTATAAGTTAGTAGACATAAATGAAATTTTAACAAAAGTAACAGTTTGTTTCATACATTTTGTAAGTAGATAAATGTACAAAATGTATGAAATAAAACTCGTAGAAGTTATTGTATTTAAGATAGAACGTCCTGTTTGGCACTGAACCCTAAAAACAACTAAGTATTACAAAAAATATAAAGAAGTAAAAGAATATTCTTTTGGGATATTATATAAATATTCTTATTCTTATCTTTATGGTTATGTAAAGTTATGTATGATAGTTTATTATTTTAATTTTTTAATTTGATATACAACGTATTATTAATGCAATGGTAAATCAAAAGTTAATATGAGATATTTTAAACGTAGAATCCTTGGTAGTTAACTTTTTATGTCTATTTATACAGTAATATAATAATATATTTTTTTTCAATGCTTTTTTCGATTTATTTTGGTCTAGTTTCACCGATTTTCTTTTGTACGATTTATCTCAATATGAAAAATCAGTTTTTGCATACAGCTCATATTGTACGGGGTGGAGGGTGGCACCAATAGCAACCTGAATATGATCGCAACTTAGAATACAAAATTACTATTACCTTGAGTATCGCAAGCAGACTGGACTGCCCATCCGCAAGTCCTTGCTGCGAAACATCGAGTGGGGTGAACATCTCATCACACCACCTTCCCAATATTTATTATTATTTAATTATATAATTTACTTACTAAACAAAGTGAGCCTTTGATGCTTTAATAAATAAATATTCTATTCTATAATATAATATTGACCTAACATACACGTTAAAAATACTCTCCTCGGCGCGACGGCTAGTTTTTTTCTTTGGAATTAATTTTCACGATTAAAACTGTGAAAGTGTACGTCACAATGTTTTATTAGGTCACGATACTTTTAAGCCTCACGGTCATTTTCCGTGGTTCATCAATTTGAGAAGCTTTGAAACTACCCTTACTTGGAGAACGGCGGTTAAGGAAAAATAACCTTTCTTTTGAAGGTCTCTGAAATATACGAATATTAGATTGGATTTGATTGTTTGATTTCTTAGTTCATATAGTAATAAATACTTTTGCTTTGTAAAAGCTTTTTCATTGTTTATAATATAACGTATTCGACTTTATTTCTTTATTTTTTCTTATATTTAAACTTATAATTCATAATAGTACATTACGATACGAGAGCGATGAAACGTTTTCTGACATCACACGAGTCGAGAAAAAGTTTCTCGCACGAGTATCGTATAATATTTTATAGCACAAGTGCGGAAAATGCCGACTTTACGCAAGCGCAGCGTGCGTAAAGCGGTCATTTTACGCACGGTGTGCTATAAAAGTATTTACTTGTTTTATGTTTTTCATTAGATATTACAAGGCTAAGTTGAAAATCAGCGTTTGCGTGTCAGCTAGCCTTATGCCGAGCTGATACACTTTTGTATTATTTTATTTGTATGTTAGCACATTTGTAAACATAAACTATTTTTTTTATTATTTATTCATAATTTTGGTTATAATATGTATTATATTAATAATAGAAAATAAAAAAGTGCAATAAATCGTCGGGAAATAGTTGCGCTCAAGAGTGGAATTGAAGACTTCCTTCAGGCGTGCCTTCTGATTTGGTTACTTGATTCAATGCGTGCCATTTGGTGTGCAGCGGCCTAAAGGGAGGGTGCGCGGGAGATGCTGTACGCACGCGCCGTCTCTACTGGCCCGAACTGTAATGCCTAGCTTAAGTCTGTTTCTAGGGCAGATGAAAAAACTGTACGAAAATCTTCTCAAAAGAAAACGATGCGTATCGCTCGTAGATCTCGCAATACAGTCAATACTCAAACTACAATTTAGAACTATCTTTGAAGGCCTACCCCTCCCACACGGGTGGTCAGAACACTTAAAAATATACTTAATATGCATAACATAATCAAAAATAAATTCCATTTTTTATAAAAAATCCGGACGAGTAAGAATCGGACTCGCCCACCGAGGGTTCCGTTAAAGACTATATTTTTATATATAGTTTTAAGATTTTTTCCTATACTTGTAGTATTACACGGTATTACTTGCCAAATTTCATAGTTCTATTTCAACGGAAAATACCCTATAAATTTAGATTCCCTTGAGAGTGTCGAAATCTACTCTTTTTGCGCCATAAACGGCCGTATGTTTTTTACATTAACTTTTGAAGTTTGATTTTTTCACAGCTTCAAGGGACTGTAGAGTCTGTAGACCTGAGTATATGGTTTTAATTTCAACTCGATACCTCCTCCACGCGTTCCCGAGATAAAGGGTCTTGACAGACAGACAGACGGACGGACGGGTACGGGTGGCCAAATTTTTTTGTAGTTTTTTTTTTAACTTTTACTAATTTGTACGGAACCGTCGGTGGGCGAGGCCGACTCGCACTTGTCCGGTTTTTTCCTTTTGAGGTGCGGAACCCTAAAAAGTGTCTTTAATTTTGACAAAAACAAATCGAAAGTTTCCTATGATTTATGCAAGAATTTTCCTACTCTTTCAGAATGCTTGAAGCGATTTTAATTTCTTTCACCATACTAAAGAAAATTTATAGCTCTACAAAACTATTGTTCAACATTTTTTCTCTGTATGGGGGCATCAATTAATTACGTGAGGCGTTTAGGGGGGAGGGGAACAAGTCGATTCTCACCCAATCTCACGTGGGGGAGAGGGGGGGGGGGGGCCTGGCAAGTATCACGTAATTTTTTTTCCGCATAAAATAGTGCACAATTGCGAGAAAACTGGGTTGAATTGAGCAAAACGTGTTTCTCTATTAAAATATGATTAAATTCTACGCACTAATATATTTATCGCGATTTTGCGAACGCCTTAAAGTAGTCTTAAATAAAAATAATTAAACAAATATATTTTTTAAATAAATCCAACGTAATGAAGCATAGATTAACGTATTTACACTGAAAATATGCATTTTGAACAATCTCACGTGAGATTAGAGGGAGGGGGGAGGGGGTCAATCCAAATCTCACGATATCTCACCAGGGGGGGGGGGGGAGGGTCCAAAAATCGCCAAAATCACCTCACGTAATTAATGGACGACACCCCTATCGCGCGCGTCCTTTCGAAAAGTATAATTTTCTTCTATTTTGCGCTATACGGAGCCGCAACGATCTTCGTCGTAACAGCCACTTTGCAATACGCGCTGATATGAATGTTATTTCAATGGCGTTTCCGTCGATTTTTGTACTAACACATGTCGAATTCTAATTTAGCGTGGGCATGCGCCTTAACGCAAATTACCTGCGTTTCGTGGTCCGGGGTCCAGTACATTTTATTTTATTTATTTATTTCCAGTTAGAAAAACAACATTTTTTTTTACAAGTAATTCAGAACCATGAAACCATGTTTGGTTTGTCTTGGTCCTGGAGTCGACGATACAAAAGAATTAATTATAATCTAGATTCTAGGTAGCAGATAAATGCACTTACAAAAATACTTACATAATAAAAAACAAAAAATGTTTACACTTATAAGTTCAGACAGAAAAACATGTCTTATTAAGATGCATAAAAGGTCTATACTAGCTTGGCAAAGGTTATTGATATTGTATTCTGATTCCCTAATACAAATTGACAAAGTTGTTACACAGTTATCTGGGGGTTTATACAATTACTAATAGCGTAGACATAAGAGCTATTATCGAATACCTTAGCTTCCTAGGATAGTTTGCAAAACTGTGGCTTTGTACTTGTAGTTACTGATTTTAATATACAGGTTGCTCCATATTTGGACGGTGCGCTAATGAATAAATAGTAAATCATTCAGGGGTAAGAGTTAGAAAGTACTTCTTTAATATAAACGAGTGATTTTTTAAATTTATTTTTTGTTTTATTTCGGGGGGTAAGTTATTGATTAGGCGCGGTATTATAAATTTTGAGGTTCTTTTGCCGTAAAAATTGTGGTATGACGTAGTTTTAAGGTTTTTATTTGTAATATTTCGTGTTATAGTGTTATGTTCTACTTTATGTTGTATCTCTGAGCAGAAAATATTGTTCTATAAGTAGATTAAGTTTAATTTTTTCATGAACCGAAAGTATCTTGCAGTATTTGAATATACAGTTTGGATTTTTCATATTTATTCTAATTTTAGATGGCGTAATTAGTTTCAACATTCTTCCTTGAATCCTATGTATTTTTTCTAGGTATGAGGGGAAAGTTCTTCCATAACTGGTTAGGCCATATGAAATAATATTCTCAGCTAAGGCTTTGTGCATTTTTAATAGAATTTGAAATGGAACTCTGTTTTTTATTATATAAAATTTGGCCATAATCGCTCGTAACTTTTTGCAAACTTTTTCGATATGTTTGCTCCAGTTAAACCTGTGGTTCTATAACAAAATGCGCAAAGGTCAATGAACGATCTTCCAGCTGCCCTATAAATAAAGATAACGTAGCTATTTTTAGGGTTCCGTACCTCAAAAGGAAAAAACGGAACCCTTATAGGATCACTTTGTTGTCCGTCTGTCTTTCAAGACCCTTTATCTCGGGAACGCGTGGAGGCATCGAGTTGAAATTAAAACCAATACTCAAGTCTACAGTCCCTTGAAGCTGTGAAAAAACCAGTCTTATACGGCTGTTTATGCCGCAAAAAACGTATATTTAGACACTCTTGAGGGAATCAAAATTTATAGGGTATTTCCCGTTGTCCTAGAACTATGAAATTTGGCAAGTAATACCGTCTAATAAATTGTATAGGAAAAAATCTTAAAACTATATATTCGTAATAAAATCATTTTAAAAATCATCGAGGTTAAGCAACGGTATGCGCGGTCATAATTGCACGGGTGACCAAATCTTATTGTAGATTTTTTTAAACTTTTACTAATTTGTACGGAACCCTGTATGCGCGGTCATAATGCGCGGTCATAATTGCCCGGGTGACCAAATCTTATTGTAGATTTTTTTAAACTTTTACTAATTTGTACGGAACCCTCGGTGGGCGAGTCCGCCTCGCACTTGTCCGGTTTTCTTTTATTTCTATTTTTGGTGTTCTAAATTTTCTCCTGGAGCATGCTTCACATTCAGTGAAATTTCGTTGGTTTAGAAATGGCCGTCCCAGAAGCAAATTGAAATGAAACACGCGCCCCTATTCATCGCACCCAGATTGCTCTGCCATTATATGCAAATGGAAATTGGGTTCGCGGTTTTGATTTTATTTTATAATGTTTGAAAGTTATTTATCGCCTAATATTACTCGCCGTAAAATAAAAAGAAGAAAGACTAGAACTGAATCGTTTTCACCATCACCCGTCAAAAGTAATCATGATAAAGACAGAATAAACAATGCAGAAGTCATAAATGACATGGATAGGGAAAAAGATGAGCAACATTTGATTACATAATGATATGATTACATAACATTGATGTAATCATTAATAAAAATATAGACATTGAATGTGAAATTGACAATTATGAAGAAAAAGATCTGAACTTTTCTAAAGGTACTGAAAATTTTGAGCATCTAAACAATAATGCAAATATAAAGGACATCAATTGCCTAAACACCGTACAAATTCCTAAAAATAATAAAACGCGTAAGCTAGAGAATAATCAGCACAAAGTTAGTACGATAATGAAGGATAAGAATGACATAAACATCATTTTACAACATTTAAATGAAAATGATAGAGAAAGTGAGACGAGAGTATATTAATGTATGTCGTGAATGTAATGTAATGACTGATTGTAATAATTTAAATGGATCCTTCATCTACTAAGCTTGATAAAAATTGACCTCTCATAAACAACTATACACACATTCTCTAAGAAAAGTTTGGCAGAAAACGTGCGAACGTGCGACGTGCATAGTAGCAAAAATGCTTCAACTAAATTAAGACGTTATGTCGTTAACATAAGATGAAATGTCAGTTGTACGCAATCGTCATTCGAATTTGTCACGCCATAGTGGTGACAAAATGCATCTCGGACACTTTTTGAGCGAGACTGTTAGTCTAGTTGCTTATGAGAGGTCAATGTTGGTAAAGGTAAAATATGTGTGTATTATTAGTTTAATAATCGACAACATTTCATTTTAGTTAACCATTTTTTTTTAATATCTATATTGAAAGGCTGCGTAAAAAAGAAGCAATTATTTTTTATTTTTTTTTATTTTACGTTTTTCCTGCATAATTTAATGTTTTCTTATTCAATCATTCTAAAACGATGTAAGTCGCATCTGAGAATTTCAAAAGCCGATGTTCATGCCAATGCCAATCGATTATTAAAAAAAAGCTTGGCATGTTTATGTCTAATGTCATAGGATATGACAGTTGATTTTTTTTAAACAAAATTAACTTAAGGGCAAAGGAAATTGTTTTTAAAATCCTGTGTTTACCATATTTTTAGTTTTTTGAAAATATCTCTTCGCTTAATCACGATTTAATTCTGAAAAAAAAATATGATGCTCAGAAAGCCCATGTCTCGAAATGGTTTTTAGTTTTGGGTAATTCCACGGAAGATGTCGCATCCGTTACATTTTTTCTATATATGTAATAACATGATATAATAATTATTTAACAATGTAAGAACGTTGTATTTAAATAATATTTTTCATGTTACCAATGCATACTAAAATAGGTACCGAATTATCAATACTTTTCTTAATAAAGAATAATAACTGGAGTAACGGGTGCGACAAAAGTGGTCAGTTTTCATGGAATTACCCTTTTTTGCACCTTTGTAATGTTGTCGATTGTAATAACTTTCCTTCACAAGTCCCATTCAAACTTATTACAGTATTTGTTGTGCTTGAAATTGCTATCGCTATGTGCAACTCGTCTTTTTATTGATGCGTCCCCTCCTAACCAAATAAATAAATAAAATAAAAATCACTCATCACACTAATATTATAAATGCGAAAGTTTGTGTGTGTGTGTGCGTGTATGTTTGTTACTCTTTCACGCTGAAACGGCTGGACGGATTTGGATGAAATTTAGAATGGATATAGCTTATACCCTAATTTAACACATAGGCTACTTTTTATCCCGGAAAAAAGCATGTCGCTAAACCGAATAATACACGCGGGCGGAGCCGCGGGCAAAAGCTAGTAAATAATAAACCATCCCCATAAATAACTTGTACGGGGCTCATTGCTGTAGGATTGCTGCTATCTATTAATGGTATTGAAATCATTCATTCTGCTAATTACATAGCTAATTGTTACCATGGGTGGGGGAAGGGGGGGGGCGGCGGTCCCTGACTCCATTTGGAGTCATAATTTTATGAAGCCATCAACAAGTAAACAAATATCTGTTCTCGATTATGCGATCGTAATAAAATGAATTAAGATAGAATGATATAACACTTCATACAACGAGATCACACACAAACCAAATAAACAACACAAATAATGTCTTAAATAAACTGGGTAAAGCATCTTGTTACATCAATGTCACCTATATTTCTGGGTACCTAGCATAGTTACCATATCGAGCTTTGACATCTCGATATGCACCGTCTGTCCCTCTTCAGGTAGATCAACAGAGTGAGACATAGCATTATCGAGCTCGATATGGTTTGCTATGCTAGACTAGCTGGGGGAGCAAGGTGGTTCTCTAGGGGAAGCCTTGCCCCCCTGGCCCCTGCCTAGTTACGCCTATGATCGTTACCCATTACCTAAATTTTATTCCGGAAGGGATGTCCGCTGTATTCCGAATGTCAAACATTCTTACACTCACTTTTCATTTATTAAAGGGACATGCGGAATTTAAAAACTCTATAGCCACAAAATCTTATTTTTTAAGAAAGTAGGTGGTAAAATGTTTTCTATTAGCGTTCAGAAAGTAATAATTATACAGAAACAGTTTGTAAACATTTCAAAAACGCTCCTTAAGGGGATTCGTTGCGGTCTCGGTACAGAAGAAGAAGAAAAACGTTTATTAATATATACAGTACATGAAACGAGACAGTTTAAAAAAAAAACATTACAAGAAACAAAGAAAACACAAATATAAACAATATTTAAACAAATCAAAATAATATACAAATGTTGTCGCATGCACTGTAAAATATTAAACTGGCCCTGGCTCAGTAAATGTTGGAGATTATTCTCCAACGCTGGTTTTCAGCCAGCACCAGAATGCACAACTTATAGGTAATTGTTTTTCCAGTGTTTTTCTCATTCTTAATTATTAAATATGAAATAAGTAAATGTTATTTATGACATATCGCGACGATAGTTTGGTCAATTAGGCTTTTCCAGCAGTGTTGTATTAGTTTGTGCATGACGTGGTAAATATTTCCACAACAACTTTAATTTTAAGTTGGTATGAACATCCGCGCGAACCATTACTCATAAAATGACGCAATTCTGCTAAAAACTCCAATAATCATTAAACAATTGGCGCGAAACAACATAAAAGGCAGTTTTTATACTATTTATAAAAAAAATGAAAAACAATCATACAGGTTGTGCAGTTTGCACCGAGACTGAAACGAACCACCTTAATTCATTTTCAAATTCAAACAGTTTGTTTTGTAAAATACATACATAGAGTATACGTTATACAGGTTCCGGGGCAGGAATCGAATCGGGGATTCCTAATAAATGTGTGGCGCTCCGTTCGCCCCCCCCCCCCCCCCCCCCCCCACCGAACGAGTTACCGCTTCACTAATAATTACAAATACACGTTTAATCACCCATGCTCTAATTCGAAACGGTTTGTTTTGCCATCACACCCTTCCTTATCCTAATGGCCGGAAGGGTACGTGGACGATCATCAGCTTGATAAAATTATAATGAACGGAATCCCTCTTGATGACAGCCGTTTCCGGCGCGATCCGAACAAATTGATTGTCCCTTTTATTAATGGCTTTGTCGCGATTACGGGCTCTCATTTGATTAAAAGGCACCCGGAATTGTTCAGTGTTCCCTTCCGGTCCGTTGCTTTTTGTTTGGACTGGATGCTGGCATTGAAGGGTTAACTTAAGGCGCTTAGGCATGCCACCGTCTAAGTATAAAATGTTATAATCCTTTTCTCTGTTGTTCTTTGTCAAAACTAAAGTTTAAGACATCTATATAGTTCAATACAGGCATTTACAAAGTCACTATCTGGCTTAAATGTAAAATTTTGGCACAGGTACAACTTAAGGCAACAAAACAACTTTGTATGTATGTAAATCTGTCCAGCTTGATATCTTTAAACGAAGTCAATATTCAAAATCTTGGCAAAATGTTGCTTTTTTAATTGTCAGTACCAGATGATAGAGGTCTTTTACTTCGGTGTTTAACGAAAACCAACAGAGATACGGGTTCTCAAATTCTGTACTAAAACGATGGCGTGCCTATGCGCCTTAATAGTTTTGTATAATTAAATTATTGCTAGGAAAGGACACAAATTTCAACTACAGTCGGCCCGGAAAAAAATGCTAGTTTCCCTTGTCAACAAAATCCTATCCCATAAACAGTTGTCTGAAAGGTTCCACGTAAATGTTGCTAGACAGTCAAAGAGAAGGAAGTCTTTATCGCATAATTTTGAACTTTCTCTGTGTTTGAGACAGCCGGGCTGGGGAGAGGCGTGTCCCAGACACCCTCCTGGTGCGTCTAGACTACCACCTTAGGTTAATAAAAACGCGCTGTGAAACCAAGAATGCGCTAAATTAAACGACAGTGGCTATATAAATTAACTTTATTCTGAATCTGAAATATCCCTGCAATCAACGAACGGATCACGTTGAAACCTTTGCGTTGGAGTAGGTAATGGTTCGGGCTAATGATTAGGCCTCTTTATAAACTAGGATATCGGTAAATTTTTACACAAAATAAAATGAAATAGTTTGGCCAAGTGCGAGTGGGATTCGCGCACAGAGGGTTCCGTACCACCCCACAATACGGGTACAGAATCCTAAAAACATTATGGTAAATAACAGCAAAATACATAGCATATATCAAGGCTACAAGAAACAAGCCGCTAAAATGATAGCGCCTGACAAAACATTTGGCTTCGTCTACGTACGGAATCCAAATTTTTATTATTTTTTGTTTTATTAGAGAGTATGTACTACTAACTAAATTTAAAACTTGTATGTATTACCGTCTTTAAATAAGAGCCAAAACAAAATAACGTTAAAATAATGCAACTTTTTCGAGGTTTCCTGTATGGGGACCACCTTTAAATTTTGTTTTTTTTATATTTTATTATTTGTCGTAGTAAAGGCCATAGTAACACGTACTCTGTGAAAATTTCAAATTCCTACCTATAACGGTTTAAGTTGTAGACCCCGGTTACAGACAGACCGACATCGACAGGGGAGGCTTAGAAATAGGGCCCCGTATGGCACCCTTTGGGTACTGAACCCTATAAACAAACGCGCGTCGCCGCGGACAACAATAGTCCTACTATGACATGTTTATGCTACTTCAAACATTTTATATGGGGTTTGAACGTGTTAAATGTCGCTAGGGTTTGGCACCAAAACCGCTAATTAAGGTGACAGAGGATTCGACTCAAGGGTTACTCTTTAGAGCCGGTTGCTAACAGCTGATGGCGCTCCACAGGCGGCGCGGGGGTGCTCCGATCGATCGCCTTCCCCCCCCGCCTGCACGCCGCCCCGCCTCACCCCCATACTTTCTCGCTTTTCTTTCCCTCCGAGGCGCGAGTATTGTTTTGATTCTTACACTCCCCCATAATTTGCGAGCCTCGTGATAGATGACGCGCTGTATGCGGACAGACGCAGCGCAGCTTTGTCTTTGTTGGCAGGAGGACCGTATTTTTCCAACACATTTTCTTTTTGATTTATGAAGAGTTTTCGCCTCGAGGCCCACTCTACATAATTTGGTCTCCACAACCGCATGAAGTGTAGAGGAGGGCTGTGATGTGACCAAACAATTGAACTGAAATTCCAAGCGTGCTAGTTCAGTAATTAAACAGTACACTGTTCTATTTCTATTCGAATCAAACAAAAGATTTAACTGAGCAGGTGTTTCTGCTCAACTTTTAACTTTGTATGCTTACATTACACATTTCTGAATCACTGTTATGTTTTGGAATCTTGAAAAGTTACGTTTTTCTTAGATATTGATAATTATACAATATTAAAAATAAAAAAAATAAATGAGATAAGATAATGTGTAATTTCATGCAAAAAGAGAAATTAAAATTTGCACATTACAAAACATAAAATAAAACTACAAGTTTGATTAAAAGAGGTTAATAAAAAAAAAACGTTAGTCCCCATAGTAGGATTCCCTGGGGGGTACTTACTATATAAATTGTCTCTAGCTATGATTAATAATGTACTAATTTAAATTCTTAATAAAATTAAACTATATTATGATAATTGATAATAATACTGAGTAATATTTAATTATAATTCAAAGCATCCTTCAAATAATATATATTACGTTATTTTTGTTTGTTTATTATTTAAATGGTAAAAGTGTAGTGCCCATGATTGGCCTAAGAATAGTAAAGTTTAGAATATACTTGCTTTTGCTCGCGGCTTCGCTCGCATAGCGGTGTGTTTCAATCAATTTACTTTGTGCGCGTTAGACAAAACGATCATCGAAAGTTTTCGGCTTGGCGATTGTTTTATTAAAGTCTATATGTTGACTGGGCCACTATGATGATAATCAAAAAACCGGACAAGTGCGAGTCGGACTCGCCCACCGAGGGTTCCGTACAAATTTGTAAAAGTTTTAAAATATTTACAAAAAGATTTGGTAGTGACCATATCAATATTAAAAATATTTTATGTTTTAAATAAATAGATTGACTTGACTTGGCAATCGCACAAAATAATCTAATTTAATATAATATGTATTACTTGTGTTTTCATCAGGGCCGTATTTAAAGGTGTGGAGGCCCCTGGGCAAGAACGAAGTTAGTTGTACTCAGTGTTTGAAAACAATTTTGAGTTTTAACATTACTCTTTAAATTATTAAGTTACATTTCTTAAAAAAAGGAAGATAAAACAAAAAAAAATATAGTTCTCATGGACAAAGCCAATACAAATAGAAAAACGACATCGTGGGCCCTAACATATTTATGCAATGTGTACTTAAGTACTGTATTTTTATGTATGGTTAGTTAAAATATGTATACGGCAAGTTATTTATTCGAAAAAACAATTAGTGTATAACATTAAAAACTTGTGGAGGCCCCTCTTGTGTGGAGGCCCCTGGGCTTCAGCCCCGGTTGCCCTCCCCTAAATCAGGCCCTGGTTTTCATACGATGGCCAAGTCAATCTATTTATTTAAAACAGACAAGATTTTTAATATTGATATGGTCATTACAAGATGTTGTTAGGTTAAGACAGAAGGTTCCATAAGTAGGGACTGAACACGGACCTGAAAAATATTTTTTACATCCGTGGGACTGAATAAATGAACCGACTTGGATTTACATGGGTCTCACAACTTTTTACGGTAGAAGAACTAAGTTGCGAGACTTAGTATTTTTACAAGTTTTATTTTTGATGGCATTGTTTTTGTCCTCAAACAATAAACCTCGAAAACAGTATTTTTCAAATAGTTTCGGAAATACGGCAAAATAAACATGTTTCAAATGTGGTCAAATTGTTGTACGTACCTTAGAGTAAAGCAACATACAGTGTGACCCTCGTAATACTGCACATCCGAAAAGGGGTGAAACTAGACCTTACATTATCGATATAAAAATGGAAAAAAAATAGTCTGGCATTTGTTTTTTTTTAGACGAAATTTATTTTTTGATCTACATGACCCTGTTTGAATAAATAATCGTATCTTTTGAAATGCGGAGTGAATCTTGTTGAAACAAAAACAATAATGATCAAGAATAATTGACACACAATATCAATTTATATACATATAATTGTATAATTTATATAAATTTTAATAATACAGTTAATTACAAAACAGGATTTTGTAAGAAAAATTATTGACGTTGGACTCGGAATGACTTGTTTTGTTCACTCACAGCAGGACTTATTTTAAAGATAGAAGGTTCACTATTTTTTTTATTTTACAGGTAATGATATGTTAATTCAAAATAAGCAATAATAAATGTACATAACGGGGAAGTTATCTCGAGAAATTTGGCAGTAACTGAAAAATACGGCACAAAAACTTGATGTTTTTCTTACATAAGTTAATTGATTTTTTAATTAACTGTGTAAATTTATGGCGTTTTTAATAATTTGATATTGTGTGTGAATTACTCTTAATCATTATTGTTTTTGGTTCAACAAGATAAACTCATTATTTAAAAAGATACGATTATTTTTTCAAACAAGGTCTACCAAACGGAGCTCGAAAAAATAATTTCGTCAAAAAAAAAACTAAAAATGTTAAGACTTATTTTTTTCATTTTTTTGTCGATGAAACAAGGTCTAGTTGCACACCTTTTCGGATGTGCACTCTTACGAGGGACACACTGTATAATAAAAATTTAGGTTCCGTACCGGGTATCTGAGGGTGCGAATTGTTTGTCAGATTTACCATTTTGGCGCCTTGATTTTTGTGGTGTTAATGTTGCTATAGCATCTTTATTGTTTTTATGTATGTTTTTAGGGTTCCGGACCGGTACTGTGTGGTGGTGCGGAACCCATTATGCGCAAGACTGACTCGCACTTGAACAAAATTTATTTATTTCTCAATACTGGAACGTCTTTTAAAGATTCTGGGTACCAAGTGTGAACATGCTATCCATTCGACATCGCTTCGATAAACAAAAATGTAGCTCTAATTTCAAAACGGTAGGAGACATGGGTAGCTCGCGAATGATTGATGAAAATGAGCTATATCAAGCCCGAACAATGAATCTATCTTCTTATCACGAGCAAAATAAGTTGCTCTTTTGCTCACTAACGGCTCACGGCTCAAACGGCTCCGAGTAGACACAGGCGCGGATCCAGCCCTCGAAAAAGGTTGTGGGCACGGCCACTGGTCACCCGAAAATCGGCGAAGTGCGACTTGGACTACGGATTCGCTCACGATTGATACGTTGCATTCCTACAAATTTAATCATTTTCTTCTTGTAAGGGGACTTTCTTCAAGATTATAAATTAATGCCTTACTCCGCCTATTCGATTAGTCTAGCTTTTCTTTTATTTTACTCATTTAAAGTATACAATTAGGTAGAGGGATAAAAAATACAAGACAGGAGGAATGAAAAATGTTGGTCTACCTGTCTCATGTCACCTTTTACAGTCTGTTTATCTATTAATTAACCCTAGAACTTTCGAGGAGCCATAAGTTGGGAAAATTTAGAGATTACTATTATCATAAAGACACCACGTCTCAGCGCCATACGTCATCACAGGAAGGATGCACTGGTTGTACCCCTTAACCTTTAAATATGTGACGCAACTTTCCGAATGCTGCCCAACCTAAGCATATTCTTCTGTCAGCCTCGGCGTTGAAGTTGTTTTTACCCGGCTGTATAACCGGACCCAGATAACCATATTTCTGAACAGCTTCGAAGTTGATCTAGTCAACAGTTACTGGCTCTTGGATAATGTGACAGTTGGACATGACCTTAGTCTTATCCAAGTTCATCACAAGCCCATTCATCGGGAAGAGTCGCTTAGGCTGCGCAGAATTTTCTCCAGTTCCTGTAGCGAAATGTGCTTTCCCTTTACGTTTATGCCTTGTCCATTCCAGTCTAGTATTTTAAAGACACAGTTAACAGTTTTAAAACAGTAAACAGTTTTAGAGAAATAACATCTTCTTGTCTCACGCTGCGCTAAACGTGTATCGGTCTTGTTTGTCAACCCTGTACTTGGACGGCCATCATCGTACCGAAGTCATATAGACACTTCAGCATTTCCACGTAACGCCAGTCAACTTGGAATCG
This sequence comes from Ypsolopha scabrella, assembly GCA_910592155.1. NCBI lineage: Eukaryota > Metazoa > Arthropoda > Insecta > Lepidoptera > Ypsolophidae > Ypsolopha > Ypsolopha scabrella. The sequence continues at coordinate 16,508,530 of OU342975.1, read as the reverse complement.
CTGCAAGGACTGCACAATAGACCACGTTTCGATGGAGTCAAAGGCTTTCTCGTAGTCCACAAATGCTAGACATAAGGACTGATTAAACTCCTGTTTTCTGTATAATCTGCCTTAGCGTGTGGATGTGGTCTTTCGAAACCCAGCCTGCTCTGGATGTTGGTGAGACAATTCGTCATAATTCTTGAGAACAACTTGTATTAATTTAATAAAAAGTAATTTTCAGGAGTTTAAACTTATTTTCTGGGAAACTAAGGACTTTAGAAGCTTATTGTAAATATCTTATATAATATCCTATAAAAAGTACTTGCGCGATGACCTTAGGGTTGTGGTCATGCTCACCGTGCCCACAATAGTGGATCAGCGCCTGTTCCGATAAAATTATCAGATAACAAATTATCTTATGAGTTTATAATTTTTTTACGCGTTGTTCTGTTTGGGTTGTGAGTCCTAAGCCTGTCCAACTATGAAGGAAAATCGATATCTTTTCTTTCTCAAAGAAGTACCTAACTACGATATTAATTAAATTAGGTAACCATATTTTTTTTAGATAGCTTCTCGTAACTTTATATTTTTATTCAAAGAACTCGTCACATCAGAAAAAAGAAGGGACACACGTGACGTGACCAATAAGATAAGCTATGTGAGCAAGTGATGAAGTGAGAAAAATGAGCTAAAGTAAGAAAGATAGATACGTATCCGAGAGCAAAAAGATACATGAGTGATTTAATCACTGCAAAGATGCTTTTTGCCCATGTCTAGTAGGAGTTGTCGTTTAGAATTTATCGAGTTTAAGTTATTTGACAAGAATAAATTTAATTTAAGCATTCTTTTTTTTTCTTTCCGTATCGACAAGCACAATAAAGTTAGTCTTGTCAAATAAGCTAGTCGTGTTACACCGAAGTTACACCATTGTTGCTAGATTCTTCAAACGAGGAAGAATAAACTATGGTTTTGCGGGGCCTTTAAGAGGCCTGGGGGGTAATTCCGGAGAATCAATCGAATCGAGATTTCTAGAACTCGATCTAAAAACTTATGGAGTTCGACTGATAAAATGGGTTTTTACGATCGAGAAGGGTAATTAGACAGACTCAGAATATTCTCAGTCTATCGAATTAGCTTTCTCGATCGTGAAAACCCATTTTATCAGTCGAACTCCATAAGTTTTTAGATCGAGTTCTAGAAATCTCGATTCGATTGATTCTCCGGAATTACCCCCGTAGTCGGTGGCTTGAAGTCAGTCGCGCACGGGGTCGCTATGCTTGCTATTTCATTCTAATTCAACTTCGGATTATAGAGCACTGACTGACTGTTATTGGTTGGCCCGAACGTTTATTTCCCCAGCTCGTACGGAACTAACCGAACACGGTGTGAGAGGCAAGACAACATTCATGTTTTGAAAAAACTCGAGAGTGGTTTTGGTGGTTCCTATGATTTTAGGAGAAATATACCAAAAATCGAAATGAAACAAAAATATTTTAGAATAGTATAAAATATACTATGCCGTGAACCTAAAATTATTTGATTTGTTGTATCGCTTCTAGGACATTACGGCACATAAACATTCATCAAAATATGTGTAAAATCCAGGACTTTTATACGCTTGTAACTTTCGTATGTATTTGATTTTGATAAATGTTTTAGGTTCAAGTCATGGATATTGTATGGGATATGTTGAAAAAGAAAAAATCATAAGCAAGTACCTATAAATAAGGATATTATCAGCGAACTGCGCTAGTATGGGAGTTAGGGCGAATAGAGTGCCCTTAAACAAAGTTGTTTCCTTGATTGCAGGTGATAGCGCTAATATGTGGCCTCCTGGTCGTCATCCTGATGGTCCTGGGGCTAGCGTCTGCCGATTGGCTGATGGCTGCCGGCTGGCGGCAGGGCCTCTTCATGCACTGCATCGACCCTGAGGCTCCGACGCCGCTGCCCTTCGACATCACGGCGCAACCGGGCTGTTATGCTGCGCGCCCCGCGCCCTATATCAAGTATGTAGAATTGTGTATAACTATGGCGTTACGTTACCATCATTATTCTGGAATAGCTACAGCCACTCTATTCGATGTTCAAATACCCGCTATTGGTTTGGAATAACTGCTATTGATATTGGAAAATATACTTTTGATATTCGAAAACCTACAATGATATTCAGTTACCTACCTACTATTGATTTGGGTACCTATACCTATAGATCGTTCAACTCACGTAGACACCTATCGAAATCCCTATTGCAACGTTTTAAGGCGACGTTATCCAGAGAAATCTGTCCTGCTCCAACGCTTTCATTTTACACATGTTTATCCTGCTCAGCGGAAGCGAGCCGCTCAGAAAACTCGTGGGTTCGAGGTGTTTTTATTTATTATTTTGGAAATAGAGACATAGGTTTTTGATATAATAGCCGTTTTATATCACATTTTTCACGACTTTTATTTTAGTACAAGTTTTATTGTCCAAAACTTAATATATCTCAAATGAAATGATATTTAAATCATAGTTTAGACATATCTTTGCAATTTAATTGGATCGAGGAAAATGTAAGTAATCGTGTATCGTACAGCCGAAATATTAAGATCAAAGAGTTAATAAATTTTATCATTGCTTTTTATTGGTTTAAAATGAATTTGAAAAGAGACAAAGTTGGGATAACCCCCCCCCCCCCCCCCTTAATACTTATAAGCTTATAACGGCTTGATTGGCGTGTCATCGTGAGATAAATAAATATGGTACTCTTTTGTGGGGTAACGCAGCTGATGCTGAACGTATATTTATATTACAGAAAAGGGCAGTAAGAGCTTTACTCCAATTATCCTCAAGACATAGCTTAAAACAAATATTTAAAGACATTAATATCATGACATTGCCTTCAATTTACACATATGTATCAATTATACATGCCAGGAAAAACTTAGGTGATGTGTTAAAAAACAACGATGTCCATAACTATGAGACTAGAAACAAACATAAAATCATTGTGCCCTTTACTAGATTGGCCAAAGTTTCAAATAGCTTCAATAGTATGAGCTTTAAATTTTATAACAAAGTACCAGAAAGGTTGCACAGCCTTAACGAAAAACCCTTCAAGAGACATATAAAGGCATTCCTATTAAGAACGGCCTATTATTGTATTAACTACTTCCTTATGGATAATAATGCCTTCACAGACTCTTGATAACACATTTGTTAATTTATTTGCAAGTATACCTATGAAAAATTTATTAATTTACTTAATGCTTAGGTCACGGAACATATATCATATCTTATGTCTAACTAATAGGCAGCTAATGTTAATATATCTTGACTATGTATTCGTACAACAATATTTTTAATATTAAGACATTTGATTAATTTATTTATTTTATTCATTATATTAATTTTATTAAGGTGTATTATTGTAAATTTTGACTTGTATAAGTGCGAATTATTTCGCCTATGTACTAAAATAAATGAATCTGAATCTAAATAATCTATACCTACGATTTTTATTAGAAAAACAAAAAAAAAACGCAATAAACACAACCTAAAGTACCTATTTTCAAAAACCGGTCAAGTGCGTGTAGGAACATAGAACATTTTTATTTGTAATATCCATTACACGTCAATAATAACATATTCCATTCAATGTACCTAGTCGGTTCTTAAATACTGTCACTGGCCATTTATTTTAAAAATAGAACACCTATAAAAAAAATGAAATGGTGTTCGCTTTTCAAATATTTTTTGTTTAATAATCTGCCAAATCACAATTACATTCATTCATTTTTTACGATGGAGTGGACTCGCAAAGAGGTCCGAGTAGCAGTAATTGCATTGCATCGTTGCGGCCATCCACCGAAGATGATATTCAACTTGCCTCAAAAATTAAAAATCACTAAGAGGTTCGTGTACCGTACCATCAAGAGGTACAAAGAAACCTATAGTGTCGATGACGAGAAAAGAACTGGCAGACCTCGTTCCGTTAGGACTCCAGGGGTCATCAAAGCAATCAAGGCGCGTATTGCAAGAAATCCCGTCCGCAAGCACAAACTGATGGCTTTGGACATGGGATTAACCAGAAGTACCGTAAAAAAAGTACTCAATGAAGACCTGGGACTACGAGCTTACCGAAAAAAGAGTGGACATCTTCTGAGCGCGCGTCTGATAGCTATGAGAGCCAAAAAATGAAAAGTTTTGCTAAAGCGGTACGCAAGAAACAGACACCGCGATATCCTATTTACAGACGAGAAAATTTTTAATATCGAAGAGAAGTACAACAAACAAAATGACAGGGTGTACGCTACCAGCTCTGCAGCCGCTGGAAATGCCATTCCTAGAGTGCAGCACGGCCATCATCCATCATCAGTCATGATTTGGTTGGGAGTGTCCTACTATGGCCCTACTGAAGTGCATTTTCGTGAAAAAGGTGTTAAAACCAGTGCAAAAGTGTACCAAGACACGGTTTTAGATCGCATAGTAAAAGGTCTGCCCCAGACACTCTTTGGAGGACGGCCATTTGTGTTTCAACAGGACTCCGCACCTGCTCATAAGGCCAAAACAACTCAGGAGTGGTTCGAGCGCCAGAATATCGAGCTAAAAAGGCATCAAGATTGGCCCTCATCTAGCCCTGACCTCAATCCACTGGATTACAAAATTTGGCAGGAATTGGAGGAGAAGGTCTGTTCTAAACCTCACAAAAATTTGAGCAGCCTAAAGTCATCATTGTTTAAAGCAGTGGCCGATATCGACATGAATATGGTCCGTGCTGCTATTGATGATTGGCCGCGAAGATTGAAGGCTTGTGTGAAAAATGGTAGCAATCATTTTGAATACATTTTGTAAGCTAAATAAATTACCCTTTTAAAAAAAAAACTTTTTTTGAATATCATGACTAGTTTTCATTTTATAGCCAATTTTGTTTGTGACAGAATTTAAGCGCCGACTAGGTAAATAAATTAAAATAATAATTTTACACTTTAAAATAAGTAAATGAAAATAAAATATAAAATTGCAATAAAATTCGATTCAATAATAGTATTAGTCTTAAAAATTGTTATGCATAATAATGTCAATTTAAAATAGAACTCGGGCCATGAGGGTACCGTACCATTTAAATGAATGATTTACAAACTTATCAGTATTTACAAAATGTATGAAACCAAACTGCAAAATTAAGTTGGTCGAGTATTCGGGTACGTAACCCTAAACATATATTAAAAATCGGCATTTTCAGTATTAGTTTTTTAAATAGACCGTGTGATAAAAATAGTCTAAAACTGACAACTTTGATGGCCCCCTATTTCTTTATGTCTTGAAATAAAAACGTAAAAGGTAAACAGGTAAAAAATTAAAATTTCGGTTCTGAGAATTTATTTAATTATTAATTCAATTATCAATTTTGGGTCAACATTTTACACAACGTTTTCAAATTTTAGATCTGTAACTCATTCGAGACCCGTGACCTACGGACGGACAGACGGAAAGACAGCAGAGCGACATTAATAGGGCTCCGTTTTGCCTTTTGGGTGCGGAAGCCTAAAATGAGCGCTTTATAATATACCTATGATAAATAACACAGTACAATCTAAATAGTACATAATTCTCGTCTAGTTCTATCAGTATATCAAAGATGCGCTTCCATGCTAACCGCTTAGCACTTCGAGAGCTCTTTAGTGCATTGGAAGCACGTTCTGTGGTCGGCCAGTGCAAGATACATCAAGTTACACTTATTGGATTACGAGAAGTGGGCGGTTAAGATTTAATTCTCTTTGAGATTCCTCTTGGAAATAGGAAAATGTAGACTCTAATGGTTTTACAGCACGTTAGCAGCTGCTTTTAGAGATCTTTAATCTTCACTTGGATGTTGATAACACTTCTGTTACAGTTAAAATGAAATGTACTGGTTCTTGCTTATTTTCTGAGTCGATTCTGAAGGCTTTAATTATAGTTTTGGTGCTGTCAAAACGTAAATTTTTCCAAAGTAATACAGCTTCTGTTGTTAACACTAAAGAACTATTTTGGAATTAAGAAAATTTAGTGTTGACAGCAGTAAAACTAAAATTAAGCTTTTTTGCCTTTTAAAATTAAGCCCATATAAAGCTATAATAGAAATAAGTTTCTATATTTTTAACTTACCGATTTATCCATCGCAAGGAGATAACAAATTAAATGTATATCATTGCGGTATAAAAAATCAGAAAAGTAAATCTGGACGTGAGGAGCTCTGAACTGGGATTCGAACCCGGGACGTCTAGCTTACCGGGCGGTTGCTCTACCAACTGAGCTATATAAGCCCATATAACACACGCCGCCCTGATATAGATAATAGTTATAGGTAAATAAACCACTTATTCAACTTAAAATAACCGAAGTTTTGACAATGACATCTATTTAGGTCTAGGGTGAGTTGAAAACATAATAGCCGCAGAATACAAAAGCCTTTCTCAGCGAATAAATACTTTATCACTAAAACAAGCTAGGATTTGGGGAAAGTGCTGGATAATAAAATACTTGCAAAATAGCGTGTTGCGAATTGTAACGAGACCAGATTGGGCGATTTTAAATTATCCGGTACGACACCGGCGCGGCGACGACGTCACGACTAAGATGGAGGCAAAAGGGTATGAAATTACATGCACGTGTTTTTAGACTAGCCGACACCGGTGACGGTAAGTCTTCATACATTTTGCCTCCATTTCAGCCGTGACATCGCCGATGCCAGTACCGGTGCCGGGTCATTCATCCATCCAACCCAAAGACCATCCCATTATGCCTTTTAAATTTTTTATATTGGCGATCCTCCTGGAAGAAATACCCATACGAGGCAGGCGGGTTGGTAAGAGCGGTGCCGTAAACCACCCTTGGAGATTGATATCCCGCCATCAATCGGTCCCAGGCATGGGGCAAACCCGAAGCTGTTTCACGGACGACGCTCTCTCTAAACTCGCCCGTATGTCGGCGCGTTAGGGTTTACGCATTTTTGTTTGGAACTGAATTATTTCCCAAACTAAGGGTGTCCGCGGGTATGACTCTTGGGAAGAGTGGTTCAGTAGGGTCGGTAGAATATGTGGTTTCATTTAATGGGAGCAGTCTATTTACACCCGGTATATTTTAACATTCTAATTAATTACTACAGTAAAAGCAACAGAGAAAACTGCTTTGTACTAGCATAAGCACTTTTGTTCTACACCGGATGTGTTCTTTCTAAACTAAAACATGTGTTGTGTTTGTGCAGGGCCGCGGCAGGTCTCTGCGTGGCGACGCTGTTCGCGGACGTATGCGGCGCCCTGCTGACGGGGCTCGGGCTGCGCTCCGCCGACCACCGCACCAAGTTCCGCTACTACCGGTTCGCTGTGCTCGCCATGGCGCTCGCACGTGAGTCTCCCATGCCTCCTCGCTCTCCACCATCTAGATAATTCTTCTCTGGCTAGCCATAATGTGCGTATGCAACAGGGTCTCCAGATAGAGTTTTTGAAATTTCCCCAATACGTGGGACGCACTATAAGTTTCCGGAATGAATATGAAAAAATACTATTAAAGGTACAAAATTAATTTATTGTTTTTCAAAATAATCTCCCTTGGCGTCTATGCACTTTTTCGATCGATCAAACCAGTTTTGAAAACTTTTGTGCCACTCCCCTGTGGTGACCTCTGAAACGTGTTTTTCATACTCCTCGACAGCCTCTTCTGGTGATGAAAATCGTTGACCGCGTAATTGGTTCTTAATTTTTGGGAACAGAAAAAAGTCACAAGGTGCCAGGTCGGGACTGTATGCAGGATGACTCATGAGTTCTACATTTTTCGTCTTCAAAAAGTCGTTTGTCTGTCTGGCCGTGTGAGAACTAGCATTGTCGTGGTGCAGGATGATACGGCGTTTACGGTTATTTTTACGGAGTTCGTCAATAACTTCCGGCAAACAAATGGTCGTGTACCAGTCACTATTCACGGTACGACGATTCTCTAAAGCAACAGTAGCCACGTGTCCAGTTTTATTAAAAAAAGAAGCAATCATCCGCTTATATGCACTTTTCACGCGCGCCACTTTGGTTGGTTTCGGCTCATCTTGAAAGACCCATACGCTCGATTGCTGCTTTGTTTTGGGATCGTAGCAATAAATCCATGTTTCGTCACCTGTTACTATGTCCCACACCAAATTTGACGCACCTTCGTTGAATCTGGTAAGCATGGCACTGCACCAAGTGACGCGGTCCGTTTTTTGAGCCTCGGTCAAGTTGTGTGGGATCCACCGCGAGCACAGCTATCTCACACCCAAATGTTTATGTAGGATTGATTGTATTTGACTCATGCCTATTTCTAAGGATGCGCGAATTTCATGGTAGGTCACATGCCTGTCTGTTTCAATCATACAGCGCACAGCATCGATGTTTTTGTTGGTCACAGCGGTGGACGGCCGACCATCGCGAGATTCGTCACTGAAATTGATACGACCACGCTTGAATTCTGCAAACCAGCTATAAACAGTCGTCTTGCATGGTGCTTCATTGCCAAAAGCTGTTTCAAGCCGAGCGATGCTCTGTTGAGCTGTCAAATTACACTTAAAATCGTAGAAAATCATACTACGAAAATTTTCCCGAGTTAAATCCATGTTGATGCAGACACACAATTTTTTAAATGGCGCCACAAGGTAAAAACAAAAGACAGTCAGATGAAACAAACTGCATTCTACAGCCAACGAGTTCTATTTTCAAATGTTGCAATAAATTTTTAAATATTGTTTATGTAAGTGGCCAGTTCCGGAAACTTTTAGTGTTACCTATGTAGCGACAAATAAAAAAACCCAAAAAGATACAATTTCAGCAACTTTTCCCCAAATATCTTAAAACTATCTATTCCTTAATAACATTAACATTAATTTAATTTTGTATTGTTTATAATTATATTGAAATACCATAACATACATACCTATATAATACTCATCTATAATCGAGAGCAAGAAAGGCCTAACATTTCCAGAAATAATTGATTTTTAATTGTGTCTGGAAATGTTAGGCTTTTCTTGCTCTCAGTGCCTCAATTTATACAATCATTAAAATATAAAAGGTCTGGTGAGGCCGTCAGTCCTAGCAATGGATTTTAACCACATTTATTCATTTCGAAATTTTCTTCCCCATAAATTTCCCCTAGACAGTAGTGTGAGCGGACATAGTGGAAATAACAGTATTTTCCCTATTTCCTAAATACCCATTAAAATTTTCTTCCCCAAACTTTTTGTCTTCCAAAATTTCCCCAGAACTCAAATTTTTCCCCAAAATTACGAAAAATACCCCTATTCTGGAGACCCTGAAATGCAATGTTCAAGAAATGTCGATCGCCCATTAACACTCTCAGCTTTTATTATCGCTGGAACAATAATAAAACAAGAGATCGCAATCCAAACAAGACTTCTTCGAAACACCTAAAACCTTCCATCCATCCATCAGCCGGTGTTCGTTCACTGCCTTTCCGACATATCGCCACTCTTGGCGGTCCTTCGGATCCAGCCGCCACCCGCAACGTCCTTCGGTCCAGCAGGCACGAGGTCGGCGAACGCTACGCTTTGCTCTAAAGTCGGATTTTTAATAAGCTGGAGTAAACTGACAGTTCGTGATAGTGGGAAATGCGCTTTGAATTCCTATGGTGCATGAGCTATTTCACATTGTGTCGAACTATTTGAATGTTGCGATAGTTGCATTGTAAAATGGCTCATGCAACATACGAGTAAAAAGTGTATTTCACACTATCACGAACTGTCAGTTTACTGCAGCTAATTAAAAATCCGACTACGTGGTCTACAAAACCTTATGCCCCTGTAATATTGAACATCACATATCTTTATTCTTATATACGTATTTCTTTCTGTTTCAGTGATGTGCATTTTAATAGCGCTGGTAATCTATCCGGTCTGTTTCGCCGCAGAGCTTAATCTTGGTAAGTTAATCCTATAGATGCACCCTACTAGCTTTTTGATAATCCTCTTTATTACTAAGTCAATAAGAATCATGCTATGCGCCTAAAAGTTGTGGTGGGATTACATACGCCACAACAATGTGTTCTGTGGTGGGATACATGCTCATACATGTTGTCAAATTGTTGTATTGCAACCCATCGTGTAAAAGGTATTGTTTTACATTATTTGTTAAGTTGAGAAAACTATTATGTAGGAAACAGTCTTTGTGGGAAACTATGTCACATGAATGCTCTACAATAACTACGTTAAATGAAAATGAGAGCTTGAGAAACTGCTGCAGTTTCCTACAATTTCTATGCAATATCTAGTGTAAAAGTCACAGAACATTGAAGACGACATACCTTCTTTTGAGAAGTCCTATCTCTCGTTTGGGTTTGAGATTACACTTGGGATCCTGAAGATTGTTGGTTTGTCTTTAGTAACTGATTTAATACTGATGTTTTTTCAGCATTGACGGGACGACTGGATGGGTGGATGGATAGATACTCTCTGGCCACGCATAGATTCGTATCTTGGCATTTAGCTTTAAATATGTCGCCGTAGGAAGGCAAAAACTGCCTTTTCGCGAACAGCCGAATTATGGCGTTAACACAGTCCCATTACGCGATGATATGAAATTATTTTTTGTTAAAACTAAGGGGTTTGCCTCGCTCCGCTTCACTTTGCTCGGCTCTCCAAATTTAATTACATGTAAACCTAACACGCTCCTCCTCGCTTCGCTCGTTGTCGCACCTATTTTTGAATTTCATTATGAAACTTTCGTAATTGTTTTAATCTCGCCTTGACAACTGTACCTTGGGACATGAAATTTGGGCTAGGTTTCTTGTTTGACGTACTCGAGACATATGCTAGGAAGGGAATTTGGAAAATGTTCATGGTTTACATACATATACTCACGCCTGTCTCCCAGAGAGGTAGGCAGAGACTACAGATTTCCATCAGCTCAGCTCTTTCATGGAATCTGACTAGTAATTAATACATTATTTATTAGGTTTTACAGAGGCTTTAAAAATTGGTACCTAGTAAAAACCGGCGCAGACAAATATGTAAACATTTACATTAAAATAATTATTTTCGTGACACAAGTATATGTAATATGGCTTCTGCAGGCCTAACATGGTTGCCACTTTAACACCATTTGACCGTAAATAGATGGAATTTACCGTCAAATCATGTTTAAAATGGTATTAAATGGCACCATGTTAGGCCTGATGGATCACAGTGGAAACTACTTTGGAAGCCAGGTTCAACTTTTGTCCTAAATGTTTTTACTCAATAAATTTTATGTTTGTGTAATAATGTGCAGGCAACAGATCGGTGTGGGAGTTCGGATGGGCGTACGGCGTGGGCTGGGGCGCCGCCATCTTCCTGTTCGGAGCCGTCGTGCTGCTGCTCTGTGACAAGGAGAGCGAGGAGCTCTACTACAAGGAGCGGAAAGTGAGACGCTACTCTATTAATGCTTGTTTTAGGTCTACAGTTCCGCGTTCACTGTGATCTATGCGCTGGCTTCGATCTTTGCACACACAGACCAAGGATAACGCACGTTATGATTGTTTGTCAGAACCAAGCAGTATTTTTATTCACCGTTCACCGTAAAAGTACACTTATACTATGCACATAGGTTTGGAACCCGGGCCTTATTGCCTAACTTCGACATCTAACGCAAACGCCTTCAAACGCGCCGTGTTTGGCTAGAAATCACACATCATTTTTGGCCAATCACGGCGCTTTTGAAGGTTATAGCGATGGATATTGAAATTAGACAAGAGGGCTTGGTCCCAAAAGATTATAAACTCCGGAATCCTAATAACATAGCTACCGCTGCTGTTAATGTATACCGCTGCTGTTAATTTATACCGCTACTGTTAACGTATACCGCTGCCGTTAATGTATACCGCTACTGTTAATGTAGACCGCTGCTGTTAATGTATACCGCTGCTGTTAACGTATACCGCTTGTGTTAATGTATACCGCTGTTGTATTATTGTAATGTAGTATGAGTCCGTTGCAGGTGGTGACAGCGGAGCCGGTGGGGCGCCCCTAGGGTCGCGGACGCCTGCCCGACCTGGTGCCGTGAGCACCGCGCGTTGCTCGCTAGCGCCCCCCGCCCGACTCCCAGAGCCACCTGGATCTAACTGTGGCCCACACGGGGCTGGCAGGCCGCTAGGCGCCATGCACACACCGCAAGAGAGGTTCGTCTGACCATTTGAGTTACGGTTTCTCCTCATGTGAGGAAGAGCGTTTTCCCTAATTTGCGTTCTTGGTGACTGTGGTGCCCTTTTAAGAAAAATGATAATCCTTTAATGAAAACAAATGTTACAAATAGTGGTTCCTGGCTCACAAGCTAGAATACTCTGTCCAATGAGTAGCCAGGCTTCTTTTGTTACATTAGGAAGGTACATTTTACAAAGCCCAATATGTAGTTTGTTTTAGAAGCCAAAGGATTTAGTTTTTCTTTCCGTTGTGGTTTTAACTTGGAACACTTAAAAAAAATCTTGTACCATTTCCACTATATTTATTATATTATTCGCGACTAGTTTCTTCTATTTTATAACATTGTGGGGCAAAATGAGAAAAAGGTAGTTAGGTTGACTAGGTAAGCAACTAGTCGGAAATAACGTAATAAGATGTAGTTGCAACTTGTACAAGAAGACTTATTAGTGTTAGAATGCAGTTCCATCAAGTAGCCACCTTACAGTATAAATTAATTTATAACTTCGAGGGTTTTAAAGGTCCTAGCTCTTTCTTTGGTTCAGTAGATAATTATGCCCCAATTCAAAGTTGTGATAACTGATTATTGACATTTCGACTGAATTTATTATTAGGTCGCAGAAACTTTGGCAATAACGTCTCTTCTGCAGCGGAAGTGGGGCGGGAGTTTGACATCGACAAAGTTTCTGAAGGGAAGCGATACGATATCGAGCGAGACGTCTCTTGTCCCGAGGGCTTTAGTACATGATCACATACGGTTATCTAGTTTCTTGAACGCGAAGCGATAACTAAGGAGAATAGACCAAACCACGCTAGAATTTTTACGTTTTGAAACGAGTCTTGGCGAGGCTTGTACGTATAAGTCAAAAATTGTTTTAGATTTAAGACCGCAACCAAATCAAAATCAGTAAGCGAATATTTTATATTAACAATTTTGACTATTATAAATATATGTCAATGCAAAGATGAGGTGCAGTTTTCATAAATAAATTTTGATAAAACTGATATAAAGCTAAAATTTCGAGCAGCACGGATAAGGGTTGCGGCTATAGTCGCGTTTATGAAGATAGTTGCACAAAATTTTCGTTTGTAAGCTGATTAGTAGAAAGAAACCAGATTACAGAGAATCCTTGGCTTTTAAAATCTCATTTAATCTGCTCATTTTCAATTCGTTGGATTTACTCAGTCCTGATCAAGCACAAAGTCAATTCTAAATAAAAATGGTTTATGGTAAATTCAACTTGTTGTAAACGAGCCGTGGAGCCAAAGTGTAATTTAGAAAAGGGTGTACAGAAACCTCTGACGATGTTACTCAAATGGTTTGACGAATAATCTCTATCGTTCGTAGGTATGTTTGATCATTAAAAACCTTATCCCCGTAAAGTTTTAAACATATTTTGGCACCTTTGAAGAAGGTCCGATCGCGTCGCTTTTTGTTTTGCGTCCCTTGGGTGTTTAAAGACTAGTTTGGGAACTAACCAGTCAATATGCTTGTGTTTTGAAAACTCTTTCGGTTAAAAGAAAAATGTCGGTGTGCTTGATTAAAAAAATACTTATCGATTGAAAAGTCACGAGTGAGATCTGCCTTTATTGGGGCCATATTTTATTTTTCGATTATTTTGTGTATCGTTAGCTTTAGGTTTAAATTAAGGACTTTTTTGTTGTAATTTATTTGCTTAGGCAGCTAATGGCTTTTGTTATCCGATTCACAAACTAAACCATCTGATTAATAACACTAAAAAGCAAAAATAGTGTGAAATATACAGCTTTCTGAAATAAACGAACACTTGTTGTAGCTTATTAGCAGCGCGCTTGGTCCGTTTGTTTTAGAATTAGCATCAATATGTGACGTTAATGATGAAGTCATATTACTCGTAACGTTTGAGAGTGAAGCGAAAAGGAGCGACATTTTAGCGCGCAGTAAGTGCTATCAGCAATTTCGGAACGCGGCAGTAATTAAATAATTCACGTGTATTTTGTGAATCGGAGAATTGAAAGTGAATTTGTCAGACTGAGCGGAGCACATTCAGATATCTGCATGTACTTTCGTACCTCGAATGTAATCCGTTCCAAAGAGCGTTACTGATTTATTTATTCGCTTTAAATTATTATTTTAGTTAGTTTATTTGTAAATATTCTTTAAGCACATTTTCGGTAGTTGACTTACGTTTATCCCTGGCGCGTGTGAATGCGATCTGAGTTTGTACATTAGTCGAATTACTTGTCACTGTCCACTTTGAATAACATTACTAAATTAGCCACTAAAGAGACCTGCGTATTACGTATCTTTGAATCGGTTGCCAACTGTGGTTGCTATTCACCAAAAACAGATGAAAAATTAACTTCCAGATAACCCTTCAATGGGTATTGGAAAAATTTACAAATTGTGACGTCATTTCAAGTGAATATTTATCGTTACATAATCGGAATTCGATTATATACCTTCATGTTTTCGGTGTTTGCAACCAGTTGGCAACCGACTCATAGATACATAATCTGCTGTGGCTGGGCGTTGCGAGTGATTTGATAGTAGTATACGATTCTCAGCGTGATGTATGAGTGAGCGTGTGTGAGTGCGTGTGTGTGGTGGTATGGTCGGGCGGCGAAGGGGGGGCGCGGGGCGCGGCAAGCGCCACTTGGGCAGGCGAGTTATTGATACTGACGCTCTCGCTCAAATGTATCTAATATCATAATAACTACGTTTTATACAGACTTTACATAGTGTTAGTGCACAATCTAGTGTAGAGACTAAGGTGTGTGAGTGCGTACGGATATTCGCGGAAACGTAAGTGTGTGATAATTCTACATTCTATGTGAATGAATTGCAATTATGAGATTATCGGGCTATGACTACTGAGATATATAAAGGAATTATCCGTTGTGTTTGTAAAGTTACCCCTAAATATGTATGAATCTCCTCGAATATGTGTTCCTTTATTTGGGAATTTATTTTCTGAATAATAACGTGATAATTGGTATTGAATCTCATTCCTCTTATTCGCTGAAATATTGCTTTTTCGGAATTGACATAAGATTTATTTAAAATTTAAAAAGCAAATGGAGATATTTTCTTAATATTTATGTAAGAGAAAAAGTTTAATGGAACTATGATTATATTGATAACGTTATACTTTACAGTCGATGTAAGTGTAATCATAACTTTACAATTAATGTATCGATAAAATACTGTAAGGATATTGTTAGAGTGTTATAAATAGTTAGTGACTTCAGTTAATCTGATACAGTGGATTTATTAGAACATTGTGTAAATCTGGGTACAGATCTAACGAACGAACGCAGTCGAACACTCAGTCGTGCTCTTTCTCTCACTAGTAAAATGAAAGAGCGCGAGATAACCGCCATCGCTCGATCTGTACCCAAGATTTAATTGACACCATTCCCAGATATTCGTCTGTATTTTAAACTATTGTATATTTTTTTGGTTTTGGCTTTAAGACTGTATATTTATAACTTTGTGATGGCAGTTAATAATATTATTCTAATCGTAAATTAAATACTTTCTCCTCGATTTTATTCTGTGTAAGAGAATAATTAAAATCTTTATTTTTTTAGTCATGTTTCCCTGTATTTCTTTGACATTGAAAATCTACTGAAATCAATATTTAAGGTACAAATGATGGTTTGTTTTCCATTTATTATTAGTCAGTTATTTATTTTAATGTATCACGGAGTGTATGATTCTCACTGCCATTGTAGCTAACAAATTAATTTTAAGTTTTAACGAAGTCATTTTAAACTTATTATTATTAACTTATTGTACTTCCTGTAAGCGTGTACTTTGCCTGTATTTACACTTGGAAACTTATGAGGCCTGTGGATTTGTAAGTGGAGAATCTCACAAGTGTAACCGCAAGTAAACTTGAGATTTGTAACCTTCTTCGTATTCTACTCTCAGGTGATTAGCTACTTATTTTCACATGCTTTACCTGGACAACTCTATTTTGGACGGTTTATTTACTAGTCATTCATCTCATATAATGTTGTTTCGGATATTTGTGGACAGTACAGTTTTATTCCAATATTATACAAAAAATAAAATGTAAATTGATATCAGTCGAACTCATCCGGGAGCTTTAAATTCGTAGCGAAGGCGATGAGTCCTGCACTGACTCTCCGTGGTCCTGAGTGTTGTGCACTTCCCCCCGGTCAGTAAGCCCAGGCAGGACAGCTACTTGAATTTTTTTCTACTTGAACAGTTAAGAGCCCTATGATAAATTCTCCCCTAGCGACGCCATAACGTGAACAGAGAAAATTCTGGCACAGTGCGCATTGCAAGCGGAGCGGTAATCGAAAAAAATCCACCAATAGGATCACTGTGAGATAAGAAGATTAAGCGTCCCTATTGGTGGATTTCCTAGCTCACCCGCTCCGCTTCTTCGCAGAGCTCTAGTGAAAAGCCAGCTTAGCGCAAGTCACACCGGAAGCTAAGCTAAACTTAGCTTATGCGTCTTTCCATACTTTTTGTTTCATAGCTCGCATAGTTGGGCTGTGAATGAAAGAAGCTAGACTAAGTTAGCTTTCGGTGTAGCTTGTGCTTGGCTTATCAAATTCAACGTAACCGAAAATTAGTTCGATGTTAGTGCGATGGTTGCTTAGGTCTGGTTATTAAATTAACAACTATAAACAAATATTTAAAAAAACGGATTGGACTCACTTTTTTAACTGTACAAGGAGGCACAGGTCGAGCTTTCGATGAGATTATGACTCATCATCATCAGGACTCTTCGGGAGTACTTTTGCCCACGGCGGTCAGTCGAGTACTAAGCTTCCTTCCCTCTCTCGTCGCCGCTCGCCTTGCCGCTCTTCGGCTGCGTTCGGAGGTTTCCGGTATCGAAGCCAGACTCGACCGGACATTTGATAAAGTTTTCACTACTACTTCCGGGTCACGTGTTTTACTAGGTCCAGTCACACAGACGGCACTGATAATGTCCTCAACCACTGTTGGCACTTTTTTGTCATACGAAGCGTCAAGCACAGGTTGCCAAGTTGGCGCCAGATGCCAACCACGGTCTCTGTTGAAATTCGGATGCCTACCAATTTCGATTGCTTCCATCACCTTACGGGGAACAAAAAATTTCTCCTTAGCCAGTACGGTGGCTTTATCAAAACGAATATAGTGCCTAGTATCCGAATTTAAGGCGTGTTCAGCCACTGCCGAGCCGTTTATGTCCAGCTTTTTTATGCTTCGTATGTGCTCTTTCAGCCGTGTAGAAACATTCCGTTTTGTCTCACCTATGTAACTGTGCCCACAGTCACACGGTATTTTGTATACGAAGCACATACGAAGCATAAAAAAGCTGGACATAAACGGCTCGGCAGTGGCTGAACACGCCTTAAATTCGGATACTAGGCACTATATTCGTTTTGATAAAGCCATCGTACTGGCTACGGAGAAATTTTTTGTTCCCCGTAAGGTGATGGAAGCAATCGAAATTGGTAGGCATCCGAATTTCAACAGAGACCGTGGTTGGCATCTGGCGCCAACTTGGCAACCTGTGCTTGACGCTTCGTATGACAAAAAAGTGCCAACAGTGGTTGAGGACATTATCAGTGCCGTCTGTGTGACTGGACCTAGTGAAACACGTGACCCGGAAGTAGTAGTGAAAACTTTATCAAATGTCCGGTCGAGTCTGGCTTCGATACCGGAAACCTCCGAACGCAGCCGAAGAGCGGAAAGACGAGCGGCGACGAGAGAGGGGAGGAAGCTTAGTACTCGACTGACCGCCGTGGGCAAAAGTACTCCCGAAGAGTCCTGATGATGATGAGTCATAATCTCATCGAAAGCTCGACCTGTGCCTCCTTGCACAGTTAAAAAAGTGAGTCCTATCCGTTTTTTAAATATTTATGATGTCAACTCACTCTAATTTTAATGAACTATAAACAAGTTTTAAAGTAGTTGTGCAGGAAAGTAATGCATAAAATAACCCAACTTTTCCAGAAAAGCCTAATTGAGATTAAACTATTGTCGCGTAGTGCCATAATCCACATTTATTTAATACTTTCCTAAGACAAATTAAGAATAACCATCATAAGTTGTGCGTTTGGGAACGAGACCCGTCACAACCATCTTAATAAAAAATAAAAAAAACTTACATGATGTAGAAAAGTTAGTACATGGATATTTATCTCAAAAATACTTGTTAGTTTTGTAATTATACCATCCATGTACCTTTGAAATCAAATATGTATTTTTTTAGATTCTGTCATTACATTAGGTTTTCTGAATAACTTGCATAAAAGTTGAATTTCCCAATGTCCAGAGACATTGCCTGGAAGTTGAGCAGCAGAGTTGTCCAAGAGAGTGTTATTAAAAATTGTCCATTTTCTTAGCCAAATTATGAGTCATATCAATCAAGATTTAATAAAGTACCTAGCGATCAATGAGCGTTTTAATGTTTTACTACCTATATTTTGGCGGGGGCGGCTGGCTACTTTTTGTCATATATGTTTTGCAAACAGTCACTGCTCTGTACCAACTCCTACTGTCAGTGTACGTGTTGTCTGTACCCAGCTCCTTTTAAATAACATATCCTCGACATAAATCCCCCGGGCCGAGTTCAGTTTGATCGCCCGTCAACGACCTATCCTCGTTGTCGCTCGCCGATCATGACATCTTTTGCCCGCGTGGAATTTGTCTAACCCGAAGAAAGGAATTGAAAATGGCGTCATGTACTATATGTGTAAAAAATTGTTTCCTTATTATTATTTTTTCAAGTAACATTTAACCTTTTTATACCTTTTCCGTGTTAAGTGTGTAGATTTGTGTGACAAGTGTAGTTATAATACCTTTAATGTCATAGGCAATAATATTCCACGTATTTAAATTAAAACATGTGTTCAAATTGATGGTAGCGCTCCAAATTATTTTTTTCCTCCAAGTATTTTATCACGTTGAACACTATTTTCACGTGTATCACTACGAATCACCTTTCCTCGTTTTCGAGGGCTCATAGTTTGTAATAGTAATAAAATAAGTAACAGTCAATTTAACAATAACAACAAAAAATAATAATTAGTGAAACAAGTAACAATTGGACAGAACAACGGACGGAACGCGTAGAGTATGCTTTAGCGGCAAATCCAGACCACAGAGTACCTTTAGATCCAGACTACCTTTCTTGCATGCAGTACACAAGTGTGCGACTGAAGACCATAGATAATACACTTCTGAAGACAGACTCATATCCATGAGACAGACATACAGTGCGAGTGAGAAGGGATGGTTATGAGCGCCATTTTAGATTCCTTTCTTATTCTC
This sequence comes from Ypsolopha scabrella, assembly GCA_910592155.1. Lineage (NCBI taxonomy): Eukaryota > Metazoa > Arthropoda > Insecta > Lepidoptera > Ypsolophidae > Ypsolopha > Ypsolopha scabrella. The sequence goes on along the minus strand of OU342975.1, from coordinate 16,489,100 downwards.
GTGGGTTATATACGCTATCCTGCTCTCTGAGATGAGCGGGCGATCGAACTGAACGCAGCCAAATGTCAAATGTAATCCCAACTGTGAACTGTAAATGCAAGTCACAGTCCACACTTTCTATCTACACTTGGTGGTAATGTTGACTTTGGCTAGTTTTGACGAAAAATACGTCTTTACGAGCATTTGCATTGAAAACTACTATTCTGTTCAGTATGTAGTATACATTATTTAAAAAATAATTAGAAACAGTTATTTGCATGGTAATAATCTTTGGAGAAGTTGTTCAGTAGATTTTTAGGTTCGAGCCAGGACCAGTGATAGACCAGTGATGACCAGACGAGAAGGGGAGGCTTATGTGTAAAAGAAAAAGTAAAGATGGTTGTTCGAAAATACAATCTTTATTAAAGTCTCAATATGTGTTAACATGATGAAATTTTGTACCCTATCGAGACTCTTAATACCTCAACAATTTATCGTTCCAGGATTGTGGACGAAAAGGGCGATTTATAATCAGAATCACTTAAACATAATAGAAAAGTTATATCTAAACTATAGGTATACCTCAAATAAGGTATCACTCCCATGGTTATTTATAGTGCGAGGCAGGAAAATAATCAGGGGTCAGTTGCAAATCCCCTTTTTGGTATAGTAAAAAACAGTCGATTTTATTTTTCTATATGATCGGCGTGAAGTTTGTCACAGATAGCGGAGTTTTGACGAGAAGGGGAGGGGGGCTTATGTGTAAAAGAAAAAGTAAAGATGGTTGTTCGAAAATACAATCTTTATTAAAGTTTCAACTAACACATGATGAAATTTTGTACCCTATCGAGACTCTCTTAATACCTCAACAATTTATCGTTCCAGGATTGTGGAGAAAAGGGTGATTTATAATCAGAATATCTTAAATATAATAATAGAAAAGTTAAATCTAAACTATAGGTATTCCTCAAATAAGGTATCACTCCCATGGTTATTTATAGTGCGAGGCAGGAAAATAATCAGGGGTCAGTTGCAAATCCCCTTTTTTGTATAGAAAAAACAGTAGATTTCATTTTACTGTGAAGGTAAAATTACGGTGCGACAAGGATCTAAAATGAACGTGACCAAAAGCAGAACCACCGCCGCCTTCAAATGTCACATTTTGACATATCTTCGGGTTGTACCAGCGCCCACGCCAAGAAGCATATATCAGGTGACTTTAATGATAGCCAAATTCATACATTCATATCGAAAATTGTAAATATATATAAGTATATTTATTGCATTTTTCCATATAAATATTGCAAATTCATACTGAAAACTCGGGAAGTGGTCAGGACCAAGATTCAATTACCTTTTCTGTGTAAAATAAGATTTTGACTTCCTATACTAATAGAGTCGAGGTTGTTCTTGAACAAGTATAGCGGCACAAACAAATATTTTCCGTTTTTCGCAAACAGGTGCATCATTGAACCTTGGTCCTGGCCACTTACCGAGTCTCCAGTACGAGCTTATATATATAAACGAAATTCACCTTTTATAACTAATAGAACTATTATATATAACGCTCACGTTAATTTAGATCCCAATCGTACTGTACCCGATGTTAACCTAAGGTTCCAAAATTTGAATTTAGGGTAGCGTTCAAAATCCCCTTTTTATGATTGACAGGTTAACTTCAATTAAATTTAAAAATATTGCTTGACAATAATAATATTTGCGAGTCCCCACGCATTTGCTGCGGGTCTATATATATATCTTTAATCAGAGAATTTTTAAGAGTTTAAGAAGTACACCAATAACATGGCTGATTTTTTTGCGTGAAACATCTTGTAGTTTTCAGTATAAAATTTAGACAAGCATTCAAACCTAAGCCCAGTTGACTCAGACGATGATAAAAAGGATTTTTCCAATAATTATACTCTTCCTAATTCGACAAACTGAGCGAAAAAATCAGGTATACAATGTAGAACTCACTAATGTGTATATTTTTCAATAATATTCGCTTAGCAATGGATTTTTTTTAGAACGTAAATCGAAACGTAATACCCCATAGTACAGTTTGCTACGTGAACTCTATTGGGAACATAGGAGTGGTACCTAACCGAAGCATCTGTAAATCTTATTATATTATCACAAGGGAATGAATTATGGCATCTAGACTTCAACGCCAGTGGCCGCTTTGATGCTTTTGACGAGTCTAGCGTTGGCATCTTTGTAGTCGACGGGTGTGGCCGTCATTACCGTCGTCTTTAGGCGGGCTTCGTCCTGTAAATAGATGGAAATTTTTTAAATGATTTGTCAAGCGTCAGATGGCCAGGTAAAGCCTGACCGAGAAAATAAAAATGCTCGCCATTTTTCGGAAAACCAATAAAACTATTTTTATCTACTGGCAACACTAACTTTAAAACTTCATTATGACGATTGCTGTCAAAGTAGTGCATGTGTGTGTGTGTGTGTGTGTGTGTGTGTGTATTGTCAAAGTGTGGTGTTGTTTTTAGGGTTCCGTACCAGGTAACTGTCACAGGGGTTTACAGCTTCAACCGTAATAGAAAATTTAAATTTTTACAGAATACGTGTTACTATGGCCTCTTACTATATTTTTTTGCACGAAGGAGGAATCTGACAGTTCATGCTTGCGGAAAATGCGCTTTTAATTCCTATGATGCATGAGCTATATCACATTGCAATATTCAAAAGTTCGCGACAATGTGAAATGGCTCATGCACCATAGGAATTAAAAGCGCATTTCCCTTTATCACGAACTATCAGTTTCCTCCTTGGTGCAAAAAAATATACTATAATTATGGGATATATACCACTTGAAATGGTTACAGGCAGTGACGTATTTCGGTCATTCGTCCGTAACAGACTTCCGTAGAAGCGGAAGTCCCTCACCGAACCACGGGGGATGGTCCGAAGCCGCTCTCCATACAAACTTGTCGGAATCAACAAACACGAGTAAAGCATTATAATTTCGTTGTGTTACCTTTTAGGGTTCCGTACCCCAAGGGTAACCAACGGGACCCTATTACTAAGACTCCGCTGTCCGTCTGTCACCAGGCTGTCTCTCATGAACCGTGATAGTTAGACAATTTTCAAAGATGATGTATTTTTGTTGCCGTTATAACAACAAACGTGTTTCTTTTCTAGATATTGATAACGGCAACAGATAGACGCTTTAAATATTCACAGAATATTTAGTTATATATTCACTTCAGAAATAAATAATTAAATTAAAATAAAATTAATATTTAAGGGGGGCTCCCATACAAACGACATGATTTTTTTGCCGTTTTTATAGATAATGTTACGGAACCCTTCGTGCGCGAGTCCGACTCGCACTTGGGCGGTGTTTTATTTCTATACGTTCGATCAATTCTATGCCCGCGAATAACCAGTTTTCTTAACAAAAAAAAAAGATTTTACTATCAAATTTTGCTGTTCAAAAAATTAATGAAAGTACCAATTAAATAGCAAAATTAGATTGTAAAAACTGTTTCTATGAGGAGCGGCTGTGGACCAGCCCCCTTAAGTCGACGCCACGAAATTTTGGCGACATGGATCTCCATTTTTCTCAGCAATAAAAAAACATGTAATTACCAATTTATATACTAGATTAAGCATTTCATTGACATCATTTTGCCCGAAGATTTGGTGGATTGATTAATTTTCATAGGAGGGAAAAAATATTTAGAAAACCTCTTTGAAAACAGAGATTTCTATTTTACTGACAAACGGGAGCGAATGAAGTCTCTTAAGTTTTTTATTTAAATTAGTCTACAAATACACTTCAATATGGCAGATTGGTTTTTTTAAATTACTTATAGTTGTAATTTTAAATGAAAAATACTGTTTTGCCTCATACGACCTTACGGCATAAGCTAGTTCGTGAGCGCATATTTGTATGGAGTAAGTCACTCCACTCGCCTAAGGCGCCGATTTGAAATTAAAAGTTTATCAATGCCTCGCCTTAACGCTTCGTCTGCTTCCCATTTCCTGGGTGTTTCATCCTAGATTAAATCTAGTTGATTTTATCTACGCTTTTCGTGTAACGTAAGAAAAAAAAGGTCCAACTCACGCTATAAGTCTCCATCTTTGTCCTGAACTTGAACACGAAGGTCCTGAACTTGACCTCCTCGAAGAGTTCGGAGTAACTTTTCTTGTCGTACTCAAACAAGCGGCCGATTTCCGCCGCTGTGTTACCGAGCATCGCTTCGGCGGACTCGTTGAACGCTGTGATGCGTTGGTCGCCGGTCGGGTCTGATACGTTAGCCTGGATAATGGACCTTATTAGTATTGGGTTAAAACGTACTTTATTATAGCTTGAATAAAAAGAAACAGAATTGCCTCAGCGACCAATCGGCGGTGCGCGAATGAAACGTTTGCAGCGAAAGAGCCGACATATGGACTACTTTTTATGCCCGAATTCCGTGTGGTAAAAATAAAACATAACCGCAGTTTAAAAAAATCTAAGCGTTTTGGTATAAAATAATGGTCAAAGATTTATTATTTTCAGAGTGGCCCCGCAGTCATCCTACTTCCTACTAATATTATAAATGTGAAAGTTTGTGCGTGTGTGTGTGTGTGTGCGCGCGCGCGCGCGCGTGTGTGTGTGTGTGTGTGAGTGTGTGTGTGTGTGTGAGTGTGTGTGTATGTTTGTTACTCTTTCACGCTGAAACGGCTGGACGGATTTGGATCAAATTTAGAATGGATATAGCTTATACCCCAACTTAACACAGGTTACTTTTTATCCCGGAAAAAAGCATGTCGTTAAACCGAATAACACGCGGGCGGAGCCGCGGGCAAAAGCTAGTAATCATATAAAAATACGGACTCCGCACTCGCTGATTGGTCGAGCGCTCTCCCCCGCTTACACCATAGAAGATTTTGATCCAACAAAAACATAACCCAATTTATGTTATTAATTCAACAGATACTCACCGCCAAAAGCAGTCTGTACTTGTAATTTGGGTACTCTCTATTGCACTTCTCGCACCTAAAGAGTCCATTTTCTTGATCTACCAGTTTTTTGTTGCACTGCTCTTGAGGGCAGGCTTTGTAGACTGCATTGTCTGCGAAGGTGAATGTAAGGACGCCAAGGAGACTGTAGTAGTCACCCTTCTCGCCAGAGCCTAGTTGCTTGGCCTCGGCTTCCGAGAACGTCATCCAGTCGTTGCTACCGCCCGTGTACATTCCAGATCTGTGAACGAGGTTTTATTTAATAACTTTTGCTAAATGTTTAGACGTTTATAACTCATACTCAAAAGGTGAATAAACTCATCCTCAACATACCCATTCCTGCCAGATAACTAAACCTATTCCTAACAGGTATTCTCAATATATTTACGTAGTCAATACCGCAAGTGTGACGTGGTATCTTACAAAGGCCATATGCTTGGAATATCTCTGATGGATAAAATCCGAAAGTAGGAGATCCGTCGGAGATCGAAAGTGACCCGATTCAGTAAGTTGAAGTGGCAGTGGGCGGGCCATATCTGTCGCCGACGACGTGATGGCCGTTGGGGCCGAAAGGCGTTAGAATGGAGACCACGTACAGCAAAGCGTAGTGTAGGCCGACCTCGTGCCCGCTGGACCGACGATCTGAAGGATGTTGTGGGTGGCGGCTGGATGAGGAGGACGAAGGACCGCCAAGAGTAGCGTAATATTGGAAAGGTCTATGTCCAGCAGTGGACGATGACAGGCTGATGGATGGATTCTCAAGAGATAAATAAACTTACTGTTAAAATGTAAATCAACCCGCTCTCAACAGATAAACCATGTTGGTTTTCACTCACTTGGCAGATATGTTAACGAGTTCAGCGTCGGCGCCGCCGTTGTCGTACCACCCTCGCAGTTTGTGCGCTTCGGGCAGGTCCGGGTTCAGCCGCATCATGGTGCTCGCGAGACATCCCAGGGACTTGCTGCCGTTGAACTCCGTCAGGCGACAACCCTGGGGAAATAATATATTTACAGTAACAGTAGTCAATATGTTGAGGATGGAAAGCAGGCAACCGAAAGTTTTAAAACTCATGTGTTTATTTTTATTCGAACCTGCCAAACGAAACAAATTTTCAAAATTTTCACGTTTAAATACAGTACATATATTTTTGAGTAAAAATAATTTAATAGAGTTACCTTGACTGCAATGACGGGGTTAGTGCTGCCTTCAAAAGTCTCGGCTTCGTTGCCCCACAGTGTCAAAATTACCTGAAATTAATAAATCAAATTTTAACAGATAAATGTAAAGGCTAGTTGGTTAATATTAAATCTTGATTACATTTTTGATGGGAATTAGGAAAGTAAAACAATAAAAACACATTGAGCTGCACTTAAACAAAACGTTAAATTTACGTTTTTAGTGGTTTGTTGTTAAGATAAGATTTAAATTTCCCAATTTTATCCTATTCTGAAAAACAACTGGCCCACCTAAAAATTCGAGTAAAAAATTTCTTTTTTTCTTTTCCAAAAATGCAATTTTGAAGCTCATTAAATCGAGTAAGTATATATTTCACTGCTTTGTTTTTTCATTATAATTATTTAAATGGCACTTGGTACAGAGTTTTGATGTAGCGCATACCTGCTGGATAGTAAAAACTTCAATGTTTTTTAACCCGTTAACTATACTTATATTATACTGCAAAAATATTGTATATCTGGGTCGAGGACGTATATAGGTATAACTTACTCAAATATCACGAAAATCGGAAACATCAACATTTTTTACCCGTCCGCTTCAAGTGGAATGCCGCTAAAGTCAATGGAAAACATTCATAGACACCTCACAATTTTGCGTTTGTATGGACATTTGCGCGTGATAGTTCAATTGAAGGCGAAAAGGCTTAAATATTTAAAAAACGGATTGGACTTCTCTACACTTTCTATTGCTTGTATATATAAGGTCACGGAGGTACGTCCGGTCGCTCGACTATAGATTTCTATGCGCATTATAACTTTGGGCGTACTGTATACCTAGTCGGTGCTTAAATTCTGTCACAAACAAAATTGGCTATAAAATGAAAACTAATCATGATATTCAAAAAAAGTTTTTTTTTTTAAAAAAAGGTAATTTAATTAGCTTACATTAAACACAAAATTTATTCAAAATGATTGCCACCATTTTTCACACAAGCCTTCAATCTTCGCGGCCAATCATCAATAGCAGCACGGACCATATTCATGTCGATATCCGCCACTGCTTTAATCAATGATGACTTTAGGCTGCTGAAATTTTTGTGAGGTTTAGAACAGACCCTTTCCTCCAATTCCTGCCAAATTTTGTAATCCAGTGGATTGAGGTCAGGGCTAGTAGAGGGCCAATCTTGATGCCTTATTAGCTCGATATTCTGGCGCTCGAACCACTCCTGAGTTGTTTTGGCCTTATGAGCAGGTGCGGAGTCCTGTTGAAACACAAATGGCCGTCCTCCAAAGAGTGTCTGGGGCAGATCTTTTACTATGCGATCTAAAACCGTGTCTTGGTACACTTTTGCACTGGTTTTGACACCTTTTTCACAAAAATGCACTTCAGTAGGGCCATAGTAGGGACTCCCAACCAAATCATGACTGATGATGGATGATGGCCGTGCTGCACTCTAGGAATGGCATTTCCAGCGGCCGCAGAGCTGGTAGCGTACACCCTGTCATTTTGTTTGTTGTACTTCTCTTCGATATTAAAAAATTTCTCGTCTGTAAACAGGATATCGCGGTCTCTGTTTCTTGCGTACCGCTTTAGCAAAACTTTGCATTTTTTGGCTCTCATAGCTATCAGACGCGCGTTCAGAAGATGTCCACTCTTTTTTCGGTAAGCTCGTAGTCCCAGGTCTTCATTGAGTACTTTTTTTGCGGTACTTCTGGTTAATCCCATCTCCAAAGCCATCAGTTTCTGCTTGCGGACGGGATTTCTTGCAATACGCGCCTTGATTGCTTTGATGACCCCTGGAGTCCTAACGGAACGAGGTCTGCCAGTTCTTTTTTCGTCATCGACACTAGAGGTTTCATTGTACCTCTTGATGGTACGGTACACGAACCTCTTCGTGATTTTTAATTTTTGAAGCAAGTTGAATATCGTCTTCGGTGGATGGCCGCAACGATGCAATGCGTTCCTCTTTGCGAGTCCACATCGTAAAAAATGAACGAATGTAATTGTGATTTGGCAGATTATTAATCAAAACATATGTGAAAATCGAACACCATTTCATTTTTGTTTCTAGGTGTTCTATTTTTAAAATAAATGGCCAGTGACAGTATTTAAGAACCGACTAGGTAGATATAGTGTCCCGCATAGTATTTGGACTAGGCTACAGGTAGCCCAAAAAATGCTGCTAATGTTGTTAACAGCATGACACAAAAAGAAACTAATATTATTAAAGCAGTGCAAGTATTAATCTCCCAGCTCCTTGATTTATTTGAACCGTCTGGGAAGGGAGGGGGATGGGGGAGGGCACGTGCCCCTGTGCCCCCCCCTCTGGATCCACCCTTGAAGCGATATAGTGTGCGCAGGAATTAGACGACCTAATCCCCCGGTCCCTCTTCTACCACCAAACTTCTGGACGCGAAGCAAAGTATTACCCATATGTCGTCAGTATTCCGATAGCTCAAACGCAACGCTTCGCTTATCACCCGTACAGCTGAGATGTGAAACTCCCTGCCAGCGTCCGTAGATCCATCCATCCATCCGTCAGCCTGTGTTCGTCCACTGCTGGACATGAGCCTTTCCCAAATTTCGGCGGTCCTCCGTCCTTCAGGTCGTCCGTCGGTCCAGCGGGCACGAGGTCGGCCTACGCTACGCTTTGCTGTACGTGGTCTCCATTCTAACGCCCTTCGGCCCTAACGGCCATCATGTCGGCGACAAATATGTCTGTATCCGAATAGTTATATAATATAATCCAGATTCCTTCAAAAGAAGAGTGAATAGGTACCTATCCTAGGTACCATCGACGCTTAACATCAGGGGCAGTGGTGGCTTAACATATTCCCATTGAAACTCGACCACAATGGCAGTAGCTAATGATTTTCTTTTATTGACGGTACCCTAATAATACTTACAGCTCCACCAGAAGAGTCGACAATAGTGACTTCTCGCTTTTTCAGCAGCCTGCCAGTGCTCTTCGCTGTCAGCTCCTGAACGTCGGACGCCATCTTGCATACGCCGATCACATCTGAGAAGGAAGAGAGTTAATTATATATCTCTTCTATCCCTAATAGCAAAAATAATAAGTTAAAAAAACTTTTTAGAAACAAGCTTTTAAAAAAAGACAACCAAAAAGAAAAGTTTAAATAGCTGAAACTGACTTAATATTTTATGTTGAATTATTTGTTTTCAAAAAGCTTGTAAAAAGATTGGTAAAGAAAATATATACTTTCGCAAGTACTTACTTGCCAATCAATCACTGTCCAATGAAAGTAATTGGTATCTATGTACTTTTATGACCATTTTACATGACAAGCCTTTTAAAAACAAATAATTCAACATTTAAATATAATTATTAAAGTGCATTACAAACTAGAAAATATAAATGCCATCAAAAACAAAACTTGTAAAAAACTACTACTAGTTCTTCTACCGTAAAAAGTTGTGAGATCCATGTAAATCCAAGTCGGTTAATTTATTCAGTCCCTACTTTAGGGACCTTCTGTCTTAAGTTATAACATAATTAGCTAACCTAACAACATCTTATAGTGACCATATCAATATTAAAAATATTTTATGTTTTAAATAAATAGATTGACTTGGCCATCGCTTGAAATCACAATGTATCTCACAAGTAATACATTATACATATTGAATTAGATTATTTAGTGCGATTGCCAAGTCAATCTATTTATTTAAAACATAAAGGATATTTAATAGTGATATGGTCACCATAAGATGTTGTTAGGTTAGCTAATTATGTAATAACTTAAAACATAAGGTCCCTTAAGTAGGGACTGAATAAATAAATAAATTGAGATTTGGATCAGACAAATTGTAACCATGTGAATCTTACCAATCAGGGCATCAGTGTTCTTATTAGCGATCTCGCTGATGGGCACAAAGTCGAACTTGATAGACGGCACGGATGAAGCCTCTTCCATGCACTCAGCCACAACTGTGTCATTGGTAAATGTCATCTCGTAGTCATTCTTGATGCTGGTGAATTGTTTGTTTGCTGTCTTCAGCTGGCAACGGCTGATGTAGTAGACTTTGTCTACCTGTGGAAAGAGAAAACTTCGTTTGCTTGGCTGGCTGAGCAAAAGGTGACTTAGTAGAGTATAAAACATATGTAAAAACAACTTTTACTACAAGGAAATTTGCAACTTGATTTTTTACATTTAACTGTACTGAAACGGGTATCAACATCCTGTTTAGAGTACTGCTAAAAGTTGGGATGTAGTATTAATAAATCTATACATTTCACACAAACACACGGACACTTTATTTAGACAGTCACAGATTATCACAAATCAACACCTGTACTTACCACAATAATTCACTTGTACAGTGGAGCCCGCATCAAGCTATACACATTTAGTATAAGCTGACCTCTCATTGTACGGGAAGCCTATACAATGAGAGGTCAGCTTATACGGAAAGTGTTTAGCTTGATGTGGGCTCCACTGTACTTCCCTAGATCGCAAAGTAAACTGAACTGTTTGTCCGGGACTCGCAACCTATATTTATATGCCGACCTAATATTTATAGACAATTCCAGAACATTCTCGCATTATCGAGCAGAATCTGGGATGTTCTAATACAGCACAGGGGAATACTCTCCAATGTTCCAGAATATCTGTCGAGAATCCCATGCCTACTTCTTTGCACCTGTTACTTAATTTAATAACAGGTGGCGCTAATGTAGCATTTTTATCCTTACAACCGGCATAACAGTGTCATTAAGTGTAAGCTCCCTTCAACAACACCTAGAAGAAAGGTTTTTTAACACAAAAGCATTTACAAGACATACGTTTTTGTGAGATGTACCAACTTTTCTACCAACTAGTGTTATTTCTGGATAAATGTTCTAAATAACTGTGAATCTAACCAATTTAAAAAAAATACTTTTTGAAATAATTACTGTAGAAATAGCTCTAAGATTGATTGACCCTATAGTTATTTCCAATGTTATTTCCTAAAATATCCTATTAAATTTCAGCCCACCTGAAGCCTCAATTTTTCTTGACATTTTAGTTTAAAATTATAATATTGTATTTGTACCTGAATAAGATCATAATACTTGTCGACAGCATCTCTGAAGGCTGTAGCCCTGATCTCCCCGCTTTCATCACAAAGGTCCATACTGAACAGCTTCCCTTCACCTTTAGCATTGCTCCATGTACGGATTGCGGACTTGCTCATCACTCTGGCTTTGATCACCCATCTGGCCAGAAAATTAAAAAACAAAATGTGAATGGGGTATTTCTTATTTAAGCTGAATATAAGAGAGGATTTTAGTGTAATACGTGGGACGCACTATAAGTTTCCGGAATGAATATGAAAAAATACTATTAAAGGTAGAAAATTAATTTATTGTTTTTCAAAATAATCTCCCTTGGCGTCTATGCACTTTTTCATTCGATCAAACCAGTTTTGAAAACTTTTGTGCCACTCCCCTGTGGTGACCTCTGAAACGTGTTTTTCATACTCCTCGACAGCCTCTTCTGGTGATGAAAATCGTTGACCGCGTAATTGGTTCTTAATTTTTGGGAACAGAAAAAAGTCACAAGGTGCCAGGTCGGGACTGTATGCAGGATGACTCATGAGTTCTACATTTTTCGTCTTCAAAAAGTCGTTTGTCTGTCTGGCCGTGTGAGAACTAGCATTGTCGTGGTGCAGGATGATACGGCGTTTACGGTTATTTTTACGGAGTTCGTCAATAACTTCCGGCAAACAAATGGTCGTGTACCAGTCACTATTCACAGTACGACGATTCTCTAAAGCAACAGTAGCCACGTGTCCAGTTTTATTAAAAAATGAAGCAATCATCCGCTTAGATGCACTTTTCACGCGCGCCACTTTGGTTGGTTTCGGCTCATCTTGAAAGACCCATACGCTCGATTGCTGCTTTGTTTTGGGATGGTAGCAATAAATCCATGTTTCGTCACCTGTTACTATGTCCCACACCAAATTTGACGCACCTTCGTTGAATCTGGTAAGCATGGCACTGCACCAAGTGACGCGGTCCGTTTTTTGAGCCTCGGTCAAGTTGTGTGGGATCCACCGCGAGCACAGCTTTCTCACACCCAAATGTTTGTGTAGGATTGATTGTATTTGACTCATGCCTATTTCTAAGGATGCGCGAATTTCATGGTAGGTCACATGCCTGTCTGTTTCAATCATACGGCGCATAGCATCGATGTTTTTGTTGGTCACAGCGGTGGACGGCCGACCATCGCGAGATTCGTCACTGAGATTGATACGACCACGCTTGAATTCTGCAAACCAGCTATAAACAGTCGTCTTGCATGGTGCTTCATTGCCAAAAGCTGTTTCAAGCCGAGCGATGCTCTGTTGAGCTGTCAAATTACACTTAAAATCGTAGAAAATCATACTACGAAAATTTTCCCGAGTTAAATCCATGTTGATGCAGACACACAATTTTTTAAATGGCGCCACAAGGTAAAAACAAAAGACAGTCAGATGAAACAAACTGCATTCTACAGCCAAAGAGTTCTATTTTCAAATGTTGCAATAAATTTTTAAATATTGTTTATGTAAGTGGCCAGTTCCGGAAACTTTTAGTGTTACCTATGTATAAGTAGTATATATTTATATAGAAGTGCCACAGTTCAAGTTCTGGTACTGACAGAGTAATTTAATTATTTATGCAAACAGATTTAGATACAACTGTAGGCATTATGTTATGAATGTAAATGAACATAATTATCCTGTCTCTGCCTACCTCCTCTGGGAGACGGCAGGCAGGACACAATAAAATAGTATTAAATAAAATAGTAATTATATAGCTTTAGTATACCTACTAGGTAGTATAATTATAAAAACAAGCTGGTCCCGACAACTTACCTAGTCTCCAGTATGCATTTGGCTACATAAACGAAAGTCACCTTATATTGTTAAGCTATATTTAGTAATAACGATTTACCGAGAAATTGAGCTAAACGTTTAAAAAATATATTAGTTTGACGTCATCTGGCGGTATGAAAGCAAAGCGTAAACGGTCTGTCATTTCAAAGCTTTGGTGAGTGTATAGCAACATAAAAAAATCAGCCTTGCGACTATCACATGAATGAGGTCCCTTTTTTGCAACTGCACGTGGTTTGGTATAGCTTAAGCAACTATACCTCAAGTTTACTAATATAAAAAGCCATGAATTAACATCGAAAATTGATTGGTAATTATCACATATATTGATTGATAATTATCACATTATATATCTTTGGTTTATGGATATTTACTTGACCCCAACAGCAAACGCAACAGCTCTTGCAAGCCAGATAATGAAGCACAACATTTTCATAAAAATCACATGTTTTATTATTCTTCTATCCATTAATTACCACTTCTTTCAAGTACATTTTTGTAGATAAGCACTTACTTATTCTGATACGGACTCAGACTAGCAATGGGATGAGTCATCTGTGTGGAAATAGTACTGTTATCAATTCCAGCATTCAGAGCTGGCCTGTTAACTTGGGCGGGGGCAGGAGCTGGTCGCGGCACGGGCTGCATCGCTGGAGAGGGAGGGGCAGCTGCTGCTGACTCCTCTGTCCAAGTCTGAGGGTTGCCAAGCTTCTTGCCCACTTGTGTACCGGGAGTCAAGATGGTGATATCCAGGATTATCATGACTCTCCTGCCAAAAATATATTTGTATTTGAAATAGTACAGATTATTATATAATTTTTTTTGGAAATTCAAAGGAAAGGAATAGATTTGGTTTAAGATATAAAGCAGTGGTGCCCAACCGGTAGCTCGCGGGCACCTAGAAGCCCGCGGCCTGTCTTCCAGGTGCCCGCGAAAAAAACCGAAGAAAAAATTGAAGAACAACTAAATTGATTAAATTTGGTTAAATTAAATAAATACGAACTAAACCAAACTACTAATACAGAACCACATCAAAAATTTCATGATTTTGAGATACACAGATGATTACCAACTAGACTATCTGAAAATGTTAACAGCCAAGTACCACATTAAGTTTGCGCTGTTCGGGCCTATTGTTTTATTGTAATTATTTGTATGTCATAGTCATAATAAATAAAAAGGGGTAAAATCAAATAATGTTTATTATCCTTTATTATGTAAATGTCTATAAAATATTATTATATGTATAACTATTACATATTTTATGTATATAAATTATTATTATATCCTTTATCTCACTTAGGTTTTTATAAGAAGTATGTCAAGATTTTCAAAACAGCCCCCGTCTTCAGAGCAATACCAGTTGGGCACCACTGATCTAAAGGTTTTCTAAATAACAAAGTTTGCTGTTTTTAGAAAACGAAACAACTGAAAATGGAAAATTGTATTACTAGCTTAATGTAAACAGTTACAAAATATGTAGTACTAGAGTGGATAATGCATGTGGCAAAGGTCTGTTAAATAGTATGCTATTTACTCTACTTCGAACTAACCAAAATGTAAAGCCTGCTTAAAAGATATTGATTTGCGGATTTTTTCTTTTAGTTGTAGTAGTATTTTAAACTACAAGTCAATTTCAACAAAAAAAAATCATGGTACCAAGGTTGAAAGAACCAATGAACAAAAACAAAAATCCATTATCTAGTAACAGTCAGTTTATTTCATTTGGAGGTCATAGAATTGGTACATGGTTTACATAAGTATAAACACAGCATGTACCCTTTACTTATTAATTTTAAATGAAAGTGACATCATGATTTTTTAAATTATTGAACCATAAGCCATTATTTAGCTGTTGCAATATCTTCCTTAGCAGCACAAAATCGGAAAGGGAAGCAGTCCTTTAATTTTGTAAATTATTGAACCATAAGTCATCGGAAAGTGCTTGGAAAATGATTTCTTCTGCATACCGTGAATTCTGTTAAAACTATGGGGGTCACCTCGCTCTGCTCCCTAATATGTACTTACATGTCAACCTAAACGCTTCTCCTGGCTTCGCTTGTCGTCACAACCTATCCCTAGCGGTGGAATAAAATTAAAACTAAGGAAGCCGCTAATGGCTATATAGTCACTTTCATTTTAAATTTGCAGTTTCTCTTTATAATATTTGCACATAATCTGCTTCCATGAAATCCTGCATCCTGCATTCAAAATATTTTTTGTATGTATTTCCTCATAATTTTTACATATCTATTTTACTAAATAAATATTAAATTTTAGAAGGATGAGAGTTTGCAGCAAACTTTTAATTAACAGATATTTTAGTTGCATATACGTGTGACCACTTACTTTTCACCCTTGCCAGTGTTCTTCAGTAAAGATGTGACGAATCTATCTATTTGTACAACCGAATAGTCTGAAAGCTCTCCAGTGATCAGCTTGTCGTTGAGCTGAGTTGCAAGCATAGCGAAGCTATGGGAATGCTTGCCATCAGACACGAGTAATCTGAATCGTTCATTTGCGCCGCTCCCTTGTATCTTCTTGCTGCCCAGTACTTGCATTACAGGCTTATCGTAGTGGCCGCCGTTCATGATCACCTGAAAATATTTTTTCAATGTGGTTGGTGTTGCTTATTCTGTAACAGCGTTTGAGGAGAAAAACGAGAGGAAATAAGGGTTAGCAGCAAGTCGACACAAGTATCCATGATTTACCTCAAGTGATCCCTCGGAAAGGTTGTGCGTCATCTTCATTAGTAATATTTTGATAAGCAATTATCAAAGCACGAAATGTGATTGCGAATTTACACCATGAAATTACAAAAACTGCGAAATATAGAGAAAAGAAAACTGCCGCCAAACGCCAATCCACAAAAATTCTCTCACAACTGTCAAATTCAAAAGTGTTGCCATGCCAGGCAGGGATGTAGACTCCAACTCTGAAATTATGGTATCGGTCTGTCAAAATTATGGTACTTTAGAAAAAGATAAGGTATGATTTCTCAAAAACCTTCAGGTTAAAATTACCAATATATCTAGGCATGCAAGCTTGTTTATTTTCACACGACTCAGATAGCGACTGTTTGTTGATATTATTATCCCAATAATAGAACAAAAATTTATGATTTTATTCCGCACGCCTTTGTGATTGCGTATTTGGCATTTCTTTAGCACATAGTGAAGGCTACGTTTTGTTTGGTAATCGGATGACGTTCGCTCCACATACCATCCTTTTTTACAGTCAATGTTCGACGGGCGTCGTCTGATAATTGTACTGGACCCAGCCCAGATGTCAACATCATAGATATAAAATATAACTGGTGTCAATAGACTGCTACCATTAAATCATACCTGCGGACACCCTTAGTTTGAAAAATAATTGAGTTGCAAACAAAAATCCGTGAACCTTAACGCACCGACATACGGGCGAGTTGAGAAACAGCTGTTCGGTGCAGCGTTCTAAAATAGACCTTCCTCCTACGAGATAAAGTATTTGAGTTACAGTTGAATATCTCTTTCTCTGAAGATTTGCGCAGGTTTTTTTCCGAATAGTTGCTCAGTATGAACAGTAGAGTATGTGGTTTTATTTAATGGTCGCACTCTATTTACATCCTGTATAGTAAACATTTTTGGCGATTTCTAGAAATTTTACTATGTGTTCTATTCCACACCACCTAGGAGTACTCAACCTATAAAGTTGCCTGAAGATGGAAATCGAATTAGGCAACGGACGCATGCGTAATCGAAAAAAAAATTGTGTCACCTAGAACAATGCTTGTTTTAAAATTGGCAACACTGAGTTTTCTTTATTGTTCCTATCAAAGATATATAATGGTACCTGGTTCCTATCACTTTTCGTCGATAGGAACAATTAATACTAGTCGTTCGCCCCGAACTGTGAACTCGCGCTCGCCCGGTTCGCGCTTGACCGATTTGGCTCATGTTCGAACTTGAAAATTTATTCTTTTTGCCTTATTACTTGCCTGCCAAATTTCATGACATTCAGATCAACGATACTCAAGTTATCGTCGAACAAACATTCATGCATACATACAAACGCCGGATTGTTCCAGTAGAATCGGAGAACTCACTCGCTTTGCTCGCTCGTTCAATTACGGAACTTGTTTAAACTTAAGATATTTAAACGTCATGGGTACCATCTCTTGGTGACCTTAATTTAAGAACTAAGGGAATGAATGGCAGGTTTTTATTTCGTTGATATTTCGAAAAATTTGTTCTGTTCCAATTTTGCACCGGAAGAACAAAATTGGCAATTTGACACATCAATGCTCTGTCATGAGTAGTCACGACGATGTCAAGTCCGGTTTGTTTACATAACCGACTTTCCACCAACGATAGCTGAGCGTGGTGAACGTATTGATTGTTATGACCATGCCCTTAAATTAAAATATCGATATTGACAGCACTAGCAAAAAATTCTGGTTTTCGAGCTGTCAAAGTCACCCTTCAGATGTTCCTCAAAACGATAAGTATAAAAAGAAGAGCGAATAAGTCTTTTCGCACAAAACTCGACTTTGGCGGATCTAATGTGTGTAATCACATTATAAGAAGCCAGAAAAAAGGCAAAAAAAAATTACGAAGAAAATATTTGACCTATAGTCGCCGTTAATAGAAATTGTGGACTATGTAAACAAACCGTTTTCTCAATTTTTCTCAAGGTTCTGTCACGGAGTCTCACTGAACATTATTCCAAATCATGAAGCATCAAGTCTTATCTGCCATTCACTGTATTTCATCATGAAATATTCAATAATCACCAGTTAATTACGGAAAATCATAGAATCAAAAGTCAATTCTGTAGGTACTGCGTCGAGATTGCTGTCATATTTTTTTCTCATCGAATCTGTATTGTCTTTGAAAATTAGTGATGTACGAATCTATTTGAATATAAACCTATTTTATTCGTGATGCTATTTTATTCCGTAAATTTTTTTTGACAGCGTTATTTCATAATCTTTGACATAAACGTGTGTGTGATTCTATCGAGAGCTGTGTGATCTTCCAGCGTTGCTCTAAAATCTTCTGTGTTTTCGGTATTCTAACGACTTGGCTTCTCTTACTGATCTTTCTTTGTGATTTGGATAGTGTTTTACCTTAAAACAACGACAATTGGTTCCATGATAGTAATGGACAATGCCCCATATCATTTGCGTCAAATCGAAAAGGCGCCCAACATGAGTTGGCGGTAGGAGATTATCCAAAGCTGGTTGCGCGAAAAAGAAATCAAATTTCAAGAAACCAAAATCAAAGCGAATCTCATAGCTAAAGTAGATAAGCAAAAATATACAAAAATGTATGTAGATGAGTTGGCGGCATCGAAAAATGTGACAGTTTTGCGCCTTCCACCATATCATTGCGAGCTTAACCCGATAGAATTGATATGGGCGCAAGAAAAAGGTTACGTTCGAAGGAACAACAAAACATTCAAAATGAACGATGTGAAGATTTTGTTGAACCAAGGTTTGGCGCGGATCGGGCCAGAACAGTGGGCGAAATGTGTAGCTCATGTCCTAAAAGTAGAAGAAAAAATGAAAGAACTGGATGGGATAATAGATACGGCCACCGACGCTGTGACGGAACCATTTGTAATTAACGTGGGCGATTTGACTAGCGATTCGTCAGAATATTTTAGCGATGAATCAAATAAAGAAAATTAACTAAGCACCTAACATATTTTAATCACATACTTACCCATCTCTAGATAGTTCACCTATTCATAGACAAAGACAACATGGCGCTTTGTTTACATAGTCCACAATTTCTATTGACGGCGACTGTATACGAATACACATTAAAGACATGGCCTTCTGGCTTTCATGGATAAAAAATCACCCTTCAGATGATCCTCAAAAGGATACGTTTACGTACAGTCACAGAATAAATAGTGTATAGTCTGTCAAAAAAGTGTTGAAATGAATATTGAACTATAATGAACTTTATTGAACTTTAAACGTTCAAGTAGGATAATTTAGGTAATAAAGTGATTAAATAATAACGCGGTAAACCCAATTTAACAGATTTTGTACTTGTTTGTTTGGTGTAGCCAGGCGAAATAAAAATAGTTTCTTCAATATTCATTTCAACAATTTTTTGACCGACTGTACAACAGATAACCTCAGACATGGCTGTATGGGCTAAGTTCCCTTTGCCTTCCTACTAAGTGGGTGAATAAAACAAAAAAAAATAGTTTGGTTACAGAAAAGGCTATCATGGTCCTAGATACCTTTGCCTGTCCCTGAAAGGGACGAAAGGAAAAAAAAAAAAAATAGTCTCTATAATTTTGGCGTGGACCTTAGCGTGGGTTTTTTTTCGTTCTTTATCTAAGGTTTTTTTGGTGGAAAATGTAGTTTATGTGGTCAGGGCTGAGTTCAGTTTGGTTGCCCACCGAAATGCTATGCTATCCTGCTGTCAATAATAAGCGGGCGATCAAACTGAACGCGGCCCTGTGTATGTACTATTGTACGGTAGTACAGTGGAGCCCACATCAAGCTAAACACTTTCAGTATAAGCTGACCTCTCATTGTATAGGCTTCCCGTACAATGAGAGGTCAGCTTATACTCAATGTGTATAGCTTGATGCGGGCTCCACTGTACATACTTCTTACGCGCTTCTCACCACGTTTGGTTTGACGGTTTGACGGCAATTTTTCCCAACGATTTTTGACGTTTTTTGAGCATCGTGTTCGTGATCATGGAAGTAAAAGTGCGCGCCAGATAAGTTTGCGCGCGACTGGTGGGTGGCATGGCGTGACGAGGGCGTGACTAATGCGTTAGAATGTTTTACTACTTGACTTTGGTATGATGATTGCCAAACTTGACAAATCCCGAGCGCTGCGTGTCTACAATAAAATAACATAAACAGTAAAATACCTTTTTAAAAAGAAACTGTACGGGTATTGCTCCTTATTGCAACCAAATATTTAGTCCGTATTTACATACATATTTGACATTATAACAATTACTTTCTATACCATATTCAGCCATTCATCTTACTAAACTCTTAAAATATTTTATTGGTAAGTACTATTCGCAAAATGCTGATTTTGCGGGTAGGTAGAAAAAGCTATTGGTACGTTCACGAAAAAAAATTGTAACTGAAGTTTTAATGGTGGTAAAGTGAAGTCGAAATGTTTGCCCAGGATCTTTTAACCATTCCTAATAAACACGTTATACCGCTGGAAAGATGAATGGAACGTTTCGCTTATTTATCACTTCTATCCCTTGCAGCTTTCACTCGTACAGTTGGCTGTACTTATAAATTAAAGTCACCTTATACCCATGAATTACGCAACGCATTTCGAGCAGCCAGACCGACATAGAAATCCAGATTTAGCCATTTCCTTTATCGTTACTAGATTTGTTGTAACTTCCTGATCCAATAGAAACATCAAATTTGTCTTTATTCCATTTATTTATGGTCATAAGAAATCTCTACATCAACAAATTCGATACGTACTGTAGCGCACTTGTGACTTGCACTTGTAGTGTAGGAGGTCATATGATTAGATTATAGAACTTTTTGGGCTCGTTATCGGTTGGCAATCTGTAATCTTTATGAACATTTGTACGTCGTATTCATAGTTTTATCAAAATATTCTAAAAATGAAATGATGTCTAGTAAAAAGACAAAGAAACGAACAGAGTTCTAGAAAAAATCGACCTGGAGCTCCCGATAGCGCATTGATTATATGTAAAATCCTATAGGAGATCTGAATAAATAGTAGAAGACAACCTCGGTCCCAATTGCGCTACAGTACAATCTATGGTTTTTTACAATAACACAAATTTATAGATTCAAAAAGCACAGGATTCATTATCAGTAAAAACAGTAAAGATAACACGGAATTCTTACCTATAAACATTTCAAAATACTTGTTAGCCTTCCAATAAAAATGGCAACTGTCATTTTTTTAAACATAATTTTTATTAGTTCGTTGCCGAAATAATAAAAACTTGAAATATTGATCGCTAACTTGAAAAATAAAATTAATTATATCTCGATAAAATTCGATACATAATTAATGACGATGCCAACCGGGTGTAAATGAGCAGATTGAGCAGGTATCTTCTAATGAAACCGTGTAATCTACTGATTATACAAAACAACTTTCCCGAAATAACAAAACCGTGAAAACAAAAAAAAATAAAACGATTTGCCCATATAAAATTCACAGTTTGTCTTTCAAAAGAAACCTGTTTTTGTTTTCGTTTTCTTTGGAAATGTTCTTCAATATGATTGGTAGATTATTTGGTTTCATTTAAAGAAAATTTACATCCGGTATAGTAGCTTAAAATACTTATAATTAAAATAAATACAGATTGTTCGAAAAAGTACTGCGTCAACTTGTTATTGTTTTTTTAAATAAATTTAAAGTTTGTACATAGTATGTGCCTACCTAATCATCACATTTTTCTAATAAGTACACGTTATTCATTTTTAAAATTTTCTATAATCTTTTTTTTGTTGAATGTACTACACTTATACTATATGATTGTGGTTGAAAGTATCGCAGTTCTTTTCGTAACACTGTATAATATAGGTATATTTAAATAAGTATATATAACTATTATGTTATTAATGGCACCCCATTCGGAAATCTAAAATTTCTGAATTAATGATCTCCCATCATTCGTATGGTATTAATTTATTGAGTTTAACACAGCTCTATATCTTTTATATTAATTTATTATCTGGTTGCCTTGGTTCAATAAATAGGTGACTTAATATTGTATTAGTAATAGATACATACGAGGAATAAGCATGAGGATCACTTGTTCTACGAGAGAAACTGTTCCGAATTTTGCTAATCTTTAAAAACCATCAACGCTTCCTATTATTCTTTTGTCAGTTTGTGGCAGTATGTAGCCGTCTGCGTCCCTGGCTGCAGCGACAACGGCTGCAAACCCATCACTACGACTCCTACTTGTTGTCACGTGACCTCGGGCCTTCAGAAACTCGATCACTTCCTGGAGGAGTAAGAAACGGGAACATTGTTAAACTACATATACTTGTATAAGATTATGTTTTATAGCAAAATCCATTGCTTTGGAATACTTAAATATTATTATTAGAGTGCTAGAAAAGATTAATTAGAAATAAATTTAAAATAATTTAAAAAAAATCTCGGGTTAGGATTAGAATTCTTGTTATCAGGACAAGCGCGCTACCGACTGCGCCATGGAGGTACTTATCCTAGACCGTTGAATTTTCCCACCATACCTATCAACCGCACATTAGAAGCACGGACGAAAAAAGGAATTTGATATCTCTGTAATAATTCGGAAAAAAGCAGCACGTTCAAATACCTATATTTTCGCGTGCTAAAAAGAAAAAGTTGTATAGCTAACTATAGTAGACATGACGGAGACAGATGCTTAGTATGGAAGCTTTTTGTATTAGGAGATAAACCGGCGGCGTTGAACAGAGGAATTGGATTCATCAAGCGTTTTTAGTGAAGACTGTTATTTTTTTGTGCTCTTGTATTACGTTGTTCACAATGCACTTTTGACTTGTAATTTACCTTAGCTAAATAAATAAATTTTAGTGAATAAAGAAATACTACATTTATGCCATTTCCTAAAGGGAAGCCGATAGGAATCCTGTTATAAGGACCCTTCGCCACTGGCACCTTCACTACGTTACATACTACATTTCAGACTAAGATACAACAATAGGCCAACCTCAGACATGTGTCCTTTGCCTTTCAACTTAGTGAGAGAATAAAAGAAAGAAAAAAAAAACTGTAATTTTTGACATGTCTTATTTTTTACAACTGGGCCGCGATTGCCTGCGATTCGGTTTGATCGCCCCTCAGAAGAATAACTAATTAAATTATTAATTAATTGTCTAGAAGAATAACTTATTCTTCTGAGGATCGCCCGCTTAGCACTGACATCAGGATAGTACAAATTCAACGCGTGCAAAAGAGATGTCATGATCGCCGGGCGTCGTCGTCGTCGGCGGGCGATCAACCTGAGTTTCGTTTCGAAACAAGTGAATTTTACTCGGAGTGATGCGAATTCCACCCTACAGCGTTCAAAAATTGACCCGAGTTAAACCGAGGGTAAGCGAATCCTCAATTCATATACCGGAAATGTGCAACTACGACGACACTATCTGTGGCTGTGACTACCTTCACGCTCGCCTTTTTGGTTGGCTTAGAGTGTACTCGAGATAAACTTACAGGGTCGAAATCTTCTTCATACTCGACCTCCATGGGTATGAGCTGGTGATGAAGACGAGGTCGATTGACCACATCGGGGAGCGCTTCATGCTCGAAGATGACCTTCAATATCGACTGGAAACATAAGACTAGCTTAATAATGCTTTTACTATTCTGCCAAAGTTTTAGCTAAAAGGAGACATTTCTAAGTTAAAAGAACTGAGAGCGCATTACAACTCAGAAATACATCGTCCCTGAGGGGGTTTCAGAGAAGTTTCTGAGTATGAACTGTTGAATTCACATCACAGACGTCATTTTACGTATTAAAAATAAATGTAGTATTGGTGTTTATCTGTCATTTTGACGTGCCTGTACGAACCTTGCGAATCCTGCTCAGAAACACTGAGGGTCCTTTTAGTAGAAGAAAGTAACCAAATATGAAATAGTGCCCCAGTATGGAATAGCTACATATGCAATAAACAGTCACATCAATACCTGTCTACGTAACATAGGCTGTCTCCATCACTCACTTTAGCGACACATAGGCACGCGACTACGACTATTATCATTCGAGCCAACACCCCTGCAGCTATATTAGTGTTTTATTTTGCCGCTGATCGAAAACTTCTGAAGGTACGTAAATATTACGTAATGTTTCATTTGTGATGAGGTAGTCATATGGCTATTTATGTTTAATTGATGACTGACATATCTGCCTGTAATATTTTTGAGTTTTTGTGGCGCCATGTGTTTGTTATGCTTTGTGAGATATTTTTATTTTTACCTTGTGAAATTCCAAATATGGACAGTCAAGGGGTTCTAAATATTCCATATTTGGGTTCATTTGTTTGATTCTCGCTCTCTCCCAGAGAGATAGGCAGATACTCCATCTGCTACGATCCAGACACACCACCTTTGCTTACACTTTTGATAATAATGAAATAAGAATTATTTCTAGGATGTCGAGTTCCAAAGGGAGACGAAAGCAATGGGATAAAGACAGAGAAAAGCTGCTGTATTAATAATAATAACGTCCTCTCAATACAAACATGACTTGGAAGCAGCAATCCGAAAAAGAAAAGTTGACAGGAGAAAATAAGAAAACATATAATAAAAAAAAAACAGCATGATTCTGAAGATTCTTACGGTGAAGATGAAATAGAATTTAGCACGGATAGTGAACCTAATGTTCTGATGGGTCAAACACCAGAATCTAAATTCTGCCAAGGATTATTTTCACTCGATTCTTGGGGAGAAACGTGGATACAATGTCTCATCTGTGGAATTTGGGCACACCGTGAATGTAGTGGTGCAGAGTTTGTGTGATTTTTGAAGATAGTCATTTTTATAGACATTTTGATACTCTTTCTATGAAATTATAATCTCTTCCAATGATTTTGAAGTGCCACAATTACTAAGAAGTATGGGAATACAGTACTTGAACTCAGTGTTCCATATTGGGGTACCTACCTCATATTTGGTCTCGATTATGTTTTTTTTTTAATTTTGTCCATTTGTAATTATGTTATGAACACAAGACTGCTCTTAAGTGGACCGCAAATGAATGTTTACCATTAAAAATCTTTGATTGCTGACATTCAGTTTATAAGAGTTACGTAATGAAAACAAAATGGTATTCCATATTTGGTTACTTTCCTCTATCATGCGAATTTGCGCCCGCGTGCGTTTCTGGCCCGCTTGCGTGCATCGGGTTGATTTTTGATCGAGTTAGTTTAGTGTTCAATTTCAATTTATTTATTTATTCCAAACAACAGTACACAACACAAAGAAAAACACAAAATAAGGGTAAGTACAATAAAAATACACAGTTAAGACATTACAATGGCCCCCACACTATGGAAGCTTGTGCAGGGAGGCCAGCGGTAGCTTAACAAATATGTATTACAAAATTCCTCGGCATATTTACAGAGAATATCAAACTATATATGTATACATTACAACAATGTTGTGTGCAACCTGGGTAGGATCCCCAACCCAGTGTGAGTTTAAGAACGACTACCTATCTCGTATTGTTACTCATGACGTCATGCCCGGAACACGAGGAGTCACTTGGCGGCATGGTTTCGTCATGAGGGTGGTGACAAGCCACTTTAGGAAGGGTGTAGGTTTGACATTTTGATGCCAAATCCAGAATTCGGAAAAAAAACCGGTCAAGTGAGAGTCAGACTCGCATACCTAGGGTTCCGTTACTCGACAGTTTTTGGGGACAATCAGGGAGATGGTATTTAAAATCTTGCCTGTAACTGTTTATGATAACTAAAAAAAGAATTGATTGTACAGTGGAGCCCACATCAAGCTAAACACTTTCAGTATAAGCTGACCTTTCATTGTATAGGCTTCCCGTACAATGAGAGGTCAGCTTATACTCAATGTGTATAGCTTGATGTGGGCTCCACCGTACCACAAAAGAGAGATTCAAATAATTTTATATAGGTAATAACTCGAAATAAAACTCGTGAATGAAAAATTTAACTTTGTCATTTTGTCCTCATGAATTTCTCACCCGCTATATTTTTCCTGTAACCTTTACGGAATCCCAAATTACCATGATTTTTTTCATATTTTTCGGTTCATTCGTTTCGGAAACATGCATTTTTTGTGGTTTTCCAAAGATTTCTCGAAATCGGTCCCAGTAAATATAGCAAAAGTATATATTTTTATAATCTACAATTTGATACCCATATTGTATTTCTATAAAAAAATTAATTATTTATTTTACATTTTATTTTATATTTCTCATTTGTTTTCAACTTTTTTAAATCGCTATAATTCCTGTAATTGGTCAGTTATGTATGACCTATAATCATCATTTTTTTCATATTTTTCGGTCTACCAGTTTCGGAAATAACGGGAGGGGCATGCATTTTTTTGTGGTTTTTTAAAGATTTCTCGAAATCGGTGCCATTAAATGTAGTAAAAGAATATACCTATTTTTACAATCGCTCTTTAATATCTACAATTTGATATCCATATTGTATTTTTAAGAATTTATTTTTTATTTTTCTCACTTTTGTATTGGAAATATTTTGAACAATATCAATTTTTTTTTTGTATCGTATTATGTAGGCGAGTGAATGCTATTTTTCTGAAAAATGTCAAGTCTTTATCTTTGACGGTGCTAAAGTTATGAGGCTGTGACATACGGACGGACGGACGAACAACGGAGTCTCACCACAAAGGTTCCTTTTGTACCTTTTAGGTACTACGTAACCCTAAAAAATATAATGAAGTATCCAACTCATTACTGACACCATACCATAGCAACTTGAGTAGTAATCTTGGTACTGCCAGCCGCACCGATCACCAACTGCACCGTTCCGTTCTTCATCACTATTGACGGCACCATCGAGCTCATGGGCTGGAGGTTTGGAGCCAGCATGTTGGCCGGTGAAGGGGGCATTCCGTATGCGGACGGACGATTTGGAATTGCAAAGTCATCCATTAAGTTGTTCAATATGATACCAAGGGACGTTGAGCGTCTTTGACTTCCCCACCTTAAAAGAAACAAATGAACGTTTGACAGACTTGTTATTTATATATGGTATGGCCCATAATATAGGCGACCCCTGTAATTTTAACAGAATTCATGATACACGAAAAAATCCGTCAACTTTTTTAATTTCTGGAACAGCATCTAAATGTGCTAAATAAATAATTAGAGATAGCATTCAAAACTCCGTTGGTTGATTTTTGATTTCAGAGACTTGGCTGTATTGTCGTCGATGGTTGATTTTGTTTAAATGTATCCTGGTACGTTCTGACGTTATCCACCAAGGGACTAGAGGATCTAATATAAGCGACTTACATATAATTGATGCTGCTGGTAGCAGACACCACACTACCATCAGGCGCCACTACGACGACGTGCGCTGTGCCGTGGTCATCCGCTCCTTCGAAGAGTGCGCCATAGTGTCGCCAATCCTGGTAAGTCCTGTCATCATCAACTTGGGCACGGTAGGATTTAGCCCAAGACGGGTCTGACAGGTTGCGTTCCAGCTGTAAAAACGTTAAGATATGGAGAGTTATAGAATTGATAGGTAAGTAAATGCCGGGCCGGGACCGTCTGCAATGCACTCTTAATAAATTTACTTAAAAAATGTAAGGAACCTTTTTTAAAACAATCTTTTATTCAAACCATGGAGTTTAACAAATAAAATATGGAACTAATAAATCGCCATCTTGGGCCATTCGTCATAATTGTTTAAGAATAGCGTTACTTAGCTTATCGTATTCTCCTCGTCAAATCCTATTCATTTGATATCCATGTCAAGGATGGAAATAATAAATCACCATCTTGTCGCGTTCGCCTTATAAGATTTTGAATGTCGTAACTTATTTATTATGCATTGTCACCAAAATAAAAATTTGATTGTCACCGAAATCTAAACTAATTTAGATTTAATGTGTGTAAAAAATTTCGGCACAATCGGTTGTGGTTAGGTGGGAGGGACTGGACTTCGAACGAAATTGAGATTTTTCGGCTATTTATCATTTTTGCACACGCTAGGATGTCCAAATTGTCATGTCTAAATGACTATTGGTAAATGCAGGTTTTAGGGTGCGACGGTGAGCGATGCGGAACGGAGTGAGGTGACCCTTGTTTTGCGTTTCCAGCGGCTGATTTACCATCTTAAAAAAGACTTTTACACTAGTGAATTATTCATATTGACATTAAATGTTAGAAATACTAACACGGGTCATACTGCAGTGGTAAAACCTAAAATTACCGAGGTGACTGCCTGCCGCTGGTAAAAGTCCAAAATTAATGATTATTAAAGAAAAAATCGGACTTTCTCATCATCACTTGGTAAAAATCTTAGGTTTTACCAGAAACTGTAAGGATTTAACATGGTTCTTGCTTTTAAAGCACAGGTATCTGTGTTTTAAAGTATCACATGAATACACTTGAAAAGATGATTAAATTAATTAAATAAATAAGCTACCTCATATATGTCGAAAGGCAGGCCGGAATGTGACGGATCTCCCAACCCGGTTCGCTTTGCGTACGCAAACTTGAAGGTCTCGATGACTCGGTGCCAGTAGAGGTAGCTGTTGGTTTCCACGGCGGTGTTGAGACCAATCCAGCCTTGTAGCATGTTGAGGATAAATGCCAGGACGCTTCCGGACCCAGGCAGAGGGTTGGAGTAGAGGATGTACCCGTCTGACAGCTCCGTGACTATTGGATCTTGCCATACGGGTCTGCAGTTAAATAAATGGCTATGAAGTGTATGATTCGTCAAAGATTCAATCATGTTTTGAAACCCCATACACTTTTTAGGGTTCCGTACCCAAAGGGTAACCAACGGGACCCTATTACTAAGACTCCACTGTCCGTCCGTTCGTCTGTCACCAGGTTGTATCTCATGAACCGTGATAGTTAGCCAGTTGAAATTTTCACAGATGATGTATTTATGTTGCCGCTATAACGAAAAATACTAAAACCGGCCAAGTGCGAGTCGGACCCGCGCACTCTCATACAACAGACATGATTTTTTTTCCGTTTTTGTAGATAATGGTACGGAACCCTTCGTGCGCGAGTCTGACTCGCACTTGGCCGGTTTTTTATGTGTTTCAAATGTGATGTTATCGAAGATTATTCGTATTTTTTTCAGAGAATCAGCCTAAGCTCCTGGGATCTGATAATCTTCGATGCTGGGATGTACGTAGGGATTCCCTTGATTTCAGATCAGTAACATGCTCATTTTGTTTCATTAATTGAAATAGGAGTTACCTTGCGGAAGTCCATCACTAAGTAAAGGATATGTTACGGTCAGAGTAATGAATAGGTAATTATTAATAATTATCGGTTATTATTAATACCAACGAACAAAGGCGGTTGAAGTGATAATTAATCACATTGACTGGTTTGTATTAATAATTCCCTCATTCATGTGGTAAATTTAACAAATTGGGTGCTTGCAACGTAGTGGGGGTAGCCGCCATGCGAGCGCAACGTGCAGCGACATGTCAGTTGTAATACCTACGCTATTGAGATCGCACGCGCCTTTTCTGTACTGAGAAGTGAGCAAAACTTAAGTAAAATTAGTGATGTGGAGGTTACGAAAACACGATTTAACGACCAAATTATGGAAGCGAAATCTAAGAAAGGGAAAAACCATCAGTTATTTACACAAGATGAGTATTATTCATTTTTGGACCAAGTGAAAGCAGCCAAAAACAAGTGGGGGAACAAGACACCTGAAGATTATCAAAGATTGTCAAGGTATGATACAGTACAAATTGGAAATGTTCAGAAGCTTATCGTGCCGGTAAAAAAGGAAAGGGATCCGATTATATACTACACGTATTTAGAGAAAACCTTTGATATTATTCATGAAACACATCTTTCTATCGGACATGGGGGGCGAAATAGAATGATGAAAGAACTCAAGGGGAAGTACAAGAATATAACCGTAGAAATAGTGGTCATTTACTTAAACCTGTGCGAAACTTGCCAAAAAAACCGAGTTTTCCAAAGAAAGGACTGGTGGTTAAGCCTATAAAAAGCAGTGAATTTAATTCGAGATGTCAAGTTGACCTTATTGACATGCAGTCACAAGCAGATGGTGATTTTAAATTCATTATGGTTTATCAAGATCATCTTAGGAAGTTTGTGCAACTCAGAGCACTAAAATCTAAGCGAGCAGAGCAAGTTGCGTATCATTTGTTGGATGTATTTATGATATTTGGAGCACCATGCATTTTTCATAGCGATAACGGGCGAGAATTTGTTGACGAAGTAATAGACGAGCTGTGCAAAATGTGGGATGAACCTAAAATTGTACACGGAAAGCCGCGGCACAGCCAGTCTCAAGGCTCAGACGAAAGAGCCAACCAAGATATTGAAAAGATGTTATTTACGTGGTTGGAGACAAATAACACCACGAAACGGTCCGAAGATTAAGATTCATTCAGTTTATGAAAAACAGAGCTCATTACTCCGGAATCAATCGTAGTCCGTATGAAGCAATGTTTGGTTGCAAAGCTAAAGTAGGCTTAAAAACTGTATTGCCAGCATTGGATGAATTGTCAAAAATAATTAGTGAAGAAGACCTTGAGTCAATCTTAGAAGATCAGTCTAATAATCAGCAGCCAGTTCAAGAACAAAATTTCATTGCGGAAGATGACACGGAGGGGAGCGATAAATATGCTGACAAAATTAATGAAGATTACAGATTATTACACATTCTGCATCGATTGAACCTGAACCACAAGTTATTATCGTTCAAGAGGATAGTAATGAGATAAAAAGGCCCACTTCTCCACTTACCGAAGTATCACAAAAAATTCAGAAAGCTCGTGATTCAGCTAAAAAGTCACTTGAACATCAGGCCCAAAAAATGTTAAAGCGTTCAAATGCAAAATTTCCAGTTGCAGAAAAAGGCCAAAATGTTAGAATAAGGGTACCAGAAGTAGATCGGGCCAAGGCAGACAGCCAAAATATAATTTCTGTAATTATATCTGTTGAAAACGAAAGCCTTTATAAGCTGGGAACCAAACATGGAATTTTAAATCAAATGTATTCGAGGAACGAATTCACTATCTGTAAAGAAAAATTTATTTCAACTGACGATGTTCGAGAAATTGCTATAGCTCTACGAGAATGTGCCCGAAAAGACTCAAACTTAGGTGGGCAAGGCTTTCAACATTGCAATTGTGCTGGTGGATGCAATTCGGACCGCTGCAAGTGCAAGAAATCACATACTTTGTGTAATTCGAAGTGTCACAAAAGTCTATCGTGCCAGAATAAATAATTAAGTCTCTATTTTGTTACATTTTATGAGTCATTAAAAAGATTAACTAAACAAATCGTTTGTTTTATTACTTTAACCGAAACTATTAAAAAAAGGTGGTAGAGCTGATGCCGAGCTCGACTGTGGAGGTACCACCATCTTACTCGCAAATCCTCCCGAAGTTATTCGGGCGAGAGTAAGAGAACAGCTCTCAGGCAAAACCAGGCGGCCCACCATTGCCTGGGACCGATGGATGGCGGTATATCCATCCCCAATTGCCAGGCCTTAAAACAGACTAGTGACGGGCAGCGGCGTCACTGGTGCAAGGGTTTCGGCACCGCGCTCACCAACCCGCCTGCCCAGCGTGTGTGAGTATGGGCATTTCTTCCAGGGGGACCGCCAAGAGTGGTGAAATCCTGGAAAGGCCTATGTCCAGCAGTGGACGAAACAGGCTGATGGATGGATGGATTAAAAAAATATTAATAACAACCGGTTAAAATAATAAATTCATCAATATTAATTACATTAACCATTTGATAGGGT
The DNA here is from genome assembly GCA_910592155.1 of Ypsolopha scabrella. Taxonomy (NCBI): domain Eukaryota; kingdom Metazoa; phylum Arthropoda; class Insecta; order Lepidoptera; family Ypsolophidae; genus Ypsolopha; species Ypsolopha scabrella. Next base: position 16,457,626 of record OU342975.1, on the reverse strand, counting down.
TATTATTAATATCTACCGGTAATTATTAATACAAACCGGCTTTATTACTCTGACCGTAACAGATATATGAATATAATTTGCAATATTCCGCTAAACAATTCTTCAACATCAGTTGCTGCGGAGCGGCTGGGCGAGCAACACATCAGTTGCTGCGGAGAAGCCGAGCTAGCAACACATCCCGAAGATGCCTCGTTCAGAGGCGAAACACGTGTCTATAAGTTTTCTTGCTTGTTATTTAAGATTGCTTTGCTTGTATTGCTTGCTTGTTTCATGTTTTTCTGCGGGCGGGCGGGCGGTGCACGAGTCTGCATTTTGAATAGCACGAGAAGAATTGTTTAGCGGAATATTGCAAATTATATTCATATATCCTTTACTTATTCAGTTTAGTTCTCTTTAATTAGTTTCTATTCAATGAAACAATAGATAACATGCATATTTACTACATAAAATATCGCCAAGCTGCAACACAGCACATTACTAAACATTATAAGTAAACTCTTGTGGATTTATGTTGTGACGATGTGTGATCTTTACTTATCGACTTTTGCTTATTAATTCAGGAACTGGACATGGGGGACCGATTGACTCTTCCTCGAGGTAACAAGCTCTGGACAGTCACACACCAACACTTCACCATAAATGGTTTCCGTTTTTAGATACATCCCTAAATCTTGTTAGAAAGGAAGTCTAATACTCTAGTACCCTTTAACTGCCAAACTCGAAGTAAAAGTATAAAAAAACTGACCGGTAATTTTTGAGATCTTCCTCTGTAATGATGCCGCCATGCCCCTGGATATCTCGCACGAGCGGCGCCGTAAGGGATCCATTGTGAATCGCTTCCGGGCCCTCCTGCGCGATGGTGTCCAGGGTCTTAGCCATGGTGGGTTCCTTAAAGATATCGCCAATGTTCCAGGTATCGCCTGTCTCCGGGTTCACGTACAGCTCGCTGATGAAAACATAGCTATGTCAACAATAGAAGTGATGCGGAACTTACGCAGCGGAAGCGGCATTGGTAAGCAGGTGTAGCTAGGATTCGTATTTGGAGGGTTCCGTACCTCAAGAGGAAAAAATGGAGCCCTTATAGGATCGCTTTGTTGTCCGTCTGTCTCTCCGTCCGTCCGTCCGTCTGTCTGTCAAGACCCTTTATCTCGAGAAACGCATGGAGGAATCGAGTTAAAATTAAAACCATACTTATTATGTACTTAAGTTTACAGTCCCTCGAAGCTGTGAAAAAATTAAACTTCTAAGTTAACGTAAAAATAGGATACGGCCGTTTATGCAGCAAAAAACGTATATTTAGACACTCAAGTGAATGAAAATGTATAGGCTATTTTTCGTTGACCTAGAAGTATGAAATTTGGTAAGTAATACCGTCTACTACTACAAATACACGGAAAAATCTGAAAACTATACATTTGTAATTAAATCATAAAAAATATAGTCTTTAACGGAACCCTCGGTGGGCGACTCCGACACGCACTTGTCCGGTTTTTTAAGTAATGAACAGGTGTGGTTAACGTATCACCGTAAAATTTATTTTGTCCAGAGGCAAGTAGCAGCGAACTTCAACTAGTACTGTTTGTTTGTCTATGAAATACCCGTGATTTTGTTGTTGTCACTCGCCGCTCATTCAATTCGCTTTGAGCGGGAAACCTTTGACCCAGAGCTTTTATATGAAATGCTTTCAGAGTATAGTATTCTATAGTAGCTATTAGGAGGTACTTCGTAAAATATTTTTTTGAAGGATCTTACCTCATAGAAGGCTCGGCTTTGATAATATCGGAATATGTATTGAGGGCCCGGCCCATGTCTTCACTAACTCGATGCCCGTTGCGGCACAGGTCCACGGTAGGCCTGACGAGGTCTGCCCAGGGTAGCTTCCCGTAAACCCTGTGGAGTTCGCCGTAGCCCCTGAGTTCACCAATAACGGCCACCGCCAGCCCTCCAACCGTTGTGGACTTGTTGTCGAACATATTCGGGGTTGTTAGTGCTGGGGCTCGTTCTTTCGCGTTCAAGACCTTTACATGGCCGGTAGATGCGTCGTAGATCGTGGCCAGGAACCCGCCCCCCAAGCCCATGTATTGCGGGCAAGTTATACCTTCGCAGAACAACATCGCTATGGCTGCATCGGCAGCAGAACCACCCTTTTCCAGAATATGTCTGAAAATTATAAAATGTTATTACAATTATTTGGATTTCATGTAGAAACTTTATAGGTAAGAGAAGGGTATTTGGGAGCTTTGGTATTTAAAATAATTATATCTGTTGTAACCCCCTCGAAATCAAAGTCTCATTTTATTCTGGCAAACTCTTTCTACTGCACTAGTGCCTGTGCTAGTACAACTTTTTCATGAGACCTCACTTCTTCTAGTTTCCTCTCCCTTCTTTATGCATATCCAGACTAACCTTCCAATGGAGGCGCACTCGTAGCCATTGGCAGCGACCGCAGCGCGTGGGTAGCGCGTGTCATCAGGTTGCCGCGGCTGCAGTACCAACACGGCTACCAGTGCGCCCAACAGCAGAGCGGCTAGCCCTATCCCGACGACCAGGGCGCAGCGGCCCCGGCCCTTGCAAGCGCTGCCTAGGCCAAGTCAAATGGTTTACAAGGCGCACTGGTACCTTAGAAAAAGACGCCGCGCGCGGGAGTTTCTAGATTCGTTCATCTTTGAATTTTGTCGGAATGGTTTAGAACATCGAAATGGTTGTGATTGTCGATTCACCAGAAATATAATTTGGATGTAATCAGATAAAACGTCTGTCAATATGCTATTTAATTTTGATTGTTTTGAAAGTCTTTGTCATAGTGGCAGCTGGTAAATAAGTAGCAAAGACTGTACGTATGCGATAAGTAGACATACATTTTAGTTATTTTAAAATAGGCCAGACGTTTATGCAGAAAATCTCCCGACAATGGTACTTATCGCAAAAAACGAGTGTATTGTGTTTAGTTTGCGTTTATGACTCATGTCATGAGGGTAGCGGTCTAGCGGTTCATTGATCTGAGGGGTAGTGGGTACAATTTATTACTTGGACGTCATTATCAGGAATATATGTATTAGAGATTAGCGGTACAAATCTTAATTTAAGTTGATATTTTTGCATACAGAATGGTACAAAATAGTGACGTCAAAGAATTTTTTATAGATTCCTCACAACTAGGTGTATCCGAAAATATGCCATGTATGTTCCGCGATTTTTGGTAGTTTAGAAGTTATGATTTTTTTATGTGTATTTGCGAATTTTCTACCGCAGCAGCTTAAGAAAATCATAACTTTTTTGTGGTAAGAATTTAGTACGTACAGTGGAGCCCACATCAAGCTAAACACTTTCAGTATAAGCTGACCTCTCATTGTATAGGCTTCCCGTACAATGAGAGGTCAGCTTATACTCAATGTGTATAGCTTGATGTGGGCTTTACTGTACATATTTTTTTTGTAACATAACTGTCTTCAGTCACTCTTCCCTACGTAAAATAATCAGCTACAAAAAATCCATACGAGTTACAAAAAAAGTTCAAAGTGAAATTTTTTGGATCGTGTTGTTCATAGCTAAATTTTCAAATTTCTTTTAAAATTACAAAATGGGTGTTTTATAGGTTCAAACTAATTTTAAAAACTTCAGTGGTTTATTAGCTTACTAAGAAATAAAAAAGGGGTTCTAAATAAGCCATTTTACGATGATATCGGCTTCCGAAATCACCAGGAGCATGTAAATAAAGTCAAATTGAACGATTAGTGAACAATAAAAAATATTTTTGTAAATCCTTTTATTTCACAGACATTTAGTATTAGTTCAAGTTTATGTGAATGCTTCTAATGATGTATTACTAACGTTGGCCATAAAAATTAAAAAATAATAGCTAAAACAATTTTTACACACAATACTTTTTCTTAACCAATTTCTTACCTAACTAACTTTGGAAGCCGATATATCGTAGAATGGCCTAATAAGAAGCACTTTTTTATTTTTTGGTAAGCTGATAAACTTTTGAAGTTTTAAAAATAAGTTTTAACCTATGAAACATCCATTTTGTAATTTTAAAATAATTTTGAAACTTTTACTATGCCATCTCAATCAACTAGAACTTTTAAAAGAACATTTTTTTAATCTAGATATGCAAAAAGAAGTTAAACATAAAATTCACACACGGAGTATAACCAGAAAAAAGCTAAAAGTGCCCACAATCAAAAATTTTTATGGGAAAAGATCATCGGAACATCTGATACCTAAATTATTGATCAGTATGCCTAATAACAAGTCAATTTATCCTAATAACATTAAAAGCAAATTAAAACAGTATTTTCTGAACATCCTATAACCGTAGGTATAAATAACTGTTAATTATGTATGTATAGATACAAATTAAGTATACTGATTTTTTTCCCATACGAGAAAACTGTATTAATCTGACTACAAATTTCCATCCACAATGATCCTGACACACCCCTTGTTAATTTTCAGCTTGAAAAAGTGATAACAGCCAGGTTTAAGATGATTAATTGAAATAGGCGTTACCTTGCGGAAGTCCATCACTAAGTAAAGGATATATGAATATAATTTGCAATATTCCGCTAAACAATTCTTGTCAGCTGCTGAGCTGCTGAGCTGTCGGGCGAACAACATCAGTTGCTGCGGAGCGGCTGGGCGAGCAACACATCAGTTGCTGCGGAGAAGCCGAGCTAGCAACACATCCCGAGGATGCCTCGTTCAGAGGCGAAACACGTGTCGTTAAGTTTTCTTGTTTGTTACTTAAGATTGCTTTGCTTGTATTGCTTGCTTGTTGCATGTTTTTATGCGGGCGGGCGGGCGGTGCACGAGTCTGCATTTTGAATAGCACGACAAGAATTGTTTAGCGGAATATTGCAAATTATATTCATATATCCTTTACTTAGCCAGGTTTAAATAATATGCATCTCTATCTTGAAGTATTATGAATCTTCACTTCTATACTAATATTTATATATAGATATTTGTGAGTTTGTGAGTTTTGATAGAAACCACGATGCATAAAAACATTAAAATGTTTATTTTATTAATTTATGGTATACAAAACATAAGAAATCTTGACGACAAAAAATACAATATGCATTAAAAATGTACAAACATATGGTGTTTAACAATAATACTTAAATTCTATAAGCCCAGTATATAATCAGTAGAAAGAGTGAAGATGAAGGGAAATACGAGTACTTACTACTTACCTATAGAATTTACAAAATTACCAAGTCTTTTCAATTAAAATTGTCACCGTATTTGTCTCAACAAGAAAATAACACAGGCCAACAAGGTTTTTGGTGCCTGGACAATTTTTAGTTGTATCAGATAGGTGTGCTCAACACGAATCTGAACTCACATTTAGTTTATAAATTATCAGCTAACAATTTTTCTAAAATACATACATTTCATGCAAAGTATTTTCTATGAAAAAACGGGTGTGATGGTTTTAATTAAAGTCACTAAAAATATCTTGTATATCTTTTTATCTTATTGTAATGTAATCTCGGGTAATCTGAGTGTAATATTAAAAGTATCTGTTCTAAATGTGGAGCGTCATTAAAATTAATAAAATATCTAAAATTTTGAAAATACAACCTGTGGTAGACATATATTGCGACGTGATAGAGAAAAACTGAGTGAAAATTCGGTTTCAGCACAGAAGTACCTACAACAAATGAAAAAATATTTGGGAAGAAAAAAAGTGTGTTTTTTTTGGCTTGTCCTATAATAGGTATATTTAAAACTTTACTAGTCTCGCTACCTACTACCTAATCGAAAAATCGAAATAATATAAACCCTATTCACAATAATACACGATGATGCCAATAAAAAACTATATATTATAATACTCATAATATAAGTTAGATTGTATTAATTATTGTGTTATATGTACACAGCTTTATATTATTATGATTATACATACACACTAACGAAGAATATTCTTTGACAACATCTGTCAAAATGTCACAATTCGAAGATATTATTGTAATTAGCAACCAAAGTTTTCGGTTTAGAGTTCAAACACGTAGAGCTAGATCACCAGTAATGTTTTTTTGTTTATATTTGATGTCAGAAATAAATACATTTTTATAAGAATTGACCGCAATCTTTAAAAAATATATATATGGAAATTCGGTAGGGGCCAAAATCTCCAATCTCCTTTATTTAGTAACTTGTTTGTATGCCTCCTCTACATAATAGCCGATTACAAACGATCACGCGCGATCACGATCATGTAGAGGGCATACTCGGCTCTACTCGCCTATCATCGTCTATGATCGCCATCGATCCGAGAACTGTCTGGTTTTTCGAGCACGCATCAAAGGGAATCGCCGGGTGGTTGCGTTAAGATGCCCACACGATCGCCGATCATTCATTCGCCGTAAATTATTAAAATTATTTATTGGGACTAGGTACCTACTTACTTTGTTCTATTGCGATGAATGGTCAAACACCACCATCTTCTTTTCCTCCATTTATTTTTTACAACTTTTCGTTGAACCACATTAACATAATGGTTGTATACGGCTATTAAAAAAAATGGTTGCAGCAGCAACACACTCCAACTCCACGACCATCTTGTACGGTGGACGATCAACAAAATGGTTACCTCACGTTTACTGCCGATAGTGATTATAGACGATCACACGAACAAACAACGATCATCGGCGATAATGTAGTGGAGGCATTAAATAGACACAAATGCGCAATCGAACTGCTGCACTGCAGCACAGTATGGGAATGCGAAGACTTTTTTATCTTCAGCATTGTTGTGATAGGATTTGTTTTTAAACATAAATCTTTTTCTGTACCTATTTCTGAAAACTCAAGTTTATACTTTCAATCTTGTGCATGGACAGTCTGATTGTTGAGTGAGCAGTTTCCATTTTGGTTGCTGTATTGACGGAAACTGTGACAGCAATTGATGTGGCACTGCCAATAAAATTAAGTAAAATAATTTCAACATAGATATTAAAGTCGACTCTGAAGGCATTCATTTTAGTTTTGCATAAGTACATACATTATTATACTCACGTCTGTCTCCCAGGGGGGAGGCAGAGACTATAGATTTCCATCTGCTACGATCCTGACACACCTCTTTTGCTTCTAGTTTTAGTGCTGTCAAAACAAAATTTTCCAAAGTAATGATTGAATGAATGAATTTATTTATTTCAGGCCAATGACCCATAAAGATTTATATACAATTATTATTATTACAATAAACACACAAACTGACATAGAGCATTACAAAACAATTACGACAGCACATATATATTTAAGGACATATAAAAATTGATTTAAAATTACAATTACAATATTTAAATTAGAATTAGAATAACAATTCAATTTCAAATTAAATTCAAACAATTGATCAAGCACATTATTTTGGTGCTACCTTCCCATATTTGGAACGAAGGAGTCTGTAACGCCTACCAATGTTTCATAAAGGGACCGTCCGACCTGCTGGCGATGGTGAGAAGGCTGTTTCCGCTGTCCCGCACCCTGCCCGTCATCGCAGTTGCTCGCCTGCGCATGGTGGTATAGAAGCAGTCAACGCGCACTGCGGCGAACATTCCCGACGCGCTGCAGAAGCGGGGCAGCCGCAACATTGCCCTCATCGCATTATTGTATAGAACGCGGAGAGCGTTGTAGTACTTCTGCGTGTATGATAACCACAGTGAGCTCGTATAAAAAGCAGCGCCGTAACTAGCCTTTTATGCGCCCGGTGCGAGCTTTCAAAACTGCGCCCTTGAAAAATGCTCTAACCAGGCTCTGACAATAAAGTGGACAAATGTGCATAAAAATAAATCTATCTATTTTTTGTTTACGAAGGTATAGGTACTTAGTAGATTTCTTTAAGATAAAAATTGTTTATTCAAAAATATTTGCTCTAATACAGAAATGACACAAAGTACTCGATAGTAAAGACCCAAGGCTAAGGTAAACCGTAATCACAAGAAAAGGACAGCTACCTACTCAAAGATTTACTTTCCGCGCTTTTCTCATTACGAAGTCCTTGATTACATTGTCATACGACAGGAGCCGTGCTATGTCGCGTTCAATCGACAAAATCGCTAGGCCAGACAATCTTTCTTGGCCCATCGTCGAGCGCAGGTACGTCTTTATTAATTTGAGCTTACTGAATGATCTCTCGCAGGAAGCTACAGTCTCTGGCATCGTTAAAAATATCTTTATAGCGACTACTACATTGGGAAACATTTCCTTTAAATCCAGTTCCACTATAGCTTTGAGAAGACCCATACTTGACTGACATTCACATTTATCAAATAATGTAGTCGCTTCAACTTGACTCTTCAAAGTTTCTATTTCGGCCCAAAATTCTGTGGCATTTATATCTGCAGAATATTTGATACTCAAATCAGCTGCATGTTTTTTTAGTTCTTCAACCGAATATGTAGTTATGTATTTTACGGTCAAAAAACCGAAATAGTGGTGTATGTCGCGTAGTTTTTCGAATCGCCATTTTAATTCAGAAATTATTGTATCTATTGCTTCATTTATCTGAATGAACTTTTTTGCTGAGTAATGTAGTAGCCGGCGTCTGAACTTTCACTTAAATCGTGTCTTTTTACTCGCTTTTCAGGAAAATTGTCTTCAATGTCACATTGTTCACAAATTCTTTTTGCCTTTTCGAAAACAATGTCCACAGTGTCGCGAATATTCTGAATCTGGCTTGTTAATCCCTTGATTAATTCAGAGGCTTTGTCGATAGTAATGGTTTTAGACTGTAGAGCTACATTCACTCTGTCAACAGATTCCAAAATTTGATCCCAAATTTGCAGAGTACATATGAATTTATAATTAATTAGGTCCATTATACTTTTAGCTGTAGCGATTGTTTCCGCATTATAATCATTGGTAGTTAGAATCTTTAGCACACACCTGATTTGGGGTATTTGCGTGTTCAAAGCTTTGACGGCCCTAGCTTTAGAGGCCCATCTAGTGTCGGCGTGTTTTTTCAATGAAATATTTAAGTGTTTCATTAAAGTTTCCCATCTGACCGTTGAACTCGAAAAAAACACAAATATTTTCTGTATTAATCCAAAAAATGTGATCATGTCAGCTGTCACACTAGCAGCGTGTACGCCAGATAAATTCAAAGAATGCGCTGCGCACGGCACGTAATCAGCATTTTCATTAATTTGTTTTATTTTGGCTTGGACTCCGTTATATTTACCGGCCATATTACTACCATTGTCGTAGCCTTGGCCACGAAGATCTTGAATATTCAATCCATCAACTTCTAATTTCTCTAAAATCTCTTTCGACAATCCCTCGCCCGATTTTTCATGAGACTGGATGAAATCTATGAATCGTTCTTCGATTGTAACTTTCTGCTCGGATACTTTTACGAATCTCAATATTTGTGACATCTGTTCTTGATGCGATACGTCTGGCGTACAATCAAAAAGTATGGAAAAGTATTTTGCCGCACGAACGTCGTCTAAAATTTGTTTTTTGACCTCAGAGGCAAGAATATCTACAAGCTCGTTTTGAATATAAGGCGTAAAATATGAAATATTTCCTTTATTAAGCGATTCGATGTGCGCTCTAAGTTCAGGATCGAATTTTGAAATCATATCCACGGCACTTAAGAAAACTCCAGATCCTGATTCTCCAATATGCTCATGTGGGACGGCGCGGCAGAATGGAACGTTTGTGAATCGTTTAGTTTTGTAAGTCATCCTTTTCACTCTTGTCGCACGATGAATTTTCTATCTATCTCTCGCACGCTAGTGCGTCAGTAACGCCGCACGTAGTTAATGAATAAAATCAAAGATAAAGGGAGGACCAATGAATGTGGCTGACAGCAATGACAGCGTAACGTGAACTATATGTACATCTCCTCAGCTAGATTGACAGATTTGCTTAGAACTTCTAAGTTAGAAGTGGCGCCCTCCAAATGAATATAGACAGAAATTGTCTCATAGTTACGGTATAGGTACTTTTGTTTGTGTATGTAATATTGCGAGCAAGACAAGGTGGATTTATATTTGTCTGATGTGTCGTGACGTGACGCGTCAGAACTGTATCGGTTCCATACATAAGCCATCACAACACAACACGTTACGCACTAGTGTGAACGTTACCATCCTACTAATATTATAAACGCGAAAGTTTGTATGGATGGATGTTTGTTATTTGATGAAATGGATGTTTGTATTTTGTTTTCACGCAAAAACTACTGAATGGATTTTAATGAAACTTTACAATAATATAGCTTATACATCAGAATAACACATAGGCTACAATTTATAAACATATTGTTCGAAATACTAATCCTGCGCAGACGAAGTCGCGGGCACCAGCTAGTACTAAATGTATGAAACCGATACCGTTCTGACGCGTCACGTCACGACACATCAGACAAATATAAAACCACCTTTACAAATGTTGTTGTTTCAGGATCGCTTGAAAAATGCCATATAGATATAGATAGTACAGAGGGCGCGTCTACACCATATTCGCAATAAAACAAAATGTACCTACTAACTACCATGCATGAAACAAAACTAGATACTGATCTGGTCATTTCTGCGCCCCTCCAGGGTCTGCGCCCTGTGCCTGGGCACCGCTGGCACCGCCCTAGTTACGGCACTGATAAAAAGATGTACAAAAGGCTCGGAATAATGTTATTTTTACTTCTTTTGAGCTACGGGCAAACCTGCGTGCTATCATGTTCGCTCTTACCGACAACGCCCTCCTTTCTCGCTCAATATCATCATCATCCTTCAGGTCGGGCGTGACAATATGACCCAGGTGCTTGAAGGTATGTATCCGCTCCAAGGGCACGCCGTACAGCCTGACGGGCGGAATCCCTGTCGGAAATTTGGCCCCAGCCTTGAAAACCATAAGCTCGCTCTTCTTAATGTTGTATTTAAGGCCATGGATATCGGCGTAAGTTTCGCAGTTGCTTAAGAGTTCTCTGAGTCCGCCTATCGACGCGCTCAGTAGTACCATGTCATCCGCATAGCTGATGTTGTTAAAACAAACATCATCAACATGTCATCCAACATGGCGACCACTGAGCGCGATAATGAGCTTGTTGATGATTTTTTGATTAATTACTTCTGGTGCAACTTGCGTCTCGCGCAGCTTCTTCCAGAGCACTGGATTTGAAACCAGGTCAAAAGCCTTCGAGAGATCGAGAAAGCAGGCGTATACTGGCGTATTGCGACTCGTATAATATCTGACGGCATGCTTCATACTCAGAATTGCACTGTCCGTGGACAGTTTGGACCTGAACCCAAACTGATTATCATGCAGAGTTACATTTTTATTTAAGTGAGAATTTAACATGCCGTCAAACACCTTTGCAATGACCGTGGCTAATGAGATCGGCCTATAGTTATTTTTGTCTGAAATGTCACCAGTTTTATTCTTTACTATCATTCTCATCAGCTCGTCCGGCAGATAAGAATGCCTAATGCATAGGTTAAACAACATGGTGAGGAGACGCGGCAGGTGCGGACCCGCATGTTGGAGATGCTCGATACTGAGCCCATCGTGCCCTGGAGACTTGCCTGGAAACTTGACTAGGCATAGACTTAATAGCCTGTGATATTCCTTTGACTGTAAACTTAATTTTAGGTTCCAGGTCTTCACTCATTGGGGCAGCCTCAAACATCTCCACGGAAGGAACGTTAATCGGCTCCACACAAAAGGGTGTCTTAAGGATGTTAGCTACAGCATTATCCCACGACACTCCGTCGAACGTCGAACAACTCGGCAATGGAACTAGTGCGAACGAACGATCGGGCAGACCAATATCGTTTCTGTTGTTAACACTAAATAATTATTTTGGAATGAAGAAAATTTGGTTTTGACAGCATTCAGAATCGGCTTTATTGTTTGTTTTGATATTCTAGCAATACGCAGCTCGGGTACAGGATGATAATGCGTGTAAACGGGAAAGCTTGAAGGTAGAACAGAACTATCTCCCTTACTCCTGTAGGATTGCCCAAAACGAAACCGGGATCCGTAGTCCTAGTTTTAAATTGGTTAAAATACTTATGTACGAAAATGCCATGATAGCTAGCGGCCAGACGACTATTATTCCGAGTTTGTTTATTATTTTGATACTCTAATAGCTACCTAGATGGCCGCTCAAAATTGTAGAATCCAGAAGTAATATCACTGGTGCAAGCAAATGTTCATCACCACGACCGGTGACAAGAGGAGTGCCTCAAGGCTCTATTTTGGGCCCCATTCTTTTTATTTTATACAGCGCTTACAAGGGATTCAACACTGCAATTACCACATGTACGCAGATGACTTACAGCTATACTTGTCGTTTCATCCACGAGCGACTCAAGAATCTGTTATAAAAATTGTCGATGATCTTAACCGCGTAGCTACTTGGTCGCATAAAAATTCGCTCGCCCTTAATCCCAGTAAATCTAAATTTATGGTTTTAGGCTCCGTAAAACGAATTGAGAAAACCGTAGGTTTGGCTCCTGATATCTCAATTAATGGGGAAAGCATAGACAGAGTAGAAGAAGCACGCAATTTAGGTCTGCTCATGGATGGTAATCTGCGCTTTGAGAGTCACGTCTTAGCTACTGCAAGAAATTGCTTCTATAGGCTGAAAATCCTCTACAAGATCCGTGATTTACTATTCAACTATGCGAGTCCCCTGTATTATGAAGGCTTAACTATGTGGATACAGTCTATGGCCCATGTTTGCTAGTAAGAACGATTAAACTGCTTCAAAGAATTCAAAATCCTTGCGCGAGATTTTGCTTCCCGATTCCACCCCGGACGCACGTAGCGCCCTATCTAAATGCGTCAAACTTATTAAAACTGGAAGCACGTAGACATCTCCACCTGGCTACATTGTTGTTTGGTGTAATCAAAACTGGATCACCTGATTATCTAAAGGACAAACTGAAATGATCCCGTGATCAGTTTCGATACAATACAAGAGCATCATCGTATCTTTTGTCCATGTCTCAACACCGTAGCTTCAGGTACGCAGCCACGAAATGTTGGAACAAACAACCTTCCACCACCGTTACGTGATCTGAAACTAGTTTCTACTTTCAAATTCAGATATAAAAAATTCCTGCTCGATGGGCAAAGGAATCCGAATTTATTCTATCGGTACTAGTAGAATTACTTAACCAACGCGCTTTTATTGCTATTACTTGTTATTTTGCACGTCAATCCCAGTGCTCTTTTCTTTATTATCCTCCAGCAAAATGTTTGCTCACTTGATGCGTAAGGTAGGCATTCAAAAACTTTTATTTGTTTTTGTTTTAATACCCTTACTTGCCATAATTAATTTCTTAATGAACATTTCACATTTATTTTTTGATTGTTGTTTATGTATTTATTATCATGTATTCAAATTTGTGTTGAAAAAACTTTATTTGTATCTCAATAGCATAAGAAACTATAACTGTTATTATTATGTGGTTTTATTATTGGCGGCAAGTCGTTCAATATTTTGGTGGTTATAAATATTAATTCTTAATAGGTTCTTATGTAGTTACGTACATTACATAGTATAAAAATGATCTAAATTATTTTAACAGTTTAACAAGCCATTTTTTTGTTTTTTATTTGATGTATCTATATTTCTAATATACGTATTCTATCTTAATTCTTCTTTAAAGATAGCAGTCTATTTAAACCCGGTAAATAAACGTATGTGTAGGTCCTACAATAATAAGTCAAAATAATTCTAGTTAACTGATCAGTCACAAACAAGAAGAAAAAAGAAATTATTTTTTTGGTCGAATAAATTTTTAATTTTCCAGTTCAAAGTGATTCAATCGGATGACTCAATTTCCATGGAAAAGTAAAAAAAAAACATAAAATTTTGTCTTATCTTTGCCAAAATATCAATCAACATTTTTTTCATAATTATGGTATTCCCCAAAGATTAAGCTGTTGCAAACATTGACCGTCAATGGTCGCAAATGAACGATATTTATATAAATGTAAAACATAGACGTTTTTATTTTCATTATAACATCCGTTTACAAATTTTTTTTTTCTTTCAAGCATCTTAATTTACATGAGTGCGCCTCCACCGTCGATGTAATAAGAAGCACCAGTAATGCTCCTCGCATCTTCGTTGTTTGCGAGGAACACTATCAATTTAGCCACTTCATTAGGTTCAATCACGCCAAAGGGAAGTTTAGCTTCAACCATTTCGTAATGTTTCTTGATGTCTATAGATGGATCGTAACTTAGTTTAATATTTGTTCTTACAGCACCAGGATGGATGGTATTGGCTCTAACTCCACTTTTCAAGACAAACTTTACTTGTGCAGTACACTGGTGCATAGTCGCAAGGTTTGTTTGCTCTTACACCTGAAATGTTTACAATATTTCCCTTGGTTTTAATAAGATAAGGTGATTCTTTGTTTGTCAACACAATGGGTGCTTTAAGATTGATTCCAATTACTCTATCAAATTGTTTTGTAATATCTTCATCCGTAACATTTTCCCTTGATATAATACCAGCGCAGTTAACTAATACGCCGATTTTCCCAACACGATCCACAGTTTTCGGTACGATTGTCCGAACATCTTCATGTATGTTTAGATCAGCTATTATTGCTAAATGTTTACGACTACTGTTATCCTCACAATTCTCCAGAGATTTTTTAAAATTTTTCTTGATCTTTATCGACTAGTGCTAGTTGAGCATTTAAACTAGCAAATTTTAGTGCAGTAGCAGCACCGATACCTGAGGCAGCACCTGTTATTAAAACAACTTTATCTTTAAACGGCATTTTGTAAATACATGAAAATGGTGCAACTGCACGTCTCGGTTTTATACTTTAATTACAATAGCTCTCTTAGTTTAATAATAACAATTTAACTGAAATAAAAAACTGGTCAAGTCCTAGTAGAACTCGTGCTCCGGGAGTTCCGTACAAACCATTTTAAAACACAAAGTTATTCCACGAGTGTAATATAAGACCAACTTAACTTGACAATTACGATCTATTGGATTCTATGTATCCAAAGGGTCTAATTAAATGTTTTTTGTTAAAATGTTATAAAAAATAAAATAATAATCGAGGAAAGTTTTGTGAACGGGTCCAGGATTTATCGCAAGTTAGGCTGGAGGCGCTGCAGTCATAGGCAGGTTTTAGTGTTGGGGGGGGGGGGCGGGGTTAAGAAAATAAAACGACAAGAAAGTACATAAATATACATTAATATTGAAAAACAAACTGCTACCAACGCACTTTAAATGATATATTCTTCTGTTTTTCTTTTTAAATAGGGTCAATGTGCCGGTTAACCGGCCTGCACTGGTAGCCGGCCCTTTCAGTACCTTGTCTACTTCATAATCAAATAATAGTATTATTTGAAAACGAAGAACAACGAAATGACTTTTGAATGAAACTAGAACACGCACAAAATCATACTACAAATAAGAAATATATATTTGCATCAAGGGATGTTGTCGCCCTTTTTTGCGTCCATGTTCGACCTGTGAATACGTGAGATAATTACAAAAAAAATTGTAGGGGTCGCGGACAAACTGAGTAAATTTTGACTGCAAAAGAAACACATATTCTTTTTTTTTAAACCTTTCAATGTCCTTATGATACGATACTTAATAACAGTATGCATTTTTAATAGATTTTACCTGAATAATTGCTTTTTCTGGCGGCCGAATACTGGCTTCGGTAATTTAATTTTAATTTAGCTATCGGCCGGGGGGCCGGCTAACTAATAAAAACAAAGAAAATGAAATGGTTTGATAACTAATGTAAATGTGCATTTTGGATGCCAGTTTCCTTTGACAGTCGGTTTTCGGCCACCAAAACTATTGTTTGTGTTATGACTAAGAAACAAACTAATAAGGGGTGGCCGGATACCAAACTAGAGCTTGCATTGTGTTAATTTTCGGCCTCTTAATTTTTATATGTAAAAATAGGGAGCTGAAAACAAAAAAAAATATTTTTTGTCATTTAATTTTCGGCCAAACCATATAATTTTATACATTAGGGTGGCGTTCTTTCTGCTCTCCTTTTTTCGATCTTTATCAACTCTATTACTACTTCCCTGTCTCCCTCCTTTCATGTTTATGCTGACGAATTGCAGTTTTACGCAGCAGCACCGCTAGACGACATAAACATAAACAGTTCCTGCCACTGGATACGAAAATAACGTTACCTTAATCTCTTCTTCTTCCCATTCTGGATTATGCCGATATTGCTTATCCAGATCCCACTGAAGAGCTGCTTGTCAAGCTGGAAGCGTCTTCAGAACTTGTGCATTCGATTCATATTCGGACTGCGCAAGTATAACCACGTCTATTAGTCTTTGCAGGAAATTACATATCCTTTCCCTCTTATACAATGTTCTTCACAATCCCGTCTACCCCAATTATTTAAAAGAAAGAGTTGTCCTTCGCATTGACCGTAGCAACAGAACGCTTCGTTCCTGTCACCATCACGATCTGGCGATGCCTGTGCACACCACTCATCGTTTCTCCAAATCCTTCACGGTCAATACTGTTCGGCTCTGGAATGAACTTCCCCAAACTCTCAAAGATCTTCCTTCTGTGTCCTCTTTTAAATATAGGTAACTTGAAATTTTTTTACCTTTCCTCTCTCTGAATGTCTTACTGACTAAGCTAATTGTTTTTTGTATGTATTGTATGTATCTATGTATTTATGTATTGTGTATTTATATGTAGTATATTTAGTTTAGATTAGATTATAGATTTAGAACAATTCCTAATGTAGGTATGAACTGATGATGTAAATTTGTACAGTAAAAATGTTTATGTTTTCCCAAGGTTGACTGGAAGAAATTCCTTGTAGGAATAAGTCCGCCTTTACATTCTATCTGTTCTTTATGTGTTTGTAAATATCTTGTTTTGTGTTTTGTTTATTCATTCATTCAAATGGAAAAAAAGCCATGTCTTTCATTTGATCTTCAGTGACGTCATCATAATACATTTCTATAGGCATATAAGGATTATTTTTCTTGAAAACAACCTAAAGTTCGACCGACCTATTGCGATGATTCTTTAAGCGATCTTCCTTTAAATGCTAAAATAATATATTATATAAAATAAAATAAAATAAAATCGGTTTAAAAGGATTGAAATTCCATACCTAATTTGATCTATTTATTCTAAAAAGCAGACAAAAGTAGCTCATTGAAATTGAAAAATGGCCGAATATCAAGTGCGAAATCTAATAGGACAAGCAACGAAAAGATTTTGTACGCAAGGCTGCTATAGAGGTGTTCACGAAATGTGTGACTTTGAATCTTGCAGACCGTGACGTAAGACTAATCTCTACACATTCAG
Source organism: Ypsolopha scabrella (assembly GCA_910592155.1). Classification (NCBI taxonomy): domain Eukaryota; kingdom Metazoa; phylum Arthropoda; class Insecta; order Lepidoptera; family Ypsolophidae; genus Ypsolopha; species Ypsolopha scabrella. The sequence continues at coordinate 16,440,318 of OU342975.1, read as the reverse complement.
GTGTCGTAAGAACCAACCATTTTTAGAATGAGATTTATTTTAAAGCAAAAGAAGAATTACTTCCGTCTGGCGTACTTAAAACAGAAGAAGTTGCCAAGTTGATTATTTTTCTTACATGCGCTAGTTGTGAGGAGCATCACAAGTGGATTTGCAGTCATCTCAACCAAGAAGAGCCTGGGTAAGAAGTATTAGATCTAGACACACATAACTATAATGTATGCTTCTTTTATTAAAAACTAGCCTTTTTACGCGGCTTTGCACGCGTTGGTTTTTGGGTGGTCTTATCGAATCTATTAATATTTTTCGGATCTATAATTTTGTAGTATGTATTTTAATTTGACTTTTGTTTATCATGAAAATTATTGTATGTCTGACCCTATATCTATGTCCCTAGGGAATTGACTATCCCCAGAGAAGAAACTATAGCCTATTTCCAAGTGAAGAGTCGGACTATTACACAGTAAAAGAGTTTTCAAAATAGGTTCAGTAGTTATTAATGAATATGTCGCTAGGGAACTGCCCATCTCCAGCGGACAAACTATAGCCTACTACTACACGGTCACAATATCTGTGCACCTGACCTCGTGACGTCATATCGGCGGTCTGGGTACGGTGTGAAAAAAAGTTTTTTCGAGAAATGTGGAGGTAAAAAAAATTTACTAACCTTTTCAAATCAATTTATTATTGATGAAGGGTTTGTTATTAAAAAACAATAATTTTGATTACAAAAACATTTATTATTAAACTCAGTCACTATAAATTATTGACTCTATGCCTGACATTGTATCTTCCTCACTCTCACTTTCTGAACTCGCCGAACTGTCTTCCCCTAGTGATATTAAAAGTTGTGTGATGTTGTCATCAGGCATGGTGTACTGTTTGTTTGCTTTCTCCGATTCAAAAAACTTGAGCACTTTCAAGATTTAATTTCTTGATTCGCTGTGTATTGTTTTTCCCATGACTTCAGTTTAACAGCTACAACAATTTTAATAACAACCAAACCAGTCCAAACTTAACAGTAAACAGTCTAAACTTAACAATAAACATTAAAAAATAAAACAACAATAAAGCGAAAATATCAAAATTATCGGGACGTGTAGCGGCAACGAAGATGCTAACCGTACTGTCGCACCAGGGAGTGCGCGGAGAGGTGACAGGGGAAGCGGGAAAGGCGCCACATTCCAGCGAGGTGCACAGATACTGGGACCGGGTTATAGCTTTTGCGACTCCGCCCGCGTGTTATTCGGTTTAACGACATGCTTTTTCCGAGATAAAAAGTACCCTATGTGTTAAGTTAGGGTATAAGCAATATCCATCCAAAATTTGATCCAAATCCGTCCAGCCATTTCAGCGTGAAAGAGTAACAAACATACACACACACACCCTTACATACACACACACACATACACACACACAAACTTTGGCATTTATAATATTAGTGTGAAGTGTGATAGTGTGATGTCCAAGTGAAGAGCCTAACATATACAAAAGTAAAAGAATTGTTTAAATCGTTTTGTTAGTTCCAGAGATAATCCTAACAAATTTAATTCATAGCTATGTCCGGCTTGATCCGCAAGACAAATTCGGTGTGAATTAGAGGAGACTGCGAATTTTCCTACGTTTTAGAAGCCGTCAACGCTTCCTATTCTTCTTCTGTCAGTTAGTGGCACTAAGTAGCCGTCTGCGTCCCTGGCTACAGCGACAATAGCTGCGAACGATGTACCACGAATCCTCCTCGTTAATACGTGACCTCGGGCTTTCAAAGACTCGATCACTTTCTGGAATAGTAAGAAAGAGAAACTTCTACTAACTTTGTTCGGGCTGAATCTCTATTCGTGGGGCAATAGAACTTTGGTCTTCTACAAATATGTGCAGACTTACTGCTATACTTATGATGCGATAATTAAAAGGGTCAAAATAACCGAATAGCAAGACAGGCGCTGGAAACCAACTGTACCTATTGTCAGTTGCCACCACTAACACAGCACCGCTAAGAGAGTCGAGAAGCACTGGCAGCGTCTACTACCATCACAGCCGTCGAGTGCGGTAGTCGGGACAAACCGTCAATGAAAGCTTTCGTACTTATTTAAAGTACCTGTGCCATAACAGGTATTGAGTACAGTTCAGGCCAATCCAGAGGGCAAGTTGTCAACTAAGCAGTCCCGAAAATGTGTTACAGCAGCGCTATCTATGACAAGATTCACGCCTGCCTATTTTGGTTGGCCTGAACTGTACTCGAAATCAACTCACAGGGTCGAAATCCTCTTCATACTCGACCTCCATGGGTATAAGCTGGTGGTGTAGACGGGGTCGGTTGACCACATCGGGGAGCGCCTGGTGCTCTAAGATCACGTTCAACACCGACTGGAAAAATTACAGTAGTTTAAACATTGCTCTACAATATTAAAAGTTTTAATAATTTATCTGATAAAAGTGCAGTTTCATACACTACTTTATCTAAACCCATGAAATGGGTGCAAAACCTACCTATTTTCATAATCTTGGTAAAATTTGTCGTAAGCATTTTTGATTTTTCTGCTAAAAAGTTCGATTGTTAAAGATTGCTCGTAATTTTTGTCGTGTTTCGTGGAGTAAAATTATCATCAGTAGCTACTTATTACTTCTGTCAGCCATTTTAGGGCCAAATAAATCTATTGCCTATCAAAAACACACTAAATAATAAATTTCTCCGTAAACTATGACGTCAAAGTTCGCCAAAAAATGTATCGTAAATTTCTTAGCCGTTCACACGAATGACTGACCGTTCAAAAAGTTCAGATTTCGTGACAAAAGGGACAAAACAGAATTAAATATCTAATTCACAACTGACCATAGCTACTTGAGGAGTAATCTTGGTGCCGCCAGCCGCACCGATCACCAACTGCACCGTTCCGTTTTTCATCACTATTGATGGCACCATTGAGCTCAGGGGCTGGAGGTTTGGAGCCAGCATGTTGGCTCGTGCTGGAGGCATGCCGTATGCGGATGGACTATTTTGAATGGCAAAGTCGTCCATTTCGTTATTCAACATGATTCCAAGGGACGTTGAGCGCCTTTGACATCCCCAACTAAAAAGAAACAAACGGGTGATATTTGATGAGATAACTAACATGTAATAATGAGACCAACATAAAATATTTCAATTTTCAATTTAAATTATTCAATTAATAAATTAAAAATAAATAATGCAAATTGCAACGTATCGATTTATAGCGCATCTACTAGTGCACCTAGAGCACGGTAGGATCAAATTTTGAGGAACTTACATATAATTGATAGTGCTGGTAGCAGACACCACACTACCATCAGGCGCCACTACGACGACCTGTGCCGTGCCGTGGTCGTCGGCTCCTTCGAAGAGTGCGCCATAGTGACGCCAATCCTGGTAAGTTCTGGCGTCATCCACTAGGGCGCGGTATGATTTAGCCCAAGACGGGTCTGATAGGTTGCGTTCCAGCTAGAAAAACGTTAAGATATGAAGAATTAAAGGATATATCTGTAGTATTGATAGGTAGTAAATTTTGTTTTGAACGTATGCAATGCAAAGAGCATAGGGTGATCATTAGCTTTCAGAGCACAAAGGGTTAGCTTTGACCCCTTTATAGTCGACTAACTCGTACATAGTGTATACTAACTAAATACCAAAATATTGCAATCCTAAACACTGCCTATGTCATCTTATAATGGTGTAAACTATTGTTTTTGCGAAAAAGAGCTATGTTGCTTACGATCATACGAAATTATTTTCTGTTAGAACTGAGAGGGTCGCCAGTCGCCTCGCTTCGCTCCGCTTTTATTAGCTCACCAATTTTTTTATTTATACACGCTTCTCCTCGCTTCGCTTGTCGTCGAACCTATTTATGACTTTTTGTTGTTTTAATCTCGCACTTTTACACCATAATTCGCCTTTTCATGAATAATCAGTTTACACCATCATTTTGTATGATTAACATTATCACCATCCACTATCATCGACATTATCTTAATGACGAATGATTTAGCAATTGAAATACTGTTATTTGGTTGGCGAAAAACTTTTAAATTAATTTAATTTAATTGTTTATACACACAGATACACTAGAAAGTAGATTATTCAATAAAGATTGAAGTTCCTACCTCATAGATGTTGAAAGGCAGACCGGAATGTGACGGATCTCCCAAACCAGTGCGTTTCGCGTACGCAAATTTGAAGGTCTCGATGACCCTGTGCCAGTAGAGGTAGCTGTTGGTTCCCACGGCGGTGTTGAGGCCAACCCAGCCTTGCAGCATGTTAATGATGAAGGCCAGGATGCTCCCAGACCCAGGCACTGGGTTGGAGTAGAGAATTTGCCCGTCTGGTAGCTCCGTGACTATTGGGTCTTGCCATACTAGTCTGCAGTTAAATAAAAGGCTGTAAAGTATGTGGTTGTACACAAATGACAATCATTCGTTAAAGATGCAATCAGCTTGAAAATATGTTTCATTTGACACAAAATGTGATGTCATCAAAGATTATCCGTACTTTTTTCAGGGAATTAGCCTAAGACACTGGGAAAATTATGCATAATCTTCGATGCTAGCATATAGGTAGCTAGGGATTTCCTTGAATTCAGCTCAGTTTTCTCATAAAATTTTTAATTAAAGAACAATATCATGCGGTACCAACTGTTTCTTCCTCAATGTAACAGGTAAAGTTATACCTCAAACGGACAGACACCACCACTACATCATAAGAGTTTCTGTTTTTTGACGGAACCTTAAATCATGTTCATCTACGGTTAAAAACAAACTCAAGGTAAAAGTAAACTAAAAGACCGGTAATTCCTGAGATCTTCCTCTGTAATGATGCCGCCATGCCCCTGCATATCTCGCACTAGCGGCGCCGTCAGGGATCCATTGTGAATCGCCTCCGGGCCCTCCTGCGCGATGATTTCCAGAGTTTTGGCCATGGTGGGTTCTTTGATGATATCGTCTTCGTTCCAGGTATCGCCTGTCTCCGGGTTCACGTACAGCTCGCTGATAAAAATATGTAGACATAGCTTTAATGTTGGAATCTCAACTACAGGAGCTAAGGATGTGGCATTTTTAAGGAGTCATCGACGACGCTGTCTATGACTAAGTTTACGCACGCTTTCTTTCTGTTTGTGTGCCTGCACTCGGGTCGGGACCCTATTACATAATCTCATTTATAAGGTGGCTTTGATTTATGCAGCCAAACTCTTACTGAAGACTCGGTAAGTGCTCAGTAACAAGGTTCGGTGACCCTTTTTGTGAAATTCGTAAATTATTATTTTTGTGTTCCCAACCTAAGCCCAGCTCCGAGTCAATTACTATGGGACGTCAAGATTTTATTTTGCGAAATCAGCAAAACGTATTATCGATCAGTGTTACTGCTCACTTAGCAAGCCTTCAGTGTGAGTTTGGCTGTAAAAATTAAAGTCGCCTTATATTATATATTTGTGGTTTTTGCTCGTCGCTCGCTCTGATTGGGAAACTTATGTGACCCAAAACGGTTAGAGTAACCCTGAAACGCTTTGAGCCCATAATTGAAAACACCGCAAAACATGATGCTTGTGCTCATCTACATATTTGGTAAGAGCAAATATTAACATTTCTTTTGCTAAGCTATATGGGTTTCGGTTACGGGTTCAATAACTACCAAAATAAAATCAATACAAAATAACGACGAGCTATTGCTCTGGCGACTACTTATCAGTATATCTAGGGTAGATGTTGCTTGCGTTGGAAGTGATGGTGAAAAGCGTAGCACCTGGCTTCGGAGTCATAACACCACAGTAAAAAATTGTCATGCGAAAAAAAAAAAAAATATTCGGATTTAAGTAGATACTCTGAAGTACTTTTTTATGGGATCTTACCTCATAGAAGGCTCGGCTTTGATGATATCCGAGTATGTGTTGAGGTACCGGCCCATATCTTTGCTGACTTGATAGCCGTTGCGGCACAGGTCCACGGTAGGCCTGACGAGGTCTGCCCAGGGCAGCTTCCCGTAAACCCTGTGGAGTTCGCCGTAGCCCCTGAGCTCGCCAGGGACGGCCATCGCCAGCCCTCCGACCGTTGTGGACTTATTGTCGAACATATCCGGGGTTGTTAGTCCTGGGGCTCGTTCTTTCGCGTTCAAGACCTTTACTTGGCCGGTGGATGCGTCGTAGATCGTGGCCAGAAACCCGCCGCCCAAGCCCATGTTTTGCGCGCAAGTTATACCTTCGCAGAACAACATTGCTATGGCTGCGTCAGCAGCTGAGCCACCCTTTTCCAGGATACGTCTGAAAATAAGAAAATATTGTTAAATGGGAATTTCACTATTCTAGCAAATGAACGAGAAGTGCAGGAGATCAGTATGTAGGTTCATAAGGGGAGGAAGTAGTAAGGGTCCAACTAGAACAAACTACAGCGCATACAATTGTAACCTGTGGTTGATAAAGGCAAGGTATATCTCCTGCTTTAAAACCCTAAAGTAGGTAATAGCCTTGGCGCTAAAAAAGCACATTGCATCAGATCTGCACCCCTTTTTGCACCTTGAACACTGAAAGATTTTGTGAAAGAATATATCGTTAAATTCATTAATTTGGGTCTTGTGCGGAAAATAATTTGGGGAAATAATTTTAACTTCATCTATTTACTTTCGAGGGCGTTGTCAGCTTGTTTTATCACAACCAATCCAATCCTTCTACTAATGCATACGAGTGAATGTTTGTTGGTTAGTTACCTAATATCTCGATAATTTATTTGATGAATCGACATGAAACGAGTTAATTCTAGATTAACATAATTATGTACTATATTTTGTCGTACAGTGACTTAAACAATCAGAGCTGTTAGCATATTTTAGTGTAAAAAGTCGCGTTGCACGTCTCTCTGCAGGTTTCGTTTTAACTCGAGAACCACGTAACGGATTCGGATGCGTTTTTTTTATTATCACCGTAGTGATCCTGGTCAACAAAATAACGCCCTAGATGAAAACGGGGTAAATATTAAATAAACGCGGGTGGAGTTGCGAGCAAAGGCTAGTAGTCTATAAGGGGTGTTCATAAATCAACTCCCAATCCAAAAACGGGGCAGAAATTGAATAAACGTGGGTGGAGCCGAGGGCAAAGGGTAGTATTTGACCTAAGAATACTTGCAATTTTCTAAAAAGTTCTAGTTTGGGGGGGGGGCACAGTGTTAGAGAAAGGGGGTAGGGTCCCATACCAGCTCTTCTAATAATTTGGACTTACTTTGCGAATTTCTGGCTCCATTCTCAATCAATGGGTACCGTAAGTACATACCCGGTCATGCCAAATTTGCACAAAATTACACTCACAAAGGAATATGGAACCATTTTATTTACAGCTTTTGTTTATTGTTTTTTCCTTGTGGACTTAAAATCTAAGTGGAATGGTCTGAAACCATTGACTTATAAGTATTAAAAATAATTGTAATGTTCGGAGGGGTAACATTTTTAAAATATAACTCCCGTTTTAGTCTTTCAAACGTTGATCAATTTTCTACAACACTAGCTACCTCGTGCATTGGTGACTTTTTCGTGAAACCTGCCTGTTTTACCCTTATCTCTCCTCTCTTTTTATAACCAGCCATAATATTTTTCCAGACTCACTTTCCGATGGAGGCGCACTCGTAGCCATTGGCAGCGACCGCAGCACGTCGGTAGCGTTGGTCATCAGATTGCCGCGGCTGCAGTACCAACACGGCTACCAGTGCGCCCAACAGCAGAGCGGCTAGCCCTATCCCGACGACAAGGGCACCGCAGCCCCGGCCCTTACAAGCACTGCCTAGGCCAAGTCAAATAAGTCAAATGGTTTACAAGGCGCACTGGTATCTTAGAAAAAGTCGCCGCGCGCGGGAGTTTCTAGATTCGTTCATCTTGGAATTTTGTCGGAATGGTTTAGAACATCGAAATGGTTGTGATTGTCGAATCACAAGAAATATAAATTGGATGAAATCAGATAAAACGTCTGTCAATACGCTATTTAATGTTGATTGTTTTGAAAGTCTTTGTCATAGTGGCAGTTGGTAGACTTTTTAGTTATTTTGGAATAGGCCAGGTTGGCGTTTCTGAAGAGAGTTTACCGACTACAGGTAAGATCATAGACTGGAACTTGGTGTGTAATTAGGAACTTAGAGCCTATGCTCTAAGACGTAGACTAAATAGTACAAGTACAAGTACAAGTACTATTTAGTTTATGTCTAAGATTAGGAAGCAAAAAAAGGAATGTTCAGATGTAAAGCACATAGAAATATTGCCAGTTTTCGTATTCGTGTATTTTATGTATTCTATTTTTATTAAAAATTCTATTCTATTTTTGTCAAACTTTTATTTTTGAAAACCATGTCAAGGGAGTCCACCATATTGGGTCGTCTTTAGAATGACGTCACGTTTTCTGCTTGGCAAAACCTTTCTTTTGATATCATCTATATGGTGGGAGGTGGCTAAGGAAATTTATCTTGGGATACGCGATACTAAAGAACGATATCGTATTATCCATGTCAAATCCTTTTCCTTTGATAGCCATATCAAAGGGGTTGGTATGGAAATAATAAATCGCCATCTTGTCACGTCCACTATATTAGATTTACTCGTAGAATGACATCATTTAGCTCATCGTGCATTTTCATCGAAAACCAAAAGTTTCAGCTAAACAATTGGTTGGGAGGGAATTTGTTGAAAATTTAGTTGCAAGCATCGACATTAATTATAACATTGTAAGTCGTTGGTTGCAAGATCTGACCCAGACATTCTATCTATAACACAAAAGTGAAGTTAAATAAAAGCGTGTCAAGCCAAGAAAATAATAAATAAATATTACACAAACCATTTGGAGCCACTTTTTAACCCTCCATAACTCAAAAACTCTTTTAACATAAACACACCAAATTTGGTTTATATATTGAGACCTCCTAGATAAACTGGTACCCCAAATTTTATAAACATGGCTTAACTATTATAGTATAACGCCAAAAATCGTCATTTTTATGACTGATTGACTGACGTATCGTAAAGATCAAAAACCTAACCCACTTCCAGATGATCCCTAAAGTTCAAATTTGGTATCCAGCTAGGTAATTGAGTGTATCAAAGATATAGGTAAAACTTAGCGCATTGCAAAATTACCTATAAGAGCAAAAACTTCTTCGCAGGAGAATGAGTTCCATGATTCAATACTAATTATTTATAAGACTTACTGGATTCCTGCTGTCGATAAAGGAAGGATTCGTCAGCATATATTAATATGAATGCTGGTGAAAATGCAGACTGTCGTAAAACACTTATTCTTCCGGCACATAAGTGCTTCACTTACATAGGCAAGTACACCTTATTTACTCTATTTCTAAAGAAATGCAGATTATTACAGATAATGAATGGGCAGTGAGCTCAAATATTTCAAACATTCAAGAATGTAGAGAATAGAAGATACAACAAATAAAACTATACAGCGCAGCGTGAACGCAGGAAAAAATAATAATTTTATAAGTAGATCACTTTTGAATCATAATAAATTGAAATATAATTGTGCATCACGAACTAGAAAAGGTCAATAAGAAACAAATTTATCAACGGTATAGGATAATTACATCGGTTGCGCAACTGGTAGCGCGCTTGCCTTGATAACAAGAGGTCGCCGGTTTAATGATAAATTAGTTATGGCATAGACTAAATAATGGTTATGGCGACCACATGAACGGACGTCTTTAAAGATAGTTTTAGCTTAGGTCTTTTAAGTCCAAAATAGTTGCGTAGCTACCTATAAATAAATAAATAAAATATATATTGTTGGTAATTAGCATGTTTGTTTTAGTTTTAAATTTATTATTGTCATTTTTTGTAGTAGTTTCTCTTCATGTTAAAACTTCATAATTATGGTGTGTTACTTCCAAATGTTGTGCACATCTGTCATAGATATAAGCACCATAGGCCTACCATGAGTTTTGCTTACAAAATATTTATATGAGAAATTGTGCAGCGCCCCTAGCGGCTTACTACAGGAACCAGCATTTCTCATACAAAATATTTTACGCAGACAGACGGTAACGTGTATAGTAAGCAGAACTCACAGGTCTTGATTTTAAAATGTATTTTATGTGTTTATATTGTTGATGTGCCTTATTAAATAAATAAAAGACTTGAGGCATAGTATTGTGCTTGAGGCCATGTTCTGTAGAGAATCCTGAAATTTGATTTACTTATAAGAACGATTTAAAACACCATTTCTTGTTTTTAATTTTTCTACTTCAGCAATGTATGACTTTTTTTTAAGTCGAGCTGCACGGCCGTACTATCCTTTTCTCGAAGCAGTTCAGGCCATTTTCGACCCGCTATAACTTCGTTGTGGATAAAACTAGAAGCCTGTATTTTCAGTCACATTCAGGCATTGTATAAACACGGCATATTTCAATTTTCATTCGATTTGAACTAGTAGTTTAAGAATTATAACTAGTCAAAGTCTCTCAATTTGAAACTGACTGACTGTCCGATCATCAAAACTCTAAGGCACTTCTAGCAGACATAGAAGCTGCAAATTTGGAACAAAATTAGTGTTTAGTGTATAAATCAAAGAAAAACTAAAATATTTTGCAATTTCGGGCCAGTTTTCTAGATACACCAACTACATAAATAACTTTGTAATCCCATATAAATATTATAATTTGTAAGATTAAAAAGACAAAACTTGTAAAAAAAAATAAGTCTCGCAACTTACAACTTCTTCTACCGTCAAAAGCTGTGAGATCCATGTAAATCCAAGTCGGTCAATTTATTCAGTCCCTACTTAAGGGACCTTCTGTCTTAAGTTATTACATAATTAGCTAACCTAACAACATCTTATAGTGACCATATCAACATTAAAAATCTTTTATGTTTTAAATAAATAGATTGACTTGGCAATCGCACTAAATAATCTAATTTAATATAATATGTATTACTTGTGAGATACCTACATTGTGTTTTCATGCGATGGCCAAGTCAATCTATTTATTTAAAACATAAAAGATTTTTGATATTGATATGGTGGTCACTATAAGATGTTGTTAGGTTAGCTAATTATGAAGGTTCCATAAGTAGGGACTGAACACGGACCTGAAAATATATTTTTTACATCCGTGGGACTGAATAGATGAACAGACTTGGATTTACATGGGTCTCACAACTTTTTACGGTAGAAGAACTAAGTTTCGAGACTTGTTTTTTTTACAAGTTTTGTTTTTGATGACATAAATTTGAATAGTCGAATCATTCACACAGCGCAAATAACTGAACATTGAATCTTATGATCTATTGAACCTCAACAACCCTGGAGGGTGTCGTTTTGGGGGTGTCATTAACAACGAACGAATTCTTTATTTACTCGCCTGCCAAATTTCATGACATTCCGATCAACGATACTCTAGTTATCGTTAAACAGACATTCATACATACATATACAGACCATTCATCATAACTTGTCCCTTGGAGTCATGTTGGCATCACTGCTTGTCAAATTTTTGCTGTCATATTGTTGTCAGTAAAATTTTTCAAAATTATTTGATTAATATGCTTGCACTCATTAGACTGATCCAAAATACAAAATTTTTTATATTTCTTATGACCTTATGAATACTGCAAAAACAGACATTCATTCATCTTGGAACGAAGACTGGAAAAGGAGTAGCAAAAGAAAAGGTTCCTTCTATGCTCAGGGACAACCAGTGGTTCAAGGTAAGCCATGGTTTTTTTAATTTAAAAAAGTTTCCAAGCGCGTTATTTCTGTTATTATTAGGCTAGGTTTTTGCTGTACTCCAGTATTTTTGCATAAAATCAGAATCCGTGACAACTCGCTTTGCGAATGTGGACAAGGAGATGGTGACCTTAACCATATATTTTTCCAATGTAAATTGAACCAGAAGTCTTTTGATTTATACAAATTACTCCCAAAAATAAATATTCAACTTCCTGCAAACTTTTCTACTATGATTTCTCATTTTTCAAAGGATCTTATAAGGGCTTTATTTAGATTTGTGAGAGAAAATGAAATTAAATTATAGGTGGTGGATTTAAGTTTATTTTTTTATTTTTGTGTGATTAACTTTTTTTATAAGGTTTCATATTTATATTATATACCTATGGTATCTATTACTAACTTATATGTTGTGTTTGTTTCAGCATCTTCAAGGTCATCCTCTTTGTTGTATAGGTATATATTTTATCGGATAGTGCGTTTGCAATCTATTACGTGACACTGGCAGAATAGTCGACACCGGCTTCCTTTGCCACAAAAAAAAATTGAATTGAATTATATATTATTTGCCGTTGAACAATAGTGCAAAAGAGATTGTGCTGAAGGTACGCCTTTTGTGAACCGTGATTCCTCTCAATCAGGTTCGATCTAGTGTCAGTGCCACGACGGGTTAGTAAAATAGGAATACCAGCTTTAAACAGAAAGCCAATTTTATGGGCAAATAATAATTAGCTATTCACTTTTGCAGGCATATCGGAAAAAAGCGTTCACATTAAGTCGCCTGGAAATAATCGTCAAAAACGTATAAAAAGGGAGCTCGACAATTTAGAACAAACGTCGTCGAGCTAGAACAAGAAATAAAAAATACCGTTTTAGTACAGAGAACATGTATAGATATTCATACCATTAGATCATACGTATTGTTTGCGAAATACAAATCAATAAATAATTGATAAAATTTTGATATTTTCATTCTGTACATTTATTTTCATTAAATAGTAGTCTAATTAATGTATAAATAAACGCAGTTAAGTAAATATTAGGAATGTGTATTAGGGTGAATGCTACGTGAGCCATTGGCAACATTATATGCAGTACTACCATTTCCTAAGCCAGGGGACTTCTTATAGTGAATGGTCTGTAGGTATATACAAACGCCGGATTGTTCAAGTAGACTCGGAGAACTCGCTCGTTCAATTAGTCTGCGCATATTATCAATAGGAAAGAAACAAAATAGAAACTACGTTTCATAGAAACATCAAATTTGTCTTTATTTTATTCGTATGGTCTTAGGAAATCATCACAGCAACAAATACGATAGGTATTAAAAACGTACAAACCTATGGTTTTTTACAATAATACTTAGATTCAATAAGCACAGGATGCATCATCAGTACAAAGAGTAATGATAACACGAAATACTTACCTATAATTTTTTTTAAATACTCGTTAGGCTTTTAATCAAATTCGTCACCGTAAATTTTTTTCAACAAAAGATAAATAGATATATAAAATCTTTAAAATTACTCGCTACCTACCTAATTGAAAAATAAATAATACTATGAAATTAATAATTATATTGATGGTATATTAGCCATATTCAGAAATATGAAGCTCCTGAATTAATCAGCTCCCATCGTTCGTAAATTAGCATTGTATTAATTATTGTGTTAAACACAGCCTTATATTTTTTATATTTACTACCCTGCAACAATAAAGTAGGTAACTAAGTATTATATCAGTCTAATTGGTTGTTCACTGCAACTTCGACGAACAATTTAGCAATTTTGTTGATCTTTCTTCATTAGGTACCACTTATTACCTTATATTGGGTAAGCTGGTCGGATTGTATGCTAGCACCACATGCTCAATTCGTTGATTGATAGGTAACAGTTTTGCTTATTACTAGACACATTTTCGTGCAAACAAAACTTCTATCAAACTTATCCAGATATGACCTCCGCTTAATTTCCAGCCAAACGGTAAATAAAATTCAAAAGAAATGCGCAGTCGAATCGAATTCTTGACCTTGAGCGTTTAAAAAAGGATTCATCAGACAAAATTAGGTGTTTCGATGAAGTTTCAGAAACTATAACTTTTCAAATATTCTAAGTATAAATCTGAAACGCACGGATCTTTATTTTGTAGATTATAAAGTGTTTAATAACTGCAATAGAATTAATCAAGTGATAGTGTCTACTTTTGTATATCTGATAGTTGGGAGCAATCCGGCCAGCTTACGGAATACGTTTGTCTATAAGAACTTTTTGGTTTCAACTACAGGAATTCGAGAGCCTGGTTCTGTACGGGATGAAAAAGAGAAACCTATCCGAGTAACCGGGCATCATTGAAGAGTAGAACACATTGTATCTTACTTACTCCCATAAAGTTTACCCCTCTACCCAAAACAGAACCAGGAACCGTAGACCTAGTCTTAGATAGATTAGAATAAGCACGAAGATGCCTTGATCCGAGAGACAAATTATGTGGCGTGAAGTAGAGGCCGCGTTTCGAATGTTGCTACTCTTTAGAAGCCGTCCACGCTTCCTATTCTTCTTTTGTCAGTTTGTGCCACTATGTAACCGTCTGCATCCCTGGCTGCAGCGACAACGGCTGCAAACCCTGCAGTACGACTCCTCCCTGTTGTCACGTGACCTCGGGCCTTCAGAGACTCGATCACTTTCTGAAAGAGTAAGAAAAGGGAACATTGTTAACCAATATTTATTTTGTTTATAAATTCACTGCCTGCAGGATAAAATAACCTTGGTCTGCTACGATGCGATAGTAAAAAGGATCAAAACAACGTGGATTTTCAAATAGTCTCACTATTTCACTCGCGAATGCCAACATCGCCTGCTCATTGTGTACCCGACCAGATAGCAAGACAGGCGCTACTAAAGTGTGGTGGTCGGGGCAAACTCTCTACGAAAGCTCTTAGTGCTGTGAAGCGCACATCAAAATACACCATATCCAGTGCTATGATGATGCTGATAATACCATGACCTTCCCGCTCTGAATCGCTAAACTCAATCGCTGTCCGAGGAATAAGCCAGCCCATGGGTCACCGTGACGCTGACCAAGCGTGTAGAAAGCTTCGAGAAATAAACTTAACTCTTTGAGTCATTATCATCAGTTATCATAAATAATACAATATAAGCTGTGCCACTAAATTACGACCGGCACAAAAGGCACGCGTGATGTACCCCCGCGCCCGCGCACCTCGATGGTATACCGGAAATGCGTGATTCGATAGAGATGGCGATTTGTGACTCCTTAAGCTCGCCTTCTGTACTGGCCGGGACTGTACTCAATACTCACAGGGTCGAAATCCTCTTCATACTCGACCTCCATGGGTATGAGCTGGTGATGTAGACGGGGACGGTTGACCACATCGGGCAGCTCGTCGTGCTCCAAGATCACGTTCAGCACCGACTGGAAACACCACGCTTGTTTAAGTATTGTTCTTACCTCTTATCAGACAGAGTTTAAGTAAAACTTAGAAGTTTAGATTGACAAATTCAATGATACCAGGGGCGTTATGACCTAACTTAATATCTACTTGCCACAAGGACCCTAACAAACTTTCTTTTAAAACAAATGAGACACGTTGTTCATTATTGTTGTATTGATGACTGAAGGAATCTCCATAAACCTTGGCACCCAATTATCCCAATTGTTTTTTCAGCGAAGCCGACAATCCTGCATTACCTTTGTGCTGAATGTGGCCCCTTTTCATATGTATGTCTTAAAGGTGGTTAAACCGAATCCCGGTGCAAAATGCACATCATAATATTGTTTTCCTTACCTTTGAATAAAAAGTATGCAAAAATTGCATTTTAAAGCAATTATCGGAAATTGATTACTAACAGTAGAGTTCTCGCATTAACATTATGTTATTTTATGCCTTGAATTTTGATTGCATTCGACTTCAACGTTAAATACACTTTAAGTTTGTTAATCGAATATGACCAAAATGTAAATCATAAAATGATATAATTTGAATGTGAGATGAGACTCTAATTATTACTAATCCATTTCGGCTAATTGCTTTAAAATGCAATTTTTGCATACTTTTTATTCAAAAGTAAGGTACACAAAATTATGATGTGCATTTTCACCGGGATTCAGTTTAACCACCTTAATGGGAATAAAATTTACACTGACAACTTACCAAAGCAACTTGAGTAGTAATCTTAGTGCCACCAGCAGCACCGATCACCAACTTCATCGTTCCGTTCTTCACAACTATTGACGGCACCATCGAGCTGAGAGGTTGGAAGTTCGGAGCCAGCATGTTGGCCGGCGAAGGGGGCATGCCGTATGCGGATGGACGATTTGGGATGGCAAAGTCGTCCATTTCGTTATTCAACATTATTCCAAGGGACGTCGAGCGTCTTTGACATCCCCAACTAAAAATAAGCAAACGTTTATTAAGAGTTGGGTTGAAAGGGTAGAAACATTTATAAGTACTGATTTGTGATTAAGGGACCCATATACTCGTAAATTTTGAATAATGCAGGGGATCAAAGAATAAACAATTATATTAATTTTAAATTATTAAAATTTAAATATGATTTTGTATCGCTTTAAGTGGTAGTAATACTGGTACGTTGTCATCCACTAGAAAACAGTCGGATTTAGTTAAAATAACCTACATATAATTGATAGTGCTGGTAGCAGACACCACACTACCATCAGGCGCCACTACGACGACGTGCGCTGTGCCGTGGTCATCCGCTCCTTCGAAGAGTGCGCCATAGTGTCGCCAATCCTGGTAAGTTCTGTCGTCATCAACTTGGGCACGGTAGGATTTAGCCCAAGAGGGGTCTGACAGGTTGCGTTCCAGCTGTAAAAACGTTAAGATATGAAGAGTTTAAGGATAGCATTAATAGGTAGGTACATATTGGTTGGACCATCTGCACTAAGAGTTTGCTGAAAGAGAGGTATCATTAGCTTTTAGAGCACAAGTTAGGGGTTAGTTTTGACCCCAAAACGAAATAGATCATTTATTAAGGTTCATGTCCGTATGTTTGTAGTTGTAGTACACGTAAAAAAAAACTTCCTACAAACTCGTTGATGATAGATGATAAAAGATGAGCTTCTAATCTGAATAGTCCATTAATTCTTAATTTTTAATTGCACACAGATAAATTGGCTTATCTCAAAACTGAGATTTCTTCCAGCAAACCAGGTCTGAAGTGAATAATACTTTCAGGCTTATTTATTTTATGAAGTCATTTATTTTGTGACATGAGTTTAAAAGGGTGGTAAACATAGCACAATAGTAGTTTCTGAAACTGGTATACGTAAATAGGTTATCAAAACACGAGTGTGAGTTTAAATAATAAGGCCAAGGGCAGAAAGAGTTTCGTACCACCCAAAAATACGGTAAATAACAGTGCTTAAAGGCTAAGATGTTCAACCAGTGCGTCCTTCCTGTGATGACGTATGGCGCTGAGACGTGGTCTCTTACAAAGGGCCTGATCCACCGATTTAAGGTCGCTCAGCGAGCTATGGAGCGGGCTATGCTTGGGGTATCTCTGATGGATAGAATCCGAAAAAAGGAGCAGATCGGTCGGAGATCGAAAGTAACCGACATAGCCTGCAGAATCAGTAAGTTGAAGTGGCAGTGGGCAGGCCATATTTGTCACCGACATGATGGCTGTTGGGGCCGAAAGGCTCTAGAATGGAGACTACGTACAGCAAAGCGTAGTGTAGGCCGACCTCGTGCCCGCTGGACCGACGACCTGAAGGACGTTGCGGGGGGTGGCTGGGTGAGGAGGACGGAGGACCGACATGAGTGGCGAAATTTGGAAAAGGCCTATGTCCAGCAGTGGAAGAACACGGGCTGATGGATGGATGGAAATAACAACAATGTACAGCCAAAGCAACAACAAGGCTATAAAAACGAAGCCACTAAAATGGTAGCGCCTGACAAAAACTTTGGCGCCGTCTGCTTATGAAATCCTACCTTTTATGTCCTACAATCTGACTTTTAAAACTTGTCTATATTACCGAGAGTCCAAACCAATAACGTTTAAATAATGCAACTTTTTCAAAGTTTCTTGTGTGGACCCTATTTTATTAATTTCTAATTTCTATCTATTAGGGTGGAAGCTGTAGCCCTGCGACAGACATACAACAGAGGCTTAGTAATAGGGGTCCCGTTTGGCACAATCTGCTTAATCCCTATCAGTCTGGTTTTGGTCCTGGGCACAGTACGGTAACTGCACTATTCAAAGTTTCCGATGATATACGGTCAGCAATTGATAACAAGCTTGTCACTGTTTTAACACTGCTAGATTTTAGTAGTGCGTTCAATTGTGTAGACTTTGACATACTTCTAGGGGTATTGGGCTCTCTTAACGTTTCTCCTCTAGTTATAGAATGGTTTGATACCTATCTTCGTTGTCACCAGCAGTGCGTACGCTCTGATGATGTATCCTCAGAGTGGTATGAGCTCACTGCTAGTGTTCCACAAGGTGGCGTTCTCTCACCCCTCCTGTTTTCTGTTATTATTAACTCTATTACTGAAACTTTATCTTCTCGCTACCATCTCTACGCAGACGATTTACAGCTATATTGTCACTTTCCGATTGATCAAGTTGCTTTAGCAATAAATCAAGAAAATTTGGATCTACAGAAAATAAAAATGTGGGCAGATAGTTATGGACTGCTTGTAAACCCAAATAAATCTCAGGCCATGGTGCTTGGTAGCACGTATATGCTTAAAGCACTTGGTGATACGGGTATACCCTCAGTTATTTTCGACGGAACTACTATTGCATTTTCTATGAGTGCAAGAAATCTGGGTGTAATCTTCTTTGATAGCAATCTTACTTAGGTAGCACATGTCAACGAAATAAGCAGAAAAGTCCATGGAGCATTTCACTCCCTGAAGCAACTCCAGAACTTTCTACCTTTTAAAACTAAAGTAACTCTTGCTCAATCTCTCCTTCTCCCCTTACTTGACTACGCCGATGTCTGTTTTCTCGATGCCAATTTAGAGTTAGTTAATAATCTTGAACGGCTTCAGAATCTCGGCATTAAATTTATTTATGGTTTGCGTAAATTCGACCATGTCGACCATTTTCGTCGTGAGCTAAACTGACTCCCCATCCGTTATCGTCGTGACCTGCATATTCTCACACCTCTCTATAATATTTTCAAAAACCCTCTTTCCCCTAAATATCTTCGCGTTCGATTTGAGTATCTGTTTTCATGCGATGCTCGATCGCGCAATGTGTCCCTTCTTAAAACTGCTGCACACAACTCTGCATCGTTTAGCAAGTCGTTCACGATTGAGGCTGTCAGACTATGAAATACTCTACCTTCGTTCGTAATTGTCCGTCGCTGAATGTATTCTAAAGACAGCTGGAGGAGCACTTTTTGTCACTCTCGTGACCTTTTCTATATTATTTTGTATTTATTCTAAGGTACGTAAGTTTTTACATTAATATAAATAATTTATATAAATAATTCTCTTTTATCCCCAAAGGTAGATTGGAAGAAATCTCTTCTTAGACATAAGTCTACCCTTGGACATGTTAATTTGTTTATATTTTTTGTAAATGTTTATTTTCTGTGTGTACAATAAAGAATAAGAAAGGAACCCTGAAAAGACACTGACGCCGACATTGTATTGTGGCCGGCGAAAACATTTTCAAATATACATTTAAACAGGCAATAACTAAAAAAGTATTGACTTATTTACCTCAAAGATGTCGAAAGGCAGGCCGGAATGTGACGGATCTCCCAAACCGGTTCGTTTCGCGTACGCAAACTTGAAGGTCTCGATCACCCGGTGCCAGTAGAGGTAGCTGTCGGTTCCCACGGTGGTGTCGAGGCCAACCCAGCCTTGCAGCATGTTGAGGATGAAGGCCAGGACGCTCCCGGACCCAGGCAGAGGGTTGGAGTAGAGGATATGCCCGTCTGTTAGCTCCGTGACTATTGGATCTTGCCATACTGGGCTGCAGTTAAAAAAAACTGTAAGGTGTATGTCATGCATACGTTATTTTTCTACCTATACGACCGAGCTCTACTCGATCACAATACTTTGGCGACAGATATGACAGATATTCTTGACATGTAACCATAATTATAAATAAAAATATCTTTAGGTATGTCTTATGTATGTAACAAAAAAGGGAACAGCCTTCAGGGACAGAGGAAATAAAAAAGCTTTAATAAAGGTGTGGTTCGAACCAGGATCTCTTGCGTGCTAGGCATACACTCTTTCAACTGATAATGAGTTACTCCTGTGCCTTTCAAAAAATGCGAAATTTTCATACACGATTAAATGTAATTTGCTTTTTAAATGTTACGCTATCGAAGTTTATTCGTACTTTTGCGGGTCCCTATCAGAGAATTAGCCTACGATATTTTTAATTTAATTTAATTTAATTTTTAATTATATTAATACGGATATTTTTCGATGCTAGCATGTAGGTAAGGAATCCTTTTCTCTTAGCAATTGAAGAATTCATCAACATAGCCTGTTGGTTATGCTATGGACAGTCAAGACACCAACACTTTACCATAATGGCTTCTGTTTTCACGGAACTCTAAATCATGTTGTAGAGGATATCTACTGTTAAATCAAAACTCAAAGGTAAACTAAAAGACTGACCGGTAATTCCTGAGATCTTCCTCTGTAATGATGCCGCCATGCCCCTGGATATCTCGCACGAGTGGCGCTGTAAGGGATCCATTGTGAATCGCCTCCGGGCCCTCCTCCGCGATGATTTCCAGAGTTTTGGCCATGGTGGGTTCTTTGAAGATGTCGCCATCGTTCCAGGTATCGCCTGTATCCGGGTTCACGTACAGCTCGCTGATGAAAACACACAGACATAGCTTTAAGGCTGGAATCTCAATGACAGAAAAAGCTGAAGCGGCACATGTTCATAAGGTGTCTCTATCGAATATTCTCTTCTCCTACAATTCCGCTGTTCACGATGGTTAAGATCGCGGCCATAAAAGGCGTTGGACTACAAATTTCCCGCACCGTTCCGGGTCAAAACAGAAGGCGGGCGTAGTGCTAGCCGTAACTGACTCCACACACGCCTTTTGTTCTGGGCGGAAACGTAAGCAGCGCAGCGTGTTTCAACTCTTTAAACAAATGTCTATCTAATATTTCATTCTTCATACTCGTATATTTATTTGTTGTCGTCGCTCACTGCTCATTCTTGCCACCAATTCGTTCGGAGCGGGAAGCTTGTGACCCAGGGTAGTTATAGTACCTTTAGAACGCCTTCAGGGTGTAATCGAAAACACCGCAAAACATGACGTCTGTTTCTATATAGATAATTACATTGTAAAAATTTAATATTAACATTCCTTTAGCTAGGCTGCAAATGTTTACTTATCACAAATCCAAAAGTTACGAGTTCAATTCCGCAGGTGCACAATTTAATGTCTGCGTATGCCTCAAAACTAAAGATGAGCTGTGGTTTTGACTACTATCACATAAAAAAATTATAACTGGGTTATATATTGCTTGCGTTGGTGATTTGAAAAACCATAGCACAAAGCAGAGTCCTAACACCACTGTAAAATAATTGTTATGGGAAAATTAATAATCTACGGAAGGTAAGTGCTTGTTACAGTAGTTTTAATAGGATCTTACCTCATAGACGGCTCGGCTTTGATGATACTGGCGTGTGTTTTGAGCACCCGGCCCATGTATTCGTTGACTCGATGCCCATTGCGGCACAGTTCCGCGGTAGGCCTGACGAGGTCTGCCCAGGGCAGCTTCCCGTAAACCCTGTGGAGTTCGCCGTAGCCCCTGAGCTCGCCAGGGACGGCCATCGCCAGCCCTCCGACCGTTGAGGACTTGTTGTCGAACATATCCGGGGTTGTTAGTCCTGGGGCTCGTTCTCTCGCGTTCAAAACCTTCACTTGGCCGGTGGATGCGTCGTAGATCGTGGCCAGGAACCCGCCCCCCAAGCCCATGCATTGCGCGCAAGATATCCCTTCGCAGAACAACGTCGCTATGGCTGCGTCGACAGCAGAACCGCCCTTTTCCAGAATACGTCTGCAAGTAATAAAATGTAACAATTACAGTATTTTAATAGATATCATGTGGAAACTATTTACAGGGGGTGTTTGGGAGGTTTGCTATCTTAGCAAATGAAGAGGAAGGGGAGAAGAGGTTGCAGTTTGAGTAGTTAGGTGTGGTTTAATAAGGGGGCAGTAAAAATTAAGAGAGCTATAAGTAGGCTCCAAAGAGCAGCCAATTCAACAGCTTTACTTGCTAACTCTTCTTATCACTTGAACAGAACTTAATTTGCTGGATAACATTGCCAGATTCATTCTTTCTTTATGAAATGACCCATTAAGGATATTTTACGAATCACATGTCTTGAACACAAGAAAATATTAAAGTCACTAAGTTATTAGGAACCAGTTTATTGCTAGTAGATGTTTATTGTTCTTTCTTTGTAGACATCAAATTGAAATGAAATGGTCTATGTTGCTTCCAAAAAAGAATTTATGTTCAATCCAACTTTGGTATTATTGATCTCTGTCAGGTTTGGTTATAATGTTGGAAGTAGCAACACCTTTAAAATCTAACTTCCGTTTTACTCTAGCAAACCCTGGCAACTTTTTACAAACCCTGTACCAGTAGATACACCCCCGTGCATTAATTCGTCTTTTTAGTTAACCTCCCACCTTATACCCTTACATCTCTCTAGTTTCTTACCAGCCTGTAATTCCTTATATCGAGACTCACCTTCCGATGGTGGCGCACTCGTAGCCATTGGCAGCGACCGCAGCGCGTGGGTAGCGCCGGTCACCAGGTTGCCACGGCTGCAGTACCAACACGGCTACCAGTGCGCCCAACAGCAGAGCGGCTAGCCCTATCCCGACGACGAGGGCGCAGCGGCCCCGGCCCTTGCAAGCGCTGCCTAGGACAAGTCAAACGGTTTACAAGGCGCACTGGTATATTTGAAAAAGACGCCGCGCGCGGGAATTTCTAATCTCGTTCATCTTTGAATTTTGTCGGATTGGTCAAGAGCATTGAATTGGTTGTGTTTATCGGTTCAGAAAAAATATAAATTGGATGAAATCAGATAAAATGCCTGTCAATACGCTGTTTAATTTTGATTGTTTTGAAAGTCACTGTCATGGTGGCAGTTGATAAACAACAATTATATAATTTTTTTTTAATTTTGTATCAGTATGCATACTTTTTAGGTCCATTGGAAGAGGCCAGGATGGCGTTTTTGCAGAAAGTCTCCTGCCGACCCGACTAACATTTAAAAAACCGGCCAAGTGCGAGTTGGATTTGTGCACGAAGGGTTCCGTACCATTATCTATAAAAACGGCAAAAAATCATGTCTGTTGTATGTCCCCACTTAAACATTAATTTTATTTTAATTCAAATTATTTATTTTTAAAGTGAATATATAATTAAATATTCTGTGAATATTTCAAGCGTCTACCTGTTGCCATTATCAATATCGAGCAAAAAGGACCAAAAAGCTCACGTTTGTTGTATGAGAGCCCCCTTTAATATATATTTTATTCCATTTTTCAGTATTTGTCGTTATAGCGGCAACAAAAATACATCATCTGTGAAAATTTCAACTCTCTAACTATCACGGTTCATGAGATACAGCCTGGTGACAGACGGACAGCGGAGTCTTAGTAATAGGGTCCCGTTGGTTACCTTTTGGGTACGGAACCCTAAAAATTATAACTTCTTTTTTGATGGTAGGTCATAGAGAATGATTTGTTCGGTACTTCCCCCCTACCCTATGATACCCGTATGTACGACTATAAAACAAATAAAACAAAGTTTTGGTCTTTGTGCAAGCCACTATGAGCTGTGTCTCTTCCATGTGGCTAGCAAAATATTAATAATTAATATACATTAATGATCTTTTTCTTCACTTATGCCAAAACGCCTCCCGTTGTACCAAGTAGCATTGTCTCGGTTGATAATAATCACATGAACGTAGATGTTAGTGAGTGGGATTTTTAAATGGCCATATCTTTTTATTGCGTTAAACTTGAACTTTTTGCAGCAGTATCAGGCTAGTTTGTTATTAGTTCAACTCGATACTCCACGCCGCCTGGGATAATAAAACCGGTCAAGTACGAATATGTCTCACAGGGGTTCACTGAGGGCTTCGTAGCATTCTATTAATTTAGAAGACTGGGAATAAAATTTTATCAAAAGTTACAAGCTTAATTTTGTTTTATGCATTTACCAACAATATGAAACAAAACTGCAAAATTGAGCTGAAAATTAACAATATATACAGAAATCGCAAATTCCTTATTTGGTTTTTTGATAGACCAATAGACCCCATAACGGAAATGTTCTAAAACTGACAACTTTGACACCCCAAATGCCAGGATAAAATAAAAAAACGAACTTTTTCACTCCTTTTTCTTGTATGAGAATGGAAAAATACCTTAATTTGATTTATAATTAAATATTCGGTTTTGGGTCAACATTCTACACAAGACACAACATATCTAAACTTCAGGTCTGTACCTCATTCCTGCTTCGAGCTAGAGATCCGTGACATACGGATAACCCGACAGACAGGCAGCAGAGTTACATGAATAAGGCTCCTCTTGCTAATTGGGTATGAAACCCTTAATATGGCCTTGACACACACACACCCAAACATGACGGACAACAAAGGGTTCCGTTTTACCAAGATGAGGCAAGGAACCCTAAAAAAAGTTCAACAAGACCACGAAAATCTTATTTTCTACTAATACAAAGTGCAACGTCTACCTCTCTGTATGTATATTCACTTAACATTATTAAAGGTCTAATGCTTGTATATGTTGCAGTCAAAACTCCTAACCAGTCAAAAGTACTATTGACTAGCAAAATAAGTCAAAAGTACCTACTTTTGACCGTAGGCTTTAGTCAATAATACTTTTTACTAAAATAACAGTTAAAAGTACTTTTTCCCAATGGAGCTGGTTAAAAGTACTTTTGACTAAATGATTCCGTCAAATGTGGTTTTGACTGGTTGTATCAATATATATATATATACCTATAGCACACTTGGTTTAAAGGAACGAAGTACTTTTCCTAACAACCTGTATATCCCCACTGAACTCTTCTTCCAATTCAAAAGACTGCAGTTTCCTGTCAAACTCAGTTTTATTCCAAGCGTTTATTGCTATAACCACCACTGATGTGATAATAAGTTAACTTCTAATTGTTGGCCAAAAGGATTACTGAACCTAGTTCTTGGTCACTAACCGAGTCTCCAGTATGAATTTGGTCGGTTGATTTAAGTTCACCCTATATTGCACTCTTGTAACAGAATTTTCAGCAATCATTCCGATGCTAAAAAAAAAGATTGCCCTAAAAGAAGTTTTCATCTAGACTTTCAAGAATATTTGAAACAAAAGCCCATACATATGTAATATAATATGTATATGTATACAGGTTTTATGAACTCGTATGAACATAATGAAACTGAAACTAACAGATATTTCATACAAACTTTTTTGAATAATATTTAAATAATTAGTGAATAAAATCGTCATTTTGCTATTTTTTTCCGTGTGGAGTAACAGCGATAGATGCGAATGCGACCTATCCTCTTAAACCTGTATGCCAACAGTTTCAGAGGTACAATTGTGTAAGCCAATCGTTTTGAAATTGATTGTCATATGGCTATTCGGCTAAGCAAATTAGCCCGTTTGACAATTGAAATCGTACATTTTTTGTTGTCAAATGAATACGATTATCTTGGTTTGTTGTTGACAACCAAAAACGTACGATTTCAATTGTCAATTGGGCTTATTTGTGTAGCCGAATAGCTATATGACAATCGAATTTGAATACGATTGGCTACAACTTGTTATGCCACCAAATGACACTAATGGAACCCAAATCCAGAAACGCATATTTTAGGAGATAATATTATTTAGTATTATTGCAGTGCTTATAGGGCTTAAATACAATTAATGAATTCTACGTGTTAACTTATCAGCAATTAAGATAATTGTCCCATAATCCCAACATAATTATTCGAATGGCGGCTAAAGATAATAATAATTCCTTGATAACAGTCCTTACTTTTTGCAACATAGTAAAATATGAAAATATTTTATCTTAAATCAAATCTTAAAATGTATAGGGTACGTATTTCCTACATTTACAAATAACTAGCTTTTGCCCGCGGCTCCGCCCGCGTGTTATTCGGTTTAACGACATGCTTTGTTCCGGGATAAAAAGTAGCCCATGTGTTAAGTTAGGATATAAGCTATATCCTTTCTAAATGTCATCCAAATCCGTTCAGCCGTTTCAGCGTGAAAGAGTAACAAACATACACACACACACACACACACACACACACACACACACA
Organism: Ypsolopha scabrella; assembly: GCA_910592155.1. Taxonomy (NCBI): domain Eukaryota; kingdom Metazoa; phylum Arthropoda; class Insecta; order Lepidoptera; family Ypsolophidae; genus Ypsolopha; species Ypsolopha scabrella. The sequence goes on along the minus strand of OU342975.1, from coordinate 16,414,262 downwards.
CACACACCCTCTCACCCTTTCGCATTTATAATATTAGTGTGATAATAATCCGTTGAGACCCATGCCGGCAAAAAAAGACATTTATACTACGACGATATTATCTATACCTCGTTGCATACATACTAATACTAAAGCCGATTTTGAAGACTTTTATTTTAGTGATGTCAAAACTAAATTCTCTTCATTCCAAAATAGTTCTTTAGTGTTAGCAGTAGAAGCTACGAGTATATTGCTTGAAAAAAAAATAGTTTTGACAGTGCTAAAACTAAAACAAAGGCTTACAGAATCGGTGGTAATACATACTAATATCATAACAATTTAATAATTGTATCTATCGCACGGGATAGCTATTACGCGCATGCATCATACCTCCATACAATAGCAAACATAAAATGGTAAGCTAGGTTGCGTCCAATGACAATAAATAAAGCCGATTCGGAAGGCTTTCATTTTAGTTTTAGTGCTGTCAAAACTAAATTTTCTTAATTCCAAAATAGTTCTTTAGTGTTTACAACAGAAGCTATATTACTTTAAGTTTTGACAGCACTAAACTAAATTTAAAGCCTTCCGAATTGACTTCATTATCTAGCTAGATTTTAGCAACATGACGTCATGCAGAACTGGCACTTTTTGAAAACATTTTACTACTTTCAGTAAAATTTTAAGTTACCTCTGGAATGTTTTATAATATTTAGGTTGCATCCATTGACAATAAATAAAGCCGATTCGGAAGGCTTTCATTTTAGTTTTAGTGCTATCGAAACTAAATTTTCTTCATTCCAAAATAGTTTTTTTGTGTTTACAACAGAAGCTATATTACTTCGGAAAAATTCAAGTTTTGACGGCACTAAAACTAAAACTAAAGCCTTCACAATCGACTTTACTAGCCGCGCAGACTTGGCACTTTTTGAAATAATTTTATTACTTTCAGTAAGAAGCCTAGATTGAAAAACATTCACTCGATAGAAATAAATTTTGAAATGCGGTCTTCAAACACATGCTTTCTCATAGTTTGACGAATAAGAAAGAAGCATGTAAAGAACAAGCTGAAACATATTGTTTTATTAGATGGCTTTTGACAATATCTTCATTTTTGCAATTGGAAATTTTACTAGCTATTTTATTAGGGTTCCGTACCCAAAAGGTAACCAATGGGACCCTATTTTTAGGACTCCGCTGTACGTCTGTCACCAAGCTGTATCTCATGAACCATGATAGTTAGACAGTTGAAATTTTCACAGATTATGTATTTCTGTTGCCGCTATAATAACAAATACTAAAAAACCGAATGAAATGAATATTAAAGGGGGCTCCTGTACAACTGACATGATTTTTTTGCCGTTTTTATATATAAGGTAGATAGCATAGAGTCCGACTCGCACTTGGCCGGTTTTGTAATATAAATAACTAGCTTTTGCCCGCGGCTCCGCCCGCGTCGAAGAGGTTTTCGTGGAAATAAGGAAAACAAAAGAATATGATTTTTTGAACGACAATATGCAACGGTCATCATGTTTTACCAAAGTGCTAATAAATACCAATCAAATAAGCCCAAACTCAAAGGGTCTGCTGTTGTCCGTTGAGGAGATCCCGTACCCACCTTCCAGTCCCATCAGCAGACTCTGGTCACCATGTTTTACCAAAGTGCTAATAAAGACCAATCAAATAAGTCCAAACTCGAAAGGTCTGTTGTTTTCCGTTGAGGAGATCCCGTACCCACCTTCCAGTCCCATCAACAGACCCTGATCACCATATTTTACCAAAGTGCTAATAAAGACCAATCAAATAAGCCCAAACTTGAAGGGTCTGCTGTTGTCCGTTGAGGAGAACCCATACCCACCTTCCAGTCACATCAACAGACCTTGGTCACCATGTTTTACCAAAATGAAATACCAACAAAATAAGCCTAAACTCGAAGGGTCTACTGTTGTCCGTTGAGGAGATCCAGTACCTACATTCCAGTCCCATCGTCAGACCCTGGTCACCATGTTTTACCAAAGTGCTAATAAAGACCAATAAAATAAGCCCAAACTTGATGGGTCTGCTGTTATCCGTTGAGGAGATCCCGTACCCACCTCCCAGTCCCGTCATTAGATCCTGGTCACCATGTTCTACAAAAATACTCATCAATACCGATCAAATAAACTCAAAATTGAGAGGTCTCCTAAAAAAAACATTTACCAGTGGATGATTGAAACCCCGACGATGAGACTACATACGTACGACTACGCAAGGCGTACATACCACATGATTAACTAAAAATCTTATTGAGTGCTTAAATAAATATTTTTTATAGTCAGTTCAGTAGTTCTAGATTACCCATTATATGCAAATAAACAAACAAACAAATCTTTCTTCCTTATATAATAGTGTAGACAAACTTTGACGTGACAGAGTTGATTTGAACCAGACTGCGTCAAATTCGATATTTTGAAACATGCAGCGCCATCTAGTGTATTAAAATAAAAACAATTTCAACGCCAGCTTACAAACAATTTCAACGCCAGCTTACTGAGCCATTATCCAGGATAGCTTCCCAGAGATGGCGTTTTCTAAGCACTTGAAAATAAAAATATTTTAGCTATTGGTCTTTGCTCAGTCAAGAAATATAATTTCAGCTTTAATATTTTTTTACAAACGGAAATATTTTTTCTGAAAATAAAATAAAAGAATAAAAAATAAAAAGTGAAAACAAATTTTACCAGTCGGTGTTTGAACCCCCGACGATCGACTATGCTACGGCGGCGAACCTTCCATATGTCTCACTAAAATTCTCATTGCGCTGCTCCCTTTTGTCATAGCGTGATGATACATAGCTTTAAACCTTCCCGAAGAAATGCTTTATCTTTCAGTGAAAACTGCATCAAAATCCATTGATTGGTTCTCAAGTTATAAGCGAACGCACAGACAGACTGACAGACAGACGTTGTATTTTATATGTATAGAGATAAAATCACACTATCACACTATATTATAAAGGCGAAAGTTTGTGTGTGTGTGTATGATTGTGATTTGGATGACATTTAGAACGGATATAGCTTATACCCCAACTTAACTCATAGGCCGAAAAAAGCATGTCGTTAAACCGAATAACACGCGGACGGAGCCGCGGGCAAAAGCTAGTAAAATATATAATTTTGCATCAAAAATGTCATCTAGCGTTTTACTTTTGACGATACTTACAATCACTCTGTGCTTACAATATACGTATACTTACAAATAAAATAGGTATACTGATCATAATTACACTTTCGTTTGTCTAGCAGTGCGGTAGCTCAGTCGGTAAAACGCCGGGCTCTCTACCTTGAGACCAGGGTACGAATCGTGCCGTGCCGCGCACCAAAGAGTTTTTAGGAATTTATGTGCATAGTATTTGTATATTATGTACAGCTTGCTGAACGATAAATGATAGCGCTGAGGTAGAATACGTGAATTTGTGCCAGAGGCATGTTCACCCTTATTTATTTGGGACGTAAAAGTCGTCGGCAGAAAGAGGGTGATGTCCGAGTGTTGATTAAACAGTTAAAAATATTTTAAATCTATACTCAATGGGGCCTGACCTAAAATAATAATGAAAGAATATCACGTCCGTCTGGGTCAGAACAGAAACCGTACTAAGAGGAAGAATACTTGTCCATCATTGACCTCTAATGGCAGGTCAATGTCGTACAAATTTACATTTTTGTCAACTCAATAATACGGTGAACGAACGTTCCTCATTATCATAGTTTTTGTTCTTCTTAATTGGTCCCACCGTGAAACTGGTTACATTACATGCTGACGGACCGAAAGCGGTGGTTTTATTTCAACAATTATTTCAGCTGGAGTAACTGGACTCTGAACTAAAGACATGTTGACTTCGGGTCAACCACTAACCACACAAAAACGTAACGTAAATAAAACTCATTTCACCAAATTACACTTATTGCATGGCATTCTTTTATGGATCATATTTCTATAGAATTTATAGTGATCAATAAAACTATATCATAAAACGCCGCGCAGCGATAGCGCATACTCGTCGTGAAAGCACGAGGTCGCAGGTTCAAATCCTGGCCCGGGGTATTTTTTCAAAATACTTTTCGCACTTGAAATTTGTTTCAATTGATCTTTTACAGTCTGTAATGAACTGCAAATTAATGTTATCATAAGTTATTCTGACATGAAATTTTAATTATTAAATAATTTATGCTAATTTTTATTTCAATACAAAAAAACTGGCGACATTAATCGGGAAAATTGATGAAAGTATTTTTTCTTTTAATAGTTATAGCAATCCATCCATCCATCCATCAGCCTGTTTCGTCCACTGCTGGACATAGGCCTTTCCAGGATTTACCACTCTTGGCGGTTCTCCTGGAAGAAATGCCCATACTCACACACGCTGGGCAGGTGGGTTGGTGAGCGCGGTGCCGAAACCCTTGCACCAGTGACGCCGCTGCCCGTCACCAGTCTGTTTTATATAAGGCCCGGCAATTGGGGATGGATATACCGCCATCCATCGATCCCAGGCAATGGTGGGCCGCCTGGTTTTGCCTGAGAGCTGTTCTCTTACTCTTCGGGAGGATTTGCGAGTAAGATGGTGGTACCTCCACAGTCGAGCCCGGCATTAGCTCTACCACCTAAAGTTATAGCAATAAATAATGAAAATTCTGGCACATGTTTCAACAAGATGCTTTGCCAATTTTTTCAGCAAATTTATTGAACTCGAGTAACATATTTACCTCTATTTGAGGTTGACAATGTGACAAGTAATTTTTCCGTAAACAAGGTGTGGGAGAGTGATAACTACAAAAAAGAATAACTCGCCGTATACCTTTTTTTCTATTTGTATTGGCTTTGTCCATGAGAACTATATTTATCGTTTTATTTTGCTCTTCTAAGAAATGTAACTATACTAATTTAAAGAGTAATGTTAAACACAAAATTGTTTTAAACACTAAGTACAATTAACTTCGTTCTTGCCCAGGGGCCCCCACACCTTAAAATATCATCAAATGAGCATCAGTGTTACAAAATCGTCATTTCAACTAGGGCTGCTAAATGGTGAAGTTTGTGTAGACGGAAAAAAAGACTTTTGGGCATCATGTTTTAATAACAATAACTATAGCTCTGGAAAAAAATGCAGTCATATAGAAACTACTTGTCTCAATGGGCTACAACGAGTTAATGTATTTTCAGATGAAATACTTAGACAAAACATAAGGAAGATACGGTACCCCACTTCTCGCGTGTGGCCCTGCAAATATAGGCCCAGCCCAATGGGCCTGTTTTGTGTATTTTGTCTAGCTCGCGCCACTGTCGAAACTTGTTGCTCTATCACCGTCGTTCGGTGGCGCTTGATTAAAAAAGAGGTCCATTTTTCGTTGGACGTAATAAGAACATACCGTATCTTCCTTTTGTTATATCAATGGACGTAAAAAATACAAAGTTGATGTTTGTGATTGCCAATGGTTAAACTTGAAATTCATAATAACGGAACACAGAATAAAAAGAACTACTAGTGGTGAGAGCCTTGGGCTCTCAACCCGGAGGTCGTGGGTTCAATTCCTGCGGGGAACACACATAGTGGAAAGTCACTTTGTGGATTGTTCTCAGTTTGGTTAGGACATTGCAGGCTTGAATCACCTGATTGTCCGATAAGTAAGATGATTCCGTGCTTCGGAAGGCACGTTAAGCCGTTGGTCCCGGCCACTTTCTAGTAGAGAGTCGTTACATAAACCACGTCAGAGGCCGTAAGGCGGTTTAAAAACTCTGACACCAGGACTTGTTGGGCCCACATGATAAGAAGAAGAACAGAATAAAATGGGATTCACCCGCTCTTGGCCTAATGCTGAGGTCTAATAGCTAATAGAGGGTCTGTTTATTGAGGTTTTAAGTTTTTTTTTTCAGTTATCTTTGCTTTATTTTTAATAGTTTAACAACAACTGTTCGTACAATAGGACCAAGTCAATATTTCTCATTATTATCCCATAATATAATACGTTCGTGCAGCTAACATCCGATCCCAAAAGAAATAAAACAAAAGCAAACTGCAGGTCTGTTTACAAAGCACATGTAACTACTTAGAGTTTTTAATTTACATAAACTTTAACATTGCGCTGTCACACGTCGTGTATTTCTTAAGTTAATACAAAAGAATAAAAAAAAGAACTCACCTTAACATAGTGTAGGCGGGTGATTTCGCGTACCGATAAAACCAAACTAGTTTTACCAAACCAAAGAACGTGAGTGTGACGCTCACGCATGCGCCGCGGCGCTAGCGCACAATCACTCCATTGATGAAATGGCAGGTATCACACGTAATACAGCCTTGTCTGGCCAGTGACATTGGATAATACACTGTTACACAAATAGAATAGATTTCATTTTAGCTTGACAATAGTTATTGGAAAATCTTATTGAGGAAAATAAAAAAGGTCTACATAAGTAGGTCAATATCTCAACATAGGTCTATAGGTATGACAGGGAATAAAACAAACAAATTTTTGATGACATTTAATCACTAATATAATAATTAATAATTCTACTGATATCTATGCATTTCATTCAAATGAAATCGCTTAAGTGCGAATAGGATTCCTGCCCCGAGAAATACATTTATTCCACGTGCTGTTATTTTTGACCAACTTAACTCGACACTTACAATCCATTAAATCGTATGTATCCAAAGGGTCTATTAGTTGGTTTATAATTTAGTTAGGTGGTAGAGCTGATGCCGGGCTCGACTGTGGAGGTACCACCATCTTACTCGCAAATCCTCCCGAAGTTATTCGGGGGAGAGTAAGAGAACAGCTCTCAGGCAAAACCAGACGGCCCACCATTGCCTGGGACCGATGGATGGCGGTATATCCATTCCCAATCGACAACATTAAAAATTAATAATTGGTACAAAACTAAACACCATTTCAAGATATGGACCTTCTGCGCATCGTATTTTTTTTTCAGAATTAAATCGTGATTATATGAAGAGATGTTTTCAAAAAACTAAAAATTTGGTAAACACAGGATTTTAAAAACAATCTCCTTTGCTTTTCAGTTAATTTTGTTTTAAATATCATGTGGCAGTGGACACAAACATGCCAAGCTTTTTTTTAATAATCAATTAGCAATTAACATCGACTTTTGAAATCCTCAGAAGCGACTTACGTCTTTTTAGAATGAGTAAATAAGAAAACATTAAATTATGCAGGAAAAACGTAAAATAAAACAAAATAAAAAAATACCTATGCTTCTTTTTTACGCAGCCTTTCAATATAGATATTTAAAACAAATGTTGTCGATTGCCGGGCCTTACATAAAACAGACTGGTGACGGGCAACGGCGTCACTAGTGCAAAAGTTTCGGCACCGCGCTCATAAACCCGCCTGCCCAGCGTGTGTGAGTATGGGCATTTCTTCCAGGAGGACTGCCAAGAGTGGCGAAATCCTGGGAAGGCCTATGTCCAGCAGTGGACGAAACAGGCTGATGGATGGATATAATGAAATATACGAGTACTTTGTTTTTTTCAAACGTGTGCTATAAGACCTACATGTGAAGTCAACTGGAAAATGGAAGTGCCCTATAGGTTTTTATGGTGAGCCAGTTTATACGAAATTGATTACGTGAAGGGTATAATTTTATTTTGCGTTGAGTTAAAAGCCTGATTTTTCAACATCACCGGGCCGTAAATTTTTGTTGGGGAAGGTATTAGTTTCAGCTTGATATCTCTCACGAGGCGCGAGAAAATGGGTTTTCACAGACGCACAGACAGACAGACCGACAACGAATTGATACTATAAGGATTCCCTTTTACCTTTATGAGGTACAGTACCCTTAAAAGTGTGTCTGCGCAATTAACAGAAGAAAATTGTCTTAGAGATTACTACGTAGTTTCTACGTATGTTAATTGCAATGTATAATTGGAATGACTTTTAAGCCACTTGTTATAACATTGTAAAGTTAATATAATAGAAGAAAGGAACAATAAGTAAACGAATGTTATAATTTATAAATGTGTATTAATGGCCATTGTTGGCACTTGGTGGTATTTGGAAAAAAATCCATTCATCCATCCATACATCCATCAGCCTGTTTCGTCCACTGCTGGACATAGGCCTTTCCAGGATTTCGCCACTCTTGGCGGTCCTCCTGGAAGAAATGCCCATACTCACACACGCTAGGCAGGCAGGTTGGTGAGCGCGGTGCCGGAACCCTTGCACTAGGGACGCCGCTGCCCGTCACCAGTCTGTTTTATATAAATATTGGAAAAAAATACTGTATTTAAAATATTTCTCACTGTTCCAGTTTATTACCTATTGCCTCACCTGTTTCGCCTATGGCATTTTCAAAGGATATAAGTATCTACTTCACTATGTTCTTATGTTAACATTATAAAGACAGCAGACATTTTTAGAATCAGCTGTAGAACCACAAATACGTATAGATAGACATAAAATACTGTTTCGGTTTCATAATTACTTACTATGTATTTTTGTAAAAAATTATAAGCAAACGAAGGGAGTACCTACACATTGCAATATTCCACTAGTCCCATTGTGGGCCGACATAAATTAAAATATCACTGAAATCATACACAATAGCAAACAATACAAAGGTTAATATTGAAATGTTGACGACATCATTTACCTCTAGTCCGGTCCAAGTGTTTGAAATTTATTATTCTGTTGACGATAATATAGAATTTACTGCTGCAATCAGTAGCGTAGAGTATGGGTGGCAGAGTGGCAGGAAGCGGGTTCGGGTATCGAATGTCGCTCTAAAAATTAAAAATATTAAAATCAATAAAAATGCGATACACGTCAAGTTTGATTTTATTTAAATAATATAAAAACTGAAGTAATAGTGTTGTTTTATTAATCTTATTCTTTCACGTTGTTGTATAAAAGTGAAAGTTGGGTGTGGCAAAAGAAGAATAAGAGTAGAATCAACGCAGTGGAAATGCGTTCCCTGAGAAGTACAGTACTCCCAAACTTATAATGCGCATACGAATCTTCGCCACTGCTCGGCAAAGTTCGTATTTCCCTACAGTTTCTATACAAGCAGTAAGGTCACGTGGTACGTCCGGTCGCTCGGCTATAGATTTCTATGCGCATTATAACTTTGGGAGCACTGTACTGTATGTGTGGTTTAAAATTTAATGATGGGGTATAGATAGTGTGATTGATAAGGAAACGGATAGGATTGAAATAAGGTGTACTGACGAAAATGGGAATACTTCGGCAGTTTGGTCATGTAGAAAGGATGAACACTCGCTAGTAGGTGGTAGGTGGTACTTGATAGAGCTGGTGTCGGGCTCGACTGTCGAGGCAAAGGGGACAGCTCTCATACAGGCACAACCAGGTGGCCCCCATCATTGCCTGGGACCGACTGATGGCGGTATATCCATCCCAAATCACATAAAACAGACTGGTGATGGGCAGCGGCTGTTGCGAGGGTTTCGGCACCGCGCTCACCAACCCGCCTGCCCAGCGAGTATGAGTATGAGCATTTCTTCCAAGAGGACCGCCAGGAGTGGCGAAATCTTGGTAAGGCCCATGTCCAGCAGTGCAAGAAACAGGCTGATGGATAGATACACTTTCATACTAGGGGTCATTACACACCCCCATTCACATAGGAAGAGAGGGTTTTATAACTTTAAAGAGAAGTCCCACCCTTCAATACCTACATTTTGTGATGTAACATATATTTTTATTAAAAAAGCATCTTTTTGAGTCATCCTAATCAGTTCCAGGCAAAATTTTAAACACGCGAGATTGACACGCACTTGACCGATTTTTGGCATATTAGAGACGTTCATATGCCATTTATTATACATAATATATACTCGTGTGTTAATAACCCTTTTTGTGCACAAGTTTCATAAACCACTATTTTATATAGGGGCGGACCGTGAGTTTGTGGGGCCCTGTGCTAATACTACTTGGGGGCCTGCCTAATAAATCGACTAATTGCCAACTGCCGTTTTGTCGAGATACAACAACCTAAACAAGCAAATCAAATCAAATCAAAATATTTATTTTGTAAAAGTATACTTTCTACAAGTCAAAGTTAATGTTAACAATAAATATCTATAGAATAAAAAAATATTAAAAATAATATGTATATACAATAAGGGAAATACATACAAAAAATATTTAGGTTGGGCTACAAAAATTTAACTATACACCTACATAAAATAGAGAAATCTAGGAATAAAAATATTATATATAAATGATGCAACGAACAAACAAGTTGATAAATAAATACGGGAAATACATCCAAAAAATATTAAGGTTGGGCTACTAAAATGTAATAGTTATAAACCTGCATAAAATAAAGAAATATAGGAATAAAATATTATATATACATAATGCCTAACCATCCGCACCATTCGATTAGTATTGCTAAGAAGAAGGGCAAGAAACTTAGCAACAAGCCACGAGGAATTCCACGTTCCGTTCAACCTGACGAGAGGAACTTTAAAATTTTTAGTTTTTTATTCACTATATTGTCCATTGTCTTCAACAGGGGCTGGGGGCTTTTATAATATATCCACGGGGCCCCGAGCTGCAGCCCAAAAAGCCTTTCTATAGATCCGCCCCTGATTTTATAACATTCAGTCTGCTTATCAGTCTTGGTGTGCTTTTCGACATAAATCAATCTCACGGAAAATGGGTTTATATTTTCATATGGAAACCTACAAAGTCAAAACATTGTCATAAATGATTCACAGTTTTCGGGAAAAGAAAGATTATCTACTACTTTTGGATCAATCAATGAATTACCATGATCAATCAAATAATCTTACGGCAAGTCTCCAGGTCAGTGCCTTGATGGCTTGTTCTATAAACGGTTATAGAACGTGATTGGATAAACGTTGCTTCTATACAGGTTGAATGTGAACTCTCTAGCCATACCAACAATAAAGGAAACTGTTCTATGTTCCAAATTAAAAATACATGTTTTGTTACTTTTGTCATCGACCGTCAAAAGAACCACTAATACTCCGGTGACAGAGGCGACGCTCTACTAAACCTATGTGTACACAGCCTATGTGCATTATTTACCGCCAGGAGTATGTATGAGTCAGCAAGGTTCCGCTAGGTCCCAGCCTGGTAGTGTTTGTCTACCAATAGTCCCAAAAACGCCATAAAAAGTGTCTCTTTAAAACTCTAATTGGTTAATAAAACAAAAGGCAGGGCTGGCTGAGATCGCCACATGCAAGCGGTAAGGTTTTGAAACTGGATAGGCGGGAGCCTTGGTGATGGTACGGCCTATTGTCAGTCACATGTTGCGTCGAGTAGGTTGGTAACTTTTTTTTTACGGTTTTGTGTTCTATTAGTGATTCTGACTATATCATACAGTTCAATAAAGCTAGAGGGTTTATTTTCACCCTGTATCTAGCCGTGTCCTCGCGGCCCCGTCCGCCCCGATGGAGAACAGACACCTAATAAAATGTATTTCTTAGAATAAAGAAAATTGTTTAGGTAGGTATAGTGCTCGCTATGTTAAAAGAGCGCTGGAACCGATTGGTTTCCACATGGGTATACTCGCGCACAAAATTACTAGGCCTGTTCTTTTATTTTTGAACTAGCGTTTCGCTTGCGGCTTCGTATATTGGCTATTGGTAGGTACATTAAAAATATATTAGATAGGCGTAGTAATTTCGTGCGCGAGTATACCCATGTGGAAACCAATCGGTTCCAGCGCTCTTTTAACATGGCGAGAACTACGAGTAGGTCGCGCGCCCTAAGGATTCCGTAGCGATCTAATAGGTTAGTCTATTTCAAAGGCAGGCGGAAAACGTCAGTATTATGTTAGCTTCGAAAGAAAACTATACGTACCTATCGCTCTCATACACGTTTTTATCGCTTGTGCTTCTTACCGCGTTTCATAATTAATTAATTCGGGTCATTGATCGATTTTCAGCCTGCTTTAGAAAGACTTGCTAAAATTTCAACAAAAGTTAAAAAATGTATGAAACAAAACTGCAAAATTAAGATCACTAATTACTTGGCCCTTAATTAAATTTCATACAATTCCAGTATTTTGTTTTTTATTTGGTTTACAATTTATTTATTTTATTTATTTCTAACTAGTTTAGTTTTTTATTGATTCAATATTCGGTTTCTGGCGGGCGATTCTGGCGCGTGCGCAAAAATTGCGAAGGCAGATTGCGGGTACCTTTAAAAGGGATTTTGTACAGATGTGTGTTGATTTTTTTGATTGAAAACTTATAATGAGCATTCCTTATATCATATAGCTTCTGTTTGATGTGGTTTAGTCACTCTAATTTCAATCGCATGGCATTTATCAAACTTTAAACAAATATCTAATGACTGATATTGCGAATGCGCAATAATGCCCAGGTCAAAATTCCACACAAAATATCTAGATCTCAGGTCTGTCACTTATTCCGTTTATGAGCAGAGACCCGTGACATACGCACGGACAGGCAGATTGACGGACGGACAGACTGCCCTTTGGGTGAGGAACCCTAAAAACAGAACCCTTACAAGAAAATTTGTCTGTTAAGACCCTTTTTCCTCATGAACATTTAGATAACCCAATAAACCTACTTTACATAATAGTAAATACTTATTTACCTATTAATTATTATAAAGTATCTTTACTGCTTTTTCATGGAATGATAAACTATTGATAACTACTATATCTGTGCCAGACAATTTACAGGTAGACAGAAGCAGTTGGACAGTCATTGATATTGCGAGGGGGGGGGCATTATACCACAGTATAGGTAACAACAGTAGTTTAACTAGGCGGTGTCCTTGAAATCAATACCTACGGCCGTTCGGCGCCTAAACACGCGCTAGGGCTGCCAAATGACTGTTTACGTATTTGATAATCATCCATCCATCCATCAGCCTGTTTCGTCCACTGCTGGACTTAGGTCTTTCCAGGGTTACGCCACTCTTGGCGGTCCCCCTGGAAGAAATGCCTATACTCACACACGCTGGGCAGGCGGGTTGGTGAGTGCGGTGCCGTAACCCTTGCACCAGTGACGCCGCTGCCCGTCACCAGTCCGTTTTATATAAGGCCCGGCAATTGGGGATGGATATACCGCCATCCATCGGTCCCAGGCAATGGTGGGCCGCCTGGTTTTGCCTGAGAGCTGTTCTCTTACTCTCCCCCAAATAACTTCGTGAGGATTTGCGAGTAAGATGGTGGTACCTCCACAGTCGAGCTCGGCATCAGCTCTACCACCTATGATTTGATAATGCTATATTATTATTATAAAAGTTGTATTTAAGCAACCCTAGAATACACAACATACACTGTAATTTCGTGCCATAATTTACAAAAATGCGCGGGAGCGTCACAGTCTTTTCACTTCGACCATTTTTTCTTTGTATGAGAAAACGTCGATGCATCGTCGAAGCATTATTTTCGTCGTTCCTCAATAGATTGCGCTACATGAGGTTGTTTCGATCATTGCTGCTATTTTAGTGCTTTCGGCGCTACATCTAACGGATTTTTGGTATTGTTAGCGCGCATTTAGAGTTTTTGCTCCTAGCGGAGAATTTAGCGGTTCTATTTAGTGTATGTTTCATTTCTATACATTATGTCTTTTACTGTTGAAAATGGGAACTGATATTGGTGTTTTTTTATCTCCAAATTTTGTAGAATCTAGCCCTTTTTTTAGCGTTGCTAGCGCTGAATGAGGTTTTTGATCCTGGTTTCAATTTCAAAATGTCTGTCTGCGTCTATTGTGAGCTGCTGGTATTCATAATATTTTGCGAGAAATCAAAATCAGTGACGAATTGACGAATAACTTACGACCCGGCAATGTTTTATGGATTCTGTTGACTGTGTTTTATTTGGACTCCGACGATCGTGTTTGTCTACTATTGACCTCGGCTACGTTGAATGGACTTTGATTTGCTACAATGACATGGAAAAACATGTGCTGTGTGCCAAACTGTGGTAAATACCTATCTTGTGCAATTTTATGTTTAAACCCCGGTGAATGTAACTTTAACGAACATTATCTTATTTCAGATTCGCGTAAATTGTAAATTGTAGTTGTAAAGTAAGGTCACTTTATAATTATCTAACATGTATTGTTTACTTAAATTACATGTAAATAAATTATCAGTAATTTGTTAAATGTTGTTTTATTGAACTAATATGTAATATACCTATGTAGGTAGGTTTAATAGCGACCTAAGTCCGTCGTTACCCACGAGATGTCGCTAAACCGAGATAAAACTGATAACTAGTATTCCCAGTTTATAATTTACTCTATGAGTGCGACCGCGACTGTCGTAAACCAAGTTGTACCGAGTTTTGGGGGGGGGTCGTTTCGGCCCGTTTGTATGGAGATAGAATACTATTTGTTATTTATACTATGATTATACTATAGAGTAATAAGATAATCAAAGAGTTATAGAAGATAATATTATACTCGTACAATGACAGAGATAAGATAATTTTATGAAGTTTGATGATACTTTATCTATAGCAAGATGACCGAACATAAATTAGTACAATGATCGAACACGGCGTAAATTATGGTTTCTTTTTTATTCCGATCAAATAATCATTATGATTAATACCCCGAGTAATTTTTCAAAAAAGAGCGTACCTTATTTATTATTATTAATTTGGCCTTAGTTTAATTTGCTCCGGAAATCTGGAAAAAAACTACGTGTTTAAGAGGGTGCACTTTGCAGTTTCCGTTGAATTACGAGGAATTTAAAGATAAGGGAACGTTTTTTAAATGGTTATTCATAAATATATTAAACTATTGTGAAATAGTTCCTAGTAATGACAAATTACAGTAAACATATCAGAACTTCCAATAATTATGATTTTTTCAAGTTGTTGTCTTTATATTGGTCGAAGGTTGTTGTCACAAAAATTCGTTACGCCCGCTGAGGAACAACTCTCTCAACGGAGCGAAACGTAGCTCAGCTGACCGGTAAAGGCTAGTACATAATATAGAAAATGGAATATAAGCATTTTATTAATACACTATAAATAATTTACACTAATTATACTACAGGTTAAATTTGTTTATTTTTTATTCGTTTGTACGTAGGAGTTAATCTCTGGAAATGCTGAATCGATTTTAAAATTTATTTAACTGTTATAATATTTATTTTATTTTTGTTTGGGTACTTTCCTGTGTTTATTTATTTTCGTTGATAGGGGTCTTAGTAGTACGTATTCTGTGATAATTTCAACTTGCTACCTATTACGGCTGAAACTTTAGACCCATGTGATTGGCAGACGGACGGCGAATGCTTACTAATAGGGTCCTATTTGGCACCCTTTGGGTACGGAACCCGAAAAACTGAGCTTTTAATCCCTATATTTATGTTTGCGTTACATTATACCAAATATCAAGTTTCTAGATTACGTAAATTTCGAAAAAAGCCTCTGTGACAGACGGATGGACAGACACGAGAGCAAGAGTTTAAAGTACTTATTTAGGTGACAAAAAACAAGGTGCTAAAATGGCACCAAATTTAACACCCTCTGAGTATGGAGCTCAGTTTATGGTTCACGAATCTTCTGCTTCTACAGGTAGCGGCATTGAAACTTGCTGATATGAAAGGTCAATAAAAAAAGAAGTTGTAGATATTTCATTTATAATGACATTTTTCTTAAACACCTTTTTTTTTAAATCTGCAAGTTACCGTGACGCACCTTGTACATACAGAATGTAAATAGACTGCTACCATTAAATGAAACCACATATTCTACCGACCCTACTGAACCACTTTTCCCAAGAATCATACCCGCGGCCAACCTTAGTTTGAGAAAGAATTGAGTTCCAAACAAAATGCGTGAACCCTAGTGCACCGAGATACGGGAGAGTATCGAGAGAGCGTCGTCCGTGAAACACCTGTTATGGTGCAGCGTTCTAAAATAGACCTTCCTCCTACGAGATAAAGTCTTTGAGTTACAGATGATTACCTCTTTCTCTGAAGATTTGCGCGGGTTTTATTTTAGAATAGTTGTTCAGTATGATCAGTAGAGTATGTGGTTTTATTTAATGGTCGCACTCTATTTACACGCTGTATAAAATACAATTTTTATCCGTCTGTGTGGTCACCTGTAAGTTGAGAACCCCTCAATGGATTTTGATGTAGTTTTCTTTGTAAGGTAGAGCATTTCCTCGGAAAGGTTTTAGAGTATATGTTATCATGCCATGACCAAAGGGAGCAGCGTGATAAGAGTTTTAAATGTACGCCTTGCGTAGTCGCATGTAATCCGATCGTCGTCAGGGTTCAAATCATCAACTGGAAACCATTGAACTCTCATAAACAACTAAACAACAACCCTTTCTGCCTCTGCGTCACAAACATATTTTATGTTTTAAAGATTTTTAATGTTATTGTTATTTTAAGCATTTATATGCTATTTAATGTGTAAAATGTTGTAATGTATTATATATGTTGTTCTTGTTTTTTTGTATAAAGTTTTTATCTATCTAGACTCACAATCTCGCTCAAAAAGTGTCCGCGATGCATTTTGCCACCGCTATGGGTTGATAAATTCGAATGACGATTTCGTACAACTGACATTGCATCTTATGTTAACGACATAACGTCTTAATTTGGTTGAAGATTTTTGCTACTATGCACGTTACATGTTCGGACACTTTCTGACGAACTTTTCTTAGAGATTGTGTGTCTTGTTGTTTATGAGAGGTCAATGCTGGAAACCTCTAAGTTTTGGCTTATTTGATCGGTATTTTTCTAAAACATGCGTGACCAGGGTCTGGTGGTGGGATTGTAAGGTGCATGGATACGGGATCTCCTCAACTGACAACAGTAGACCTTTCGACTTTGGGCTTATTTGATTAGTACTTTGGTACAAAATGGTGACCAGGGTCTGATGATGGGACTGGAAGGTGGCATACGGACAACAGCAGACCCTTCGACTTGTAATAATAAACCTTTATTCCCAAAAACATATTACAGTAAAATTGATTAACTATAAATACTATATGCATGCAATAATAATCAAATCAATAAATAAAGCAACAAAGTAATAACATGAATTTTTATAAAAAAAATGTTAAAACTAATAAAATAAATGAAATACAGTTTGGATTAAATTACATGTCATCTTGATTTGGGCACCCAGTGTAGGGTAAAGGCCTCCTCCATAAATTGCCAGTTTTTCCTTTCTTTGGCAAGTCTGGTCCAGGTGTGTCCAGCTACTTCCACTATGTCATCACTCCAGCGTTGTTTAGGTCTTCCAACGGATCTGAATCTTTAACTAACTGCAAATATAGCGAAATCTTTAAGTTTCGTGGAAGTAAATGCGCAAACAACTTGCTCAAGTTGGAAAACTGCATATTTCCAACTCAGGATGGTTTAACCTCTCTAGATAACTGTAATGCTATCAAAAACAAAACTTGTAAAAAAAACCAAGTCTCGCAACATAGTTCTTCTACCGTAAAAAGTTGTGAGATCCATGTAAATCCAAGTCGGTTAATTTATTCAGTTCCTACCTAAGGGACCTTCTGTCTTAAGTTATTAATTACATACTAGATCGTTCAATAAGACCCGAGACTAAATCGGAGATGGCGCATATATTAAAAACACTTTTGATTTTTAGAAAGTACTGGCCATCAAATGATTTGTATCAATTTTTTTTTAAAATCGAACAGTAAAATTTCGAGTTGCAGACATTTATGTGACGCTACTTTAATGATTCCGAAAATAATGGAAAAAAACAAGTTTTGTGTGTTGATTAAACATTATTTTTTAAGAGGAAAAAACACTGTTCAAGCACAACAGTGGCTTATAAAGTATTATCCGGAATCTGCTCCGTCTAAACCAACCATTCGTCGGTGGTATGCCGATTTCAAACGCGGTCGTATGGACACAAATGATGCTGAACGCTCTGGTCGTCCAAATGAAGCGGTGACTCAACAAAACATCAACCAAGTCCTGAAAATCGTGAAGGAAGATCGGAAGGTAAAGGTGCGTGAGATAGCTGAGATACTAAAGATTTCAACTGGTAGTGTATTCATTATTTTACATCAAAATTTGGCCATGAAAAAGCTTTTTTCCAAATGGGTGCCGCGTTTGCTAACAATTGCTCAAAAGCAACAACGTGTTAATGATTCAGGGCGCTGTCTGGCTCTGATTAATAGAAATAAAAAGGATTTTTACGTCGGTATGTGACACTGGATGAAACATGGATTCACCATTTCACTCTGGAATCCAATCGGCAGTCAGCTGAGTGAAGAGCGGCCGGTGAAAGCTGCCCGAAGCGGCCCAAGACACAAAAATCTGCGGGCAAGGTTATGGCCTCTATCAAAGATATTATAAGAAAATAAAACCTCATTGGCCTCTATATATTGTGATGCGCACGGAATACTCTGTTATATTTATTTGTAGCAGAGCGTGGTTACGATGCACGGATGTGGAATGAGAAGTGAGATGTAGGTTTTATTATGGATTGATTGAGATAACACATAGGTACAGCACAGTTAATATTTCCGTTTTATTTTGCACAATTTTTAGTATTTACTCGTTGACACTTTAAAAAAAAAGAGAGATGACAAGTTATAATAATTTAGATAGACTTTCAACCATAAGTTTTCATTCTAGTGTCATGCAACCTTATTACTTTCCCTCACTAGCAGGAAATACTTTGCAGCCCCAAGTCAGCTCTGATTTTTACCAGTCTGGGTTTAGGAACTGCCTTTGTTAAAAGATCAGCTAACTGTTCAGCAGAGCTTGTTTTTTGAACGTTGATAAGTTCTTCTTGCACTGTCTCCCGAACGAAGAAATGTCGTACTCGGATATGTTTAGTCCGCTTGTGGAATTCGGGGTTATATGCAAGACGTATAGCAGCTTCATTATCTACCTTCAATATAGGTATTCCTTCCAGGACCGTTAATGAACTGAATATCCTTTGAAGCCACACTAGCTCACGTGCGCCTTCGCTTGCGGCTACAATCTCTGCTTCCGTTGTTGAGATTGCAACAGATGGTTGTCGTTGACTCAGCCATGAAACGGCACCTTGAGCAAACAAACAAATAACTCCTGTAGTGGAGCGTCCAGTCTGGTCATCACCGGCGTGATCTGCATCACTATAGCCATCTATTTTTCCACTGGTAATATTTGCGTTGTACATAATGCCGTAGGATACTGTTCCTTTTAGATAACGAAATATCCTTTTGACTTTTAACCAATCCGCTTCTGTTGGATTCTCCAACTTTCTTGATACTACCCCAACAGCATAAGCTATGTCGGGGCGTGTACCCGTCATGAGGTACGCGAGAGCACCTACAGCCTCACGATATGGGAATTTCTTCTCTTTAGGGACTCGATCTTCGACTTTCCCTGATTCTGAAGTCGGATTCCGGTCGATAGGCGTTGAGACTGGATTGCATTCTGACATACCGAAACGTTCTAAAATCTTTCTCGTGTACGACTCTTGGTTAATGAAAATAGAACCATCTTTCGAACGTGCAATTTCCAGACCTAGATAGTAGGATGCTTCCTTAGTCGTAATTTTAATCTTATCTCCCAATTCTTTGAAGAATTGGTTTGCTAGTTCTTCATCTGTTGTAGCCACGAGTCCGTCATCTACGTATAATGTGATCAGAATCTTCTTATCTCCCACATTCTTCGTAAATAAACAGCAGTCGGCCTCATTCTGAACGAAACCTTGGCTTAGCAGTATGTCTTCAAAACAAGAGTTCCAACATCGAGGGGCTTGTTTTAATCCATAAAGGCTTCGTTTCAGACGATAGACTTTGGTTGTGCCATCGCTGAATCCTTCTGGCTGCTTCATATAGATCTCTTCTTTTAGCTTGCCATTCAGAAATGCAGTTGACACATCAAATTGTGTGACATGCAATTTTTCTTTAGCACTGACACTTAACAAGGCTCTGATAGTTGCCATTCTCGCAACGGGACTGTAAGTTTGTTCGTAATCTATTCCTTTTCTTTGTTTGAACCCTTTTACTACCAGCCTGGCCTTATATTTGTCAATAGTTCCATCTGGGTTGCGCTTAATTCTAAAAACCCATTTGCATGGAAGCGCCTTTCGATTGGAAGGTAGCTCACACAATGTCCAGACATCATTGTCTTTCAGAGACTTTAGTTCACTTCTCATGGCTTTCTGCCATTCAACACCGTCATGTCTCTTAATTGCTTCTTCGTATGTTACCGGGAAATCGTCAGAGCTGACGATGCATACGTAGTCTTCAAACTTCTTAGGACGTGCGGTATTTTGTCGGTCTCTTAAATAATATCGAGAATCCGCTTCTTGCAGGGGCTCAATTACTTCTAATCGCTCATGTGCGTCGACAAACTCATCGTCACTATCATTATTGTATTTGCCCTCAGCTCTGATAGTTGGACCTTGATCCTCTTGAACTTGTTCTCCATTTGTTATATCTTTGACTTCTATTGTCACTTGCTTTGTTGGAATGACTGTCTTCATATCCAACTTGTACAGTCCACCATGCGGGACTCTTCTGCCAACAACCCTAGTCGTGCCTGCTATGTCTAGTTTGCACTCTCTAGTCGTCGACATAAAGATGCTGTTCTGCATCCTATCTTGCGCTGCTAATGGCGAAAATAGATTTTTTGTTAGCGATGGTACTAACCACACATCGTTGAGGGTTATTTTCTCCTTGTGTTCACCGACATTTGATTCAACCACTACGGAACCCTTTCCCAACGCAGGTATGATAGTTCCGTCTGCCGTTGTTACGGTGTGATCTGAGTCAAATTCATGAAAAGCGTTGAAAACATTCCTCCTTACTGCAATGTGCGTTGTTGCTCCATTGTCGACATACCAGTTTTCTTGGTCTTGGATTTGACTGATTGAGCATGCATTTACCATCAACGAAATTTGTTGTACTTGTTTGGACTTCGACCCAGAAGATGAGGTGCTTGGTTTAGGTGGCCTCCCATCTTTAATCCACTTCTTACACTTGCGTACTCTATGTCCTTTTCCAGAACAATAGTTGCATATCAACTGGTCATCGTTCTTATACGTATTTTGTCCATATATGGGCGTAGTCACTAGTGTTTCCTCTTGTGAGTTCTCTTGACTACCCAGATCTCTCTCAAATGTGCAGAGGTGACTCGTCAAACTATCGATAGTTCTTTCGGACTGCTTCAGCATTAGCCAGCTCGATTTGAAATTGAAGAATCTATCATCAAGTGTATCCAAAACTTTACAAATCAGAAGGAGTTCAGGTAGCTTCGCCGTTGTGTCAGTTTTTGATACTTCAACTTTTAAATCGTTCCATAAATTCTTTAACTTTGACATATGAGTAGGTATATCGTCCTCTTTGTTATGTTGCAGTCCAAAGAATTCTAGACACAAATTATAGGCTCTATCATCTGTTTGTCCATCAAAAAGTCTGTGGAGCTCTTGCCAAACCTCGTTTGCCGTTCTGTACCTCATAACTTTTTGTAGTGTTTCCTCTGTCATATTGGTGGTCAGCATCAGCAGAGCGCCGCTTTCAGTCCTACTATACTTTGCCATTGCGGCGTTATAGGCGCTAGTCGCAGCGTCACCTCCTTCCGCAGCAAGTATTGGTCTTTGAAGTTTCCCTTGGACAGCATCTAAGGCACCTTCTGTACCTTCTAGCATTATAGAAATTTTGTACTTCCATGTTGACCAATTTTTCTTGCCTTCAAGTTTCCCAATATCTATTTTTGTTGAAAAATCCATTGTTACCCTATTCTCTTCTTCTTGTGGGGCACAGAACCTGTTATATTTATTTGTAGCAGAGCGTGGTTACGATGCACGGATGTGGAATGAGAAGTGAGATGTAGGTTTTATTATGGATTGATTGAGATAACACATAGGTACAGCACAGTTAATATTTCCGTTTTATTTTGCACAATTTTTAGTATTTACTCGTTGACACTTTAAAAAAAAAGAGAGATGACAAGTTATAATAATTTAGATAGACTTTCAACCATAAGTTTTCATTCTAGTGTCATGCAACCTTATTATACTCTTCATCGACTACCTTGATAAGGGTAAAAATATAAATAGCCAATATTACATGGGATTATTGGAGCGATTAAAGTGCGAAATCGTGGAAAAACGGCCTCAAATGAAGAAAAAAAAGTGATCTTTCACCAGGACAATGCGCAGTGTCACAAGTACAGTTGCAAAACTTCCGAAAGATTCGGAATAATTATGTAATACTTCCCGGAAATTTCTTTCAATCAGAATATTTCAAAATAAATTTGGTTAAAAATATGGGCAAAAAGTTTCTTTAATAAAGGTCAATCTTTCTAGTAAATATCGTATTCTACATCGATTCGCCGGATAACATCCGACCGACGACCGACGACGAAGAACGAACGCGACTCGTGCTCGGCGCGGTGCACGGGTTGGGCGCGGTGCACGGGTTGGGCGCGGTTAGCGGGGAGTGGTGGCTCCCACCGGGAAAGTATTCGACCGCAACCCGAGAAGTATTCATACCCCGCAATAATATTTCGGAATAATTCCCAGTCGGAGGGAATATTTCGATTAAATAAAATAACATGGCGCATGGAATTAGTATGTACTTTGTACGTACCTATCGTGTGCGTTCTTAAAAAAACTTACTTCTAATTTGCTCAGTGGTGGTGAATTGATTTTTATTAAGCGTTAGTAAATATACTTATATTTACCTATAATTAGGTACCTAGGTAGGTATGAGGAACGTGATATATACACAAAATATAAGATTGTTTAAGAAACATGACGTGATTACAGTTTGGTTAAGCAGAGTAAAAAAATGGTTACTTAAGGGGGTAACTTTTTACCTCGGTACAAATTGCACATCATAATATTGTTTTCCTTACTTATGAATAAAAAGTATGCAAAAAATGTGTTTTAAAGTAACTTGCGGAAATAGTTTATTATTAATAAAGTCTTCACAAAAAAATTACGTACTTTAATGTATTACATTTTGTTTGCATTACATTAACAAACTTAAAAGCCTGTTTAAAGTTGTAATGTAATGCAGCTTAACTGTAACGCATAAAATTGAATAAGTTTCCAGGGTACTTAGCATAGTAGACCATATCGAGCTTTGACAGCTCGATATACACTGTCTGTCCCTCTCTAAGTAGGTCAACAGAGTGAGACAGAGCACTGTATCGAGCGCCATCGAGTTCGATATGGTTTGCTATGCTAGACTAGCTGATCACACTATAACATTTAACAAGCAGTTTGCGCGAATTTCTATAAAACGCATTTATTGCAAACTTTTTATTCAAAAGTAAGGAAAACAATATTATGATGTACATATAATTTTTTGTTAAGAACATTATTTTTGATAATTTCAAAAACCATTTATGAACGAAGGTAATATTTTTGCATGATTTCACATTTGTCGTCTTCGCATTTTAAATAATAAAGAAAATAAAGAAAACTGCAGTCAAATCTGTTGATTGGTTCTCGAGTTATAGCAAATCAAATCAAAATATTTATTTTGCAAAATATATACATAAAGTATACTTTCTAAAAGTCAAAGTTAATTTTTAGAATATATATCTTTAGAATTATTTTTTATATAATAATACGGGACATAAAATATACACCTGCATAAAATAGAGGAATCTAGGAATAAAAATATTATACAGTCGTGGTCAACTAATTAGGGACAATCTCTAGTTAAGCCAAATTGTGAATTTTTTTTTCAACGAGTCTTAACAATATTCCATGTCTTTTACATGTAAGTATAATTAGTCATTGATGTGCCCGATTATACAAACAATAACAACTTCTTAAACATTAAACCTCTTTACAGTATAGCTGATAGATTATCATAGTGCTATTTGTTCAAATAATGCTGGCTGGCCATTTAATTAGGGACACTGAGATATTGCGTTCTATTTTCAAAATTTGAATCTCAATACTTTTTTATTTCTTCTCTTATTGTTTCGTGGTAGTTTTGGCGGCAATCCCGATTTTTATTTTAAGTTTTGAAAAATATTTTGAAGAAATATGGGCAAAAATAAAAGTTGCGATCCAACACTACGAAAAATTATCATGAAGTTTGTTGTCGAGCATGGTTGGTCATACCGAAGGATAGCAGAACATTTAAATTGTTCAAAAACTATGGTATACAATGCAGTGCAACGTGTCAGACGCAATAACACAGCTTTAAATGTGCCCAGAACAAAAAGATCGAGAAAAACAACTCCGCAAGAAGATAGAATGATATGTTAGCTAAGAAAGATCCGTTTCTAGGCTCTATTTTAATTAAACACGAAGTGTTTGGGGCAGACGAAAGAGCCGGTGTCTCAGCGAGGACCGTTCGTCGACGTCTGGTAGAAGCAGGGTTGTTCCGAAGAGTGGCTCGCAAAGTACCGTTGTTGAAGAAAGAACATAGAAATGCTCGTTTGGCGTTTGCACGTAAATATGGACATTGGACCTACGCCCAATGGCAACAGGTATTATTCTTTGACGAGACCAAGGTTAATTTGATTTCTTCAGATGGAAGGCAATACGTACAGCGTCCAGTAAAAGCGGAAATGAACCCAAGATTCACAAAAAAGCAGGTGAAACATGGCGGTGGAAACATTAAAATGTGGGGTTCATTTTCTGGACGTGGAGTGGGACCTGTGAGGAAAGTTCAGGGTAACTTAGACCAACATCAATACAAGGCAATATTGGAGGAAACGATGCTTCCCTATGCTGAGGAGCATCTCCCTATTATATGGACGTTTCAGCATGATAACGACCCGAAACATACCGCCCGTTCAGTCAAGTCGTTTCTTACCAGTCAGTCAGTATCGGTGCTAGATTGGCCAGCAAACAGCCCGGACCTTAACCCAATCGAGCACCTTTGGCACGAAATCAAGAAAAAAGTCGCCACTTATCGTACCACAACTTTAGATGAACTTAATGAAGCTTTTTGTGAGGCATGGGCAAACATTCCTGTCGAAACATGCCAGAAACTGATAATGTCTATGCCACATCGGTGTCAAGCGGTAATTACTAACAAAGGTTTTGCTACTGGGTACTGATTTTACACGTAATAAAATGGAGCTGTTAAAGATATTATAATACTGCAGATTATTAGTTTTGTTTAACTCTATTTTTCATTATAGTTTACTGTCCTTAATTAAATGTCCAGCTACAGAATTATACCTTAAAATTGAATACATGTTCAACCTTTTATATTAAATACTTTTATCTATTTATTTATTCTTTTATTTACAGCCATTTATAGCATAATAATCGGACCAAATTATGCAAATAATAGGTGCTGAGATATCAATAGGGTTTTATATTTATATGTACATAACCGGTTATTGCTCTTCACTATCTTGAAAGTCCCTAATTAGTTGACCACGACTGCATATATATAAAAGCGTTTATTCAATCTTTACCCCGTTTTCGGCTTGGGCGTTATTTTATGAACACTCCTTATAGTTGATGTGTTGACCAGGGTCACTATAATGATAATAAAAAAACCGCATCCAAATCCGTTGAGTGGCTCTCGAGTTAAAACGGAACATACAGACAGACAGACAGACAAAAATTCTAAAAATTGTTGTTTCGGCCTCAGTACAGTACCAATAACAAATAAAACAAATAATGTACAGACACGACTTTTTTACTACTTCAGTCATAGTATAGATTATAATTTTTCTAAAATCGAAATATTCCGAATGTTTCGTAATACTTAATAATATTTCGTAAGTATTCCACGGGAATGATTCGGAATGTTTCCCGACCGCAACTGTAGTCACAAGTCCATGATAACGATGGCCAAACTAAAGGATTTGGGTTTCGAATTACTTCCCCATCCACCTTACTCTCCAGATCTGGCCCCCAGTGATTACTGGCTGTTTCAGGCGACGCCACGAAATTTTGGCGACATGGATCTCCATTTTTCTCAGCAATAAAAAACATATGTAATTACCAATTTATATACTAGATTAAGCATTTCATTGATATAATTTTGCCCGAAGATTTAGTTGATTGATTAACTTTCATAGCAGAGAAAAAAATATTTAGAAAACCTCTTTTAAAACAGAGATTTCTATTTTACTGACAAACGGGAGCAAACGAAGCCTCTAAGTTTTTTATTTAAATTAGTCTACAAATACACTTCAATATGGCCGATTGGATTTATTAAATTACTTATAGTTGTCATTTTAAATGAAAAATACTGTTTTGCCACATACGACCTTCCGGCATAAGCTAGTTCGTGAGCGCATATTTGTATGGAGTAAGTCCCCCTCACTCCACTCCCCTAAGGCGTCGATTTGAAATTAAAAGTTTATCAATGCCTCGCCTTCAAGACCTAAAAAAAATGCTCCGGGGCAAGAAATTTGACTCAAATGAAAAATACTGTTTTGCCTCATACGACCTTACGGCATAAGCTAGTTCGTGAGCGCATATTTGTATGGAGTAAGTCCCCCTCACTCCACTCCCCTAAGGCGTCGATTTGAAATTAAAAGTTTATCAATGCCTCGCCTTCAAGACCTAAAAAAAATGCTCCGGGGCAAGAAATTTGACTCAAATGAAAAATACTGTTTTGCCTCATACGACCTTACGGCATAAGCTAGTTCGTGAGCGCATATTTGTATGGAGTAAGTCCCCCTCACTCCACTCCCCTAAGGCGCCGATTTGAAATTAAAAGTTTATCAATGCCTCGCCTTCAAGACCTAAAAAAAATGCTCCGGGGCAAGAAATTTGACTCAAATGGTGAAGTGATCGCATCAACGGAGGCTTATTTTGAAGCCAAAGTTATATCGTTCTACACACATGGAATAGAAAAGTTAGAAAAGCGTTGGAGGGACTGTATCGCAGTTAAAGGAGACTACGTTGATGAATAAAAAATAATTTTATCAAAAAACATTTATCTTAGTATTAAGTATCGGGACTTATTGAACCGCGTGTTAATTAGGTAACCTAACAACATCTTGTAATGACCATATCATTATTAAAAATCGTTTATGTTATGAATAAATAGATTGACTTGGCCATCGCATGAAAAGACATATTAAATTAGATTATTTAGTGCGATTGCCAAGTCAGTCTATTTATTTAAAACATAAACGATTTTTTATATTGAGATGGTCATTACAAGATGTTGTTAGGTTAGGTTAAACTAATTATAGCTTATAAACTAAGTATAGCTAATTATGTAATAACTTAAGACAGAAGGTCCCTTAAGGGGGAACGTTTCGAGCTCGGTGCAAAATGCACAACTTACGTATGATTGTTTTTCTTACTATTGCATAAAAAATAAATAAATGTGACATATGGCATTTCGCGACCATTATTTAGTGTCAATTAGGCTTTTCTACCAACATTTTGTAATTTTATGTAAAACACGCTTTTAAGTTTGTATACCCATTCATTTACAACGTAATGCATAAAATGACGCAATTCTGCTAAAACCCCCTTATAATTATTCAACAATAGTCGCAAAAGGGACTGAATAAATTAACCGACTTGGATTTACAAAGATCTCACACCTTTTTACCTATATATATAAGTTGACTTAGGAAGTTCCGTTCATAAGTTCCTAGGCCTTATACTTAGGTACTTGACCGGTTTTTTTCAATTCATTTTGTTGTATTTTCCGCTATTATTTTATTTAAATTGTTTTTGTTCACATTAAAATTGTCGTGTAATAAATGTATATAATATAATGTTTTGATAAATAAATGTGTTTCTGATATCAGCTTGACGATAAAACATTTATAGTCTCCTGAAGTCAGTACCGTTACAATTTTGAATAAAAATGTATAAAACAAAGGAATCGATTGAAAATCTAAAAAACGGTTAAGTGCGAGTAGGGTGTGTGCGTGCCGCGCCTAAGGGTTCCGTAAAATTACAAACTTATGATATGTATGAAAATGTATAAAACTTAACTGACAAATTAAGTTGGTCGGTTAGTTTTTCTTTTAATTTCGTTGTATATACTACTGCCATGAATTTTTCCGACCGTTTAGCTGTCTGGTACCTCCCCTGAACATTTATTTTATTTTTCATTGAATAGTATTCGGTTTTGGGTCAATATTCTATATAACATATCCAAATTTCAGATCTATAGGTACCTCATTCCGTTTGCAAGCTAGAGACTTGTGTCATACGGACCTTTGCGAATCTGGTTATGCTCCGGAAGACTCGGTGTTGCCATTCGGGTACGGAATCCTAGAAAGCAGCGGATGAAAATTTATTGATTTCTTTATAATATTGGATTGCATAATGAACAGAAAATCACTTGTACTATTCCACAAATTTGTTATTTATAATAATATGACATGAAACTTTCACTATTTTATTAAGTAGTAGTCCTAGAATAACATAATAGACTGTTTTAAGGGTTCCGTACCCGAAGGGTGCCAAAGGAACCCATTACTAAGCCTCCCCTGTCTGTCTGTCTTTGACATTTTCACAAAATACGTGTGACTACTTACTGTGCCCTCAATCACGACAAATAACAAAAAATTAAAGGTCAAGCCCAAGGTCCCCATACAAAAACATTGTATTAACCATAGCGCCATCTGAGATGACCTGTTTCACAGACTTTACCGAGGTAATAGATGGCGATAAGAGTAGCTTTTCTACCTTTTTCACCGGGGTTCATTTGTTAACATGGCGCTAAGATCTCAATGGCGGTCATTTTTATGTACATGGAGACCGTATCAAGTTAGACACTTCGGACTTTGTACCTATCTTATGTTCTTCTCTGTAGGGGCTAATGTCGTACTGCAACTGTATAGCTTGATGTGGTCTCCACTGCACCATGTTTTTAGGGTTCCGTACCCGTAATATGTGGTGGCACGGAACCCTTTATGCGTGAGTCCGACTCTCACTTGACCAAATTATTTCCTAAAATTCAGCTTTTCTCTGGGTGTAAATGTATATATGTCGCAGTCATCTGGTTGAATCTGCTATTCGATTGAATGACTAGTGCGTTCCTTGAATGACGAAATTCAATTGAATGTCTAGGCCGAACGTTGATTGAACAAGCGTCACTCAACTTCCAACTAGTTAGCGGATTGTAACACAGCCCTATGAACAGAGCGGACGTAAAATCAGTCAGGTGATTCAAATTTAGTTCATTTTTTTTCCACTGCGGCGCTAGTAGTCACCAAAACAAATATGGCGTCAAACAGCTCGCATAGATAGAACTGTGTTTATATATTTTTCGATTAAATTTACTTTATAGTGCGTTATTTGTAAATGAAACTGATCCTGTGATTTTAAGTATTTTTTTTTTAAATCTAAACCCTCATTTCCCTAGGTGACAAAGACTTAATTTAACAAATTTTTGGAGTCCCAGAGACTCGCATATTTTAATAAATTACTTCTGAAGTAATGATGATCAATTTTTCTGTTTTTCACTTTTTTATACGAAGCAAAAATATGAGATTAAGTAGAGCATTGGAAATCATGCTACAATCTTTTATTATTTTAAGCTTAGCAGTTTATAAATCAGTAATTTTTTAATTCTCCCAAAATTCTCATGAGCATCCTATCTAATAAGCAAACCTAATCTTTATGGTCACCCTACATGGGACTCCACTATAGACGACCTAAAATTTTGGCGGCCAATGATGAAACTTACGGCAATCGACAGTAATATCGTAAGGTTAACTTTTAAGTTGCGAACTCATGGTCACCCTAACCAAACATTACAATGTCGGCTATATCCCATTCAACGACTTCGCTAAATGTCGTTCAGTCAAGATGTTGAACGTTACATTCAACGACTTGACGTGTCGTCCTTTAGTCATTCAATTAAATGTCGTCATTCAATAGACGCGCTAGTCATTCAATCAAATAGCAGATTCAACCAGATGACTGCGACATATATACCGCCGCACCGTTATGGGTCACGTCAAACTGAAACACCGGCTCAGTGTGGTGCTGGTATTCTGTTGATTCTTTCCACGGGTTATGTAGCCTTGGTACCTACTAATTCCCTACACGAGCCGTTGCCCGCGGCTCCGCACGCGTTTATTCAATCTTTGCCCTGTTTTCGGCTTGGGCGTTATTTTATGAACACCCTCATAGTCTGTGGGTGACTACGGTGATAATAAAAAAAACTGCATCCAAATCCGTTATAATATGGTTCTCGAGTTAAACGCGTTTATTCAATCTTTGCCCCGTTTTCAGCGTAGGCGTTATTTTATGAACACCAACATTTTATGATTTTACCAGAGTTACTACGGTGATAATAAGAAAAAAAAATCGCATCCAAATCCGTTGAGTGGTTATCGAGTTAAAAAGAAATATACATACAGACAGACAAAGGAACAAAAATTCAAAAAAACTTTGTTTTGTCCTCAGTGCAATACCAATAATCCATCGATTTTTTTGAATACTTTGTAGATTATGGGTCAAAATGTACTGTAAAATTATTGGTCCCAAAGATATTTAACAATTTGATAGGACTATATAAAAAAACGGCCAAGTGCTAATCGGACCCGCGCACGAAGGGTTCCGTACCATTATCTATGAAAACGGCAAAAAATCGTGTCTGTTGTACAGGAGTGCACAGGTCCGACTCGCACTTGGCCGGTTA
The DNA here is from genome assembly GCA_910592155.1 of Ypsolopha scabrella. Lineage (NCBI taxonomy): Eukaryota > Metazoa > Arthropoda > Insecta > Lepidoptera > Ypsolophidae > Ypsolopha > Ypsolopha scabrella. Next base: position 16,383,766 of record OU342975.1, on the reverse strand, counting down.
TAGTATTTGTTGTTATTGCGGCAACAGAAATACATGATCTGTGAAAATTTCAACTGTCTAACTATCACGGTTCATTAGATACAGCCTGGTGACAGACGCACTGACAGACAGACAGATAGCGGAGTCCTTGTAATAGGGTCCCGTTGGTTACCCTTTGGGTACGGAACCCTAATTATCCTGCGCGGGCAAAAGCTAGTTTTAAATAAAACTCTAGATATATTAGAAAAACGTATAAAAGTCATGTACCCTAATATGTATAGGGTGAAATTAAATTAGCCGACCAAATTCATACCGGAGACTAGGTTAGTGATCAAGAACTAGGTTCAGTAATCCTTTTGCCCAATTTCGAAAAATAAAGTTTTTTGCTTCCTTACTGGGACTAGTTTAAGTACAATAATTCCTAGTGCAGGCAATATAGGGCAAAAAAAAATCTTTTCTATTTTCACCTGGAGGGTCATTAAACCTTGTTCCTGATGAATAACCGAGTCTCCAGTATGAATTTGGTCCGTTGATTTAATTTCACCTAGTATATATTATAGTTATCGATAATAGGCATAAATTAAACACTTTTGAAGTAGTTATGTATTTTGGTTTTCCAAAAGTTACTAATATTTGTGAATTTAGAAATCTGCATATAGAATCTGTTTAATTTTTAATAATTTACTAACGCACATAATATACTATTCAGAATCAATTAATGAATTACAGTTATCTATAATTTCTGGTAAGATAAGCCAAAAAATCTGTAACTTAGTGCACCTTCTTTATTAATGATAATCCCGACTGATTAATTAGTTTAATTATGATTTCTTTTACTGCAATGCAAGCGTTTTATCATAACTGAGGTACTTTTGCAAAGTTATGTATTATGCTGTACTCATGAAAACCAAATATGTTGAAAACTTAGTTTTTCGGTTTTTTCACATTGACGCGGAGCTTTAAAATGTTTAATTCTTCTTATTTTAACTATAATTAACAATACTCTATGTCACAGAGAAAGAAAATTACAGTTATAAAGTGTTTACTAGTGTTTCACTAGTGTTTAAGTGACCATTTCATTATGTACTTATTTAAATGTTTTTTCTACTGATCTGGCAACATTACCTCAAGTTTACTAATACACAACTAATATGTACATATAAAAAAACCGGTCAAGTGCGAGTCGGACTCGCGCACGAAAGGTTCCGTACCATTATCTATAAAAACGGCAAAAAAGTCATGTCTGTTGTATGGGAGCACCCCTTAAATTTTTTTTTTCTAACTAAATATTCTGTGAATATTTCAAGCGTTTACCTGTTGCCGTTATCAATATCGACCAAAAAAATCACGTTTGTTGTATGGGAGCCCTCTTTAATATTCATTTTATTCTGCTTTTTAGTTTTTGTTGTTATAACGGCAACAGAAATAAATCATCTGTGAAAATTTCAACTGTCTAACTATCACGGTTCATGAGATACAGGCTGGTGACAGACGAACAGACAGACGGACAGCGGAGTCTTATTAACAGGATCCCATTGGTTACCCTTTGGCTACGGAACCCTAAAAACTATGAGTTAACACCGAAAATTCCAATGTCATTACTTCTTGTTCTCTCTTTGCCCTTGATTTTTAGGGTTCCGTACCCGAAGGGTGCCAAACGGGAGCCTATTACCATGGATTTGTCTATGCTATTACTAAGCCTCCGCTGTCTGGTTTTCTCAAATTAGTTTATATGAACTTACTAGCTTTTCCCCGCGGCTCCGCCCGCGTGTTATTCGGTTTAATTACATGCTTATTTTGGGATAAAAAGTAGCCTATGTGTTAAGTTGGGGTATAAGCTATATCCGTTATAAATTTAATCTAAATCCGTTCAGCCGTTTCAGCGTTAAAGAGTAACAAACATACACACACACACACACACCCTAACTTTCGCATTTATAATATTATAGTGTGAAGTGTGATAGTCCGATGTGATGGATATCTGAATATAATTTGCAACATTCCGCTAAACAATGGACTTCCGCGAGGTAACGCCTATTTCAATCAATTATCTTGTAAGGGTATTTTTTTAATAATATACTGGATGATGTTGCGGAAGCCAGATACTGGCGAGAGTACTCGTCCATACAATCAACTTTTACTATGGAACATTTTCCCGATTTCTCAATTTTTCTAAATTTTTTGCGTGATATAAACTGTTACAGATATTTTATCTCATGAAGTCCATTTGGCTATGGTTGTAAGTATAGCAGTGCATGCAAATGCACTTTTTTCTAGTTTGCGTAACCTCGGGATAGAAATAGAATATCTGTATATAGCACATAATCACCTTTTTGTTTTTCACACTTTGTACAGTGGAGCCCACATCAAGCTAAACACTTCCAGTATAAGCTGACCTCTCATTGTATAGGCTTCCCGTACATTGAGAGGTCAGCTTATACTCAATGTGTATAGCTTGATGCGGGCTCCCCTGTACCCATCTTCTTCATTCTAAGTTATAGTGTCAACGTATTTTATTCATTTATTATGGTTTGAAACAACAATAAGTATAAGGTGACTTTTATTTATACAGCCAAACTCATACTGTAGGCTTAGTAAGTGATAAGTAACACGGATTGATAACACTTTTTGTTAATTTCGAAAAATAAAATCTTGACGTCCCATATAATTGACTCGGGGCTGGGCTTGCGTTTGTAAGGAACATGAAAAGAATAATTCACGAATTTCACAAAAAGTGTCATTGAACTTTATTAGTGAGCACTTACCGAGTCTTCGGTAAGAATTTGGCTGCATAAATTAGTCACCTTATAGAGAATGAAATTCAGACAACCGCCTAAATCCGGTTAGTCATCAGGAACAAGGTTTAATAACCTTCCAGGTGAAATTCGAAAAATTTTTTTTTTTGCCCCATTTTGTACATGGTCCACTAGGAATTGTACTTGACCTAGTCCAGTAGTAATGGGTACAAAAAAAATTGTTTATGATTTCACCAAAAGGATCTTTGAACCTTGTTCCTGATCACTAACCGAGTCTCCAGTATGAATTTAGGCAGTTGACTGAATTTCACCTTGTATAATTGTATGATAGATCCTTATTTTTACGTATTACGTCATTCACCTCATGGAGTTTTTTCAGTGTAGAACTAAGGAAGAAGAAAGTTCGTTACAAATACAAAAAATGCGTTGTACTGTACCTATTTACTGGCGATATAAAAAGCTACATAATAGTCAATCGTTAATATAGTGACTGGATTACAAAAACAAATATTTTATCCACATTAAAAGAAGTTTTGTAGCTATCAGGTATCAGGTATTTGTCGGTTGTACCCACGTTGTATGATCTTAGTAAATTAATAAGTAAAGCTATAAGATCCTATATATATAGGTATATAGTCATAGTATAAATAACAAATAGTATTCTATCCCATACAAACGGGCCGAAACGAACCCCCCCCCCCCCCAAAACCCGGTATAAACGCTCCCGCGCATTTTCGTAAATTATGGCATGAAATTACAGAGTATGTTGTGCATTGTATGGTTGCTTATATACAACTTTTATAATAATAATATAGCATTATCAAATACCTACGTAAACAGTCATTTCGCAGCCCTAGCGCGTGTTTAGGCACCGAGCGGCCGTAGGTATTGATTTCAAGGACACCGCCTAGTTAAACTACTGTTGGTATTTGTACTGTGCTGCTATTAAATAGCATGAGATTTGCATTCATAAACAAACACATATAGTGTCACCAACTCCTTCTAAAAAAATAGCGCTAAACTAGCCTAGCTAGCGCAACACATAGTCGTCGAAGGCGACAGCATGCATCAATGAGTAGCGCTGCTGATAACTAAAGCAAGCAGCCATATTAGCTGGAACTGAACTGTTGGTTGTTTATTTTCGGCATCGAGACACGTCTACAAAGTTTTGTCCTGAGCTAAAACAAGCAAAATTAGTCCCTATTACACTAGAATAAAAATGCCGAAGGTTGACAGATAAAATGGTTAATGATTGCCAACCGGGAAACGCGAGCTTTACTGGCTTGACTGCTTCCTTCAGTTTTGTAATTTTGTATCTCGCAGTCGCAGAGACAATACGTCGGCTGTATTCACAAATCATGGCCAAGGTGAGTCTCCCTCCTTTTCTCGGTTTTAGCTTCTTGTATTGTTTTCTTTTTATCTTGGACTAGGTATACTACTGGCTAGCAAGGGCGTAGCCAGGATTGTATATAAGGTTAAATAATAATAGTTAGCGAAACTATAAACATAGGTAGTACTGATCTATATAAATAACTTTTTCTATCGGGGCTAAGCGAAATTCGCAACTTTTTTCACTTCCTCTCATACAAATTGACCATATCAGATGTCTGGTTTAATATGAGAAGGCGAAACTTTTTTTTTGAGAATTTTTCTTATACCCCATAGAAAAAGTTGTTCATATAGATCAGTACTACCTATGTTTTGAGTTTCGCCAACTATTATTATTTAACCTTATATAGGGTTTAGATAAAAAAATCCTAAATTATATTGTTTATATCGTTGTTTTTAACATAGGTATGAGTTTCATATGAGCAGTGGAATTTAATTAAATATTATCGACCCTTTTATATTAGAGAAAAAGTGTCGCAGAAGTGTGTACTTATCGATTCTTTTATCTTAATTTTTCTAATGTTATAAGATCATAAGTAATATTGAGAGTAATTTTCCAATTGATTTTATTAGACGTTACAGGACATTGAACCTTGGTCCTGACCACTTACCGAGTCTCCAGTATGAATTTGGTCGGTTTATTTAATTTTACCCTATCCATCCATCCATCCATCAGCCTGTTTCGTCCACTGCTGCCCGTCACCAGTCTGTTTTATATAAGGCCCGGCAATTGGGGATGGATATGTCGCAGTAAAGTAGTTAAATCAGAGAGTTAGTTGAATCTCTAGACAGTTAATTAAAGATCGACATTCAATCAAGTCGCTAAAGTTCCGTCAGACAAGTGAGTGAACGAAACGTTTAACGAGTTTCCTAAACGTTCCTAGGCGCATTTCAACTTTGGTAGGGTGACCTTTGTGAGGCGTCCCCGAGTAGGATACTAAATAGTCGCATAATGGATAGGTCGAAATGTATTTAAAAACACTAGGTTAGGTTAGGTTTGAACATTATGAAACAACTCAGAGCCGAGCGAAGCGGAGCGGAGCGAGGCGTCCCCGAGTAGGATACTAAATAGGTGCATAATGGATAGGTCAAAATGTATTTAAAAACAGTACGTTAGGTCAGGTTTGAACATTATGAAACAACTCAGAGCCAAGCGAAGCGGAGCGGAGCGAGGCGTCCCCGAGTAGGATACTAAATAGTCGCATAATGGATAGGTCGAAATGTCGAAATAACAATAACAAATGAAATAATCATGGCGGAGTCGACAACATGTTTACAATTTCACCAAAGACCACAATTTGAAACAAAAACCACTCACACAACAAACCCACGTTGCACAACGTTTGCCAAAAGAAAGACTCTAAATGTAATCAGCTGTTGTCGTGACCGCCATCTTGTTTTACATTATTAATCAATCAACACGCTGGCTTTCGGTCAGACAGATAGTTAAACGTTTTCGACGCTGCTTTATTTAAATCAAAATGCTAGCGACTTGATTGAATGTCGATCTTTAATTAACTCTCTAGAGATTCAATTAACTCTCTGATTTAACTACTTTACTGCGACAGATATACCGCCATCCATCGGTTCCAGGCGATGGTGGGCCGCCTGGTTTCTCTTGCTCCCCCCCGAATAACTTCGGCAGGATTTGCGAGTAATTTGTAAGACAGTCGAGCCCGGCATCAGCTCTACCACCTACTTATTTTTAATTTTACCCTAAGTCAACATGAAATGTAAGGTGTAAAAATTAATTTGGCTTGACTTAATCTGACGTAGGTACCCATTTATTTAGTTTAAGATGTTGAATGTACCCCGCATCAAGCTATACACATTGAGTATAAGCTGACCTCTCATTGTACGGGAAGCCTATACAATGAGATGTCAGCTTATACTGAAAGTGTTTAGCTTGATGTGGGCTCCACTGTACAAAAGAAATAATTTTGCTTCCCAAGACATTTAAAGCTAAAATTTAATTGTTGCCTTGCGAACCCGGTAATGTTTGCGCAACAGTAAAAAATTTGAAGGAAATAAAAAACTATGTTTACACTTACACCAGTTAAATTTTATATAAAAACACTTTATCAATAAAAGGTTAGGTAGGTTATATTTTGTTGTCTCAGCGTCAGAAAAAATTGTAGGAGATAAGATAACAAACTTATGCGAGAATTATCAATTTGTTATTTTTGATGACGTAAAAAACCTGTAAGATGGATCCGAGACTCTGCGCGTATATGTTCCGGCAGCGGCTATTCTGGCATTATTTTCCACTCGCAATATCAGTCGTTCGACTTTTGTTTACAGTAGAATTTGTATATTTTAAATGACATGCGATGTAAAGTACAGTGTGTAAGCATCTTCAAATAAAAACTGATTTAGGTTGGGGAAAAACTCCTTTCGCAAATAGTATGTAGGAACTTATAATAAAATCTCTTTGGCTATACCATTTGTATCTGGCTGGTTTTGGTATTATTAAAAAGTTTAAATTTTAAAAAAAGATAATTCCAAATTCAAATTAGGTAAAATGTGTGATTTTCATTTGTTTTTATTACTGTTAAGATGAGTGAATCTAATGAAGAAATTCGATACATTTTAAAATGTTACTACAAAAAAGATAAAAATGCAACGAAAGCCGCGAAAAACATTTGCGATGTTTATGGACCTAGTGCAGTGTCTGTGAAAGTAGCAAAAATTTGGTTTAAGCGTTTTCAATCCGGAAATTTTGATGTCTCGCTCTGGGCGCCCCGTTACGGATAAAATGAATGCCATTTTTGAAAAAGTGGAGCATGATCGGCATATCAGTAGTTACGATGTAGCTGAAGAACTGGGGATTGACCACAAAACAGTTTTGGCGAATTTGAAAAAAACTGGGTACACAAAAAAGCTCGATATTTGGGTGCCTCATGAGCTCACTGAAAGAAACTTAATGAACCGTGTACTCATTTGTGATTCTTACGACGTAATGAAACCGAACCATTTTAAAAAAACCCGATAACTGGTGATGAAAAGTGGATCACGTACGACAAGAACGTGCGAAAAAGGTCGTGGTCAAAGGCTGGTCAGGCTTCACAGACTCTGGCGAAACCCGGGTTATCTCGCAACAAGGTAATGCTGTGCGTATGGTGGGATTGGAAGGGCATTATTCATTACGAGCTGTTACCGCCAGGCAGGACCATCGATTCTGAACTCTACTGCGAACAACTGATGAGATTAAAGCAAGAAGTTGAGAGAAAGCGGCCGGAATTAGTCAACAGAAGGGGTGTGGTTTTTCATCATGATAACGCTAGACCGCACACATCTTTAGCCACTCGGCAAAAATTAAGAGAGTTTGGCTGGGACGTATTAATGCATCCACCGTATAGTCCTGACCTTGCACCTTCAGATTTCCACTTCTCTTCAGAATTCTTTAGGCAGTGTCAGGTTAACATCATGAGAGGACTGCCAAAACCACTTGTCGCGGTTTTTTGATCAGAAGCCCCAGAATTTCTATAGCAATAGGATCATATCCCTACCTGCAAGATGTCAGAGAGTTACCGAACAAAATGGCACCTACATACTTTAGTTAAATGTAAATAAACTTTATTAAAAAATGGTCTTCGTCAATTCGATCACATATCTAAATTCCGCTCTCGATTAAATTGGCTTCCCATTCGTCGTCGCCGTAATGCTCATATCCTGTCTCTCTTGTATTCTGTGTTGAATAATCCTTCAACTCCCTCTTACCTAAAAACTCGGTTTCGATATCTTCATGGTACTCATGACCGCATTTTACGGTTCTCTCAGAATCTGCTTCTTACCACGCCGATGCATTCATCGTCTTTCCTTAATAATTCGTTCTCAGTCCAAGCTGTTCGATTGTGGAATGATCTTCCTTTACTTATTAGAAGAGCCCCTTCCCTGCCTGTCTTCAAGAGACTAGTCAAACCTTTCACTCTGTTTACATAAATATTATTTCTCTTTATGTATGTAAAGTATATATATTATTATTAGCATGTAAATTACCATTCATAACAATATATATTTACCAATATGTATGTATATATCTATTAATATACATTTATATATATATCAATATATTTATACATCTATTACCTATACACAAATTTAGTACACCGCCATATGAGTTATCCTCTTGACCAGTTTCTTCCACCCAAAGGTCGTCTGGAAGAGATCGCTTTAAGCGATAAGGCCGCCTGTTTGTATTTACCCAATAAGTTACATTAAGTGTTACATTATTTTTTGTTTCCTTTTTTTTGGTGTACAAATAAAGCTGTATTGTTGTTGTTGTTTTGAATTTTCATATAAAATGCGAAGAAACTTTTTCCCCAACCTATTATAAGGAATGCTCACTAAAATTTTTAAATAAAAAAATCAATACATTACATACATCCCTAGAAAATCCCTTTTAAAATAACCTTAAACGTCGCAAGATTAGCCGTCATTGCGATCTATTGTTTCTGCGCGGGACTCGGGACAGATACAAGTAAGGTATTAGGCGACCGACTCACTCAACTTACTGCTGTAAGTATGGGCCACCTACCTTTGTTATTTCAAAATCATAAATAAAATGTTTTAGTGACATTAAACAGTAACTGTTTACGTAATTACTTTAATGACAGTTCTTAAATTATATGAAACGAAAAATACTTGGAGCATTAATGCTCTAATTGGTATAGGGTCTCGTAAAAAAAAAACTTTCTATGTTATAAGGTCTAGCTTTTGCCCGCGGCTCCGCCCGCGTCGAAGAGGTTTTCGTGGAAATAAGGAAAACAATAGAATACTTATTATTTTTTGGACAACTATATGCAACGGTCACCATATTTTACCAGTGCTAATAAAGACCAATCAAATAAGCCCAAACTCGAAGGGTCTGCTGTTGTCCGTTATGGAGATCCTGTACCCACCATCCAGTCCCATCAGCAGACCTTGATCACCATGTTTTACCAAAGTGCTAATAAATACCAATCAAATAATCCCAAACTCGGAGGGTTTGCTGTTGTTCGTTGAGGAGATCCCATAGCCACCTTCCATCATCAGATCCTGGTCACCATGTTTTAACAAAGTGCTAATAAATAAGTCCAAACTGCATTCTAACCAAATTTTACAAACGCTGGGGAATTATTATTTGCTACATAACTTCTAATTACTAGCAGTAGAAAAGTAAATTCCAAAAATATTTAAATGACGATAACTTTCATTTCAGAGATCCGATTTTAATGAAATAAAGCCTATATTCTACTCCAAATTAAGCTCTGTACAGCTGTGGAAACTACATGAAAATCCATTCAGTAGTTTTAGAGATGTGCGTGAACAAACAGACAGACAGTAAATAATTCTAAAATTCGTTTATGCCATCAAAAACAAAACTTGAAAAAAAACCAAGTCTCGCAACTTAGTTCTTCTACCGTAAAAAGTTGTGAGATCCATGTAAATCCAAGTCGGTTTATTTATTCAGTCCCTACTCTGTCTTAAGTTATTACATAATTAGCTAACCTAACAACATCTTATAGTGACCATATCAATATTAAAAATCTTTTATGTTTTAAATAAATATGTAGATTGACTCGGCCATCGCATGAAAACACAATGTACCTATCTCACAAGTAATACATATTATATTAAATTAGATTATTTAGTGCGATTGCCAAGTCAATAGATTATTTTTAAAACATTAATAAAGATTTTTAATTTTGATATGGTCACTATAAGATGTTGTTAGGTTAGCTAATTATGTAATAACTTAAGACAGACTGAATAAATTAACAGACTTGTTTTTTTTTACAAGCATCTCATTTTATTTTGTAGATAGTCCTACTTTTTAGGGTTTCGTAGTCCTGCAAGGAACCCTTATAGTTTCGCCATGTCCGTCTGTCCGCGGCTTAGCGCAGAGACTATTAGTACTAGAAAGCTGTAATTTGGTATGGATATAAATATTAATTACGCCAACAAAATGGTAAAATAAAATCTTGAAAAAAATTTTTTTTAAGGTTACCTCTCATACACGTAAACTGAGGATGAATTTTTTTTTCTCGTCTATGCCATAGTGTGGGGTATCGTTGGATAGGCCATTTAAAAAGAGGGTGGATGTGTGAAAACTATTTTTCGATTTAGGGATCTGTTGGCGAAATATTAAGCTTTAAAGTGAAAATTTTAGTTAGAGTGGAGCGTCCCCCCCCCCCCCCTGCCGGCTAAACGGTTGTTTATAGAAATGTGAAAAAATTCACAGAAGTAGTATATATAATGAATTTATAAGGAAATCTATCACAGCTAAGTAGGCTTTACAGGTTTAGGAGTACAGGTCGCGCCAATCTTTTAGCCCCCTATAATATATGGGACCAGAAGTTTGGCGCGGTCTGTATTTGGTAGACCAACTTATATGTACCGGGCAACTACGGAACCCTACATTGCGCGTGGCCCGATACGCACTTGGCCGGTTTTTTCCTTTCCGGTACCTTCTACTTACAACTGAAAATGTAACTTTGTAATCCTATTTATTTAAGCACTTGGTGTATCTAGAGCACTGGACCGAAATTTCAAAATATTTTAGTTTTTCCTTGCTTTATACATTTACATTCCGTTCAGCGCTCTCATCGCCTCACCTCAGTCGCGTGAGCCATAAAAGTCATAGAATGAATGAAGACATTTGCTTCACTCATGGATTATTTGCCATTCACCTCATTCATTTGTAATCGATTTTAGCGATGAAATTCTATTTCGGACCTTAGGGTTTGACTTGTAATAATTCTTAAACTACTCGTTCAAATTGAATGAAATTTGAAATATACCGTGTTTAAGCAATGCCTGCTTGGTTACTAAAAATTCAGGCTTCTAGTTTTATCCACAACGAAGTTATAGGGAGGTCGAAAATGGCCTGAACTGTTTCAAGAAAAGGATGGTACGGCCGGCCGTGCCGCTTTTTAGCTCGACTTGGCGGGGGCACTGCCTTGCCTCCAGATTTGTGTTCTATTACTCTTCTTTAGTCACCCCCTTTCTATTTCTATTACTTTTCTTCAATGTACAGACACAGCGGTTTCTTCTGTTTTATTTAAGATACTTATTTATTATAATTACTACGGGTGAACCCAATTACAGCAATTATTGAATACTTAATAATAAATAAAAGTTTATGTATAACTCGCACCGACTGAACCTGAAAGATGTGTGGGAGCAAAATTCCATTGGGATTAACGGACAAAACTAAAATTCATTTATATATTTGATAGTAGCCTTTAGCCTCCACCCGCGTTTTTTCAATCTTTACCCCGTTTTAAACCTGGGCGTTATTTTATGAACACCCCTTAAAGATAAGTCACCACGATGATAATTAAAAAATCGCATCCAAATCCGTTGAGTGATTCTTGAGTTAAAACGGAACATACATACAGCAGACAGACATAAATAAAAAAAATGGATTTGGCCTCAGTACAATAGTAGGTACTAAGAGTCCATTTGATTTAAAATTTCGCGAAAATAATGAATGTACAGACACGACTTTTTACTACTTTATTATAATTATAAATATAGATGAATGATAATGCCTAGACTAAACAGACTTTTAAAAATTCCAGGTAAACATTCCGAAGATAAATCTCAACAATGGCAAAGAAATTCCCGCCCTAGGGTACGGAACATGGCTTGGTCTAAACGACAAGGCAGAGTTCGATATGAGCGACTGTCCAAAAATGATTGAAGCTTTATCCTACGCCATCGACATCGGTTATCGGCAAGTTGATACCGCCCATTTATACAGAGTGGAGCCAGAAGTAGGTGAGGTCATCAATAAAAAAATCAAAGAAGGTGCTGTGAAAAGAGAAGATTTATATGTGACGACTAAAGTATGGCAACACAACCATCGCCCTTCTGATGTAGAAGCATCAGTCCAATCTTCGCTGCGGCGTATGAACTTGGATTACTTGGACTTGGTCCTCATGCATTGGCCAATGTCTATCACAAAGGATGGAGTTGACGAAAAAATCGACTACTTAGAAACTTGGAAGGGATTTGAATCGGTTTTAGAAAAGGGTCTAGCTAAAGCCATTGGCGTTTCCAATTTCAATGTGGATCAATTAAAGAGACTAATCGCTAACAGCAAGGTAGTACCTGCATCAAATCAGGTGGAAATTAATCTGAATCTGGGGCAAAAGGAATTGGTAGACTACTGCCAGTCGCAAGGAATCGTTGTCGTGGCGTATTCGCCTTTTGGGACAATGGTGCCGAGTCGCTCAACAGATGGCAGTCCTGAGCCAAAGCTAAACAACCCTATATTAATGGAAATTGGCAAAAAACATGGAAAAACTGTAACGCAAGTAGCTTTGAGGTACTTATACCAACGTGGGATTGTAGCTATTCCAAAAACTGTGACAAAATCCCGAGTTTTGGAGAACGCTTCTATCTTCGACTTCGAGCTGGATCCACAAGATGTCGCCGATATCGCCAAGTTCGACAACGGCTATCGTACAGTACTTCCGGTGTTTTGGCAGGATTATGAAAACTATCCGTTTGATAAGGTTGACGGGAAGATGGAAATACCGCTCGCTTTAAGGAAATGGAAAAATGGAATCAACTTGAATATTGATTAAATATAAAGTTTGTGTTCGTAACCAACTTTTATTAAAACATATGTCTGAGTATCTTCTTCTTTCTTTTGAACAGATTTATCTAATTATTTATATAAGTTTCTCATCCCAAGTTTTTTGATAGGGTTACAGAGTTACCCTTAGTGATTTGAATAGGGTTTGCTTACCACTTACGGATAGGGTAACACTAAACATAGGGTTTCATGCAAAAAACACTTTACTCAGTATGAATAAGATCGGCCAACTGTGCTCAGTTCTATAAGTAAAAACAAAGATCTCTCTGAATAATACAAAATACATTATTATAACACTCTAAAGACGGGCACAAGGGCGGATCCCGTGCACGTGCCCCCCCTTCCCCCAGACGGTTGGCCTGCCGGTAGGATGAAAAGATATAGTCCAATACTATGCGGGACACTCTATATCTATACTTATTTGGCCTTTGTGCCCCACCCCAAAAATAAATCCTGGACCCGCCCTTGGCCGGACCATAGACTAAATAGTACTGTACTATTTAGTCTATGGCCGGACATAACATGTTTATTACAATATACGAAATATTAAATAGACTCTTTTCAAACACAAATCGAAAGTCTAATTCTATTGCCTTTAGATAAATCAATAAAGTGTCATACACATGTATAGGGAAACCCCCCATAGCACTGATTTTATTACAAAAGTGAGTACTTTTCATCATAAAATATTGTTAAATTCAAAATTAATAAATGTAAAATAATACCCACAAATATTTTTAACAGGTTGTAATAGCTCCATCTATCTATGTAAGGTGACTTTAATTTATGCAGCCAAACTTATACTGGAGGCTTGGTAAGTGCTCAGTAACAAGGTTCGATGACAATTTTTTGTGAAATTCGTAAATTATTCTTTTCGTGTTCCTTACAAACGCAATCCAGCCCCGAGACAACGTGGGACGTCAACATTTTATTTTCCGAAATTAGCAAAAATAACACTTTTTCCTTGTTACTGATCACTTACCAAGCCTCTAGTATAGGTTTGGCTGCATAAATTAAAGTCACCTTATATAAGACTCGGGGGAACAAATCCGAGATCTAAGCCCCTCTGCAAAATAATGTATTGATATAAAAATTGTCTCAGTGAACCGCCTCCATGTGAAAGCTAATATACGCCCCACAGTGGGCTGAAATCGAATATTTGTGGAATTAGTGATGTGATGATACAAAACGATTGTTTTTATTTATTACTAATTCCACGAAAATTCGATTTCAGCCCACTGTCGCCCGTGAGCAATCATAACGGTTTGGTCTGAATAGGAAGACGGGTGACAAGTTAGCAACCTCTTGCGCAGGGCTGTGCAGTACCCCCTTTGCCTCTCCCTCCCCTTTTACGCCATTTGAACTAACCTTATTTTAAGGTTCCGTTTCGAAACGAGCGAAAATCACTCAGAGTGAATCGAATTTCACCCTAGAGCGTTCAAAAATGGACACGAGTTAAACCGAGGGTAAACGAACTGTTACCTGACAGTTGCACGAAAGTGCTTTGAAACGTTTCGGAGTAATGCGAAAATCACACTGGGCCACCTGATTGGTGCAACCAGATTTTTGTTTCTCTTGCTCCTATATAGATCTGTCTCTTTCTAATAAACGAGTGAAATTTCGCACTATGATCGCACGTTCTGAAACGCTTCCTAAGCGTCCTGTCCTTACCTATTCGATAAAGAAAGAATCCCTAAATTTAGTTTAGCCAGTCAAATAAGTTTAGTCGTGTTACACAGAATCGACCACATTCTACCGATTTCGGTAGTTAAGGTGGTAAAACCGAATCTCGGTGCAAATGCACATCATAACATTGTTTTCCTCAGTTTTGAATAAAAAGTATGCAAAAATTGCGTTTTAAAGCAATTAACGGAAATTGATTACTAATAATAGGGTTCTCGCATTAAAATGATGTTATCTTATGCCTTACATTTTGATTACATTCGATTGCAAAGAAAAATACGCTTTTAAGTTTGTTATTCGAATGCAATAAAAATGTAAATCATAAAATGATAGAATTTGAATGTACAACCGTAATTATTACTAATCAGTTTCCGCTAATTGCTTTAAAACGCAATTTTTGCATACTTTTTATTCAAAAGTAAGGAAAATAATATAATGATGTACATTTTGCACCGAGATTCGGTTTTACCACCTGAAGTTATAAAAATCTACTTTTTACTATTTTTTTTACAGACTACGGTCAAAGTATTCACTGAAATCGGAAGCGAATTTGACTTTTTTATGATTTAGGATCGCTAACTTTGTCGAGATTCCAGACCCTGTATTCAAAATTGACTAAGCAAATTAGCCCGTTTGACAGTTGAAATCGTAAATTTTTGGCTGTCAAATGAATACAATTGTCTTATTTTGTTGTTGACAACCAAAAACGTACGATTTCATTTGTCAAACGGGCTTATTTGCTTAGCCGAATAGCCATTTGATAATCGAATTTGAATACCATTGCCTTACACAATTGCACCTCTGATTGGCGAGAACAATTTCATACCATACTTATCTACATTTAAGAGAAACGATATAACCAAGCATTTAAAAACGAAAAGTTATCTACAGTATATTCTCTAGGGTATTTGGTCATGTTGCAATTTTCTGTATTTCGTGCATAAAAATATTCTCACGTCTAACTAATGTATTATTTAATGTTACTACATAGTTTTCTATTTACATCCGTTATAACTTCGATAACTACCTATCTATTTATTTACAATAAACCTTTTTATTATAAAACTTGAAAGTACAGGTTGAGATTCGTCCAAAAGTTCGAACTTACACAAGAAAATTCCATAACTATTTGACACTTAGCCCTGTCCAAAATAACAATACCACTGTCGTCGCGATAAAAAAAAACTCAGTAAACCGTTCCGAAATCACTATTTCATTTTGAGAGTCACTACACCTTTGTAGACTAGGCATAATGGGATTTTATATAATTATATTTTATATACAGTGCGAAAAAGCTATTTTGCATTGGTCTTACTAGGATTTGTACCTGGGAGGGCGGGGGGGCAGCTGTGAAACAAGGGGCTATTTTTATTAGGATAACGGGTTTAGTTTCGATTTTGAACACGACCAACCCACGCGCCAAGAGCCTTGTCGCACTGTAATATGGCTAGGGTAGTCACAGCGAGAAACTATCTGTCAAATGTTAATTTTATCTATTGATGGGGAGTTGGAATTCCACCTTGTGAAGCACTTAGTTCAAACTTAAAAGGAACTGAATCTCATTCGATAAGAACTCGTTCGGCTTCTATATTATTGACGAGCGAATACCATCAAAGGTACATAATATCACATTATTTCTATAATATCGTCTTAGCTCGCTCGTTCCTGTAGTCACGTTTAGATACAGTATTTGACTACTCTTACAGCCGGTTTTACAATTAAGGGCCCATAATAACTCAATTCGCAGTCCTGCTTTTATGATTCTGCTTTTTAACTGTCTATCCTACTCTAATCAGATGCCACGCAAGCAAAAACATCAGTTATTTTGAAATCGCGGCTACACTGATGGTTTTTTCATTTTTATGTTATTGTCTGCAGCTGCTTTATACTAATATCAGTTACATTATGCAAAGTTTCAGATCTAATTTCAAGTATTCATTGAATGCTATCGGTTTATTGTACGGTTTGGAGGTAACTTTGTATTTTTTTTCCATCGATAAAATTTAATGGAATCAAGTTTTCACCACTGTGTTGACCTAGCATTAGTCCTCAACTTTACCATATATCAATTTCAGAGTGATTGTTGCAGTATTTGTTGGTATAAAGTAGGATCATGCGAAGCGAAGTGAGGTATTATACACCCTTAAGAAACTCTGGTTAAGTGCCATTTACATGTGGATTACCACTCTCTACGTTGAAACTGTACATTTATTTGGCTAGCGCTTTCTAGAAAAGACACGAAAACAAAACTGAATAGCTACGCTTCAAAATCAAAAGATAACTGCTTGTTCAGTGATTATAAATTCGTAAAATATCTTTGCTACATATATTGAGAAATGGACTGCTTTCGTTTTAATTTACACCTGCTGTTTCCAACAGCACAATCTTCACTATTGCAGATTGCTCTGCTAAACCTGAGCCATATACTCTGTTTCCTATACAAATACGCTACCTATTTACAGTGCACCTTTTTCATAATAAACCTAAAGCCGAAGCCGTTTCACAGCTAGTCGGGCGGTCTGGTACCAGGAGGCTCCTCCCCGAAGCAATGTTTATGTTCAGGGTCTCTATAGGAGTTCTCATGCAGCACGCTGTGGGAACTGGTTCTGCACTTGGCTAAACATAGCTCGTAGTCATCTGTGAGAGTTCTGAAGAGGACGTTCTCTTCGGCGGATAGCTTTGACAGGACTACCTCTAGCATATCTCTCTGAAAAGAAGAAAAAGGATTTTAAAATGAAATAATTGTTTCACAAACATATCGCTACAAATATCTCTAAGGAGGTGTCAGAAGAATAGTCAAAAGTCAACAGTCGTACAGTTTTCAGCGAAGATTTTTAAAAGTACCCCAAAAATTTAGGGTATTTCCCCTAAATTTAGGGGTTTTTTACATGTTTAGGGGATTTTTTAGGGTAAATAATTATTTAGGGGAAAGTTATTGAATTGAACGTGGTGTGCAGTTCTCTATCTCTAGCAACAAATAATAGCTATTTTTCGTAAGATATTTTTATTATGATTTTGGATGTCTAAAAATGAAAGCTTTTCAAGACTTATTAAAGTTAATTAAATGTTTATATAGTTTATTAAACTGAGAAAGTTTATCGTTAATTGAATAATAGTTCAACTGTGTTATAACTTTTAAATTGTCTTTTTATGGAAAAAATATCTGAAACGTGTAAAGGAGAATGCCACGGGATCGTACCAAATGGCGTCACAACCAAATAAAAGTAATGAAATTACTTAGATCAACATCTTTTTGATCAAAAGAGTTTACTTAAATTCGGAATTCTAAGATAATAATAAAATATAATTCGGTATTTTCATTTCCGTTGCCGCTTTACTATGATTGGGATGCCAACCAATAATCGCCTCTATCAAAAGGAAATAAAGTCTTTGCAATTGCCCTTGTCAGTGTACAGTAACTTGAATTTCATCGCTGTACTTCGTGCATAAATACACGCTTTTTAGAATATGCAGCTGTACCATAATGTTTCCCGTCACTACCTACACTGATAGGTATAACTCGTGCGAATAAAGAAACCGTCTATAAATGGCTGACGGTCTCATGCTATCTCGCTCACATCGTCGCTCTGTCTATACTCGCACACCATGGTACTAAGTACAAAAGAAATAATCAGTTTGGATTACATTCACGCTGTCTCGACCTACGTACAAAAAAAGAATTAGTTTGGATTAGCATTCACCTTGTCTTTGCCTGTAGGCAAAACACCGAGATATGTTTTAAATTCTTTATTTTTTACAGAAAAACAAGTACAGAATAAAGTAAAATAAATAAATGTTCTCGGGATAATGTTAACTATTTAAAAGTTTATTTAATAGAATAAACAGTTGCTAGCAGCACCCTATATACTTCCTAAAATATATTCAAAATTAATGAATGAAATATTATTTTGCTGCCGCTTGACTTCTTTTGCTGATG
The DNA here is from genome assembly GCA_910592155.1 of Ypsolopha scabrella. Lineage (NCBI taxonomy): Eukaryota > Metazoa > Arthropoda > Insecta > Lepidoptera > Ypsolophidae > Ypsolopha > Ypsolopha scabrella. The sequence continues at coordinate 16,365,435 of OU342975.1, read as the reverse complement.
CTACTCTACGTACCAGTCGCCATTTATAGATTGTTTCTTTAACCGCACGGGTTATACTGTTGATTGTTAGTACTTGTAGAGCTTGGAAAACATAATGAATGGTTTAGTTTGCAAGGAGGTGACGAAAAAAAGGCGAAAACGGGCAGGTGCTAAACACAGACAATATTGGATCTCTGTGGTGCTAAAGTAAATACTGTTAAGTACTAATACAAACCATATTTATTTTTAACGCGATGATAAAAAAATACAAGAATTTTACGTAATTTTATTCGATTTTTCAATGAGAACGTCATTACTGGATAGCCATACAAATACGATGTATATAAATTCCAAAGTCTATAGGTGGTAGAGCATGCCAGGCTCGACTGTGGAAATACCATCTTACTTGCAAACCTACCCGAATAGGTCCATATTTATGCCAGAAGTACGGCGACAGGGTTCACCACCCATTAAGCCGGGACGTAATAATTATCGGTGAAAAGTGGTTGTACGAGTGTCGAGTGACTTGCATTTCACAGTCCATACTCGGAAACATCTCGATACCTCTGGGTTTCAAGGCATAACGATGTAATGATGTCTTGTTCGCCCTCAGCGTTCTGAGAACCATTTACTCTTGCGCACTCCAATACATAAAACTCACATGTTCTCTCATTCTTTCACAATTTCTGCAATACGTTTGTGGAATAATCTACCACTTAGCATTCGAGAGTCTAGAACAATTACTGTTTTTAAAAATAGAGTTCATGAGCACTTTCTTCAAATGCAAAAGATTTAAAATACACAAAAGACTAACAGGTTACGTTTCTTCTTTTGCATGAGTTCAGATTATTGTCTTAAATGTGTAGCATATAAATATTTATTATATATAATATTATAGATCTTTAGTATATATTATATAAATTTACATATATATTTAGTTATTATATTCATAAGTAATGTAATCTTTTATTTTTAATGTGTGTGTAATATATTTTATCTATAAATATTTAGGTTTTACTCATTAGAATATCACCATAATCTTTCGGCACTACCCAAATTTATCCACATCACCAAAGGTTAACTGGAAGATAATGCTAATTAGCATTAAGTTCGCCTTGTGTACAATTTTTATGTGCAATAAAGAATTCTATTATTATTATTATTATGTAAATAGCAACTAGCGAACGCGCGCAGTACGTCTCCGGAACCCGCGTGTTCTTTTTCGCGGAAGTTTACACCAAACAAGGATCCCACAGACCAAATTTCATGCTTCAAAGTCCAGCTATTTCATAGAAATTCCGCTTTCATAGATAGGCCAGTCAGGGTATTCTTTTATGTATGTCGGCGTGTCGAAGATATGATTTCCTTGACCATATCATGAATTCTGTCAAAACCACATAGGCGCATCAAATTAGCTAAACCTGGACATAATTCTATAACTGTAATTTTCTTTCTCTGTGACATAGAGTTTTGTTAATTATAGTTAAAATAAGAAGAATTAAACATTTTAAAGCTCCGCGTCAATGTAAAAAAACCGTAAAACTAAGTTTTCAACATATTTGGTTTTCATGAGTACAGCATAATACAGAACTTTGTAAAAGTACCTCAGATAAGATATAACGCTTGCATTGCAGTAAAAGAAATCATAATTAAACTAATTAATCAGTCGGAATTATCATTAATAAAGAAGGTTCAGTAAGTTACAGATTTTTTGGCTTATCTTACCATAAATTATAGATAACTATAATTCATTAATTTATTCTGAATAGTATATTATGTGCGTTAATAAATTATTAAAAATTAAACAGATTCTCTTTGCAGATTTCTAAATTCACAAATATTTGTAATTTTTGGAAAACCAAAATACATAACTACTTTAAAAGTGTTTAATTTATGCCTTCAAAATATCATTAGTACTATAAGAAACAAATTAAACAAGAAATGTCCACGATTGTCCAATTATTGATATTTTGTCTCAGTTACGTTTCAATACAAACATTATTTTTTACGGAATAAGGTCGTATTTTCTTTGTGTACTAGCTCCCGACCGTGCTGTCGCGAGTCGCAAGTAATTCTTTATAGCCAATGTTGTCAAACTTTTATGAACATGTGGTAGGTAGGTATAATACCACGGTTTGAATTGAAATATCGTGTTCATTAATGTTTTGGTGAGATATCATAAGTTTTTGTAAAGTTGTATTTAAATACTTATACTTATTGTACCAGCCTTCTAAATATAATTTAATAATTTTAAAGCCCCAGCCGTTTAGAAGATATAGCAATTTCAAAAAACTGTCGAAAAGTTGTCAGGGCCTGTCAAATGTCAAATTTTTATTTCAGTAAATTAACAAAGCACACAATCCTATCGTTCCCTTTGTCACGAAAACAAAAAAAAATTTTTCAAATTCTAAGGTAATCAAAATGTATAAAACATTGGCGAAACAATGATTTTAATATCTTGAATAATTACGAAGCAATTCATATCAAATCTATACCCCTTACAAATTAAAAAGATCGCGCGGAGCATTTGCGCTGTGACGTCACAACTTCCCACTGCCGCGGTGTGGATGAGACGAGATGCACTAAAATAAAACCAGCTATTTCAGCCGATATCGCGCTCACAGTATCTCGGAAGTGGTGTATTTACGTAAAATTATAAATGAGAATACTTCTGTTTAGTAAAATAAACCTGTGGATACAAAATTAAAACGATGGAGAGTGGATTTATACGCGAACAGTCCGATAATTTACCAAAAGTCGACATGGCTATGGTTTTAGACTTTTTGACCAACAATCCGTTGTACACAAGTGCAGAAGTCAAATGCGTCAAACTTTCAGCATAAGTATTAGATATAGCTAACTACCTATACTGTAGGCAATCATAATCTCACGTTATTAAGACCTAACCTCTTCTGAGAGTTACCCTTTTCATTTATTTTATGTATCTACCTACCTACCTAAGTCAGTGCAATCCATACAAGTTTTGTTTACAGTTTTATTCAACTTCAACCATTTAAATCATACCATAAGTAACCCTTTGTTCCATATATTTACAAACTAACTCTTGGTAGAATCTTAGTCAAAGTCTATTCGCTGGACAAGCTCTAGTACAACCGCACGCTACCTATTTTGCTATCTACTATGTGAAAATACACTGCGGTAAAGCCAAACGGAACTATGGAAAGTAATCTTTAAAATGCAGGAAAATACATTTTGATGCGCAAACTATCAAAACAAAATCCCTTTCACTGTAACGCACTGACTGTTGTACGTGTGAGTAGGTGTGTGTACGCCGAGCGCATTCTGTCAGCCAGCTCTTTAGTCGGCACGAGCCTTCGCCGCCGCGGCGGGATTTTTCAAAGGGCACCTAGCGGTACCTGACTTTACGGTTACCACACTTTTTCCTGTAAATATTGCACACTAACGCTTGTCAAACGCGATGAACTGTCCATTAACTAACGATTTACCAATAAATCGGCATGGTTCTAGAGGTTCATGGTTCTATATTCCAATTTCTTTCTTATTTTCTTGTTAACCTGTAGAATTATGGCGATTTTTGCTTTCCCGCCAATTTTGTTTTTGGCTATATCTGCGAAAGTAGTTGTCAGAATCCGTAGAATTATAAAGGTGAAGATCGTCACGCTTGAGCAATATCAAGGCGAATGCCGCTAAGAATTAGCGTGACGATCGTCACCTCTGCAATTCTACGGGTCTCAGTCCAAAAAAACATATAGACATAGATTCTTACAACTAAATGGTTTTCGCAGCAATAACGTACAGTTTTTTCTGATAAAGGTTCTTTTCTTTTCATGATTTTGCACCACTTATTTCTAGCTTTTTTCTCCTTCGGCACCGTAAAAAATGTTTATAAAAATTCAAAGAAAGTAATATTTTAACAGTTCCTTGTGAATTATAATATTTTAAATTTTTCTGATATATTTAAGTTATTAAATATATCAGAAAAAATATCGATACTTTCCCAAGGCTCGGTGAGCATCACTCTATAGACACTAGGAAGAAGCATAATCTGGCTTTTCCAAAAATTAGACTTGCAAAAGTAGGCACCTCTTTTGTAGGACATGGTATAAGGTTTTACAATAAACTTCCAAAAGAGGTCCTTAGTTTTCCAGAAAAAAAGTTCAAATTATGTATTAAGCAGGGACTCTTGAGAAAAGCATTTAATAAAATCAGTGACTATTTGGACGATAGTGACGCGTGGTGTCATGAGAATATTGATCTTGGTAATAATACTACTGTTCGTTTATTTTCTAACTGATTTGTGTTTTTCAAATCGTTTGTTTTTATGTAGACCAATATTTTTATATTGATCAAAATTAAATTCACTTGTACTTGTTTCACTGCTTTTAATTTTAAGGTTTACATGTTAATACCGTAATGTTAGTTTAATTTCCTGAATTTCTGTATCCCTTGAGAATGGTGTATTAACCGAAACCGGTCGGGATTAACGTGTAAACCTTAAAATTAAAAGCAGTGAAACAAGTACAAGTGAATTTAATTGTGATGTTTTCCAAGTTTCATCAAGTGCCGACAATCGCAAGTATAAATTATTTTTATATTGTTTTCTTTTAATTATTATTTTGAAATTTCTTTTTACACGTTGACATGAACATTTTATAACTTAGCATTTATTAGTTGATAATTTGACTGTAAAAAAAGTGATAAACTAGATGAGACAGGTAAATGATGTTTTGCTTAGTATTTTAAGTTACTACCACATTAGACAGGTAGCCTAACATATATTTGTTCCTCATTACATTACACAATTTCCTTCTGTCTTTTATATTTTTATCCTTTACTTATTAAAGTTAAACAGTTTGTTTAGTATGTATAATAATTATATATAAGTTAAAAAGACTGTAATAGTATAAGCCATATGATGAGAAAAAACATTGCTAAAAATAGATATGATCTTGCTAAGTTTCTTGCCCTTCTTTTTAGCAAGATTAATCGAATGGCCGGATTTATGCTTACATCTATTTATAGTTTATTTATCTATTAACTTATTTTTTCATTGCATTATGTAGGTATATACAAAATTTAGTTTTTTACTTATGTAAGTATATACTTGGTTAGGCATATCGCTTCCTACAAAATGCACATATTTTAGCCTTTATGGAAACATAAGTGTACAACTCAAGAGGATTATCGTTATCAAAACTTTTAGACCGTCAAAATAGTGTTAAAACCATAAAAACTTTCTTACAACAAACTGTTTTTTCAGTGATGAAAACAACTGAGAAAAAGGATTGGGATAGTGATTAAGGTAACAACAAACGTGATTTACTAAGAAATGACTACCTATTAACAGTTAAATTAATGTGAAGAATATTGTTCTGTTCGAAAACATAACCTAAAATAAAAGAAAGTATCCACAATACATATTACAACAATTTACGAATTAAAAGCGAAATTGCACTACACCGCCATCTAACATAAAATCGACGTACTAGCTCCACCATCATTGAACACGGAGAAACATCCGTCTACCATCCACTTCCGTTCACCTCGCTATTACAACAGAGCAAGAGTACTATATTCTTTGCAACAGAGGGCGGAAGTAGTCCCTAAAATAACAAGCCATGCACTGGTGACTGGACAAAGATTAGTTTTGTTCCTACTTGGACATCAGCATCAAAATATCAAGGAACGTAAACTAGATACATATACCATTTATTTGGCTTCATTATGTTGTGTGTCGCCTGCAATAAAGGCGTAAGAACGAATGAGGTGATAAAATGTATGATATGCAACTGTACTCAACATTATCTCTGCGCTAATATTACATCAGCGCAGTATAGAGAAGGCAACAATCTTAAGCGGAGCTGGCGATGTTTATCCTGTACACCTAGACCAAAGTCAGTTACAAATAACATGTGCTCACCCAAAACTAATGATAGCTCTCCTAATACTACTGAAAATATTACCCTAAGAAAGAAGGCGCGACCACAATGTACAGTATCAAATGAATCTAAAAATAGAGACATGTTTGACACTCCGTCGGATATCAGCTCTCTAGGAGACACACAAACAGCTGATAACTCACCAACCAAACAAGAACAGCAGGAGCTGGTTCAATGTAACGATTGTCGCGATAAGGAAGTATGTATGGCAGTATCTTTAAGTGAGATACAGGAAAAGCTATTTTTATTAACAACTAAAATTGACGCTCAAACTACTCTGATTGGGAAGCAGAATACGAAGATCGAGGAACAGTCAAAAATGATTAATGAGCAAACAAAGGTCATCGAAGAACTTTCCTTCAGAGTAAATTCTTCCGGGGTACTTTTGGGTGCAACATCGTACGCAGATAAGAGTAAGGCTAGAGCTCCGTCAGCGAAGGAAATACGTGAAGCAACTACACGAAACAGCGCGGCTGATACTTGCACTGAACGTACCCGAAAAGCGAAAGAGAGAGAACCTAACCAGGCATCAAGTCAGAGCAAGGAGATGAATGTAGTCGTACAACCATCATCGATTGTTGGTGCTGTTGTTGTAAACGAGGAGAGTGAGTCAACTGCCGTTAACAACAAAACCATTCATAAGGATTGGACAATAGTAAAAAATAAGAAGTCCGGAAAGAACACACAGTTGAAAGAAGTGCAAAAAGGTGGCAACGCTGAGCTGAGTACTCTAAAAGCAATTGTGAGTGAACGTAAAAATAACCTGCACGTTTGGTACTTGAGTCCCGAAACTACCGAAGTAATGATAGCTGAACACGTAAAAGCTGTGTGTGGTAATGAAGATATAATAGTAGAAAAGATTAAGCATAAGCAAAAGCGGAATTATGCTTCTTTTCGAATTGGAATTCCTGAAAAGGACTATGAAAAAGTTTGTCATAAGGATGCTTGGCCAGTAAATGCTGAATTCAGTGAATGGGTCTGGTTTCGGAGACCAACAAATAACTCGTACTCCGGAAGACATCAGTATTGAAGTATACTATCAAAACACTCGTGGTCTACGGACTAAGTTGAATACTTTTTATAAAGGTATAGCTTCAGCTTCGGCGGACCTATATGCGATAACAGAGACAGGTCTTAATGATTCCACGCATGATGGAGAGCTGGTTCCTCGCGGCTATAGCTTGCTGAGATGCGACAGGATGGACGGCCGTAAGCACGGTGGTGCCATGCTGGTGGCAGCCCCGGGCTTCGAGCTGAGGCGAATAACTCTTCCCGAGGATGGTGATTTGTCGAAGGCGGCGTTTGAAATAATATGCGCTACAGTTCACCATCGGAATAAATGTTTATTTATGTGCAGCGTCGTGTATATTCCCCCTAAAAGTACAGATAAGGAATACTTACATATGTTTCACATAATAGAACAACTTAGTATTTCATATGAACATGTTCTGATATTAGGTGATTTTAACATGAGTTCAACATCGGTTATAATACAAAATTATTATGAGTATTTTGTTACTTTTTGTGGATTCAGTCAGCGTAACTTTATCCCGAACTGTAATAATCGGCAATTAGATCTGGTGTTTACAACTTTCGCGGAAAGCAAAGTGAGTGTCGAACTCGAGTCGGAGGCGCTCGTGAGTGTGGACGCACAACACCCGCCGCTAAGCGTGAGTGTACGATGTGAGAGAGGACTCACGCGCTGCCCGCCCCCCCTCTCCGCGCAAACGTCTCTCATAGACAGTGATACTCGGCCGCTGTGGAACTTTAACAAGGCGGACTTTAAATATTTGTATGCCACTTTGGCTACAGTAAATTGGGATCCATTGTATGAACTTAATAATGCTGAGGACGCTTTAAATCTATTTTATAATATTGTCAATTCTGTTATCGATAATTGCACTCCCAGAAAAAAACGTAGGGCCGTGGATCCTCGATACTGTTATCCAGAATGGTACACGGCTGACTTGATACGTGACATTAAGGAAAAAGCTATTTTACATAAAACCTATAAAAAAAGTAAATCTAGATGTGATTATGAACTGTTCTCTCGTTGCAGGGCGCTAGTTAAATCTAAGATAACCGCAACTTACGATGAGTATCAAAATAGGGTTCAATCGAGACTCGCGGATGATCCGAGTTCATTTTGGAACTTTATAAAGTCAAAACGCGAGAAACGTAGTAACTACAGTCGTATTAAAAAAAATGGCAATATGTTAGCGGACGATGAATGTGCACAGGAGTTTGCATCCTACTTCCATTCGGTGTATAGTTCCACCCCGCCTCAATTGGACGCGCGCGCGGCGGCGCGGGTGGCGGACGGTGGAGGAGGAGGCGCGCGCGTGCATGTGCCGCAGCTCACGCTGGAAGATGTGCGCCACGCGCTCACTCGCCTCAAGCCCAAGCGCTCTGCCGGACCTGATGGGGTACCACCCTACCTGGTAAAGGATGCTCGCAGGGTACTAGATGAGCCGTTACTGCATATTTTTAATTTATGTCTTTCAGAATGCGCTTATCCCGATGCATGGAAGGTCACAAAAGTCATACCAGTGCCAAAAGGTGGCTCGGGGTCAGACGTGGGTGATTTCAGGCCGGTGGCGATACTGTCAACGTTCGCGAAGGTCTTCGAGTCTAGTCTGCAGAGGTCAATTTACTTACAGATGCGCTCTCAACTCTCGGACGCGCAACATGGGTTTAGACCGGGCCGCAGCACCACCACTAACTTACTGTGCTTCATGTCGCACGTGGTGCCGTCGCTGGACGCAAGGGGGCAGGTCGACGTTGCTTACTTTGATTTCAGGAAGGCGTTCGATACTGTCGATAATGACGTGCTTCTTGAGAAATTTGCTGGCGTCGGCTTCACTCCGCGCCTTCTTGAGTTCTTTAGTAGCTACTTGAGAAACAGGCGCCAGTACGTGCAGTATGCTGGACATGCTTCAAACACGTATTGCACATATTCGGGTGTTAGCCAAGGAAGTAACCTCGGACCTCTGGAATTTAGTATAATGATAAACGACCTTCCGAACGTGGTCAAGGATGCCGTCTGCTTGTTATTCGCGGATGACCTCAAGTTGCTTTGCACCGTTAAGGATGACGCAGATTGCGCGGCATTGCAGCGTGACATAGATCGTGTCGTGGAATGGAGTCGCAGGAATAAGCTGTACTTCAACGTATCGAAGTGTGCGACAATGACGTATACCCGCTTGCATGCACCACGTTACTATTGTTACGAAGTAGACGGGACAGCAATGCCTCGCGTATCGGAGGTACGCGATCTTGGGGTACGCATGACGCATGATTTAAACTTTCGTAATCACATCGAAGACTTGTGTAAGAAAGCTTTTAAAAAGTTAGGATTCATTTTGCGGCAGGCTCAGTGTTTTAAAAATATCGAGGCTGTAAAAGCCCTTTTTAATGCTCTTGTTCGGAGCCGAATCGAAACGAGTGCAATTATTTGGAATCCACATGAAGCTAAATATAACTACATGCTGGAGAAAATTTTAAATAAATTTATAAGGTTTGTGTATTTTAAATTATATGGAGTTTACCCTTTCTTTCCACTTATGTATCCAACCCTATTTATTTTGGGTATGGTTGGATACAGTAAGCTTGAAGTGAGAAGAAACCTGGCGCTAGTAGTCTATTTCTTCAAACTTATTCGTGGAAAACAAGATAATCCACAGGTGTTACTGTCGATAGGGCTGTTTGTGCCGAATAATTACCAAAGAGCAAGAACCCACAAGCTGTTCTATGAGCCTATCGTGCGGACAAATATGCTGAAGGAGGCACCAGTTACGACAGCTATCCGATTTTTGAATAAAATTGATCAGGAGACAGATATTGACGTTTTTTACTGTTCGCTGACTGACTTTACAAGAGTAGCACTGTGTTTGTTATGTAAATAGGTTAAGTAGATGATATGTAATAAGTGATTTAGTTAATATTTTTTATGTAGCTTATATTTTCATGTCTGTTAAGATCATAGGTTTTCAGATTCTTCTTTTTTAATTTTTAACAATATTGCTTTAGGTTAACCTGTCATAATATTGTTTAGTTATTAGTAAATAAAAAATAAAAAATATTTATTTATGGTCTATTCAGTTAACTTATCAAGTTATTTATTAATTGCATTATGTATAATAATATTCTTATTCTAATAAGTCTTTATTTTATGCATTATGTATAACTTTAATTGCCCAACTTAAATATAAGTAGTTTTTGTATGTTTCCCTTGTTATATTTGTTTCATCATATAATATTGTTTTTATAAAGATTAGATATGACATGTAAAATGAATTACTTTATGTATCAATTTTACAAATAAACATTTTAAATCTTTGGGTGCAACTACAGTTGTGTTTGTACACTTAGGCACGAACACGATGCAGTATTTGTAATTTGGTTTATTATTAGTTGGCACAGCTTCCATTATGATTCCGAAACGATATCAGCCGCCGTCCTCTTGTCCTACAAGTACTAACTGCCCGAAGCGCGAACGAACGCCCCGCGGCGGGAAGTTGTGACGTTGCAGCACTGCGACCGGCCGCGCGCCGAAATGTTTGAACACGGGCGGAAAAAGTATATCACAATTCGTAATTTATGAAGTTTCTTTAGCTTTTAGCAACCTTAGTATGATTTTTAGGGTTCCGTAGTCCGACAAGGAACCCTTATAGTTTCGCCATGTCCCTCTGTCCGCGGCTTAGCGCAGAGACTATTTAGTACTAGAAAGCTGTAATTTGGCATGGATATAAATATCAATCACGCCGACAAAACAGTAAAATAAATTAAAAAAAAAAAAATTTTTTAGTGTACCTCTCATGCAAGTAAACTGGGGATGATTTTTTTTTCTCGTCTATCCCATATTGTGGGGTATCGTTGGATAGGCCGTTCAAAAATATTGTAGGTGTGTGAAAACTATTTTCAGATTTAGGGATCCGTTGGTGAAATATTAAGCTTTAAAGTGAAAATTTTAGTTAGAGTGGAGCGTCCCCCCTCCCCTGCTGGCTAAACGGTTATTCATAGAAATGTGAAAAAATTCACAGAAGTAGTATATATAATGAATTTAAAAGGAAAACTATCACAGCTAAGTAGGCTTTACAGGTTTACGAGTACAGGTCGCGCCAAACTTTTGGCCACCTATAATCTATGGGACCAGAATTTTGGCGCGGTCTGTATTAGTAGACCAACTTATATGTACCGGGCAACTACGGAACCCTACATTGCGCGTGGCCCAAGACGCACTTGGCCGGTTTTTTTTTAATAAAACAAATAAATGGAAACGGTCGGATTGAAATAAACTCGTTATGACATGTCCCGCCGCACCGCATCTCGCTCGCCGCGCTCTCTCTCTCCCCGCCCCGCACCCACCGCATGCATCCCGCTCCACTAAGTACGTGATCACGCGTATTCTCAAAATTTTTAATTCATATGCGTGACATTTACATGTTTAATTTTGATGAAAACATGATAGTAGCAGACATAAACCTATTATTAAACAAAAATTTCACAGTTACGATTTTTAACTGCTGAGAAATACATTATTATTAAAACGTAAAAAACAAATGTTTAATTTTTGTCTTCAACGTCTAAAAAGGCGCAATATAGCTTACTAAGATACAGCCATCATAGTTACCATTTTGGCTTATATAGATATTGAGATCAGATGAATACTGTGAAAAAATATATACTTGCGAATTTGGTTTCAGTTTATTTTGCGATTAGGTGGATAGCATTTGAATGCACCTCAAAATTATACTAACAAGGTATTTGGTTATCTATTTTGCTTTTAGGAATTTTTCGCCTCACATTAAGGTCTCTCTTTTGCTCGGCTCCAAAATTTCATGACCACAAGCAACCCAACACGGTTTTCCTCGCAATCATGATGGCCTCTAGCTACTTAGCCCATATACCTAAACCGGGACTAGGCAAGTGCACTTATCCCTCTCTGCCGAAGTACATGAACAATTTTTTCATGTAAGTTTGCTTGTGTGCGAGTTTTGTTTAGTGTTGCAGCTTTTGATTTAGTGTGACACATCCATTTTTCGCAGGAGTGTGCGTGAATGAGTAAACGTATGCTGTGCGTGTTTACCTCCCCTCCCGCGGAAAACGGCAGAACTGTGTTAAATGGTCTAAGTATGGCTAATATAAATATTGATTACTGTTACCTTCCCAGGATCCAAACAGCAGGAGACGCAGTACTCGTAGACGATGCAGCAGTTATTCTTGTTGCAGCTCTCGCACTGGTACCGCTTGGTCGTCTCTACGTCGGGGTCACAGCAGCCGTTCCTCAGGAGGTCTGGCCGGAGGCAGATGTAGCCTGAAAACAAAACTCAAGTGGATTATTGGTTTATTCCATAATTCACTATTGTTTTTGCCTTAATGAGAATTGAAATTAGTTCCATTTTATATATTTGGATGAAAATCGTAATAGACCAGTCGGTAGCGAAAATTTTCAAGCCATTTATCGAAGACTGCTTGCTTGCAGTGGCGTCACCGACCAAATTTGAAACTAACTGTTTTCAAATGACTATTTAATGCACGCAAAGTGGTTTTGTTAAAGTAAAAAAAATATGATATTTTGGTAGCCCAACCTTAATATTTTTTGTATGTATTTCCCGTTTTTATTTATGAACTTATTTCTTCGTTGCATTATGTATATATAATATTTTTATTCCTAGATTCCTCTATTTTATGCAGGTGTATATTTTATTTCCCGTCTTATTATATATATTTTTTTGTTCTAAAGATATATTATATTGTTAAAATTAACGTTGACTTGTAGAAAGTATACTTTATGTATCTATTTTGCAAAAATAAATATTTTTATTTTGATTTTGATCTAGTAGAAGAGAGTTTGCAGACCTTCCCTTGTGTAGGAAGCCCCAAAAGAACATGCATTCAAATAATTTATTTTGTGAAGTGAGTACATGAAATACACTTTTTACACATTCATATTAGTCTTAAAAAATAGAATAAGACAAAAAATAGTAGGTAGGTACATATGATACGGGTAACGTAAGAAGTCCATTATTACACGTGCTAAACGCCATGCTCTAATAGACGACTTTAAGTCATAATGAAAAAAAATGTCACGAAAATAAAATAAAATTATAGTATAGTTCTCCTAACCACTTAATGGCATAATAGTCTATCTGATGGAGATTTTTTATCAGCATTTAGTTGTATAAGAACACTTCTATTGTAACAATTTTGCTTTAAATCTTCCTAAAAGAAAATAAATAAATAAATAGTAGTTTATGCTATAAGTGCTTTAAGGAGTGTTTTAAACGTTACAAGTAAGTTATTGCCCTCACCCACGTGTAAAATACTACGTTTTTCAATGCATGGTGTGTGTAAATAAATGAAATGTAATTAATGAAACAAAAAAACAATAAATACCTACTCAAAAGGAACTTTAGGCTGGCATTCTTTTTCCTTGCACGCAAGATGCCAACTTGACGGAAATAAGATACTTTCAGTTTGATGCGTTTGTAGGCTGCTTTCAGTCATAAATTCATAACATACAGACCATTCATCATAACTTGTCCCTTGGAGTCATGTTGGCATCACTGCTTGTCAAATTTTGCTGTCATATTGTTGTCAGTCAGATTTTTCAAAATTATTTGTTAAATTATGTACTATTATTGCCAAAGCCGTTGAACAATAGTGAAAAAGAGATTGTGTTGAAGGTACGCCTTTTGTGAAAGAGAAAATGCAAACAATGCACCGTGATTCCTCTCGATCAGGTTCGATCTCGTGTCAGTGCCATGAGGGCAAAGAATATAGTACTCTCTACTCTCTACCGAGAGTCATGAGGGGTTAGTAAAATAGGGTTACCAGCTTTAAACATAAAGCCAATTTTATGGGCAAATTATAAATTAGCTATTTACTTTTGCAGGCATATCAGAAAAAGGCGTTCACATTAAGTCGCCTGGAAAAAATCGTAAAAAATGGGAGCTCGACGATTTAGAACAAACGTCGTCGAGCTAGGACAAGAAATAAAAAATACCGTTTTAGTACAGAGATACATGTATAGATATTCATAAAATTAGATCATACGTATTGTTTGCGAAATACAAATCAATAAATAATTGATAATTTTCATTTTTTCATTCTGTAGTTTATTTTCATTAAAAATTATTTAATTAGTCTAATTAATATATAAAAAAACGCAGTTAAGTAAATATTATGAATGTGTAATAGGGTGAATGCTACGTGAGCCATTGGCAACATTATATGTAGTGCTACCATTTCCTAAGCCTATAAGGACTTCTTATAGTGAATGGCCTGTACCTTGCTTCTTGATGTCAGTGGTAGGACATCGGCGATCAAACTGAATGAAGCCTACGAACGCATCAAGCTGAGAGCAGCTCATTTCTGTCAAGTCTATCTATGGTACACAAGAAAAGAATGGCAACTTTTTTTTCAATAAATTAAAAAAAGAAACTAAAACACTAGTGTGGTAAGTAAAGTGGACTTTGCAAACAGTTTTAGGGCATATAAAATAGGTCCCTACGAGCACTTGCATTGACAAATATTTTGTTCTGATATTACAGTATAGCTTTTGCCCGCGGCTTCGCCCGCGTTGTTTTAGTTTTTGTGTATTGTCGTATATACGTAGTTGGGATGAGAATCTCCTTTCCTCCTCTAGATGAACAACGAATTGACTTTGACTAAGAATGTCAAGGTGAAGTATTTCTCCGATAATGGGGAAGAAAACGCAAAGCTATTTGCAGATGGCGCTGCTATCGCTTGACTCATAATAAAGCATCTGTCATTTTGGATTTTTTTGTGATCTTCGATATCAAAACAATAAAACCTAGAATTGTCGTTAATTTTGCTATGGCGGTGAAAAATGTACTCTACGTGGACGGTTTCTCAGTTAAAAACTGAATTAAAGAGCCGAGGAGCTTCATTAAAAGACCGGAAAGCTTATCTGGTTACCAGGCATTTACATTCTCTTTTTTACCTAATTTTGTTAATAGTTTGATAGGTTTCACGTTATTTACTGAGGTGATAAGATCTTCTAACTATACACAGTAATTTTAGTATATTTTCAATTCCTTAGGACCTACAAACATAATAATCATAAACTATCATTTCTCTTTCAGACTCGACTTATTTGATCGGAATTTTAACTTTGAGATACCCCAGCAACATGAAACTAATGATATAAAGATGGATTTACCACCGCAGAGAGCTATCATGATATTAATAGAAGCACTGTGCTTCCTCCGATAATCTTTGGATCTTGGTGGCCTTTTCCCATAGTTTTTTCATTCGTAAATCTTTGGGAAATTAATGATTTCCATTGTTATTTCAACCAACCGCTACACAACGCGGCATTATTTCATCAATACTAGTTAAGTTTTTTGTAAACTAAGTTTCGTATGGTATTTGACAGATACTGAAGCTTTCCTTGGGTCAAGCGACCGCAGCGCCCTCGGTGGCAAAAAGTGCCAGTTTTCTTCCCCATTTGTACGTTCTAACAAATACAATTTCTTTGGATTCTTTTTAGTTCACTTTATAAAACAGCATTATTTTTTAGCTGTTGCCCGCGACTTCGTCCACTTGGAATAAGATGATCCACAGTATAATCCCTCGGCAATCCCACAGTAAAATTATCCCAGTTTGTAAGTTGGGTAATAAGAATAAGTTATCGAACATCTCCATTTCTGAGTTTCCTTGCTGAGGATCGAACAATGGTAACGGCGTCAAATCCCGTTCAGTACTTTTTACGCGATGCATGAAACAACGACAAAAGTTCAGTTTTTTTTAAATTTTGTATCAGTATCAAGGCTATTTTTTTGGAATAATATTGTACAGACAGATACTTACACCTCTTTACCACCTTTTATTACTTCATCCATCCATCCACTCAGCCTGTAAATATTTTGTATTACTTATCTTTACAATTTTCAGTTTTAGCAGTACCTAGCCCGTTTCATCAAAGAGCCAACCCTGAAATCGTGAAAAAATATCAGCTGTTCCATAGAAAAGTTAAATACCTACTCGACCCAAATGTACGAAACAGCAGATTTTTTTTCTCGATTTCAGGGTTGGCTTCATAGTAAAAGTTGTTAAAATAGACGAGTACTATCTATCACCAGTTTTCGTTAACAAAATGACTTAAATTTCACATTGTACCTATATATTAGGTAAATACATATATAAAATTCAAAGTCGTGACTGACTGACTGATATTCAAGACACAGACTAAACCACTGGTCCTAGGTATCCACTAAGAAAGGGTTTTTCGAAATTCCACCCCTAAGAGGGTGAAATGGGGGGTTGAATTTTCTGTGAAACTTCTTTTTCTCTGGGTTGATTAACTCGAAAATTGGTACACACACTCTTCAATTTAAATTAATAGGGCTTCGAAAATCCTACACGGCATAGTAGAAGGGCGCATGGCGCACAGCGTGGTGCAGGGCGTGCGGGGGAGCGAGATTATGTACCTATTAGTCAGTAGGTAGGATTTTTCTGAGGTAGAGGTGTATCTGTAATATGTACCTGATATTACTATGAAATAATATTTGCAAGTTATAAGTATGTTACACTTAACAAAACGGGTTTGTTTCTTTATTAAATACAATAGGAGCAGTCTGGTGATTCTAGCACTCGAAGGAAAAACAAAATATATTGTTTACAAGAAATATTGCGGTAGGTATAGTTTTTCGTTGTAAAAAATATTAATTATTTATTATCCACTTCTTTATTAGATCTTTTCACTCACGGTTTGAGTTCTGTAACAACCATAATACAATACAACCATAATCAGTTTAGTTTTACGGAGAACTTTGTCCTTATTGCTTTGCTTGGGAGATTGTCAATTTGTATACCTATCTATATATTCAATTGAGGAGGGGTGAGAGAATTATAATGTTTGTTTCTAAAAAAAAATCATTTGTTTTCTGTAGGCCACACAATAACTATTTTTCGCGTTGAGTTAGTAAATATGAGAGTGACTCACTCACATGCCGAAGACTTTTCTGAACTGTTGCTTAAGATGGGTGGTAGCACATTCTAACCAAATTTTATAAAAGTTCGGTACTTATTATTTGCTACATAACTTTTAATTACTACCAGTAGAAAAGTAAATTCCAAAAATCTTTAAATGACGATAACTTTTTTTTCCAAGATCCCATTTTAATTAAATAAAGCCTAGATTCTATTTCAAATTAAGCTCCGTACAGCTATGGAAACTACATGTAACATCCGTTCAGTAGTTTTAGAGATGTGCGTGAACAAACAAATAGACAGAAAAGAATTCTAAAAATCATTGATTTGTGTTCTATTACTCTTCTTTAGTCACCGCCTTTCTATTTCTGTTACTTTTCTTCAATGTACAGACACAGCGGTTTCTTCTGTTTTATTATATGTATTGATAATCACACTAAGTAGGAACAGTCATGTCTGAGGTTTTGATATATAATACCAATGAGGTTTTTTAATAATATTGGCTAATACATACAACAATACACTGCAGCCCGACCAAGGAGCTTTAATAGCGGTGCAAGACCTTGCCTCTATGAAACCTACTTGTGGCCAAAACTCACATGCGTGCGTCATTGCAGCCTGACCGACCAAAGATAATAAAACTAAAATAATAACTTGCCTCTATCATCCACAATCATGTCTTTCCCTTGAAGTGAGTTTCTACAAATAATTCTGTCCATGGTGTCATTAGTTTCTTGTAATGTTCGCCAAACAAATGGCTTCCTTTCTATTGATATATCTTGGTAGCTGTGCCTGGAACCACTCTGAAAATATAAATGATAATCTTTTAGCCTGCAGTTTTGACTGCATGTATTCATTTTTGTGTTGTAGTTTGATGACCAGGCAGACCACAAATACCATGGCGGGACAATCTCCACAAATTATTATCAGGGCGGTCAGAAGTAGCGCAAGACCGCAAAATATGGTTTTAATAAGGGGAGGCCTTTGCCCAGCAGTGAGACACTTTAGGAAGTACATAAAAAAGTTGCTATAAAAAATAAGACTCCAAAATAAAAATATGAGTAATATCAATGCCTGTAATATGACAGTAAAAATTACAGTATCATCAAAGAAATTGCTGCTGACCCAATTATTGCACTTATTATTATTGTAATACAGGAAGGCGATTCTCGCAAAAAATTTCACACGCTTTGCTTTTCATACGCCTCTGTTTATCGCGTCATAAATGCCGTGTGGTTATAATTCTATTGACTATAACTCCTAAAAAGACATGTAAAGCATGTTATGAATACGGATAAAGGGTTTATATTTTAAAAGCTTGATGCGTTTCTTTATAAAGAGGTTGTAAAAATCACCTGCTTTGGCCCTTCGCAAATTGTCACATGTGCAAGAATCACCGTCCTGGTGATCAAAAATTGAGTTTTTTACTATGCTTAGGTAGAGAGCCGACCATCCGCCTGAGCCCAGCAGGCATCCCACCTCAACATCATCATCATGCTTAGGTGAATAACTAAAAAGTGTATGTCTATGGAATTTCTATGGAATCTCGGTCTGTGGTACAAATGTTTTTGTAAGAAGTGATTTAGGTAGTTTTTGTTGAGAAGTGCTTTGTGAATTGTGCTGTGACAGTTATTCAGTGAATTCGGATTACTGCAGATCGGAATAGGGAATTGATTTTTTTGTGTGCCGGTTGACAGCTGCAGAAGTCTAGATATTGAAGCTTGTTGGTGGGTTTGAAATACATAACAGTGGAGATATGGTTATAGTTGCTTATGGTTATTTCAAGTCGAGAGCTGTGATTTTTTCAGATGTAATGTCATGGGTGAATTATGGTGCCATGATTGTTGAGGCAGTCTAAAAATCAACTTGTGATTATCGGCACTTAGTGAACCATCATCATAACTTAGTTTCTAGTTTGTAAGATTGCCAACATAATGGTATTAGCATTGGCCTCCCAATGATAATACTGTAGCTAAGGAAAGGGATTGAAAATGGCAGGTCAATTTGTAAACTGCGAGTCAAATGAGTTCAGAAACATGTTGGGTGGTTATTATGTGGGAATTTCATAATTAAGTGACAGTAAACAGGCTTATTTAGTACAATTACTGTGTAGAACTGTAGATGCAAGTGTCGTAGGTAAAAGCCAGTCTTAGATAAATACATCCAAGGGAAGAATGGGTCGACATTGAGAGGCAAGATCTTAAGTGTAATTAAGTATGTACCAGCACCAACATTTAACAAGCAATGATGTAGCATGATGGGTGGTAAGCCGTATTGCCATACTTCAGTTACAAATATCATCACCCTCGTTACATACAGGAGTATCTCATAAAAATCCAAAAATTCAGGATACAATGTTATTTTTGGTCTCTTTTTATTATTGACGTAACTTCATTGAAGAGCTGACTTAATAATAGACAAAGCTCCATTTACCAGGCAAACCATAAAATGTATTACAATTGAGCAAATCAATTAGGTTTTTAATACTTTCCTACAAAACTGCTAAAATACACTGCTATACTGCTGAGATACGCCTGTATGTAGTGAAGTAATGAGATCAACAATATGGACCCACAGTTTAACATGCATTCTGAAGACTGAACGCAAATGTGTAAACTACGAGATTTTTAAGCCGGGACCTCCGTATTAATAGTCGAGACCTTTGAACTTAGTTCGTTCACTATACCATACAGGCGAATAAAAGATTATAGGTTATGGATTTATAACCTTCTCACCTCATAGAAATCATCATATCAGTGGTCATTTCTGGTGTTTTAAATACTTACTTCTCTCCAGAAGCTTACTATGCAGTAAGTAAGTGAGGATAGGAAGATAATTCCTAAAACTAATCTTCTTCTAATGAATCGAAACAAGGCTGCATACCACATTTTATGATCTTTGCAAGTAATACTTTCGTCGGCTTTTTCACAAATTAGGCATTAATTCTTAGATTTAAAAAGTTTTCACCGAATTTTGCAGAAGAAATAGGGTACTACCCACAGGTGCTACCTACTTGTCAGTTGTCAATCAATGTCACAAAATATTTTTGACGCAACGCAATAAATAACATAAATGAAAATAGAATGTTGTATTTAGAATTCGCGTTTCTCAGGTATATTCAAAGAAAACGTTACAAAACGGTGGATTTATTGCTGAAATGAACAGCAAGGGATGTTCCAATAGAAGTAAGTACCTGCGAGTAGTGATGTGCCAAACCGATTTACCAAATCGGTTTGATGCTCTAACGATTCAAAGATTGGGTTAAATCGGTTTGATCCGCTCATTGTAGCCGGTTTTCTATTGAGAACGGTACGCAAATTTGGAGTAGAGCAATGCCACTTGGTATGAGTATGAAATACGTCTATCTGAGCCCAAAAAGCCCGGTAGCTCGAAATAACTATGTGACGGGGAAGGGGGAGAGGGGAGTCAAAGTACCTAACTCCCTGCGTAGAGAAAGTATGAAATACGTCTATCTGAGCCCAAAAAGCCCGGTAGCTCGAAATAACTATGTGACGGGGAAGGGGGAGAGGGGAGTCAAAGTACCGAACTCACTGCGTAGAGAAAAAAAAATTGCGGATGTATTCGGACTTCTGAGTCAAGTTTGGTATCGTTTTCAGGTAAATCGATGATGGCCAGTTCATTTGTCATACCAGTTTTGTAGGGTTCTATAAAAAAATATGACGTAATACCTAAAGTAATAAACTTTCAGTAGTAAAATAATGGAAATAAACAACTACACCCCTACTAATAAACGTGGAATAAAAGTTGTAACGAGGATTATCCTTGGAATAAGCAAAATGTTTACTTATAAACTAGGAATAACTTAAACCTAGCATAACGTCGCCGTAACAGTCCTTTGTACCGCTATTCCAACCCCAACCCTTGTTTAAGTTCGGAATAACGTAGTGCGGTGTGCGTGATTTTATGTTTGATTTATTTCCGAATTTAATAAAAATGGCACGGGCAGTTGAGGTAGTGGAGGAAATTGATTACCTGGCGAACCTCATCAATGACATGCAAAATGTAAGAAAGGTGAAAAAGTTCAAAAGAAGAGAGGACCCATTTGAATTGTACAGCGATGAAGAATTTCGTGTAAAATATCGTTTTTCTAAAACAGGTGTTATGTTTTTGGATGAACTGATGGGTAGTTCTTTGATTATGGACAAACGCGGTAGTAGTCTATCTTTTACTCCCCAGATCTTGATAGCTCTAAGATATTGGGACCGTAATCAAGTAAGAATGCTAAAGCTTAATTAAATATGCCTATGCCGTAGCTACCTTTCTTACTAATTAATTGCTTCAGCTACTAGTACACAACAAAATAAGGGATGTAAATTTTCTTTCAACTCGATACCTACATAAAATGGTTATAAATTGTGATATTTTAGATACAAGACGATGCGGCAGATATTCATGGGCTTAGTCAGCAATCAGTCACAAAAGTATGCAGACGAGTGGCGAGGGCACTATTGAAGAAAAGGTTTCATTATATTAAAATGCCCCTTCTCTCAATGACCAAGTCAAGGCTATGCGAAAATTTGAGGCGATAGCTGGATTTAAAACAGTTGTTTGTGCCATAGATTGTACACATAAAAATACCCAAAGGAATGGGGCCTAGTCCAAATTTCTTTTTTTTACTCCCTCTTGTCTATGGATTTTGAATGAATGAGTAAGGAGAGTGACGTAAAGATGGAATAGTTAGGTCGAAGTTGTTCCGAGTTTATTTGTAAGAAAATATTCTCTCCCTATTCTCACGTTGTACTCAGCATAACTATTCTTAGTATAAGTGTGTTATAAGGATGGTTTAGTACATTTTTATTAGTAGGGGAGCTAGAATTTAAGATTTATGCATGAAACTTTATATAAAAAAATATTTTCTGAAAGCCCATTTAATGAGGATTTTATAAAAATTAACATTTAGTATCCATTTAAATATTTTCAAAGTAAAATAAAATATTGATCGTACTGCGGCGTTCGTCTGGGGTTCGAAAAAAACGTGAAGAACGTAATGTAACCAATCGTCCCATTAAAATTTATCATAAAATACGATACCTGCTCGTTACTTTTATGGCTATACATTTAAATGTAGTTATTAACGGTTATATTAACTCTGACCCTGATCACATAGCGCTCAATTCTCAGCACAATAGCGTCTCTTTATTGACCCCAATGGCCGGGGTACTCCAGTCGTTTTCTGTGCAAAGGTTCCTCTCCTAAAGCTTTGGCTTCTGAAGATAGGATAGGATGAGCCTACACCCAAAAAAGTCCACATAGAGTGGCAGCACATTGCAGAAGATCTTCTTCAGCTCTCAAACCTCCGCTTACCTAGGCACATTTGTAAATATAAGCCCACATCCACATACTCGCTTCACGGGTTTGCGGACGCATCAGAAGATGGCTTTGCTGCAGTCATCTTCCTTCATGAGCTCAATGATTAAGGACATGTCAATGTGAAGCTGGTCATCGGCAAATCAAAGGTCGCACCAATCAAGTCTCGCCTTTCAATTCCCAAGTTAGAGCTGTCAGCAGCGTCTCTTTTATCCCAGCTCATGACTCGAGCTCACATTCCCATCAAAACCCATATCTGTTGGTCGGACAGCACCGTAGTATTGGCATGGCCCAATACCCCTCCCCATTGGTTACAAACGTTCACGAATCTCAATCCTGCTGACTGTGCAAGCAGAGGAATGTCTGCCCAATCTCTGTCCCTTCACGACATTTGGTGGTCTCCCAGTAGGCTCAAGGAGCTCCCCTGCACGTGGCCCAAAATCTCGTGGCCTCTTTAGGCCATCGTGCTTGCCCAGGCCTTAAGCCGAAAAAGGTACCAGCTAATATAGCAGTCCCAGGATGCGCTCACTCGTTTCAGTTCACTTGACAAGGGCGCCGCTACATGTTTAACTGCAGACAAACCCCAGCTGCACGGCACCCTGGTCCGCTGACAGTTAGTGAACGCAGGGATGCTCTCTTGCACTGGGTCCGCTCTGTTCAGCACAATGAGTTCGCAGAGGATATTAGACGGATAAGATTTGTACTGCTCGTCTTCAGCACCTTTCGCCCTTCATAAAAGACGATCTATTGAGAGTCAGCCGTCGTCTATCCCAAGCGTCAATTAGATATGACGCTCAACACCCGCTCATTCTGCCCAGCTCAAGTTCTCTCGTAGACCTCATCATAGACCACTACCACAAAATACACTGACATCCTGGCGCGGACACATTACACTCAATATTACGCCAGCAGTTCTGGATTCTCTCTGCTTGTCATATCATTAGACACCGCGTGTTTAAATGCATTAGATGTTTCCGATGCCGCACTCAACCTCAAGCTCCAATCATGGTTGATCTCCCGGTAGACAGAGTTACCTTTCAGCTAGTATTTAGCCAGACTTTGACTTTGCTGTGGGCCTCTCCTCGTTCGATCCAGCACATTATGAAACGCGAAGCTACCCCAGTTTTCATTCGCTCAGACTGCGACACATAATATTCGTCTTAATTTTTTATTCTGTTGCCCGCAACTTCGTTCGCAGAGACAATAAATAGACTTCCTACCACAGGATTCGAGTTATCTTATTATTATACTACTAGCTTTTGCCCGCGACTTCGTTCGCGTGGGTTTCGGATATAAATTCGAATCAGACTTCCAATAGATTTATATGTATAACAATAGCCTTTGCGTTTATTAAATTTTTGCTCCGTTTTCATCTTGGGCGTTATCTTATGAACATCCCTTATAATCTATGTGTTGACCAGGGTAACTACAATGATATTAAAGAAAACCGCATCCAAATCTCTTGAGTGGTTCTCGAGTTATAAAAGCGTTTATTAAATCTTTGCCCCGTTTCCAGCTTGGGCGTTATTTTATGAACATTCCTTATAACTTATGTGTTGACTAGGGTCACTAAAATTATAATAAAAAAACCGCATCCAAATCCATTCAGTGGTTCTCGAGTTCAAACGGCAACAGACAAAAATTCTAACAATTTTGTTGTTTTGGCCTCAGAACCAATAAATAACCCATTTCATTTAAAATTTCACGAAAATATTCAATGTAAAGACACGACCTTTTTACTACTTTATTATTAGTATAGATTATAATTATTATTATTCAGTTAATATTCAGTTGTATCAACTACATTTCAATGTATAGCTATTGTAGAAAAGTTACGAGCACGTATTATAAATCTGAAAGAGACCATTGGTTACATTACGTTTTCCAGGTTTTCTTCGAACCCCAAACGAACGCCGCAGTACGTTCAATATTTTATTTTACTTTGAAAATATTTAAATGGATAATTAATTTTAATGTTTTTATAATCTTCATTAAATGATGAGAGTTGTTTATGAATGCGATTATGAGTCTACAATAAACTACATTTTCCTACAATAAACACCCACGATTCGGCCACGAGACTCGTCAAATGTCAAAAATCGTTGGGAAAAATGGGCTGTCAAACGTGTTGCTCGTGCGGCTAACTTCAGGCCACAACGAACGACCATGTTAAGGGCTATGGAGGCTGGTTGAATGTGTTTATTTCGTTTATTTTCGTAACCGACATTAGAATGATAGCTGAACGTGATTATTCTGTTGAAAGTCATAACCGCAGCCTATGTTTATTGATTTGCGCGTGCTCTGATCTAACTGAACGTGTTGAAACTTGCAAATACGAATAAATGATTTGATTTTCAACAAAAAACTGTTTTTTGGGGGGACATGTTCTATTGCCCATTTTATTGATTTATTATATCATGAAAAATTGTATTTCATTCCCTTTGGGGAAGTGCCTCAGCTGCCATCGCCGTGTCCCAAATTGGCTGCCGGCGCCGGTTGATGAGTTAGCTGCCAGCGCAGCAGCGCCGGTTGCTGAATAATTGGCTGCCGGTACATATTCAACGGCTGGCAGTGACTTTAGAAAAAGAAGTGGCAAATGGGGTTAGCTGACATATTAAATATAGGGCTAGCAAGGATAGGACAAGAAGTAATTTTGGGTCTTTAAAAAAAAACTTTCACCAAAAGAAAGAAAATAGGTGCGACGACGAGCGAAGCGAGGAGGAGCATGTCAGGTTGACATGTAAAATAAAATAGGGAGCCGTGCGAAGCGGAGCGGAGCGAGGCGATGATGTCCCTAGTTTTGACAGTAAGTTTCAAGTCAGCGATTTCCAAAAAAACAAACACAATCGAAATTGAACGTCCTTTGCGCGTAAGAAATTTCTACCGTCAGCGCCGCCACACCGGTGTCCATTATGGGAGCCGGCAGCGCCAGCAGCCGATGTTTTTGATTTCGGCTGCCGGCAGTAATGTACAGGGTTGGGCAGATTAAGGGTCCCACATTTGTAACTTGATTTTTTTTCTTTGTATATTAAAACTTTTTTCTTGTAATTAAATATACTGATTGAGTATGTATCTAACGTTCATCAACGTAAAACGTTTACGTCATACCATTTGTTTTTTGTATTTTACAACAACGGAAGCGAAACGCGAACTCGTCGTACAATCGCACAAACGAAATTTCAGACCGTGCGAGATTTTGAGGAAGCTGAAACACTTGACCATAATATCAGGTTCATATCGCGGACCATAAAACGATTCAAAGAAACTGGATCATTGAGAATAAGGCCCAAACCTGGCCAGAAACCATCTGTTCGTGTCGAAAAGATCATCGAATGTATCGTGAGCGAATTAGACGAAATCCGGTTCAGAGTGCTAGCAAGCTCGCCATAGATATGAAAATATCAAGGCGATCGATGAGCCGTATTCTTCGAAACGATCTTGGATTAAAAGCCCACAAGAAGAAAAAAAATCATGGATTGAATGATGCTCAAAAAAAAACTAGGGTAAAAAAATGCAGAGAGCTACTTGATTGGCACGCTGACGATGACATAATATTTTCTGACGAAAATATGTTTTTATTACAAGATAGCCATAATCAGCAGAACGATCGAGAACGTTTCGCAGAATCATTTGCTGAGGAATGCAAGAACCTTGTATGGGGACGATTATTTCTGTTTCCCACAAAGTTCAACTCACTCGGGACTGGCGTCGAGCTAATTTTCCCGATGTAAATAATGGCCTTTATCTTCAACAGGCTTGAATCTACTGGATTTTTCCATATGGGGATACACACTCAGCAATATCGGGATTACACAGGGCCTGAATTTGGATTCATTCAAGAAACGGTTGGTTAAGATATGGGATGACGTATCAGAGGAGGTGGTGCGTGCCGCGTCCAATTAATTTTATAAAAGAATGCGTAAAGTTTTTTAGGCAAAAGGGGAGCGATTTAAACTATGAATTGATATAGTGACCTTTAAATTGTACTTAACCAAATATATAGTTTAATTTTTTATGTAAATTTAAGACTTTTACAGCCCTTTCAAACTAGGACACTTAATCTGCCCAACCCTCTACGGTTCCCAACGGCGTTATTTTTGGGTGCCAGTGACGGCAGCGGAGGCACTCCCTTATTTTTAAAATGAATAGATTCAGATTTCAGTACGTTTTGTATGATGTTATTAGATTTAGATGCGAATCGATTTGAATCGGTTTCAAACCGATTTGCTTATTTTTTCAAACCGATTTGTAATTTTACCGATTTGCCCATCACTACCTACGAGTCTGTCTACGCATCGAATCAATCTTGCGTTGCGATACTTACTCGGTATCGAAACTATTTTTGGTATCGAATCGAATCAGACTGAACGAAACGACAATTTCTGAACGCATCTTAGTTAAAAAATCAGAGTGAAAGCCTTCCTTCTCTCGCCACAAAGAAGACTCTCAAATTCTCTTGCTCGGTCCTGAGTTATATTATAGTAGCATTTGCCCGCGGCTCCACCTGCGTTTATTCAATCAAACTGCCCCGTTTTCGGCCTGGGACTTATTTTATGAACACTTCGTCCGTATAGCCGCAGATATATCATAATTAAAAAGAATATAGGAATATAGCCTATAGGTAAGTTGACCAGGATCACTATGTAGCATGTTAATAAAATAACCGCATTCAAATCCATACAAACAGATAGACAGACAGACACAAAAATTCTAAAAAATGTAGTTTCAGCCTCAGTACAATACAAATAACCCATTTCATTTAAAATTTCGCGAAAAAATTCAATTACATAATACAGACAGACACGACTTTTTTATTAGAAGAAATGTTGTCCAAGGAGACTACGGTGATAATAAAGAAAACCTCATCCAAATCCGTTGAATGATTCTCGAGATAAAACAAAAAATACAGGTCCAAAAAAAAGACATTCAAAACCTCATCCAAATCCGTTGAATGATTCGAGATAAAATGAAAAAAAAACATGCCGCCGCGCCGAGGGGATGTTGGAGGTGTTCCCGAGTGTGATATGTGAACAGTGAAATGCAAGTCACAGTCCACACTCGGTACACCCGCGTTTTACCGACGGTTATTTATTACATCCCAACGTGATGGGTGGAGGGCCCTATCGATGTACTTCGGGCACAATTACACGCTGCAGGTTTCCTCTCGATGTTTTCCTTCGCCGTTCAGCAAGTGGTAAGTATAAGGCACAGAAATACTATGCACATAAATTCCGAAAAACTCATGGTGCATGCACGACCGGGGATCGAACCTGGGTCCCAAGATTGAAAGGCCAGCGTCCTACCGCTTGAGCTACCGCCGCGTTTAACATACTACAGACCACGAGCCACGCGCAATGTAAGGTTCCGTAGTTGCCCGGTACATATAAGTTGGTCTACTAATACATACCGCGCCAAACTTCTGGTCCCATACATTATAGAGACCAAAAGTTTGGCGTGACCTGTACTTCTAAACCTGTAAAGCCTACTTAGCTGTGATAGTTTTCCTTTTAAATTCATTATTTATACTACTTCTGTGAATTTTTTCACATTTCTATAAACAACCGTTTAGCCAGCAGAGGGGGGGACGGTCCACTCTAACTAAACTGTTCACTTTAAAGCTTAATATTTCGCCAACGGATCTCTAAATCGAAAAATGGTTTTCACACACCTACAATGTTATTAAACGGCCTATCAAACGATACCCCACACTATGGTATAGACGAGAAAAAAAAATCATCCCCAGTTTACGTGTACGAGAGGACCAATTAAAAAAAACTTTTTTCGAGATTTTATTTCACCATTTTGTCGGCATGATAAATATTTACATTCATGCCAAATTACAGCTTTCTAATATTAATAGTCTCTGCGCTAAGCCGCGGACGGACGGACATGGCGAAACTATAAGGGTTCCTTGCCGGACTACGGAACCCTAAAAACTGTGGTTTTTGCTTCAGTACAATTACCCTACCTATGTACCCAACACATTTCATTAAAAAATTCAAAAATATATTCGATGTACAGACACGACTTTTTACTAGGTAAGTACTTACTTTATTATCTTTTAATTTTGGTATTCATGAAAATTATTTTATATGTGACCGCCTCTGTAACTGAGTGGTAGAGCGCTCGCCTGCTCATCCAGAGGTCGTGGGATCAATCCCCATGGTCCACATTAATTTGTGCTTCGAAAAGTGTCTTAAAATATAGACACGGATAGTTTTAAGAAGAAAACATTTATTTTCATACGAATTTCCTGGACAGTTTTTCAGATTTCCTGGACACTTTTAAATATAGCTCGCCAGGATGAAGTATTTTCTGATAGGTCTTCCTGGACACTTTGGCCCCTTTTCCACTTGCCGGCAATCCACCGGCACCGGTACCGGCAACGGCGACGGTGCGGCGACACGGCACGGCTAAGGTGGTAAAAATGTAAATTCATACGGATTGCCGGTAAGTGGAAAAGGGGCCATTTAAATAGATCGCCAAGATGAAGTATTTTCTAATAGGTCTTTTCAGTATGTATTGGTAATATAACAATGTATTTTTGAGAAAAGTTAATTGTTGTCGAGTAATTTAATTACTTAATTATCATTATTGGCTTGTTGTTGGTTTGGATGTGGTTTTTATTGTTACCGTAGCGCCACAAAGATAGAAAATATGGACAGAAGGTTGGCTACAAACAAAAACAAGAGTTCTTATTTAGTATAATAACTTCGCAATTAAGTAAGATATTTTAATTATAACTTCTGCAACCACTCATAAGAATATTTTAATATTATATCAGTCAGTTCCATAAAAAAAACTAAAAAGTATCTATATAAGTAAGTATGAGTAGTAATAAAAAATGAACTAGTTTCCAATATGGTTCTTTGGACTAAATATATTGTAAGTATAATGAAATGAATACCCTTAATTTACTTCAATATATTTATTTAATTAGCCTTTGGTTTTCGCCATTGAAGTACAAAAATAAATAATAAAAAATATTAAAAACTCGACTGCCAGAATATTGATTTAATTCGGATTCCAGTTCAGTCGAGGGACATACAAAACAACACGCATCCAATGTAATAGTCTCTCGACTGCACTGAATCGGAATTAAATCTCTATTCCCACTTTGTGCATATTTAAAACCTATTCCGATTACGATGCTATTCTAACGATACCACACACTTCGAAATCGGTTCAGGCATTAAGGCGCTACCTCACTAAAATCAGCACTTTTTGAAGTTATTTACCTGATTTTCAGAAGAAGCTACTAATTTGATAAATTAGTATATAAATATGGGTACCTTTTTCTAGTTTTCTTGAATACAGAAACGCGATTGCAGAACTTTCGCTCGACAGAAATAATTATTGAAATGAGGTCTTCTTCTACACTTTTTTTCATAGTATGCGAAATAGGAATGACATATAGACCTGGACGATATTTTATTACATATATTTTAACAATATCTAAATTTTGTGACTGTGAAATTTTGATAACTATTTTAGTTAATTTTATATTAATTTAAAACCGACATTTTGCATTTTTTTCCGAAATCCGTCCCTCTCGCACTGCGGTTCGTTCCGCATGGAGTAACAGTGACAGTTGAAAAATTCACATATCACCTTAAATAAGTTATGGTGGAATTAAGAAAAATACCCACATGAACCCTGAAAACAATACACTCCTTTTTTGGGGTTAGTCGTGAAAAAGTCGAAAGGTGTTTCGCCAACCAAAATCTGAAGCACCCATAGTAAACCTATTCGCGAGTCAAAATAACTGATTTCAGTTATCGTTTAAGAAATACATATTTTGCAAAAGAACTTAGGTATTTTATTACTTATGCTAAATTACAATATAAGACTATGTAGTTTGAAGTGAAGACTATTTATACTGCTTCACCCAGGGGTACCTGCAGTGGCGTGCATAGGACTTCTAGAAATGCAATGAGAAAGTCAAGTTTGACAATAAAAAAATATGAAAAAATTAAAATGTCACTTTGAAAAATCATTATTTGTGTGACGCCAGGGTAGGCACTGCCTACACTAGAGTACATGAGTTCATACAAAAAAGATTTTTTTAAATTATTTTTTTATAACTTATACTTGCGATTGTCGGCACTTGGTGAAACATGGAAAGCATCTTGATGAAAACACTTGTACACTGTTTACACAAAATTTACTGTAACCCAACCGGGGTTAAAAGTATCTATAGTTATAGTTATACCCGGTTGGGGTTAAAAGTATCTATAGTTATAGTAAATTTTGTGTAAACAGTGTACAAGTGTTTTTAAAGTTTCTAAATTAATTGAAATGAATTAAATTTCGAAACCGGTTGGGTTAAAAGTACCTATAGTTACAGTAAATTTTGTGTAAACAGTGTACAAGTGTTTTCATCAAGATGATTATTTTTTTATTTTTTTCATGTTGTTTTTGTCGTCAAACCTGACCTTCTCATTGCTTCTCCAGCAAAAAGTTCTATGCACGCCACTGGGTACCTGTGTACGTGGCCGTTCTTCTAGAATCGTCTTTTCTGCTAGGTAGGTCCACGGAGTAATGATATATTGTTCTCTATTCATTGGAACAATGCTACTTGATGTCCGAATAGGGAATAGGTACCTATCTTTATTATTGATTGTTTCCATATTCAGATCATTATTTTTATGGTTTGTTTGTTGTAAAACGTGAGTTGACTTTCCCCTCCTAAATTTGAAGTCCATGGTTTAGTTTTAGAACTGAAAAATTTAAACAGAACATACAAAAGCGTGATGAAAATAATTAGTGTCATCATTATTCTATAGGCATATTGTATCCAATTATTTCTTTATTGAGATTTCAATTATTTAATTTGGTTTAGTTGCTTCAATTTTGAAATTATTTTACTAACATCATATTATTATGTTAAATCTATTTCTACAGATTCATCCATATTTTCTATCGATATTTTTGCCACAATAATTTTATCGTTAGTTTCTTGAGTCCGAAATCTTTTTCTTTTACTAACATCATATTATTATGTTAAATCTATTTCTAAAGATTCATCCATATTTTCTATCGATATTTTTGCCACAATAATTTTATCGTTAGTTTCTTGAGTCCGAAATCTTTTTCTTCCAGCTATAGTAACTTTACAATTTTCTCCTTTTGATAAATAGGCTCCTTAATCCATGCTGTTTCTTCATGGGGTCCACATACTTTTTTTATTTCTGTTACCTAATTTATTTTTATAAATATACACTCCTTTTTGTAAATTTCAGGTATTTCGTCAGTTAGACATTTGATTGATACGGTTTCTCATTGATTAGTTTTCTTTTTTAATAAAATATTAGTTTCATTATGTTTCTTGGTTGTAATATACTTGCCTTACAAATTATACTTGCTGTACATTGCGTCATTCATCGTCATCAAAACAGTCAATAAAATCCGTAACAGCTCCTTTAATGATACATTATTTAATCAGCTTTGTGTTGAATGATGAAGATTTCAACCGATTGCTGTTTCACACATAAGTGCGCTGGCTATCAAGAGGCAATATAAATCGATTTTACGATCTGTTTGACTCTATGATAGAGTTCTTGGAAAATAAACACACAGACTCTGTTATTGTTTTATTCAACCTTTGCGATAAACGTATTAAAATCTACAGTTTTTTCAAAGGAAAACGCATAGAAAAGAAATATTGATTCTTACAAAGAAATTTTTCTCCATCAAACAAGTTGCAGTGAAGTATCAGTGTCGTTAGAGGGCAACAAGGGTTTCGTAAATTGTATGGATTTCGACAATGACCAATTTAGTCATTTGAATCAAACTATGGTGTCTGGTGGTGAAGGTTTGGAATCTAATAGTGCAGGTGAAAACAAGGGAGAAAATATATTCATTAAAAATATTGTATTTAAAAAAGACATGAAAATGGGGCATACATATTCTACACTGCCGTCCTTACACGTTCCCCGCCGTATGTGCGTTCTCGGCTATTCGGAGAAAATGGCGCCTAAAGTTTCCAAGGATCTTTTGGCTGTCAAAAATAATGTAAAGCTTTTGTGTTTTTTTAAGTACATCTCAAAGATAACCTTATTTACAATATATATATTTTAAATAATGTGAAAATATAATACTCTTTGTGTGAGAAAATATTGAAAACGCTCTTTTGCTAAGGAAAATTTCAGAATCATGATATTAGATACTTATGATGTCCGCCGTAAACACCTTTCTTTACGGCGCTTATACTAAGGAAATTCATCGATCCTTACAAATACATAGGTAACACTAAAAGTTTCCGGAACTGGCCACTTACATAAACAATATTTAAAAATTTATTGCAACATTTGAAAATAGAACTCTTTGGCTGTAGAATGCAGTTTGTTTCATCTGACTGTCTTTTGTTTTTACCTTGTGGCGCCATTTAAAAAATTGTGTGTCTGCATCAACATGGATTTAACTCGGGAAAATTTTCGTAGTATGATTTTCTACGATTTTAAGTGTAATTTGACAGCTCAACAGAGCATCGCTCGGCTTGAAACAGCTTTTGGCAATGAAGCACCATGCAAGACGACTGTTTATAGCTGGTTTGCAGAATTCAAGCGTGGTCGTATCAATCTCAGTGACGAATCTCGCGATGGTCGGCCGTCCACCGCTGTGACCAACAAAAACATCGATGCTGTGCACCGTATGATTGAAACAGACAGGCATGTGACCTACCATGAAATTTGCGCATCTTTAGAAATAGGCATGAGTCAAATACAATCAATCCTACACAAACATTTGGGTGTGAGAAAGCTGTGCTCGCGGTGGATCCCACACAACTTGACCGAGGCTCAAAAAACGGACCGCGTCACTTGGTGCAGTGCCATGCTTACCAGATTCAACGAAGGTGCGTCAAATTTGGTGTGGGACATAGTAACAGGTGACGAAACATGGATTTATTGCTACGATCCCAAAACAAAGCAGCAATCGAGCGTATGGGTCTTTCAAGATGAGCCGAAACCAACCAAAGTGGCGCGCGTGAAAATTGCATCTAAGCGGATGATTGCTTCTTTTTTTAATAAAACTGGACACGTGGCTACTGTTGCTTTAGAGAATCGTCGTACCGTGAATAGTGACTGGTACACGACCATTTGTTTGCCGGAAGTTATTGACGAACTCCGTAAAAATAACCGTAAACGCCGTATCATCCTGCACCACGACAATGCTAGTTCTCACACGGCCAGACAGACAAACGACTTTTTGAAGACGAAAAATGTAGAACTCATGAGTCATCCTGCATACAGTCCCGACCTGGCACCTTGTGACTTTTTTCTGTTCCCAAAAATTAAGAACCAATTACGCGGTAACGATTTTCATCACCAGAAGAGGCTGTCGAGGAGTATGAAAAACACGTTTCAGAGGTCACCACAGGGGAGTGGCACAAAAGTTTTCAAAACTGGTTTGATCGAATGAAAAAGTGCATAGACGCCAAGGGAGATTATTTTGAAAAACAATAAATTAATTTTGTACCTTTAATAGTATTTTTTCATATTCATTCCGGAAACTTATAGTGCGTCCCACGTACCGCCGTAGCTGCAGTACATACGGTTTTATTCCTAGAATACATATTGAATGTCCAGCGGTATCCTGGTCCTGGCTATATTCTTAATCTCTATTCTATCAAGTCTGTCCAAAATCCTTGAAAAAATTATAAATAAACAATTTATAAACTACCTAGAACACTACAATCTGCTATCAGAACATCAATTTGGTTTTCGTTCAAAGAAGTCAACTGCCGATGCAGTAACATGCCTTACAGACTTAATTATAAAAGGAGTTGATGGAGGAGACAGGTGCCTGGCTATATTTCTAGATCTTCAAAAGGCTTTTGATACGATTTCAATATCAGTTTCATAAAAAGCTGGAATCTATTGGTGTGCGAGGCCTTCAGCTTCGACTTTTTCAAGATTATTTACGTAATAGGGAACAAAGTGTTCGTGTTGGAGATGTGATAAGTGATCCACCGCCTGTAAACTATGGTGTCTCTCAGGGGAGCGTCCTTGGACCTTCTCTATTCTTGGTTTACATAAATGGTCTCTGTAATTTAAATATTCCTAATATTAACATCATCTCCTTCGCGGATGACAATGCTCTTGTATTCCAGGGAGAAAATTGGTACTCAACCTTTAAGCATGCCCAAAAGGGCTTAAATCTGGTAAAGTGTTGGTTAGATCACAATTTATCAAGTCTAAACTGTAGTAAAACTAAATACATGTCTTATTCAATTGTTCCCCAAACACAGCCTCGATTAAATACCTTCTCTATTACTGCCCACTCTGTACAGTGTCTTTTGTCACCTCTCCCTGATTGTGATAGTGAAAAATTAGACCATGTTAACTCAATAAAATATTAAGGCCTCATATTGGACAAACACCTCTCTTTCCAGGAACAAATTAGGGCGGTTACTGCCCGTGTCCGCAAACTGATATACATTTTCAAAACATACAGCATGTAGCTGAACCTAAAATAATTAAAATGATTTATTCTACTTTGTGTGAATCTATACTCACTTATTGTTTAAATGTTTGGGGAGGATCTGCCAAAACTCATATTATTAACATCGAAAGAGCCCAACGAGCCATCCTTAAAGTAAGTCACTTCATGCCAACTAGAACACCCACCTTAAGCTTATATCAAGCCACTATAAGGCAGCTTTTTATCTTACTTACTATCACTCGACAACACAATAATATTAACTTATTAACCTCAAATAGAACCAAAAGACGAGTTGATGTTGTTTTCAGAAATGTAAAATTCCGATCTTGCTTTACAAATCGATTTCAATGCTTCCTGACAGTTTTTATGTATACTAAATTAAAAACTCCTTAAATATTCACCCTCAAAATCTATTTGATTGTAAATTACGAGTCAGAAACTACCTACAAAGTCTGTCATACGATCAAACAGAAGCTCTTCTTGTGGTTATTCTGGTTTTACAAACCTGGGGCTTCGGAGCCTTTTCTATATACCGTATAATATGTAGAAGGATGACATGATATCAGAGTCGCAGCTAACCTAAACAACATATCTTTACAAAGTTGCCTCTTCACATAGTAGAATGGTTAGTTGTTTAAACTTCTGCGAAAGCCGTTGGAAGTAAAAACATTCTATGCTCGCATCCAAGTAGATCATACATTGTTCCGGTCTACGTGGATGATGCAATGTTTATGGAAGTTGATGGTGCATTATTAGGTTATTATTTATTTTTTGTCTTTTTTGTTGGTACTCAATGACGACTTTGCATGATATAACCAAATTCATACCGGAGACTCGGTAAGTGGTCAGTTCCTAGGTTCAATTACCCTTTCTGTGAAAAACGTAAAATAAAATGTTGGCTTCGTAATAGGTGCTAAATGACTGGAGGTTGTTCTTAAATAAGTGAAGGGATACACATAGTAAAATTTTTCGTACTTTCGTCTCCAATATGAATTTGGCCATACACTGCAAGGCAACATATATATCCCTAAAACAATAACAACGCACAATATGGTAACGAGACAATGGATACTATAATAACAATAGGTCATCAACCCTAACTTGATACCCGGCGAGCACAGAACAATATGCCATTACACCATGGGCCTTGATATCTGAGAGCAATTCTTCAAAGGGCTTCTGGAAAGAAGGTAAACAAAACAAGAAAATACTAAAACAGATTAAAAGAGGCAACATAATCCTGGAACGACATCCATTTTTTATTCAGCTCGACTGAGTGTAAATGCAAAGTCAAGAATCCCTTTAGGGTATGAAAGTGTACACGATTCTGATGTCATTACGAGAAAAAAAATATACCTTGAATTTTCACCAAAAATTTCATCATTTTTCTAAGCTCACCGGCCTCCCCACACACCTAATTGCACCCCGCAACCCGCACCCCCCATCCGAGTGGCCAGCGACCAGTGAGGGTGTCCACGCGATTAGTGTATTTTGAGTAAAGAAAATCGTCTTATTATGAAGTACTGGCACTTTATTTAGATATCCCAGTATTTAAAATAATATCTTTACCGATCATACTAACACTCCCTTAAAGGATTCTTGCCTTTGCTTTTACACCCGGTATATATATGTAGACGACTTTGCAAAGATCCTGAATAAAACCTAGGACGATTGCGTAATTATTTCTGGGTTCATGGGCTGCGCGGCGGCGCGGCGGCAAGAAGGGCTGCTCTATACCTACGCCAGGACCAGTGTTGCCAACTTAGCGCTTTCGGTGCTAGATTCAGCACTTTTTACATATGTCTAGCACTGAAATATAACATACAGCACCTAGTACTAAATAGCAGTCCAGTCATGCTAAGAAATAAAATAAACTTGGACTCTTCAAAATTAAATTATTGATATCTGATCAGGATCCAAAAATGTTCCCCAAGCTATAAAAAAACCGGCCAAGTGCGTGTCGGGCCACGCGCAATATAGGGTTCCGTAGTTGCCCGGTACATATAAGTTGGTCTACTAATACAAACCGCGCCAAACTTCTGGTCCCATATATTCTAGGGGACTAAAAGTTTGGCGCGTCCTGTACTCGTAAACCTGTAAAGTCTACTGAGCTGTGATAGTTTTCCTTTTAAATTCATTATATACTACTTCTCTCAATTTTTATCACATTTCTATAAACAACCGTTTAACCGACAGTTCCACACTAACTAAAATTTTTACTTTAAAGCTTAATATTTCGCCAACGTATCCCTAAATCGAAAAATGTTTCTCACACACCCACAATGTTTTTGAACGGTCTATCCAACGATACCCCACACTA
The DNA here is from genome assembly GCA_910592155.1 of Ypsolopha scabrella. NCBI lineage: Eukaryota > Metazoa > Arthropoda > Insecta > Lepidoptera > Ypsolophidae > Ypsolopha > Ypsolopha scabrella. Next base: position 16,328,484 of record OU342975.1, on the reverse strand, counting down.
TGGGATAGACGAGAAAAAAAAACATCCCCAGTTTACGAGCATGAAGGGACCGTTAAAAATTTTTTTTTAAATATTTTATTTTACCATTTTGTCGGCGTGAGTTATATTTATATCCATGCCAAATTACAGCTTTCTAGTACTAATAGTCTCTGCGCTAAGCCGCGGACAGACGGACATGGCGAACCCTAAAAATGGGAATAAAGATATGCGCACATTTAAATTAACAAATTCGGCTGATAGTGCGACTGAGTACAATGAGCAATAAATACAGCAGCAGGGACAGATGACTGGATATAAGTCTTATATGGGATATCGCTAAAGTTTTGAAATATTAGCAATAAATACGTACATTTGCTAGTAAAATTATAAATAATTGTATTTGATTTAGTGTTTAATTTCATAATAACTAACTAGCCCGCGTTGATTGGTTCTGTCAAATCTGTTAATAGTTTTTGGATTAAGAATTTTTATAGAACGTATTTGACATTGACTTTTGGTTCAAATGCAAATAGGTGTATATGTCCCTAGGGAACTAGCCATTCCCAGAAAACAAACTATTCTAAGTCTAAACATTACAACAATGAAACATTTTTCAAAATAGTTTCAATAGTTATTATTGAATTTGCCTCTGGGGTACTGCCTATCCCCAGGGAACAAACTATAACCTATGTCTAAGAGAAGAGGACTAACCATTGAAATAGTAAAAAAAACAGTTCGGTCATTCCAAAAATAACTCGCGCTAATTTAATTATAACTATATCCTTAGGGAACTACCCGTACCCAGGGAACAAACTATGCCTTGGTCCAAGTGAAGACGTAACCGTAAAAACAGTAAAAGTATTTTTAAAGGAGGGTGCGGTCCGCACCGGGTGGCACTTTGCCGGGGGCGGGGCGCTGCGGAGGTGGCAGTTAGAGAAAAAAAAATTAAAATATAAAAAAAAGTTAATTTCTTTCAGTGTTTTTTTCGTCATTTTTTTTGTTGTTACCAAATACCCAGGAACCTATGCAGGTTCTATGCATGGGTGATGCAAGTGCAAGGATTCTCAATAACTATTATTTAGGTAATTTATTTCGTTTCAATGTTATTTTAAATAAATATGTCTCCTTACGCATTCTTTGTACCTCACCGTGATACGGTAATGACAGACCGGACGGTCTGGTCGTCGTTTCACAACGCATCGATGACTTTGAGTAAAAAGCAAGATATAAAAACAAGCTTGCGGATTGTTGCCCCAATTTGTCGATTTCGCGGCTTCTCGTATGAAACTACGTACATATTGATATTCTGCGTATCTAGTTTGCAGTATAAATCCTTTTATGAATACTTAGGCAGTTCATAATGCTCAGAATATTTTTGACAACTGCTATAAGTAATGCTAGTTGTGAAAGGAGCTTTTGGAAACTGAAATTGATAAAGAATTACTTGCGATCTACAATGAGTACGCTAAGATTAACTACTCTAGCTATATTGTCGATTGAACAAGACCTGACTGATGCAATCGATATTGAAAGTGTGATCAAAAACTTTGCTGAAAGGAAGACTAGAAAAGTTAAATTTTAATCATTCAGTTGAGGAGTTGAGGTTGTAATGATACTCGTGCGCAAAAGAGCGTTCGTGAAGTAGGCGATTTCTCCATTATTGTATTACGTTTTCTCTGTAATTTTTCTAAGTGATATTCTACCTTCTACTCTATGTTAATAAATGTTAATTTCACTTTTCAATAAAAGTACTCTTTTTACCATGCCCCAAATTTATTATAATGGATTGCAAAAATAAGAGGTCGGTAAATTTGGAATCCGCACCGGGTGCTAGTGACCTATGCTACGCCACTGACTCACACTGATATTCTATAACCTCTTTTTCAGTCCCATCATAGACTCCATTTACAACATATGTTGCCCCTTTTAACAATTTAGGATCAGTTGTTTGCAAAAGGTCCTTATGACCTTGTCTAAATTCTGACCATAACTGATCTAAAGAGTCTAATCTGTTTACGATGTAATCTTTAGTGATGCGTTCCTTAGGGGACTTCTTAAAATTAAGTCTCGCTTTAAAAATACGCCTTGGAAGCTAAGTAAGGATTCCATCGCTGCCATCTTGTAAACCAAAGCAATTACAAAACGAAAATCTTAAACAGTTTGTATAAATCTCTAAAAAATTACAAGTGTTTTACAAAACAATAGATTCTGGGCAAAATCGGGCATGGATTCCCCGTACCTCCGTTTTTTCGCTTACGATTCTAAGTCCTAAATCGAATGTTAGTAAAATTTATTAAATCTACTAAGTTCTGAACTTCTTTACTATACGGTTGAAAATGATGAAACTTTTTGTTCAATACTCTCAAATTAAAATTTTGATCTTCCTTCTAATAAGGTTGATTTTCTCCAAGAAAATAATTTTCATTGTATTCACGGTTGCACTTCACTTTCACTCACACATGCACCAAGAACCTTAGTGTGTGACGGTCATGACGTACTAGCCGTTCCTCCCTGTTGTCCTCCTACAAGCCGCTCACGCTGGTTCCACAGCATGCCAACCAGCTGCCAACAGCTGATGCACAGCTTCCCCCAGCTTGACCCAGCTCGGCGTGTTGATGCACTTGCAGCCAGCGACTCAGGTCTTTGCAGCGATCCGCCGCGAATACTGGTTCAGTAGTACGTACCACCTTACTACTGTGTCCCAAAAATAAGCTCTACTCCGGCTCGATGGACCATGAATAATAATGAGCTTGGGTATGAAAACAAAAAGTTTTCGTGTATGAGATTGGCAGAAACAAACACATTTTGACAGTTAAACATGGTCGTAATCGAGTCGAAGACGAAGACAATTCGGTTAGGGGAGTCGTAAAACAAAATTGTCGTGACTTTCCAACCGTCTTTGATTTGAGCGAGAAATAGGTGCAAAGAAGTGCACTATTTGTGGTTCTTACAGTGTTTACATTAAGTTCATGTCTTTATTTGAAATTTTAGCAATATTTCACTACTTTGTTTTGTCTCCAAATGTTATGGTTGTCATAAAATATGAAATGAAATCAACCACCACGTAAAACTTTTTCTAAGTACAGGAAGAAAACACAAAGAAGGTTAATTTGTGCTGTTTCAGGATTTTGGTATTAAAATGTGGGATGGGCCAAGGATGACAAACATTCTGCAGCTTTTAAAAGCAGCAGACAGAGCAACATCTTCTGTAAGAACCAGAAGATCCTTGAAGAAAAGAGCAGCCCTTAGAGTACAATTAATTTGGAGCATTCCCGCAACAATATATGAAGCCACATACCAGTTCCCGAAAACCATGTTCTATGATAATGTGTGACCATCTCTTAGAACACACACCACTACGCCGGACAAGGAAAATATCCCTGGAAGTGATGGTTAGTAATTTACAAAAAAAAGGAAGCTTCACAAAAATTTTAAATTAATTAGCAATAAGTAGGTAGGTACCTATGTAGTTGTAAGCGTAGGCATATTTTTTTGTATTTACTATTTCTTTATTTACTTGCAGGTTCTCACTAGTATGTCATTGTACGTGCTGGGACCTTACCAAAGAGGGGTTGCATTTTCTCATGGCATGGAACAAAGAAGTGTTAGCAGAATCTAAATTTGAGATTACTTTCGGTGACATATTAAAAAAGTTCTCCAAAATAAAGATGAAGCATTCCATAACAACTGTATCAAGAGAAAAATGAAGTTTTCTGGATGATATGACACATAAAGTCGTTTGCAATAGAATCCAACAATCATGTAAACAAATATGCCCATAGTGATGTCATAGTGTTCTAATTTAATTTTAATTAAATTTATTTTTCTAATTATTTTAATTTTAAGTCATAGACTATGGCCCATAGTAGGATAGGTACTAAAATAAAACTGACTAAATAGATTAAATATATAAGCCATAGACTATAAAATAAAACTGATTATATATAAAAAAAGTGTTTATTAAAACAAATTTAAATCTTCGTCTTCGTCATCATCACTATCAGAAGTGTCGCCGGTGACCGTAATTATAAATGGAACCACTGTGTCATCGCTTGCCGTGTCTAAAATGCCGTCGAGCTTTTTCATTTCTTCCTCTTCCTTTAGGACGTGACTTACGCATTTCGACCATTGTTCGGCTCCGATTCTCGCCAACCCTTCGTTCAATAAAGTTTTTATTTCCGCCATTTTAAAAGATTTGTTATTTCTCCCAACATACGACTTAACCTGTGCCCAAATGGGCTCAGCTGTACAATATAAACCGTCGATTTAAAGGTTCACGTTTTTTTAGCATGTAGATCTTTGTTTATGAAGGCTATACGCGAATTTTCGCGTCACGAAACTCGATAGTTTTCCAGATATGATTTTTTGAATTTTCTTACATTTCCATTATTTTGACACTTATTTTTGACATTTCAGCAGGTTTAGTAGTCTATGGCGGAAGTACGTTCCTTTTAACGGAGTGTGAAAGCTTGCTCTATACTAGTTTACGTATAAAATCGGTAACAAAATATGTTGACAGTTTCCACTGACGTAAAACGGAACGCAATTACGCGTCGGCGGATGTCCGACATTTTGTTTTTAGTCATTAGTCATCGTTCAATTCAAAGGGAATTTCACAGATTGGCTGGTGGAATTCTCATGGAGGAGGAAAATGAAAATTAATTTTAGTGACCCTTTTGAGGAACTGTTAAAAGCGGTAGAATATGTGTACAAAGTCGAGTAATAAATACCTTCATAAATAATGACCTTTGTTTTTTTTTGTTTTGTTTGATTTCAGTTTGACCCTTTTCTAATCTATGGAAAGAAACGCAAAGTTAGCTGTCTAAATACGTTGCATCTACATTTATTTAACATAAAATCAATATTTTTCAAAATTTTTGTAGCTAATTGAGAGAGCGACTTCTGTACTGGTAGGTTCAAAAACGGTTCAAACACTTCAAAAACCGACTCAGAGCACCCCGACTTTATACAGTCTTTTGGCTACTACCCCTAGAGTGTATATAAAAAGCCGGAGGTGCGGAGGGAGGGCAGCCCCCGCCCGCTGTAATAAAGTGCAGGCAACCGTGCGAGCCGTAGCGGCTGAGGCTGGTCGCCGAAGGCGACCAGCAAGCCGAAGCTGCGGAGGTTAGCATGGGTGCCTGCACTTTGTTACGCAAGGGCGAAGGGGTTGCCCTTGCCGCAGCACCGGAGCAGCTGCTGAAGTAACTTTGACCAAAATTTGACCAAGTCCTTGAACATAACCTCAAAACTTCATTTTAATTTTTTGCAGGAATTATGTAATTTCGTGACACCAGATTAGGGGGGGGGGGGGGGTTAAGCCCCCCCCCCAGCCCCCCCCGCCCCTCACACCTTAAATCGACGGTTTATATTGTACAGTCCTTCCCCCAAATGAGCTCATGTAGGAGAGGTTTTCTCCAAGTGATTATAAATATTCACCAAAATTTTTTTCTCCCTTTGCGATAACTGTTTTTTAACAGCCAATTTTGGTTTTTTGACCGGCGGCGGCGGAGCAGTCCCCGACGAACCTGGCTGCGGCTCGCTCATTATAACCTTAAAAACAAATATAATTTTACACACATACATTTCAGTAATTGTGATCTATTCAAATAATTAGTTACGAGGGCAATACAATATTAAAGTGCGTCTAATAGATTTCCGTTGTAGGTAATAGATCTAAATCATTCTTACCTCCTGATTACTCCTTGAGAAAAAATACCAATCGTATGCTATATCAAAGTCCGTGATGCCGTGCAAAGGTCGTCGTTCCAAGAAAAATATGTCCAGCCAAATCGTAAAGCAAAACAAAAGTCCAAAATGAGAATGCAAAGTCGTAGAAATCGGAAACAGAAAACGGAAACAGAAAACACTAATGCACAGCAAACCCACAGAACAGTGAATGACTGTGAATGACAATTCTAACAAAATGGCCACCTGTCAATTTTTAAAAACTAACCATTATTTTTATGGCTTAGGATACAATCCGTTTTGGTTAATTATATTAAGCTCTTGAAAAAAAATTTTTATTGTATTCAAATAATATTAAATTAAAATAATTTATTAAATTAAAAATAAAAGATAACTTCAGATTACGAACAACACTAACTTTTCAATGACTTATAGAGTTCGATGAGTAAAAAACTAAGATGACAGCTTGTCAAATACTTCGAAATTTTTACGTTGCAAATGTTTTAACAAATTTAACTTATAAATACAAGTTAAATCGTGTTGAAGATAATGTGAAAACAATGGTGCGTTCGTTGAAATCAGACTATGTTCATAATTGATCGTCAAATGTATGTGATTACGGAGTAATCGTGACAATTTGGTTTGTTTACATGATTGTTGGATTCTATTGCAAACGACTTTATATAGCACAAGGTATGGGTCGCCTGCATTTTGTAGAAGGTAGTGTTAATGCAGTAGAATACCAAAACATTCTTGAAATAAGTTACTGCCGTCCATTCCAAAGTGGAAACATCAGAATGCCTACACTTTTCAACAATGATGAAAATCTCAACAATCTCAACGACGCCATATTCATGAATCTGTCGAAAATGGTGATCCAGCCAAAGTATGGAAATTTCTTAAGTCATTGGGTGTTGGCAAATCTCGTAGAGACTCAATTCCAACAGATTTAAATTTAAACTCACTCAACCAACATTTTTCTCGCTCTACCACTTTGGACAGTGTTACGAAAACAAATACGCTAAACTATCTTTCTTCAATTTCATCACCCGACTACCCTCCATTTATATTTAGCCAACTCACCGATTGTGATGTTAAGAAACACATCATTGCCATTACATCCAACGCAGTAGGAAGTGACTGTATTAGTCGCAAAATGATCACCCCCATCCTTGATATTCTTTTACCCACTATCACCTGTATCCTCAATTATTCCATTTCCTCAGAATCCTTTCCGACTTTGTGGAAAGATGCCCAAGTCACCCCCTTGCCTAAAAAAGCGAATCCCACTTCTTTTTCTGAATACCGTCCAATATCAATCCTTCCGTTCCTCTCCAAGGTCCTCGAGCGGGCGGTCCACCATCAGTTAAGCATTTTTCTCAACAAAAACAACCTCCTTAACGTTCATCAGTCAGGTTTTCGCCCTGGCCATAGTACCGTTACGGCTTTGGTGGAAATTACTGACGATATACGAAAAGGGATGGATTGTGGGAAACTAACAGTTCTAACCCTACTTGATTTCTCAAACGCATTCAACACAGCTGACTTTGACATCCTACTAGGACTGCTTGTTTCTCTTAACATATCTCCTACGGTGATTGGCTGGTTTCGTAGTTATCTACTAGGACGTCGGCAACGCATCCGCATTGATGATATTTTTTCTGACTGGTGCGACACTACTGCCGGCGTTCCTCAAGGTGGCGTCTTATCTCCTCTACTTTTCGCTATCTTTATTAATAATATTTCTCAGTTTATATCTTCTTCCTACCACCTTTACGCAGATGATCTCCAAATCTACACGCAAGCCAAATTGGAAGATCTTTCACAAGCCATAATCACAACCAATGCCAATCTATCTAGAATATCTATGTGGAGTAGCAAATATGGCTTAAAAATTAATCCCAACAAGACCCAAGTTATCATTATGGGTAGTTCTTGGTTCACAGCCAGGATTGACTGGCAACTGCTACCTGATATTATATTTGAAGGGACACTAATTCCATAAAGTAGCAAAGTGAAAAACCTAGGTCTCCTGTTAGATAGTTGCTTGTCTTGGGATCCACAAATAAATGAAGTTTGCAGGAAATTGTTTGCGGCAGCAGGATCTTTGAGAAGGCTTCGGAATTTCCTTCCGACTGCTACTAAAATTGCGCTTGCACATTCTCTATTACTACCCGTTCTCGATTATGCCGATGTCTGCTACCTTGACGTTACTGAGGTTCAGCTTGATAAACTCGAACGTCTTCACAATTTCTGTATTAGGTTTATTTTTGGTCTTCGTAAATTCGATCACATATCTAAATTCCGCTCTCGATTAAATTGGCTTCCCATTCGTTGTCGCCGTAATGCTCATATCCTGTCTCTCTTGTATTCTGTGTTGAATAATCCTTCAACTCCCTCTTACCTTAAAACTCGGTTTCGATATCTTCATGGTACTCATGACCGCATTTTACGGTCCTCTGAGAATCTGCTTCTTACCACGCCGATGCATTCATCGTCTTTCTTTAATAATTCGTTCTCAGTCCAAGCTGTTCGATTGTGGAATGATCTTCCTTTACTTATTAGAAGAGCCTCTTCCCTGCCTGTCTTCAAGAGACTAGTCAAACATCATTACCTTTCACTCTGATTACATAAATATTATTTCTCTCTAAGTATATATATTATTATTAGCATGTAAATTACCATTCATAACAATATATATTTACCAATATGTATGTATATATCTATTAATATACATTTATATATCTTTCAATATATTAATATATATATTACCTATACACAAATTTAGTACACCACCATATGAGTTATCCTCTTGACCAGTTTCTTCCACCCAAAGGTTGTCTGGAAGAGATCGCTTTAAGCGATAAGGCCGCCTGTTTGTATTTACCCAATATGTTACATTAAGTGTTACATTATTTTTTGTTTCCTTTTTTTTGGTGTACAAATAAAGCTGTATTGTTGTTGTTGTTGTTGTTGATGGTGCTTTCTGTCATACTGCAAAGACAATTGGATCCCCACAATGAAGTGGCAGTCCAGATTAATCTCCTATTTAGACCCAGTGGTGGAAAATGAAGAAAAATCTATGCGTGTTTCCAGCAAGGTCAAAAAATTATTTACAAGAGTAAATTAGGGCTGTTTGGGACCCAACAACTCCAGAAGAATGTGAAGAGTTAGTATCGACGATGCCACGAAGGATACTGTCTGTCCCAAAGGTCGTCATTGATGCTAAAGGAAACGCCACCAAGTGGTAGACGAACTGTTTTGCGTGATCAACGGATAGAAGAAGTTTTACGTGTTGAAGTTGCTGAAAGAATCTACAATTTTTCACTAAAAATGTAAAAATTTCCTTCATTTATTGGTTAAAACTACTGTTCATTTGGTGGGGCTCGTATTACATACTCATATCTGTTCTACTTTTTAACAAATAAAAAGCTTTTCCCTTCGGTGTTTTCTTTTCATTCGACCGACGTCTTTCACGGGCTGCGTTACTAAACATCGAAAATGTGTCCAATGTGTATGCATCAAATTTTTTCCATCAAATAAGAAAGAGAGAATCGACTCCGAGATCTCTTCTCTTGTTTTCGGAACATAATCCAAAACGTTTCCATAGAGAACTTTGCTTTTTTTAAAATAACACAAGCCATATCAAGCCCGTTCGAATAGTGAATCGACCTGACGATCAATCGACGGACGTTTTACACTCTCGCAACATTTCGAACGACTCGATTCAAAACGTTTAGTCGAAGACGAACACGATTCCAATGGTTCCGATCGCGTCTCTTTCTAGGGCCACTGGTCAGACCTCGGCGCGTACGCACCGCAGGCAGCAGCTGGTCCTTTTAAAGTCGTCGAGTGAAACAGTGAGTGGCTGTTGGTCAGGTTCGGCACCCGTGCGTCCGGCTCCAACGCCCCCGTTCTTCACGAAACGACGCACGCGGTGTATTGAGTCAATCTCTTTTTCATCGAGGTTCATTCCTGCCTTCATGGATATGCAATTAATAATTTCACGGAGATTTTCTCCAATGGAAATAGGCACACCAGATGCTTCCAAATCATTTATTCTGGAGTACTGATCACGTGTATTATTTTCGTTTTGGAGGCAGGAAATGGTCTCCTTTGCAGCTTCTAGATCCAGCTGCAGTTTAGAGATAGGAGCCACTTTGTTCTCTAGAAAGACAATACGATCCTCTATGACGTCAAAACGTGACTCCATTTAACTCCATTTTAAATTAAAAATTTGTACACCGGTGGAAACGCTCTGTATTTCAGCTTTTACAGTTATAAATTCGGCTCTAAACGCTTTGATTTCCAGCAGTACCTGCTGGATAGGTCGGTTCGGTCGAGCGCAGTTTTCGACACTCATTTTCCCTTTACGTGGTCTCCGTTCAGAGCCGTCTCTATCCCATGTAGCGTCTGTGTGCAATCATACCTGGGCGCCCTCAAGTAGGCGCGTGGTTAAAATGGAATACTTACACAAAAAATATATTTCCAGTTGAATATTGCAGCGCAGATTTCGAAAGTTTAAATGGTGCTAACGGCGAATTGATGTAAGTAAGCAAACTTAATCTATTTAACTTCCATTTATTTATTATTTTTGAAATGAATTTTGTGACTGACAATATGAAATAAATGAAGATTTTTAATTATCAAATTGTACGGCACGAATCTACACCCAAAAAGGGGACGAATTTACACATACTGAATATATTTTAAAAACGAAGCACGAATCGACACCAAAAATAAAGATTTTTGGCACGAATTTACACGGCACGTCTGCTACCTGCATGAGTTTTTGACCCCGGCGTGTAAGTGACCCCATGCCCGTCTCATCTAGAATTAGAAAACGCATTGCTAGACAATTGATATATTTTTGTTTTAAAACTACTAAATCCCGGTGCAAAATGCACATCATAATATTGTTTTCCTTACTTTTTAATAAAAGTATGCAAAAATTGGGTTTTAAGGCAATTGGCGAAAATTGATTACTAACAGTAGGGTTGCCGCATTTAAATTATGTTATTTTATGCCTTACATTTTGATAACATTCGATTACAACGTTAAATAGGCTTTTAAATACGTTAATCGAATGCAATCAAAATGTAAATCATAAAATGATAGAATTTGAATGTTAAACCCTAATTATTACTAATCCGTTTCCGCTAATTGCTTTAAAACGCATTTTTTGCGTACTTTTTATTCAAAAGTAAGGAAAACAATATTATGATGTGCATTTTGCACCGGGATTCGGTTTAACCACCTCAAAACATTACAATTTTGTGTACTGCCCCCTGATTCTGTATCGTAAACTCAGTTGCCAAACCAAGTGGCTATCGTCTAAAACATACATATCCGCTTATCTAAGGATAAGTTTGCACTTGAAATGACTTCACAGTTAGTAAATAGTTCAATACCCATTAAAGGTTATTTTGGAAGTTAATTTTTTATATGTTTTTGGTGAATAGCAACTATAGCTAGCAACCGACACTGAGTTACGTAATAGCCTCGCAGGATATACCTAAATGCTTTGCTCGCTCAGCTCAGTAGGAGTGGGTGTTGTTGCAACGAACAACTTTTTCAATCGTTTATCTGAGCGCAACGATGCAACCGTTTTTCATAGTTGGATAAAGTAGTTGCAAAGTAAAACTAGTTTTTTTGACGACACGTCTTCGGGGCTGAGTACTTGTATTGCTACTGCCTTTCTATTAGATTTTACACACATGACTCCCTGATTACACACCATTACACCCCCCCCCCCCTGCACACTTATGTATTTATTTTTAAATATTGGATGGATTCGATTGATGGTTCTTGGTGGAATATCATCTTAAAAATAAATAAATTATACACAAATTCTTGTACTTTTATTCCACATATATTAATATATTAAATTAATATATTAATAATGAAGATATAAGGAGATTAATTGACTTCTGTTCTGAATACATTTTGTATGTTATGTAAGTAACTTTATCTCGAATATAAAAAAAATGTAATAAAAATAAGTGATTTAAATTAAAAATAAATAAATTATACACAAATTCTTGTACTTTTATTCCACATATAATATTTATAATATATATTATATATATGTATAATATTTATAATATATATTATATATTATATGTGGAATAAAAGTACAAGAATTTGTGTATAATTTATTTATTTTTAATATATATATATATTATATGTGGAATAAAAGTACAAGAATTTGTGTATAATTTATTTATTTTTAATTTAAATCACTTATTTTTATTACATTTTTTTTATATTCGAGATAAAGTTACTTACATAACATACAAAATGTATTCAGAACAGAAGTCAATTAATCTCCTTATATCTTCATTATTAATATATTAATTTAATATATTAATATATGTGATTTATTATATAATATATATTATATTATAATATATTATATGTGGAATAAAAGTACAAGAATTTGTGTATAATTTATTTATTTTTAATTTAAATCACTTATTTTTATTACATTTTTTTTATATTCGAGATAAAGTTACTTACATAACATACAAAATGTATTCAGAACAGAAGTCAATTAATCTCCTTATATCTTCATTACAAAGTTTGTCTGTATTGCTGAAAAAACAGTCTCGTTTCGTCACGGAAAAAAGCTGCAACGATCCACACCCACCCCTACAGCTCATGCAGTTCGAGAAAACCCCTTGATAGCCCGGGAGGTACCGTTGCAAATACAAAAGTCATAGTAAGCCGGCTGATATTGACATCGATCGTAGATCTCACATGACTGATATGTGAATCGACCGTCAGCTGCTCAAGTAAACATAAAACATAAACATAAAACATAAACATAAAAACATTTATTGATGAAATACATGCAAACATAAAAACATCTTTATTACTTATTTACAGTTAATTAAATCTGACAAGATGAACATAGCTTATTAGTACCCTATACTAGACTTTTTAGGTCCGTAGCATAGGGCACCATCAACCTTGGAGCAAATAGTTGTGTGTGTCAAGGCTGCGTGAGTGTAGTATTGGTGGGCGTTATTTGTGAATAAATGATTGTTTTGAAGTGCATTAAAAAAGTATTCTTATTTATCGAGTGATATTAGTGGTGAGTGTAATGCAGTTTTAGGACTAATTTGACGTGTTTAACATGGTAAAATGAAGTTATTATTGTCGTTTACTATAAATATGACTAAAATATGATATAGTAATAAAAGACAAGGACATAGTTTGTTAATGGTTCAAAAAATAATAATAATAAAGAAAGTTATGAATAAAACGAGAATAAACGAAATTTTAGGGATTAACTTTAAAGACGAAACAACTATCTACTTTATAATTTGAATCAGAATCAGAATCAGAATCAGAAATATTTATTTGTGAACATGGGTATAAATGTTAGGTACAAATAGTTGTTAGTAATATTTTATAAGAGCGCCATGATCTGCCTTACGGCATACAAATATTAATTTAATTACATTTATAATTATTCATACAGTGTGACAAAGTAATATAAATAAAGATCATAAAGTAATAAAAAATTAAATTACAGTCAAAATATTGTCATTTAAAAATTTGTCGATGCTATAATAACATTTTTGAATTAACATAAAGAATAATTTATGTTTAAATTGTACTAATTTTAAATCTTTTATGTCATTAGGGATTTTATTATAAATTTTAGGTGCCATACAATAGATACTTTTTTTCATTAGAGCAGTTTTTGATTCCCTTATACACAAGTGATGCCTAAATTGTTGTCTAACATCTGTAAGTTTAACTTCGGAAAGTTTAACAAAGAGCGAGGGGTTAGTCTTTACAAACACAGCCACTTCGAATATGTATAGCGATGGTACAGTAAGTATTTTTAGAGACTTGAAGTAAGGTTCACAGCTCTGTAGTCGTGTCAGACCACACATTGATCTAACACATCTCTTTTGGGCTTTGAATATGGTTTCCCTCATTGTGGAATTCCCCCAGAAAATAATACCATATCGCAGAACTGATGCAACAAGGCCGTGATAGGCTGTTAAAACGACGTCATTGTTGACGATTTGGGAGAGTTTATGTAAAAGATATGCTGATTGTCCAAGTCTTTCACATATTTTTGCTGCCTGAGCCTTCCACGTTAGCTTATTGTCAATTAGTAATCCAAGAAATTTGGTAGTTGAGACATTTTCAATTCGTTGTTGTTTATATACAACATTTATATTTTGCGTTTTATTGACGCGTTGATAGAAATTCATTGTTTTGGTTTTTTCTAGATTTACAATTAGTTTATTATTGTTAAGCCAGTCTATTATTTCTTTTAAAGTGTTATTAATGTCATTTTCGAAATTTTCGGTAGTGTTGCTTTTAATTGTGACTGTGCTGTCGTCAGCAAATAGCACCATTGGATGATGAACATTTTTTGGTAAGTCATTAATGTATAATAAAAAAAGTAGTGGCCCAAGAACGCTGCCTTGGGGTACACCACATGTCACTTCTCTCTCGTCAGATAAATACTTTATTTCATTTTTAGTTATTGGACAGATTCTAGATATCTCTGTCTGTTGTTTTCTATGGCTAAGATATGACTCTATTAGTCGGAGAACATTACCTCTTATTCCGTATGAATCGAGCTTCTGTAGAAGGATTTTGTGATTTACGAAGTCAAAGGCTTTGGTTAAGTCCATGTATACAGCACAATTTGGTTTAAGTTTGTCCACACTAGGCATAATGTTATTAAGAAAGTCATATATCGCTAAGTTTATTGTCCTTTTCTTTCGGAATCCCTTTTGTTCGTCAACTAATATGTCATATTTATTTAAATAAGATTCTAATGCGTTATATAATTTTTTCAATGATTTTGGAAAATATGGAGACCAATGCTACAGGTCGATAGAATTTCATGTCTTTTCTATCATCTTTCTTAAATAGTGGTTTTACAATGATGGGTTTTAAACCTTCAGGGTACGTGCCATCACTAATGCACAGATTTATTATATAAGTAAGATGACTTGATATTGGAGGAGGTTTTCGCAAGAGTTATAGTCAAGGGTAAGCAGGTGTTGTAAAGGGGTCTTTTTCAGGGTTGTTCCTTTAAATTTTGTAAGACGAAGAGTTTTATTTAATTTGTTGTGTATGTATGGGGCCAAGAAAACTTTATGTCGTTGGCCAAAAGATGTCTTCGTGAGGGGAAGTTCCCACTCGCCAGCTCTTCTGTTTGACCTTTCATTATTGTGTTTTAGGACTGAGATATTAATTGGCTTAGTGATTATCTCCATGATAAAAAGTTTTCTGACGGTCAAGAGTTTGGTTTCCTGGAATAATTGAGTAGTGTCATGAGTAAACGGTTTCTGAAACATCACTTTCAATACCATTCTTTGAGCTCGTTCTAAAGCGATGAAATGGCTTTTAGCTGCTCCACCCCACGATGTTATGCAGTAGTTTAATAAGCTCTGGCACATGGCAAAGTACAATACTCTTAATAGATTCCTCCCCATCAGATTCCTGGCTTTTTTGAAGAAGTACATTAACTTTCTCACTCTACCTGAAAGTTGGGCAATGTGAGGTGCCCAATTTAAATGTTCCTTGATGTTAACTCCAAGATAGCGCATGTAGTTAACTCTTTGGAGTTCTTGACAGGAACAGGTAATTTGGTAACATGTCGATCGACATTCATGGGCTTTTATGACAAGATTCTTTGGAGGCTCTGAACGACGCGTTATTGTGAAGCTGATATATTTAGTCTTCTGAGTATTCAAGGTAAGCAAATTGTGGTTTAACCATTCCTTTACTAAAGAAAGCCCTTTATTTGCCTTTGAATAAATGTTCTCCCAGGAATCGTCCGCAAACAGGAGTACAGTGTCATCTGCAAAACAAATGGTTTTACCGTTCGTTTCAAGCTGTGCTAAGGGATCAATGTACACGAGAAACAGAGTCAGCCCGAGAACGCTGCTCTGGGGAACACCAAACTCAATGTTTCATTCTGTGCTTGTATTACCAGAGATTTTTACAACTTGTTTCCTGCCCAGCAGATAACTTTCGAACCATTTTAGAGTCAGTCATCTGATGCCACTTCCTTCTAGTTTTTTTAAAAGGATTGGTAGAGACACTGTGTTGAACGCTTTAGCGAGATCTAGAAACACCCCAACACAGTGTCTAACCTGATCAAGGTGATTATTAACAAATTCTGTTAAACTGTCAACGGCATGACCTGTGGATTTTTTGTTTGGAATCCATATTGATTATTGGATATTAGTGAGTTTTTAACAAGAAAATCTGTTACACGTACTTTAATTATTTTCTCCAGGACTTTGGACATCGAGGGTAGCAAGGTTATGGGGCGGTAGTTAGAAATGTCTGTTTCTGGGCCATTCTTAAAAATTGGACAAACAACACCTTTTTTAAAGGATGTGCGATAGGTACTACTGCCTATACTAAGATTAATAATGTGAGTCAGGGGGATGACAATGTGGACTATGGTTTTTTTCAGAAACTCGTTGTTAATGCCGTCCCAACCTGGGGCGCTTCCTGATTTTAGTTTAGTTACGATTCGTTTAACCTCAGTTTCATCTGTGGGCAGTAGAAAAGGTGAGTTTCCAAGAGGGCCACTTTTACTTTTAGTCGTATCCGATTGAAGAAGCTCGTCTTCTGTTTTATTAATTTTGCCAAGTATAGTTGCACTTAAGTCTTTACCGATGTTTGCGAAGTAACTGTTTAACTACTTAGATTGCTGGTTTGGAGCTTTGTTGTTTTTTTTTTGGTTTGTGGTGTCAGTTGCTTCCTTTATAATGTTCCAGGTGCGCTTTGCGTTGAATTTATTCCGTTTTGCCCGTAATATATGTCTCGAGCTACCTTGGTTGCATGTTTGCATACGTTACGATACCGGTTGTATTTTGTTTTCAGGTCAAAGTTGTTGGGGTTTTTTCTCACTTCCATATGCATTTTGTCTCGTTTAATAATACATTTCAGGAGGGATTCAGTAATCCATGGAGCTAATGTAAGTAGTCTGTGAGAAAATTTACGAATTTTAGTATTTTCTTTTAAAATTGTTTGCAATTTTAATACAAGTAAATCAGTCGCTTCATTGACGTCTGTTTCGTTAAGTATATCGGTCCAGTCAGAATTGTGAAGGTGGTTGTTGATTGATTGATAATCGATTGTAACTTTTTCTGTTGATGGTTTAATACGTTTTGTCTCTTGCCATGTAGGCAGGTCAATACTAGTTTATGGTCTGTAGTGGCACAATTAAAGGAAAGTGTACAAGTTTGTTTTTTTGTTTTCGCGATGACATGGTCTAAGCATGCTTTAAGTCTGGTTGGAATGCGAGACATAGCAAATAACCCGTGCAGAGCAAGAAGCCCCTCATACGTAGTTGCTCGCTCGTCGGTACCATCATCCGCAATATTGACATTAATATCTCCAATTAAAAAAACGTTGTTGATTTTTTTTTGCCTTATCGAGTTCAATGGAAAGGGAAGATATGAATTTGGTTATATTCTTCTCCGATGGGGATCGGTATATACACAAAATAATTGTGTCATTGTTAATTTTTAGAATCAATGCATTTGCATCTTCAATTGTGATTTCTTCCACTGTTGCTTCTAAGTAATTCTTTACATATATAGCGACGTGGTAGTAGCGGTGGGTTTGGGTGTACAAGTTGCGAAAGTGGTAAAAAAAAGTGATAGTACGCCGGCTGAAACTTTTCTCACAGATAGTTGACATCTACTGAGCTGAAAAAAAAGTATGATGTGAACTATCTGTGGGAAAAATTTCAGCCGGCGTACTATTACTTTTTTTTCCACTTTCGTAACCTCTCACATCCCCACCCACCGTGGGTGCGCCAGCTGACGCTTGGTTCTGTTATTAGCCATTCCAGATCTTTTGAAAATGATGGCAAACAATCGGCGTAAAATCACTATAACCTATGCGGTTAAAGAAACAATCTATAAATGGCGACTGGTACTTAGAGGAGCGTCAGCAAAAGAAGTCAAGCGGCATGTTACGTCGAGGACTACGTCCTTACCGACTTCAACAGTCGTCACACCACCGTACAGATTGTGCAACCTCCCGAATTGCTGACGCTTCATCGACCGACATTTTAAAAGGGCATTTCACCATTGAGGACGCCGCCTTTACGCTAACATCGCGGTAGCGGGAGGACACCACTCTGATCATCGAGATCACTTAGAAATAAGTTTAATGTAAGATAGATTATCATAGTTCTGTAACCACACATCGATTACACATTAATTAAAATTTCCTTCTGTTTTCTTTTAAAAACCCTTGCCGACGGCCAACTTCCGTATTTGGCAGCTAAACAATATTTCATTTATTAATTTGGAATATATTTTAGGAAGTAATAAATAGAGTGCTGCTAGCAACTGTTTATTTTAAACTTTTGAATAGTTAGCATTATCCCGAGAACATTTATTTATTTTACTTTATTCTGTTTTTGTTTTTTTGTATGCAATAAAGAATTTGAAACATATCTCGGTGTTTTGCCTACAGGCAAAGACAGTGTGAACGCTAATCCAAAGTATTTTTTTTTGTACGTAGGTCGAGACAGCGTGAATGCTAATCACAACTGATTATTTTTTTGTACTTAGTACCATGCTGTGCGAGTATAGACAGAGCGACGATGTGAGCGAGATAGCATGAGACCGTCAGCCATTTATAGATGGTTTCTTTATCCACACGGGTTATACCTAAAATGCAACATTACCGCCCGGGCTATGACGACTTCTAAGAGGCCCAACAATGCATCGTAAACTAGGGTCATAAAAGTTTGCTGGTACCGGTTAGTTTTGGTCATTTTCACACTAAGTTTAATTTATTGAATTTTAAACACCGTAAAATATTAGAAACCCCGTACTTTTATGACCGTCGTCGTCGTAAACAAAACTTTTTAAACTCAGATTTTACGATCATCTTTACTAATCCATCTATACTAATAATAAAGTAGTAAAAAATTTGTGAAACTTTATATGAAATGGATTATTAATTCATTTATTAATAGGCAGCATATAGGTAGTCAGGTGGTACCATTTTGGCGCCTTGTTTTTTGTCGCCTTAATGTTATGTTATAGCATCTATATTGTTGACATGTGTGTTCCACAGATTGGAGGTAATCTATGGTGTGTTCGTAGGGTTCCGAATTGTACTGAGTAGGGAATTCAATCCCGCATCAAAATTTCAATCTCGCAAGCCTGCGAAGTCGCGGACAAAACAGAATCAAATTAATATTTCATTTGCGTCCTACTGAGCCCATAATGATCATTTCTAATAATGAAATAGTGAAAAAGTTGTGTCTGTACAGTATAAGCGTTATATATAATGTATAGCCTTCCCGTACAATGAGAGGTCAGCTTACACTCAATGTGTATAGCTTGATGTAGGCTCCACTGTACATTGATTAGTTTCTAATTTTTTTATCAAATCAAATCAAATCAAATCATTTATTTTCAGGCATCTATTTGGCCCATAGATAAACACCTTACAAACTAACATATATTACAGTATAACTGAAAATTACAAAATTGAGTTCGTTAATAAAGCTTATTACTATGTTAGTATCACTTCGTTATCGTGCGGTCCTGTGGCACTTGTCCGCGGAAGCGACGGAACACCACGCCCTGCGGCCAAAAGTTTTCCTCCATGACGAGGTGCAGAAAGCAGTCCGGTACTCGCACCACGAACGCCGAAAAGTTGACGTTGCGGCGCGACTCCAGCAACTGCACCCTCGGCGGGTATCCTGTCTTTTGGCGCACGTACTCCGCGATGTCATCCGCCTTAGTGCTGTAAGGCACGCAAGTTCAGGTTCGGCTCCAAAGGAGCTTTTCCGCAGCGGTTCTGGGTTTCTCGTAGTTGGCGCTTCCTCCTTCGCACCGTCACAAAACCATCATCGTTAGCCCGGTTCGGCGCCTTTTTTGGCACGGGCGTTGTACTGGGAGCGACAGGGGCGCTCACGGTAACGCTGGCGAAATCTCGAGGCTTCGCCGGTGGTGCTGTAAACACGGGTAGCGGTGCGGTGCGAGGGGCTCGAGTGGCGGCGCTGCGTGGAGTAGCCGCGGGGACAGGCGTGGGGCTGCGGGGTGCACTGGCGGCACATTCTGCAGGCTCGGCGATCGATGGAGGCGCTGGCGACGAAACTGCTGACGCGGAGATCAGCGACAATATACCAAGGCCGGCTCCGCGACGCGTGTTTACGTAGGACGCATCGACTGGTGACCTAGTTACCGCCACAGTGCTGCGCAACTCAATGATTTCTTTACGCAAATCTGCGACGGTTTTTTGGGATGCATCCATTTTCGCCTGCACATCCGCGAGACTGGCGTTCAGAAGGACGATGTCCTTCAAAAGGCTCGTTACTTCGACGTGGTCGAAGGTGACGGGAGGAAGTTTGTGCCGGTCCTTCGCCACAAACGTCGGCACGTCGTCAGGGTTGGTCCCCTTGAATAGCGTGATGATGTCCTGCAGGATTTTCTTTGTCCCGTCACGACGGCGGGACACCATGTAGCCGCGCTTGTTCAGCACGGGGTACAGTAACAGCTTGGCAGCTGCGACGTCGTCCTCGCTGAAGTTGGTTGCGCAGATCTGAATAGCGGACACCTCGTCCATCACATCCAGCTTCTGCTGCAGGAACGCCAGCAGCTCATTCGCCACAAGTTCACTACTCATGGCGACTAATAGCGAGCGACAGCTTGAACGATTTAAATATAAATAAAATAACGCGTCCGCATTGAAACGCAGCGCAAGCACTTATAGAGTGGGTAATTTAATTAGTATTGCACTGAGGCTAAAACTACCATTTCTAAAATGTTTGTCTGCCTGTCTATAGGTATGTTTGTATTATGTTCCATTTAACTCGAAAACCACTCAGAGGATTTGGATGCGATTTCCTTTATTATCATCGTAGTGGCCATGGTGTTTTCGTTGCGGTTGCTTTATAGCCCAAGAGCCCACTTATTTTATAAAAGCTGAAAGTTTTTCTGTGCATGTTCCCTGTACAGGTAAGAACGACCAGCAACTATAGAGTTTGGGCTGTGGTTACTTGGGCAGGTAACAGGTAGTAAAAGTGTATAAAATAGTACCTTAAATTCGTTAAAGTATAAAAGCTAAATTTTATATATAAGGTGACTTTAATTAATGCAGCCAAACTCATACTGGACGCTTGGTAAGTGATCAGTAACACGGGTCGATACAACTTTTCGCTAATTTCGCAAAATAAAATCTTCACGCCCCATAGTAATTAACTCGGGGCTGGGCTTGCGTTTGTAAGGAACACGAAAAGAATAATTTACGAATTTCACAAAAGGGCCATCGATCCGTGTTACTGATCACTTACCAAGCCTCCAGTATGAGTTTGGCTGCATAAATTAAAGTCATCTTATATATTACTTGGGGATCTATAAAAAAATGTTACCTTAATAGCCGGACAGTTTTAATGGTTTTTACAACTTGCCAGATACATTGAAAGTCTGCGAGCGCGATTACTTAGTCGATTGCAATCTTTTAAGATAACCAATAAAAAAAAAGTTATTACGTTATAGCCATGTTCTATAAAGTAAAAAATTTTATTTTATTATTATAAAATACAAAAAAATTATTATTACATGCTAAAAAAATTTAATCGTTTTTATTCATAATTGTCGTTGATATTTTCATTTTCTTCGTCACTACTCCTCCAGTCGATGGCATGATCGTCGTCAATATATCGCCTTCTCCGACAGTTTCTGAAAAAAAAAAAAAAACTTTATACAATCGACAACATTATAAATTAATAATTGGTGCCAAACTGAAAACCATTTCGAGATATGGGCTTTCTGAGCATCATATCTTTTTTTCAGAATTATATCGTGATTAAATAAAGATATATTAAAAAATAACTAAAAATATGGTAAACACAGGATTTTAAAAACAATTTCCTTTGATTTTAAGTACAATTTGTTTAAAAAAAAAACAACTTTCATGCCATGTGACAGCAGACATAAACATGCCAAGCTTTTTTTTTTAAATAATCCATTGGCAATGAACATCGACTTTTGAAATCCTCAGATGCGATACGTCCTTTTAGAATGAGTGAATAAGAAAACATTAAATTATGCAGGAAAAACATAAAATAAAACAAAATGAAAAAATACTTAAGCTTCTTTTTTATGTAGACTTTCAATATAAATATTAAAAACAAATGATTAACTAAAATGAAATGTTGTCGATTACTACCTGTTGCCGCGGCTTCACCCGCGTTGAATTAGTTTTTGTGTACTCCTATAAAATCTGACAATATTTTTCGGACTGTTACCTACAGTAAATCTGTGTTAAAATCCGTGTTTTATGCGCCTCTGTGTTTTCCATTTTGTATGTATCTTTTATAGATTTTCCATGGGAAGTGATTTATGGGATAAAAAGTAGTTTTTGTCCTATTCTAGATACAAAACTTTATTTGTGCAAAGTTTTGGCCCAATCGGTTAGATAGATAGGTACGGCGTGAAAGGGTGACACATCACTTTTCTATAGAAAATTGAAAACTCATTTAAATCCCATGGGAACTGATTTATGGGATAAGGAGTAGCCTATGTCCTATTCGAGGTCTAGACCTAAATTCATGCAAAATTTCAGCCCAATCGGTTCAGTAGCTACGGCGTGAAAGACACACATCTATCCATTCATCCATCCTTTCATCCATACATCTAAACTTTCGTATTTATAATATTAGTAGGATGGGATGAATAATTAAAAATTATGCACAATAATTTGTCATAATAATAGGTTGGGGAAAAACTCTTTTCGCAAATAGTATGTATGAACTTATAATAAAATCTCTTTGGCTATACCATTTGTATCTGGCTGGTTTTAGTATTATTAAAAAGTTTAAATTTTAAAAAAGATAATTCCAAATTCAAATTAGGTAAAATGTGTGATTTTCATTTGTTTTTCTTACTGTTAAGATGAGTGAATCTAATGAAGAAATTCGATACATTTTAAAATTTTACTACAAAAAAGGTTAAAATGAAACGCAAGCCGCGAAAAAAATTTGTGATGTTTATGGACCTAGTGCAGTGTCTGTGAGAGTAACACAAATTTGGATTAAGCGTTTTCAATCCGGGAATTTTGATGTCAAAGATGTACCTCGCTCTGGGCGCCCTGTAACGGATAAAATGGATGCCAAGATCGGCATATCACTAGTCACGATGTAGCTGAAGAACTGGGGATTGACCACAAAACAGTTTTGGCGCATTTGAAAAAAACTGGGTACACAAAAAAGCTCGATATTTGGGTGCCTCATGAGCTCATTGCAAGAAACTTAATGAACCGTGTACTCATTTGTGATTCTTTATTACGACGTAATGAGACCGAACCATTTTTGAAAAACCTGATAACTGGTGATGAAAAGTGGATCACGTACGACAAGAACGTGCGAAAAAGGTCGTGGTCAAAGGCTGGTCAGGCTTCACAGACTCTGGCGAAACCCGGGTTATCTCGCAACAAGGTAATGCTGTATGTATGGTGGGATTGGAAGGGCATTATTCATTATGAGCTGTTACCGCTAGGCAGGATCATCGGGCAGTGTCAGGTTAACATCATGAGAGGACTGCCAAAACCACTTGTCGCGGTTTTTTGATCAGAAGCCCCAGAATTTCTATAGCAATGGGATCATGTCCCTACCTAAAAGATGGCAGAAAGTTATCGAACAAAATGGCACCCACATACTTTAGTTAAATGTAAATAAACTTTTTTTTTTCATGATATTTAATTTATTAATGTGTCAAGACCTTAAATAACATTACAAAACTTAACTAAAAATAATCTTAAATAAAGAACCTAACAAATACAACCTAAAAATTTAAATATTTATAACTGTATGTGAAAAAGCCCCCCTCTCCACAGATATGGTTTAAACCTCGCGTGCTGGACCCATTTGAATATTATAAGGAGGTTGAAACCTGTCAGAAAGGGGCTTTCCACACAAGGGGGGTTCTTATATACTAAAATTCCTTTCTGAAGGGTAAATGGTTCAAAGACTCACATTCAGATGCAGCCTTACTTCTTGAACGGGACTTCTGCGCTGGATGCAGACCACCAGACTCAATCTTGGTGTCTGGGCAGACAGCGTTGTCCTCTCGTCGGTCTGGCGCGTCACAGGTCTTCGACAAACTACTGGCCCCGCCAGCAGCTTCCGGAGGAATTCTCTAAACTCAACCCCTAACCCAGAGCTAGCTCGACCCAGACATCTACCACGATTTCCGTGAATCGTGTTAGGGAAAATCCATTCGCATCACTTTCCACCGGCGACCGATTCCCGAAACTGTTCGGACACACAATTTAGCTCGCAATTATTGCTCATTAATTGGATTATTTTACCACCTTTTCACTGTTTATTTCCTTGAAATACATAATAATTACTTCAACACTGGTTGATTCCATTTTTACACGTATCTCCTTGAGACCAAAATTATGACAGTAAACCGGAAAAAACAACTTTGACATTCCACTTTTTTACAACTCGTGTTGCCATATCAATAAAATAGAATCTGACACATATTTGTGCGTTCCGAACGCTTTTAAACCGAACAATCCCCCGCTCCGGGCTGTTATCCTTATCAGACCGCTAGCTTAATAAACCGGGAGCCGGGAGAGAGTCGCCAAGGCTCGTCACAGAAACAAACCTTCGACCAACACCTCAGCGGCGCGAGGAGTCTCATCCCCGCCAATTATCAACTTAATAATGCGACCAAGTCGCCAATACAAAGAATTCCAAATTCGCATCTTTCAATAAGATTACATCCCCGATGACGCGGCGGAGGTGGGTCTTGGCCGATTTCACATAATAACCATGACTTAACTAAATAAATCTTCTAAAATGTATACATCTTTTCAAGTAATTTGCGGTACCCTTGTAATTCGTGCCGTTGTCTGAACTAATTAAAAAAGCAAACCTCTACGCGATACTAATCGGTATAATGGAACGACGAAGGCCTCCGTGGACAACGAGGATTCTAATCCCAAGTGGACGGCCTTGGTGGACAGACACACGAATACTCACAGGTACGCCTTAACAGTCCGAGCGTTGCGAAGGCTAGACGTTCGGACGAGGAACGGTCCCCCCACGTCCGTAGCCACTCCATCAAAGGGTCTCGACTGTGTGCTCCCATCAGCTGGCAGATCTCCTATCTGCGGCTGCATCAACGAGGCTCGCAGCCTGTAACAAGGAACACAGGAGAAGAGAACATTGCGAATTACCCGGCGAGTAAACAAAATCCAAAACTCTCGCTGTAAAATCGCCAATAACACGTTTCATCCCGCGTGTGAGTTACGAACATGTCGGTCGGACAGCAAAAGCCTCATCAAAGGCCCTCCTTGGGTAACAACAAAGGATGGTGACTTGCGTGCTCCGACCCGACGCACACCGTGCCGACGCCACCGTCGCGACGCCTCAGCGTCTCAACGCACGGTGACCCAACTCACGGCGTCCAATCAGGAACTAGTTTGGTCCCTAGAACTAGAGCATGAACACGCAACCCGGGTAAAATCTGGGGTGTCCTATCCAACTGCTGGACAGGCCAAGAAACCTGTTTCTTTAAGCCACTCCGGCCCCCACCATAAATGATGCGACACCAACTCCGGCGCTGTGCAGCCCCCAGATGCGCACTCTGCAGGATTACATTCACCTGGAACGTGCCTCCAATTTATTGTGAATAACTATATTCTGAATTTGTGAAACCCGGTTTCCTACAAAAATCTCTAAAGTACGTGGGGACGCGCGTAGCCATGCTAACGCAACCTGACTATCCGATCATGCATACACGTCCCGAAATTTACAGTGGCAGCCAACTCGCCATGTACATGGTCCAACAACCTTACTAAAAGATGAGCTCCACTCAAGTCTAATTGAGGAATTGCAAGACAAGTACGAATGGGAGCCACCTTGCTCTTTGCTAAAAGAAATACAACATTGGCATGTCCTGGACAATCAATCGTTCGTATGTATACAGCCCTAGGCAACAAAATCTAAAAGAGCCCTTAGTCTAACGGAATCTCCCCCCCCCGGGGGGCCCCAACTACTAACTAATATGGTGGGCCGAAGAACTGTCCTCGGCTCCGCACCGGTAGAGGGGCAGACAAATTATTGGGAGCCCGGCCTCTCCAATCCAGGGTGCATCCATGGCACCATATATGGTGAGCGTGTACACAATGCCATCCGAGATGGTGCGTAACCCGCTGCCCTACCATATCTAAAATAAGGCGGGTGATACTCTAACCGCGGATACTCGTGCATCGGCGGAGAGTATCGCTGTGGCTCCGCCCTGCTATACTGTCCTACAGTGGGCGCAGGCACTGGTTCGGCAAACTGGGGTCCACTCATACAACCTTGAGTGGAGCCCCCGCCCGTGGAGCCCCCCCCCCCCTCGGGGGGTCCCTACTCGGGCCCGCTGTCGCGGAAACATGGGGTCCACTCCTAATGTCCTGAGTGCGGCCCTGACCCGTTGAACCCCCCCCCATGAGGGGTCCCCCACCCAGGTCCGCAATATAGCCTCGTACCGCAGGCGCGCGATTCACACCACTATCAAACTGAGCACGACTCACGCGAGGGCTCTCTCTACTCTCTGACGGGTGCGCTCCTCGTCCTTGAGAGGGGCCACCCGACGGACGTGACTGATAGGTGGACTGCGCCGCGGCTCCCCCGCCCGTGGCGTGACCGTAGGCTCCAGACCTGTTCGCACAAATTAAATCATTATGTGGCCGGCCACATTCTCTACACATTCGCTGTCTGGAGCACTCGCGCGCTAAGTGGTCCTCTAAACAAAAATAGCACAGTCTATTAACTTTAACTAATCGCCGTCTGTCCACTACCGGTAATGCAGCAAAATCATGGCACTGCGATAACGCGTGTCCTGGGCGTCCACACTGGTGGCAATTTGGGCTCTCAGCAACAGCGGCCAGTGCAGCCAGACGTGCAGCAACGCGTCCCCGAAGCGGTTGCACTCCCTGTGGCCCCCTTCGCCCCGAATTACCGGCAGGTTCCCTGAAACTCCCGGTAGGTGGCGCCACCTCCGAAGTCGATGACGATTCCACGGCCCTAGCCTCAAATTCTAAAAACCTCATCAACTCAGCGAAAGTAGGAAGAGCCTTGTCCTCCCTTTCCGCGGTCTCTCGTTCGAAACGTGAACGAGTATCAGACGGTAACTTACCCAAAATAATGTGTACCAACAAGAACGACCACTCATCCACGGGCAAACCTAACATTTTTAACGCATTACAGGCTACTGTAACCGGGGTCAGTAACTGCGTTCGAATTTGAGCCTTATTACCTACCCTAGGCAAACTTAACAATTGGCTCGTATGAGCATCGGCCAACAGACGGACATTCTGATATCTATTATTTAATAACTCCCAGGCTATACTATAATGATCGTCCTCTACTCTTAAATGTTGCACTAAGCTCTTTGCCTCACTTTCTAAAGTGGACATCAAATATGCCATCTTTTGAGCGTTGGTTAAATCCTGCCTACTGTCAACCAACGAGGTGAACATATCCTTATATGCCACCCATAGCTTCATGGTACCGTCAAAATGTCCTAACTCCAAAGTAGGGAGCCTACTGTGCAACGATGTACCTTGCGCTGCCTGTCTTACATCAAGTGTGCCCGAAACACCTGACTGTCGCTTTTTAATCAGACAGGCGACCTGTGTGACCTCGTTATAAATATCCATTATTTGATCGATGTCATTATTAGGGCTAGCCATTACCTCCGGTGGCAGCTCCTGGTCCAACAGCTCGATGAGCGCCTGCTCAGCTTTCTCGAGGCGATGCTCCATCTGTGAGTACCGCTCCAGGACTGCATCGCCCCGATCAGCTCGAGCCAACAAGCCTTGAACGCTGACAAACCAGCGCAGCTGGCTGGCCAAGATGTTCCTCGGAGAAGTCCTCGACATTGTAGACCGGGAAATCAAAGAAAATACCAACAATTTAAAACCGAACTAACTCTGGCACGAATCACAAACGTCCCCGTATACAATCCTATTGTAGACCCAAATATACTAGACTCTAGTTAGTATGTTAATTTCAATACATTAATACACAATACAACCCTGTTGTTCAATTATGCGAGTTCAACCAAAACCAATTTTTAATACTCAAATGTGTACAAACAAACACAATATCATAACTTTATGAACAAACAGACAGACCTTTTCTGTTGCTATATATCACTCAAACATTTTCAATTAAACACAATATCATAACTTTATGAACAGACAGACAGACCGTTTCTGCTGCTATATATATATAATCCATACAACATAAACCAGTTAGTTACATTTATGCTACACTTTTGACAAACAACTATGTCCAAGCCTCAATCGCAAGTGTCAAGAAGTTTTCCTTCAAAATAGCAATATAACCACAAACTGTAGCACCAACTAACAGTATATCCAAAGGTAATTGGCTCCTGAAAGTATGTAATCACATTAAACACTTGTTAAA
This sequence comes from Ypsolopha scabrella, assembly GCA_910592155.1. Taxonomy (NCBI): domain Eukaryota; kingdom Metazoa; phylum Arthropoda; class Insecta; order Lepidoptera; family Ypsolophidae; genus Ypsolopha; species Ypsolopha scabrella. Next base: position 16,300,358 of record OU342975.1, on the reverse strand, counting down.
GACTAAACATACTCCAAAACAAACAAATTTTAACAATTCCAAGTTGTAACATAACCTATGTACGTTGTTATAATATTATACCTAAGCGCTCGCTTAGTTAATATGATTCACTAACCAAAAACTACACATTACACATTAGCCCTGCTATGTTCTTTGTAATTTATATAAGCCGAGGCTTTCAACAACTATATAACTAATAATTAAGCCGCTTCGCTTGCTAGCAATGGTTTTGCTGTATGAATTTACAAACTATTATAATCCTATTGTCCGGGGTCATTATTATGACTAAACCGCGCTTATAAAGTTATATGTTTATCCACGATACAAACATATAATATAATACCTAAAGCTAAAGGAGCTGTGTAAACATCCTTCCAGCTTACATATCCGATATTAAACAACTTAACCGCGCTATGCTACCAACAAATTGTATGTGAAAGAGCCCCCCTCTCCACAGATATGGTTTAAACCTCGCGTGCTGGACCCATTTGAATATTATAAGGAGGTTAAAACCTGTCAGAAAGGGGCTTTAACTTTTACTTCAACACTGGTTGATTCCATTTTTACACGTATCTCCTTGAGACCAAAATTATGACAGTAAACCGGAAAAAACAACTTTGACATTCCACTTTTTTACAACTCGTGTTGCCATAACGTTAAGAATTAAATGAGTTAATTGACTACACTATTGCATTAGGAATAACCTGTAATGATAGCTGTAATTTGATAAATACATAAATAAATAAATAAATAAATATCAATAAAATAGAATCTGACACATATTTGTGCGTTCCGAACGCTTTTAAACCGAACATAACAAATAAAAAATGCTGGCCAGATCGCTACCATCGTTGGGAAGGGTTCCCAAAAGACTGGCAGCGTTAGCACGTTGAATGGCCAAACTTATTTTTTGGGCAAAGTAGCTTCCAGCCCTTCGGTCACCTGAAGCGTCAACCAAACGCGATGAAATTTCTTTATAAAGTTGTCGCGCTTCTTGACCCCACGGCCCAAGAGTTTCAACAGCAAAAGGCACAAATATGAAGCCCTCGCCAAGGTCTCCATACATGCGCCTTTTTACACCTTCTGCTTTTTCGGCTGCCGCGCCTGCCTTTGTTGCGGTCACTTGGACATGGGACTGTGCCAATGTGTCAACGCATGTTGCGTCCCATATCAGTGACCGCCCGTTTTTCCAAGGAATGAGCGTCATTCCGTCGGGCTGCCTGCCGTCGTCACGTGCTATTGGCTCTCTTTTGGCTCTAATATAGCCGGCACACTCGCACTGGCAAGGGCCCGACGAATGACGTCATTCAAGGCTGCATGGCGCGGCAGACGTCCAGCACTATACTGACAAGATAGGCCGTGGTGGCCCAAATGGTCGACACTGTGTCCACAACGGCAGCGATGTGGCTCATTTATTTTAGCTCTTATTCTCAGACCGACTGCCAGGCTGAAAGTAGTCCTCTCCACTAGAGTCCTGATGTTGGCAGATGGTAATGCATTTAACCAATATCCCGATTCTGGCTCGCTAGTTGCTAGAAAACGGGCTCGCTCCGCAGCGTTTATTGAAGTTTCCAGTAGGTTCGTTTGAACCTGACTGCAGAGCGGCCCGTCCCAAAGCTTTTGCGAAGCCAGGTTAATCGGGACGCTTTCGTCGGGACCGGCGACTGTACACCAAACGTCCCTGGCCTCCGTCAAGCACGCGACCTTAACACCACAAAAATGTTTTGAATTTTAATATAAAATGCGAAGAAACTTTTTCCCCGACTAATATAATTACATACCTGATTGAGTGTTGAGCGAATCACTAACATAACTTGGTAGTTGATCCCCTTTAAACCATTTGAACTGATATTCAAATCGGCCGAAACTAACTTATACACTTTTCACATTGATAAATGTGAAATGAGAGCCAAGTTCATGCCTTGTTTGTTGAGTTCAACGACAAAAGAGTTGAGATTTAAATGGGTGCCAAGTTCGATGGTCAGTCCTGAAATTGATTTATAACATAACATAAAATATTTTAAAACAACAAAAAAAAATTCTTCTTATAACTTAGGATAATATTATTATATTGAAGCCTAAGGTCTGACTTGGCTAGTTCGAATATACGAATTATTATCAAGTACCCACTAAAACAGACATGGAAGAGTCGTATGTTCGATGGCTAGTTTCCACCAGCACGTCAAATTTTCGGAAGAATAAAATAAGAACTTACAGCTTTAGAGCTTGCGTAGACTAAAATATAATTCGAATATGAAAAATAAAATAATCAACTAACTTTACTACAGAAACTTATTCGTTATTCGTATATTCGAACTAGCCAGGTCAGACCATAGGCTTCAATATATTATCCTAAGTTATAAGAAGAAATGATATTTTAAGTTGTTATAAATAAATTTCAGGACTGACCATTGAACTTGGCACCCATTTACATCTCAACTCCTTTGTCGTTGAAGTCAACAAACAAGGCATATAATTGAATATATTCGGTTTTGGGTCAACATTTGACATAACATATCCATAGATCTGTAGCTGCTAGCATGCTAGAGACTCGTGACATACAGGCGGACAGACAGCAGTAGGTAGGTCTCCTTGTTACCATTCGCGTAAGGAACCCTAACAAAGGTAATTCTTAAAGTTCGTCGCGGCTTTCGACAGTTAGGTACCCACTTTTGCCCACGCATTAGCTTCAATGTGGATTTGTAGCCTATGTAAATCATAAGATAAAATATAAAAAAATTGCGGATTTCAAAGATAATGGAAAAAACGTGATAAGTCAGAAAATGGAAAATCGCTATCTATAGCGTTTTCTAATGTATATTTAATAAACGATGGACAGAAGCGTCTCAATTTTTTCCCATTTTTTTGTGTCGCTTTGTTGTTCCTTTGACATCTATATTGTTGTATTGTCGTATCACGGTGGCATGGAACCCTTTGTGCGCGAGTCACACTCGCCCTTGGCCAATTATTTTTTGTTTTACTATGGATATATGTTCTAACCTGACCAAATTGAAACTTGTATGAATTACCGTCTTTCAGATAGAGCTGGCACAACGTATGCTGCTTTTGCTACTACGGCCAGAAAACCGGAACCCGTATTTGCATGAATATCTGAAACTCGCAGTCTTCTCTCAGTGCGGAAGATATGGTCCTCGTCATCTTTGTTGCTGACTCGAGAGAGGTTGCAGCTGTAGAAGCAGTGCCGCGCTTGTTTCAGCTGTGACATCGACGATACTTTTTAGGGTTCCGTAATCAACAAGGAACCCTTATAGTTTATGTTATCGTGTCACACATGCGTGCAAGACCTAGACAAAGGTTCGAACTATGTTGTGTATTTTTTTGGTAATTTATAAATTATATTCTGAGCATTTATTTGACTTTGAAATGACTGCTTCGCGCGCCTTTTACGGATAAGCCCGCCTTAAGCAGGAACTACTTAAAAAAGCTTATTATAAAATTGATATAAATTTAAATATGACTTACTTTCAGAGCATCAGTGATGAAAAATATTTATATATTATTATGGAAAAATGTAATTTGCGTTTATTATGTAAATATTCTAAATAAAATCTTAAAAATACGTTTATGACTTAAGGCGCGTGTTCCCAGCGTCATCCGAAAATTACTCCCATTTATGAAGTCATTTCTCTTAAACGGCTTACTTAAAAATAATGAAAAAAATACATGTCATTATTTAAAGTACAGTCAATTGCACAGGACCGTACGGCCTATAACTTCAAAGTTAAGCGTCGGGGGTAGCAGGAGGTGGTGTTTTGAACCCAGGAGACACAGTTCTATCATGCAAAGATGCTAACTCCCAAGCCGTTAAGCTGGACCATTGGAGTGCAGCATCCGTTGCACAAGTTGCAGCGTGACACATCGGACCGATGTGCAGATATAGGCGTCACTTTTGTATTTTGTAATAAATTTGGATGTATAACTCATGTGTATACTTATTTTTCTACCCTAAAGTGCATAAGGATGTTTGCATGAAGCACGTGGCAGCCGACTCCACGTGCGAGCGTTTGTATACTAGCGGTTTGTTTACTAACAAATTACATACAATCGCGACGTGAATGTGTGCGTGACGTTTCGTTGAGATAGCAACTCGTGCATTATCGTAAATCTGTTATCATATAGATCTTCTCATTATAATTTTTTCGTAGAATTCGTCGAGTACATTTAAATATAACCGATAATAAATTTAAATAATAAAATTTGACCTTTGAGGGGCGCCAAAAGTAGATAGTCGTTTTACGAACGTTCCGGGAATACATGAAATAAAGATATAAAAGTCAAAGCACAGTTTCTCAACATTTTCGAAATTTTTTTATTATTTGAATTTGCTCACCGGAATTTACGGCACACAGCTTGCCTGCCGTAGCTTGGCGACCGTGCTCGGGTCATGGCAGTGTGCATTTTTGTAAAACAGCATGATGAGGTGCTCCAGTTCGCAATGACAACCAACGGTCATAAATTTGTTTAAAATACGTCAGCTTCACACGTCAGCGCTATTAACTGTTGCATGTTTGGTAGCAAAACATGCCTTTGTTATCAAGTCATCGTATATCGTCATTAGGGTCGTCAAAGTTCCCATAATCGGATCCCTAAGTAATTATTTGGATATGTCGTGGCCTTATCCGTCTCAAAAGTTTGAGAACCATCAACCTGTGTAATCACTTCGCAGGACTGAGCTCCCGATAATACGATGTCACTTATTCACCTTTGATTTGATTAAAATGCATTTGGTGTCTAACTGGTGTACCAGTAGGACGTCTGCTGTCTTACTATCGGGACTCAAGTTGAAGTGCTGGCTTCTGAGACTAAAATCGCCATGAATCCAGAAGCAGACCACGCAGAATCGGGGGGCCCATCAGAGCTGCCGTTCTATCTGATAAAGGAGATGTTACCGGTGGACATTTTCGTCTACATCGGTGACTTCGCGAAGTCTAAAGATTATGTGAGCTTCATACGAGGCTTGTGGCCTGATCATGACGAAGACCAATTGGTTCGGGAGAAATTGCAGAAGAAGACTACCCACATGATGCTCACTGAGTTTATTATTGGTGAAACGCTGGAAGTTGAATACAATTATGATCATACCAGGATAGATGAACAGCAGGTTCTCATCAACGTAAACACTTTGTTGCCGGTGTTTGATGGACGGCTCCCTCCAGACGGGGAAACCTTCTTGGACGTGAAGAGGCTAACCGCTTTTGTGGAGACGTCCGTTTATTTAAACGGGTGTCGGGACTATAGGCACGCCTCCTGTCCGTGCCATTTGGATATCGAGCCTGAGGCCGCTGCAGATTACGAACCGCCTTCAGGGTACCTATGTGCAGACCGCCACTTCCATCACTTCTGCTGGCAGCATGTGAACTACTGGCTGTCATTTATCTTGGAGCCTTCGATTAAGAAAATGGAAGAAGGCTCTTACAATGAAGAAGCCACCTCAGGATTTGTTGGTTTTTTGGATAATACAATTTACTTCCAAGACGGGAAACCTCTGTTCCGGTCAAGTAACTTGTTCAGACACCTCTAAGATCTGTCACAGTGATTTATAGCAGTGATGGTGAATATGTTTATGCCAGTGGTCGTCATGTAGTTGTTTAAATTACAATAGTAGTGTAGTATGTAGTGTAAAAGCAATTCATATAATTATACTGTCACCTACTAGTATAGCATAATACAATGATAAAAAAAATGTTTTGTTTTATTAATTTTCTCTCACGGTAATGCTCACCATTACTATAACTAACATACGTGCCCCATGGTCACTTGTATATGTACGGGGTCGTAAACATCATAAGTTAGGCTATCACATCATAAGGTTATCGTCTGTGTTACATGTCGATCATTCGGTCACTTACCGACTCTTATTCTTGAAGTTTTGTACCAGTGGCATCTGAAGATTAAACTTTAAGAAGAAAGATGCCACAATCTTGGCCGACACGGGTTGTTACCGGTGGCCAGGCTGGACTCACCGAACGACGTGGTCTCAGCTAAACCGGAAGCAGAAGAAGAAGAAGAAGAGGAAACGCGAAGTGGCTCCTACTTCCAGGCGATCATCTACCGACTTTGTTTTCAATTTAGGGTTTTCCTTATCTTGCTAGTTGCCAACTGTCCACGGTGAAAATGAATAAGCTCACGAGTTTTTGCAGGGCACGGCGTGCCTGCCGTTTCTTGGCGGCCATGCTCGGGTCATGGCAGTGTGCATTTTTGTAAAACGCAGCATGATGAGGTGCTCCAGTTCGCTATGACAACCAACGGTCATAAATTTGTTCATAATACGTCATCCTCACACGTAAGCGCCATTAACTGTTGCATGTTTGGTAGCAAAACTTGCCATTGTTATCAAGTCATCGTATATGGTGATTAGGGTCGTTAATGTTCCCATAATCGGATCCCTAAGTAATTTGGATATGTCGTGGCGTCGTGTGCCTTATCCGTCTCAAAAGTTTGAGAACCGTCAACTTGTATAATCACTTCACAGAACTGCTCCCCATAATACGATGTCAGTACTTATATATTAGGCCTCTATTCGATTAAAATGCATTTGTTATCTAACTGGTGTACCAGTCGGACGTCTGCTGTCATATTTTCGGGACTCCAGAATAAACTCAAGTTGAAGTGCCATGAATCCAGAAGACTACCCAGAAGCGGACCAATTGCTTCTCGAGAAATTTCGGAAATTGCAGAAGGAGTCTACCCGCCGCATGCTCACTGAGTTTATTAATGGTGAAACGCTGGAAGTTGAATACAAGTATGATCACACCGGGATAGACGAAGAGCAGGTTCGCATCAACGTGAACACTTTGTTGCCGGTGTTTGGTGGACGGCGCCCTCCAGGCGTGGAAACCTTCGTCCACGTGCAGAGGCTATCCGCTTTTGTGGAGGAGTACGTTCATCTAAACAGGTGTCGGTCCTATACGCACGCCTCCTGTCCGTGCCATTTGGATATCGAGCCTGCGGCCGCTGCAGATTACAGACCGCTTTCAGGGTACCAATGTGCAGACGGCCACTTGCATCACTTCTGCTGGCAACATGTTAAGTACTGGCTGTTATTCGTCTTGAAGCCTTCGATTAAGAAAATGCAAGAAGGCTCATTCAATGAAGAAGCCACCTCAGGATTTGTTAGTTTTTTGGATGATGACATTTACTTCCAAGGCGGGGAACCTGTGTTCCGGTCACGCAGCTTATTCAGCTGCGGTCACAGTGATTTACGTCGGTGATGGTGAATATGTTTATGCCAGTGGTCGTCATGTAGTTGTTTAAATTACAATAGTAGTGTAGTATGTAGTGTAAAAGGAATTTATATAATTATACTGTCACCTACTGGTATCAGGAGACGCGGCAGCGGCTCACGCCAAGTATTTAAAAAAAGCGTAGCGCGAGAGCTGCCGTACTCTTATATACAGTAAAATAGGGGTTTAGCATAATACAATGATAAAAAAAAATGTTTTGTTTTATTAATTTTCTCTCACGGTAATGCTCACCATTACCTTAACTAACATACGTGCCCCATGGTCACTTGTATATGTATGGGCTCGTAAACGGAATGAATGACACACTCTATTTAATTAATGAAATCAAAATACGTTTCCTATGTTTCCTGTCACACCATAAGTTAAGCTGCCTATACAATACGGGCTCATGGTCACCAGCATAAATATGAGCTCTCAAGTGAATTAAATGAGAGGCCGATTTAAATAAATGAATATATCAGGATTTCAGTCGCTTTGCGTGCTTGCCGAGCCCAGTCCAGGATTTGCTGTCATAACATAAGCGCGTGTTATTACAGCGAGACCTCTAGGGGTTTAACTAAGTCTGCTAACGTATAAGAGCACCAGCTGGAAGAACCAGCGCTTTGGTGCCTTTAGATCTGGAGCCACATCTGGTCACAGGTAAGTCACGCAGCCCCTACAACAGTTCCGATAGTTCTTACATGTTTGTTCGGTTTGATGAAGAGCACCTCCCCCTGCACTCTTCATGCCCGCTTCCCATCGTTTTACCGTCATGAGGTCCCAGGAACAAATAAATGCACACGGTTGATAGATTAATTTATTTGCATATTAGGAGTACATGGGAGGTATTGTGGGGCCTCTACGTTTAATGTGACCCCGGCATGCTTCGAGTATGACGGAACCACGAAGAACATTTCCATAGCATTTTTTAGCAGAAATTCCGACATGGGCTTTTCACCTGTATGGAAATAGGCCTTGTCTTCTATGTACAGCATTAAGTATTGCTCGGCGATTACCTCGTCGAAGAGTTGTTTAGATTCTCGGTACAGTATGATAGTATACAGATAATGTTGGAGCCAGGAGGCAACGTGGCCCCAACAGTAATGATGGAAGTGCTGACGATAGCACCGGACCTCCTCCGGCTTCACAAACGATTCATAAGCACCTCCAAAGTCGTTGAGCAGGTGGCATGAGCAGCTGGCGTGTTCACGGCGGGAGCACATGTTCAGATGGACGTGCATGACGACCAAGTCCATGAGTTCTGATATGCTTTCGTATTTTTTTAACCCTGGGAAGGTGATCCCGCCTAGTACAGGCAACAAGCAGTTTACATTGACGAGTATACGTTCATCTTTTTCTTTTGAGGCATTAAAGATGTACTCAACTTCCAAAGGCTGTCCGTCGAAGAAGGTGGCTTCGAAGCGTGGAGTCGGCAGCGCTGAGAAGTCTGCTTGAACGATGTTGCGCTGACCATTGCCGCCCGTCATTGGAGAAGAGTCTTGAGGGTTCATCGTGGTCTCACGATATAACTGCTTCGGAAACAATTAACGTTATGTTTCTTAAAACTTCGCGGACAACTGTTCAGGTTGTACTCGGTGGATGTTTCTGGGTAGACTAAGTTCTATTGTCCATCGGCTTCCTTTTAAATGAAGATCTTGAGAGTCCCTTTCTCTCATAATATATGCATTTGTCATTCCTATTCGAATGTGACAAGCCTCTTAGTGTTATGGCTTTTGATATGCCATAGTGTCACATATTGGTGATAATCCCCACATAATGACTCCATTATCGCGCGCGGAACGAATAAATTACCGTTATAAAGCCATTTTATCAATAAGGCTTATAGATTTGCTCTCGTTTCGCAAATATTGTTGTTGTCATGCAAACTGCCCATTCACCTTTGTGCTGGTCACCGCTCACGTCACTATAGTGATGTTGCATTCAGTACGTTAGCGCAAAATGCAGCAAAATACACCGAATGTGCAGTTCTTAAGAAAAGTTGATATCTGACCTCCGAGCGGGTTCCCGCAGCCTACACGAGCACGTGCAGCATCCGATAGCAGGCGAGCATGTTGCAGCTACCGATAGCGGCGTCCGCTACTGTGCAGCGGAGTCGATAACGCATAACGAGATGCAACGGTTGGGGTCTTCGGCAAAAAACCCAGTTTTTCTCAACCGACTTAGCCGAGTGATGCCATCATCGGTGCAGCAGCCCAACGTCAGCAAATATTGTTCTGACTGTAATCAACCAGAGTTTCCTTCTACACTTGGGGTACCTCTGACTTACTGACCGTTGCCATTAGCACACATTTAGTGTACGTGACCATAACATTCGTGAGACGTGACACTGGAAGGAACATCTGTTGCTCTAGCTCTAAAGATTGCGGGCTAGAGATAGCGCCTAACAATGGCAGATTGTCTGATTAGATAAGACCTCCTTGTTTGGATCAATTAGTATGGGACATGTTACCTAGACCCGTGGACGTCAACTGCATTTGCAAACAACTACATAGCGTGCAGCGTGCATTGCAGTCTTACGTATAAACATGCTGGTACTAACAACAGTATCTAAAGACCCTGAGACGCTCGGCAACGTAGGCGTGCTAAGACACCCACGCTAAAACCCCTACGTTGTCTGAAGCATTAACCTCAATTAACAATATTCCGTCAATTAGGGTTGTAGGTATAGAGTGCTTTATTGACAAACATAATTGTTCATGTCAACATGAAGCATATTGGCACTCTGCGCTAACGACCTTTTCGTCAGTAACCGACAGCTCGCGCACCTATTGCTACAACGTATGTTTTAGTAAGACAAAACATTTTTCTACTGATAGATTGTTCATTTCTTTGTTGGCGCCCGCCACGAGTAACAGGTGTCTATCGAAATTGTCCCCTACCTGTAAGTAATTCATAAGGACTGTACAAAAGACTTGTGTATTTGTTGCAGGCCAAGATATAACGGCGTGGTGATATTTTCTGGAAGGTGTACTGCACCGTAGGAAGACGTTGAACGTGTGATGATAAAATAAAGTCTAAGAGTAAAGAAGTTTACGTTTACAGTTCCAAGAGGAGGACCGTTCCAGCAACGCTTATCATAATTGCAAATGTATGTTTCCACTCGACTTGATATGCAAATCATACCGCTGAAATATCGGTATTGATTTATGGCCGTCGGCACTTCGGCGCGAGGAAAGCCTGCTATTTTTCGCCCTCCAGGGCAAACAGTGACAGTTGGGGCTAGACGGTAGCTAGTCGTGACCATGGATTTAAAAGCGCCTGAAAAATGGCTGGTGCGTCCTTCGCTGGGGGTAATTGCAACGCCAGGAGACATCGTAGTACCCGTGGATGTGTTCCTCCATATCAGCTCGCATCTCACCTTTACAAACTTCCAGAGTTTCGTTCTAGCATTCTGGCCTGACGGTGACGAAGAAGAGCTTATTCAGAAGAGACTGTGGGCAATGTCATGCCACAAGTTCGAAGCTACATTCTACAATGGCAAATGTCTGGAGATAGAATACAACTTTGACGCGAGGAGGGAAGGACGAGATCGTGTCCTAATCAAGAAGGACTGCTTGCTACCAATCTTCGGGGGAGTCTCGCCAACAGGGCTGGCCGAGTTTGTAAGCATCTTACAGTTGGATAGATTTATCGAAGACAACGTCAACTTGGATAGATGTTCGAGCTACCGCTATGTCTGCTGCCCATGCCACTTGGGCATAGACCGCCAAGATTTTCCTATATTATTTATGGAGCCTGAATTGAGCGAGTGCGAACACGGCCACTTCCACCACTACTGCATGGAGCACGTGATTTCGTGGTTAGGCAATTACCTACATACTTTAATTTTGTTACGGGAAAGCAAAGAACTTTTTGACGAAGAGATAGCCGAGCAGTATGCATTTTTTCCCAGTCGCATTCCCTACTTTCAAACTGGTAGACGCGCCGATCCGAAATATTTGCTCGAGAGTGCTCTAAACATCGGAACATCCTGTTATGGAATAAGCTATGATGATGACTAAGACTTAGAATTTTAGTTGATGGCCAAGTTCTAAGAGTGTATGATGAACTGGATGCCCCAAGCACACCGGAGTAGGTTTAAGCATAGAAGTACAGTCAATCGCACGCATCGGACCGATGTGCATCAGATATAGGCGTCACGCTGCAACTTGTGCAACGGATGCTGCACTCCAATATTCCAGCGTAACGGCTTGGGAGTTAACATCTTTGCATGATAGAACTGTGTCTCCTGAGTTCAAAAATATCACCCCCCGCTACCCCCGACGCTTAACTTTGAAGTTATAGGCCGTACGGTCTTATGCAATTGACTGTATAAGAAACAATCTCATTGCAGGAAATTATTCTCGCCTATAAGAAACACCTTGAAAATATTTCCCAAAGTCAAGATGTTTTTAGAATAAAATTGGCTATTTCTTTGAAACCGCTAATGTTATTTGTATGGTTCTTGCACTAAAATTAAAAAAAAGTATAGCTTATAAAACTCATCGCAGGAATTTAAAAATGTTGATTTAGAGCAGAGTTAATAAATAAAAACTAGATATTTTGAGAGCGCGTGGCGTCAACGTTGCCGTAAACGCTAAGTTTCGGAGCAGTCGATTACAAAATCAAATGCAAGGTTTTAACGTTCATTTCAACTTTATTTAAAATATCTCAAGGTGATTGGAGGCTACAAGGGCCTTCACACAGCAACTAAATTAGTTTTATTTTTAAAACAATCACACTGGCCAGTAAGACACGATTGCACGAAAAAAAAGATAAAGTCACATGAAAATAAAATGGCCGCAGTAAATTTATGTTGTTGAAATTAAAACGTTGTTGCAAACATAATTTCAAAATTGTTATTCATTGCAGCACGTCGAATTACCGTCCGTAGGGCCTTAGCCAGTGCCAGTGTTCCGGCCATTTTGGAACCAAATGGCGTCATACGTGAAGACGGCAAAAGGCCCGACGGAATGACGATCATACCATGGAAGCATGGTAGGTCGCTGGTATGGGACGCTACATGTGTCGACACGATGGCAGCGTCTCATCTCCAAGCGACCTCAGTCAGAGCGGGCGCGGCTACGGCATCTGCAGAGGGCTCCAAGAGGCGCAAATATGCGGCCTTAGGAGAGGGCTACATGTTTGTGCCCTTAGGCGTAGAGACTCTCGGGCCATGGGGACCAGAAGCGCGATCTCGTCGCGCCTGATCGACGCATCCGGTAACCAAAGGGCTGGGGCATATTTTGGTCAGCGGATTAGCCTCGCGATCCAGCGAGGCAATGCCACCAGCCTTTTGGATACCTTGCCCAACGACGGTAGCGATCTGGCCAGCATATTTTATTTGTTCCATTAAATAGGTGTCCAAAATTTCCTTTTTTATTTATTTGTATAATATTTAAATTGCTAGGTAATTTTAATTTTTAATTAGTTTAGTTTAGATGTAAATTGTTATTTAAGTTTTAGAATATTTATTACATTTAAAATAATAAATATTGTTAAATGAATTAATTTTTATATCTTGCAAAAGTGTTAATAGTTATTTTACTATAGATAGTTCCTTGATAATGGTGTAAAACCGAAACCGGTTGGGATAAATATCATTACTTACAGTGAAACAAGTACCTACGGGTGAAGGTCGTCATCATGTTATAATTTTGTCACTTTTTTTATTTCCTCGCATTAGTAATGAAAAGTAGAGTGTTACACACGGGTTTAAGTGATCAATTGCACCCTCGAACTATATGCACCCTCGCTGGCTTCGCTCGCTCGTGCGCCTAAATATATCTGGTACAATTGATCGCTTACCTTGAATAACAATCTACTATTTTGTGCCTCTATACTTGTTCAAGAACAACCTCGACTCAATTAGTATAGGAAGTCTAAATTTCATTTTGCGTATTTCACAGAAAAGGTAATTGAACCATGGTCTTGACCACTTACCGAGTCTCCAGTATGAATTTGGCTATAAAATTAAAGGTTCAATTGGCGGTTCATAATAGAGTTTTGGCTCCTACGCTTATACGTTGTTAAAAGTTGGGTGTGTGTGGCAGTGGCGTAGCGTGCTTTCTCGGCGCCCGGGGCGGGAGACCCATTTTGCCACCCCCATTCAATACTTAATTAAAATTAAATTTCGAGACATCATTTCACAGGCAATGAGGTATCTTTTATTGAAGGTAAAATAGGATCAGCGGTTTTACAAACGGATTCTACGGGTCTTACAAGCAGCGAAGTCAGAAATAACTTTGTCAAAATCAATATTTGCAGGCAATTCTTGTTCAATCGACAATATAGCCAAGTTTGATAGTCTAATGGAGCTGATAGTGGATCTGAAAAAATTTTTGATTAGCTTTATTTTAGAAAAACTTCTCTCACAACTAGCGACACCAATTGCCAAAGTCAATACACGAATATACGAATCAAGATGACTATATTTGGAACCGAAATTCCCAGATTCAGTTTTTGAATGAACTGGAGGAGCTCCAGTGGTCCTTTGCCCCTTATGTCTTCCTCTGATTTAGAACTGGCGACAAACTATTGGAGACACTTCCGCTCTATCTGAAACTCGTCCTTGTCGATGTCTTCTAATACATGGGAAAGATCACACTCGTACTTGCTGTCCAAAAGTTTCGCTGGCGTCAAAATCCGAACATGTCCGATATTTTTTGAACTGGCTGGAATCGAGTCATCATTTCTTGAATGATCTTGTCAAATGATGCAAACACTTCCCGACAGAGTTCCTGCTCCTGAAAAAAAGCTGCATCTGCGGATTCATCGCCATTCATGTGTTTTTTCCTGCAAATCCTTCTCGTTTTGAGTTCGATTCCGAGTTTTTTGCGGTTTGTTTGTTTGATTAAAAGTTGATTGCGGCTTGGGCGAAACGGTCTCTGCTTTCCACTAGCCACTTTTAAAGCACAGAGTTTCTGAGCACACTTATCCACACTCAGTCCTCGTTGCTGCAGGTAAATCTGTGTGTCATCTACTTCAGGTAGCACTGCAGCCCAAAAGCCAAGAAAAGTAAGGAAGTTGAATGACTGCATGGCTGTCAGAAGAAGACTGGCTCTCGATCTTGTTTCGGAAGTTTGAGATGAATCCGTCAATTCTTCCAGTACCTCAAGAACTTCCTCAAACTTATTTTTAAGCGTCTTGACAGCTTCATGTCTAGCGCTCCAGCGCGTATCAGTGACTCGTTTCACTGCTTGACCTGTGACGGCAACCGAAGCGTTCCACCGAGTAGTTGATGCAGAAAAGAAGGCAAGTATGTTCTCCAGAGTTCCAAAAAACGTCACGGAGTTCACTGATTCAGAAGCAGCGTGTACCTCAGCAAAGTAGAGTGAGTGGTTTGTGCATGCAACGAATGTAGCTTTTGGATTCAGTGCTTTCATCTGGGCTTGAACTCCATTGTGGATCACTGACATTAGGGCAGCGTTGTCATAAGTCTGTCCTCTCAAATTCTGTGTGTCCAGTCCGTCTGATGTTATCTTCGCGATTATATCTTTGCTGAGATCTTCTGCAGTCATGGAAATCAGCCGAGAGCGTCAACGACGAATCACAGGTAGGGTGGCAAATTTCAAATTTACGTCATTGTTGTTTGTTGACTTGACAAACATCCTGTCATGAAACATATGATCTTTACCCTACCCGCTTCACCGGCGACATTTTGCCGCCCCCGGCATTCGTCCCGGGCTGCCGCCTGGGGAGGGCCGCCCGGGGCGGGCCGCCCCCTCCGCCCCACCCACGCTACGCCACTGGTGTGTGGCAAGATGAGCATCAAAGTAAGAGAAGTGTAAATGCAGCGGCGCAAATGCGTTACTCACGGAGAACAGTTTGTGTACAGGGGATGAATGAAAGAAGAAAGACGGAAGTTTATGGTGCAACTGGATTATCCTATTAGTCATTCCAGATTTATTGAAAAAGATGGCAATCTATCGGCGTAAAATCACTACCTAAAATGCAACGCGACCGTCCGGGCTATCACAGAAAACTCTTCTGGAAGAACTCTGGTAGAACGCTGAACGTGGTACTCCCTACTATCTGCGACTACATCGCCAGTTTATTGGCAGTTTACGCTCTCACTCTAACAAGAACCGGTTCCTCCAATGCTCGAGCAATCAGCAAACATGATCATTGGAATGTATGTACATAGGTACCTGACTGTTTATTTATGAATAGGAAAAACCGTTTCGAAGTAAACTTAATCTTTAAATAGGTAATATTGTAAATATAACTTAACTTTTACCGACTATACAAGAATATAATAAAGAACTTATTTAAATTCCCTTTTTATTAAATACTGGTTTAGTACTGTTTTCGCCATCGTTCGGAAGATCATTAAGAATTTTTGGTACCAAATACTTTCAGTCCGTGAACCATAATAATTACATATTTTAGGCAGATTAAACTTTTTGTTTACATTTCTTTTAAAACAATGCGAAATAGAGTTTATAACTCACTAGCTTTTGCCCGCAACTTCGTTCGCGTGGGTTTCGGATATAAATTCGAATCAGACTTCCCACAGATTTATATAACAACAATACAGTGTTTACCCGTGGTCCCGGTGGGTGGACCCATTACCGGGTCCACGGGTAATTTTAGCCTTTGCCGTTTGCGTTTATTCAATCTTTGCCCCGTTTTCGGCCTTGGCGTTATTTTAAAAACACCCTTTGTTATCTATGTGTTGACCAGGGTAACTACGATGATAATAAAGGAAACCGCATCCAAATCCGTTCAATGGTTCTCGAGTTAAAACGGAACAGACAAACAGACAAAAATTCTAACACTTGTTGTTTTGGCCCCAGTACATCAGTACCAATAACCCATTTTATTTAAAACTTCGCGAAAATATTCAATGTGCAGACACGATTTTTTTCTACGTTAATATTATCTAGTATATAGATTATTGTTGTATTCTTCTTACATAATAAATAGTTTTACTTTCTCCTGAACAGGTAATTCAACCAATTAACAAAAAATAAAAAGAACAATTTGTGTGGTCTGAGTTATTTTTTTAAGTGGTAGGGGTGACCCCCAGGTATAACATTAACACGCGGTTCAGTAAGTCCCGATACTTAATACTAAGATAAATGTTTTTTGATAAAATTATTTTTTATTCATCAACGTAGTCTCCTTTAACTGCGATACAGTCCTTCCAACGCTTTTCTAACTTTTCTATTCCATGTGTGTAGAACGATTTATCTTTGGCTTCAAAATTAGCCTCCGTTGCTGCGATCACTTCACCATTTGAGTCAAATTTCTTGCCCCGGAGCATTTTTTTTAGGTCTTGAAACAGCCAGTAATCACACGGGGCCAGATCTGGAGAGTAAGGTGGATGGGGAAGTAATTCGAAACCCAAATCCTTTAGTTTGGCCATCGTTATCATGGACTTGTGACACGGCGCATTGTCCTGGTGAAAGATCACTTTTTTTTTCTTCATTTGAAGCCGTTTTTCCACGACTTTGCACTTTAATCGCTCCAAAAATTCCATGTAATACTCTCTATTTATATTTTTCCCTTTATCAAGGTAGTCGACGAAGAGTATTCCATGCGCATCCCAAAATATAGAGGCCATAACCTTGCCGGCCGATTTTTGTGCCTTAGGCCGCTTCGGGCGGCTTTCACCGGCCCCTCTCCACCCAGCTGACTGCCGATTGGATTCCGGAGTGAAATGGTGAATCCATGTTTCCTCCATTGTCACATACCGACGTAAAAATCCTTTTTATTTCTATTAATCAGGGCCAGACAGCGCCCTGAATCATTAACACGTTGTTGCTTTTGAGCAATTGTTAGCAAACACGGCACCCATTTTGAAAAAAGCTTTTTCATGGCCAAATTTTGATGTAAAATAGTGAATACACCATCAGTTGAAATCTTCACTATCTCAGCTATCTCACGCACCTTTACCTTCCGATCTTTCTTCACGATTTTCAGGACTTGGTTGATGTTTTGTTGAGTCACCGCTTCATTTGGACGACCAGAGCGTTCAGCATCATTTGTGTCCATACGACCGCGTTTCAAATCGGCATACCACCGACAAATGGTTGGTTTAGGCGGAGCAGATTCTGTGTAATACTTTATAAGCCACTGTTGTACTTGAACGGTGTTTTTTCCTATTAAAAAACAATGTATAATCAACACACAAAACTTGTTTTTTTCCTTTATTTTCGGAATTACAAAAGTAGCGTCACATTAATGTCTGCAGCTCGAAATTTTATTGTTCGATTTTACCAAAACATTTGATGCAAATCATTTGATGGCCAGTACTTTCTAAAAATCAAAAGAGTTTTTAATATATGCGCTATCTCCGAGTTACTCTCGGGACTTATTGAACGATCTAGTATATAAAGCCCTAGCCGGGGGCTGCAGGCTTTAGGGGGAAAGGTCTCATTTTTCGGTTTTTCATTAATATCTCGAAAAGTAAGCGTTCTAGAACAAAAAACCTTCACAAAAAAGAAAGCTGATTAAATTTCCTACAAAACAGTATTATTTTGTTTTTTATAATATTTGTAAGAAGGTAGATACGGTGGTACAAAATGTAAAAAAAAAAATTATATTGTCCAAGTTACCTAAAAATAACAGGAATTTCTGATTGCTCCATGGTAAATTTACGGTAATTTTAATGGGGGGTGGGGTTAATCTTTAATTTCCTAGCCTTTTAGAGTTTACCGACCGTACTTATTACTATTAAAAAATGTAATACACTTTTGACGCAAAATTCGATAAAACTAAGAAATGGTACCTACTTTGTATTTTAAAATACTATTTATTATTAAGAGCCCTGTAGTCGGTAGCTTGAAGTCAGTCGCACACGGGATCGTTATGCTTGCTATTTCATTCTACATTCAAGTTCAGGTTATAGAGCACTGACTGACTGATATTGGTTGGCCCGAACGTTCATTTCCCGAGCTCGTGCGGAACTAACCGAACACGCTGTGAGAGGCAAGCTAACGCGAGACAAAATTCATGTCTTGAAAAACTCGAGAATGGTTTTCGGTCTTCCTATGATTTCAGGAGAAATATCCAAAAAATCGAAATGAAACAAAAATATTTTTGAAAAGTATAAAATATACTATGCTGTGAACCTAAAATTATTTGATTTGTTGTATATAAACATTCATCAAAATATGTGTAATATCCAGGACCTTTATACGCTTGTAACTTTTGTATTTAATTTTGATAAATGTTTTAGGTTCAAGTCATGGATATTGCACTAGATATGTTGAAAAAGAAAAAATAATAAGCAAATCAAATATAAAAAAATCAAAATATATTTATTTACCAATAACAATACAACAGTGAGCTGAGTACATCATATAAATTAGGAATAATGCGACAAGTTGTAAAGGCGATCTTTTCAACGGACCCTAGACAAAGCAGAGCTTGAAACACAGGGCCCAGAATACGATTAGCTATGATTACGAGTTCTCATTTAGTTTGATTAGTACTCGGTCGATATAAGTAAATTTAAATTAAATATAACATTAAAATTAATTATAAATGAAAATTAAATAACATAGAGAATTTACAAAACAAGGAATAGTAAGTCAATAAAAATAATTACCTACTGTTGGCTTTATTATTACGAGGAATATGGTAGGTGATCGTGGTGTGTGTGAGTTTGTGTATATGAGAATGTTTTAGGGTGAGTGAGAGGGTGTGTATGAAGCTGACAGAGGGTGTGAGTATGTGTGTGTGTGTGTGTGTTTCATTCGCTTTGATTTATGTCTCCCCTTTCGGAAGAATTTTTTGTGTTTGCATGTAGTCTAACCCTTCGAGCCATTGAGAAATCAACAGAAAGCATTTTAAGTTCTGGAATTTTTTTTAAAGTAAGGAAAAAGGAACATTGGTAATCTTTTAGCAAAAGCCGTCCGAATCTGCGGAAGTGGAACTTTATAAAGCCTATGTCGTAAAAGATTTTCGTATTCGGGGGATTTAAGCATAATACGGTGCTTGTTAACCATCGTATAACTATCGAATTGGCTCTCTTTGTATAATTGATTAGTATGGAATCTACGCGGTTTCTTCAACATGAATTTAGGCACTGCCCTTTGGGAGATTTCAAGTTGTATCATGTAGGTTTTTGCGGCCCCTCCCCACACTCGATTACAATAAAGAAGTATGATTGGCAAAAAGCTTTGTAAACTACCATGAGGGTATCCTTAAGGGCACTATTTCGGGGTGACTTCATTACAAATATAATTCTCCTCACTCTTGCTGCAATGGATGAGATGTGGTTCTGAAAGGTGAGCCTCTGGTAAATAATAACTCCGAGTTACTTAATAGTCTCTGTTTGGCCAATTAATCGACAATCACATGCATTTGTGGATGATGTATTGTGCGGAGTAGTTACCACATCACAGGACCTCTTGTGTAATCTTAGAGGATATGGAGTATCAGGACGTGACGCTGCCGTTATATGAAATGCAATATGTTTAGTTTTTGTGACATTGGGCGAAAGAAGATTGTTGTCTAAATTTGTTGTCTTAATTCTAAGCCGCTACGACGACGGTACCGATATTTCGGCCCTTACTATTATTCATCAGCGCACGAGTGGTCGACGTTGAAGCTAGCACGCCAAAGGTCTACGGTTCGAATCTTAACAAGAACATAAAATAAACTTTTTTTTTTCCCTTACTTTTTCTACGAGAATAATTCATCGGTGTACCACGTGTAAAACCATTGCACCATGAGGAAATGTAAGAAATGCGAGATTTCTGTGCCAACTAACGAAAAAGTTGTCTGTGCCGAAGTGGGTTGCGCTGCCGTGTATCACACAAAATGTGTGAACATTAAGCCTGACGGGGCTAAGAGACGAAGCGTTTGGTATTGTTCTACTTGCAAAGCTAATTTCTGTTTTGCTTGCAATGTCTACACGGAGAAGGATGACAGAGTAAAATGCAATTTGTGCCCACTCGTTTACCACCCTTTGTGCGTTGGAACTACAAGCTTAAAAATCAACACCATGCTAGACTGGCAGTGCCCTAGTTGCAAAAGTAAGCAACCAAAGTCAGACAACACCAATACGCCAATAAAAACCCTGGACTCTGATCAAAATATGCCGAAGTCTATGTGCACCCAAGATCCAGATGCTGAAGTCAAATTTGATACTTCCGATCAAGTCAAAACTATGAAAGAAAAAGAGCAGGAAGGAGATTTAAACGAACGAAGTTGTTTAAATGAACAACTTCGTTCATTTATATCGAGTGAATTTAATAGAGTCTTCAGCTCCTGGAAAACCGAACAAGACCTAAAATTTTGTCAACTAGAGAGTAGGTTTATGACTCTAATGTCATTTTTAGAAGACATAAAGAAATCGAACAGCGAAATTAAAGAGTCACAAAACCTTTTGTCTGAAAAGTACGATAGAATTACTGAAAAAATTTCGAACTTGGAGAGTGAAAGAAAGAAGAACTTACAGTTACTTGAGGCAAGAGTCGAAAACATGGAGAGGCAGCAGAGATCTACAAGTATCGAAATAAGAAATTTACCCAAAAAGCAGTCTGAGAATAAAGATGATCTGGTGAAAACAATAAAAAAGGTGGGTGAAATACTGAAAATTGAAGTCAGATCATCGGATATTAAAGATGTGTTTCGGTATAACACAAAAGCTGAAATTAATCCCATTATAGTCGAGTTTAATAGCGCGATCATTAAAGAAAAATTATTGAGAGCGAGTAAGACCGTTAATAGAGGGGAAAAGAAACTTACAACTACCCAACTGCAAATAGAGGGCGACACCAAACCGATCTTCATTTCAGATAACTTAACAACCAAAACCAAGAGACTGTTTTTTCTGGCCAGGGACTTTGTTAAGTCAAATGATTACAAATACTGTTGGACATCGCGTGGAAGAATTTACATTAGAAAAACTGAAGGATCACCACAAATTAGAATTGATACTGAAGGTGATATCGGAAAGCTTCAGAAAAAACAGTGATTTAATCATATTGTTGATATTTTATTTAGAATTTAGTTTTTATGTCTTACCCTATTCCATACCTTTTAATAAACCATATTGCTCGTATACTGTACTGTAACAAAATATGACTCTGTGCGAGTACTTATTCGTCATTTATTTATATATTTGTTTATCTATCTATATATTTAAATATTTATTTATTTAATATTATGGCCATAGTAATTTGTGATCATCTAGTAACTATTTTGGTAGGACCTCTACATTGTATTCATAACGGTTAAAATAAACAGAGAAATAGAGTTTTGATCCGAACACCGTAATAAATGGGTACAGGTACACAAGTTCAGAATTTATCAAATGAAAAGAGAGAAATCGTAAGATTGAAGTATTTCATGCGACTTAGCTGGATAAACCGCTCCTTCAGGAACAACAGGTTTCAGCAACTCCCAGGACTCCAACAATTACACTGTATTATTATTATTACATACCGTATCACCGTATAACACTTTAATTTGACACACTTTGATACAAGGATGATATACACCCGCGCAAACACGAAAATTGACGTAAGCCGAAGATGAATTCAGTGTGTAAACATAATGTGTTATATAATTATTTTGTATATGTGTGTTAGGTATAATATTAGGGATATATATATAGTTTTATAAAGAATATTGAAGAGTCGTCGATACCCGTAGCGTAGCTGCAGCTATAATTAAAATTTGAGGGAATTCGAGATTCTTGGCAAATCCTGAATGAAGTGGGGGCCCTAACGATTTAGAAACGACCTCCTTGCCAACCTTTAATAGTCGTGCCCACGTATTACACAGAATAATACGCTTTCAAACAAAATCCAGCGCCAATCTAGACTACCATTTAAAACCTAAGTCCCTAGAATTTTACTCATTCATACTAAAAACCCTTTCAAAACATCTCCAATTTTCACACATCTATCCTAAAGACCTGGCCAAGTCAGTTTTAAGTTTTCTAACTTACTAAGCTTGACTGGTGAACGTAGGGCTCCTACAAGATACTAACAGATGGGGTCCTGGTACGGCTCAGGCCAGCTGTGGTTTCCGACACAAACATAAAAGTAAGGCTTCCCTCCACAGCTAACTGCACACCTGGCCCGGTCACACACCTAAATGCTTTACCCTTGGAAAAACTCTACGTTCCTAAGCCCCTTGGTTCCTAAAATAATATTAGATACACAATACTCCATTTTCACAAAAGGTTCTAAAATAAAACCTAAAGACAGAAGTTTGAGAACAGTCATGTGGAAATTTTCTGCCCTGGATCTCGTTGATCTAGCTATAAATAAAAAAAAGGAAAGCTATATAAAAAAAAGAAACACCTGTATGAAGAAAACCTAAATATAGGGAAAAAGATAAGAATTGTTTCTGCTAGCTCCTTCACCTAAAATTGTCGTAATTTCCACAGACCGTCTATACTAGATCAAAATATAAGTATCTCTGCCAGACGAAGGAAAGCTAAAATAATATATTATAATCTCCTTCAGGACCTAGATAGCTATAGGGATAAAGGATAAATATAAAACGTGTTACATAAATAAATTTCTGATGTAGATACTTGATATTTATAAATATTGTACACGCGCTATTTTCGCGACGCCTCTATAGCGAAATAGTCATATTTTGTTTCTATTGAGTTTCATGAGAAAACCGTTGCGGGTAAAATTTAAATTAGCTATTTCAGTTTTACGCAATTACGAACGCACTTCACCGACGCACTGTAAACACTTTCAGACTATATTTAAATATCGAAGCTTTATTCGTTGCAAATCCGCACTTTCGATACTCGACACTTTTATAACGCGTTACGCGACTCGTACGATTGGATTTTGGTTCTAATAGATTCGGAAATCCGCGCGCGACGTAGACCAATATCCTTCCGAGGTTTTATTCCGCGATTTGAGGACCCGTTCGCGCTTCGAGAGCAACGCCACTCCCCGATCCGCGCTTGACTGTCCTTAAAAAAACCCTGATTTCCTTTAAATCAGCTCCTTCTCCCACCCAGATTATTTCAGGTTACGCCCCCGTAGACACATTAATTTTCTATTTTATTACCTGTCAAAACCTATCTGAAGTGTATTTACTAATCTGAAAAAAATCCTGTCAAATCAGAATTAATGGCCTGATGGCTCTATTTTTTGTAGGTAGGAATAATATTGTCAACAAGTTTCCAAGATGCAAATGAGGTGAAAAAAAATAGAATAAATAAAATTTCATATATTTCTAGATCAAAGAACTTCGTTCCTGTTTTTATGCTTTGTAACCAATTCTGAGCTCTCTTAGGAATCCTTTCATCAATAAAACTGGAAGATAGTACCAGTCAAAACTCCTAAATTATATGTATATGTTTTATTATGTTTTATTATTATTATTCAACGTTCTTACATAAGAGATTACATCAATTTTACGCTTCTGATTTTAAGTATAATTTATTTATTTTTAAACTGTCTGCTATGCCGCTTCCTACCTCAATGTAACTTTCTGGGAAGTGCTCTGTTTCTAAAAAATATTAAAATGTTTCTGAAATCTAACCTTTGACGTCCTGTCCAAATGGCAATAAATTCGTTTGGTTTATGACCTGAGAACTTTGAAAAAAATTATATCGGCGCCACAGGAAAGCTTGCCCACAGAAAGAGTGTAAAATTATCGTTTCCTCTCCAAACAATACGACACTTATGTCGCTATGGCTACATAGGTAACACTAAAAGTTTCCGGAACTGGGCACTTACATAAAAAATATTTAAAAATTTATTGCAACATTTGAAAATAGAACTCTTTGGCTGTAGAATGCAGTTTGTTTCATCTGACTGTCTTTTGTTTTTACCTTGTGGCGCCATTTAAAAAATTGTGTGTCTGCATCAACATGGATTTAACTCGGGAAAATTTTCGTAGTATGATTTTCTACGATTTTAAGTGTAATTTGACAGCTCAACAGAGCATCGCTCGGCTTGAAACAGCTTTTGGCAATGAAGCACCATGCAAGACGACTGTTTATAGCTGGTTTGCAGAATTCAAGCGTGGTCGTATCAATCTCAATGACGAATCTCGTGATGGTCGGCCGTCCACCGCTGTGACCAACAAAAACATCGATGCTGTGCGCCGTATGATTGAAACAGACAGGCATGTGACCTACCATGAAATTCGCGCATCCTTAGAAATAGGCATGAGTCAAATACAATCAATCCTACACAAACATTTGGGTGTGAGAAAGCTGTGCTCGCGGTGGATCCCACACAAGTTGACCGAGGCTCAAAAAACGGACCGCGTCACTTGGTGCAGTGCCATGCTTACCAGATTCAACGAAGGTGCGTCAAATTTGGTGTGGGACATAGTAACAGGTGACGAAACATGGATTTATTGCTACGATCCCAAAACAAAGCAGCAATCGAGCGTATGGGTCTTTCAAGATGAGCCGAAACCAACCAAAGTGGCGCGTGTGAAAAGTGCATCTAAGCGGATGATTGCTTCTTTTTTTAATAAAACTGGACACGTGGCTACTGTTGTTTCAGAGAATCGTCGTACCGTGAATAGTGACTGGTACACGACCATTTGTTTGCCGGAAGTTATTGACGAACTCCGTAAAAATAACCGTAAACGCCGTATCATCCTGCACCACGACAATGCTAGTTCTCACACGGCCAGACAGACAAACGACTTTTTGAAGACGAAAAATGTAGAACTCATGAGTCATCCTGCATACAGTCCCGACCTGGCACCTTGTGACTTTTTTCTGTTCCCAAAAATTAAGAACCAATTACGCGGTCAACGATTTTCATCACCAGAAGAGGCTGTCGAGGGGTATGAAAAACACGTTTCAGAGGTCATCACAGGGGAGTGGCACAAAAGTTTTCAAAACTGGTTTGATCGAATGAAAAAGTGCATAGACACCAAGGGAGATTATTTTGAAAAACAATAAATTTATTTTGTACCTTTAATAGTATTTTTTCATATTCATTCCGGAAACTTATAGTGCGTCCCACGTATAAGGTTACAAATGCTATGGAATCCTTATTGATTTGGCATAGTCGACCGTATCACTTCTTAGGAAGCGCAATGTATTCCAAATTTAAAACATCGCAAGGGATTAAAGAAACACTCCATTTTGAAGTCAAACACAGCTGACATAGGATCGAAGTCGATATTATGATAATAAATTTTGGTCCCGCCCCTGGCTAAGTTAGTTGAAATTCACATTTAGACGGGGCCAGTAGTTAAATAAATAATTGGATATTACGAGTAGGTACTGTAGCCAAAAGTATCAACTTTGGTTGCTACAGTACTCACACACACATTTGAACACACAACCTCGCAAACATTATTTATCAATACTCGGCAGTCTTTATATAACTCCCTCTCATACACACTAAAGCCTGAAAAATTACTTATTCAAATTGTTACCAATACTCTACCAATAATGAAACGACATACAAAACCAAAATTTTCTAACAGCCAAGAACTACATCAAATAAATGATACTAACGTTAGTATCAAATACAGTGAGTTAAACCATGAAACTTTAAACAATCATTCTCGAAGAAATTAACATGGAAATTACAGAAGACTTGGACAGAGATATAGATACCGAGTGTATTAATTTAGATGAGCCACACCTGTGCCCCAAGGTTCTTGACTATGGTAGGAACTCAAAATTTTCATTGTGTGTGCTCACAGTTAATATTAGAAGTGTGAACTGCAACTTGGATGCGTTTCTGGTTTTTGTTACTAGTCTAAACATAACAGTGGACATAATTGTCTTGACTGAAACTAGGACGGACGAAGATTCTAATATTCCTACCATAGTTAATTACAACAAGTATTACACAAAACGCTCTTTAAACCAAAATGATGGCGTTATTGCCTACACCAGAGAGGGCCTTACGGTCACATCTGTTTCTGAACCACAAGATACAACGGACGGTAACTTTTTGGTGCTTGAACTCGCCAATGATTTTGCAGTCGTCTGTTACTACAGACCACCAGCGTCGAATTTGAATACGAAAAATTACATTGACTCAATTGACTTAGTACTAAGGGGCTGTTGCTGTAAAAATCTTATCTTTACTGGTGATATTAACTTTGATACTTTGCCAAATAATCCCACCAGCGATGCTTCTAGATACCTAAATCTAATAGCATCACACGGCCTTCGTCAGTGTATAGACCGTCCCACGAGACATAAAACGTGTCTAGATCACTTTATGGTTCGATCCAATTGTAAAATAAAAACTATTGTGTTTGACAAATTTACTGATCATAGTCCAATTCTATTATACCTCGACAAAACTAACGTTGATAAAAAAACAATTGCCTATGAAAAAGTCTCGATAGATCACAATGGTATTGAACAATCTCTTGATGAAATAAATTGGAATGAGTATTATGCAATCACAAATGCCAATACTGCCGCAAATATGCTCGTCTCTAGCTTACAAAAAGTTATTGAAAACAACACAACGATTATTAAGTTACCTAGACGACATACACCTTTAAAGCCTTGGATCACTACTGGAGTGGTCAAATCTATTAATAAAAGAAATAAAATGTATAAAAAATTGATTAAAGGGCATAATTTTAACAATGAACAGTTGAAACTACAGTCTACTACATATCGGAATAGATTAAACAACCTTATCAAAACACTTAAAAAACAATATTATACTAATCAACTCCAAAAATCATCGGGAAACATGAAACAGACTTGGAAAATAATCAAAGAACTTTGCAACCTACAAAATGTAAAAAAGTCGACACCAGAGTTACTTACAACCAAAGAAACACCAAAAGATTCGCTAAACAATGTCAATAACTTTTTTACCTCCATAGGAGCTGATCTAGCCAATAATACATTGAACAAGTTAAATACTACGGATTCTGTACTGGCAGGAAATGCACTTGATCAAGGTCCGAGCAACTCAATGATGATGTTTCCTGCTAATCATATTGAGGTAGAAGCGATCATAACTGGCCTTAAACTAAGAACCGCACCAGGCTGGGATAAAATATCTACATCTTTTCTCAAAACGTATTGCCGCAAACTATCTGAACCTATTGCACACCTCTGTAACTTAAGCTTTAAAACAGGCTGCTTTCCATCAATATTCAAACAGGCCATTGTAGCTCCCATCTACAAAAGTGGTGATAAGAACTTAGCTTCTAACAACCGAGCTATTTCTCTCTTGTCAACTATTTCAAAAATTATTGAAAAATTAGTAAATAAAAGACTTACCAAATATTTGGAAACTAATAACTACTTATCTGAAAACCAATATGGATTCAGAACCGGAAGGTCAACAGAAGATGCTGTTCTTAAATTAACATCATTAATAACGAAATACCTAGATAAAGGCAATAAGTGTTTGGGAGTCTTTCTCGATCTGCAAAAAGCTTTTGACACGGTTTCGATCCCTATCCTGTTGTCTAGATTGGAGAATGTAGGTGTCAGAGGAACCTCCTTACAGTGGTTTAGAGATTACCTTACAATCAGGGAGCAACGTGTTAGAGTTTGCAATCAGCTCAGTGATAGTGCTACTTGCACTTATGGTGTCCCCCAAGGAAGCACTCTGGGACCAACACTACTCCTTTTATACATCAACAACCTATGTCAACTATCTGGTGCTGGTTCAAATCTTATCATGTTTGCCGACGATACGGTCATACTCTACCATGGAGCTAGTTGGGACGAGGTACAGAGTATTACTGAACGAGGCCTTTCTAAAGTAACTAACTGGTTAGAGAAAAACCTTCTGTCACTAAACACGACCAAGACAAAATACATGTGCTTCAGTAAAACTATTGTGTGCCTCCCTAAAGAAGATTTAAAAATAAGAATTCATACTTATCCTTGCAATACTAATCCTACCGATCTACAAACATGTAACTGTCCACATCTGGTAGAGTTAGCACTTTTAAATATCTTGGAGTAATTATCGACAATAGGCTTAACTGGCACTCTCACATCTCAAGTACTGCCAAACGGCTAACAAAGTTAATTTTTGTTTTTAAAAACCTACGTACTGTAACCGAAAAGAAGAACCTTGTGCATGTATATAATGCTCTGGGTCACTGCGTGATTAATTATTGTATAACTGCATGGGGTGGAGCTTCAAAATCCCATCTGATTGAAATGGAACGTGCCCAACGCGCTGTACTTAAGGTCATAATGTACCTACCATGGAGACATCCTACAATATCAGTATATGAACAATCTGAAGTTTTCAGTGTGCGTAAGTCTTATATATATCAATGCCTTAGAAGGTATCATCGATATACAGTTCCACACCTTACTGAAGCAAGGCAACGCACAGATCGCTGTCCTTTACCTGCGGTCAAAAGCGTGTTTGCACGTGCTCACTACGATTTTCAGGCTCCAAATTTGTACAATGCTATAAATTGTACAGTAAGATTAAAAAAACTAAGTAATTACCAGGTGCGTCATAGGGTTTTCCAATGGCTAAGCGACTTAACTTATGAGCAGACTGAAAAACTGTTGTAGATTATTAATTGGCTTGTTAAACCAACTATTCAGACACAAATAGCCTTCACACACAAGCACTCTCTTTCACTCTCACATACACTCAACCGATCTCATAATATCACTCGCAACACACTCAATACCCACCCACACCTCTCACACACAGTATAAGTACAACCTCTTTTAACTTTGTTTAGACTAATTATATTATAAGTTATATTCTAACATTTACAAACACTACTACCAATTAATGTAACTAAACGTAAACAAACCTTATCTACTTTAAATGTTGTAAATTTTAGCTTTGCTCTTTTATTTATCTTTTTAATTTAAAATAACAAAAGATAATTTCACAGTTATTATTACAATTAATAATTATGTACTACTGGTCTTAAATCATGTATAGCTATAATACTACAATGTATTGCACCTTTTTTATATTTTATGTTTTTATGTTTATGTTTATGTCTGACCATGTTGCAATTAAGCTCAATCCCACTTCGGCAGTTTTATACACTTTTTCCCTAGAAGTGTTCTGAAATAATATTACAGTGTCATCCGCGTAACAAATAATGTTTGCTTCTTGCAGTGGAATTTGCAGAAGGTCGCTTATATATGCAAGAAACAGCGTGGGACCCACAACACTGCCCCGGGGCACCCCATAACTTATAGGCATCTGGTCACTTACGGTTTTTCTTACTTGGACACATTGTACTCGACCAAACAAATAGCTCTGAAACCAGTCCAGTGCCACACCTCTGATACCCAAGCAATCAAGCTTTTTAAAAGTATTGGGAGAGACACCGTATCGAATGCCTTTGCGAGATCGAGGAATACCCCAAGACAACGTCTATTTTGATCCAAGGCGTTGGATACTGTATTGGTCAGTAACAGAACCGCGTCCTCGGACGACCTGCCTTGCCTGAAGCCAAATTGCCTTTCAGGAATAGCGTTATTATTCTCAAGGAAAGTGACCAAACGCCTATTTACCACTCTCTCCAGGATTTTAGAAAAAATGCTGAGCAATGAAATCGGCCGGTAATTGCTGGGTTCAGTCTCGTCACCGTTTTTATGGATAAGAATCACCGCAACCACCTTCCAACGCTCTGGAAATATTCCCGTCAAGAGACTGAGGTTGCACACGTGTGTAAGCGGTTCAAGAATCGTATTTTTAATTCATTTAATAAGAGTCGGTGTACAGAGATCAATTTCCGGAGCACTATCGTTCTTTATATTGTTTATACGGTTACCTGTTTCGACGATGTCTGTTGGGGCTATATTTAATGATTCAGGGTATGATTTGAGAGATTAAAATTTAGCAGCAAGAGCAGTTTGTGTGGTTAATAGTTCTGTGAGAATGTCACCCGCCATCCTACTCCCAATTTTTGTGAAATAGTCATCGCATTTGTTAAGAGAGGAGAAAATCGGGCATGGATTCCCCTTACCTCCGTTTTTTCGCTTACGATGCTAAGTCCTAAATCTAATGTTAGTAACATTTTAAAGTTAACCTTAATTTTATTAAATCTACTAAGTTCTGAACTTCTTTACTATACGGTTGAAAATGATGAAACTATTTGTTCAATATTCTCAAATTAAAGTTTTGATCTTCCTTCTAATAAGGTTGATATTCTCCAAGTAAATAATTTTTATTGTATTCACGGTTGCACTTCACTTTCACTCACACATGCACCAAGAACCTTAGTGTGTGACGGTCATGACGTACTAGCCGTTCCTCCCTGTTGTCCTCCTACCATGTCCCACAGCATGCCAACCAGCTGCCAACAGCTGATGCACAGCTTCGCCCAGCTTGAACCAGCTCGGCGTGTTGATGCACTTGCAGCCAGCGACTCCCTCTCCTACCACGTACTCAGGTCTTTGCAGCGATCCACTGCGAGTACTGGTTCAGTAGTACGTACCACCTTACTACTGTGTCCCAAAAATAAGCTCTACTCCGGCTCGATGGACCATGAATAATAATGAGCTTGGGTATGAAAACAAAAAGGGTTTTGCAAAACAAAATTCGTTTTTGTGTATGAGATTGGCAGAAACAAACACATTTTGACAGTTAAACATGCTCGTAATCGAGTCGAAGACGAAGACAATTCAGTTAGAAGAGTCGTAAAACAAAATTGTCGTGACTTTCCAAACGTCTTTGATTTGAACGAGAAATAGGTGCAAAGAAGTGCACTATTTGTGGTTCTTACAGTGTTTACATTAAGTTCATGTCTTTATTTGAAATTTTAGCAATATTTAGCAATAGTTCTTAAACTTTTAAAATCACTTGACACGAATAAAAGTGCTGGGCCTGATGGAATACACCCAATCTTTATTATTGGATGCGCAAAAAGCCTGGCTCTGCCCCTCAGTCTTCTGTTTAAACGATCTCTAAAGGAAGGTATTGTACCTGAAGTATGGAAGCAAGCGATCATAACTCCAGTTCACAAAAAGGGCGACAGAAATGCTATTAATCACTACAGGCTAATCTCCAAACTCAACATATTTTCTAAGATCTTTGAAAAAATCGTGTACCATCAAACTTATAATGCCCTCAGGCCCATTTTCATTCCTCAACAACACGATTTCTTGCAAAACAGGTCTACTGTATCTAATCTTGTCATTTTTCATGACAAAATTTCCAAGATTATGGACTCAGGAGCCCAAGCTGACACAATATACACAGACTATAGCAAGTTGGCCTTTGATCGAATAGATCATGTGATATTGCTGCAAAAATTGCTTCAAGCCGGAATTCACGGTAACTTGTTTAGATGGTTCTCTTCGTACATAAAAAATCGATCTCAGTCGGTTGCGATTAACGGCTATCAGTCGCTTTGGAGACAAGTTCCCTCAGGTGTTCCTCAAGGGTTCCTGTTAGGCCCCCTTTTATTCACGATCTTTATCAATGACATAGGAGCTTGTTTCCAGAGTGCTGATTTCCTATTGTTCGCAGACGACATGAAGATTTTCAAAGAAATACGTCGCGATCAGGAATTGTTACCACTTGCAAGAAGATCTTTTAAGGTTTGAAAAATATTGTAAGATTAACAAACTAGATCTCAATATATCCAAATGCTCGCTGCTGTCGTTCTCACGAAAAAAACACAAATTAAATCATAGATACTCTATAAACGATCAATTCTTAACCCGAGTGGACTGTATGCGGGATTTGGTCATTGTTCAGGACTCCAAACTGCTTTATGATAAGCACATTGACCACATAATTAAGAAAGCCTCTAAAGCATTGGGTTTCCTGATGAGATCTTGCGCCGATTTTAAAAACGTTAAAACCATCAAAGTCCTTTATTGTTCTTACGTTCGCAATGTCCTTGAGTATGCCTCCTCTTTTAAAAGCAATGTAAAATTTTTGGGTCTAGTTGTTGACCAGAAATTACGATGGCATAGTCATATCGAAAAACTTGCAAAAAGACTTAGCTCTGCTGTTTTTGCTGTTCGTAATATAAGACGACTAACTGACATAAAACTGCTAAAATCGTCTACTTTAGCTACTTTCATAGTGTCATGTGCTACGGGGTTATTCTTTGGGGTAATGCCGCGGATGTTGAACGTATATTTATTCTACAGAAAAGGGCAATTAGGGCGATTTTGCAATTACCATCTAGGCACAGTCTACGTGAAATATTTAAGGATATTAAAGTAATGACATTACCTTCTATATTTATTTATGTTTGTTTAATTTATGCCCGTTAGAATGTGGGAAATGAAAAAAAACGTTGTGATATACACAATCATATAACGAGAAACAAAAATAAAATTGTCGTACCATTTACTCGCTTAGCAAAGGTCTCTAACAGCTTTGCTGTTGTTTGTTACAAATTGTATAATAAGGTTCCTCAAACGTGGTTAAGTTTTAATGAAAAGACATTCAAAAGACAGATAAAGTCAATGTTGCTAAGGAAGGCTTATTATAGTATTGATGACTTTTTAACAGATAAACATTCGTTTATTGATACTTGAGTGACTTATTGAAATATTTAATTTTATTTTAATTAACTTATTTTTAAAGGACGTTGTCTTATGTACTTACTGAATAATATTTCTTTTTAATAGTTTGAATTTATTTTTAAATTTAATATATGTTATGTATGCGTAAGTTAGGCATACCTTTTACCTTTTATATAATAATAGTTGTTGTTATTGATTTATATTGTACTGTGTTACTTTAGTACAACTTGTAGAACTTTGACGTGTATAAGAGCGATTTATCGCCCATGTACTGAATAAATATCTGAATCTGAATCTGAATCAGTATGGAACTCACCTTCGGCTCGTGCCGCAAACTCACACTCGTCAGAAAACGTTTCATCGCTCTCGATCGTAATGTACTAATACGACCAGTCATTATGCATAATAACCAAAGCAACATTTAACTTTATCCGTGACAGGCAAATTTTTACTTCGCCCGTAACAAGTTTTGCTGCTTATATGTAATGCAAAAATATTTGTCTAGATGATTTTTATAGAATTATAAATTACATGTATATATCTGTACCTACTTGCTCACATGAAAATCTTACCCGTCATGTTGAAAATTCTCATGGGTTTTTTCCGTGACGACATTTCTACGAGAAAAAAATGTAACGCGACTTTATTATGTAACCACATTTATACTGGAGACTCGGTAAGTAGTCAGGACCAAGGTTCAATCTCAGAAAAATTTACTCAAAAAATGATGAGTGTCTATTTTCGCGATAGTACTTACAGTCATGCTTTTTATTAATTTAGCTACGTAGGACTTTTTTGGCAGAAAGATAGATGAAAGCGTGTATAAAGACTAAAATAACGGTAAGTATAAAATAACCGCGAAATACCAATAGCAAATAAAGAATACATAATAAAAAAAATAAAAAGATGATAAACAGTCAAGATACAAGTTACAAATTGTTAGAGCGATGCGTCTGAAATACGAATGATGATGATTTTTTAATATTAATAAAATCACTTATTTCTTTCCTCAGAAAGTAGCTTGGGACTGAACTAGAGAATTAAAAACCCCATCATCTAATATATGTTTTTAGACAAAATAACGATCTCAAAGTGTATAAAACTGTTTTTTATTTGTGAATTGACCTCATGTTTAACAAATAATGTAATGCAGTAAAGTTATAATAATTACAAAAGTAGTCTGAGATTACATTACATATAATAATGAAGTAGCACATATATTTTATTCAGATTTTTGATCTTAATTTTAACCGCTCAAAAACTGATTCGAAAACATGCGACTTTGGTTACATCTCCTATTCTCTGGCTTTAATCACTTTTTAAGCTAAATATTAGCAAGAAGTGTGTCCGGGTCGTTGTAGATGCAAATCTGTAGTCAGATTAAACTGATATAGTTTTCTCGATTGGGAAAAAATCATTACTTAAATCATAGTATTTAATGTATCTGTGCCTAAACCCGTCTGTAGTCACTTTCTCAAGCTTAATATTAGCAAGAGGTGTGTCAGGATCGTTGTAGATGGAAATCTGTAGTCAGATTAAACTGATTAGTTTTGACATATGGAAAGAAAGTTTTTGATGTATCTATGCTAAAACCTGGCTGTAGTCAATTTTTCAAGCTTAATATTAGCAAGAGGTGTGTCAAGATCGTTGTAGATGGTAATCTTTAGTCAGATTAAACTGATACAGAGGAATATCTTTTCATTTTATTCTATTCGCTTAAATGTCTACAATTTCGACCTGTTGCACTTATTCCTAAAATTCTAAAGCCATGAATGATTAAGAGTGTTGGCGATGACTGGTCCGTAATTTGTGAGCTATTAGTAATGAGTAATTTGGGGACGCACTATAAGTTTCCGGAATGAATATGAAAAAATACTATTAAAGGTACAAAATTAATTTATTGTTTTTCAAAATAATCTCCCTTGGCGTCTATGCACTTTTTCATTCGATCAAACCAGTTTCGAAAACTTTTGTGCCACTCCCCTGTGGTGACCTCTGAAACGTGTTTTTCATACTCCTCGACAGCCTCTTCTGGTGATGAAAATCGTTGACCGCATAATTGGTTCTTAATTTTTGGGAACAGAAAAAAGTCACAAGGTGCCAGGTCGGGACTGTATGCAGGATGACTCATGAGCTCTACATTTTTCGTCTTCAAAAAGTCGTTTGTCTGTCTGGCCGTGTGAGAACTAGCATTGTCGTGGTGCAGGATGATACGGCGTTTACGGTTATTTTTACGGAGTTCGTCAATAACTTCCGGCAAACAAATGGTCGTGTACCAGTCACTATTCACGGTACGACGATTCTCTAAAGCAACAGTAGCCACGTGTCCAGTTTTATTAAAAAAAGAAGCAATCATCCGCTTAGATGCACTTTTCACGCGCGCCACTTTGGTTGGTTTCGGCTCATCTTGAAAGACCCATACGCTCGATTGCTGCTTTGTTTTGGGATCGTAGCAATAAATCCATGTTTCGTCATCTGTTACTATGTCCCACACCAAATTTGACGCACCTTCGTTGAATCTGGTAAGCATGGTACTGCACCAAGTGACGCGGTCCGTTTTTTGAGCCTCGGTCAAGTTGTGTGGGATCCACCGCGAGCACAGCTTTCTCACACCCAAATGTTTGTGTAGGATTGATTGTATTTGACTCATGCCTATTTCTAAGGATGCGCGAATTTCATGGTAAGTCACATGCCTGTCTGTTTCAATCATACGGCGCACAGCATCGATGTTTTTGTTGGTCACAGCGGTGGACGGCCGACCATCGCGAGATTCGTCACTGAGACTGATACGACCACGCTTGAATTCTGCAAACCAGCTATAAACAGTTGTCTTGCATGGTGCTTCATTGCCAAAAGCTGTTTCAAGCCGAGCGATGCTCTGTTGAGCTGTCAAATTACACTTAAAATCGTAGAAAATCATACTACGAAAATTTTCCCGAGTTAAATCCATGTTGATGCAGACACACAATTTTTTAAATGGCGCCACAAGGTAAAAACAAAAGACAGTCAGATGAAACAAACTGCATTCTACAGCCAAAGAGTTCTATTTTCAAATGTTGCAATACATTTTTAAATATTGTTTATGTAAGTGGCCAGTTCCGGAAACTTTTAGTGTTACCTATGTAGCAAACGATGTGAAAGATAGCTCATAATTCGGACCGCATTAAAAAAGATACCTCATAACCTCATAAAACAAAATAAAATACGAGTATATTACTTTGTTCATTTTATTTTATTTCGTCAAAGACTGTAATAAACATAAACAGCCATATTCATCTACTCCACAAACACATTCACAAATATAAATTCTTCCATTTCAACGTATTTTCCATGAGACTTCAATATTTTGTCTGAAATTATGGAACGAAAATAATTTTTGACGTTTCATTCCGTTCAACGCCCTCATCACCTCACCCCCGTCGCATGAGCCACAAAAGTCATACGAATGAATGAAGACATTTGCTTCACTCATGGATTATTGGCCATTCACCTCATTCATTTGTAATCGATTTTAGCGATGGTAATTCTATTTCGGACCGTAGTAGTACGGTATGAAGTATACTTTGGAAAAGCAAAATTGCAAAATTCATTCATTCATTCACGATCTTTTACTACTTTATTATAAGTATGCTCGTAGAATGATGGACTACGGTGTAAGATGTCCTGCAAAATCGAGGAAAAGAAACGCAAAAAACATTAATCCTGCTAAGATGAAATTCAGTCCATACCAAGACAAACTTCGCGATCGCTATAGACTTCGGGTGTAAGGCTTTTTTATGACAACCCAAAAGTCGTTCTATATGGCGCCAATAGCTTTTTCCGTAGTTCACATCACAAAAATAATCATATTTATTGCCTCTTATCAAGCATACTTACATCCATTTAGATTACGTAACCATGTTGATTTTTTGTCCAAAATCTCGTTTGAAGAAATTGAACAGGCATGGAAAGGTATGAAAGCTGGGAAAACAGCTGGTTTTGATGCAGTGTCAATAGAGATTAAAGCCGATTCTGGAGGCCTAGCCTAACGTGGTGGTCTGCGCTAAGGCTTTAATTTTAGATTTAGTGCTGTCAAAACTAAATTTTCTTCATTCAAAAATAGTTCTTTTGTGTTGGCAATAGGGCGCTACCTATATAATATACAGAGTGTAAATGCAAAGTCAAGAATCCCTTTAGGGTATGAAAGTATACACGATTCTGATGTCATTACGAGAAAAAAAATATACCTTCAATTTTCACCAAAAATTCCATCATTTTTCTAAGCTATGGCTACACAGCTCACTGGCCTCCCCACACCCCACACACCTAATTGCACCCCGCAACCCGCTCCCCTCTTCCAAGTGGCCAGCGACCAGTGAGGGTGTCCACGCGATTAGTGTATTTTGAGTAAAGAGAATCGTCTTATTATGAGGTACTGGTACTTTATTTAGAGATCCCAGTATTTAAAATAATATCTTTACCGATCATACTAACACACCCATAGTATTCTTGCCTTAGCTTTTACACCCGGGATATAAACTTTGTAAAAAAAATAATTTTGACAGAACTAACTAAAATTAAAGCCTTCAGAATCCACTTTATCCTAAGGGGAGCAGTAAAAAACGTATACTTTAGGTATCTAAATTATTAATATTTTATGTATATATTTTACAAAATGAACATTCTGAATTTAACGACTGGTTTTCACATTGAGCTGCGGGTCTAGAAACAAAAACGAACACGTTTCATTCGTCTCGTTTTCGACAAACGCCGAAAGGGACAAACCGATACAAGTAAGTGAGACAGATTACAGTCATCTTCCTCACTCGCGTAGCTGTGTCTCTTTCGGCGTTTGTCTAAAACGAGACGAATGAGCTGGGTTCGTTTTTGTTTCTAGACCCGCTGCGTTGGTAAACTTGGTGTTTCGACACGGGTCCTCATGTTGTCTCTTTTGCACAAAAAATGTAAACGCTATTCTGCTACTAAGACATCTTGTCAGTGTCAGATCAGAACCTGACATAAGTAATGTTAATTTATGGAAGTGACTAAAGGACCGCTAGATAGAAAAAATATTGAACCGTAAGTCATTATTTATCTGTTGGAATATCTTCCTTAGCACTAGCTAATAATGTTCAATTTGCAATGTACAGTTCGGAAAGGGAAGCGGTTATTTAATTTTATGAATTATTGAACCGTAAGTCATCGGAAAGTGCTCGGAAAATGTTTTTTTCTGCATATCGTGAATTTTGTTAAAAGTACGGGGATCGCCACGCTCCGCTCCGCTTCGCTCGGCTCCGCTCCGCTTGTCGTCGCGACCTATACCTAGCGGTCGAATAAAATTAAAACTAAGGAAGCCGATAACGGCTATTTAGTCACTTTCTTAATTTATGAACACTACTTCTGATGTGAATTCCTCTAAAACCTTAACCCGGCACTGAACCCGATTAGGTATCTCTGTAAACAAAATGTTTACGAGTACATTCCTTGTTAGATATTAAATCTTTAATTAAAACTCATGTTTCATGGTATGTTTAGATTGGTAATTTAATATTGCTGAGTAGGCACCGACCTCCAAGCTTATTCGCAGAATAAATTGTTTTGATTATATGGCAGAATGTTTCATACGTGTTTATTTGACACCTTTTGAAATAACAATTCCAATTTCTCGGTATTGCAATGTGAAGTGAAAAATATTGTAGGTAGATAGAAAACAGGTCACTCAACACGTGCAAAGGACTGTGTATTCTGAGTGCTAAGTGCAAGTTATCTACCTATCGAATAACTTTTGAATCGGATTGAGCTGGGTCTCCAGCGCATGTTTTGCCCTAGGCAGCGGCTAGGCTACACAGTACACAAAAACGTTTTTGTCGGTAAGCTGGGTCTCCTGCATGCCCATCAGCAAAAATGTGTAACGAAACAATGTTTTGTGTGGACTTGTGTAGATAAATTACATTTATATACAAAACAAACTGCTGCAAAAGAATTATTAGAGAATGATTCTTATTTTTAAGCTCAACTTCAAGACTCAAGCCCTCTGTATGATGATACAGTTATTTTAGGAGACTTCAATACAGATCTTCTGAAAGATGACTCTCGTTTATCTAAGCTTACTTCAATTGTGTCAAGTTTAAACTTGCACATTTTACCCTTTTCTGCT
This sequence comes from Ypsolopha scabrella, assembly GCA_910592155.1. Classification (NCBI taxonomy): domain Eukaryota; kingdom Metazoa; phylum Arthropoda; class Insecta; order Lepidoptera; family Ypsolophidae; genus Ypsolopha; species Ypsolopha scabrella. The sequence continues at coordinate 16,261,597 of OU342975.1, read as the reverse complement.
ACACATCATGCCCCCCATCTCTTTTTGATCTTATCGATCGTAGCAATTGACGTAGTCGTATGTGAAAAATCGCTACTTTAGGGTACGGCCGTTCAAAGTTTCAAATATGTATAAAGTGAATAATAGTCAATATACCTTACCCAAATTTTGTATGACATATAAATATTAATTACCTGACCTAGTAGTATATGCAAGTTTATAAAAAAATATCAGAAATATGAGAAACTGAATAAAAATAAACAAATCATGCAACTATTTGGTCGGAAATGACAGATCCGACATTATTAACCGAAATACAATTTCTTACTTTGGTCGGATGTGGCACAACCCACAATAGTCTTCTACATGAAAAAGTAGATATGGCGAGATTCATATATTATATTATATTATTAGTTTAAATACACAAATACACGTCTTCACACACACTACACATTCATCCTCACCCTACGTTTATACACTACACACACACGCTACTCACACATACTATACTCACCCTCACACTCATACACTCTCCTTTCTTCTTTTGTTTGTTATTCTCTAGAATATAAGATAGATTTTAGAATATAAAATATGACAATCTATCGTCTAATAGTTTTATACTTGAAATTTAAAAAAATAATAATAATAATAAGATAGAAAAGTAAATTAAACCTAAAATGTATACAATTTACACATTTGTGTAAATTTAGTAAATAATTATTACGCTAACACAAAAATTTAATTTTGTAAATAAGAGGAGAAACTGGCTCCTGAATCTCAGTTTTAACTTTTTGGGAGCCAGTTGCTTTATGGTTTGTATCTTTTTGTTGAAAAATAAATAAATTTGAATTGAATTGAATATACCCTGGACTTTGAAATCTAATTTATGTTGGATGTACCACTTAATACGTTATTGCTCGTAAGATATAAAAAAAATATGATGTAGATACCACTTAATTATTTCGGCGACTTGAGTAATATAATGTTGAGTTACATACAACATTACAATACTTACTTAGCACTGAGTTACATAAATGAATAAATAGCAAAATTTTATTTTCATTACCAGAATAAAGACCTTGAGAAGACTTTTTTTTACTCTGTCTTTATAAAAGAAAATTATCAGCTCTTTTACATTATTGGACTAGGAACCCATCCACCTTTAACTAAGTACCTACCCCAAATTAGATGGATGATTATGAAGGGTTTGTAGGCCGCAGTTGAAATGTGCCACTTTGCTTTAGGTATTATAGATAAATAAATAGAAGGCGCAGTTTAAACCGCGGAGGTCCCCTCTTAGCAGGAGACTAGTCGTTATAAGACATCTGTATTCCAAATTAACTTCAGTGGTTTCGGCTTGGCGGCGCTGATAAATTAGTCAGTCAGGACTGTTCTTTTATACATAATGTTATTGGTACTGACATACTACCTATATACTATACATACATCAATAGATACGCAGGTTATACATACGCTCCCTCATAAGATAAGGACAACCGTGCTTTTATTATTACCTGGCCAGGAAGACATTCTCTATGTAAGGTACATGCTAGACATTTTATACGTTCCCGGAAAATAAGAAGTCACTGTGTAATGTAATCAAATTAAAATCCTTTATTGGAAAACTAAATAACAGTCCAGTTTTATTACGCAAATACTAACTAACCTAGCTTATGAATCAACAAAACACGAATTGAGTTTCCTGCAACAAAAAAAATTACAGTCTTAGTAAGTTACATTTGAGATCAGCCTCATTTTACATAAACCTATTTTTATTGTAATCTACTTTATAAAACCACAAACAATTAAGTCCGAGCATAGAAGAAAGAAAACATTCGTAGATAAGATTACAGTAAATAGATTACAAAACACGTACCTACATTTATATTTTTAGTAGGAACCATAAAAAAATATTACACATAGTCAAGACAATAGAGCATAATTAAATTCACAACCTTTTATGGCACATGGTAAGTTTTAACTTAATATACGTGCTACTGTAATTAATAAAACACTATTAACACTGTTCTAGGATTAGATTGAACCTAATCAGTTTTAGCCTAATCGTCTTCTGAATCACTTTCTTCTCGAGTAAGATTAGAAGCGTTGGTGTGAGGTAGGTTTAAATAAAAGTCATGGTAGCGCTCAGGAATGATTCCCCCTCTGCAGAGATCTGTAATATCTTTGTATTTTTCTTTACTGATGGGCAAAGGCCCTTGATACGCCTGATTCAGTTCAAGATCATTTTCCAGCCTTTTTTTGTTTCGGGTGCCAGATCGCAACACAACAATTGTCTTTGGTTCTTCATCTAAATCGTACTTGTACTCTATTCTGTCATTTTGCCCTGCACTTACTTTCACTTCTCATGAAATTCCACGAAATCTTCTCGTTTTTGGTATTCTTTGTCCAATTCTTGTTTACTAGTAAGGCTTTGAAATCGAAAATGTCTTCTTGTGTTATTTCTTTCACGACGTAAGGATCACCTTCACATTTAGCCCATCGGACTAAGCAACTCCATTCTTCTGGCACCCAAATCGTTTTGTGTTTGCTATAACGTTCTACTGTTGCATGCACACTATCTCCTTCATTTTGTGTATGACCTTTTTCGAGAAAACGATGTGTCACAGTTACTCCGAGCTTTTTTGCTACAAACATGTAGAGCGAAAACACGATTCGGTTCCTATTTTGGCCTGCGCAGTTATCAGACCAAAAACGAAATTCCTTGACGCCCCGTTCAGCATGGAATTTGATGAAGTTGAGCAGACAACTGGATACTTAGATAGAGCCACGCCGAGCGATCACTTCGTGCCACATGTAGCAGGTTCCTATCTTGGATACCAAATCATAGACCATGAAATTTAATGTAGCGAGCCGCCTCTTGTAGTAGAGTAGGGTCACTAGAACTTTTTGAAAATCAAAGGTAGCAGTGACCACATCTTTGTTGACTTCCGCCTCTTGCTTGTCGGATTTCTTTAAATCTCGTGCCGTTTTTTTGCGATGTTGGTGTAAATCAAACGCAGCTTTCTCTTCGTCTGTTCTTTCTTCGTTCGTCTTTCGTTTAGTTTGTTCTCAAACACGTGGCAGACATCACATTTATCTTTTTTAGGTCTGTGCAGTGCCAGGTTGAAGTTGGCATTAACTACTTCTCTATACTGCCTTTTCGTAGTTGCTTTTAACGAATATTTGGTAGCATCGAACCATTCGCTGTACAGTTTATACATCCGAGATATGCTCTCAATGCCTTCTAGGTAGAGCTTGCTTGAATTCTTACGAACGTAATGAGCCTCAACTACTGGAAAACATCTTACGTGATCGCAAATACTTTTGACCGTGTCATCATTATAGACTCTTCTTTCATGTTCACAACGACCCCTTTTGTCATCTTCTATCACCCTATCACCGTGTTTCCATCAAACTTCTTCTAGGCGGTGCTCACCACGCGTTCACTTAGCACTACAGTGTTTAGAAACATTGTTTTGCATACCTTCACTAGTTTCTTTTCTGCATCTGGCAAAAAGTACTGATAAGTGTTTTGTCTATTGTGCTTCGTAACTTCCGTTGTTTGGCGTCGCTTGAGACTCTTCTTCATGTTTTTAATAACAAATTCCCGGTGCTTTTTCTTCTCTCCTAAAAGCCAAAAATATTTAAAAACTCTCTTTCGATCTTCATGAAAAATTTTTTGGGTACATTTTAATCGGCACTTATCGGTACAAGGATCCTTTAATTCTTTATTTTCGACCACTTTCCCCTTTTTGTTCACGAATTCTTCGCCGCTGTTTTTCTTCAGCTTTCTTTGAACCACAAGCCACCTGTCTTTATGCGGAAGGCGCTTCTTTCCCTTATCAGTCTTAAAACCTTTTTTTCTGGAACTGGTTGTAGAAGATGGCGTATGAACATGACTTACGGAAGAGATCTCGGATGGTGTATCCATGTTTTCATAAATCTCGTGGGTAGGAAGCGCGTGATTCACAGAAGAGATCTGGGACGGTGTTCCTATATTTAGACTCTCACCATTGTTAGGAAGCCAAGAAGTGGGACTCGGGGACGGCATCGGTGTTGTTACTATGTAGTCCAATTGTGTCAAAACTTCATCTTCATTGGTTTCCAGAACATTTGACAAGTTGCGAGTTGTTGCTAGGGTAGCAAGTGCAGGAGCGCTTGGAGTTGGTGGTGGTTGGTGGTTGAGTTACTGGATTCACGTGGCTCTGAAAAGAATAATACAAACTATTGTATTACGTTAAAGGAGAAAAATTTACAAGACGTAGGTTATGCGGTTATTTATAAAGTGACATGTAATGATTATGATTGTAGAAGTTGGAAATCTGAAAAAGACTTTACTGGATTTACTATAACAAGAATGTCTCCCACGAGGCTCTTTGCACTGTCATCAAAAATGTCTCCAAACAGATCTTCCAGCTGCACAAGCTCCTCTTCAAAGCCAGCAGGAAGAGGCGACGGTTCTCCTAAAATAAATGTCACTATGTTTGCAAACAAAACAAGCGAGCCATACCAAGTAAGTGCAATTAGAATGATAACTTACCTACAGCAAATTTTAAGAAAAAAAACTTATTCATTTCTCTTTTATATGTATATCACATAAACAAAAAAAAACTTTCAACAAACAACAATGTTATCATCAAGCGAACAATAATGTCGAATGTACTACATCCGACACCAATAAATGAGAAATAAACCCCTTATCAGACAATACATATACAACCAAACACACAGCAGTGAATAATGTAGGAAGTGGTACATCCTACAATACTATATAACAAATGAAGATGCAACACAGTCTGTAGTACCATATCCGACAAAATAAAACTATCTCCGATCAAGCAATAATGTAGTATGTGACACATCCGACACAGTAAACGAAATAGAAAACCATAAACATTGATGTATCTGGCATATACGACATTATTGTCCGTTCGGAGTATAAAAATAGGTAGTTTCCAACATATCTAAAAAAATGTGAATTTAATAAGACGCTAATAATAAACAATAATTAATTATGTTTAGGCTAGGTATGATGAAATGCTAAAAGAAATATTTTTTACTAACTTTTTCCCTTTTTACTTAGATGAGTTTCCACATAAGTGTCCGTTAATTCAAAATTTGGATCATTTTGTGGTGGAACTGATGGATTCAATAAGTCTAATATCCGTCTTGACCTCGACATAACGGGATAATTTATATATAATAAAATTGGCAAGAATTGCTTGACGTGATGAAAAATAACACCGACGCGTGGGCTCCTCCCGCTAACATTGTCCGAAGTGGCAGATCCGCGCCAAGCGCTCGCGTCTGTTCCCCTCCCGCGCCCCACAGCTAACGTCTCAATATACTATGCGACAATATTAATCGTGCGCACTGAACACATACTACTTTTTCCACTTGGGAAAATAAAGATGGTTGATTTTAGGATTTTAATAATTGGTGGGGGCATTTATTACCTTATTCTAAGACCTTTAATGCAATAAAATGAAAATCGTAAAAATGTAGATCCAACAATGTTAATTGCTACGGTCGTTATGATCGTTTCTAAACTTAGTAAAGTTGCTGCTCATGGCCAACTTGATGCCCCTTTCTCTTACCATGACCTTATCTTTCTGTCATATAAAGTGCGACCTCCTAAACATAAGTCAAAATTTTTACTTCTTCGCAGATTTAAAAGCATGAATCTGGAGGAGCTTCGGGCTGATGCTGCTGCTGTTGACTGGTCCTCAGTCATTGACAGCGTAACTGAGAAGGTGTCTCACTTCAACAGACTCTTACTGAATTTATTTGATAAGCATGCTCCGACTAAAAAAGTTAAAGTGTATCACCTACCGGCACCACGGCTGACAAAATGTATACGCAACTCAATGGCTAAGCGGGATAAGGCTAGGCGGAAGTTCAAAAAAGATCCATCTGATGCAAATTTCACTCTTTTTAAAAAGCTGCGTAATCACTGTAGTAGAATGTGTAGGGATGCCAAAAGACGCCATATACATGAATCTATCGACAGTTATAACCCTGCCCAAGGATGGAAATTGCTTAAAACGCTAGGTATAGGCAAATCATCTGAAACCACTCCGATAAACATTGATTTCGAAGCACTAAATTTGCACTTCTCTACATCTCCTGTCATTTTGGAAGACAGAACCAAAAATGAAACTCTTTCGAAACTTAACAGTAAGCCGAAACCTAGCTGTACTCCCTTTGCCTTCATGACTGTTACTACGAGTGACGTTAAGAGAGCTATTCTAGCCATATCGTCTAAAGCCGTGGGTGACGATGAAATCTGTTCTCAGATGTTATTCACGATTATGGACGATCTTCTACCTACCATCACCCACATTATGAATTACTCCTTGGTAACTTGCGCGTTTCCTTCAGCATGGAAACGGGCTAATGTTATTCCTTTACCCAAGATATCTAACTCTTCCTCTTTTTCGCAAAATAGACCTATTTCAATCCTTCCTATCCTTTCCAAAGTCCCGGAATCCCTAGTCCATGATCAGCTATCATTATATCTTTCTAACAACTAACATTTTTGCATATAGGTTAGTGGAAAAAATATTGAGTGTGGTGGACAGAGTTTTCTTGCAAAAATGGTTGAGTACTTACTATTTGTTTTTTTTAATAAAAAAAGAGGCAGATGTGCAACAAAGTGATGCTATAAGGGTTCCGTTTTTTTTGTCATTAGGACCCCTAAAAAGTATTGCATTTCGCTAAGCCCCTACGTATTACAAAAACTCTGTTTTAGGTTTGCAAAATAATTTTACTTTATACAGGGGTAAAAATAATTATGTAGTCCCTTCTTATTCTGAGAGATAAAGGGAACTGCGGAAATAAAAGTAACATTCAGTTAAAATTAATACTGGGTCTAAATTTAATAACTAAAGTATGAACGAGACGAGATGAAATACGTAAACAATCGGACCGTTACTGAGTTGTCTCTATCCTTATCTCTCGTACCACTCATACGCAATAATGACGTCAGTTGGTCGACGACAGCTGTCGTTGCGTGGGTTGTGTGGTACAGATAAGTCAGTACTGCAGTTACCAATATTTTGTCCGCCATTTTGTGAACAAGTTCATTCCTATTTGGATTGCGTTCGAAGAGATATTATTTCGTTTACGTGTTTGTTTAGTTTTTTGTTATTATTAATCCGTTACTGTTAGTTTTTCTTGTTGATTTTTGATTGATTGACAACATGACTGATATGATAATACAAATAATTATTTTTTTCATAAATACGGCTAATTCGGACTCTTTCGACAAATCATCTTCCTTTAATACAGACGACAAGGATTAGAATAGGAAGTTCAAAATTTATATAAAATTTAATAAAATAAAAATGTTTTGGACCCCTGAAAGAGTGTGTTAACATTATTTATTTCGTATTGTTGGCCTTAATTTGGGTATCTATTATGGATGATCGATGAAGTTCAAAAGTAGATTTTCGTTTAACTGCAAAGGAAAAAATTGGAGTAAAAAAATTAATAAAATTATAATCTTATCAGAATATTGAATATATTAATAAGAATAAACGAAAAATCTCAATATAAAATGTACATAAGGACACATTATAACATGACCCTATACAGAAGTTAAGGACACTCTATTCGCCCCAGCTCCCATACTAGCGCAGTTCGCTGATAATATCCTTATATAAAGGTACTTGCTTATTATTTTTTCCTTTTAAAAATATTCCATACAATATCCACGACTTGAACCTAAAACATTTATCAAAATCAAATATATACAAAAGTTACAAGCGTATAAAGGTCCTGAATGTTACACATATTTTGATGAATGTTTATGTACAGGAATGTCCTAGAAGCGATACAACAAATCAAATGATTTTAAGTTCACAGCATAGTATATTTTATACAATTCAAAAATATTTTAATAGGATTGACCTCTGGTCTCTCTGGTAAGAGAGAAAAAAATGTTTTCATACAAAAATCCCATACAAACGATGTAAATGTCAAATGTCAAAAAATGTAAAATGACAGATTTTATTGGGACTCAGATAATATTCGACTACAACCCCCCTGCATCACTTTACTGTCAAACCCCCCCTTCCACCCAAACAACCATGTCAATCAGTGAGTCAGTCACCATATTGTAGCTATAATGTATAATAATAATAAGCCTTTATTTAGAACTCTAACTTTTTAACCTATTACATTTTTAATGTTTATACAGAGTTCTCCCACTGTCGGGTGTAGGCCTCCTCCATCAGAGCCCAGGTGACTCTGTCTCGGGCAGTGCGTGTCCAGCAGCTGCCGGCTACCTTCATGATGTCGTCACTCCAGCGTAGACGTGGTCGTCCTCGGCCTTTTGTGCCGTCTCGTGGATGCCAGTGCGTCACTCTCTCGCTCCACCTATCGTCTGTCGAGCGGACCACGTGTCCCGCCCACTTCCACTTTAATTTTGCAGCGGTTTGTAGAGCGTCTTTAATTTTAGTTTTTGCTCTAATATCCTGGTTTCGCTTTCTATGATGTAGAGTGATGCCTAGCATGCTTCTCTCAGCAGCGCTTTGGAATACTCTAATCTGACGTTTTTGTTCTTTTGTTAGCGTCCAGGATTGGCAGCCGTAGATGAGGGTTGGCAGTATACATGAGTTCATTATCTTAGCTTTTAGTGGTATTGGTAATCTGCTTTTAAATATTTCCTTTAAAGACCAATATTTTCTCCATGAGATTGTTATTATTTTTGATATTTCTTTGTTCATAGAGTCTTTGAATGAAATAATTCTCCCAAGATAAACATTGAATTGAATTTGAATTGAATATATTTATTTATTTCAAGAATAACTTAAATCTAAATACATCCCACAAAACCAAGTAGGAATTTGGTTTGTCTGTGGGGAGGGAGTCGCACTTCTTTTTCTATAATTAGTTACTTACTAAGTTATAAGTAGGTAGGTACATTAACAATAAATAATAACATTGTTATTTTAATCTATGTTTACATGTTTTGTAGAAGGTAAGTTTTATATAATTTTGCAAATTTATTTTTATTTTGTTCAGATCTTATACGAACAGGCATTTCATTATATAACATTGGAATTTTGCGTTTAAGCAATCTGCCGCCAAAGTAGTTATTCACTTTTACTGTTTCATATTTACCCTGAGCAGTTGCTCTCGTGTTGAGCCCATGCTGTTTAGGTATCTTATGATCTGGGGTGCCATGGCCATTTACTGCAATTATGTATTTATATTTTAATGAAGCCGGTAGTATTTTACATAATGAGTACAATATTTTGATATTATTTTTGTGTTTTTTCCTAACATTTTTACTGACTAGGAATTTTAAGAATTTTATTTGTATATTTTCAATCTTATCCATGTATGTTTTAAATATAGATCCATAGCAGTCCACACCATAAGATATAATTGAGTCAACCAACGACATATATATAGTTTTTAGCACAGAAATTGGTACTTTGTAACTAAGATGTTTGAATTTAAATAACAATATGCGTAGCTTATTTAATATCCTTTCTATGTGTTTAGTCCAGCCCATATTTTCATCGATGCACATTCCTAGGTATGTAACACATGGAACTTGCTTTATTGTTTTACATTTACAATTAGATAAGTTATTATGGAAACAGTTAAAGTCGTGGGCAACCAGTTGACATGAAGAGTCCGGGGTACAGGAGTACGGAGACCGGATAACAAGGAGGTTAGTTTTTTCGGCATTGAGTACGATTCCGTTATCGTGCGACCATCGCACTACGTTGTCGATATCCTCCTGCACGAGACGCGACACCTCGCCCATGTCGCGGCCGGCCCGCAGCGTGCACAGGTCGTCCGCGAACATGTACGCTGAGCAATGGCGGACCACGTTGCACATGCTGTTCACGTGCATCAGGTAACACAGCGGGCCACAGCCGGAGCCCTGCGCCACCCCGCGCCGCGCCGCCCACTGCTGCGGCCCGCTGTGCTCCTCGCCCACTCTCACCCGGTACGAGCGGTCCGTCAAGTACTGGCGGTACTAGCTATTAAGCGGTCCGCTGATCCCGCACTCCGCCATCGCCCCAAGCAGCGTCTCGTGCCGTAGGGTATCAAAGGCCTTTTTAAAGTCGAAAAATACAGCAACAACAAATTTTTTATCGTTGAGATAACTATTAACTTCGTCGGTAAATTTTACAAGTAATGTTGATGTACTTTTATCCTTCTGAAAACCGTGCTGGCAATCGTTTATAACTGCATGTTCATTAAGGAATCTATTTTGTTGATTAACTATACATTTTTCTATGATTTTTTCTATACTGGATAAGATAGCTATAGGTCTGTAGTTAGCATAATTTTTATGATCACCTTTTTTATAAATAGGTCGCACTATGGCTTCTTTTAGTTTTTGAGGAAACTTCGTATTTTTTATACATAAATTAATTAAGTGAGCTATGACTGGGCTTATTTGTTCACTTATATATCTTAGGTCCCTCATACGTATACCATCTGACCCTGGCGATTTCTTATCACTCATTTTCTTTATGTCTTTTTGGACCTCCTTGCTATTCACCGTTCTCCATCTCATCGACATACAAGCCTCATTTCGATAGTCAGCACGGTTTAAGAAAGTTTCGTTACAACCATGAATTATATTATCGATATCATTTTTAAATGTAATTGCAAAGTTATTACATATTTCTTGCTTTGTATTTCCTGACAAGTGTTTCAATATTACCTCATCTGTTGACTTTTTTCTATTACCAAGTATTCTATTTATATTATCCCATATTTTCTTTACGTTACCATTACATTCGATTATTTTTTGTTTCTCATGTTCATTTCTTATTTTAGAGAATAGCTTTGTACACTTATTTCTGTATTTTGTATAATTTTATCTTTTTAACATGTTTGTTTTATCTTTGAACCATATCATAAACAGTGTATCCCTCTCCAATACCATTTTTTTCATTTTGTTGTTTACCCACCCTTTTGAGTCCCTTCCACTTGTTTTGACTTGTTTAGTCTGGTAACTTGATTCGTAAATATTAGTAAATATTTCATAAAGTTGATTGTACAGTTCTAACGGACAACTAATATTCAATAAGTGTTTAAAGTCGATTGAGGCAAGTTTTTCGTAAACAAGTTTGTTATCAAGCAGGAGGCGCGTCACTGACCCCCCCGGCTGCACGTCTCCGCGCCCGTTCGTGCCTCGGCGTGAGTCAGTGGTCGCGCCTAGGGAATCCAATTTATGATTATTAAAATCAGCGCTGCTACAGCAACAGCGGCGCAATAATGGTCCGCCATTTTATACTCTAATACGGCCGAATAAAGTTCATCACGCGGGCATCTCACGAATATGTGATCAAGGCACGATTCTACTATTTCGCCTTTTAAGATTTCTCTTCTAGTTACGTTAGTGATGCACTTGGAATAGCCACATTCCGCCAACAAATTCTCTTAGGTTAAGACATTATTATTACTAGTATCTAATAGATTTATATTTATATCTCCGCAGATTATAATCTTTTTATGGCTAGGTAGGTTTTTTAATAACAATTTTAATTCGTCTAAAAATTTAGATAATTTGTTTTGTTGATTGATTTTAGGCGGGCGGTAAATGGCTACAATAAGTACATCACTACCATTTTTTCTGACATTTACCAAAACACATTCCGCCGCTGTCATAATAAAGGGAGGTTCACAAACACATGCAGAGAGGTCAGAGTGAGTGTAAACTAACACACCGCCACCTCTCCTGTTTTGTCTTGTATAACTATTGAGATCGTAGCCCGAGATGTTGTACATATCTAACATATCGTATGAAATGTTAGGCTCAGTTATTACTATAACGTCTAATAAGGCGAAGTAATTATGACAAATAACTAAGAGTTCGTTATAGTTCTTTTTAATAGAACGAATATTTACGTGAAATAAATAAAAGTCTTTTTTATCAAGAGTGATTCTATCCATGACTGAAGACAGTTTGTACTCACTTCATAGCTGCAATAAGTGAGCACATCAAGGTCCTGAATTGCTGCGAAAGCGATATTTATATATTTTCACAAACATAACACTTAGATATTATTGACACTTTTGACCTTTTTTTAACTCACTGATGTCATTTGCGCACTTAATTCTTGATGTCTTGGCTCCATCAGTCTTCTTGACAAGTACTTTGCCGTCGCTCATCCAGATGTATTTATACACGTCGCGAAGTTCAACTCTGGTTTTCCAAAACAGGTCGCGGGTCTCCGGGATCAGGTCTTCGTTAATGTATATGGCGAACTTCTGGGTGCCTCCTGTCAACGTGTCGCTGGTGATGGCGCGCGCCTCTCGACGTTGTTTTAGCCAGGTGTCGCGCGCGGCCAGACCAGAAGATGAGAACTTCACAAGAATTGGTGAAGGTTTGGTGTTGCTCCTGGGTGGAGCCCTTCTGATACTTTCTACGTCTTTGGTGCTGACCTTCATTAGTTCGCCAAGTTTTTCAATGATTACCTTAGGGTTCTCGTCCGGAAGCGTTTCTATACCTACTATTTCTAGGTTAGATTTCCTCGCGCTTTGTTCTAGATCGAGTATTTTTTGCTCGAGCGCACCGTTGTACTTTTGTAGGTAGACGCATGTATTCGATAGGTTATGTATGATTTTTTCAAGTGAACCTATTTTTTCCATGGTTATTTTCTGAGACTTTTCGAAGTCATCAACTTTATCAGAAAAGAACTGCATAGAACGTTGCATTTCATCTCTTATAGCCGACTGGATTTCGCGTTTAACCTCGTCCCTAATGGTAAGCTGGATTTCGCGCTTGAATTTGGTCAACGACACCTTAGACATTTTGTCTAAGGAAGCGTCTTCACTGTCGGTGATTTCTTCGTCCTCCTCGGCGTCTGGGATAATGCAGGATAGACGCGAAGGCTTAGTTTTACCGGTACAAGCCTTGCACAACCATTCAACCGAGTCCGTCAGGAACAGCGCATTCAATTGGTCAGGAGATATTGATGCACAGCTGCCATGTAACCATTTCTTGCATTTGGAGCACTGCAATCCAGGTTTTTTCTTATTCACTAACGTGGAACATGTCGAACATTTTGCCATCGCGAGATTATTGCAAATTGTTTCTAAAAAGCGGGTAGTTGCACTGTGACACGATTATACGATGCGAAGGTCTCGCCTCGACAAGCAATAACGCACGACTGACATATTCCTCTACGTACTCCAGTTTTGATTCACCCACTGATATCGATGTTGGTGGACCATTTGTCATTAGTTTGGTCTTTTCAGGGTTCATTAATAAGCCGTATTGGCTACTGGATTCATACAATTCAAGTAGCATATCTTTGAGATCCTTTGGGTTTTCTGCAAAAAGTATCATACCCCCCCGTAACCCTTAGTTTGGAAAATAATTGAGTTCCAAACGAAAATGCATGAACCCTGACGCACCAACATACGGGCGAGTTTAGAGAGAGAGTGGACCTCAAACAGCTTCAAGTTTCACGGACGACGCTCTCTCTAAACTCGCCCGTATGTCGCTGCGTTAGGGTTCACGCATTTTTGTTTGGAACTCAATTATTTCCTAAACTATGGGTGTCCGCGGATTTGATTCTTAGGAAAAGTGGTTCAGTAGGGTTGGTAGAATATGTGGTTTCATTTAATGGTAGCAGTCTATTTACACCCGGTATATTGTCAACAACAATCAACAATAATTACATCAGAATTGTGTAAGGTTTCGGTAAAATAAAACGAAATTTGGAATTGTCGCTGGCCACACCGGCAGCGGGAGGGTTTTTTAAAAGACTTGGACTGGCAACATGACTTGAAAAACAGAGGCCTTTATTGAGAGAGTGGGTTGTACGTTCGGCTGAGCCGGACGAGGTTTAAAAAAAATACGGTGGTGGACAGAAAAGAAATAAGTCACACATAATAGGCTGAGGATTATCGATTGAAAATCAAAAAAATCAATCAAAATCAAAATATTTATTTTTGCAAAATAGATACATTAAGTATACTTTCTACAAGTCAAAGTTAATTTACACAATAATTAATAAATAAATTTATTTACACATATATTGTGGAGTTGAAAAGGATAGTTAGTTGTATTTGGTTAAGAAAGTGTAAATAAAAGTGTGAAGGTTACAACTGGTTGTTATTTCTGAGGTATCTTATATCTCAGAAGTGGCAAGGACATCACTATAGCCCACAAAGGTAATTTGAAATTTACTCATGTAGTAAGTAAGATCGCTGGTGGCCATTAGTGCGCACCACGTGGTCGTTGTTCATGTATGTGATAATGGTGCAATCTTCTAAATAATATCACTGCCGGATGGTTGACTATGTGTGTATTGATAATTTGTTGTTACAAGTTTGAAATACAATACGATGCACTAGATAAAAGACGATATATAACCCAACAACGAAACGTGGAAATGTGCACACCTGTTCCGCGTGAGTCCACTATCATCATAAATGTCAGTTCAGGAGCGCTGTTTAAGCCGACATAAGAGGATATGCACGTATGACCAAACTGGGTAACAAGTAAAATTTAAAGTAATATTTTTCCTTTATGGCATACCCTCAAAAGAAATACAAAATCCCATGGTCACTAACATGTGTGCCAAGTGAGTCCACCTTTGCGACGGTTAAGTTGGCCACGTGGCCAAGTGTATCAGAGTACTCGTTATAGATTTATAGTTATAGATACATAAAAATAGTTTGCAATTAGAAAAAGAAAAGGGCAGCAAGTTTATACGTAGTAAAAATTTAGTTATACTTAGTTACGGTTAAATTTATTTTAATTCGGGTGTTTTTATATATATATGAATATATATATCAGGGGTGGCCAACAGGTCGATCGCGATCGACCGGTCGATCGCGACTGTTATTCAAGTCGATCGTGGCAAGGCAAAAAATATAAATACGTAGACCAGACTGCCCAACGTAATCAGGTAGTTAGTATGTATAATTTTCACATTTATGTTTATTCTCTTAATAAAATAAAAAAATGCTACATGATGTGTGCTGAACTATGCTGTTTCATTTAAGATTTCTAGAAGTATGTAATTGGTAGATCGCACAGGGTCTCGTTAGTAAACAAGAGATCTTGGGTCCAATCAAGTTGGCCTCCCCTGATATATATATATATGTTGTCTCTCTTTTTAAAGCCCTTTTATTTTATGTTTCATAATTTCGATGTCATGGAGTATGAAAGAGGATGGAGTCTAGAAACCCCTCATCGAGACCGCTCACGCACCAGGCGGAGTGAGGATAGCGTGCGCAGAAGAAGCCGCAGTCACAGCCACAGTCGCCGCCTAATTGAGCGAGAACAAGCGTTGGAGCGTGAGGAGGAGCGGGTCCGCAGGAGGGAAATGGAACTACAGAGACAATGGGAGCATAGGCGCCGTAGGGAGCGGCATGGGTCACCCGGCGCTATGACGAGCGGCGAGCGGCGCAGTTCCAGCAGGGTGCCTGGTTCAAGACAGAACGGTGGAAGGCGCAGTCGTGGCAAGCTACCTGGTTCGAGGAAGAGGGGTGAAAGGCGGAGTTCCAGCAGGGTGCCTGGTTCGAGGAAGAGCAGCAAGCGGCGCAGTTCCAGCAGGGTGCCTGGTTCGAGGAAGAGCAGCAAGTGGCGGAGTTCCAGCAGGGTGCCTGGTTCGAGGAAGAGCAGCAAGCGGCGCAGTTCCAGCAGGGTGCCTGGTTCGAGACAGAGCGGTGGAAGGCGCAGTCGCAGCAAGTACCCTGGTTCAAGGAAGAGCGTCAGACGGCGCAGTAACAGCAGGCTTCCTGGTGGACGTGAGAGTAGGCAGCGAGACCACACGAGCACCAGTCACCGTGCGAAAAGGTCATGTAGTCCTATATTTACTTCCAAAGATGTTATTGATTTAATAAAAAAGACGTCTTACCACCTCAGCCGTCAAACCAAAGCACAACATTAGTAAATAGAAGCTTAGATTATAAAAATATTATTCCTGAATTCAATCCATCAGAAAGAAACCAACGCATGGATGTATGGCTTAAAAAGTTTAATGAATGCTTTCCCCTCTGAACAAAATTATGGTCAGCTTTTAGAAGACATGTTGAAGCGAAAGAGTAGGCCTAGTGAATTGATAGAAACATACTACTACGAGAAACTGGCGCTACTAAATCAGTGCGAAATTACTGGTAAGCGGGCCGTTGATTGTATCATACATGGTATCGGTGATAGGACAATGAGGTCAAGTGCTTTGGCACTACGTTGTGGGGAACCTGATCAGCTTTTGAAGTTTTTGTTAAGCAACAATAAGGAAATTTCTACACAGCTACCTCATTTTAGGGACAGGAATGCTAGTGCGGGGGAAGGCAAGCAAAATGATAGAATAAACACGAAGTTGAATACTAATTTATATTGTTATAATTGCAAAGAAAAAGGGCATCCATTTTTCAGATGCCCTAAACCTGTGATTAAGTGTAGTATTTGCGACAAAATAGGACACAAATCTGAAACCTGTAGACTGAAACCTGACGCAGGGTCAGCGAAGGCTAACACTGCGGCCAAAACTATGCGCATATCAAGCGCTAACTCGGGCGATAAATTTATAAAAGAGGTTAAAGTTAGTGGTGTGCCAATGGAAGCATTCGTTGACCTTGGTAGTGAGGTCACCCTTATGAGGCAATCTAATTTTGCAAGTTTTGGACTTAGTCATGATGAGACTCCAACTACGATGAAGGGTTTTGGCAACAGTATTGTGCAATCCATAGGCTCGGCAAAATTAACTTTGTCAATCGACGGGGTAGTAGCTACCGTTTCATGTAGGATCGTACATGATAGTTTGTTAGAGAAACCCATGCTGATCGGTCAAACTTACTCCGAACAGCCGCATATTGTTGTGTACAAAGACGCGAACAAACTACAATTCTTGCACATTAATACTGAGTTACCTAACCTACTCGAGAATGACGAACACTTAGAGAGAATTAGAGTAGTAGCTCACGGGAAAGTTTATGGGACGGCAAGTATTAGGGCTGCAACAAAAACAATTTTCACTGGTAGCGTGATACTGGATACAAAAATTGTGGGGAAGCCGAATGAACAGTACATTGTGTGTGGCGGTGTGTACGAGGTTAAGCATGGTACACTTTTTGTTACTATTACGCCATGTTCAATACCATGCTACGTTCAAGAAAATTTTGTATTTTCCCGAGCTGAAAGGGTGCAGAGTGTGTACAGGCTCGGAAACATAGAAACATCTTTGGTTTCAAATCAACAAACTGAGATTACTTTAGAAAAACCCCAAGATGAGAGCCATATATGTATAGGCGAGTCGGTATCTGATAGCGACAAGGCCGCGCTTGTGGAACTCCTTCGTCGACACCAAGAGTGTTTTGCATACGACTTGGCGGGCCTGGGTTGCACAAATACTACCGAAATGAAAATAGAATTGAGTAGTCAACGTCCTGTAGTTTATAGACCGTACCGACTGTCGCATCACGAACGTGAAAAAGTTAGAACAATGGTAGACCAGATGTTGCAGGCAGGCATTATCAGAGAATCCGTGTCCAATTATGCCAGTCCAATTATTCTCGTACGAAAAAAAGACGGTGGTTTTCGTTTGTGCGTAGACTGTAGGCTACTGAATACTATTACCATGAAAGAAAGATACCCCATTCCAGTAATAGAAGATGAGATAGCTAGGTTATCTGGACAGGCATGGTTCATTACTCTTGATCTAATGTCTGGGTACTACCAGGTACGGCGTTTGTCACGCCGGACGGCCAATATGAGTACAATCGTATGCCGTTTGGTCTGGCAAACGCACCCGCTGTATTTCAGCGTATGATGAATAATGTCTTGGGTCCAGCTCGGTTTAATAAAGCCACTGTTGACTGAACCCGACTGAATGTATGGAACGATTAGAGGAAATACTTATTTTACTGCAAAAAGCCAACCTTAAGTTGAATCTGTCAAAATGTAGTTTCTTACAAAATTCAATAAATTATTTAGGCTACGAAATTAGCTCAGGAGGTATGCGGCCAGGTAAAGCAAAAATTCAGTGCGTAGTAGATTTTCCCCGTCCTGAAAATGTGCAGGGTGCACGTAATTCCTAGGACTCGTAAGCTATTTTAGAAAATTCATACAAGGTTTTGCACAACTAGCCCACCCGATCACTAAATTACTTAAAAAGAATACTGTGTGGGAGTGGTCAAATGAGCAAGAAGAGTCGTTGAAAACCCTCAAAGCTAAATTAATTGATAGGCCTGTACTCGCTATATATGATCCCGAAGCCGAGACTGAGCTCCACACAGACGCTAGCAAAATAGGTGTCGGTGGGGTCTTATTACAGCGTCCTGAAGGTAGAGGGGGTTCTTTTCATCCGGTGGCGTATTATAGTCGGAGGAGAAGAACTTCCACTCCTATGAATTGGAAACATTAGCCGTAATTTGCGCTCTTAAAAAGCTGAGGGTATATCTCTTAGGAAAGCCATTTAAAATAGTCACTGACTGTAGCGCCCTACGTTCCACTTTTGTGAAGCGCGATCTTGTACCAAGAATTGCGCGATGGTGGCTGGCCCTTCAGGAGTTTGATTGCACTGTGGAGTATCGGGCGGGTACGAAGATGGGTCACGTTGACGCTTTATCGAGGGGTCCTGTTACGGACTCAGAAACTCTGGGTCCGGAACGGTATCCCTCGGTAATGGCTATTAATGATGAAGACTGGCTGCTAACGTTACAGTTAGGGGACCCAGAACTGTGCAGAATCCGTGACGTTGTTAGTAGCCATCTAGATCCGAAAGGGTTAGAATATATTAAAGATAATTATGTTCTGAAAGACAACAAGCTATTCAGGCGTGTTGCGGGTAATAAGGAACATATAAGGTTTGTGGTACCAAAGGGTGCAAGGTGGCAGGTGTGTAAGAGAAACCACGACGATATAGGTCACCTTGGTTTCGAAAAAAACTCTAGAAAGAATTAAAAGAATCTATTGGTTTGGAAAAATGAAGCAATTTGTAAAAACAATATGTAGGGGCCTGTATTGACTGTGCATACGCAAAGAAAACTACAAACACGCGTGAAGGGTTGCTACATCCTATAGAAAAGGTTAAAAAGCCTTTTCACACGTTGCACATTGACCACCTTGGGCCTTTTGTAAAATCAAACAGGGGTAATACTCACATATTGACAGTTGTAGATTCATTTACCAAATTCTTATTCATTAAACCGGTCAGGAACACCAATGCACGAAACGTAATAAAAGTTTTACATGACATTTTCGATACATTTCGAGCCCCAGACCGATTGGTGAGTGATCGTGGTTCCTGTTTTACTTCTCACGCGTTCAGAAAGTTTTGTCTTGACCGAGGGATAAAGCACATTTTGAATGCAGTTGCAAGCCCAAGATCCAACGGTCAAATTGAACGGTATAACAGAACCATTCTTGACTCGTTAACGGCACAAAACCTCCGAGAGAACGAAAAAGATGATGAATTGGTTATAATGAGACAAGATTGATTTATTTAGAAGGGATTTTATTATTGAGAGGTGACACACAAGTTAACATGGCGGCGGTTGACAGTGCAAGAAGGAGATGACACATAAGTGAACGAGACAGCAGATGATTGCGTTCCGTTTACATTTCTAACACTGGCCCTTAAACAATGCAATCATTTATCAAACTGGCCCTTAAAACAAAAGCTATAAAGTTTTTATGCAACTTAAAATGAACAGGTAACATTATTAATTGATTTTACAATATTTAAATTGTCTCCGCTAAGCCAAGTTGACTGACAAATTTTTCAGTTTTCTCTTTAGTTAAAGGTTTAGTTAAAACATCAGCCGTCATTTGATCGGTAGACAAATAATTTAAATCAATAATACCTTTGTTTACAATTCCTCGAATGAAATGATGTCTGACATCAATATGCTTAGTTCTAGAGTGATACATTGGATTAACACAAAGTTTTTGTGCTGATTGACTATCATTAAACATAGTAATTTTACAACTTGTACCTAAACATTCATACAAGAAAGTTCTGATAAACAAAGCCTCTTTACATGCGTCAGAGAGTGCCATGTACTCCGCCTCCGTGCTAGAAAGAGCGACCGTCTTTTGTTTTCTGCTTTCCCATGATACTGTAGACTTACCTATTTTAAAGACAAACCCAGTGAATGACCTCCGATCTATCTCATTGGCGGCCCAATCTGCATCAACGTAGGCGCTGACATCCATACTACTCTTTTCATAAGTAAGACAATGATTAACCGTACCTTTCAGATATCTAAGCACCCGTTTTGCTGCCTTCCAGTGTATTTCAGCATAACTATCGTTGAACTGACTGAGTATGCTGACTGCATGAGCAATGTCTGGCCTCGTGCAAACTGAAATGTACATTATACATCCTACTAATTCTCTATACGGAAAATTATTTTCATTACAATCTGCTTTTACAAGCTTCAGCCCAGATTCCATAGGAGTGCATGCTGGCTTGCAATCAGACATTTTAAAACGCTCCAACACTCTTTGAATATAACTAGACTGATCTAAAGTCCACTTTCCATCCCTTCTGCATAGTTTCATGCCAAGGACGTGATATGCTGGCCCTAGATCCTTCATTTCAAATTGAGTCATAAGCTTCTCTTTAATTTTCAGTTTCTCTTGTTTGTTATTCGAAAATAAGATTATGTCATCGACATAAAGTGCTATAATAGTCACAGTTCCAACATGATTCTTCATAAAAACACATGGCTCTGAAGAAAACTTTCTAAAGTTAAGTTTTTCTATTAAAACTGTATTTATCTTCTCATACCAACTCTTAGAAGCCTGTTTGAGCCCATAAATCGCTTTATTCAGGCGATAGACTTTGTTCGGGTTCTCTTTATCCTCAAAGCCCTCCGGCTGTTCCATGTAGACGGTCTCCTTGAGGTCTCCATTCAAAAATGCAGTCTTCACATCAAGGTGATCTATCTCCATATTCATCTCAGCGGCCAAAGCAAGCAAGATTCTAATAGTTGAGTACCTCACCACTGGTGAAAAAGTTTCATTGTAATTTACGCCATATTTTTGTGTATAACCTTTTGCTACTAATCGAGCTTTATATTTCAATACTTCTCCATTCAATCCTCTCTTCCTTTTATAAACCCACTTGCACTTCACAGGTCTCTGCCCATCTGGCAAGTCAGTCATGGTCCAGCATTTGTTATCCAAAAATGATTTATACTCATCTGACATAGCATCTCTCCATTTCTTGGATTCTATTCCTTGCAAAGCTTGTACCACTGTCTCTGGTTCGTCATCAAAGCGGCTTATCTCGGACAAGTGTGGAGACTGCGATGCTAAGTTCACAACTTCAGTGTACTCTTCTGAACTGTCCATCGATGTGTCACCTGGAACGTAAGTTTCATCGCGCGAATCATCTGATTCAAGGCTACTCACTGATATAATACTATCCCGGGGAATTATAGTAGATTTATCAGATCCCGCATTACTGGGTATCCCTGTTACATCATTTAAATCTGATAAGGACTGATCTAGTCTTGACTGCTCTGGTGACTGATCTGATATGGACTGTTCTTGTGACTGATCTGACATGGACTGGTCTAGTGACTCTGGAACAGTTTCATTGCCCATATTATCTTCAATCTCATGAGAAGTTGAAGAGTTTTGATTGTGAGAATATGTTAGAATTAGCTCAGTGAATTCATCACTTTTACCTTTTGGTAAATAAAATTCATTTTCTAAGAAAGTTACATTTCTTGCTTTAATGCATTCTGACGGACGTGAAGGGTTTAGTAATCTATACCCTTTTGTCTCTTCACAGTAACCCACAAAAATGTATTTGTTACATTTTGAATCGAATTTCTTACGTTTTTCTATCATTGCATAAGCTAAACAGCCAAAAGTTCTAAGGTGAGTAATATTTACCCTTTTATTTGACCATTTTTCCTCAGGAGTAGTGCCCAGAACAGCTTTGGTTGGTGTCCTATTCTTCAGGTAAACAGCAGTATTAACTGCCTCTGCCCAGAACCGCTGATCAAGGCCTGCATCGAGAAGCATGCACCTGGCCTTCTCCACTATGGTGCGGTTGGCTCGTTCAGCAATTCCATTTTGCTGCGGTGAGTGCGGTACTGTGGTCTGGTGACGGATCCCGCAGCTCTTTAGGAAATCCTGTAAACATTTATTTACATATTCACCACCATTGTCAGTGCGCAATACCTTTATCTTATTCCCTGTTTGATTTTCTACCATAGCCTTAAACTCTTTAAATTTATCAAAAACTTGATTTTTGGACTTCAGAAAATACACATAGGTTTTCCTAGTGAAATCGTCAATAAATGTTAGAAAGTATTTCGATCCACTAAATGAATTCTTTGAAAAAGGCCCACAAAGATCACTGTGCACAAGCCCTAACGAGACTTTTGCCCTACTCTTGGACTTCTTTGGAAAAGGTAACTTTGTTTGTTTACCTTGAATACAAGCAACACATGATTTGAAAGTTGAGTTATCAAAATCCATGCCAGTAGCCATACCTTTTAAAAACTGCATACTTCGCACATTGAGATGTCCAAGCCTTCTATGCCAAACCTCCTGCGACTCCCTGGATGCAGCCTGAGATCCTGGCACGGCCACCTCTGCAACTGGGTCTGTTGGTAAAACAAAATCTGTCCCCCTTCCACACACAGACGCAGCACATGACTTCTCTTTAGTAACAAAAGAAGCTTCACCTTTGGTATTGAGTACATAAATACCATTTTGAGATCTAGCCGTTGCAACTACCTCATGGCCATCACAAACTTTACACAATTTTCCCTGAAATGTTACACTAAAACCTTTACGTGCCATTGCACTGACTGAAAGTAAGTTAGTCGCTAGCTTAGGTACATATAACACATCACTTACAGTTCTTAAAGTGTTCTGTAAAGGAATTTTCACATTTCCTCTTCCCGATGACATCAGTTTTTCACCATTCGCAACACTCACCGATACTGGAGTGTCAAACACGAAATCGTGTAACATGTCTTTGTCATTACACATGTGACTGGTAGCACCCGAGTCCACATACCAAACATCCCTGGATAATTCAACAGATAACGCAGATAACAAGGCCTTATCTGAACTCTTTCCCTTTGAATGACCATCATCCTTGGCTCTGCGAGGACAATCCTTGATGCTGTGGCCCGGTTTCTTACATCTGAAGCAGCGAAACACCTTTGCCTGTTTCCTTACTATCAGCGCTGTGCTTGCATCGTCTCTTTCTTGTCTCCGCTGATATTCTTGAGTTAATCTTGACCTCACAAACTCAGTTGTGAGTTTCAAAGTCGAATTTTCTAAAGTCATGATGAGTGGGTCGTAGTCTGATGAGAGCCCGCTCAGCATTACGATAGCTAGAAAATTGTCTTCCACGCCAGCGCCTATATCGTCAAGCTGTTGGCCTATCTCGGCCACCTTCGTGAGATATGACTCTATGTTTGAGAAAGAATCGAGCTTCATCCCGAACAACGTGCGTAACAATGACAAGCGCCTGCTCAGGCCTTTACCTTCATAAACATTTTCAAGGTTGCTCCAGGCCTCGTGTGCCGTCTTCGCGTTTCTTATGTGCGGATATACACATGGTTGAACAAGAAGACAAATACGAGCTAATGCCTTCTTCTGTGTTTTGTCATCTTTTTCCTTCTTTTCTTCCACAGCGTCCCAGAGTTCTTCATGTATCAGTAACATCTTTGTTACAAACTTCCAAGTGCCGTAATTGTCGACACCACGTAGTTTTTCGATGGTCGTCTTGGGGTCGGCCATGATGCTTGGAATTACGAACTTGGGGGAAAACTATGACAATCTGTCTGAATTCAAAAAATATATTTAATTTAATGACAGGGAAGCAAGCTGGTGCCCATAACCTGATGAATTGGTTATAATGAGACAAGATTGATTTATTTAGAAGGGATTTTATTATTGAGAGGTGACACACAAGTTAACATGGCGGCGGTTGACAGTGCAAGAAGGAGATGACACATAAGTGAACGAGACAGCAGATGATTGCGTTCCGTTTACATTTCTAACAAAAGACTGGGATAGCAAGTTAGGAAGAATCCAATGGGGATTGAATAATAGTATGCAAAAGACTATAGGTACGTCACCCTCGGAAGTCATGTTTGGGACGGAAATGAGTAGCGAGTTTAATCTGGCGCTGAATGTGATAGTTGACGAAACACGTGAGGTTCCTTCTCTGCCATGTATTCGCAGTGAAGTAAAAAGCAAGATTGACAAGGCCCAGGATGCACAAAAGCGATATTACGATAAGGGGAGGCAATCTGCACGTACTTATAATAATGGTGATCTAGTTAAAATAACGAAGGTTAACTTTCAAAATAGTGGTAAGAGTACAAAACTCATGCCCTCGTATGAAGGCCCATTTAGGGTTGTAAAGGTCATAGGCAATGATCGATACAAAGTGGCCCCAATCGCTGGGTTTGAAGGAATGAAAAACAAGCGAAAGACGACCGTTGCCGCAGACCGGATGCAGCCCTGGATTCACATAGCTTCCTTAGAAATTGATGATGATACAGAAAAAAAGGCTGGGGGTGATGATAACGATATGTCAAGACATGGAAACGATGAGGATATGTCTGAATGATTCTTAATTTAAAATAATTAATAATGATAGTTGATTCCATATAAAACTGAATTCGTAGTACCGGAATAACGGGTTTTTTGCATTATTTTTATATTTTGTTTCATTATATTTTATTTTGTTTTTTCAAGTTGACAAAACTACTGATTTTCAATAATGAAGCTACAAGATTGTTGTTTGTGTTGTTTCAGGTCAAGGACTAGAAACATGGAAAGGTTCCTGTCTTGGCCTGAAACAAAAAGGTTGATCTGTTAAACTGATAAGGAAGTTTGGTTTACAGATTTTTGGTTTTGTTGGTTATATGGATAGCTTTGGTTGGCTCAAATGGATAACTGGATAGTTTTGGTTAGTTAAAAGGTTACATGGATAGATACTTTGGATAAACAGGCTGGATATCATGGATAGATAATTTGAATGAACAGGCTGGATATCATGGATAGATACTTTGCATAAACAGGTTGGATATCATGAATAAATAAGCATTTTGTAATTTATAGGTATTTTAATTATCCAGGTAAAAGGACAGAAGTATGTGGTTAATTGTTTGGTTCTTCCTTGTCATTAAGAATTTTACTATTCTGATTTTTCCATCTCTATAATACATGTTATGTCAATAAATATTGCATCCTTCAGAAGCTTTATAAATATTATGTTACACTATTAGTAAATTGATTTAAAAATTTTGCCATAATGTATAAATCATAATTATTGCTATCATATTATTTTATTTTTGCATTTACAATTGTTAAATAAGTATTTTAAAAAAAAAGTCCTCTATCAAAACCTTTATACCTAGTTATAAGATTCTGTTGATTTTGTATAAAGAGCGCCATGTTGCCAAGTGTAAGGTTTCACCAGATGCGTGTATGAGGACATACACGTCGTCAGGACGGTCGAGTGTAAGGTTTCGGTAAAATAAAACGAAATTTGGAATTGTCGCTGGCCACACCGGCAGCGGGAGGGTTTTTTAAAAGACTTGGACTGGCAACATGACTTGAAAAACAGAGGCCTTTATTGAGAGAGTGGGTTGTACGTTCGGCTGAGCCGGACGAGGTTTAAAAAAAATACGGTGGTAGACAGAAAAGAAATAAGTCACACATAATAGGCTGAGGATTATCGATTGTGGAGTTGAAAAGGATAGTTAGTTGTATTTGGTTAAGAAAGTGTAAATAAAAGTGTGAAGGTTACAACTGGTTGTTATTTCTGAGGTATCTTATAATTGTACTAATCACAATTATTTTGAATGTATACAGGTTGATTGGTAATTAGATGCAATCCTTTGAAGGGGTTGTAGAAGAGATCAATTACAGTCGATTTGAATATATAATGCCTTATGCAAAAGTGAACCATTTTCTGAGATATTTTGAATTTGAGCTTTTTTTCTAAAGTAAACTTTAATAAAATATATTTAAAAAACCAGCCAATATTTTTGTTTTTTTTTATTTGTTTCGCTTTTATAACATCCCAGCCAATAAACAATAACCCTAAAATGCACATTATTGACGTAAACCTAGACACTGTGCTCCAAAACTATTGAAAAGTCTTGAAAATCGCAAAAGATTTACAAAAAAAAGCTAGGTTAAAACAAAAAGTGTCTACACAATTTTCTGTGCGTATTAGCTTGAAAACATCCGCATTTTACTAGCTTTCAAATGAGATACACAAATCTTAAATTGACAGAGGAATGATAAAAATATGGCCAAAAGAGTAGGAGCAGGTAGAATATTAGAAACAAATCTTATGCATACAAAATGTAAGTGTATAATTCATTGTTTTCTAATTTAACCCTTAATGATTTTTTTTTATTTAGAAAAAAAAATATTTAGAAAACATAATCATTTACCGTTAAATATTAGTAACAAATCGTATGAATACAAAATGCTATTTAATAATCATTGTTTTCTAATTTAACCGTTTATGATTTTTTTCTACCTGCTCCTACTCTTTTGGCCATATTTTTATCATTCCTCTGTCAATTTAAGATTTTTGTATCTCATTCAAAAGCTAGTAAAATGCGGATATTTTCAAGCTTATACGCACAGAAAATTGAATAGAGACTTTTTGTTTCAACCTAGCTTTTTTGTGTAAATCTTTTGCGATTTTCAAGAGTTTTCAATTGTTTTGGAGCACAGTGTCAAGGTTTACGTCAATAATGTGCATTTTAGGCTTATTGTTTATTGGCTGGGATGTTATAAAAGCGAAACAAATAAAAAAAACTAAAATATGGGCTGGTTTTTTTAATATATATTTTTAATGTTTACTTTAGAAAAAAAGCTTAATTTCAAAATATCTCAGAAATGGTTCACTTTTGCATAGGGCATTATATAGTCGAATCAACTGCAATTGTTCTCTTCTGCAACCCCTTCAAAGGATTGAATCTAATTACCAATCAGCCTGTATAATGAATAATAAATTATTATCTTAGAATAGTAATAATCACGATTCTTTTATTTCTCATATTTGTGTTGCGTATGACAGCGTAAGTACCTAACGTAAGGCGTTGCACTACTGTAGGGAGGAATATTGTATTACCTAGTGTGACAAAGCTCAAGTCAAACCGATTTCTGTAAAAGTTCTTCAACTCACGTTTACAGATACACCCTATTTAATGTAATAAATTAATTTACTCAACTTTGGCCCGAGTTAACCAAAGGACATACCATACCTATTTGTTTAAAACAAAACACCTGCCTTTGAGAGCCACTAGTAGAACACCATTTTTATTCATGATCGATACCTACTCTCTTGTTATTCTCTATTCCTTCAACTACCTGATTTATGAATATAATCTACCTATTTGTATACTGACATAATAAGTGTAATAAATTATTAAACTTTTTCACGAACTATGTCAACAGTGTCATTGCCACTTAATAAAATTTCTTGACAAATGATGCAATACACCTCAAAATCCATTGTAGATGCCCACCTAACGCACCGCTCGTAAAATATGCGCTCGGCCGCCCGGTACTACCCGCGCGCCCTTACCTCGCCCCTGCGTCGCCACGGGCATTCCGCGCCCGTAGGTAACTGAAGATTTTGAACTTCCACTAACAAAAATGTTTTTTTTTATATGTGGCGAATGAAGTAAACTCAGAATCAAAGGTATAATTAAATTTGCACAATTGCGGAAGTTTCCCCGAAGTAGTATTCTCAAATATATATTTTCACTATGATCCGTATTTTGCGTATGGAGCGAGCTATGCTTGGGGTATCTCTGATGGATAGAATCCGAAATGAGAAGATCCGTCGGAGATCGAAAGTAACCGACATAGCCTGCAGAATCAGTAAGCTGAAGTGGCAGTGGGCAGGCCATATTTGTCGCGGACATGTGGGGGCCGAATGGCTTTAGAATGAAGACCACGTACAGCAAACTAGACCCGTGCCCGCTGGACCGTTGCGGGGGGCGGCTGGATGAGGAGGACGAGGACCGACATGAGTGGAGAAATTTGGGAAAGGCCTATGTCCAGCAGTGGACGAGCACGGGCTGATAGATGGATGGATGGATTTATACTCAAGGGATTCAAAAGCAACTGTATGTGCAACAACTATTTTAAATTGCACTTTTGATAACGGAGATGGATATTTTTACAGGTTTTGATTTATTTAATTAGATTTGCACTATTCTAGTTTGATATTTCTCAATTTGTCATAGGGGTAACCAAGGAATAACTGAAGTACAAATGTCAGAAAATAATAAAAACTTTTTAATCAACTATAATGAAAATGATCACCCCACTTTAAGCTCCAACAAAAATACACAAGTTAAAGTAGACTCAATTAAAAACATTACCTCGGAACCGACATATGAGTTGATATGAGGATGTTGATAGGTAACATTTTTCTTTTGATATATTTTTTCGTATCTTTCGATCGAAGTATTCAGTCATTATCAACGTAATTTAATTGATTTGGATTGTTATTAAAACCTATGGGTTTAACATTCTACATTCTAACATTCTATTTTTTTACGCTATCATTCAATGTCACATCTCATACTACATAAAAAAACCTTCTACTGCATTCCCCTTCTTTGATATTTGTTGGCAATTTTTGTTTCTATACATCAATATCAAATGATTTTCATTCCAGTTCAATTAACCACGAAGAAAAAGTGCTTGAAGTTGGATGCATAAACTATGAAGAAAATATATTCAAGTGATACATCGTCATAAAACTTTGAAAAGGATTGAAAAGGAAAATGAAGAAAAAAATATGACATTAGAAGGAAGAGTAATTGGCGATATCAAGTATTTCATCGACAGCTTTTTGAATTTAAACCACGCATATGATTCCTGTACACCAAAATTTGTAGCCTCGGAGATGAGTCCTGCAGACGCAATTCAAAAGGGATTGATCACATTTTGTAAGGTGACGACTCAAGGCATAGAACTGAAAACAGAGCATAACTATTATTATCAGGTCCAAGGTCAACTTCATGTGACGCAAAGGACTTATTGCTATTTTATTGTTTGGAGTTCAAATGGGTTGCTTTACCTAAAAACCAAGAAAGAATGCAAACACCTCTGAAAAACTTTTACATGCAGTTTGTTCTTCCAGAATTGATTGAACGTAGAGTACGTAGAATTATGACTGCAAGAGAACGTATTACTATTAGTTAATTTAAAGTAGAAATTTAAGAAAAAAATCATAACATCACATTTTTCGTATATTATGTTATCCTTGTAATTACTCCTATGTCTGCACTTGTTGTAATTTACACAAAATGGTTACTAAAAATTACTGTATATTCCATAACTACGTTTTCTTAACTAAATATCCGACCGGCTCCACATAAGAAATTGTCAAGGTATTACCTAAAACATAAAAACAATGTTTTTCAACATTCCGACGTTAATATGTGCAATAATATCTGGATAAAAATATATTTTATTTTATTTGTCTTTGAGCGAAACTAGCTTTTTAGAGTATTTTGAAAACAACTCCAGCGAAACCTAGACCAACTTAAGTAATAAACTTAAAAAACGCAACATCAATCAGCTCATTGTTACCTTTTTAAGACTCATATTTACCTATTACACCTATTGATACAAATAAAATTTTCATAACTCTATGATCTACGATATAATAAATAAATAAAATAAACATCTTGTTGATTAATTTCTTGTTGATTAAAAATAGGTATACTACATAACGTTTACTACTATACTACGCCTAACCGTATAAAAAAAGTTAATTATATGTACATACTTTACATAACAACTTTTATATAAATCTTACATAAATTACTTTACATAAATCTTTCTCAATTTACTTCACTTTTCCTTATGTCAGCGGTCAAAACATATATGGAAAGTACATAATTAAGTTTACGGCCTGTATAGGTAGTTCTATAGAGAAGAAGAGCACAAAATAAAATACACGGTTTTGGAAACGCAAACTGGTGATACCATTTGTCTACATGAACAACTTTTACTATGGGAACAACAATGAAATCATATAAAAATCAGGTGTTCCATACAAAAGATAAATTACCTACCCGCCTAAAATGTACTCAGTATATGATTATTTTTTCGCGATTCGAGTATTGGCTATATTGTGATGAGGTACTTTTAATGAAATCACGATGATAACTTCACACGATGTTTATTATTGAATGCGCACAACATGGGCGTATGGCGCTTCGAATATCCGAATATGGAATGACATCGCTCGGTTGCACGCAGCAGAGCGCAGACCGAAAGCTTTTCATAAAAACTAACTCTATACAAGAAAGAGAACACATACTCAATGTTGGAGGTTAACTAATACAAAAGAGCGAGACAACAGGAGATCATCTAATTCGAATCCCACTTCTGAGGTGTGATGAGGTACTTTTAATGAAATCACGATGATAACTTCACACGATGTTTATTATTGAATGCGCACAACATGGGCGTATGGCGCTTCGAATATCCGAATATGGAATGACATCGCTCGGTCGCACGCAGCAGAGCGCAGACCGAAAGCTTTTCATAAGAACTGACTCTATACAAGAAAGAGAACACATACTCAATGTTGGAGGTTAACTAATACAAAAGAGCGAGACAACAGGAGATCATCTAAGTCTATCGGCTTAGTAGGAAATATGAATACACATACTACTAAGAGGTGCTTATATATAATATAGGTAATGTACATTGGTGGCAATACTAGACTAACTAATTATAACAATATAGTAAAAATTGTTCGTTAGAGGAGATATTAATTATTTATTTATTATTTACTCATTAAAGCCAATAGGACTTAGAAGAGTACTACCATGTAACTATCCATTTTGTTACTTATTTGACCACATAGTAACCCTCCGAAATATTTTACATATTATAGTTTCCTACATTCGTCCGTTTGATACTATTATATTGTACTCTTTAGACAAAGACGAATAGGAGGTCATTCATGTTTAATTAATCAATCAAAAGCACTAAAAACGAAGGTATGAAAGGATGTACTGATCTGAGTCCAAGCTGTGGGTACAAAGTGAACAAGTGCGGGGCGCGCTTGTGCCGGCCGCGAGTGACCGAAACAGCTATAACAATTGTGAAAATCCAAATCTCGCGCGCGAAAGATTTACCGTCTAGCCTTAAACCAATTTCAATCAGGGTTTCGTAGCGGACATAGCACGGTCACTGCTCTACTCAAGGTTACAGACGATATTCGTTTCGCAATCGACAGCAAAAATGTGACTGTCCTAACATTATTAGATTTTAGCAGTGCGTTTAACTGTGTAAATTTTGACGTACTGTTAGGAATCCTTAGCTCTCTTAACGTATCTCCTCTAGTATTAGAATGGTTTGATACTTATCTTCGTGGTCGCCAGCAGTGCATACGCTGTGATGATGTTACATCGGGGTGGTGTGAGCTCACAGCTGGCGTTCCCCAAGGTGGCGTTCTTTCTCCTCTCCTGTTTTCAGTTTTTATTAACTCAATCACCGACAATTTATCTTCTCTCTACCATCTTTATGCAGATGATTTGCAGCTCTATTGCCATTCTCCAGTAGATCAGGCAAAATCTTCCGTTATAAAGATGAATGAAGATCTCACTAAAATACAAAATTGGGCTCAATCATTTGGACTTGTTGTTAACCCAAACAAATCGCAAGCCATGCTACTTGGTAGCCGGTACATGTTACAGAAATTGAGTGACAATACTTTACCAGCTGTAGTTTATAATGGGGTACCTATTGTGTTTTCTAAAACCGCTAAGATTCTAGGAGTTGTTTTTGATTGCCACTTGTCGTGGACTCCTCAAGTCAATGAGATCAGCAAAAGAGTGCATAGAGCATTTCACTCTTTAAGGCGCCTCCAGAACTTCCTGCCTTTTAAAACTAAAATTTCCCTTGCGCAATCTCTACTTCTTCCATTGATCGACTATGCCGATGTTAGTTTCCTTGATGCCAACGAAGAGTTACTAAATAAGCTCGAGCGCCTGCAAAATCTGGCTATTCGTTTTATATATGGCTTACGTAAATTCAACCATGTCTCCCTTTTCCGCAAAGAACTTAAATGGCTACCTATCCGTTAACGTCGTGATTTCCATATTGTCACTCAGTATTGTCAGTTCAGTATTCTCACAAATCCTCGCTCCCTTCTTATTTTCGTGAACGATTCGTACCACTGCAATTTTCTAGAGACAGGCCGGTTCGGACACGTACTGTCTCTCTACTTAAAACTCCAGTGCACAAATCATGTGCTTTCGGCCAGTCCTTTAATGTCGTGGCTATCAGATTGTGGAACTCACTTCCCCAAAACATCCGTGACTGTCCAACGATTGGTATTTTTAAAAAAAGACTAACAGAGCACTATCTTTCTCTTCCATAAGTGAATTTGTATAGTATGTAAGTGTGTACGTACATAATGTACACGCTATATGTATGTATATTATTACCTATATCTATTGTTTATGCAAAGATTCATGTCTGTAATAGAATGTAGTTATGCTGTGTATGTATATGTAAGGATATATATATATATTTTTTTTTAAATTTAATAGTGTGATACGTAGTTTTGTGTACACGTATGTCTACTTATTCATTTATTATGATTTTTATTTATCAGAGGGGTTTGCTGGAAGAAATCTCTACTTAGAGATAAGCTCGCCTGTGTACATCCTATTTCTAACTTCAATTGTAATTATATTTATGTGTACAATAAGGTATAAAATATTTTTTGGGGTTCCGTACCTCAAAAGGAAAAAAACGGAGCCCTTATAGGATTTATAGGACATTATTGTCCGTCTGTCTTTCTGTCAAGACCCTTTATCTCGGGAACACGTGGAGGTATCGTGTTGAAATTAAAACCATATCCTCAAGTCTGCAGTCCCTTGAAGCAGTGAAAAAATCAAACCTCTAATTTAACGTAAAAAAAGATACGGCCGTTTATGGCGCAAGAAACGTATGTTTCGATACTCTCAATCAAGGAAATCAAAATTTATAGGGTCTTTTCCGTTGACGTAGAACTATGAAATTTGGTAAGTATTATCGTCTACAAGTAAGTATAGGGAAAAATCTAAAAACTATACGTTTGTGAATCATAAAAAATATATTATTTAACGGAACCCTCGGTCGGCGAATCCGACTCGCACTTGTCCAGTTTTTTCTTTTTAAATATATCCACTACTTCATCTGCATCAATTTCTGCCCCCAGTGAATATTCATGAGAGCCAAATTCAGCCAAACCGTTCAGTCTGTTTTCACGCGTTGGTTGGTAGTACGTTATTGAAATAACCATCAAATAAAATGTGTGCTAAGTACGTTTTCTATAAAACCAAATATCTATTTATCAGATTGTTAATACAAGATTTGTATCCAAAATAATTCAATAATTTTCAATTCAGTTGTTAAGGATATGGCATAGGCAAAATTAAACACATTATATACGTTGCTATGCGAAAACAACATTTAATACGTTGCATTTTAGTCTACAATCGCACGCTCTTCGTCCTGGCTGTTACGACGACAGAAATGCCTGAAAAACACATATTATTTAGATTTTTTTATCTATGTTTGCCGTAAGAACTGCAATTTTAGGTAACTTCAATTTTACTATGTAAAAACCAAGCGAATCTGTTGAATCATGAAAACTGAGGTTTACAACATATTTTTTTCTGGATTGAATATTTGATTAATTTAATTATAATTAGGTAACTGCACTTCACAAAAGATTACTCAACGTCATATATTTTTTTCAAAGGATGGACCTTATAGCTTCTTCAGAAAAGTACAATCGAAAAACATAAAACTTTTTTTCTTGCGTCATGTTGACTC
Organism: Ypsolopha scabrella; assembly: GCA_910592155.1. NCBI lineage: Eukaryota > Metazoa > Arthropoda > Insecta > Lepidoptera > Ypsolophidae > Ypsolopha > Ypsolopha scabrella. The sequence continues at coordinate 16,227,804 of OU342975.1, read as the reverse complement.
CTAAAAAATATATACTTATTGAATTTAACACAAAAGAAACTATACGCTATGGGCATGGACAAACTTTGTCTATGGAATGGGTAACAAAAATAAATGATGTATGAATATGTCTATGACAAAAGCTTAAATTTCTGACTTCCTAAGAAAGAATAACAAAACCTGAAAAAAAAACACAACCTAATCCAAGAAAATATTAACATGCATAAGTTTCATGAAATTCATCAACTATATCATTGTTCCATGGTAGGTACTGAATACAGAAATGGTGCTGAATCATCAGGTTCGAACAGCTTGACCAGTTTCTTATTTCATTACAAGAATATTGCAACTCAACTGCGATAATGATGAGCAGTCGGGGTCGTCTTCGTTGACGCCGCTTCGACGAAGGTACGGGCCTGGGTATTTGATACCATTGCCCGGGCGTCTTCTCCGCGGGCGACAGCCCTCGGGTCCGGGGGGGGGGGGGGGCAGTCATGCGCGCGCGCCCGAAGCACGGTGGCCGCGCTCGGCGGGCGGGCTGGCAGTGTTGCCACATAGTAGAAACAAAAAATCCGTACAGCCAACAACAAAATCCGTACAAAGTCCGTACTTGGAGTATCTAAAATTCCGTACGAAATCCGTACATGAAAGTTAAAAATAAAAATACGTACATTATATTTTATAAATGTCTTTATTCATTTTTTTAACATGTCTGGGTTTATCTCCAAGGCAAAACAGGGTGAATTTCCTAGTAATTGTTTGGTATAAAGGAGTCCTTCGATTGTCTCTGTTGAGAGTTGATTTCCCTGTTTCGTTTTTATTATATTTATCGCGGAGAAAATTCGTTCAACCGCTGCGCTTGAATGAGGTAAGCACATCAGTTTAGAAACAAATCTGCTTAAAGTCGGGTACAAGATGTTTCCGTCGGCTGAATTGGTGGCTGTCATAATTTTTTCCCAGTACTCTTCTAGTGCAGTCGAATTTGTTGAGTGCAGTGATAGGTTATTCCTCAAATTTCTCCATTCTGTATCCAAGGACCGCACATCTTGGGTATTTAACAAGTTTGGGAACAAAAGAGCTGTGTCGACTAGAGACGATAATTTGCGTGATCTTACGACATCTGGGTCTAAAAACTCTAGTTTCATGGCAATTCTGTTATCAAATTTGTAGCGATTTTTTATTTGATTTGCTCCTTCAATATAAAATTCAAGGCAGCGCAATTTAAAGGCCTGAATATCATTGGGAGTAATATTCGTATTTGATGCTAATGAAATAGCTACTTTTGCTCCAAGGTAAATTTCTTCTATAGACTTAAAATTTCGTGGATTGACGAAATCAACATTCTGTAGGTCAGTGCGAGACAAATAGGAGTCATTTATGAAACAATCCAAAAGGCTTTTGTATGCAATACATACATTTTCATGAAGTTTGTGAATCTGAGGGCGTTCAGATTGCATCATTTTGTTCAAGTCGGTAAATATTTGAAGTGAAAACTCCAAAAACTCCAAGTAGAGTTTGTTAAACGGATTTCGTAACATATGTAATATGTTATCTGCTGCTCTTAGCCGTTCCGTGAACGCAGCGTCAGTGAAGAATAGAACGAGTGCCTCATACTGCTCCAATAGACGTGAAACTGAAGCACGTAATGATAGCCATCTCGTTTGGCATGGATGTAGCATCTTGTGAGGTTTGATGTTTATAAATTCTTGAAAATCTTTCAAAAGTCTACTACTTTTCGGGCTGCTGTTAAAATAGTTATAGATATCTCGAATTAAATCTTCTGGTTCCCTTGGTGATTTCAAGCAAGCATAGGAAGCACATAGATGAAATGAGTGGCAAATGCATTTGACTATATACAAGTCCGGAATATCTGTTTTAAACCGTGTTGATAAAGAGTTAAGATGGCCCATCATGGCATTTGCACCATCTGCGGCAAAACCAATCATGTTTTCTTTGTAATGAATTCCATTGTCACCAAAAAACTTTATTATGTGTTCGTAGAGTACTTGAGCTGTAGCATCTTGAAGTGGGATGAGACCCAAAAACGCGTCAACAACTTTGTTATTTTGATATATTCTTGCTGCCATACAAAGGTGTTTTACACATCCTCTATCAGTGCTCTCATCAACAATAAGCGAAAACGTGTGATTTCGGCAATGCTCCAAAACGTAGTTTTTACCAGTTTCTCCAGTAACAGACTTAAGTATTGCAGTGGCTTTAGTCCGACCACAGGTTATGTATTTTGCAATTTGCGAGTCAGTACATATGTTTTTTATTAATTGTGGCAAATTTTCCATCACATTCATTGCTAAATTGTGCTCGGCTACAAAAGCGGAAAGCAGGATTTCACCTTTCTTTGCACCGTCATATGTTCTTTTAGGCAAACTTTCTGTTATGGATCTTTGGCTGCTGCTAGGAACGGAGTTTTGATGTTTTGTGGACTTCATATGTTTATAAAGATCTTTCTTTCCGCTATTAGGTAGGTTAGGTTGTGTAGGTTTTGTCCGTTTTCGCGCGCAGCGCACCATGCGAGGCACCCCCGCGACGAGGTCGCGAGGACGGGGAGAGCTGATTTAGGGAAAAAAAAAATTTTGAAAATTTCAAAGAGGTTATTTTGGAAGTTAATTTTTTATATGTTTTTGGTGAATAGCAACTATAGCTAGCAACCGACACTGAGTTACGTAATAGCCCCGCAGGATATAAATGCTTTGTTCGCTCAGCTCAGTAGGAGTGGGCGAGTGGGGGAGTCCTTATCAGGACGAAAATGAGTTAATGCCAGAAACGTATTCAGAATCGAAATCTAAGAAAAAAAAAGTACAGCTTTGGGGTATTTTAAATTGCATATAGGTCGAGTGGGGTCACATAGGTCAAACTCTAAGGCGTAAACTTAGGTTAGGTTAGGTTAGAACATGTAAGCCTCGGCAAATAGTATCACTTTATAATAGCACCAGATGGATTAGGTCGACTTAGGTTAAGTAAGATTATGTTAGGTTGAGTAGGTTAGGTTGATTTAGGTTAGGTTGGGTTGGGTTAGGTTAGGTTAGGTTCCCCATGTAAAAAAAAAAAAAAAAACGTTAGGTTAGGTTAGGTTAACACCGATCGAGTTTGTGCCGCTCACGGTCTCCTCGCGGTGACGGTTTCAAATAGGAACATTGATCTTGCATTAATAGCGGAGCCAAATCGTAAAATTGCTGAAGCTGCTGGCTGGGAGAGAGATAAAAGAGGAGACGCGGCTATAGTCTTATTCAATAAATCTACAGTAGTTGAAAAAACCTTCAAAGGAAACGGCTTCCTAGGCGTACGATTGACTGGAATCACTATATACAGTTGCTATATATCACCAAACTGTAGTTATAAACAGTATGAAGAAGACCTTGATGAACTACGGGAAAGTGTGAAATGCCAAGAGGGTCCAATAATAGTCGCAGGAGACTTTAATGCCGCCTCTAAAGCATGGGGAAGCAAAAAGAATGATAAGAGAGGACGGTACTTCCTAGATATGCTGGCAGACCTGGACTTACTTATTGCTAACTCTGGCACTGAGCCAACCTTCGTAAGGGGACCTAAAACGTCTAGACCTGATATAACAGTGACTAGTTCAGACGTTGCAAGCAAGGTCACCAACTGGCAGGTCCTAGATGAAGAAACCATGAGTGGTCATAAATACATTACCTACCAAGTAGGGAAAAAAGAAGCAGTTACGAGAAAAGCCGAAAGCAATGGTTGGAACCTGCGCTTGCTGAATCGGGAGACATTCCAAGAGTCTCTGACAGATGCTGATATAAGGAATACCGAAGACCTCATCCGAGCCACGAACACAGCCTGCAATAAAGCAATGCCTAAGAAAAAGCCCAGTCACAAAAAGCCGGTATACTGGTGGAACGATGAAATAGCAGAAGCCAAAAACAAGTGCATTCAATGCAGAAGAAAATACACCCGGGCTAACGTGAAGAAGAAAAACTCACCAGTCACTAGCGAAAAACAGGAGGAGAGTAGGGTTTTGTACAAAACATCTAAATTGACTCTTCAACTACTAATTACAAGATCGAAAGAAAGACAGTGGAAAGATATATGTGAAGATGTGGACAAAGATTTGTGGGGATTGGGTTACAAGATCGTAGCAAAGAAACTGCGCGGAACTCCCCCATTGCCGATCGACCTGACAAAGATGAAGGAAATTGTAGAAGTGCTGTTCCCTGTGCATGCAGACTTCCCACGAAACATCCAGAAGGCTACGGAGGTACCGGAAATCACAAACGAAGAGCTGCACTCTGCATGTGCTCGCATTAAAACAAAAAAAGCACCAGGACCAGACAATATAGCCCCGGAAATTGTTCACCTGGCTGTTAAAGTCATCCCAAATGAAATAAGACAAGTAATGAACCAAGTCTTGCAGTCAGGAGAATTTCCGGTGGTATGGAAAATGGCAAAACTTTTACTGCTCCGTAAGCCCAACAAACCCGCAGATGATCCAACAGGACATAGGCCGCTCTGTTTATTGGACTGCTATGGGAAGTTGCTCGAGAGATTGTTGCTGAACCGAATTGAGACGCTGCTCCCATATCATGGAGGCTTGGCAAACATGCAGTTTGGCTTCAGAAGTGGTCGCTCTACACTCGGCGCTATTGAACAAGTGATACGGATCGCTGGTGAAGCCAGACAAGGTACGCATCGTACAAGAAAACTATGTGCTTTGATAGCTCTGTATGTGAGGAATGCGTTCAACTCTGCTCCATGGGAAGTAATAACGCGAGAATTCCGGGATCGAGGGTTTCCAGCTTACATCTGCAATCTAGTGAACAGCTACCTTGACAACCGTAGTATCACTATGACAGATGCGGCTGGAAAAACAGCCACAATCAAAGTAAGTAGTGGGGTACCACAGGGATCTATTCTGGGCCCGACACTGTGGAATATCCTCTACGATGACGTTTTCGGACTCTGGCTGGGAGATGGAGCCCATTTGGTAGGCTTTGCGGATGACCTGGCACTGCTCATCACCGCCCGCAAAGAGAACGAGCTTATGGAAGTCGCTAATGAAGCACTCAAGGATATAAGTAACTGGATGGGGAAAAGACGGCTAAAACTGGCCCCTGAAAAGACAGAAGCTATTATGCTGAGTGGGAAAAGGAGACATGGCCCGGTATCATTCGTAGTGCAGGGTGTAAATATCCAGCCTAAAGAAAAAGTAAAATACCTTGGCGCATGGCTGGACAACAGTCTTTCCTTCCGAAAGCATATCGAGGAGATCGCAGGGAAAGCTGATAGACAAGTCTCATAATTGGGGAGACTGATGCCCCGAAAAGGTGGACCCAGAGCAAGCAGAAGAAGAGTGCTTGCTTCTGTGGCTCACTCAGTTATGCTGTACGCGGCACCCATATGGGAAAAGGCCCTGCACGTAACAAAATATAGGCAGATGCTTAGCAAAGTGCAAAGGAGGATGGCTATATACATCTGTGGCGCATATAGGACCATCTCACTGGAGGCAGTACTGGTAATATCGGGTCTCATACCTATTGAAAGATTAGCAAAGGGGCGGAGTAGAATTTATTACAGAGAAGAAGGGAAGTCACCAGCAGAGGAGCGTGTTAGAACCATAACTGAATGGGAGAGCCAGTGGAGGGAGAGAGGAAAGGGAGCATGGACAAGAACTTTAATCCCAGACCTAAAACAATGGCTGCAGAGAAAGCATGGAGAAGTGGATCGATGGATTACTCAAGCTCTCAGTGGACATGGCGTCTTTAACACCTACCTGAGTGCAATAGGCAAAGCGGGTAGTGATGAATGTCCAGATTGTGGTGAAATGGACACCCCAAAACATGCAGTTTTCGATTGTGTAGCATCTGATATAGAAAGAGTGAAAGCACAAGGTGCAGATAAGGTGATAACCCCTGATAACCTAATACCACGGATGCTGTCAAGCAAGGATGAATGGGATAAATGTGCCAACATGCTCAGAAATATAATGAAAAAGCGTGAAAAAGACGAATGGGATAGGCAAAAAGAAGAAACGACCTAGATAACAGCCACCTTGCTGATGCAATGCGTTAGCGGTTCCGGCAAGGAGGACGTAGAGTGGGAGGAGGTGTTAGTCCGCAGGTCCCTGGACCTTCAGGGGAGTCGGGCATGCAATGTTGCTCTTGCTGCTACTCTGGCTGCAATGGCACATGGTATCCATGAGGATTTCCTCCTCCCAATAAAAAAAAAAAAAGGTTAGGTTAGGTACCTACTACTCCCGTGGGAGTTGCTGGTCTTATATCGGGCGCGTCCCCAGGTGGCGGATAGGGGAAAGCCTCCCAGATATGGGGGGCACCGGTTTATTCGGCGCGGACCAAAACCAGCAGGGTGGGGAGTCGCTCTCCACGCTCCTCTGTTCAGCAGAGGAAGTGGGAGATGTGACTGAGTGCGGCGGGCTTGCCCAGTATCACAACTGGCAGGCGCGGGCTTCGGCCACCGTCGGACAATCCGTAAGCCCACACAGGTGGGAATGGAGGCCTTCGAGCCGCGAGGAAGAAAACCTCTATAAAAAATTACCCTAATCCCAAGGTGTCCCGTGCTGATGGGATGAATGGCTGGAAGGATTTCAGTCCCAAGCGGTAAGGGGGACCGACCCCCTTTCAGAAAAGGCGATAGAATTTTCGATAAAATCACTCATGAAGGCGAATTCTCAAAACAAACTACCCCAGGAGGGTACCGGCCTAGCCGGAGAATCCCTCCCCGAGCATAGCTCGGGCAGCCCCTCGTACTCTGGGGGGGGGGCAAGAACCGCCAAACTGAAGATAGGGACAGTGACAGTGGAGATAGCGTGAGGTCATTGGTATCTTTGTCGTCGTATATGTCGACGGAGTCGGACCTTTCACGAAAAAGGAAAGGGGAAAAGCCTCCAGGAGGAAAGCGTGGGAAGAAAAAGCAAAAGCTGCCATGCGAGGAGGATGGGTTTGTCGTCCCTTTAGTAACGAAGGTGGAAACCCGCGCCATGCGAACCCTCCCAAGACCGGAGGACCTGGCAAGCTCTATGGAGGAACTGCAGACTACAGAGCTGGCCTTTCGAGTTGCCGAGCAGCTTGAGGAAGTCGAAAAGGTAGCAAGTACTTCCGGTAACCTGAAAGGCAATTACGTACGCAGCCTACGAATCGCCACTCGCACCTTGCGGGCCGCAGTCAGAACTGGAAAGGAGGACGTTAGGTTCGGCCAATGTGGAGAAGTTGGAGCGGGAGAACGCAGAGTTGCGTTCTCAACTCAGTAACCTCACCATACGGGTGGACGAGCTGTCCAAAGAACATGGCCGCGTACAGACAGAAAGCAGGGAGGCAAATCCGTTAAGTAGCCCTCCCGTTGCAAGTGGAGGACGAGAGGAAGGAGGGCTTACACTTGAGCAGATTGGCTCACTTATTGAGGCCAAATTGAGCCAGTTTAGGTCGGAGCTATTTCCTGACCGGGTCCTCAGGCCCCCGTTGAGAGGGGCGGCATCGGGTGTGATGGTAGCTGCTGTTGAAACAAGCACTCCTAATAAGACAAAAAAGAAGGCTAGTCGGCCGTCCAAGCCCGGAGTGTCGGTGGCTCCCCTCAGCCAGCCTGCACCGCAGTCAGAGCAGACTCCACGAGTTGAGAGCGAATCCTGGGTGGCCGTGACTCGTAGAAAAGCAAAGCTTGCGGCTGCAACAAAGCAGGAAATACCGGGGAAGAAAACAAAAATGCCGGCCAAGAAAGTGGTGAGGCCGCCTCGGGCCCCAACATCTGCCGCCATCACCGTGACGGTACCGGAGGGGTCGTCCACCACTTATGCCGAAGTGATGGCCGCGGCAAAGAACGGAATCAAGCTGGCCGAACTCGGTATTGAGACGGTCAAGCAAAAGCGGGCCATCACAGGAGGCTTGGTTCTGGAGATTTCTGGCCCGGAATGCTCTTCTAAGGCTGACAGCTTGGCCTGTCAAATGCAAGGAGTACTGGCCGAGATGGACGTGCGTGTTTCCCGACCAGTAAAGTTGAAGTGCGTGTGAGGGGGCTAGACGATGCCATCACTTCGCAGGAGGTTGCGGCTGCTGTGGCTGAGGCCGGAAACTGTCTCGAGGCGGACGTAAAGGTGGGGGAAATTCGTCGCACGGCCTCTACCCTCGGATCGGTGTGGGTGAGATGTCCAGCCACAGCGGTTCAAAAGATGGCAGTGGCTAAGCATCTCCGCGTTGGATGGAGCGCAGTACCTGTGGAGGTACTGGAAGCTAGGCCCCTACAATGCTTCTGCTGCCTCGAGTTGGGACACGTCCGACTCAAGTGTCCCAACAAAGAGGACAGAAGTGGCCGGTGCTATGCATGCGGCGAATCAGGTCACAGGGCGAGGCATTGCACTTCAAAGGTGCTAAAGTGCCCCCTGTGTTCGGATCTCGGTCGCCCAGCCAATCACAGGCTGGGAGCAAAATTGTGTGCTCCGAGAAACAGGAGGAGTAAGCAGGCTCCTCCTGCTCCTGGCCCAACAGCGCCCGTAGTAGCAGCGGCTCCTAGCACCCAGCCGCCACCAACGGAGGAAATGGACACGGTACAGGCCTTGCAGTAAATGTCCTTCATTGCACTGGCAGTAATTTCAGAACCATACAGGGTTCCGAAAGACCCCCGTTGGATTTGCGATGGAGCCGCCTCGGTCGCTGTGTACTGGAGAGGCAGGGAAGGAGACCCTCCCTGCAGAATTCTGGACAAGGGACAGGGTTTCGTCGCGGTCGAGTGGGGCCAGATGGTGGTGGTTGGGATTTATGTCTCCCCTAATATTTCCCTCGCCGACTACGAGGGATTTCTGGATGGGCTGACGGTCTGCATTCGCGGATACCTCAATCGTCCAGTGCTTGTCTTGGGGGACTTCAACGATCACTCCAGAGCGTGGGGGAACCCCTGGGATGACGCTAAGGGAGACACGTTGCTAGAATGGGCTGCGGGGCTCGACATTCACCTACTTAACCAGGGGACGGTGTCCACCTGCGTGCGTTGGCAAGGGGAGTCGATTGTCGACTTGTCGTGGGCAACTTCTACTGCTGGACGCATGGTGTCGAGATCGAGAGTCGCGGAGGAGATGGTCACACTCTCTGACCATCGCCACATAGTCTTCAAGGTTGCAATCCGATTTCCCGGTCCTGTTTCCAGGAGCCGCAGCCCTCCAAGGAGGTGGTCCCTGAGAAAATTGGACCGAGATAGGCTCAAAGCTGCCGCTGCTGTGGCAGCCTGGCCGGAATTTCCTGGCAATGGAATCGACCTAAACTCGGAGGATGAGGCGGCATGGTTCCGGGATGCCATGACGATGGTTTGCGATGCTGCCATGCCCCGAGCCACGCCAGTTCAGAAGAGGTCAATGTACTGGTGGTCGGTAGAAATTGCAGAATTGCGTGAGGTATGCCTGCGACGCCGACGCCAGTGCCTCAGAACCAGGAGAACGAGACTTGCCACGGCAGACGAGAAGGCTGCGGCCTACGACGAATACCGGAGTGCCAAGAAGCATCTCCAGATCGCCATCACCGAGGCGAAGGCCCGGTCTTGGGACGAGCTACTGCAGGACCTGGACAGGGATCCATGGGGCCGACCATATAAGATGGTAATGGGGAAGCTACGACCCTGGGTTCCACCTTTAACGGAAACACTGGATCCGAATCTGGTGAATACAGTGGTCAATACCCTTTTCCCTAGAACCCAGGACGATTCTGTGCCGGTGACCCCAGTGGAATTGCCCATTTGGTGCGACAATCTGGAGGTATCGGGACCGGAGTTGACCTGCGCCGTCAGACGTCTAGCAGTGCGCAACACCGCCCCTGGCCCGGACGGCATCCCGGGTCGAGCATGGGTGCTCGCCATGGCGGAACTAGGAGACAGGCTTAGGCGGCTATTTACCAACTGTCTCCGTTCTGGCCAGTTTCCGTCCATCTGGAAGGAAGCCAGGCTAGTGCTGCTAGCCAAAGAGGGCAGGGCTCCGGACTCTCCATCCGGGTACCGACCCGTATGCCTTTTGGATGAAGTGGGCAAACTATTCGAAAGAATAGTTGCCTACCGCCTAAATTCGCACCTGGCGAGAGAGGGCCCCGACCTGTCTGACAGTCAGTTCGGCTTTCGGCAGGGCCGATCGACGATGGACGCAATTCTGCGTGTCCGACAATTGACGGACCGGGTGGTGTCTCAGGGCGGGGTGATGTTGGCGGTCAGCTTGGACATTGTGAACGCCTTCAACTCCTTGCCCTGGAGTGCCATTAGGAGGGCGCTGATTCGCCACAATGTCCCTCCATATCTGCAGCAAGTCGTCGGGGCCTACTTGAGCGATAGGCAAATTAGGTACACGGGTCGGTACGGGTCAGCACACAGCAGGGAGGTAAACTGCGGTGTTCCCCAGGGGTCGGTGCTGGGCCCCCTGCTGTGGAACATTGCATACGATGCGGTGCTGTGCGTTGTTCTCCCCGAGGGTGTCTCAGTCGTCTGCTACGCAGACGACACCCTCGTTCTTACCGAGGGGGACACCTTCGAGAATACCGTCCGAAGCGCCGAACATGGGGTGGCCTGTATCGTGGACAAAATCCACGAACTTGGGCTACGAGTGGCACCCCAGAAGACCGAGGCTATATGGTTCCACAAGCTTCCCCGAAGCAAGGAACCTCCAAGCCTTTCGGTCCGTGTCGGCATGACCCAGGTTCAGATTGGAAGGAACATGAAGTACCTCGGCCTCATCCTCGACAGCCGTTGGGGGTTTGAGGAGCACTTCAACCGCCAGGTCCTCCGGATTCAGAAGGTAGCCGGTGCACTTCACCGACTGCTGCCTAATCTCGGGGGGCCTAGGGAAGAAGTCCGTCGTCTGTACGCGATGGTGGTGCGATCCATTGCCCTCTACGGAGCTCCTGTATGGTCTGCAAGACTGAGGATCCGGCGCTGCAGAACTATGTTCTATAGCGTGCAGCGCAAGATGGCAATGCGGATCGCCCGTGGATATCGCACGATATCGTTTCAGGCGGCGACGCTCCTTGCACGTTTTCCACCGCTGGACATCTTGGCAGACATGGATGAGAGGGTGTTTGCCTTGACTCGTGGCACCAGCCATAGTGGAGGAAACGCGCCCCCGGAGGCGCCAGAGAGGGTGAGGCAGCGGGAACACCGTGCCGCGCTGGAGAGTTGGCATGAAAGGCTACAGGAGCCGCAAAGTGCCCGCCAGCGCGTGGTGGGGGCTATACTGCCTAACTTCTGGACCTGGGTACAGCGAAGCTTCGGACGGGTCACGTACCGGATGACACAGGTTTTCACCGGGCATGGCTGCTTCGGAGAGTACCTGTGTCGAATCGGACGTGAAGAGACGGCCCAGTGTCACCATTGCGATGGTGACCTGGACTCGCCGCAGCACACGCTCGCGGAGTGCCCTGCCTGGGACTCCGAGCGGCAGAACCTGGTAAGTCAGGTTGGGCAGGTCCTCTCCCCTCCGGTATTAGTTCGTTCTATGCTGCGAGGGGAGAGCTATTGAGAAGCCGTTACCAGGTTCTGCGAAAGCGTAATGGTGCGGAAGGAGGAGGCTGAGCGGGAGAGGGAGAGGGCTGATCCCGCTCGAAGGCGCAGGCGTCGAGGCGGAAGGGGTAACCGCCTCGACAGGGCCCAGTAGTCCGGGCATAGAATAAGACTACGGTATCCCCTGCCTGTCGTAAAAGGCGACTAAAAGGGGATCCCGGGCTGTGGATGCGCGGGGCGGGGGCCCTGCGTAACCATTCAACAGCCCCGGGAGGAGGGCAGCACGCTGTGGTCTCGTTATGCTTCCCCGAGGTGGGCCGCAGGCGCGGCGTTGCGTCAGGGGGGCACCGGTGCGTTCCATTGGAGATCCCGGAGTCCCCTGATTGGCGTGGAGGATGGCCACCATGGGGTTTTAGCCGGTAAGAGTCCGGCATAACCGTTCGCGCTCCCCCGAGCCGGAAGGTATCCATGATGGATTTCCCCATGTAAAAAAAAAAAAAAAAAGAAATGGTACCTACTACTACTACTACGTGATTCAAAAGAATGTTGACGGGAACAAGTCGAATCATGTTGCAACTTGTTCGCGCCAAAATCCCTGAAAGTACTAGGAACGCATAAAGTACAAGAGCTACACACACACACACACACACCTACCTAACCTACTTCGGACAGTGTGGCTTTTTTACACACACTTACGCTTGCGCGATAAGGAGCAATATAAAAGGGAACGCGGACCTAGCGCTACATCACAATGTACGTGGCTTATCACATTATCACATCAGTGAACTTTGAAAATTTGATACCGCAAGATGTCAGACGAGACGACGGAAACTCAGAAGATGGAATTATCGTCGAGCGAGGAGGACGAAATAGCAACAACGAGCCATCAAGCACAATTACACCAAGGAACAGAAGACATCGAAATAGAAGAGGAAGAAGAAGACGAAATTCTGGAGAAGAACCACCAGCTGAAGAACCACGAGAACACGGAGGACAAAGAGGAAACGGAGCGAGAAACGGGTACAGAAGGCAAGTTGCAGTGGTCACAGGAAGCATACGTACTGTTGGAGAAGGAACACCAGCCAACGATTCTCAAACGGAAACAATTATCATCGAGCAGCAGGAGAGTCTCAACAGCAGTCAAGAGACCCTCGAGTATTACCTCGAACTTCCAACCACCGAAGAAGATGGCATCGACACCGTCGACGTGTCCACCACCAACGCATATGACAATTACAACGCCACTGAAGATGAAGAGAACGTCGACCCCAACAACAGAGAACGCCAAAATGATGACGACCCAATGGGTTGCAGCTTGGGAGAAAGAAAATATTACGTCAGAAACAATAGGGTATCTCCTTGGAAGGTCATTGCTAAACATACAGGCACAAAAAGGGACCATTATCACCTCATATATATTAGTACCGCCAAAAACTGGGGACATAACAGTGTACTTTGAAGAACTATTCGAGGAAGTCAATACAAATGTAGTAAAATTACATGTATTACTTGCCTTTATGAGTATATTACTTCCGGCGATGGTCGTACAACACTACGGCAAATTCTCACAAGCAGTGATCGACAAATTGCAAAATGCGTCGATCATAGTCTGGGAATTCGTATTGGCAACACGGAAAATCTCCTTTCATGTACCGAAAGGGGAATTAATTTTCTTCCAGTACAAGGCACAACAAGAAGTACTTCTTTCAGACGATTGGATTTCAGCACTCCTCCATCCGATGAAAATTTACCTGTACATCGACCCAATGAAGTGCAATTTGAGTGTCAACCACAAGATGGAGCTCGAAATGAACCGATGTGCAGTAACAATGAGCGGCGATTCGGAAATACACAAGCAAATAACAAAATTAGCAAACAAAACGAGCATCTTGTGTTGTACTTATGTCAAAACAAAGCTTTTGACGAAGGCGAAGCTACGGAACTATTAGGCTCAACACCTGAGGGGATTGCAATGCAATTTGGTCGCCGATTTGACGAACGACTTGCAAAGGCAATATGGGTGGCCAAAACATTGGTATTTCAGGAATGTCCAGAACAGAGACTTGACCGAACAAAAGAATACCAATTAAGAAACGACCCCGAAGCATGTTCCTTCCAGACAGTATACGACGGAGTAGAAAGTCTCGTGAGACTGCTACAGAATAACAACATCAATCCATACGTATTCGGTCTGGAAACCAAAAAACATTTCTACGGCAAGACGCAAAAAAAGGATAATCTATTCTTCATCGGACCACCGAGCACCGGAAAAACTATGGTGATGGAAAGTCTCGTTGAGTTGCATTTCAACTATACTCGCCTAACAGGACTGCAACCAACTTCACCGTTCAACTTTTCCAGTCTGCTACATACAAACGCCGTATTCATGGACGAGTGCAAGCTCACAGACAATCAATTCGAGCAATGGAAATTGTTGGCGGCCAGAACACCGATGTCTACAGACGTAAAATATAAAAACAGACACCAAATCAAAAACTGCATCTTGTACACAGCAAGTAATTACCCAATCGGCACATACTTAAACTTGGGAGACACTCATGAAGCGATACAAGCGAGAACTACAACATTTACATTCTGCTTCCCGACGGACCACTTTAGATTGAATGCTTTCATTTGGACAGAATTTTGGAAAAAATACGGAACCTCAGTATACGAAGAGGACTAGAATTAAGTTAGTTTATAAGTTAGAAGTAGTACCCATGTACATTGAAAACAAGATAAGACACGCTTTTCCTATAGTATTAAATAAAAAGGGGTTTCAAATTGTATATAAAGGACCCCTAGTAGTTTATAATTTAATTGTACTCATACTATACAACTGACTACCTCAATAAAGAATTATTATTACTGAAATACCTACATTTTTTTTACAAAACGATGAGTCATCGCCCTTTCATAAAAAAAGAGATAATAACTAGGAACGCATGAGCGACCAGGAGCTCTTTGGTACCAGGCGGCGCCGAGAGCTATATAAGGAAAAAAAAAAGAAAAACTAATCAGTATGGCCGATGCGTCATCGGCTCGCGGACAAAGTGAGGTCGGCGGCGGCGGTTATACATTACCAGGTTATAACTATCTAGGACCGGGAAATACATTGGATTCTGGTGAACCGACTAATGAATTGGATCAAATAGCAAAAAAACACGACGAAACATACTCGGAAATTGAACAAGAATACGAAGAGAAAATAAATAAAGACAAAAAAAATAAAAAAAAGTGGGACAGATGGGCTACGGACAAAATTAAAGAAGCTGACGAAACATTCCTCAAGAAAGTGTATAAACATCACCCGGATTCAACGTACGACGCCTTGGCCAAAACAGCGGCTCTAACAGGAATAGGAGTTAAATACCTAGGAGAGCGAGTACTAGGTACAATATACCCGAGATTCAGATCAACAAGAAGAATAGCAGGTATTACAATGCAGTCTGAACTGACAGTAAAGTTACCGAGTATAATCGGAACGGGAGTTGAAAATGGAGTGAACATACAAACATACAGTTTCAATAAAATGTATAACTTCCACATAAACAGCACGTTATGTACATATTATAAAACACCACCATCTGCAACCTCGAGCAACGGATACGTAAAAGTGAAAACATTCATACATACGCTACAGTGGCATAAATTATTTTTCTATCTGACTCATAAGGAGTACGACGACATCATCACTGGCACACATCGGGCTACAGTAAAAAGTACGTAC
This sequence comes from Ypsolopha scabrella, assembly GCA_910592155.1. Classification (NCBI taxonomy): domain Eukaryota; kingdom Metazoa; phylum Arthropoda; class Insecta; order Lepidoptera; family Ypsolophidae; genus Ypsolopha; species Ypsolopha scabrella. The sequence goes on along the minus strand of OU342975.1, from coordinate 16,212,641 downwards.
ATTAAAATATACAACTTGGGAAACAGAACACCATTCGTAGCGTCATCGGGTGCAGTGCAATATGCAAACGCAAACTCACAAACAACAATAGGAATATGGGAAGACATGGGACGACACAGAATGATAAAACTAGGCGAGGCAATAACACCAGAAATATTATACGGAAAAAAACTAGGAGACTTTCAAAATAATGTACAACACAGACTAATCGCGGGGGAAGTACAAAGCGCAGCATGCCAAGGTAAATTCATCGATAACAGAATGGAATACTGGTATCACAACGGTATCTACGACTCCACAACAGGTGAAGTACGTGCAGAGAGCATTGAGAAATACTCATACTTACCAGCGTTAATAGGGAGTGCTAAAATATACTATAACGCAACAAACTCTATTGGCTTAATATACGAAAAAACACATACACCTGAAGACGGGACATTCCACTTACGAAACGACGCATGGAGGTTTGATAACTATGATAACTTGAAAAGCCGAGCGGTAATTCATAATGTAGTGTTACGAACGGGAGACGCAACAGCAGTAACACACACCGCGGCATCAGCGATAAAATACGAAAATGCAGCAGTGGACAACTATCTATTCAATGACTGGATAAATCAACCGAAATTATCGTTCACACCACCGGTTGGAAAAGGAATAATACCGTTACTTAGTACTGACGGAAATCACGAACAAAGCATTTTAAATATAATGGTAGAAGTCGGAATAACAATAGAAACGGCATCACACGGAGCAAACATACTATTTACAGCCATGCGAAACCCGCAACCGAATCCGTTAACCATGGGTTACATCATGACAGATCACCGAGCGTCCGAATTAGTGATAGGCCATCAACCGATCACATCGTTAACGTCAACACCGTTCGAAAGACAACCGGAACCGACCAGTGAAAATGTCGAAATTGCAGCGAGAACGAGACGAGGAGCCGAAGAAGGAGGTGTTTACAATACTTATGATGACTCAGCAATACGAGCGGAGCAAGAAAAACTAAAAGGGATAGTGGAACAAACGTACACACTGGTAAATCAAGAAACGACAGAGTTACGTACAACCAAAGAAACATTAGAAAAGGAAATTAAAGATTTAAAAAACACTGAACTTAAAAAACTTCAGTCTGAGACAAAGAAAGCAACAGACTCGATGACAACATTAAAGCGGCAATACGATCAAATTCAAAAAGAAAACGCAGTTATTAAAAAAAAAGCCAATGATTTATTAGCACAGAAGCAACAAACATCCTTATCAGCTCAAACGCAGCCGACGACCTCGTTATCTCCGGCCGTTGCAAAACAAGAGATAAGACATCCGGCGGCGAAACCACAAAAGGAAGTGTTATCAGCAAGTACTATCATGTGTCAAGGGGTCAGGGAGTAATTAACTTTTAACGAACTTGTTATTGTTACTGAAATAAACAATAGAAATATAAAATAACTTTTATTTTACTCACATATAAGGACTATAATATCCCATAATTTTACAATCAACAGAACTCACTCAGGCGGTGGCGAATTTAAACTCAACGGTCTCGGAGGCGGAGACCGTACAAGAGGAGGAAGATAAGCGTCGTCATAGTTATCATCGTCCGATAACGTCACCAATGCGTCCATTCGTTGCACGGGTGACTTATAGGGTGGTGGTGGGGACAACATAGCCAACATCTGCGCAGCACGCCCGCGCCTGCCGCGCACGGATTGGCGGCTCCCCCATGGCCGACGCCCGCCGATAAAGCTAAAAAAAAGAAACCCTGTCAATTAGGTAGGTTAGGTTGTGTAGGTTTTGTCCGTTTTCGCGCGCAGCGCGCCATGCGAGGCACCCCGCGACGAGGTCGCGAGGACGGGGAGAGCTGATCTAGGGAAAAAAAAAAATTTGAAAATTTCAAAGAGTTTACTTTGGAAGTTAATTTTTTATATGTTTTTGGTGAATAGCAACTATAGCTAGCAACCGACACTGAGTTACGTAATAGCCCCGCAGGATATAAATTCTTTGTTCGCTCAGCTCAGTAGGAGTGGGTGTTGTTGCAACGAACAACTTTTTCAATCGTTTATCTGAGCGCAACGATGCAACCGTTTTTCATAGTTGGATAAAGTAGTTGCAAAGTAAAACTAGTTTTTTTGACGACACGTCTTCGGGGCTGAGTACAGTAGTATTGCTACTGCCTTTCTATTAGATTTTACACACATGACTCCCTGATTACACACCATTACTCATCTGGTTCGAGTCCTTATCAGGACGAAAATGAGTTAATGCCAGAAACGTATTCAGAATCGAAATCTAAGAAAAAAAAAGTACAGCTTTGGGGTATTTTAAATTGCATATAGGTCGAGTGGGGTCACATAGGTCAAACTCTAAGGCGTAAACTTAGGTTAGGTTAGGTTAGAACATGTAAGCCTCGGCAAATAGTATCACTTTATAATAGCACCAGATGGATTAGGTCGACTTAGGTTAAGTAAGATTATGTTGGATTAGGTTAGGTTGAGTAGGTTAGGTTGATTTAGGTTAGGTTGGGTTGGGTTAGGTCTGGTGGGGGCTATACTGCCTAACTTCTGGACCTGGGTACAGCGAAGCTTCGGACGGGTCACGTACCGGATGACACAGGTTTTCACCGGGCATGGCTGCTTCGGAGAGTACCTGTGTCGAATCGGACGTGAAGAGACGGCCCAGTGTCACCATTGCGATGGTGACCTGGACTCGGCGCAGCACACGCTCGCGGAGTGCCCTGCCTGGGACTCCGAGCGGCAGAACCTGGTAAGTCAGGTTGGGCAGGACCTCTCCCCTCCGGTATTAGTTCGTTCTATGCTGCGAGGGGAGAGCTATTGGGAAGCCGTTACCAGGTTCTGCGAAAGCGTAATGGTGCGGAAGGAGGAGGCTGAGCGGGAGAGGGAGAGGGCTGATCCCGCTCGAAGGCGCAGGCGTCGAGGCGGAAGGGGTAACCGCCTCGACAGGGCCCAGTAGTCCGGGCATAGAATAAGACTACGGTATCCCCTGCCTGTCGTAAAAGGCGACTAAAAGGGGATCCCGGGCTGTGGATGCGCGGGGCGGGGGCCCTGCGTAACCATTCAACAGCCCCGGGAGGAGGGCAGCACGCTGTGGTCTCGTGCTGCCTTGCCACCGTGAGGGTGCAAGAGGGAAGCAATGCTATGCTTCCCCGAGGTGGGCCGCAGGCTCGGCGTTGCGTCAGGGGGGCACCGGTGCGTTCCATTGGAGATCCCGGAGTCCCCTGATTGGCGTGGAGGATGGCCACCATGGGGTTTTAGCCGGTAAGAGTCCGGCATAACCGTTCGCGCTCCCCCGAGCCGGAAGGTATCCATGATGGATTTCCCCATGTAAAAAAAAAAAAAAAAAAGGGTTGGGTTAGGTTAGGTTAGGTACCTACTACTACTACTACGTGAAGAAGAAGATAGAAAGATCAGTCAAGCAGTATTTACAGAATGCAAAATTTTCACCCTTTTTACTACATGTGACCCAGGCTTTAAAAGGGGTTTCTACTAACCAATCTTCGTTAAATCGTTGCATTCTACGCGCCTTTTTCGAGTCCTCACTCATATTTTATAATTTCAAATACACAAAACGACACAGATCCCCAAAAACACAAACAAACTCACAAGCCGCAACAAAACAACTGCAATGAATGAATCCGGAATCGATTGTACTGCGATAGGCGCAAACAAGAAAACAATTATTATTAAAAGTTGTCATTGATGTCATTCATTAATTTCAAACGAAACAATTATCATTTTATTTCCCACTCTCACTCATTCTCTAACTACATACAACGTCAAACCGTAATATCATGCTATCTCTCTCAGTGGTAAGCACAAATGAAAGATATATCGGTAATTCCCCACTCCGGTGTGGCTAGCACAACTTAAAATGTAATAATTACTTATAAAATTAAACTGAAAGAATTAAATATGATCATATTGTGCATTAGTAAATTCCGTACACATTTCCGTACGGAATGCTGAAATTCCGTACGCGTACGGACAAATCCGTACATATGGCAACGCTGCGGGCTGGTACTGGCAGTCGTCTGGCTTGGGTGGGAGCGCGCTGCGTGTCTCGACGACGATACTACAGGGATGCAGATATCGGAGTGCGCAGCGCTGCTCTTGTGCTGTCAGTGACTCGCGCGGGCCGGCCGTCGGTGGTACGGTGGTACGGCGGCGCCGCCGGCAGCCTCATTCCTCAGCTGCCGGCGATGACGTCACCGGCTGGCCGGTCGCCTCAGCCGCTGGCGTCTCCTTGGTCGGGGCTGCTGGCAGGTAGATTGCGCAGCAGCTCCCGGGGGTATGGTCTTCCTCTGGGTGACCTGTCGTAGTTGGGGGCGAGATCACGTAGATGTTCGTGAGGGCCGTGGTCGGCGCGGTCGTATAGTTTCCGCGCCAGTCGGCACACGAATAATGATGAAATATTGTTTGTTGCCATGTAAATATTACGGATATGCGGCATAGAGCCTCAACTATATTTTACCAATATAATAAAGCTTTTGTTTTCTTATGATCATAATCCCTTTTGTATATAAGCTCTAATTGATAAATAATTACATGAATTTAAAATGAAAATATAAATAAACATAATTTTTAGTTAAGTTTTGTAATGTTATTTAAGGTCTTAATACATTAATAAATTAAAATAAACATAAAATGTTTGACGGAACTATGCAACATTTTCAAAATATTTATTAAATTAACGGAAATTTAATTATGTGCAAGACAGACATGACGATTTTCTTAAAATTTAAAACCTTTACGAAATTGCAATAAAAATAACATGAACTGAATTTTTTTTATGTTAAGCTCCGGACTTGATAAGAAAAATATATTCAGATAAAATCAACTTACATTTTATAAAAAAAATCATTGCAGCCACTTATCAGGAATTGATATGGGAAATATCCGCTTGAATACCTACCTATTTATATATTTGAAGTTTAAATTTAGGAAGAAAATACATATATGTGCAATTGCACCTCGAAATTTAAGTACTCATAATATTTTATTTAAGATCTGGTTGATTGTAATACGTACTAGTCAACAAGTAACAGGGACAAATCATGTTAGTAGTTTTTATATCGAGTTGATGCTCGTGATTGTTGGCACTTGGTGGAACTTTTGATACATTTTTGATTGAAAAACACTTGTACTTGTCCACTTATTTATATTATTTCCCTTACCGGTTTCGCTGTTATAGCATTATCAAAGGTTTTTTGGTTGTTTACGTACAATATAAGAATCGCTTGGCTTTTATATCGTCAACATGCCACTGCGTCTCTTACAATTAAATTCGTCACATCATATTAAAACCCAATTAATAAATAATAATAATGAAGCCACCTTCTTCGTTGCCACATCTTCGAACTTTCCTGCAGACTTTTTCGTGGTTTCGAAAGTTCATCCCGAACTTTTCCGCCGTTGCTGAGCCTTTAACCCGGCTTTTAAAGAAAAATCAAGCTTGGGTGTGGACTAACGAGCAAGGTCAGGCCTTTGAAGAGCTGACAAAGCGCTTATCTTCAGCGCCAATTTTAGTTCAGCCAGATTACAGCAAGCCGTTTATAATCCGCACGGACGCAAGTAACTTCACCATAGGTGGGGTTTTGTTACAGGGGGAGGGTCATGACGAAAGACCGGTGGAATATGCCAGCCGTCAGCTCACTGCAGCAGAGAAAAATTACAGCACCACCAAAAGGGAGGCTCTGGCAGCTGTTTGGGCTGTTGAGCGTTACAGGGGGCTACACGCCCTATCTTCAGCGTTTTCTTGAAGGTCATCGTGTTGTCATTGGTAGAGACCTCCAGCCGCTGAAGTGGCTGCTCACCCTTAAGTCTCCGTCAGGAAGGTTGGCTCGCTGGGCTATTAAGTTGCAGGCGTGCAACACTGATTTTCAGTATACACCAGGTAAAGCGAATTTCGTCGCTGATACGTTGTCTTGTCACGTCCAATCTGTGGAGAGGAAGACAGGAATCAGTGTGGCGTTTGTTCCGTGTCGGTTGACTTACCTACGCGTAGTCCTGAAAATCGGCGTCGCGCTCAGCTCGAGGACCCTGATCTGACAAAGATAGCTAATGGGCTGGAAAGTGTTGGAGATGCTTCGTCGCTTGATATAAAACGTTGGTCAGAAAGAGGTTATTTCATTCAGCAGCTCCCTGCTCCTACTTCTTTACAACCTCGATGTTGATAGCGAGGAGCCCCAGTTGGTCGTGCCCCCTAGTTTGCGCCTTGAGGTTTTGCAAGAATGTCATGACTCGCCTGTCGCTGGACACCAAGTTGTTGACCGCACGTTCCATCGAGTTTCACAGCGTTTCTTCTTTCCTGGTATGCGTCGTTTTGTGGCTAATTTTATTAAAACTTGTGCTACATGTCATCGGTATAAGCCGCCTAATGAAAAACCATCCAGCTTGCTACAAACTCCTGTACTTAACCAAAGAGGTAAGGTATTGGCCCGCTGCTACCTGGAGAACAGGGGGAGAGCTGGATATTGTTGGCTGAAGACACAGCAACTCGATGGGTCGGGCTCTACGCCCTTAAAGATGCAACTTCCGAGGCGTGCGCTAGTGTCTTCATAGAGGAGTGGTTCCTCCGGTATGGGTTTCCCCGTCGCTTAGTGTCTGATAACGGCGTCCAATTTACAGCAGCCTTGATGCAGCAATGTACCTTTATTTTAGGAATCAAACAGGATTTTATCGCTCTTTCACCCGGAGGCGAATCCGGCGAAGCGTAAAAATCGAGATTTGAAGTGCCAGCTCGCTCAGCTTGTCGACTGTCAACTCTTCTTGGCCACTCCATCTGCCTTCTGTTAGGTTCGCAATGAACTCGGCTGTCTGCCAAACTATAAATATACAAACATACGATGACGAGAGCCCATATGAATAAATAAATACCTTACAGATAAATACCTACCACACATACAACATATATTAAGACCAACACTTTTAACACTACCTAGTCTATTTTTGAGGGGTATTTTTCCTTGTCGCTTCCCTGAAGCGTCAAAACACTATCCCCTTTGACCAAAGATCAGCACTGAGGAAAGAGCGAGTATGAGCAGCGGACACACGGAGTTTGAAAGACAAAAAATCGTTTTGTCTTTCAGATCCGAGTGGTACTTTCCCTACGCTCGCATTCCTATCCAATGCGACCTGTGAACATTTTCTAAAGTGACGCATCAGATCTTCCAACGTCACAAGGAGAGGTAGATCTGTGTTATGGGCTCTGCAGCCTTTACGAAACATGAAGCTGCAGGGGCAGTACCGCCCTTATTACGGTTGTGACAGCGGTGGCGCTTCTTGTTCTCTACATGAGTAAAGCCGTCACTAGCAGCAATCGGCGGGCGTTGAACGGGGGCGGACACGGCAGCGGAGCGTCGATACAATTTTTTGTTTCGAGCTGTTCACCATCTTCGGTCGTAATAGCTCACGAACTACACCGGACATCGCATCAAGAGCAAATTTGCTTCGAAAACATTCTGTCAAGGACAGTGGTATGCGGGGGTGATTGGGGGACAAATAGTCGCATCATTAGGGGGATTTTGAGTTCTCCAATACACTTTAATGATATACGTTGTCACGGTACCAAACAAATCCCCCCATATGAATCGTTGGCACGGGTTCCCGGAGCGCTGGCTTTGAAAGTTTTCGAGATATAGATTCCCAGTCCGGTCTATTGTCCGCTATAACAATGGGCTGCCCTCATCCATCTATCCTTTCAAATATATTACAATGAACTGCGTCTCGCCGCCACCTATTGTTCCATCTTTCCTTTTGAAACACCCTACCTGCGCCTACACCCGCTATCTTGCTTTCGTTTACATTTTTAGATCTTCACATTTTGCAATACTGCCGTATTTCTACATACCTACCATTAGTATACAAGAAAAAAAAAACTAACCTTACCTATAGTGTATAGCGGGAGTGCACATACATGTCAGTACGAAATGGCCCGCACTCTCACCTGTCGCGAAATATACCTGTTATCGCTCATTACGGCTATTCCTGATGTCTTTTGCTTTGATTTACATAATATAATTATACGACGCGGTACTACTTCAGAACTAATCGAAAAAAAAACTCAGGTCGAATGCTTCCGGAGAGGGGGTTGCTTTATTTTGTATTTAAAGAGCCCATCATGCCTTGCTTGTCTTGTGACACCGTTGACTCAAGTTTATCTCCTTTTGTCCGATCCCATCCACGACGATGGTATGTGAAAGTCGAAATAAGCAGGTACGAACGAACGTGTTCCAATCCTCAAGAATGCATCTTCACGTAATCTAAACTATAAGAAAAAGTGCAAGGGCAAGATTTGAATAGGCATTGCTACTTGTTCTGCATTCCTCGACATAACAAAGGAACACCATCCCTGCACTCCCCCGCAGTGGTCCTATATAACAAACACCAAGTAAATGTATTGCCGCATCACTAACAATTGCCATTAATCGTGTGGTTACTTATATTTTGTCTTTCCAAGTATTTTTGTTAACCACGGATGACACCAAGGAAATTTCTTTAATAAATATTCAAACCACACCAATAAAAAGTAAGTTCTTTAGTTTTGTTTTGATACTTATCATCAGATTTAATTAGATTAATTTCGTAAATCTAATATTTTTTGTTGTCGGTTAATAAAGTAGGATATAAAAATAATACCCAATACACCTTCATTTTTGTTATTTTATTTTATAAAAATCTTACGAGGAATTTAGCTTCGATAAATAAAATACAATACTTAATCTCTGGATCACTCCAATACCTCACACTACTGAGTTTATGTTTCTTTAGGAGTCTATAAACAACTTATGGATAAATAATAAATCGTTATCGACACTATTGTCATAGTAAAAACAGAATAGTAAGCCATCTTTACAGAGATGTGCACGCACGAACCGCAGCATGCACACAACGACCACATCTCGGGCGGTTTCTGGCGGTGTGACTAGGGTCGGCAGCGCTCCGCAGTACGCCGCACCGCGCCGTTCGTCGCAAAATAAATTGATAACCCTCCAACAGTAGGCATTTAAGCCTCGCACGGCGCGGGAGTTCTTCTACTACTCTGTTTTTACCATGCTATTGCGGGCAAGTAGAGGGGGATTTTGAGAGTTTTGCGATACTCTTAACGATATACGTCGTCACGGTAGCAAAAAAAAAAAAGGAACAGCCCCCCATTTAAATCGTTTGCGCGGGGTCGCGGAGCGCTATCTTTGACCGTTTTTGAGATATAAATTCTCAGTCCAGCCTATTGTCCGCTATAACAATGGGCTGCCCTCATCCACCTATCCTTTCAAATAATATAACATTGAACTGCGTCTCGCCGCCAACTATTGTTCCCTCTTTCCTTTTAAAACACCTTACCTGCGTCTACACCTGCCATCATTTGCTTTCGTTTACATTTTTAAAATTCTTTAGTTCATTACATACTAACACGGATCGATAAAACTTATAGCTAATCTCACAAAATAAAACCTTGATGTCGCATAGTAGGCACATTGATAATACTAATTTAATTACGCTAGGTAATTAAATTAGTATTATCAAGCCGTGATCAAGCCTGATGAAAAGCTTCGATGAGACCTAGGTTCGATCGTTCGCACTAGTTCCATTGCCTAGTTCCATGATGGAACTACTGCGAATTTTCTAAAAAATTTATTCCCAGTAGTTCCATTACGCGTCGTTGATTGCTACGAATGGAACTACTGCGAATACCAAAATTAGACCTAATCGCAGTAGTTCCATTCAAAGATGATTGATGTTTTAACCCTTATTTGCTGAATAATTGACAGATGATTCGTTTTTTATGTAGATTTTTTGACAGATGTCAAAGTGACAGATGATTTATTTTTATGGAGATGTCTAAACAAGACAGATTATCTCTTGTTTATGACAGATGTCAAAAGTGACAGATGATTTATTTTATGCAGGTGTCAAAAGCGACTGATTATCTCTTGTTTATGACAGATGTCAAAAGTGACAGGTGATTTATTTTTATGCCTGTGTCAAAAGTGACGGATTATTTCTTGTCTTGTGACTAGTGTTTTCGGAACCGGTATTCTTTTAGAGAACCGGGAATTTCGGTACTTTTGTATAACGGAACCGGGATTTCCCGGTTCTTTCGGTATTTTCGGTTCTTGCTAGTTTTTGTTATAGAAAACAAGGGATATGCTTCAAAAGTAAACTAAAATTTAGTATTCAAGTAACTTTAACTCGAAATTTTTTCTTCTATTTTCTATTCTCATGCCTAGTAGAATCAGACTATAATCAATCACAGCGTTATTGTTATTGTTAGGTACTAAAGTAAGTATTTACTGTCAATTAAAGGGTAAAAATAAGGCAGTCATCTTAGATTCCTTAACATTTAGAATCATCTTAAACATTTTTAAAGAAAACAAAATTAAACTATTTTCTATTATCATACCTAGTAGTAAGTAATTAATTATATATAAATCAGACTATAGTCAATCACATCACAGTGTTATTCTTAGGAACTTAAGTATTTACTGTCAATAAAATGGTAAAAATTAGGCAGTCATATTAGATTCCTTAAACATTTAGAATTATCTTAAACATAATATCTCTTTGCGAGTACCTATTCATAAAATATGGCGTAACCAAAGTTTAGCTTTTTAAGAGCTTTTAGCTCTCTCTTCTCTATAATAGGACTTTAAAAACAACAGTGCATCTAGACTTTTGTCACTCAAACGAGATCTTATTTTGTTGCATAGCAAACCTGCCGAAGAGAAAACTCTTTCTGGCTCAACACTGGTTGGCGGAATCGTTAATAGATGGTCATATGCCTGAGACAAGTAACGCCCACGATCTCCTCCATTCTCAAAGAGAGCCATTTCAATCCTAACATTCGTAAAGAGATCTTCATGAGCAGAAGATCTAACGCGTTTTTCACTAACAGCCTTTGCAAGCTCAGCATTTAACTCATCGCCCTTTGTCAAAGCAATGTTTTTAACTTCAAGCACATCAGAGTTAAATTCAGGTTCTTTCGCCTGTTCACCTTGTGAGGTTTGTAGGGGTTCAGCTTGAGATACCGAAGTTGTTGAGGATTTGGTGCGACTTAGCAATGACACTATTGCGTTGCACATTTCATCGCTGCTTGGCCGCGAAAAAACTAATGAATCTTCATCATTTTGTTGGAGGAAATAACTTTCTGGATTTTGCAAGTAATTCAGAGCCGCAGCTGCAACATTGAGATGCCGTTCTGTGTATCGTTTTTTTAACATAATGAACATTTCCACTTGTACTGCCCCCAGCACATTTTAAGATTTTCTGACATTTCTTACATTTAGCTGATATCTTATCCTTAGCCCGAAGGAAGTAATCCCATACAGACGACTTATCGCCAGCCTTGGTAGAAAGTTCTTCAAAATTCATCGCCTATAACAAAACAAAATGCATAAATGCGAAACAGTTCCATTTACATTTAAGATACATAATATGTAATGTAAACACTTTAAGACTATAGCTCTAACCATTTGGCTGTAAAACCTGTCTGACAGACGGACAGACAGACAGACGGACACTAGAGTGACTACAATAGGGCTCCGTTTGGATCCTTCGGGTACGAAACCCCGAAAAGTACTACAAATAATCAAAGCAATAATTAAGTAGGTAGGTAAGGTAGGTTACCTATGTAAATAAAACTAAGCTTTGCGTAACACGCTTATTATTTCATCAAAATTACTATAAAGCTATTGAATAATATTTTCTTATTATATATTATACTTACTGGATGTAAGTATAATCCAAACAAAACACAATGTGAATGATAACTTTAGCCGCACAAATTTTACTAAAAGCGCAAACATTAACTAAAATTATGATCTTTACGTAATAATACTTACAAAAATACATACCTCATAAATATTTCACCTCGTTTTGTCAGAAATTAACAACAAAATTTACTAAAAGCCTTTGAGGTTATCATCAAAATCACACACGCGCGCAATGCAATCCGAAAACTGAGTGAGTGAACGAGAGAGAGCGGGGCATGCGCGGCAGGCGCGGGGAAGCTCGACATCGCGTCGCAGTCGCGTTCCTACTTACTACTTTCCTTCCTAGCAACAGCGAGAGAGTGCAGGTAGTTATTGGTAATATCGAGCGCACCATTAATTTCGCGCGTTATTTCTTTTAACACTGAATTATTCACGTTAGTTTTGAATAGTAGAAAGTGTGGAAAAGTAAAGTAAGAGTAAATAAGTAAATAGTAGTGTGAACTAGTGTGAATCGCTTAATAAAAATAAAATTCCCGAAAGTACCGAAAGAACCGGGAATCAAATTTGATTTCCCGGTTCCATTTTGCTGACAAAAGAAACGGGAATTCCCGGTACTTTCGAGACCGGGATTTCCCGGTTCTGAACCCTACTTGTGACAGATGTCAAAAGTGACAGATGATTTATTTCTATGGATATGTCTAAACAAGACAGATTATCTCTTGTTTATGACAGATGTCAAAAGTGACAGATGTCAAAAGTGACAGATGATTTATTTTTATGCTTGTGTCAAAGGTGACGGATTATCTCTTGTTTTGTGACAGATGTCAAAAGTGACAGATGATTTATTTTTATGCCTGTGTCAAAAGTGACGGATTATTTCTTGTCTTGTGACAGATGTCAAAAGTGACAGATGATTTATTTTTATGCAGGTTTTATGTGTCTAAAAGTGACAGATGATTTATTTTTATGCAGGTTTTATGTGTCTAAACATAAAACCTGCATAAAAATAAATCATCTGTCACTTTTGACATCTGTCATAAACAAGAGATAATCAGTCGCTTTTGACACCTGCATAAAATAAATTATCTGTCACTTTTGACATCTGTCATAAACAAGAGAAATCAGTCGCTTTTGACACCTGCATAAAATAAATCATCTGTCACTTTTGACACCTGTCACGAGACAAGAAATAATACGTCACTTTTGACACAGGCATAAAAATAAATCACCTGTCACTTTTGACATCTGTCATAAACAAGAGATAATCAGTCGCTTTTGATACCTGCATAAAATAAATCATCTGTCACTTTTGACATCTGTCATAAACAAGAGATAATCTGTCTTGTTTAGACATCTCCATAAAAATAAATCATCTGTCACTTTGACATCTGTCAAAAAATCTACATAAAAAACGAATCATCTGTCAATTATTCAGCAAATAAGGGTTAAAAACATCAAACATCTTTGAATGGAACTACTGCGAATAGGTCTAATTTTGGTATTCGCAGTAGTTCCATTCGTAGCAATCAATGACGCGTAATGGAACTAGGCAATGGAACTAGTGCGAACGATCGCCTAGGTTGAAGGGCACTTGCAGTGAACTTAGGAGAGTGAAAGGAAAACAGACGAGGCGACAATAGAAAGCAATGTGTAACCACACCATCGGTTAAGAAAGTAATCATTTATTAAACTTAAATAATCTACATAGATCGATTACTATCGATAAGCAAGTGCTCCACGAATTCGCACCTCTATCCTTACAGCTTCGATCATCGCGTGACCAGTTTAAGTTGAACCGCGATGATTTTGTATTCAAAATTTATGTACTTACCTATGAATTGTGATTGCATTATTTTTAAAACTACTTTGTCTAGTAATTTTTCCGCACCATTTTACAGCGCATGTGGGCGTTTTATAACCAATAATAACGATTTTAATTTGTAGAAGCTGGGTACGCACTTCCGTGTCAGAGATCTGGTCACAACTAACATTGGTTTTGAAACGCATGACTTGTGCTTATAAGCGCAATTACACTAAAGTCTTACAGAAACTAGTAACCCTGTATGTTAGGTCTTCAGGTATAATGTCTAGCTGCTTGCGACGACGAGAACGGCGGGATACCTGGGCAAACGATTGCTTTTGTAGGTTGAATGCTGGTGGAGCGGGCGCAGGCATCACATTTGGCAATTTTACACCCTTAGACGCCGTCAAAGGTTCAATGACCTATGCTGAATCTATGCGAGCTGCTAGTTTGGTCTGTTGCGGCGAGGCGACGTTATTTTGCTTATCGGCAATCAACAATCAAGCTTCCATTTTTTTTGCGTACCTTGGCAGCATTTCTACTACACTTGTTATATTATAATACTGGGTGGCGCAAAAGTAATGTCATGATTTGAATTGGCTGCCATTTTGTAATAAGTGGAAAAAAAATAGTTCTGCTTACATACAAAGTCCAGTGTAAAATTGATGACACTAATTGAAAAAAAAAACATATCACTCAAATGGCCACCTCCCGAGTTGATGCATAATTGCGCCCGTTTTACGGAATTTCGAATTGTTACTTGCAAAACATCTGGCTCCAAATTGGCGAGAGACAAGAAAAGAAGAGAATCCACATGAAATGCGTGAAGAGCCATTGCATCCCCAAAAGTGACTGTTTACTGTTTGGTCCGGCATTTGCGGTTAAAAAGTGATCGGCCCTTATTTTTTTGAAGACACGTCGATGGAACCACCGCCATAACCGTAACTGGTGAGCGTTAAAGGCAAAGAAGATGGCAATTTGAGCGATGTAATTTTTTCCAATTAATGTCATCAATTTTACACTTTCAAATTAACTTTATATGGAAACAGAGCTCTTTTTTTTTCATTTATATAAAAATGGCAGCCAATTGAAATCACGCCATTACCTTTGCGCCACCTTGTATAAGGGTCGAATCATTGAAACAAAATTGAATTAAAATATAATATAAAATCTTTTAATCAACAAAAGAAGTGTTTCTTCAATTTCCTATTTATGTAGGTAATACCTTCGTTATACCTTTTTATACTATTTGGCAACAATTATTTTTGTATTGCAGCACATTCTTACAATTATATGTACTAATATCATAATCAAATTACTGACAAGTCTTGTACTAAAATCACTTATGGCAGGTTTGCTTATGAGTCCCCCAATCGAAACCCTGAAATGAAAAAGAAAATCAGATTTTTTATCTCTGTCACATTGTTAGGACCTTTCGATTATATTAGGTGACTTTCGTTTATATTGTCAAATTCATACTGGGGACTCGGTAAGTGGTAAGGACCAAGGTTCAATTACCCTTTCTGTGATATACGCAAAATTAAGACTTCCTGTTATAGTCCATTCAGAATTAGCTGGCGTCTTTCCACTTGAGACCGTCATTAGCAATAACAATAGGATTAAGTGGTGGCGGGTGAATTCGCCTGAACGGAACAATAAACACTTGTAAAACACGTGCGGCAGGCGGTGTTTCAAATGTTTTTGATACTTTCCTTATGTTATCTTCCCTTTAATAATATAAGGAAAAAGAAATAACACTCCGTTGTTTTTTAAATTTCGGAGAGATTAATTTAGTGGAAAGTATCAACACTTTGGTTGGTTTGCAACAAAACAGATAAGGCCGAAACGGCACCATTAAAAATGGAGGGGCTCTATGAGTGTTTGGTTTATTACCCCTATTGTTTGTGTTCAAGTGGAAAGACGCCAGCTAATTCTGAATGGACTATACTAAGCGAGTCCAGGTTGTTCTTGAATAAGTATAAAGACAATAAAATATTTTTCATATTTCGCAAATAGGGTCATTGAATCTATCAGGGTCTATAAATCAGCCAATCACGGCTGGCCCATGACACACAATAAGAACCAATCACGACTTTTAGTTCTCTTATGCCATTTTCAAATGACACTTTGCTAAAAACGCGTCTTCTAAATTCAAGACATCGTTGTATAGTTTACCTGACACTGGGATCCGCAGTAGTAAATGCGGTTGCAGCCTATACATCTGAGGTTTGTATTGATTCCACACACATGGCATTTGCTGTAGGGGATGTAGGTGGCCTTAGGGTTCATTGATGTGACATGAGTGATCATTGGGGTCAGACTTTCCTCATCTGCTGGGAGATCATTCACAAAGCCATCCTGAAAACAAACGCACAGTCGTAAGCCTATGAACGAGGATATAGTTTTTTTAGGAAAAGGAATTATTCCAGTGACAACGCCTGAAATTAACTCCCAAGTATTTTGCACAAACTCAACTTAGTTATAGAGCTAAGCCGTGCTTAAAAAAGTAACTTGTGTCATGAAAAATGCATGTCAAAGCTGAAAGGGTGAAAGTGGTGCGGGGCGCCAACTGAGTTTTGAATGCGATCTCTGATTGGCTGAAACTACGGGAGTTTGTCATATTATGTTCGTCACTTCAGATATAGAATCGTTGGTTGGTTGGTTTAAGTACCCAGGTTTTCGTGTTCAAATCACATCAGAAGCTTTTTCATTTTTGTGTGTTTTTTATCGGAGTTAGGAAAGAATGATGGGCACTTTAGTATGAAACCTGGCCTCACTACGAAAACAAATTATGAACATTTTACTTCATTGATTCTAAACTTCAGTTGTTTTACAATTACAGTCACGTCCCCAGTTTTTTTAGAGTCTAGTTGCCATAAAAAGAAATTCAAACATCCATTAAAAGCTTTCATTTCGTACGCATGCAGAATGTTCTGAATATACTTGCCAAAGAGATCTTGCCAAAAAGGCCAAAAGTCCCTATCATTCTATAAGTCTTTCAATGAAACGACAAAACTAGGTGCGACGACGAACGAAGCGGAGCTTGTCAGGTTGCTGGTGACCATGAATTCTGGAGCCGAGCGAAGTGAAGCGAAGTGAAGCAAAGCGAGGCGATCCCTGTAGTTTTAACAGATTTCATGATATCCTCGTTTTCCAACGAGATCGCTTTCAAAACTCAGTTTGAAGATTCAGAGATCGATGTCAAAACGCGCTGCGTCCTAGGGGGTGCAAGTCAAGTTATATTATTATATGTGACATAATTTATGTCATACAAATTCCACTGTTTGATCTTGATATGCGTGTGCCAGACCCATCAGTCATTATAATTTGAAGGGACTAAATGAAACTCATACCACGACTGCCGGGGCCATGTGGAGCAAAGAGAAGGGGGGGACATTATGAGGAGGTAGCTGTCAAACATGGCGGCCATACAAAAAATGTGGATTCAATTATCTCGAGACTAAGTATACCAATGTTAAATTTATTTTTTGCAATATGTAGGTAATTGTGTAACCTACATTTTTATTTTTTACATCTTGACCGACAGAACGAGTATTTGTCGGTCAAAATTAAAAACAAAACAGGATACTACGTTTTCTGAAGATTACGTTTTGCCGTTTATTGGTATTTCGAAAAAGCGCTTTAAACAAAGTTGTAGCAAAATATTGAAATAAAAAAATGAAGAAATTGAAGATCAGATCATTTCAACTAGTCGTATCTTTTGTTTCGGAATTTTTGCTGAAGTTCCGAGGGGTTGATAAGAGGGTTTTTGGCGATGTTCAAAAAATTAAGTTCATTGGAAAAAGAAAATTAAGAAAAATAAAATATTTCTCGTAAACTGTATGTAGATAAAACTGGAATAAATAAGTGATAAAAATACTATATAAGATATATATTAAATCCGGATGAAACGAAAACCAGAATTGTATGTTTTCTGTTTTCGTATACAGGCTGACTTTTAAGCTAACCCCGATAATTTAGTATTGTGTAGAAGAATACAAACTGGTTTTATTAAAACCATTCAAAACCATACTCATAATTATTATTTTATTAGAAGAAAACATACAATTCTGGTTTTCGTTTCATCCGGATATATTTTTTCATGGTCACCCGAAGAGATAAGATAATTAGATCGCGCTAAGTTATTTTTATTATTGATTCTACTATTTTGGACTATTTTCAGCTTTTTACGTATGGGAATGGCTGGGGTAACCATAAACTTCATTTTCAAGTAACATTTTTTAATAATATTTTGACTTTTAGTTTTCATTGTTTTTACGTTTAAAATGAGTTCTACTAACGTTTCTTAATAACCTCTAAAATAATCGGGGTTTGTTTAAAAGTCAGCCTGTATATATTATTTATTTATTATAAAATCATTGCTACGATTAAAAGTATGGCTTTAAGATCAAATTAATACTGATTTTCATTCTTTTAACGCCATTTTCATATTTCACCGGAACGTGAGAGGCACACTCGTGCGAAATCGTGCGCCATTTCCCTATCCCCCTCCTTTCTCGTCTCGTGAGCGTTTTCATCAACCAAATCTTTAAATCTTCACCAAGGGCTTTAGTACTAGCACTCTCTAAATAGGGACACATAAGACAGACGGACACACAGACAGACAGACAAATAGACAACAAAGTGATCCTATAACGGTTCAGATTTTGTAATGTTGAGGTATAGGACCCTTAAAAGTAATCAAATTAGAGACGCTTAGCATAACATGGAAGATGACAATGGTTCCAGCCAGAGTCAGTACAATGTTCAATGGATTAAAGTTGGTTCCAAATTATAACGTTGATCCGTTACTGCAAAATTTGCATTATTTACTAGTACATATAATAATTAATTATGGCTTAACGTATGCACGATATAAATAGATTATTTGTTATTATTATTATAATTATTTTGTTTATAGACACATTAAATACAATGTAGTAAAAACCATTATAGAAGGAAAAATAGAGGGGAAACGGGGAAGAGGCAGAGGAAGGACTAAGTGGATTGACAACCTAAAAGCCTGGACTAATATTAAGGAAGCGGCAGAGATCTGCAAGCTCACTAAAGATCGGACGAAGTTTAGAGAGATGGTAGCCGACGCCCGTTAGGGCATGGTACAGGAAGAAGAAGATTTGTATTCCCAAGGAAACCAAATACCTACTACTGATCACCCTGATGTGAGGCCTCGCAAATCTACACTAATAGGAAGGTACATTACCCGAGTTTTTTTTGTTTGGATGGGTAGTTTCCTAGGGACATGCCCATTAATTAAAATTGCGTGGGTAATCTCTGGAACTATTCTTTCACTTTCACTTGGACAAAGACTATAATTTGTTCCCTGGGGATAGGCAGTTGCCTAGATACATAGTAATTAATTTACTACTGAACCTATCTGGACAATACCTTAACTGTTGTAATGGTTGGACTCTTCGGACGTAGTCATGGGTTATAAATTGTTCCCTGGAGACGGGGAGTTCCCTAGGGATATAGACATAACGTCCGACATAATATAAAATAATTTTCATGAGAATCAAAAGTCAAAGACACGTTCTATAAAATAATGTTCTGAAAAATGTTAACATATTCTATAGGACTATCCAAAAACTAAATTAACGCGGGCGAAGCCGCGGCCAAAAGCTATTGAAAAATAATTAGACTTCCCAAAATTCACAGTACATAAGGAAATGTGTTTTATTTCATTTATTTGCAAAGGTGTGTATGTTTCTCTGAGAGAGTTGTTCAGTATGATCAATAGTGTTTGGTTTAATTTAACTTTACCTTTATATTTACATCGCGTACCAACATGTTACATAATAAAACATCGTCTGAACATCTTACCAATTGCTCAAGGGCACTATTGTCTCCCACTGGACTCATGAAGCCACTGTCTCTGGATACTGATGACCTTTCTTGAATCACCGATTGCCTTAAATTATTATAGACGTTTTCTTCAAACTGCTGTTTCTGATGGTATATTTGAGATTCCCTTTGGGTTTGTTCGTATGATGGTGGAGGAGGTTTTAAAGGTTCTGTTGACGAACAGAAAGATTCAAAAGCTTGTGGGTACGTTTGTGTTGGTAACGGCATGTTTTGTTGCGGGTGTGTTGGTACCATCGGTGCTGAAGAATTTAGATTATGTGAAGGATTGTGGGCTAACCAAGGTGGTTTATTGGACGAAGCGGTTATTGTTACGTTGGGCGTTAAAATTGGACTTGTCCATTGATTTCCATATGGCATTTGGTAAGTTGTTTTTTGGTTAGATTGCACATTCGGTGAACTAAGCGGATGATGTAGGTTTGCGTCGTAACTGATTTGAATTTCTCGTCCAGGAGGTCCAGCGGCAAAGCGTATGGATGCTGGGTGTGCTTTTGTTTTCGGAGGCTTCGCTGATGGGTTTATATTGCCTGCATTACAGTTACTGAACGGTGTATTTGGTGGACCGGCGAGAAACTGTGTTAACTGTTGATTTTGAACAGGTACATTTTTATTTGATGCTTCAACAATTTGTCTGTCAGGATAAAAATCAGTATTAAAATTCTGCATTTGCATTTTCTTGTTTTCAGTCCATCCAATCATTTCCGAACATAGAGTTTGTAAATTGATGGGTAAAACGTGTTGTATTTTCTTTTCTCTGGATATTTCCATAACAAGTGCATAAAACGCATGCATGCATTGAGGATTATTTTTATATGGTAAAATAAAAGATACCACAGTAGAATAAGATAATCCAAAGCTTTGAATTTTTGCTTTATAAAAGTTTCTCTGAGCCCTTGTAAATGCTTCCTTGTTTTGTGCTTGAGTATTATGTTTCAATAACATATACTGATTTAGGTATGGAAAAACTGCTAAAAGGTTTTCTGCGACTGTTTTAAAAGCTTCATAGCGTGGATCGTAGAAATTATCTTGGTATGGTAAATTTTCTTCTGCAGTGGGTTTTGTGGTAGTAACTCCAATATTTTCTTTAACTTTCGACTCTGGTCTCGTGCTGTGCTGCACTTCATAGTGTATATCGTTAAGAATTTTTTGGTATTTTAAGTTTTTGCTTAGATCTTCGGTTTTATTTGTAGGAACGTTGATTGTTGAATTTGTTAAATTATTTTTTAGACCATCAGGTTTGCTTGGAGCATAAGGAATATCTTTGATTATTTCTTCAATAGTGCCCAAGGATGAACTGTCTATAGGCATTGTTGTTTTGTCCGTACTCTTTTTCATTGCAGCCATTTTTCCTGGAAACTTTTTTATGTCTCTTCGAGATGTCACTTTGGTCCTTGGAAAAGATTTATATTTCTGTTTTATTTCGTTTATTGCCACACTGTCAGATTTTTCATGTTCAGTATAACTTATAGAATTGAGTGCAGATATAGTATCACATTTGGACCTAACATCTGATTCCTTTATTGCATCAGTGGGCTTTATGGGATACTTTTCTAAATTACAAGTATAACTTGTGTTATCTAAAACTTTTATTTTCATAACGGTATCTGCTTTAGTATTTTTATTGATTTCTGAATTATTTGATTGAGTTGGGTTAAAAAATTTGTGGTTTTCGGTATTATCGTCTGAATTGAGATTTTTCTGAGTTACATTTTGCTCTTCAGTAGAGAGTTTTATGGGAGGTAGATTACTTAAAAACTCTTCTGATATGGAATGTTTGTTTTCGCGAGAAAAATCTTTAACGTTTTCCAATGGAATAGAAACCATTTTATTTAAGCTTAGGTGAGATGTTTTATTTATCTGAATATTTATTTTATCACTTGGCTCAGCATTATCAACATTGCATTTTTTTCTTTTATTTCGATTTTGATTTCCATTGATTGTTTCTTCTGTGTGAACATGATCGGTTTCTTTGTCTTTACTCTTTCCAGATATCTTTTTTGATCCAAGTATTATCTTATTATTACTACCAGCAGATGTTTCTCCTGTAAAATATTCTGAATAAACTTTGCACATAGCATTTTCCTCATTTAAATGACCAAGGTCGTCATCATCTTCTTCGAAAACAAATTTATCGGTTAGTGGTTGGTCAAAACGGAATTCAAGCATTTTCTTGAATATATCATCTAAAAAAGTAAACATGATTATTAATTATTTTATCCAAATCTCAAAAATGTCACAAAATTACAGGGTAAAGTAAAATAGCAAGTGCCGCACGATAACTTATAAGTAAGTCTCGGTTCTCAATAAGTATATAAAGTTAAAAAATTGGTCAATACTATTATATATTAAAGTATAAAATAATATAAATTTGATTTAGAATAAGGAGAAGTAGTGGTATTTTAAGAAATAAACATGCTTCTACGTAACAAGTTTTTTTATGGTAACTACTTCTTTCAACACCAGCGTGTTTTTACATACCTTCATCGTTTTGCTTATCCAGCGCCTTTAGATTTTGTTTTGTTTCCTTGTTATTTCTTGCCATTGTTATTTTTGTACTACAATAATAAGACTCTTTCTTCTGTTTCTTACTTCAATCTGAAACAAAATGAAAATCACAGTTAAATATTTGTATTAAGTAAGTATATTGTATATTCATTTTATTACCTTTATTATTATTATTATTCTTACATCCGTTAACCATTTCAAAAAACAAGTATCTCCAAATTTCGGACACAGTATCGATCAATCAACTAAGGAATAACAGTCCTCATTATACCTACTCGTGAATCACAGAAAAAAAGAAGAAAATACAGGTCAGCTAGACTGGTACTCGAAACATGTTTAAATGTAGTAGAAAATGAGATTAATATTTTCTTCAATCTATCAATAAACAGTTTCTATCGGCGGATTCCTACCTATTTATATTAAAAGTCACGTGTTCTAATTAGATTAAATAAAATAAAAAAACGTTTATTTTGAATGGTACACCGATACAAAAAATCAAATACACTTAATAAATAAACGGTTACATTGTTAGATATTGGAAGCAGCAAACTTGTTTATAAAAACAAACTGTAGTTTTATTTTATATTTATTTATAAGTCTTAGTTTTAATACAAGAGTTCTCACTGTGGAGACTAGAATTAGAATGAATATAATGTAAAAGAGTTTGTGTTTTATACCTGAATCTTATCGCTATGAGTACAAGAGAATGTTCTGGAAACATATTATGACTTATTAACTAATAGGTTATAATATTTATCTTAAAGGGAAAGAAAGTATATTCTAATTGGTTATTTTCCATCAACTTAATGTTATTGACTTTTATTGATACAGAGATAAGTCATGACGAACTGTGTGTAGGGATACGTATGGAAAATAACCATAGGGGCTTTATATGTTTTCCTTTGTATTTTGCTACGTTGGCAATCTAAACTAGTTGTCTATATACTTTTTGATGTCGTCAGTCATACCTTTCCAAAAGTATTCTGAGCGTATTTTCCTTGTAGTTTCAATAATGCCTCGGTGACCAGATAAGGGTTCATTGTGGAAAGATTTAAGAATTTCGGGTATTTGTTCTGGAGATGGATACTTAACAGTATTCTGACAAATTGTTATCTCACATTCATATGTGTCAGCTAAATATGCAGTTATATGTAATTGTTCATTTCCTTGCATTTTGCAATTGGAATCATTTTTAAAATCAGGAATATAAAGAGTTTGGACTTTATTTTTTTGGAGGTAATTTAATAAGGTTTTGAAATAACTTTCGGAGTCCCATGAATCATAGTGTTTTGGTCTTGAATATCCAAAAACTATGTTTTGTTTAGTATCTGATATTAGAAGGTCATTGTCGTATAGAGATTTAGATTTTTCTAAATAGGGATCAGCTTGAGAGCACATGCTATAGCCTGACCGTTACCGCTGTGCACCGCCTTTGCGCCGCGCGGCGAGGCGGGGGAAGGAAAAGAAAGAGTAGCATGAGTTCACATCATTCAAGTTACTAAGTACGATAAATTAAAATTATACCTTTTTATATTTGATTTCGATGCTGATTTGAATTATATGTTTAGTTTTTTAATAAAACACGACATATTGAAATAAAATTATAATTTAAATATAACGTACTTAGCTACTTATTTCACTTACCTTATAGTAGTATCATATTTCCTAATAAATGTATAAAGTTTATATCCTTAAAAATATTGTAATCCAATCTCGTAAAATCCGACAATATCGATCTCAGGTGAACTCATGCTAGTTCCTTTCCTCCCCCCCCCCTCGCCGCGCATACCTCAGAGAGTGCACAGCAGTTATGGCCAAGCTATAATAGCTTCATTGAATAAGTCGTTTTTATCTGAAAGTTCACACGAAGTTGGGATAAATATATTTCTATGACGAGAATCTAAAAGGCGATCTGGTGAAATCTTGAGATTTGGTGTATCAAAGCTGTAAGATTTATTGTCGGAGAAATGTTCATAGTTGTTTTGTAAGTAATCGTCAGGAGTGTCTTGATTTGTACTATCATCGTTCGTAAGATCGATATTTGTTGTTGAAATAGGGGGTCGTGAGAGTGCATCAGCATTAGTATTGTTTTTACCTGGTTTGTAAAGGATTTTGTATTGAAAACCAGCGAGTTTGAACTGCCATCTGGCAAGACGGCTGCCTGGATCTGTGATTTTCATATAATAACTTAGTGGTTGATGATCTGAGACGATCGTGAAGTTTTGACCGAATAAATAAGGTCGAAAATGTTTAACTGCCCATACAATGGCTAACATTTCTCGTTCTGTTGTAGAGTAATTAGTTTCGGCTTTATTTAGGGTTCTTGATGCATAGGCTATGGGTAAGTCTTTACCTATTTCGCCTTGTGAGAGAATAGCGCCTATAGAATGTAATGAAGCGTCTGTTGTTAGTATGAATTCTTTCGTAAAGTCTGGATATTGAAGTATTGGAGGATTAGTAAGGAGATGTTTGCATTTGTTATTTATTTATTATTTATTTATTTATTTATATTATTAACCACAAAACAATCTCTTACATTTAAATAGTGCCCTGCAAAACTGTATAAACAGTTTGTCTGCAGCAATGAGTCTCGAGAATTACAAACAGAAATAAAAGCTTAATTAACAAAGAAAATATACATAGGTACATAAACTTATACAAAAAGATGTCTCTTAGATATTAAATTAATTAAGTATGGAGTGTCTCTAAGAGATAATTTTTAAGAGACTTCCTAAACTTAAATTTATTTGGCTCATTTCGGATATCATCGGGCAAACTATTATTGAAAGAGTCTTCTTGTGTTTGACCCCATATGAAAAGTACTTCTTTCTTTAAAAGGCTAGTAAGGAGTTTTGTTATTTGACTAAAGTTTTCTATGAATCTTCTATAATATCCGGGTCAACCTAAGAAACTTTTAATATCTTTGCAGGTTTTTGGGGTTGCAAAGTTTTTGACCACTTCAATTTTAACGGGATTTGGTTTTACACCTTAATTTGAGATTATATGTCCGAGATAAGCGACTTCACGTCGTAGAAATTCACATTTGTCGGGTTGGACTTTAAGTTCATATTTCTTGAGTCTAGAAAATACTTCACGAAGTTTTTCTTCATGTTCTTGAAGACTTGATGCAAAGACAACTATATCGTCTAGGTACACAAAACAGCGTTCTCCTTGTAAGGAGTTGTGAATGCAGTTTTAGGAATGTCAACCGAATTTACTTCCAATTGATGAAATCCTGATGCTAAATCTAAGGTTGAGAAATATTGGGAATGACCTAATTTATCTAGAATGTCTGTAATATTCGGTAAGGGATAACTATCACCTATTGTTATGTCATTTAGTTTACGATAGTCTATTACAAGACGCCATTTTTGTTTCCCTGAGGCATCTAGTTTCTTTGGAACAACCCAAAGAGGGCTAACTCATGGTGAGCAACTTGGTTGTATGATGTCTTCATCTAACATTTCTGTACTTGTTTTTTAACTTCTTGTTCATGAACTTTTGGAAATCGATACGTTTTTGCATGTATTGGGATGTCAGTAGTTGTGCGAATATGATTTTTTGAATGATTACTAAATGACAAATGGGTCTCCTTCAATATAAAAGATGTCTGAGTATTCGGAAATTATTTTGTGTATTGAGTTCTTTTCTTCGTCATTTAGATGTTCATCTCTGATTAGGTTAAGGACTTTGCATTGTCTGTCTGATAAGCTAGTAAATTGTTTGTGTGACTCAGAAGGATGTTGGTTCAGATTATTTATTTGTTGTTCACAAAATGAGTCAACGTTAATGTTTGGAATGTCAATGATTTTATCTATTTTGTTAGCATTTACACAAGTAGTCAGAAATGAGTTATTTTTTACATGGACTAGAGCATGAGGAATTATAACACCAGCAGTTAAGAATTGTTGATTTACGATAGCTATTTCGGATTTAATAGACTTTGTTGTGCATTTGATTACTGTTTCGGATCTTTTATTCAAGGTTTGTTTTCCTTGGAGTTTTTCTTGGTTTTCTTCTAGGGAATGGAGTTTATGTTCTATTATGAACACGCATTGTTTTTGACTGTACATAGATATAAACATTGTTTTTAGAAAGGAAATCATTTCCTAAAATACCATCTGCTTTAATATGTAGGTTGGCTATATGGAATTCGAATTTTGGGAGGTCGTCTAGAGATAATTTAGTTGTACCGAGACTGCGAGTTGATGATTGTGTACTGGAGATACCTACGATGGATACTATGTCGTTTTGATTTATTTCTGAGGAGCCTATTTTATCTTTTCGGACTATTGAAATTCCAGCTCCGGTATCTACTAGGAAAGTGACGGGTTTGCCTTCAACATGGAAAGTACAATGAAGTAGATTTGTCGGTGGTACATCGTTTAAAGAAGATATATTGTATGATTGAATTGGGGATCGAGATTTCTGGGAATTGAGTTCTGGCTGAGACTTTGTTTTGGATTTAGATTTAGATTTGGATTTTGAAGATTTAGTGGATTTAGGGAAATCACGAGTTTGGGGCTGATTACCCTGTTTATGGATTCAATTTGATTTCGAAGATTCAAGAGATTCAATGGTATATGAGAAATCGGGAGTCTGAGTGGAAACATCTCTAAATTCAGTTTGCGTGGATATGTCTTTAAATTGTCTCCGATAGACTGGTTTATTTGTTTCTAAAGACGTATTACGTGTCTCATATATTTGATTTACTGAACTCGGTATGCTAGGTGGTGAATTTACCACTTGAGTTGGGAATCTTCTGTCATGTAGATCGGGGGATATGCTTGAGTCTGAGTGGTTGAGCAAGATGCTAAAGCGGTTTCCGAGGAGATGCTCATCTCGTCGGTCGCTGGCGAGTTTAAATGATTTACATTTTTCGGTGGAGCAGGTAGGGCGCGTTGAAATTGAGGAGCTGGTAGAACGCGTTGATTTTGGTGGTCTACATTGGGTAGTGCAAATCTACTTTGATCATTTCTGAACTTAGATATTTCGTTATTGTAAGATCTTTTTCTACATTCGGAAATCACATGTCCTGTCTTTTTGCAATAATTGCATAACTTTTGACCTGGTTGTATTGTGGGGTTACTAAGGTTACTAGGTAAATTTACTTTAGGATTAAATAAAGAGGAATTTCTGCTGGAATTTAAATTGTTATATTTATTAATATTGTTTTGATAACTGAGATTCTTAGGCGCAGATTGTTTGAATAATGTCTGTCTCGCATTATTCATTGCGCGTATTTTGTCTTCTTGTAAGGCAAACCGGCCTGCTTCAGAGAGTGAGTTGAATTCTTTTGTTCGAAGCATTGTACCCATTTCAGAGTTTAATCCATTTACAAATACGCTCAAGGCAGTTTCTTCAGTGGTATTTAGTCTACCTATTAGGGAATTATCTGAAATTTCAGCATTTAATTTTTCAATAATTTTACTGCGGCACAAATCTACTCTGTGTAAATATTCAGTCAGAGATTCGTTTGGTTTTTGGAACATAGATTGCAATTCTAAGTTCAAATGGGAAATTGTTTTGACATTAGAAAATTTCTCTATTAGGAATGCTTCTAGATTATCCCAACCAGTGACGGCTGCACCTTAAGTGCGCCCATGCGCCGCACTACCATTTAAATTAAACGTAAACAATAATGTCCTATACCTATCATTACCCATCTATCCATACTGCCCTATATTAAATATCTCACTATAGTACATATATATATACATGTTTTGTTTTTACGAGGTAAATAAAAATGTAGAGATTTCTACTGCAAAGGAATTAAATCTTATTTTTGCTTGAACAAAATCGGCCCTGTGCGCTCGGGAAAGCGCACGCAGCGAGCTCATACAACTTCTATGAAACACGGTATAAACAGCCCGGCGCGTGAGACAGAAGATGCGTAGTACAAAATGTATGGCAGTTTTAGGATATATTACCTAAAACCGAACCGTAAATTGCCTGGACCGTAAATTGCCTAAAGAATACGAAACGAAACGAGTACAACCCGGTCCCAGTATCTGTGCACCTCGCTGGAATGTGGCGCCTCTCCCGCTTCCCCTGTCACCTCTCCGCGCACTCCCCGGTGCGACAGTACGGTTAGCATCTTCGTTGCCGCTACACGTCCCGATAATTTTGATATTTTCGCTTTATTGTTGTTTTGTTTTTTAATGTTTATTGTTAAGTTTAGACTGTTTACTGTTAAGATTGGACTGGTTTGGTTGTTATTAAAATTGTTGTAGCTGTTAAACTGAAGTCATGGGAAAAACAATACACAGCGAATCAAGAAATTTAATCTTGAAAGTGCTCAAGTTTTTTGAATGGATTTATGGTGCAGAATTACTTTATAAATGTAAAAGTAAAATCGGCGATTATCATAACGAGATGGACACAAACAATTTTTTAAAATGGCTCTGTGAAAACCTTATACCAAATTTACCGCCGAACGGTATAGTTGTCATAGACAATGCACCCTACCATTCGACGCAGTCGGTGAAAGCGCCCACTAGTGCTGCTCTTAAAGCAGACATGCAAAATTGGCTACGTGAACACAATATTCCATTTAATGACACAATGACAAAGAGGGAATTGTATCCCATTATACTGAGAACAAAGCCGCCGAAAAAATATGTCGTCGACGATTTGATGCGAGAGCATGGCCAAGAAGTTGTACGTCTGCCACCTTACCATTGTGACCTAAACCCTATCGAATATATATGGAACTTGGTAAAGCAAAGGGTGGCAGATAAAAACATTGACCAATCGGAAAAGAACATAGAACAACTTACAAAAGATGCGATTAAGTCAATTACGCCCGCTGACTGGAATTTTAATATCAACAACTTTTAATATCACTAGGGGAAGACAGTTCGGCGAGTTCAGAAAGTGAGAGTGAGGAAGATACAATGTCAGGCATAGAGTCAATAATTTATAGTGACTGAGTTTAATAATAAATGTTTTTGTAATCAAAATTATTGTTTTTTAATAACAAACCCTTCATCAATAATAAATTGATTTGAAAAGGTTAGTAAATTTTTTTTACCTCCACATTTCTCGAAAAAACTTTTTTTCACGCCGTACCCAGACCGCCGATATGACGTCACGAGGTCAGGTGCACAGATATTGTGACCGGGTTGTAGTTCACTCGCGTACCCCGAGGCCTTGACCTACGCACGATGCTTTTGTCGTCAGTTTGTCACTTTTTGCGCGCGCTTGCGGAGGAGTAATTATTTAATTAAGTTTATTTAATTATTATAATTATCTAAAAAAGTAAACTAAAGATTAGAAAGAGTGATAATAATGAGTGTAAATTACAATATTGACTTTATTAAAACCAACAGGACTTATGAAAACCCGGCCTATTCATAATATAAAACAGGAAACAAAAAATAAATCGTTCACGAGAACGTTCAACAGTGAAATGTATGTTAAAAAGAAATAGTTATGTGGATGTGAGAGACTAAATGCTTTTTTTTGCTTTCCCTGTGTTATTTTCGGTGGAGAAGCGATTTGGACAGAATATAAGTAAAATTTGTTTCCTTAAATTGCGGCATTTTATTTAAGCTTTTTAATAAAACCATGCAGTGCACCACCGGTTCTCTGAGGCACCAGCCGCCACTGATCCCAACTAGCATGTTGTTTGCTATGGACGTCGGAAGCGCCCGTTCCTGTTATATTATTTAGAGCATAGACTAATAATATTGTCCTTTGTTCCGTAGATGCGAGTTTAAATGCAGCGTTGCAGGATCTAATAAATCTATACAGTTGTTCGGGTTGGTTAGTCTCGAAATTTGATATGAGTTTTAATAAAGTATTGATATCTAGAGGTAAAGACATGTTGGTGTTTGATTTAGTAAGATTATTTAAGATTTCGTATTTTATTTCTAAGGGCATTGGGTTTGTTGAAATATATGATTTCGAGATTTATATGAAATATGTGGATATATAAATAAGCACAGTGATAATATGGAATATTCACACAGAGGAATTGAGCAAACAAGTTTTTAGCCACTTACCAACATAACAGTATTATTTGGATTTGCATGGTTCGGCAAGTCTCTTCAAAACCCTTCGGGCACCGTCCAGGTCCTTTTAGCGATGTTTGTCCTAGGTCCTGTCCGTTTCAACTTGACTTTTTACTTATCCAGTACCGACTGCGCCAATGTTAGATATTGGAAGCAGCAAACTTGTTTTTAAAAACAAACTGTAGTTTTATTTTATATTTATTTATAAGTCTTAGTTTTAATACAAGAGTTCTCACTGTGGAGACTAGAATTAGAATGAATATAATGTAAGAGTTTGGGTTTTATACCTGAATCTTATCGCTATGAGTACAAGAGAATGTTCTGGAAACATATTATGACTTATTAACTAATAGGTTATAATATTTATCTTAAAGGGAAAGTACAAAGTATATTCTAATTGGTTATTTTCCATCAACTTTTCTTGATACTGAGAAGTCATGACGAACTGTCACTGTGGAGACTAGAATTAGAATGAATATAATGTAAGAGTTTGGGTTTTATACCTGAATCTTATCGCTATGAGTACAAGAGAATGTTCTGGAAACATATTATG
This sequence comes from Ypsolopha scabrella, assembly GCA_910592155.1. NCBI lineage: Eukaryota > Metazoa > Arthropoda > Insecta > Lepidoptera > Ypsolophidae > Ypsolopha > Ypsolopha scabrella. The sequence goes on along the minus strand of OU342975.1, from coordinate 16,182,156 downwards.
ACTTATTAACTAATAGGTTATAATATTTATCTTAAAGGGAAAGTACAAGGTACCTATATTCTAATTGGTTATTTTCCATCAACTTTTCTTGATACAGAGAAGTCATGACGAACTGTGTGTAGGGATATGTAACAACATTAGGTAAAATTAATTTATGCAGCCAAATTCATACCGAAGGCTTGGTAAGTGATGAGGATCACGGATCTATGACACTATTCGCAAAATATAATGTTGACCTCCCATAGTAATTGACTCGGGGCGGGGCTTGCGTTTGTAACCTTGTATAGTTATTTGGGGGTTGTTTTAAATAAAATGATGATTAGTCTTGTGTCTACTTGACTCTGTTGTAAGATAAGTATTTGTTAAGATTAGTCATTCATTCCCCATTTAATTTTATACTTAAAATGACGTTGGTCATCTGTAGGTTGGGGAAAAACTCTTTTCGCAAATAGTATGTATGTACTTATAATAAAATCTCTTTGGCTATACCACTTGTATCTGGCTGGTTTTGGTATTATTAAAAAGTTTGAATTTTGAAAAAGATAATTCCAAATTCAAGTTAGGTAAACTGTGTGATTTTCATTTGTTTTTCTTACTGTTAAGATGAGTGAATCTAATGAAGAAATTCGATACATTTTAAAATTTTACTACAAAAAAGGAAAAAATGCAACGCAAGCCAAGAAGAAAATTTGTGATGTTTATGGACCTAGTGCAGTGTCTGTGAGAGTAGCACAAATTTGGTTTAAGTGTTTTCAATCCGGAAATTTTGATGTCAAAAATTCACCTCGCTCTGGGCGCCCTGTTACAGACAAAATGGATGCCATTTTTGAAAAAGTGGAGCAAGATCGGCATATCAGTAGTTACACGTAGCTGAAGAACTGGGGATTGTCCACAAAACAGTTTTGGCGCATTTGAAAAAATCTGGGTACACAAAAAAGCTCGATGTTTGGGTGCCTCATGAGCTCACTGAAAGAAACTTAATGAACCATGTACCTACTCGTTTGTGATTCTTTATTACGACGTAATGAAACCGAACCATTTTTGAAAAACCTGATAACTGGTGATGAAAAGTGGATCAAGTACGACAAGAACGTGCGAAAAAGGTCGTGGTCAAAGACTGGTCAGGCTTCACAGACTCTGGCGAAACCCGGGTTATCTCGCAACAAGGTAATGCTGTGTGTATGGTGGGATTAGAAGGGTATTATTCATTATGAGCTGTTACCGCCAGGCAGGACCATCGATTCTGAACTCTACTGCGAACAACTGATGAGATTAAAGCAACAAGTTGAGAGAAAGCGGCCGGAATTAGTCAACAGATATAGTGTGGTTTTTCATCATGATAACGCTAGATCTCACACATCTTTAGCCACTCTCCACTCTATTAATGCATCCGCATAGTCTTGACCTTGCACCTTCAGATTTCTACTTGTTTCGGTCTCTTCAGAATTCTTTAGGCAGTGTCAGGTTAACATCACGAGAGGACTGCCAAAACCACTTGTCGCGGTTTTTTTATCAGAAGCCCCAGAATTTCTATAGCAACGAGATCATGTTACAAGATACAAGATGGCAGAAAGTTATCGAACAAAATGGCACCTACATGCTTTAGCTAAATGTAAATAAACTTTATTAAAAAATGTTTTGAATTTTCATATAAAATGCGAAGAAACTTTTTCCCCAACCTAGATTTATAAACAAAAAATAATTATAGATTAAAGATACAGATAAGGTAAGAATGGGACAGACCTGCTGCCACAGTTATATACAGCTTGAAGTAGTTTATAAGATGCAGCAAACAAAAAGGGCTCGACTCAGCAAAATGCCACAGTAGAACTGTGACGCTGATCTTTCGTCAGAAGCCACGATGTTACCTAATCTTATAAATAATTAAAAATATATATATTTATTTGTTTGTTGTGAACACATTGTAAAGGGCCAGGACAGGAAATATCAAGTGAAACACAAGCTTGTAAGATATAAACTGAGTTTTATTGGATTTTATTGCCATTATATATGCCAAAAAACAATTAATAACCTATTAACAAATCAATCAAAGGAATCTTACCTAAATTTCTAAAAAGTTCTATTTAGAGTAATGAATTTGTCAAAATGTGACAAGAATGTGATATAAATGTGACGAGCCCCTAAGAATGGCAATAATAATTATTATTTGAAAAAATTATTTCCATTAGGGATAAAATAATAATACAATTTTAACTTTTTCAACTTCTCTTTTAGTGTTGCTGTTAGGGTATTACTATAATAGGCACGATGACATTTTTTTTAAATTAGTCCGTCAGTTAGATAATCAGAAAATATTGGACACGTATTTTTTCTTTTTTAATAAAAAAAAAATGATGAAGATATAGCCCGCCGAAGTTCCGCGTGACGTCACATCTAGGTACAATTTTACTTAGAAATGACGTCATTTTCCCCCACTCCCAAATTTTGACGCGCTTTAGGTATATGTGTCATTTGTTGTTTGATTGACCAAAGAAAAAATACGTGTCCAATATTTTTTGATAATCTAAATTACGGACTAAATAGAATAATATTTTGTTTACCCTGTCTACAAGCCTATTTGTCTTTGTTTGTAACGTTAAATGTAATACAATTAGTAATACGACTACAACAAGAGTTATTTCTTCAAGCGGAACGTTTCGAGCTCGGTGCAAAATGCACAACTTATGATTGTTTTTCTTATTATTTCATAAAAAGTACTAAACAAATGTGATTTATGGGATTTCGCGACCATTATTTAGTGTCAATTAGGCTTTTCTACCAAAATTTTGTAATTTTATGCATTACGTTGTAAATGAATGTCCACACCAACTTAAAACACGCTTTTAAGTTTGTATGGACATTCACGGTAACTATAATCCATAAAATGACGCAATTCTGCTAAAAATCCATGATAATTATTAAACAATAGTCGCAAAATAAGATGAAACTATTTTATTTCATACATTTTATTTAAAAATAAGATAAACAATCATACATAAGTTATGCATTTTGCACTGAGCTCGAAACGTTACCCCTTAATACATTAGGTCTATATTTATACAAAGACCAATGATGTTTCACAAAATACAAAATATCAAACATAATAAAAGTTAACAAATGAACATCAACAAAATCATTAATAAAATAGAATTTTTATTTTCATATTCACCTTTCGATATCATCCAGTTTTGTAACTTGTAAGTTTTAATGACCCATAATCTAATTTATAAGATTCCAAAGGCATAAGGTTAAGTTTAGATACATTAATTTGCCTAACCTTTATATAATAAAAAAAACCGGTCAAGTGCGAGTCAGACTAGAATCAGACGAGTCAGGTCAGACCTAGGGTTCCGTAATTCGACAGTTTTGGGAAAAGGCAGGAAGAAGGTATTTAAAATCTTGTCCAGAACTGTTTACGATGCCTAAAAAAAGAATTGACTGTACCGCATTTTAAATTAACATTAGCATATAGATTGTCTATGGTAGTGTCTTCACTTCACGAGTAGTTGACTCATCAATAAGATGGGCAGTTATACCAAATCTTATGAAATAACTAATTAGAAATTTCATTTGTAGCGGGAAGTATTCTAGTTCTGAGTGAAGTCAATCAGTATTAAATTCGCCAAAGCAAGCAAAGATAATAGCTGAGGATAATATTGCCCATATCGATCCGTATCGGTCCATATCAATTCGTCTCGATACATATCGATTCGTATCGATCCATATCGATCCGTATCGGTCCATATAAATTCGTATCGATCCATATCGATTCGTATCGATCTATTTCGATTCGTATCGATCCATTTCGAATCGTATCGATCCATTTCGATTCGTATCAATAATTTAATTCTATTATTTTAGAGACAATTCTCAGAACGGCAATTGGTCTGTCATTGTTGATATTGCTACTTTGTCTTTATTTTTCGTTTTATTTATTTCGTATACTTTAATTAGTATTTATCTTTGATTTTATTACATTATTTATTTATTTGTTTTCGAGTGAAAATTCCAGATTTATTTTCCGATTTTATCGATATCGATTATTTCGTTTTACTTGTATGACATCCCCACATAAATTATGCGTCAAATTCCGAGCTTGAGCTGTCCAATCACAGCTCTCTAAACGGTCCCATTCCCCGCCGTAAATTGGTGAGTTGTGTTTCGAAGGAAAATGTATTTCGGCGCTCTCCATTTCCTCCATGTCCAAGGGCCACTAACCGTCGACAATGTCAGCATCGAAGTTGTTTAAAAATATGTTTATCTGGGTCAAGTTATACAGCTGGATAAAAACAACTTCAAAGCCGAGGCTGACAGAAGAATATGCTTGGGTTGGGCAGCATTCGGAAAGTTGCGTCACATATTGACGTCGTCAATACCGCAGTGCTTAAAGGCTAAGATGTACAACCAGTGCGTCCTTCCTGTGATGACGTATGGCGCCGATACGTGGTCTCTTACAAAGGGCCTGATCCACCGAATTAAGGTCGCTCAGCGGGCTATGGAGCGAGCTATGCTTGGGGTATCTCTGATGTATGGAATCCGAAATGAGCAGATCCGTCGGAGATCGAAAGTTACCGACATAGCCTGCAGTTAAGCCTTAGTAAGTTAAAGTGGCAGTGGGCTGGCCATATTTGTCGCCGACATGATGGCCGTTGGGGCCGAAAAGCTTTAGAATGGAGACCACGGGCAGCAAAGCTTAGTATAGGCTGACTTCGTGCCCGCTGGATCGACGACCTGAAGGACGTTGCGGGGGGCGGCTGGATGAGGAGGACGGAAGACCGACATGAGTGGCGAAATTTGGGAAAGGCCTATGTCCAGCAGTGGACGAACATGGGCTGATGGATGGATGGATGGACATATTATGTAAGCTTATGCTTAAACGATTGGGTTATTTCCTCGAATGTAGGACAACAATGCTTAGAGTCGATTTTTTTGTCCACCAGTGTAGTCGTTTTGTCTAAGGAGTTAGGTATCTTAAGAATTAATAACCTTAACGTAGCACAATTCAACCTTAGTTGCGAAACTAATTAGTCTAATTACAGATTCTTTATGACCTTCTTTACAAGAATTGCCATTGTCTTATTATTCTCTTCAGAATGAACGTCCAATAAGTATTCACGGAGTCTCCCAATCTGGAAGCGTTGTATTCCATACTAGTTATCATACTAGTTATCATTTTAGTTGTCAGTTATTTTACTTATGATTGTAAATAATATATCTGAGAATTTTGTATCAACATACTTCATGCCTTTGTCACAATTGTCTATGAACTCATATAGTTTGCTATAACTGATACTCGTAGTTGAAGCCATTTCAAACAGTGAGGATATATCGTACATGTAGTGTTAGGCTTACTTGGTCTTCTTCCTGATGAAGACGACGACTTGCTGCGATGTAGTCCCTCGAAGAACCTCGATGAAGGTAAGGTAAACACACTCGCTGCGGTGTGTAGTCTCCTTGAAGAAACTCGATGAAGGTAAGGTAAACACACTCGCTGCGGTGTGTAGTCTCCTTGAAGAAACTCGATGAAGGTAAGGTAGACTCGCTGCCCTTATTGCATCACTGAATTACACGACGACATCTGAGATGATCTCGTGAAGGTATTATTTCACCCGAAAATCACGTATCCTACCGACTGCGCCAATATTTGTAATGGGCCAGGAGAGGAAGTTTCAAGTGAAACACTGGCTCGTAAGATAAACACTGAGTTTTATTGGATTTTACTGTCCTTATATATGCCAAAAATCAATTAATAACCTATTAACAAATCGATCTTGGGAAACTTACCTTAATCAATAGAAACTTCTAATGAGTCTCATTAATTAGTCATAATGAATTGCCGTAAATCTACGAGAATTAATAAAAAATACATCACAAATTATAAAAAAATACATCCACATCAGTAGCTTTATAATAATGAAGAAGTTAACAAACAAAATTATAAAGAGGCAAGTGAATTATGCTTAGGCGTCCGAAGCTTCATGACCAAGAACACATATTTTATATCATAACATGACTTTGTAGATTTAAGAAACAGATAATGAATATTATTACTAATGAATAGTAACGTGCCAGGGGTTGCGGTTATAGTATACAAATAAAATGCACTAAGTATCGAACGAAACCGAAAATGGCGCGTGCCTCCGATAAAAGCAAACTCTCTCTATTATAGGTAGTTATACCTTAACAATCTTTTCAATCTGCATCACACTAACATTTTAAATGCGAAAGGTTGTGTTAGTGCGTGTGTTGTGTGTGTGAGTTCGTTACTCTTTCACGCTGAAACGGCTGGACGGATTTGGATGAAATTTAGAATGGATATAGCTTATACTCAAACTTAACACATAGGCTACTTTTTATCCCGGAAAAAAGCATGTCGTTAAACCGAATAACACGCGGACGGAGCCGCGGGCAAAAGCTAGTAATTATATAAACCTGTTCCGTGATTGACTGGCTGACAAAGCTTAGCCTAAGCCACTAAAGATAGAAAAAATAATATCCCTAAAGGATTTTAGAAGTGCACTAAGAAACGATTATTCAAAATTTAAATGGCGAGGACTAAACTTGCTTTTTTAAACTAATTCAATTAATGATGGATGAATGTGTGATGGTGGAATGGAGTAGGCATCTATTGCTCAAATTTCTTCTATAGACGGAAAAGTTGAACGCTTTAACGAACTCATGTTATCTCTGTTTGACAAACATGCTCCACTTAAAAAGACCAGAGTAAAGCATCTTCCAGCTCCATGGCTCACTCAGGATATAAAATTACTCATGGCTCAAATAGAAAGAGCTCGCACTCGCTGTAGAAGAGACTCTTTTGAGCATAACATCCAGCGTTACAAAATTCTACATAACCGTTGTAATAAAGTTTGTAGAAATTCAAGGCGTCGTCAGCATATATTTGAGTCCATCGAAAACTGTCCTCCTAATAACTTCTGGAAATTTTTAAAAACCCTAGGCATCGGTAAGTCTAAATATAGACCTTTCTCAAATATCGACCTAAATAGACTTAACCAGCATTTTAGCTCACCATCCTCTTCTCTCTCTAGCGCTGATAAGTTTAACACTCTCACGTCTCTTCATAACTGTATCCCATCTAACTATCCTCCCTTAGAATTCCGTGAGATAACTTCTGGAGATGTTCAGAAGATTCTTCGATCTGTAACTACTAAGGCAGTTGGTGACGACGGTTTTAGCAGGGATATGCTTGTGCCTATCTCCGACTTTATAGCTCCCGTAATAGCGGATATTATTAACTGCTTTTTGGCAACAGGTTCCTTTCTCAGTGCTTGGAAAAAAGCACACATCATCCCGCTTCCAAAATATCTAATCCTTCCTGCTTTTCTGAATTCCGTCCTATTTCCTTACTCCCTATCCTTTCAAAAGTTCTAGAACATGTCGTCCAAATACAATTTGCAGATCTCCTATCAAACAACCATCTCCCTAGGCCTCACCAGTCCGGCTTTCGACCGGGCCATAGCACTATCACAGCCCTGGTCAAAGTGACGGATGACTTACGTCTCAATATAGAGCAGAAGAATCTCGCTGTCCTAACACTGCTAGATTTCAGTAATGCCTTCAATACTGTCGATTTTGACATACTTGTCGGAGTGCTGTGATCTCTTAATGTCTCTGCCTTGGCTATCTTATGGTTTGAATCCTATCTTCATGGCAGAAAACAGCTAGTCAAAGTTGATAATTGCCATTCCAACTGAGGTGATCTTACATCTGGTGTTCTCCAGGGTGGTGTTCTCTCTCCTATTCTGTTTTCGTTTTTTATTAAATCCATCACTTCTACCCTATCCTCCTCCTTTCATTTATATGCTGACGATCTTCAGTTGTATTCAGCGGCTCCGATTGACGACATTAACAATGTCATAGCCGCAACAAATGCAGACCTTGCGGCTATTAGGGATTGGACAAAACACTTTGGGCTCAATGTCAATCCGAAAAAGTCTCAAGTAATTATCATTGGTAGCCAATATTATATTTGGATAAGACTAAGGTCATGTCCAACTGTCACGTCATCCAAGGGCCAATAACCGTCGACAATGTCAGCATCGAAGTTGTTCAAAAATATGTTTATCTGGGTCAAGTCATACAGCTGGATAAAAACAACTTCGACGCCGAGGCTGACAGAAGAATATGCTTGGGTTGGGCAGCATTCGGAAAGTTGCGTCACATATTTACGTAGTCAATACCGCAGTGCTTAAAGGCTAAGATGTTCAACCAGTGCATCCTTCCTGTGATGACGTATGGCGCTGAGACGTGGTCTCTTACAAAGGGTCTGATCCACCGGTTTAAGGTCGCTCAGCGAGCTATGGAGCGGGCTATGCTTGGGGTATCTCTGATGGATAGAATCAAAAATGAGGAGATCCGTCGGAGATCTAAAGTAACCGACATAGCCTGCAGAATCAGTAAGTTGAAGTGGCAGTGGGCAGGCCATATCTGTCGCCGACATGATGGCCGTTGGGGCCGAAAGGCTTTAGAATGGAGACCACGTACAGCAAAGCGTAGTGTAGAACGACCTCGTGCCCGCTGGACCGACGACCTGAAAGACGTTGCGGGGGGCGGCTGGATGAGGAGGACGGAGGACCGACATGAGTGGCGAAATTTGGGAAAGGCCTATGTCCAGCAGTGGACGAACACGGGCTGATGGATGGATGGATGGATGGATTATATTTCGAGACTGGATAATATTGCAAGTGTGGTTTTCGATGGTGAAGTTCTACAATATAGGGTAACTATCAAAAACTTGGGCGTGATCATGGATCAGCCTATGTCATGGGAGAGACATGTTATGGAAGTTAGCCGTAAGATGAACGATTCATTTCACTCACTGAAGCGCCTTCAGTGCTTTTTGCCTTTGCAAACTAGAATTACTCTAGCCCAATCTCTTCTTCTGCCTCTTCTTGACTATGCTGATGTTGTGTTCTTGGATGCCACCGAAGAGTTGTTCGACAAGCTGGAACGTCTTCAAAATTTCACTATCAGATTTATTTTTGTTTTGCGAAAATTTAAACATCCGAGTTTCGACGTAATTTGAAGTAGCTCCCAGTACGTTATCGGAGGTATAGTCATATCCTATCTCTACTATATAATGTCATAAGCAGTGGCGGCTGGTGCCCCAGAGAACCGGTGGTGCACTGCATGGATTTATTGAATATTTAAAAAAAAAGATCAAATAATATGCCCAAATTTAAGGAAACATACATTTTATTTACCTATATTCCGAAAATAACACACGGAAAGCAAAAAAAAGCATTTAGTCTCTCACACACATAACCATTTCTACATTTCAGTTTTGAACGTTCTCGTGAACGATTTATTTTTTGTTTTGCATTCCTGTTTTGGCCGGGGCGGTCCAGCAGATTTAATGTTCAATTTGTTTTCATAAGTCATGTTGGTTTTAATATAGTCAATATTGTAAATTACACTCATTAATATCACTCTTTCCAATCTTTAGTTTACTTTTTTTAGATAATTATAGTAAATACTTAAATAAACAATTACTCCTCCGCAAGCGCGCGTAAAGTGACAAACTGACGACAAGTGCATCGTGCGTAGGTCAAGGCCTCGGGGTCACTCGAGTGAACTACTCGTTTCGTTTCGTATTCTTTCGGCAATTGCCGGTCGCGTGCGGCGCACGAATATCCTAAAATAAAAATAATAATATAAATAATATTTAAAAATCACAAAATGGTATTGCTTTTATCTCCGAATGGTTACGTTTTGGAGCAGAGTTTTCATAGTAACTTTTGTTTGTATTAAGACCCTTTATCAGGCTATAAAAGTTTCGTACGTGGGCAGTGATTTTGAGGTGATTTTGAAAGAAGCGATTATCTCCATACTAAAACGGGCATTGCCCTTAGTCAGTCCAGTTAGTCCATTGAGTCCAGTTAGTATAGTGCATTCAATTTTAACTGGCGTGTTTCCACTTGAGACCGTTATTAGCAATAACAATAGGATTAAGTCGTGGCGGGTGAATTCGCCAAAATGAATCAATAGAATCTTGTAAAATACGTGCGGCAGGAGGTGTTTCAAACGTTTTTGATACTTTCCTTATGTTATCTTCCCTTTAATAGTATAAGAGGATTTAAATCTGGAGATCTCGGAGGCCACAAAATGGGACCAAGACGGCCGATCCATCTTTGTTCATAAGCTTCGTTCAAATAATTTCTCACATTTAGTGCATAATGAGCTGGACAGCCATCATTTTGAAGCCACGTTGCCCTGATTCTATTCAATGGCACATCTTCAAAGAGATTCGGCAATTCATTTTCTAAGAAATCGAGGTACGTAGGTATATTCTTATATGGAATCGTGTAGCTGTGGCACTGGAAAGACTCATCTAAGGTGTCGAATTTCACAAAATTTATAAAAGTATCGATAATTCGAAAACTATCGACTTTTTACTGAGGTCATGTTTTGATATTCTGGACAGTCATGAGCTGGCCTATGAGCCCTCCAAGGGGTGACGTTGACTTTTGGGACACCCTGTATATTTTACCTATATGAACGGAGCTTTATGCGTTCAGTAAACCGGGTTTCAGACTATTGTATAATATAATAACATATAGTATGGGTGTAAATAGGGTGCGACCATTAAATGAAACCACATATTTTACCGACCCTACTGAACCACTTTTCCCAAGAATCAGAAGAACGACGCTATCTCTAAACTCGCCCGTATGTCGGTGCGTTAGGGTTCACGCATTTTTGTTTGGTGTCGAATTTCACAAAATTTATAAAAGTATCGATAACTCGAAAACTATCGACTTTTTACTGAGGTCATGTTTTGATATTCTGGACAGTCATGAGCTGGCCTATGAGCCCTCCAAGGGATGACGTTGACTTTTGGGACAACCTGTATATTCAGCATTTTAAATGACAAAAATATCACCCCAAGAAAGCATGTTATATTTAATTTGAAAAATGTTTTTTTTTTTAACTTTAGTTACGGGAAAGAATAAACAAGATAAGCCATTAACAAAATTTATATCGCATAAATATACTCACGCCCGTTCCCAAAAATGGGTGCAAAATATATATGGTGACTTTCGTTATTATATCCAAACTCATAATGTAGACCCGGTAAGTGGTCAGGACCAAGGTTCAATGTACCTTTTTGTGAAATACGCAAAATAAAATTTAGACTTCCTATACTAATAGAGTCCAGGTTGTTCTTGAACAATAATTTAAAAAAAATTGTACTTCGCAAACAGAGACATTGAATCTTGGTCCTGACCACTTACCGAGTCTCCAGTATGAATTTGGATATATAAACAAAAGTCATCTAATATAAGGGGACTTTAATTTATACAATCAAACTCACAAAAAAAAGGTTTTACAGTCTAATTTTGCTATCTAATACTTTCTTACATTTTTTAAACAGCAAAATTTGATAGCAAAAACATGTTTTTGTGAAAAAACTGATTATTTGCGGGTGTAGAAATGATGGAACGTGTAGAAAAAAGCAACATAACGAAAAATGGTTTAGTCGTGGTTGTTGGTTCCGAGTTGTATGGAGAGAAACGAGGTGTAACATGCACGCACGTATTTTCACTCCGTGCAGTACCTACAACTTTGCATCAAAAATGGTAATATCAATCGATTACCGCTTTTTTTTCCCTTCAACTACTGCCAAATAGGTACTTTCTAAAGCCTTTGCCTCGTTTACAGCTGCACCAAATGGCTTGAAGAAAATTTTCAACATATTTTGGTTTTATACGACCAAAACTTCCATATAAAAAAAAAAACGAAAGATGTTTTTTGGCTTGATTTCACCCTAACCTCTTAAGCTGCTACGATGTTTGGAAATATTTACACGCCAAAAAATTAAGAATCTGTAGTACTCTAAATTCAAGATAGCTCAATTAAATCCAGTGACATTTTCCATTAAAAATATCGAGATATGCAAGGGCAAGACGGGGGCAAGGCGGCAGTCATACACTGGCTGCTGAAGGTCGTTGGCGTGGGTAAGGGCCTTAAGGGGGGTTGACCCATTATCATTGACAATACAGCCATTGGGCTTTGTCTATGCCCGATATAGACCTTTCGCAAATACATAAAAAAAAGTTATTTATCACTTTCGTTCGAAATAGGATTATTTGCATTTTACTGTATCGAATAAGATTGCAAAGATATGCCTTAACTATATGATATAATATAATATTCTTTGGGGTAGTTATATTGGGAATTTGACAGTAAAAATTTTACTTAAAATAAACGTAAGAAATGTGATATAAAACAGCCGTCATATTAAAAATTCGTCCACTTAATTCCAAAATGATAAATAAAAACATCGAGGAATCGCAAGTTTTGTGAGCGGCCCGCTGACTAAGCAGGATAGAAAAGCAGATTTCTCTGGAAAAGGTACAGCAAAAATTAAAAAAAATATATTTTATTAAAAAATACATTTTATTAATATATGTTACCACAATCCAGTACCGGTACTTAGTAATAAAGTTTGTTAAGCTTGTAAGATATTTACTTACAAAACCGGTTTTGGTCCCTGCCTCTGCTGAGTACGAAACCATTTTTTTTAAATTATGTACTACAATTCAGTAGGTAAGGTTCGGTTTTATTGCCCATTCGCTGAATGTTCCTGTTAAAATGTGTAAAAGTAGGAGGCTGGTACGCAGTTTGTTACTTGCCTGTGTTTTAAATCCAATTTGCATGTAGCGGTATAACTGATATTATCCACAATTGCTACACAAGCACCACCTTGGTAACATCACTGATGCACAATAGCACACAACATTTTCAGTCTAATAAAATAAACGATGCATAACTGACTTCTTTATGATGCAAGATACACTGCGGGTGCGCAATAACGTACACCTCTTTTCCTCTTTACACTGCACTTCCGCTGCTGCCCGCGTCGCGTTCACAGCTGAACTGACTGACTGAATGAATGAATGAAGTTCGGTTCGGATTTTCGGATCGGAATAAATAATGCGTGCGGTGCGGTCCATCCGATAGTGTTACCGTTTTATAATTTGAGAAAGATGCTAACTCTTCACCGGAAAAATGCCGTATACATTTTCACGTGCTAACTGAAAATGTCAATTTGATTTAAATTATTTATTTATTATAAAATAAAACAAACAAAATATAATTCATAATAAACTAACAAAATATATTTTGTCTTCGAGTTCACGTCATTGATTTTATCGAATACAATTCCTATTAAGTAACATCGTTTGTTTGATTTTGATTTCATAAGCAAAAAATATGATTAACTGGGTTGGGTACCTAAAAATTTTTTGTGTTCAGTTATCATGATTGAATTTCACAGATAAGTGATTTATTGAAAAAAATCCTTATTGAGGCGAGGTTATACAAAGAAATCTGATCTACTCTCATGCTTTCATTTGAGTTTTTTCTGTCTTGCTCAGTGGGACCTGGCCGCTCAGAAAACTCGCGATTCCTCGATGTTTTTATTTATCATTTTGGAATTAAGTGGATGAGTTTTTGAAATGATGGCCGTTTTGTATCACATTTTTTACGACGTTTCTTTTTGTATAGGTTTTATCGTCTAAAACCTAATATAACTCCAATGAAATGGTATTTAAATCATAGCTTCGGCCTATCTTTGCTATTTTATTGGATACAGTAAAATACAGGTACAGTAGTACCACAAAAATAAGTTAGGTACATCCATTTTTTGAAAGGCGCGAATTTTTATAGACCAATTATAAGGCAGTACGTTTGCGCGGGTAAATTCCTCATCGATCATTGGTTGAATTTATTTGCGCCATTTTGGCGTCCGCCATTGCTAAGCGGATCTGGAGTCGGTTCGTGCGTCGTCATTTTTCGTAAAGAAGCTAGTTGGGTGCGTTTCGTGCGTTTTCAATAATGTAAAAAAAAAGCGTTCACCGTTGAGTGCGGTTCGGGCGTCCAGTTATTATTAACGATATCAATGTGCCCGTCTCGTGCGCTTTTGTATAAACAATGCCGTACCATAGAGTTAGATACTATTGAATAATCTATTGGGAAATAAAAACAGTTAATATGTGTACTTAAAATAATTATAAAGAAATCAAAGAATAGGGGATTAATTTTAATTCAACTTTATTTCTTTTGTTAAATTCATAATAAAACTATTGATTTACGTAATTCTTGTGTTTTCTTAAGTCTACAGAAATAACTACGACGCACGATACGGGCCTATTGAAATCAGTAATAATAACTGGACGCCCGAACCGCAGTCTACGGTGAAGGCGTTTTTTATATTTTTAAATGTCTTCGCCTGAAACAGGACAGTCTTTAAAAGGCCAATCTAGGGAAATTGTACACATGTGTGTCAATTTATGCAAAATTAAGGAATATTTCCCTTCGACTAAGTAGTGTCTTAAGTCACCCTAAGGTGTTATACATTGATTCATGTGATTTATTTAATTATGATATAATAATATTAATATATTACTATATACTCATACCGCACACACATACACACCCTAAAACACACCCTCTCACACAAATACAGACACCCTAGCAAACATGTTTCCTTCAATTATATACTATTAGTATTTTTTATTTGAAAAAATCCTAAGTCTGCGGCTCCGCCCGCATTTATACAATCTTTGCCCCGTTTTCGGCTTGAGCGTTATTTTATGAACACCCCATAAATGTAGTCTATGTGTTGCCCAAGGTAACTACAATATACTTAAGAAAACCGCATCTAAATCTGTTGAGTGGTTCTCGAGTTAAAACGGAACATACATACAGACTGACAGTCAACAATTCATAAAATCAAATAACCCATAACATTCAAAATTTTGCGAAAATATTCAGTACACAGACACGACCTTCTTGCATTTATTTTATTTCTGATGATTTAATGCCTTGTAGTCAACATAGTGAATCTTTTTCATTGCCACGCAATGTACATATTTCATAGGCGAGATAGCATGAGTTCACCTGATGTTAGATTTTTATCCGTATACGTAGTGTAACAAGGTCTTTATTGAATTCATCGGTTTTAGTCGGCATTCGTTGCCACTCTTCTGCGTCGACGAAGAATGCCGATGTAACTTATTTTTGTGGTTTACCTGTAATCTTATATCGGGCGGCCGAAATATTAAGTCCATAGAGTGAAAAATAACATATATTTTTTCAAATTAAATTACCTATAACAATTTCGCGGTTTAAAATTAATTTGCAAAGCGACAATTTCAGGGTAACACCCCTTAACTATTTAGACAAAATATTCTAAAGTAATTAATAATTTACATGTTTCTAAGAAAGTGGTGGATGGTGGATGGTTTGAAAAGAACGGTTCTTAAGCATATTTGGCTTAAGTTACCAGTTAGGTTACACTTTTTAGCCTCTAGTTCTTTTTTGATAAATAAAACATGCATAAATCATGCTATATTCTAAGTTAACTTTGTTTGTGCTAAGGTGAAATTATACCAAGCTTAGTGTTAAAAATGCCAAAACGGCAACACTGCTCTCGATTCAAGCTTTACGATCTGCTGAGTGAAGTGAGTAACGGAACGTCGTCGCCGTTCGTGTTATCAGACCGAGTACTACCAAAGTACCAACAACAACAAGCAAAATCAACGGGGTCGGGAAATATTTCTGTACCTCTGAGGTAGACAATAGTAAGCGCCAAAATGGAAATTTTACAGGACAGGTAAAAATAGACGGAAAGTGCTTCTTGGAATGTCTTGTAAATAAGTTCGTTTCAAATTGGTTATCTTTTAAAACTGATGACTATTGGACTTAATGCTATATACCATGTTGTAGAGCTCGTTCTTGCGATCTCATAGATGTAAAAAAAAACTCAAAAAGTTGACTTACTATTTGTCTACCTCTGAGGTACAGATTTATCCTCCAGGAATGCGTACCATGCTGCGCGCCGTGCTTATCAAGAACGCAGTAAGTTTTATCAATTCCTGAGAAAATGGCGGTTAAATTTTTTGTTTTTACCAATTAAGGTCGTTGGTTTTTACTTTTACTTACTTGTTTTTTTAATTTTAAATTAGTTCTAAGAAATAGATTTTACTTTTAATACATGGAATCATCTTTTGCTTAGTGTGGTTAAGGTGGTAAACCGGATCTCGGTGCTAAATGCACATCATAATATTGTTTTCCTTACTTTTCAATAAAAAGTTCGCAAAAATTGCGTTTTTGATTACTAATAATAGGGTTTTGGCATTAAAATTATGTTATTTTTTGCCTTACATTATGATTACATTCGATTATAGCGATAAATACGCTTTTAAGTTTGTTAATCGAATGCAATCAAAATGTAAATCATAAAATGATAGAATTTGAATGTGAAAACTTAATTATTACTAATAAATTTCCGCTAATTGCTTTAAAACGCAATTTTTGCATACTTTTTATTCAAAAGTAAGGAAAACAATGTTATGATGTGCATTTTGCACCGAGATTCTGTTTTACCACCTTACGTAGCATTCTAAAGGGTATTACAAGTGTCGCAACGGTTTATGAGCGGTGACCTTGACTGTCATTGTTTCTGTATCGCACTTAGTAATTTTGTGCGCGAGTGAACACATGCGCTAGTCCCCCACCACTTTTGCCGAGCGCTCATAAACCGTTGCGACACTTGTACTAATGAAAAATGAACTAAAGAAGTACCTTACTGCATTATTGAATAGCAAAATTGGGTTACTGCTACCTATGTAAATAATACTTACACTTTTTTATTTTAAATTCACAAAGTAATATAGCAGTATCAAATTAAATTAGTACTGCATTTTCGAGTAGTACAAAGTGTACAAAAATATTTTAAGCCGAAAGGCAGTAATTAATCATACTGCGATCATGTTAAGCAATCTGTATCTGCTGCATGGAGTCCTTCTGCATTAATTCTTGGCAAAAACACTCCTTAGAAAGCAGCTATCAAAATGAGGATCCAAGATCGTATAGATCTCGTTTCAAGGATTCAATCGTTCTCTGCCGTCAGCATGTGAATTCGTCCATAAAGGTATTTGTTTTCAGTGAAAATTCGTCCCTCTTCAAAAAATATATTCATAATGTGAAACCCTCTCTTTAGGGTTCCGTAGTACAAGGAACCCTTATAGATTCGCCATCTCCGTCTGTCCGCGGTCCGCGGCTTAGCTCAGTCGGAGACTATTAGTACTAGAAAGCTGTAATTTGGTATATACATATTAATCACGCTGACAAAACGGTAAAAAAATGTTGAATTTTTTTTAAGGGTATCTCCCATTATTGGAATAGGGGATGATTTTTTTTTTTCGTCTATGCCATAGTGTGAGGTATCGTTGGATAGGTCGTTCAAAAACATTATGGGTGTGTGAAAAGTAGTATATATAATGAATTAATGAAGTTAGAAGGAAAGCTATCACTGCAAAGTAGGGTTTACAGGTTTAAGAGTACCTATAGGTCACGCCAAGCTTTTAGTCCTCTCAAAAATGTATGGCCCGTTCTTCTAAATGTATGGGACTAGAAGTTTGGCGCGATCTGTATTAGTAGACCAACTTATAAAATGTACTGGGCAACTACGGAACCCAACACTGCGTTCACCTCTTATAGCCTACATTGTGTTGACCAGAGTCACTACGATTATAATAAAATAAACTTCATCCTAATCCGTTAAGTGGTTCTCTAATTAAAACGGAACATACATACAGCCAGACAAAAAATCTAAAAATTGTATTTTTGGCTTCAGTACAATAGGAAATTCAATTAAAATTTGAAAAAAATATTCAATATACAGACTCCAACTTTTTACTATTTTATTATTATAATAAAAAAGTTAATAAAACGCCCGCGTTAATTTATTTTCTGCCCCGTTTTCAGCTTGGGAAATCAGCACCGGAAAATAACAAGAATCGTAAATTCATCAATTTTCGAGGTAGTGTATAAACTATCGGAGAATCATATACGGTAGTTGAAATGGATTATTAGTGGACGTGAGTGGCCACAAGTCTAGCTTCATTACTTTTTGGGTACCACAGGGTTCCATTCTCGGTCCTCTATTATATGTTGCTTATCTATATGACATAATATACTTAAATGTCATAATATTATCTAAATGCTTTCATTATGCAAAATTTCTCCTATAGAAACTATCTTGGATTGTCTGCAACTTCAGGAGGACATGGGTACCTAGCATAGTATACTATATCGAGGTTTGACAGCTCGATATTCACTGTCTGTCCCTCTCTAGGTAGATCAACAGAGGGAGACAGAGCACTGTATCAAGCGCTATCGAGCTCGATATGGTTTGCTGTGCTCACAGGCCTGAAGCGTCTAGCATTAAGAATATAGGTAGAATAAGCATAAACATTTTAAAATGCACGTAAACGAAAACCGTTTACAGTCACAGGCACTCGAGAACGTACGGGATATATAACTTTAAAGTTAGAGCTAGGGGGTGGGAGCAGCGGGGTGGTATTTTTGAAATCAGGAGACACAACTCTATCATGCATCGATGTTAACTCCCAAGGCGTTATGTTCGACCCATTAGAGTGCATTAACTGCTGCACAAGTTGCAGCGTGCCGCCTTTATACGACCTTCCACCGCCTTTGCATAAATTCATGCGTTCTGATACTTTAAAAAAGCACCTCAGACTTAGCATTCTCAACAAGCAATAATATGTTAACTAGTGCTAGGTACTTCTTAATAATAATTATTAGGCTGCTGTTTGAATTGTTTTATTCCATTTTGTTTTTTTTCAATTAGACTGTATATGTGCAAATTCCTTTTTTATAACTTTTTAGATTTTTATTTTTGTGTGACAAAATATGTGACAGTTTTGATTAACTTATGGAATTTTTAATTATTTGTTCTATTTAATTCTATTCCTTACAATTATTTACAATCACTCATGACATGAATCTGTTTACTACCTGCAATTTATATGTATTGAAATGGGGCAAACTGAAAATCGGCGCTGCAAGTTGAATCCAATCTGTGGCATCTGTCGAGCTTGCTCCTTTTTGCCATTATTAATTAATTTATTGATAGATTTTTTTTTCTTATTGTTTTTTATTTTGCATGTTTGTTTATATTTCAATATTTTTTGTATATGTTTTGTGGCAAATAAATTCATTTCACTTTCACTATATCTGCAAGTCGGTCCGATGCACATTCAATGCACATACAGCCTGCTAGCGGACCGATCGTGACCTTAGCTCATCCAGGTTATACGTGAGTTGGGATACCTACTGGACGCGGTGTCGCGTCAGCTATGTCAATGAAACCAAGAAGTATTACATTATGATTTTTATTTTAAAAAGTAAAACAAATAAAGCATTGCAATAATAAGCAAACCTAAAAACCGCACAGGTGACATAGTACATGAAACGACCATCTCAAACAGTATTCAAAGACAATATTCATAACCGTAGAAAGAGCACAAAGATCAATACTCAAAGTATTACTTAAAAAACCATTTAGGTATCCGACTACCATTCTTTATCAGGAGTTCAAGGTACTAACAGTTCGCCAACTCTACATTTTGCGAGCCTCACTCACTCAACACCAGAAAACAATTACATCCATGCAGTACCCTTCATTGTTGAGTAGAAGAATTTACAGAGCTGTCGTCCCATCTGTAAAAACCGCTTTCGCTGGGCATTTCAGCAATGTTAGTTTTCCTTTTATTTATAACGCCATTTGCAAACTTACAGGCATTAAATCATCGTCAGTTAAGGAAACTAAGAGGACTGTAACAATTTATCTCTCCACATTGGATTACGACGCTACCGAAGCATTACTTCAACACCCCACATAGAGAGCCCATTAATTAATTAATTAATTAATTATTTAACTATTTAATTATTTATTTATTAATTATTATTATCATTTATTTCCTTAATTTTATCTATTTTATATAACACATATCTATTCTATCTATTAAACTAGTTTATTTATAAGTATACCTATGTACATTTATACATATTTTATACACACCTATACACACATTATAGTTTAATAATATAAATTTTAGTAGACATAATAATTTTCACTGTTTAGACAAGAAAATCTATCAAAACCCTTATAATAAGCTGGTAATCCTATTTCTGGATCCCGCGTGACAAGCTTGACTTAGTTTGGGGTCCACTGTAAAACGCAGACACTTATTTTCTCTCTTTGTTTGTTAGCCTAAGGATTTTATCTTGTTTTATAACATGTTTTAGTGTAAGTTTTTTCAAGTAAATAAAGAATTTGTATTTGTATTTGTATTTGTATTCAGTTATTTATGATGTTGAAAGCTTTAGTAGGTATTGATTCGGGTCTGAGCCACTGAGGAATCCAATTCAGGTCCCCATCAGCCGTGATCTCTTGACGACGTGTTTCGGTATTTTGTCTGCTTCGTCTGCTTTCGTGAAACGGGACCTTGTGAGATCGGTGACCTGAAAATAGAAAAAATTACATTAATTTCGTTGGAGCTTACAAGACGTTGCAAAGGGTTGGCGCACACGACAAACTCTTTGCTCAGAAGTTGCAACAATAATAAGAAACGTGGATGATGGATCGTTTATATGAGTTTTTACAAATGATATACTCACTTCTTAGGATCCTGTGCATTTTGCGAGTCTTTCGGAGTCAATATCCAGTAGCTGCAAATGGAAAGAAATGAAATATGAAATTTAGTTATTAAAGGGGTGCACCATCCCTGGAAAGAATGCGCAGGATGCCAATGCAATATTGGATACTTACATAGCTATGACGGATGTCCAGGTCTTTGGTCACAGTGTTGCTCTGGACGAACTTGTTCATGCAGTGGCTGTTTATGAGCTAATGCTTTTCATGAGCAATTTATTAACGTTATAATGGCCTGGTGATAACAGTTCCAGTTTGAGTACAATGACGCAAATTGAGATAATAAAATAGGCAATAATCCTCAAATAAAATTAATTAACAATGCTTGCATATGGTCTAATCGCGAACAGTTTTAATATTTTTACGTCAACCGTTATATCGATTACATTGGTTTTCCTTAAATTTTGACGTCAATGTAAATTCGAGATATGTATGCCTGATTCATTCAATTTAGTCATATACTGTTTGCGTTTAAACTGGAGTAGAGTTTGTATCTAATGTGGTCAATAATCGAAGACTACAAAGTGCATACGTTTTGACATGCTAACTTTTATGTACTCCGTACAAGATATCGAGCTACCGATACAGTCAGTGCGACACAAGAGCCCACTACGGGCTATAACTTCAAAATTAAGGCTCGGGGGTTGCGAGGGGTGGTATTTTTGAAATCAGGAGATATAAGTCTATCATGCAACGATGTAAACTCCTAAGCCCCCAAGTAGCATTTTACTCCATTTAAGAGTACACATTTAGTTCCCAGGTGTACTTGAAGCATTATTACAGTTCACTCGTGATGTATAAGCTGCATTATTGCGATTAATTACACCTATACCTGTCTAAGGGACTTATAGGAGTGTAGAGTTATACTGTTATACGATTGTTGGTGTTATAATACTCTAACAACTATCCTTTAGTCAGCCGTCTGACTAAGAGCATTATAGGAGGGTAGAGATACGCCAACCGCTGTTTAACGGCCTACTTGTACGATGTTACAGAGCGAGCATTTTAATAGAACACATGTGGTCATTTATAAAGCCAAAGGCTGTTATGTTTACTTGTTTTAGACTGTTATACAGCTGAGAGCTGTAGTAGGACTTGTTTGTGATCATTAAAATAACCTTTTTTTACTGCTGTACAGAAGTGTTTAAATGGTTCACATGTGCACTGTAGGCTGTTAAAAGGACTACATGTGTTGTCTATTAACATCAATAGCAGTTTATTTGTCCACAAGTACTACTCTTATTGGCTGTAAGCTGAACATGAATGTGAATGTGATATTCTATTACACTTATCCCACAAGCTGCGTGTTATTACGTCTCGTGCAAAAAATTGTGAAAATGAATAAAAAATCCTAGAAAATAAGAGCGAGAACCGGTGGAATAAGAAGAAAAATTGCAAAAGAATATTCGCAAATTGTAAAAATAAACAGTCAATTGACAACGACGCCCGAAAATGAGCCTGTCGATACGGCTTCAACAAGTGCGACTTCAACCGTTGTTCATGGTGGTTCTGTACATGATGCAGAGGAAAATGTGCCTAAACCTGAAAGTTCCCTTCAAAATATACAGATATCAGAGTGTGGTGATTGCAGTTCTAGTGATAGCGAATACAATTTCGACTTGGACAATCATTTAACCTTTCGCAAAAAAATAAGAACATGGGCTATTGAAAATCGTATTCCTCATTCCGCTTTGAATAAATTGTCAGGCATAATAAACGAATTTAAACCGGGAACACTACCGTCTGATGCTAGAACAATTTTATGCACTCCCGTTAATGTAACTTTAAAAAATGTAGATGGAGGTCTAAGATGCTAAATATCATAGTATTATTGGTCTACTTAAATATCCTATTACTATTGATATCCTATTATAATTATATATGGATATAAATATATAGCTATAAACTTTATCATAACCAGTTTTTAATACATTTTTAACTTCAATTAGAGACTAAAGTCAATTCTAAAGGCTTTAATTTTAATTTTAGTGCTGTCAAAACTTAATATTTTCCAAAGTTAATATATCTTCTCTTGTTAACACTAAGATCTATTTTGCAATAAAGAAAATGTATATTTATCAGCACTAAAACTAAAATTAAAGCCTTCAGAATCGGCTTTGGTCTCTAATTGAAGTTAAAAATGTATTAAAAACTGGTTATAATAAAATTTAAAATTTTCAGCAAATTTTTTTAAATCAATTTATAGGTCTACAATGTCTGGTAAATCTGAAATATCTTCCGTCTGTTTACTCCGTGGTCTTCTAATAGTAATAATCTAAAAAAAAACCAGAAATAGATAGAAGTAGCTAGATTTGTTTTGGTGGCTAAAATGGATTATTTTTTGGCTAAAACTGTTGAAAATCCGCTAGATCTACCCACAAAGTGGCCAAAATGGCAACACTGACAATAACTAATCCTATCCTGGCCATCACGCACGCCACGGGCGCACGCGAGTGATCAGAGGATCTATACCTATCCCGTTCCCGCCTCTATTTCTCGCTTACTTATTAAAAGGAATGCGCATGATTACTTTCAAGTTCAGAAAGAAATAGCATAAACTTTCTCGAAGTAGATATTTAAGGTGATCGTCAAGCACGTATCCAGGGGGGATAGGTGGGATTTATCCCCCCCCCGAAATTTGGCGTGACATACACGGGACTAGGAATGTTTATTCATAACCACTGTAAAGTACGTTTTAATAAAAAAGGTAGGGTACTTTTGATACTTAATAATAATATAGTACAGTGATTACAGAGGCTGTTCGCGCAACACTCAAATTGAACGCGCTTTGTTCGCAGTGTTCTAATCTGCATTTAGAGACCGCTAGTGGCGGTGTAATCACTTTGTTTGTTTTTAATTCTCTCTTTTTGTCTATGATTTGGTTGGACATGACGTGGTAATTTTGCTCTCCCGGGTTGATTGTGATATAAATGGGGCCTGAAAGGTTTTAAGAGATTCCTGCTTCAGGGCTATATGTGTATACAAATAAAGGTCTTCTAGTGAAACCGTATTGGGGAATTGTTCTCGTAGAAGCCGAGCTAATTCCAGGAAGATACTTTGGTGATTGCGTCAGAATTTTGGTGAATTTAGCTAATCTTCGTGGCCACATTCCTTTGACTTAATGCTGTTCCCTGCCTTGTCTTTCCCCTCCATACTACCGGCTCGGCCAGCACTGGAGCAGCGAAATGGCACAAGCAGCGAGGACCCCAGATTTTGGACTTCTGGAGGTATCGTGACGCCGGCAATATTTTACTGGATTTGTGTGAGTGTCAATAATTTATTCTTAAATATTTCAACGGAAAAACCTTGTTACTGTCCGCTGGTGTTATGTAATCTTCTCATTGGGCCCAGCAAAGTTACTCTCTATGCAGACCAGACAGGTAACAGGGTCTTTCATACAGAGGCTTCTTTCACAATTCACATTGTTGGTTCAATGAATGTCCCCCCCCGAAACAAAAGTCTGGATACGTGCCTGGTGATCGTACACCCGTCAGCTCCGTACGCGCCAAGTCTGCTAGTGTAACCATA
Source organism: Ypsolopha scabrella (assembly GCA_910592155.1). Lineage (NCBI taxonomy): Eukaryota > Metazoa > Arthropoda > Insecta > Lepidoptera > Ypsolophidae > Ypsolopha > Ypsolopha scabrella. Next base: position 16,158,080 of record OU342975.1, on the reverse strand, counting down.
TTTTACAGAATTTTAACAGATATATATCAGAAATAACAGTTATTTATCTCATAAATAACAGGAATAACAGTTATTTATCTGATAAATTCTGCAAAATGTGGTCACACCACAGTTATTTATACTATGGTTACACTATTACACTTGCTGACTCGGCGCTTTAAAAGATTGTAAACAGTGTTTGTTACTATGGCTGAGTGACAACTATTATTTTCTGTCCTTTTCTGTCGCAGGGCATAAATGTTGTCCCTCTTTATCTAGTTTGTTTACATTATTTTAAATACCTCCTTGAACAGAGTAGTGTTTTTTGTAAGTGTAAATGTCACCGGCAATCTGTATAATTCAGGTATTGTATACAGTACCTAGGTAATGTATAGAATGCATGGGGCGTCCCGGCAATGTATGAAATATTATGAATATTACTGTCCGTTACATACTTTACCTAGGCAATGTATACAATTCCTAGGCATTGTATAGAGTACCTGCTGGTCAACCGGCAAAGTGTAAAGTTATTACTAATTAATGGAATAATATTAAACAGTCAGAATTAGTTTTTTGGAAGTCTTCCAGCGCAGAAGAGAGCCGGTAGGTTAGGTTAGAAGATTAGGTAGTATACATACTAGGTATACATAATCTTCGTCATAATTCTTCATGGTTTTTTTTTTATGACCACCCTGAAATACCATTTAACCAAAAGGCTAAGCTTTGTTCATAAAAAATCATTTAAATACATGCCTTAATCAATTTCCCGCTCCTGCTCACGTCTGTTATATACATTACCGGCTGCGCATTCGGTACTGTATACAATGCCTAGGCAATGTACTAAATAAATAATATTTCATACATTACCTTAATCTTTTTGGCATTGTATACATTGCCTAGGCATTGTATACAATACCGGATTATACAGAAAGCCGGTAACACAAATACTCTGAGACCAAACTGTGTGTCTCACACGAAAACAAAAAGTGATTTTTGTTAGTTTGTTACAACATTTTTACTTTAAGTACTCATACTTGACTTAGTACCTCGGCTAGGCGATTTAACGGACAATAATTATTATTGCGGATCTCTAAAATTTCAGTATATTAAAAGAATTAAACGATGACACAAGTGACCTGAACTACATCTTAAAGCTGTACATAAGTTCACATTAGAATAAGTTTATAGACATTGGCTCTGTAGTGGTGCAAATGTGGGACTTTAAATAGAAAACAGCATTCTAACAGAACACATGTGAACCTTTATACGCTCCACCGCATTAAATTGGAGTTATAACAGTTCACATAGCCGTATTTCATTTCCACCATTTTGTTCTAACCTAAAATATTTACCAAATAAATCTCCAAAATTATCATGCAGATTTATCACAAAATACGTAGATAGAGCGATTGAGTTTTAGTTTCATGTTATAATTAATTACCGTAGTGTAATTATAATGCCAATTTAATATCAAACACTGAAAATTGTAGATTTCCTCTCAGCCAGTTCTAAATATTTTAAAATGAATATCGCGTTTTTACAGAGGCGCGTGAATATTTTAGCTGTAAATATGTATATATTTCACGATAAAGTTGCATTCCCATGGCATTAACATTATTAAGTATTTAAAACAGGTACTACCTCGTGTTATCGTACATTTTTATCCTTGATCCGCCGGAGTTTGGTTTCTGATGGCACACACAAAATCAACTATGAGGATAATAATTAATAATAAAATAAAGAAATAATTTAGGACACACGTGAACTTTAGGTAGCACTGGAGTAATTTTGTGGGATTTTATAACTGTGAAGGCTATGTATTTAGCCACTTGTTACTCTTTATTACACTCATGTACTTAGTATGGTTCACACTGCGTCCCATATAGTGCCGTAAGTCAGCCTTAAGTCCGATGTTACTACTTAAACAGCTATTATAATGCTATTATACTGCTAATGTACAGCCATAGTGAACTTAAGGCTGTCTAATTTGTGCCCAAACTGGTTCTATAAGAGCATTATAGCAAGCTATACAGCTCTTATACAGCTAACTTACACAGCTTTTGGAGTACATGTGAACGACTAGACAGCTTATATAGAACCCCGAATGCTACTTGGGGTTACCCTGGACCCATTAGAGTGCAGTAACTGTTCCACAAGTTGCAGCGTGCCGCCTATATCTGCACGTGTCGGTCCGATGTACTTTCACCCTGCTACCAACCCGATCGTGACCTAAACTCATTTTTTACGTAAGTTGGGATACCTACTAGAAGCGGTGTCGCGTCAGCTTATTCTATGTCAATGATACCAAGAAGTACTGCATTATATAATTTTTATTTAAAAAGTAAAAAAAAATGAAGCATTACGATAAGCAAACTTATAAACCGCATGGTTTACAGATTAAATACAACCAACATTTTAAACAGTATCAGGTTATTCATGAAGATTAAAAGGGCTCATCATTAGATTATTTCCGCATTGCTACTTACTTCTTATTTTTATGGTAGATAGGTCTGGTTACTAGATCTAACACATTAAAATTTCAGCTTGCGGAACAAAAATTTTTGAAATTTTTCATTTTTCCTAAATTTTTGCTTTATCTGCATTATCAAAACACTGATGAAGTTTCAAAATGAAATAACGTTCCGTTTATCACAGTGACAAATGTCAATAGAATTCACCCTGCCTAAAAAATCTTAGTTGTAAAATTATTGAGGTAGAATGGAACGTGTTTTACACGGGAGCGGCCATTTTGTAATTTATCGAATGATATTATTATGGTATGTGGGAGAAAAATCGTTCACCAAAAGGAAAAAAATAGGTGCGACGACGAGCGAAGCGAGGAGGAGCGTGTTAGGTTGACATGTAAGAAAAACTAAGGAGCCGAGCGAAGCGGAGCGCAGCGAGGCGACGTCGTCCCTAGTTTTAATAGTAAAGTCGCCATTTTCAACATTTTTATTCGCCCACAGTCTGTCACTCAGTATTTTTGGCGCTCGTTTAAATACAAGCCATAGGTACATGTACAAATTTTATTCAAGTATAGTTTATTCCAATAAATCCAAACCACGTTTGTTAGACTACGCCTAGGAACAAAATTCTTAGGACCAGGTGTCTAATTATTTTGGCAAAAATTTTAAAAATGTCTCCGCAAGTAGAGGAGAGTACCATGGGGTGAGGGATACGCCCTCCTACGCCCCCTTTCCCTCCCACCGCTTAATTAGCGCGGAAATAATCTAATGCCCTTCCATTAAAAGTCCCAGTATTGATTGAGATCTGGGCCACTGAGAAATCCAATTCGGATCCCAAAGGTCTCTGATTTCTTGACGACGTGGTAGTGTGCTTCCGGTGTGGTTCAAATCTGCAGCAGCACTTGGTGGGATCGGTGAACTAAAAATATAATAATTAACATTAATTTTGTTGAAGTTTTCACAAGACGTTCCGAAGGGTTGGGTTCAGACGACAAACTCTTTGCTCAGGAGGCAACAGTAATAAGAAACTTGGACGGATCGTTGGTATGAGTTTGTGGAAATCGTCTCTTGGATGGCAGGGTAACTCCAGCGTAGAATCTGGCCCCGCTTCCGCCATCAGGAACAAAGCCATCAAGACCAGCAGACTGTTCGTAAAACAGAGTCTTTGGGAGTCACGATCGAAATGAAAAGAAGGGACTTAAGGACGTTAAATAGTAGCCCGCTGATAATAGTTGTCACATATTAAACAATGGAATTGAATAAACCCATGATGCAATTTAAGGAAAAATAATTAGGCAACAGTCCTGAAATAAAATTAATCGACAATGAATAAATCGCGATCGGTTAATATTATTGCGTCATCTATTAGAAATAATGGTGTAAATAATGTTATAATAGGCAACTATTTCAATGTTTTCTGTAAATCCTGCGGTCAACGCAATTTCTACATGTTTACGCCATAATTAAATGAATAATGACATGCTGTTTGTTTACAAACTGAAGTAGAGTTTGCACCTGAAGTGGAGTACAAAGTGCATACGTTTTCACATGCTAACTTTTTCAAACTACGTACAAGCAGATTAACTTGCACGCCAATCAGGTGCTCCGTGTCTGCTTGGCCGCACCATCGAGCTACCGATAAGACCGCGGCGCACGTGACTATCCAACGCCGCATAGAGCTCCGTGGACATACAATACCGGGTGTAAATAGAGTGCGACCATTAAATGAAACCACATATTCTATCGACCCTACTGAACCACTTTTCCCAAGAGTCATATCCGCGGACACCCTTAGTTTAGGAAATAATTGAGTTCCAAACAAAAATGCGTGAACCCTATAACGCACCAACATACGGGCGAGTTTAGAGAGAGCGTCGCCCGTGAAACTTGCTGCTGTTTGAGGTCAACGCTCTCTCTAACCCCGCCCGTATTTCGGTGCGTTAGGGTTCACGCGTTTTTGTTTGGAACTCAATTATTTCCTAAACTATGGGTGTCCGCGGATATGACTCTTGGGAAAAGTGGCAGTAGGGTCGGCAGAATATGTGATTTCATTTAATGGTCGCACTCTATTTACACCCGGTAGAATTAATAAGATGCGGCGACTGTGCTATCTTTGGAGAAAAATCCATGTATTTCTAGTCAGGCGTATCAACAGCGGCTTGAGCCCATCAGAGAACACGTCGCATCATATAAAAAGTTCAGCTCGCAATCGGATTGCTTAACTTTTTATAATACAGCCTGAAAGTTCGGCCGTGATGGTTTTTGGAGGTGCGCATAGCAACGCGCGTGTAACGATTCTTTTTAATTAACCACACATGACGCACACTTGCTGAAATTCAGTGCAATTTCCAATGAGATCATTGCAGTTAACTACTAACATTAATAACTAGCGATACATACCTTCACGTTTCATTTAGTTGTCGTTTTCCTCATTTTGCAACGGGACTATTACATTTACTGTATCCAGCTAAGAGGTAAATTGCACCGGGATTTACAAAAATCGCGTAGCAACAAGCCTGTGTAGTTGTAAATCCCGAGATAAGGTGTTTGGTTACTATGGTCACAGAATAAGAGAAGTGACAACGGCTTTCACCAAGATGCTACTGCCTTATTCTCGCCGTCCGGGCAGGACGGTGATGGATGACAGAGGTTTCATAATGTTTATAGAACCAACATCACATAACATTGATGTGTCTCTTGCATCGCGGCACATTGCAACATACAGAGAACACATCAGACGTTCATACTTGCTGCCTCAAGCAGGGGGCATGCCCAACGTTACTATCATTGCTGACTGTCGGAATGACGACGGATCGTTGCAAAGACTGTTCACGTCATGTTCAGTTATCTTGACCTACGTCACTCACGCTTGTGTACGACACATGAACACACGCATTCACATAGGTACGCATACAAGGAAAACGTCTTATGATCTCAGTAAACGTCACAAACATTTCAAGATAAAGTGATGTGTCTAACAGAGGTCTAAGAGCAGGTGAGCCTTGCTCGGGTACGGTAGATTGTTGTGTAGACGCTGACACTAGCCTTACGATCGACGTTACGTTACTAGAAGTCTAAGTTTTGCGCCAAATTAGCTCCGCAGCGTTTATTTTCTTACCTTTCTGGAACAGATACCACCAAGCAAAATATCCAATTACTAGTGCCGAAGTCAAAGTGATGACAGGTTTTCCTAGGTCAAGTACCCAAAAGATGTATAATTGAATTCGTAGATTCGTAATACGTAGCCTTTAATGGTAGCTATCAAAAAAATCCTTTTAATTTTCAAAACTATGGTATGAATTCATTCGGGTTGTACACCCAATGACACAAGTCCGTACGGCCTATAACTCCAAAGTTAAGGGTCGGGGGGAGCGGGGAGTGGTATTTTTGAACTCAGGAGACACAGTTCTATCATGCAATGGTGCTAACTCCCAAGCCGTTATGCTCGACCTATTAGAGTGCAGTATCTGTTGCACAAGTTGCAGCGTGACGTCTATATCTGCACATCGGTCCGATGCACATTACATGTGCATGTAGCCTAGCAGACCGATGGTAACCTAAGCTCGCAGCCAGGAAAGGCCTATGTCCAGCAGTGGACGAACACGGGCTGATGGATGGATAGATGGGATGGATTGATATGCTATGAAACGCAGGACGGGCAACATAGCTTTGGACCTCCTTTTTATTTCCATAGTTTTCCCAATTTGTAAGCAATTTTACATTGACTCGTTTTACAATATTCCCTATAGTTTTACCGAACACAGCATTGTTAATCAATTTCTGAAGAAGTCTTTTTCGAAATCTATACTCAATACTCAATTATATTTATTGCAAGCATAATGTACAGTATATGGATGTTTAACAATACATTTTTAGATCACTATGCATCCTGTTGGGCACTGCAATAGTACGAGAAAAGGCGGCTTATTTCTAAATATCGTAAATAATTCAAGCTATGTTTGGTCGTATAAAGACAAACTTATTATTTTATAATAGACTATTATCGTTCAAATATTCTTGGATGGTGTAGTAAATTTTATCAACTAATAAATCTTTTAGGTGATGTACAAACTGGGCAGCTGTTTTGGTATTTTTTAAACTTTTAGGTAATTTGTTATATACCGGGTGTAAATAGACTGCTATCATTAAATTAAACCACATATTCTATCGACCCTACTGAACCACTTTTCCCAAGAATCATGCCCGCGGACACCCTTAGCTTAGGAAATATAAATCAAATAAGCTCTAACTCGAAGGGTCTGCTGTTGATACTGCAACTCTATACTCCGAGATACAGAACATGGCAAGGCTGAAGAAGGGCATCACTGGACCGGCACGAAAAGCAGTAAAGAGCATGCTGCTACTAACATCGAAACCCAATGACGTCATCATCGCATTAGAACGACGCTTCGGGAAACCAGATATGATAATGCTGGCAGAGATGGAGAAGATCAAGAAACATGCAGCACTGAACGAGTTACCACGAGATACATGCATCTTCGCTGGACGCATCAACAACGCTGTAGCGACTATCAAGGCGCTATCAATTCCGCATTATCTCCACTCATCTGAGTTATGCAGAAGTATAGGAAACAGCATTTACTACACTGGCGACACAAAAAAAACAACTTCCCAACAGTAACACAAATGTCATGAATCAATCAGACCAAACATAACCTTATTTATCTCTAAGCACAGCACAACACAACATCAGTTTATTTCTAAAATACTTCAATTGATCACAACACAAAGGCTTTGTCATAATTTCCGCAATGTTTTCTTCACTTGGCACATATTCCACTTGTAATATCTTTTTGTAACCAATGTCCTTTATGGAGTGTACTTCAATATCAATGTGTTTTGATATTTTTGTGTTTTCATTGTGAGAAATCACCTTGATAGCACTTTTATTGTTTATTAACATCACAGCAATACACTGTTCAAATTCACTGCACAGTCCTTTGATGCACATAAGCTCGGCTGCACACATAGCTTCTGCAACATATTTGGATTCTGCAGTTGACAGGGCAACTGCAACTTGCTTCTTAGAAGACCATTAGATGAGGTTATCGCTGGTGCTCTTTCTATCAGATTTATCACCTGCCCAGTCTGCATCGTTGAACGCTAAAATATTACCTTTTCACATTTTCTGTAGGTAAGTCTTAGTTTCTTTGATCCCTTGAGATATTTCAAAATTCTTTTTCCATTCTTCAGTGTATTTATCTAGGTATCTGCTAAGGAAACTGGTATAAGTAATACTTTTAGAATTTCCAATCAATAAAATGTCATCGACAAATATAACCAACCATTATTATGGACTTATTAATTGCTTAATTCCAACATCTTTGGTGATTCTTTAAGTCCATGCAGGGCTTTTTTCAACTTGAATACCTTATTCTTATCAGGCAAATTCACTCCTTCCGGTATCTTGATGTAATCTGATTCTAACTGACCATTCAAAAAAAGTTGATGGCACATAGAGCTGTCTTATCTCCCAATTATTTGTAATAGCTTGTGATAGCATTAGTCTTATAGTTCTAATTTTGGCCACAGGAGAATATATCTCTTGACTCATATTATCTTGCTGAAATCCTTTGGCGACTAGACGAGCTTTCTTAGATCCATCTTGTTTGGTACGAAAAACCCATTTTTTCTACTTTCTGTCCATACTCCTAAATCTTGAAAAGATTTTAATTCCTTATTAATAGCCTCTTGCCACTCTTGTCCTTGTTCAATTGCTTCCTCGTATGTGAGGGGATCGCCTTCTGTTATCAGAGCATATACCAGGTTTATTTCAGAATCATCATATCTAGCTGGTGGTTTTACCTGTCGTTTTGGTCTTTCTGTATTTTAACTCAGTGGATTATTTTCTATGGACTGTGTCTCCACCACAGATTTTGATTCATCTTCTTTCTGTTCTGTCGGTTTCTTCTATTCACTTATCTCAATATTTTCTTTTGGCAATTCTTCTTGATTTTCTTCTGCTTCTTCATAGTATATTCAGCTTGTGATATTTTAAATAATTTTTATCAAACTAAACGTCTCTTGGGATAACTATTTCATCTGTCTCTGGATCCCATAGTCTATAACCATTTCCGCTGTAACCCACCATTCTTTTTTTAGTTGCGCTTGGCTCTAATTTTCCCCTCTTTGGTAGGTTTACAATCCATGCCTTGCTACCGAAAATAACTAGGTTGTCAATCTTAGTTATTCCATACATTTCATTAGTAGGTGTATCTCCCTTTAATGTGACAGTAGGGGATGTATTCAGCTGATAACAGCACGTCGTAAGGCTTCTCCCCATAGGTACTCCAGAAGATTGCTGTCTAAGAAAAGCGCTCTTGCCTTATCCATTAGAGTTCTATTTAATCTGTGGGGTGTAACTGAATGTATACTCTTGCTTTATGCCATTGTTATTACAATAGGTTATTAGCTCCTTTCCTTGAAATTCTCCACCATTATTTGTTCTAATTCTAGTCACAGTTATTCCATTTGCCTTCATTCTTCTTAAATACTGTACTATGTATTCAGCTGCTTGACTTTTATTCTTCAGCATGTACACTTCAGTAACGTTCGTGTAGTCGTCGATTATAGTAAACTAGTATTTTTCTTCATTATTTGTTTCTGGGCTGAGTGGACCCCCAATATCGTAGTAAATCAGTTCTCCAGCTCTCTTTGTTCTGGGTAACTCTTAAGTTTTAAAGTGTTTCTTGCTGATTTAGCCTTCATGTACACAGAGCATTTTTCATCTGACTGCGGCAGCCCTAAGATTTTCATTCCACCACGGTTCAAGTGACCTAATCTCATATGCCATGTATTATTGTCCTTTGTTACAAGTGAACTTGGCTCTAAAGGTGTACATTTTAGAGTGCTTTCGTGGCTTTCATCACATTTTCCTTTTATTTTTCTACGGGTATTTTGATCACTGCAGTATTTTTCTTAAATATTACTTCACAGCCTTCACTGCGGAGTTTCTTGATCTAGCACCAGTACTACAAGGGAAGAAAATTGTGCAGAAATTATGGAAGACCGGAATTGGATGGGATCAAGAAGTCGACGAAGAAATCATACTAGCGTGGAGGAGCTATCTGTCAGAACTAACGAGACTTCGACAATTGAGAATCCCACCAAGTCTGACAAAGAACGTGACTAACGGAGAGCTTCACACGTTCGTAGACGCTAGCGAGGAAGCATATGCAGCCGCCGTATACTGGAGATCTACTGAATAACAAGGCAGCAACAGAGTAATCCTCATCGCAGGAAAGGCTAAAGTTGCGCCTACGAAGCCAACATCAGTACCACGTCTGGAACTGCAAGCCGCTCTGCTTGGCAGCAGACTGGACAGAAGCATAGTCGAAGAGACAGATTTGGAAATTAAGAAGAAGATTTTCTTGTCAGACTCCAGCACGGTACTCCAATGGATCGAGATAGAACCCAGAAAATTCAAGACCTTCGTAGCGCACAGATTGGCTGAGATAGTAGACCTTACCAAACCAGAAGAATGGAGATGTGTTCCCGCTCAAGCTGACGAAGCTACTCATGGCGTTCCCAGAGGTCTCTTCGAATAGTCCGTATGGTTTACTAGACCATCCTTTCTACAGACAAAAGAAGAGAACTGGCCGATCAACAAATTCCAGAACAAGATAGAACAAACTGGAGAGGAAAAGATCGAGAGAGTGGCGACCATTCATTTCCACAACCATCCACTCCAGATGAAGAGCGCTTCTTAACACGGAAGAAAGTACTCAACACTATGGCCAAAGTCCTTATGTTTGTCGATCTCTGCAGAAAGAACGACGCTGTAATGACAGCACAAGAAGATAAGAATTGGAAACCATATTCCAAAAAAGAAAAGAAAAGCAAGACTGACGTCAAGACGAATCAAATAAGATTTCTACCGATAAGGGAATCTTACTTGAGACGAGCAGAAACACTTCTCATCCAGAAGATACAAGAAGACTGTTTCCAAGAAAAAATCAATAACCAGAAGAAAAATCAATCATTGAAGAAAGCGAGCAAACTCACCAGATTTGAAGTTTACCTAGATGAAGAAGAAGTACTACGATTTAAAGGACGCATCAAGAAGGTTGCTGGAGTACAAGACAGCGTGAAGAGACTAGCAGTCCTAGAGTGAAAGCAGAAGATCACTTGTTTAATTATAGATGAACTAACTGAAATAGTTGTACCACAAGCTCTGTTACCATGGAAACCACGACGTTGATGAACGAGCTGCGACAAAAATACTACATCACAGGAGTGAAATCAAGCATCAGTAATCCATCGATGCCAATGGTGCCGAATGAAGGGAACCACGCCACGCAAACCACCGACGGGAGACCTGTCGAGAGAAAGACTTCAGCATCATCGACGGCCATTTACGTGCAAGACCGTGGATTATTTCGGGCCAATGATAATAACCATAGGCCAACGAAACGACAAACGATGGGGAGTGCTCTTCACATGCCTCACGACAAGGGCAATCCACTTAGAGCTAGCGCAGACACTTAGCACTAGTTCAATGATCATGGCACTGAGAAGAATGGCAGCAAGAAGAGGAACAACGGCTACTCTCTACAGCGACAACGGGACAAATTTCGTTGGAGCAGAACGCGAACTGAGAGAAGGATACGTGAAGATGAAGGTAGGAGATTTGGAGCAGAAGATGCAAGAACAAGGCATCTGCTGGAAGTTCCTACCACCAGGAACTCCAAATATGGTAAGAGCATGAGAACGGATGGTTAGAACAGTGAAGACAGCACTCTACGCCATACTCAAAGAAAAAGCGCCATCTGAAGAAACACTTCACACTCTGCTCACGGAAGTAGAACACACGGTGAACTCCAGACCATTAACGAACGTGAGCACCGATCCAGCAGATGAAAAAAGCCTCACACCGAACCACTTCCTGTTGGGACGATCAAATGGAGCTCCGGTCATCAACACATTTGACGACACTACGATGACCGGGAAAGCAGACTGGAGAACCACACAGCAGCGTCTCGCAGATCACTTCTGGCACAGATGGGTGAAAGAGTACCTCCCAGAACTACTGCTGCGACAAGGAGACACCCGATAAGCTACAACAGTCTGCAAGAGGAGAAATCACGAAGACAGTACCAGGACCCGAACAAAGAAAAAGAATCGTCGAGGTCAGAACAGCCGGCGGAACATTCAGGAGACCAGTATCAAGGATTTATCCTGCTGGTTCCAGTATTGTCGCGACCAACGGATGGTGCTGCGCACGGGGGGGAGATTGTTGGCGACGGAAACTATGAGGAATAAGGGCTAATACCGACTAGACAAGCCTTGAAGATAATTTGCGTTTTTCACGCAGAATATAAAGAATGATTGTAAATAAAACTATTAGATTACCACGCCGCGCCGGTACCTGCAAGAAATAGCATTCGGGAAAAACCCGCCAACCGACCGTTCCCACGTCCCAGGCTGCATCGCTAAACTCAGCAACACGCGCTTCGCTGCGGGAAACCCACTGCACCGATACCAAGAATACCAACCTTAGATTACGGTCTATAGGAAGGCGCTCGTTTTATGTCAGTGTTAGTGTAATTTTGTATGTGTGCGTTTGAATATTATTTGTATAAAAGGAGCGAGCTTCAGCCCATATTAGTCACACACAAGTATAATAATAATAGTGAAGAAGGGTCTATATAACACCATTCCCATCGGCTTACTTAGGAAATGGAATCTATACTAAATATCCTATTCCGTGCTCTTCGCTTTGTTAAAAATTTCCATAAATCTCAATACGACAAATACACTTGGCTGACAGGGAGTTGCTAAGTAGAATTTTTTAAATGTTTTCCTTGATTGCTTTTCTGATTAAGGAGATTTTTTGTCCGGCTTCCCTTTAAATTAATTAATTTATTATTTATTATTCAGTGGCGAAGGGTAAACATTTTGAAAAGGACGACGTAAGAAAGACGTACTTAACTAGACACAGATAAAAAAGAACTATTGAAGTAGGTTCATGTTACGAAATAGATCACAAATCGAGATATTGATAATACAAAAAACAGCATGAAGCAGATGGCTGCTATAACACAAAGGAATTACACGGAGAGCACGGTTGTAGAGATACTGATAATCGTTCAGACTTATCCTTGGTGTTAAATAGGAGTGGTGCGCAGTGCAGTGGTGCGGGTGAGTGCAGGAAGGTGTTCCTTTGTTATGTCGAGGAATGCAGAGCAGGTAGCGATGACTTGTTAAATCTTGCCCTTGCACTTTTTTGTTTTGTGACGATGCATTCTTGAGGACTGGAACAAGTTCGTTCGTACCTGCTTATTTCGACTTTTACATACCATCGTCGTGGGTGGGATCGAACAAAAGGAGATTAGCTTTAGTCAACGGTGACTGAACTTGTTAGAACAATTTTGAGGATTCAGTAGTCAACAAGGGATCCTATATGTCCGTCCGTCTGTCTGCGGCTTAGCTCAGGGACCGTTAGAACTGGAAAGCTGTAATTTGGTATGCACATTTATGCGATTGATGCTGCATGTTGTCACTTCTAGATGGAACATTTTTACAATAAAAGAAAAATATTGAAATTACTTGTACGTTGTTCCACTAGTATTTAATTAAGGATGATCACGCTACCGGTTTCATCGATTTATCGACATCTTCAGGCGAAAACAATAAGGTAAAACATTAAATACAATTAAAAATTAGAAGAAATACAAAATGTCAGATGAGAAGATGTAAAGTCAAATGTTATAACATCAATAATTATTTATGTCGCAGAATAATTCAAAAATTTTTGTTTGGTTTCAAAAATCAGTTACTTAAAACACAAATTCAGTAGTGGAGAGGATGGTCATTCAAGAGTAAATTTGGGTTCTGAAGTCAACATCTGTTAATTTCCAGGGCTTCGAGGGAAGGTTTATATTATTGTATTTAATGTTTTTCCTTGTTGTTTTCGCCTGAAGATGTCGATAAATCGATGAAACCGGTAGCATGATCATCCTTAATTAAATACTAGTAGAACAACGTACAAGTAATTTCAATATTTTTCTATTATACACATTTATCACGCCAACAGTGTATAAAATATTAAAAAAAGATTGTGGTACTTACCCTTCACGATAAGTTGGGATGAATTTTTTTCTCTCCTTTATCTCATAGTGTGGGATGTTGTATAATAGATAGTTCAATAATATTACGGGTTTGTGAAGATTACTTTTCGATTTAGGGATTAGTTTACGAAATATTGAGCTCTAAAGTGATAATTTTTGTTAGACTCAAGTATCCAGTGCCAGCTAAATGGGTGTGTCTCTTTGAAGAAATTTCCGACAGTATACATAACTAAGTTAAAAGAAAACTATCACAGCTAAGTAGGCTTTACAAATTAACGAGTAATAGTCGACTAACTTTTAAAATGTAATAGAACTTGGATGTACCTTAACCTAAAATGATAAAAAAGACAAAAAAGGGGGCAAATACTAGATAAATTTTCAGTAATTTTCGAACATAATATTGAAATTGTTTCCAACTGTTTGACAATTATTATTTGAAACCAATACAGTATAGAGTATAATGTCAATGACAAAATGAGACCTTGCAATGATTGCCCTCCTTTTTTTTGGTACTATCGTTAATGAAAAAAGAACACACTTTCCGACTTTTATTACCTTTCAAAATTCAAATACATATCATCTTCTCTGACATCTGCTGGGTATATTTTTTCTTCTTGCTGCAAATATAAAAAAGCAGTAATAAATACCTGAAATGTAAGGATAAAATAATTATAAATGGTTATGGCAATCCCCGTGACAAAATTTGGAATGTTATATTTTCGGCAACCTATCCAGTCCTTGATTGTTTCCCTATCAGTGTCCAGTTAGGCTCGAGAGAACCATCATCCCTCCTTTTCCATCCTTCATGTTCTGGAGGTGGTCGGGTAGCTACTTCACTCTCTGATGCCCATACTTCTCCAGCCTGATACTTCGACCGTTTGATGTGTTCAAGGAGGGCTGCAGCAGCAGTGGGTGGGGTCAAGGACAGGGCCTTCTCACTGCTGACAAAGAAACGGTGCCCAGTCTCATTAACATTTTTTAGGGTTCCGTAGTCCGACAAGGAACCCTTATAGTTTCGCAATGTCCGTCTGTCCGTCTGTCCGCGGCTTAGCGCAAAGACTATTAGTACTAGAAAGCTCTAATTTGGCATGGATATAAATATTAATCACGCCGATAAAATGGTAAAATAAAATCATTAAAAAAATTTTTTTTTTTGGTACCTCTCATTCTCATACAAGTAAACTGGGGATGATTTTTTTTTCTCGTCTATCCTATAGTGTGGGGTATCGTTGGATAGGCCATTCAAAAACATTGTGGGTGTGTGAAAACCATTTTTCGATTTAGGGATCTTTTGGTGAAATTAGCTTCAAAGTGAAAATTTTAGTTAGTCGTCCCCCCCCCTGCTGGCTAAACGGTTGTTTATAGAAATGTGAAAAAATTCACAGAAGAAGTATTAGGCTTTACAGGTTTACGAGTACAGGTCGCGCCAAACTTTGGGCCCCCTATAATGTATGGGACCAGAAGTTTGGCGTGGTCTGTATTAGTAGACCAACTTATATGTACCGGGCAACTACGAAACCCTACACGACACGCACTTGGTCGGTTTTTAAATTGCGCGTGGATCATATTTGTTAATTATAAATTTTTCTAGCGATTTAATGTAGGTTTCAGTCATCTATTTGACACTGAGTTGTAGAGCCAAACATCGGAAAGATGCGGTCCTTTCAGGATCCTTTTACGCCGATCAGACACCCCATTTACCTGAGAACCAAAGAACAAAAATGTAATGATAATATTTATGCAATACAAAATTTGCTTCCAATAAGTGGTACTTACCTGTCGCTGTGGATGATACTCGTAAGAAGGACGTTGAGTCACACTCGGTAAAGTTGTGCCAGCCACGCAACGCTGTAGCTTTCTCTTTTCCAACGATCTCCGCAATTTCGTGAACGGGAATGTATCGTCTTTTTGCACCATTTTCAAACAAAACCTACAGCTTACTCAATCCTTGATCATTTATTTCATGAAAATGGGAAATTCCAATAACAGTCACGCCTGTGTCAGAGCACTGAATTAAAAGTGAGGTGAGTCCCTGGGAAATCATTTTATACATACATAAATACATTATTATCTTCTTCCATCTGAGAGACATCGACTCCATGCAGTAGTTTTTATTTTCAAATAGGTACTCCTTTATTTTCAAATACGTTTTTTAGTAGTCAATTTGGAGCATCGTTTTTATTTTCAAAAGAAAATGACGAATTTTTGATATAAATAATCAGTTATAGAATTTGTCGTAACATATTTTTTTAACCTCAATTTTAACATACTTTTTGGTTTTTAGTTCTATCACCTACTAAGAAGATTACAAAATTATTACATTATACAACGTTCAAATTAACATAAAAAAGTTGTCATAGACCGTGATCTTTTTAGGGTTCCGTAGTACCTGAAAGGTAAAAGGAACCTTTATGGTGAGACTCCGTTGTCCATCCGTATGTCACAGCCTCATAACTTTAGCACCGTTAAAGATAAAGATTTGAAATATGCTAGAAAAATAGCATTCACTTGTCTACACAACAGGACGAAAAAAAAAATTTTAAAACTTTTGAATTGTTCAAAATATTTCCAATACAAAAATGACAAAAATAAGAAATAAAACTAAAAATACAATATGGGTATCAAATTAAAAGAGTTGATTGTAAAAATATATACTTTTACTATATTTACTGGCACCGATTTCGAAAGTTTGAAATACCACAAAAAATGCATGTCCCCCCCCCCCCTTTATTTCCGAAACTAGTGGACCGAAAAAAATGAAAAAAATCTCAATCATAGGCCATAACTGGCCTATTACAAGAAAAATCATAGCGATTAAAAAAAATGAGAATTATAAAAATAAATATAAAATAAATGAAAAAAATATTTTATAAAAATACAATATTTTGTATTCTGTATTAAATAATCCTGCCACCCCATCATATCTCAAAGCTCGCTTTCAGTTTCTTCATGGTACTCATGACCGTATCTTACGGTCCTCTCAAAATCTACTCCTGGCTACCCCAATGCATTCATCGTCCTTCTATGACAATTCCTTTTCAGTACAAGCCGTCCGTTTGTGGAATGATCTTCCTCTATCTATAAGAAGAGCACCTTCCCTACCAGTCTTTAAGAGACTGGTAAAAGAACACTTCCTCTCACTCTGACCACTGAACTATCTACATTCCTCTTAAAGTTTATTTATTATTTATGTAATATATGTGTGTATGTATATATTTATTCATTCATGTTATTTATCTATAATACATTATTATTTTTCTCTTAATTTATTAATGTAGATTTTGTATAGTATATTTAAATATTATTTTAAAATTAGTGCACCGCCTATTCATCAATCTCCTTTTAAACCAGATTCTACCCAAAGGTTGTCTGGAAGAGATCGCTATAAGCGATAAGGCCGCCTGATTGTACCTACGTTATTTGGCTACTGTAATTTATATTATTTTTGTTTCCTTCTTTGTGGTGTGCAAATAAAGTTATATTGTATTGTATTGTATTGTATGGGAACAAAATTGTAGATATTAAAGAGTTCATTATAAAAATATATACTTTTACTGTATTAACTGGCATCGATTTCGAGAAATCTTTGAAAAGCCAGAAAAACTGCATGTCCCCCTTTTTTTTCCGAAACCGGTTGGGATTATGTATAGATAACAGAAAAAATAAAGCAGTTGAGAAATTTACGATACTAAAATGACAAAATTAAAATTTTCATCCTCGAGTTTTATTTCGAGTACGGTATAAAAATATTTGTGTCTCACTTTTGTGGTACAATCAATTCTTTTTTTAGTTATCATAATCAGGACAAGGTTTCAAATACATTTTTCCTGACTGTTCGCAAACTGTCGAATCACGGAACCCAGTCTGACTAGCACTTGACCGGTTTAACGATGTTTTTAATGATAATGATGATTTTAATCGTTTTGGTTTGGCTTAAGTAATGTAATTTTCTTTTTTAGATTGACCCACATATTAAATAAAAAATCACTACCAGTACAAGTCTTTGATTAACGGCACTATATTGGGTTACGGTAAATTACGGTAATGATTAGTCATGGTAATGAATTTTGGGTCGTTTTGTTTTGTCTTTGGTTTCGTAGCCAAAAAATTCTAATTTCAAACATGCAAATCGAGAAGTACTCCTAATAAGTAACGAATGTCAGTTAATATTGAAGACGTATTATTTCTTACCTGGGTTTACAAAATGAACGTTAGTTAACTTAAATTCGATAGAATCAATACAATTTAACACAAAAAAAGAATTTTGACGCCTACAAAGACGTAGCGTCTGTTTCGACGTGTTTGAATGAATTGAACTGGCAGGTGGCAGCACTGGCAGCGCCTCCCTAGGCTAGGCAGTCAGGTTAAACCACAAAGGATTTTGACAACAACAAGTGGTGGACAATTTTCTGTTACGGCCGGCGCGGCGGCGCGGCGGGCGTATGGGCGCGCTGCGCGTAACTCGAGGACCACTCAACGGATTTGGATCCGGTTTTCTTTATTATCATTTTTGTGACCCTGGTCAACATGGAGGCAACAAAGGGTGTTAATAAAATACAGCACAAGACGAAAACGGGGCAGAGATTGAATAAACGCGGGCGGAGTCGTGCGGGGCCGCGGACAAAGTAGTAAAAAGTCATGTCTATAGACATTGAATATTTTTTCGAAATTTTGTATGAAATGGGATATTAGTATGTATGTACTGAGTCTGAGGTCCAAACAACAATATTTAGAATTTTTGTCTATTTGTCTGTATGTATTTTCCGTTTTAACCCAGGAACCGCTCAACGGATTTGGATGCGGTTTTTTTTATCGTAGTGACCCTGGTCAACATTCTGATATTGAAACGGCTACTCACGATTTTAATAGTCAGATTTCGCCTGACTAGTTTCACGCTTTTTCGTACATTCGAAATCTAACTATTAAAATCGTGAGTAACCGTTTCAATATCAGTATGAGCCTAAACCACGAATCTTTTAGTAGTAAAACTGGTTAACCGAAAACGGGGCAGAGATTGAATAAATGCGGGCGGAGCCGCGGGCAAAGGCTAGTCATATATCAAATATATTACATATTCTAAGTGTCAAGTTGATGTTGCAGAAACCGGAAACTCGTAATAGTCCTTGACAATTCATTAAAGATTTTTTCATTTCACAAATTACAACCATCTTGAAAAAAAATCTGTTGTTTGTTGTTTCATACTTTTTGGTCGAGTAGTTATGTAAATTTTCTATAGAACAGCAGATTTTTTTTTCTCGTGATTTTGTGTGTCGTATCGTCTCCAATAGCCTCCATGGTGAAGTTATTCTTATGGACCAGTACTATCGCCGGCTTTCGGCTTCTAAAGGTTCAGTTTTTGCGGACTTATTTTTAATACAAGTTATGTGCATTAAACAATAAAATTATCTAGTTCACGAGTAAGCAAATAACTGCTCATAAGTGTGTCACGCGTGATTGTTGTTCATGAGTGACCAATATGGACTTTTGACTTATACAATACGTAGGTAAATAATGTTTAACTTGGAAAGGAGCCAGTTTAATCGTAGCTCCTTGATTCCAAAAAGCCCTCCACCATCTTCCCCCCGCCCAAGGGATGATTTGGCGCCCCTAAATCCAGCCCTTGAAGGGATTTCAACTTCAGATATCCAGAAATGCGATGAAACGAATCGAGCAGTGTTTGTGTTTGAGCGATGTTTTTACCATTGTTGCAGAAGGCACTTACCTACTTATGGAACCTAAAGACTCGAGGAATTGTGTCTCAAAAATTTCAAACGGTACTTCCCAGCCAGATGACTGGTTAATACCAGTCTTTGAAAAAAGCTATATCAGCATACACCACAATTCAGAAATAAAAAAAAACTGGTCAACTGCGAGTCAGACTCGCATACCTAAGGTTCCGTAATTCGACAGTTTTAGGAACAGTCAGCAATAAGGTATTTAAAATCTTGCCTGTTTGTGATAACTAAAAAAAGAATTGATTGTACCACAAAAGAGAGACTCGAGTATTTTTATACCGTACTCTAAATAAAACTCATGGATGAAAAATTTAATTTCGTCATTTTGTTTTCGTGAATTTCTCACCCGCCATATTTGGCCTGTAATCTTTACGTTATACTAAATTAGCATGACTTTTTTCATATTTTTAGGTTTATTAGTTTCGGAAATAAGGGTGGGGAGGGGGGGCATGCATTTTTTTTGGTTTTTCAAAGATGAGAAATCTTGCCAAATAAAATCGGTGCCAGTAAACATACTAAAAGTATATATTTTTATAATCAGATCTTTAATATCTACAATTTGATACCCATATTGTATTTTTTATATTTATTTTATATTTTTTTAATCGCTATAGTTTTCCTGTAATTGGCCAGTTATGGCCCATGTCATCATTTTTAAAATTTTTTTCGGTCCACCAGTTTCAGAAATAAGGGGGGGGGACTTGCATTTTTTGTGGTTTTTCAAAGATTTCTCGAAATCGGTGCCAGTAAATATAGTTCAAGTATATATTTTTATAATCAGCTCCTTAATATCTACAATTTGATGTCTCTATATATTGTGTTTTTAAGAATTTATTTTTCTCTCTTTTGTATTGGAAATATCTTAAGCAATTTCAAATTTTTCACTATTTTTTTTACACTTGCTTTTACACTGCTTGTAGGCAAGTGAATGCTATTTTTGGGGGAAATTTCAAGTCTTTATCCTTTAACGGTGTTAAAGTTATGAGTCTGTGATACACGGACGGACGGACGGACAACGGAGTCTCACCATAAAGTTTGCTTTTGTACCTATAGGGTACTACGGAACCCTAACAAGATGTGCTCACGTGTATGAAAGTCCTGAAAATTTCAGTCCAAGATGCGTGCAAGAAGCAACCGCTAACGAGTCAAATTGGAGAGTTTCGGAAAATTCGATCATCCATCCATCAGCCTGTCACATCTACTGCTGGACATACAGTCAGTGACACGTTAGCGTTCGGTCTACAACTTCAAAATTAGGCATCTAGGTAAAGCAAGGGTACTATTTTCGTATTCAGTGATGAAGATTCTATAGTGCATAGGGGTCAGATGCATTTCCGAAAATTTCGACCTGTTTTGTATGTGCCACCTTTAGAGGTCGAAGCAGCAGGTGACATGAATTGCTGGGGCCGCAGCATCAGCATCCAAGCTGGGGCCGAATTCCCAGTAACCTACAGCTCACGTTCTCACAGAACGATACCTAGAACGCCTAGAACAAACATATATACTTCTTGTAGAATTAGCTGCTTTGTTGACATGCAGCGGTCACCCGCATCTCATAGGCCATACACCGCTTTGCCACTTTTGCATAATGTGAGCATGACGCTGGACTGCAGCGCTGCATTCATAGCGGGCACTCACAAGATCCACTAGTGCTATAATTGAAGTTCTTCTTCAAACAGGAGTACTAAAGTGGGATGATACCTATAAGTGCAGCGTGCATCTAAATATCAGCTGACGTGGTCTCAGCATTGCTTTTACACGAGTTAAATACCTTATCACTAAGTCGCCCGATAACCTAACAGTTATTCCAGTCTATTTTGTTTATCTCTTCTGTGTTATCAGTATTCGGTCAAGAGTCACATACTAGTTGTTTCACCCTACTAAAACTGCACCCGATCTGCATCGTTGTCATTGTTAAGACACGCTCTTATCGCGCACACAATGCCGTATGTGCTTAATAGGTATGTTTTACCTGTATACTAAAGGTACAAACTTTTGAACTGGTTTTCCCTATGAATGCCCGGCATTTATATTATGGCGTGGCGAGCTAAGACAATGCATCGAGTACAGCAATTAAACGTTGTTATCGATGTCCCAAATTGGTAGCGTAATTTTTATCGTAGGTATGAGATGCGATCTATAGTGACTATGTGAACACGTGAGTGACTCCCGGGGCCCCAGTATGGGAGCGCAGGATGAATTGTAAATCGTCTATTTTCATAAGGTTGGAAGTTTCACTGACGTGATCCAAGAATATTTTAATATTCACTTGTTTATTTTAGGAATGATTCGATTACCGCGCCAAACGATAACCCGTGCGCGAGGTTGTGGGAATTCCAAATTGATAATTATCCCTATATTGTTTTCTTTTTTCGGTGCGATAAACGACTGGAGTGTGGTATAAATTGCTATGCGAGAAGTCAGTGGCTAGACACTACACGGTCAACATTCACGAAGGAACATCATATAGACGTAGAAGTCCCGTGACATCCATCCAGAACTCACCATGCAGTCCCAAGATCAAGACAGAACACTTAGTTTCCCGGTGGACACCTTCACGAGGCGCGGGCTTTCTATACCCGAGGGGGCCCCTTTCAACGGTACTGAAATTGTGCAATTTAACAAAGCATATCGACAGTTTCCCCACATGGTGATTTTGTCGAGGGTATACGTGCTGATTGATTGTACACAACCTTGTGATTATGGCGAGTTTATATGTGCAAATGATTGATTGTATACAGCCAGGAACACAGATCCGTCCGGTCTATAATGCCTGAATGCAGTTTCAGGTGTGACTAAGAATCTTGCCATTGCAATCTTAACCCGATGCACTAGGATGCATTTCACTCAAAATGCACTTGAATTTTTTCACTACAAACGGTGGTTGCGAGCCTCCGGGCTTGCTCCTGGATAAGTTCTAGACATAAATCTCTGCAAAAGACTTGCAGGTGTTGCACAAAAGTAAGAAAATCACAGCTGCATAGCCCATGAAGCCCACGGCGCAAAACTTAGACTTCTAGTAACGTAACGTCGATCCTAGGCTAGCTAGGCTTTCTTAATCTAGAAACGTTCGTGACGAATGTAGAGATCATGTCACGTTTTTTTTTGTATGTGTATGTGTGTGTGTGTGTGTGTGTGTGTGTGTGTGTGTCTAGTTAGTGTACGAACATTTTATGAACATTTTATTTATTTACATTATAAAGCTGTGTGTCATCCGTCACCGTCTTGCCCGCCGGACTCTCAGACGGCGAAAGCAGCAGCAAATATGTTAGCGAAAAGCGTTTTCATACTTTAGTTTTGTTTTGTGGCCGTAGCAACGAAATTAACCCAAATACTTTATCTTGGGTTTTTCATAATAACTCCACGGGTGTGTTAGCACCTCATTTAGCGATTCACAAAGTGCTTTTCCTCGTTATAAACGACCCGTCGTAAAATGAAACGATCACTAAAAGTCGCCTGAATATATGTGGAAAATACATGCAATGTCGTAACGGGGAATTCCAGTTAACCAAGCTTGCGGCAAGTACCGTGGGCGTGGAATCACATAAACAAAAATTATGTGCGGCGCGCCCGAAGTGTCGCTACGGGGGCGCCGTACAAACGGTCGCAAATATGTGCAATATACATGCAATGTCTTAATGGGAAACTCCAGTAAATTTCAGCTAAGTATGCGGAATGTGGGCGTGTAATTATATAATTAGAAATTATGACTGCGACACTACGGCGCCCGTAGGCGAGTCTACGGGCGCGTCGCAGGCGAGCACCCGCTGTGTAACGTTCGACAGCACTTTCGTATGTTTGCGACGTATTCGCTGATGGGCTCCAAGCCGCTGTCGATAAGCCTGAGTAATGATAGAACATGATAGAACTGTGTCTCCTGAGTTCAAAAATACCACTCCCCGCTCCCCCCGACCCTTAACTTTGGAGTTATAGGCCATACGAACCTGTGTCATTGAGTGTATGTACTTTCCTCCATTTATACTACCCCGAAACCTACCTAATAAGGACCGGTTGGCATTCCATAATTATCGGGAATTTTTTCCTAGTTGAATAAGTTCGCTGATGAGGGATAATTCAAAAACCGTGACCTCATGGTGTACCGCAGTAACGACAGAATTGATAACCAAATTAGGTAGAGGAAAGTATTTTGTAGTAAAATAGGTACCGATGATGTCAACGGGTAATACACATAGGCAATACCCAGTTATTTTCAGCTGAAAAGGAAAAAAATTGATAAGGTTAATGCATACAGTTTTATATTTTATTACGGGAGTGATATCATACACTGTGCTTAACTCCTGTTAGCTAGCACAATCATGCTCCGTATGGAAAAAAAATAGATAAGCTTCAGTAGGTGCTCGTTACGGTACAAATGCAACCAACGATTGTTTCAACTCTGACTGCAAGCATCCCGGCATGCTGAGTATGCACGCAGTCTTGCTACGTGACCTGCAGTCTTACTCGACTATGTTGTATGTAGCCCGGGCCCTTACGCTTATGATTATGACTATTCGGATACAACACAATACAATACAATACAATACGTTTATTTGCTCAAAAATGTGTGTTAGTTTTACAGTGTTCATACGTTTTAGTCCAGCACATTTTACCATTACTGGTATGCAAAATAATTAAAATGGACATGCAGTTAATCTACGAGGAACTACTCGTAATTAATCTAATCATAGTTGTACCAGAAAAGTGCAATATGTTGACAAAATTTATAAAAAATAATTTAAAATGTCAGAAAGGATTAGAAATGTCATTAAAATGTCATTAAAATGTATTAGTTTTTAGTATCTTTGTCATTATCATTTAAATAGTCATCAACCTTATAGTAACACTTACTGACTAATATTTTGTACAATTTGTTCTGAAAGGTCGTTAAATTAAGCTCTCTCATTTCATTCGGAAAATGATTATACAATTTTGGGGCCATGACATAGACTGTATTTGAATAAAACACTGTATTTGCGTTATGGAGTGGGAAGACAGTATAATTACTCCGTGCTGTTCTTAATATCCTAGGGTGTACAACTTCGAATAGCATAAGGTTTTTGTGGACAAATGTACATGCTTCATAAATATACATGCTTCATAAATATACATGCAGGGGACCGTTAATATATAGGTATATATATTTTTAAATAAAGGTGCACAATGATCACCTTTTGTAGGTGGTAGAGCTGATGCCGAGCTCGACTGTGGAGGTACCACCATCTTACTCGCAAATCCTCCCGAAGTTAATAATGTCTATGATCAAAACCAAATAAAAAAATATAGATCCCTTTGCATTCCTGAAATGGCAACTTCAAAATAAAGTTTGTTTTTCATACATTTTTTTTTTCATATATGAACAACAAATTTAACCAAGCAGTTAATACAGGTAATTAAATTAATATAATGGGTCAAAAGTAAGGTATCACAAAGAAAATTTCGTAACATTTTTTTATTGATATTTATGTTTTTGTACTCAAATAAAATAATTATGTATTATAATACTGCGCGAATAAAAAGATCGATATAGTTTAAGTTCCCTTTTTTGCACTGGCACCTATTGGTGCATTTTTTCTTACATCTGCATTTAATCAATTCAAGGCAAGCTTGTATAGCTATACACAGATTTTGTGGTCCAAAGTAAAACCCTGGTATCATCCCTCCTAGTCCAACCCCACTCCTGGGGACTAGGTAAGGTTTGTTTGTTTGCGCCCTGATAAACAGCTCGCAAAATGTGTTGTAAAAGGGCATCTTCAGTAGGAGGAATGTTCTCGATCTAACGGTCCTTTTTGGTGAAAAATTCTCTCCATTGGATGTAAAATGTCTAGAAACTGAAATTGAAGAAATGGGCAATCCTTTCCCTAGAAAAAAAAGACTTATATAATATCGACTCCAAAAAGATCGCTCCACCAGAAGCAGTTCACACTATCAAAAATATTGAAGCAAATGGTGAAAACCAGTCCCAAGTAGCATTCGGGGTTCTATATAAGCTGTCTAGTCGTTTACATGTACTCCAAAAGCTGTGTAAGTTAGCTGTATAAGAGCTGTATAGCTTGCTATAATGCTCTTATAGAACCAGTTTGGGCACAAATTAGACAGCCTTAAGTTCACTATGGCTGTACATTAGCAGTATAATAGCATTATAATAGCTGTTTAAGTAGTAACATCGGACTTAAGGCTGACTTAAGGCACTATATGGGACGCAGTGTGAACCATACTAAGTACATGAGTGTAATAAAGAGTAACAAGTGGCTAAATACACAGCCTTCACAGTTATAAAATCCCACAAAATTACTCCAGTGCTACCTAAAGTTCACGTGTGTCCTAAATTATTTCTTTATTTTATTATTAATTATTATCCTCATAGTTGATTTTGTGTGTGCCATCAGAAACCAAACTCCGGCGGATCAAGGATAAAAATGTATGATAACACGAGGTAGTACCTGTTTTAAATACTTAATAATGTTAATGCCATGGGAATGCAACTTTATCGTGAAATAAATACATATTTACAGCTAAAATATTCACGCGCCTCTGTAAAAACGCGATATTCATTTTAAAATATTTAAAACTGGCTGAGAGGAAATCTACAATTTTCAGTGTTTGATATTATATTGGCATAATAATTATACTACGGTAATTAATTATAACATGAAACCAAAACTCAATCGCTCTATCTACGTATTTTGTGATAAATCTGCATGATAATTTTGGAGATTTATTTGGTAAATATTTTAGGTTAGAACAAAATGGTGGAAATGAAATACGGCTATGTGAACTGTTATAACTCCAATTTAATGCGGTGAAGCGTATATAGGTTCACATGTGTTCTGTTAAAATGCTGTTTTCTATTTAAAGTCCCACATTTGCACCACTACAGAGCCAATGTCTATAAACTTATTCTAATGTGAACTTATGTACAGCTTTAAGATGTAGTTCAGGTCACTTGTGTCATCGTTTAATTCTTTTAATATACTGAAATTTTAGAGATCCGCAATAATAATTATTGTCCGTTAAATCGCCTAGCCCAGGTACTAAGTCAAGTATGAGTACCTAAAGTAAAAATGTTGTAACAAACTAACAAAAATCACTTTTTGTTTTCGTGTGAGACACACAGTTTGGTCTCAGAGTATTTATGTTACCGGCTTTCTGCATAATCCGGTATTGTATACAATGCCTACGCAATGTATACAATGCCAAAAAGATTAAGGTAATGTATGAAATATTATTTATTTAGTACATTGCCTAGGCATTGTATACAGTACCGAATGCGCAGCCGGTAATGTATATAACAGACGTGAGCAGGAGCGGGAAATTGATTAAGGCATGTATTTAAATGATTTTTTATGAACAAAGCTTAGCCTTTTGGTTAAATGGTATTTCAGGGTGGTCATAAAAAAAATAACCACGAAGATTATGTATGGCGGTCTAACCTAACCTACCGGCTCTCTTCTGCGCTGGAAGACTTCCAAAAAACTAATTCTGACTGTTTAATATTATTCCAATAATTAGTAATAACTTTACACTTTGCCGGTTGACCAGCAGGTACTCTATACAATGCATAGGAATTGTATACATTGCCTAGGTAAAGTATGTAACGGACAATAATATTCATAATATTTCATACATTGCCGGGACGCCCCAGGCATTGTATACATTACCTAGGTACTGTATACAATACCTGAATTATACAGATTGCCGGTGACATTTACACTTACAAAAAACACTACTCTGTTCAAGGAGGTATTTAAAATAATGTAAACAAACTAGTTAAAGAGGGACAACATTTATGCCCTGCGACAGAAAAGGACAGAAAATAATAGTTGTCACTCAGCCATAGTAACAAACACTGTTTACAATCTTTTAAAGCGCCGAGTCAGCAAGTGTTATAGTGTAACCATAGTATAAATAACTGTGGTGTAACCACATTTTGCAGAATTTATCAGATAAATAACTGTTATTCCTGTTATTTATGAGATAAATAACTGTTATTTCTGATATTTATCTGTTAAAATTCTGTAAAATATGGTTACACTAGCAGACTTGGCGCGTACGGAGCTGACGGGTGTACGATCACCAGGCACGTATCCAGACTTTTGTTTTGGGGGGGGGGGACATTCATTGAACCAACAATGTGAATTGTGAAAGAAGCCTCTGTAATCACTGTACTATATTATTATTAAGTATCAAAAGTACCCTACCTTTTTTATTAAAACGTACTTTACAGTGGTTATGAATAAACATTCCTAGTCCCGTGTATGTCACGCCAAATTTCGGGGGGGGGGGGGATAAATCCCACCTATCCCCCCCTGGATACGTGCTTGACGATCACCTTAAATATCTACTTAGAGAAAGTTTATGCTATTTCTTTCTGAACTTGAAAGTAATCATGCGCATTCCTTTTAATAAGTAAGCGAGAAATATAGGCGGGAACGGGATAGGTATAGATCCTCTGATCACTCGCGTGCGCCCGTGGCGTGCGTGATGGCCAGGATAGGATTAGTTATTGTCAGTGTTGCCATTTTGGCCACTTTGTGGGTAGATCTAGCGGATTTTCAACAGTATTAGCCAAAAAATAATCCATTTTAGCCACCAAAAGAAATCTAGCTACTTCTATCTATTTCTGGTAATTTTTTAGATTATTACTATTGGAAGACTACGGAGTAAACAGACAGAAGATATTTCAGATTTACCAGACATTGTAGACATATAAATTGATTTAAAAAAATTTGCCGAAAATTTTAAACTTTATTATAACCAGTTTTTAATACATTTTTAACTTCAATTAGAGACCAAAGCCGATTCTGAAGGCTTTAATTTTAGTTTTAGTGCTGATAAATATACATTTTCTTTATTGCAAAATAGATCTTAGTGTTAACAAGAGAAGATATATTAACTTTGGAAAATATTAAGTTTTGACAGCACTAAAATTAAAATTAAAGCCTTTAGAATTGACTTTAGTCTCTAATTGAAGTTAAAAATGTATTAAAAACTGGTTATGATAAAGTTTATAGCTATATATTTATATCCATATATAATTATAATAGGATATCAATAGTAATAGGATATTTAAGTAGACCAATAATACTATGATATTTAGCATCTTAGACCTCCATCTACATTTTTTAAAGTTACATTAACGGGAGTGCATAAAATTGTTCTAGCATCAGACGGTAGTGTTCCCGGTTTAAATTCGTTTATTATGCCTGACAATTTATTCAAAGCGGAATGAGGAATACGATTTTCAATAGCCCATGTTCTTATTTTTTTGCGAAAGGTTAAATGATTGTCCAAGTCAAAATTGTATTCACTATCACTAGAACTGCAATCACCAGACTCTGATATCTGTATATTTTGAAGGGAACTTTCAGGTTCAGGCACATTTTCCTCTGCATCATGTACAGAACCACCATGAACAACGGTTGAAGTCGCACTTGTTGAAGCCGTATCGACGGGCTCATTTTCGGGCGTCCTTGTCAATCAACTGTTTATTTTTACAATTTGCGAATATTCTTTTGCAATTTTTCTTCTTATTCCACCGGTTCTCGCTCTTATTTTCCAGGATTTTTTATTCATTTTCACAATTTTTTGCACGAGACGTAATAACACGCAGCTTGTGGGATAAGTGTAATAGAATATCACATTCACATTCATGTTCAGCTTACAGCCAATAAGAGTAGTACTTGTGGACAAATAAACTGCTATTGATGTTAATAGACAACACATGTAGTCCTTTTAACAGCCTACAGTGCACATGTGAACCATTTAAACACTTCTGTACAGCAGTAAAAAAAGGTTATTTTAATGATCACAAACAAGTCCTACTACAGCTCTCAGCTGTATAACAGTCTAAAACAAGTAAACATAACAGCCTTTGGCTTTATAAATGACCACATGTGTTCTATTAAAATGCCTCTGTAACATCGTACAAGTAGGCCGTTAAACAGCGGTTGGCGTATCTCTACCCTCCTATAATGCTCTTAGTCAGACGGCTGACTAAAGGATAGTTGTTAGAGTATTATAACACCAACAATCGTATAACAGTATAACTCTACACTCCTATAAGTCCCTTAGACAGGTATAGGTGTAATTAATCGCAATAATGCAGCTTATACATCACGAGTGAACTGTAATAATGCTTCAAGTACACCTGGGAACTAAATGTGTACTCTTAAATGGAGTAAAATGCTACTTGGGGTATTTACAGTTTTAAGTGGAAAGGTTGCAAAGTTCTGAAAAAAGTTTGCATGATCCTATTAAACTAAAAAAATACACTTTATTTACGAGTAATAAAAAATCTGAAACAAAGCTGAAGGCTAAAATAAGTGGACTGAAAAATGATTGCAGCCTTTTCAGCAAACTATTTATTGCAACTAGTGAACATAGAGAAGGAGATCTAGATAATTTTTTTGCACACGAAAAACAAAATTACCCTCCATCAATTTCAAAGTTTGGTTCATTGAAACTTCAAACTGAAAATTGTAAATACTGTTTTTCACCATTCGCTTCAATATTTTTGATAGTTTGAACTGCTTCTGGTGGAGCGATCTTTTATATTATTTTGCATAAATCTCGGTAATTCACTATGAAATGATGTTATTTTATTATGTTAAATAGATTTGTCATATGTTTTTCACACGAAAATGATACCAATATTGTTCTCTTAGCTAAACTAGATCCGTAAGATTTTTTTATTCCAGGAGCGGCGGGGGCGGACTTCCACTGGTAACCACTGGTAACCGGGCTTAATCTGCTTAGATCTATCCAGAGAACATCTGTGCCAAATTTCATGCTTTTGTCACTATCCGAATAGCTGATATGATGGATCAGCGTTGGTGCTCGGGCTAATGTTCTTCGGATGTTCGGCTCCGACAAGCTATTCCACTACAACGTTGCAGCGTGCACTCATGTCCGCAAAGCAGTTTACCAAGCGAACCCGAGAGACTTGGGTTTTTGTTGAATCGTCCATGCACACCATCGTTAGGTGATGAACACTTAATTACCTCCGCAGGTGTACCTGTACACCTTACCGTAGGTATGCCTTACCGTAGGTATGACGTCAAACCTTATCGAACAATGGTGTATTGTTTCATTTTTCCGAACTATTAATATTTCAATGAACCCCGCGGACAGGATGCGATCGATTAATTGAGCCCGATAACATATTTAATTGAATGAGAGGATATTAATATAAATACCATTTAAGTTCAGCGATAAGAGCGTTATCGCCGTCGCGGGTGGCCGCTCTAATACTGTAACAATTTACTGATACGATGTTGCTACCTATAACCAAGGTGCACTTACAGGTTAGCAGTGAAGAGTTTTTGCGCTCATATTCACAGATACCTAAGGTTAGAGGCTTGAGACTAGGTCTCACTTTTACATAGCAAAACCTAGAACTCAACAATCATATTTTTCCCGAGACCACTGTGCATCAGAGTCGATTCTCCGCTGTATACATTAGTAGCACCCTCCCTTTCCCCTGGTCCACCATTTTTTATTTTCACCCCGTACGCTCTTGTGTCACTGACTGTAGGCCTTTGCTATATATACCACTCTTGTCTTGTCTTCCGTCCTCCTCATCTAGCAACGTCTTCAGATTTTCGCTCCCACCGGGCACGAGGTCGGTCTACGCTACGCTTTGCTGTACATAGTCTCCATTCTAACGCCTTTCAGCCCCAACGGCCATCACGTTGTTGACGACAGCCCAAGTAACACAAAAGAGATATGCAAGAGCCATAGAGAGTAAGCCGTTAAGTGTTGAAGCAACACAATCTAGGTCTATATCCAGATATAAACCAGCTATACCCCCGCTGTAAGTCTATTTGGGCACAAATTAAGCAGCTAATAATTCTTGTAATTCTCAATGTACTCATTAGTCCATACAAAAGAGTTACTGTGGCGTTTTATACCCACTGCGGGGTTTAAAAAGCGATAAAAGAGACAGATTTCTTTCTTTCTATTTATACGTCATTTGTATTTATGTTTGCGTTTATAGTTATAGTTATGCCATCTCTTTCTTTCATTGACAATGTTCAATGTGCGAATTTCTTCATTTAAAAACAAAATTATATGAGTTACAAATAAGTTTCTAAACGATTATGTACGAGACATATATAAATAGCAAATAAACAGTGTTATTTTCATAATGCTATTGAAACGGCTATTCACGATTTTTATATAGTCAGATTTCGCCGTTTCACTGTATTCGTACAGTTTCTTTGGAGGCAAAAATGGTTCGCGGGCGGGCGGTCCCCCGTTTGACACTGCGGACCGCCGCCGCCGCGTAACCATGTTTGCCTCCGAAGAAACTGTACGAATACAGTGAAACTAGTCAGGCGAAATCTGACTATATAAAAATCGCGAGTAGCCGTTTCAATAGCATTATGAATCTAAACCACGAATCTTTTAGTAGTAAAAAAAGTGTTATTTTCACTTTAATATCTGTGTTGTGAGTGAAATTCACTCGCGAAGATAATTTTACTAGTATTCTATAGTCCTAAAACTCGAAGTGAAAAAAAATTAAAAGATGATAGAGTATCCATAATAGACCATATTCCACCGAAAAATAAAT
The DNA here is from genome assembly GCA_910592155.1 of Ypsolopha scabrella. Taxonomy (NCBI): domain Eukaryota; kingdom Metazoa; phylum Arthropoda; class Insecta; order Lepidoptera; family Ypsolophidae; genus Ypsolopha; species Ypsolopha scabrella. The sequence continues at coordinate 16,126,240 of OU342975.1, read as the reverse complement.
TGTTTGCGCAAACGTTTTATTAATCTTTCAATAGAAATTTAGTCAGCTGATTCAACCACTTTGTACTGGGAAGTGAAAATACTATTCGAGCAAAAAACTTTTTTTCCTTCTGAAATGTGATCATCAGTTAACGATACATAATCTAACCTAGAATTATTTTCACCTATATTATATTTTCATTTTGTTTTTGTTGCGCCTTCCTAATAGTGTGTAATAAGATTGAAAATTAGAGAAATGTGCATAGGTTAGATTAGATTTAGTAAAGGATATATGAATGTAATTTGAAATATTCCGCTAAACAATTCTTGTCGTGCTATTCAAAATGCAGACTCGTGCACCGCACACACACTAGGTCTTCATTTTTAGCTATTAGAAAAGCACAATTGGCTTGGTTGAATGAAGAAATAAGGTATTGGTTTTCGGTAAGAAATAACCTTAAAACTCATCTCAAAGTTCTCAATACTGAATTAACTTTTTCTTTACACAGCACTGAATTTGACAGCTTAGATAGAAAGGCTAGAGATTTGGCATCGAAGGTTGTGCACGAGAAGTATCTCATTCAGAAAAGTAAGTTAGATAGATTAATGCAGTGTAATATCGATTTTAGTCGACAGCCCGTGCAAAATTCATCAACTTCTTCATTCTACCCTCGAGTACAAAATTCAACTAATGTTGTTTTTCCTAATATTGAGATGTCTCTTTTAGAAAAGGGTTTAAAATATAATATTCCTTCTAGTTTTTCCCAAAATTCATTAGAAAATTTAGCTGTTGATGCTGAGATTACTGCAATTGTTTCTAAACAAGAAAATATTGTGAAGAGTTTGGTTACGCATGAAATTCAAGAGTCCGTTGTCTTATCAAGTCTCAAAATTAATCCGGGACTAGCAATATTTAAATCTGTTCAGAATAGGGTCAACGAAAATAACTTAGTGATTTCCAGGGCCGATAAGGGCAACACAGTAGTAATAATGAATCCTGATGACTATAATATAAAGGTAAATGATGTTATTCAGGGTGACGCCTTTGTTCCTCTTAATTCAGATCCAACTAAAAATTTCAAGCAGAGTTAAAATTAGCCATCAACAAAACCTCCTTTGTTTTTCCAGACAATTCTCATTATAAAGCAAAATTATTTCCTATGAACCCTGTAGCTCCAGCTTTGTACGGTTTGCCAAAAATTCATAAAGGTAATATTCCAGTTCGTCCGGTTGTCTCTTATATAGGTGCTCCAGCTTATGATTTGTCAAAACGGTTAAATCATATTTTGATAGAAAAAACTGCCTTGAAGCCCATTTATTGTCTAAGGAACAAAGATGACTTAATATCAAAAATTCAGAATGTCCATTGTTTACCAATGTTCCTTCCGATGAGTGTTTGATTATTATTAGAAATGTACTAGAAAAACAACGTCTTCACACTAATGAAATTGATGACCTCATTAGCCTTGCATCAGTTTTCATGCGTCAAAATTATTTCAAATTCAATGATAGATTCTATATGCAGAAAGAAGGTTTAGTAATGGGTTCATCCTTAAGTCCATTAATGGCCGATATTTTCATGGATAGTTTTGAGAACAAACACATCGTCAGTAGTTCTAATATTTTGTATTATTACAGATACGTCGATGACACCATTATTTGCTGGACTGGTACTGGTAGACAGCTCGATGTATTTGTTGACAAATTGAACAAAATTCACCCCAAAATAAAATTTAAATTAGAAGTCGAACAAGAAAACTCCCTTAATTTTCTAGATTTAACGATTACTAGGGCACAGAATAAACACGAATTTCAAATATACCGCAAGCCAACACATACCGATACTGTAATACCTTCTTCATCTTGTCACCCTTGGGAACATAAGCTTGCAGCATTTCGTTGTTATGTTCACAGATTGATGACGGTGCCTCTAAGTCCTGACAACTTTGAAAAAGAACTCAACATAATATATCAGATTGCTGTGAATAACGGGTATAGTGCAAAATGGTTGATAGATTAGTCCACAAAAAACAGAATATCATTATTAGAAACAGTTTGTCTGCTTTACAGCCTGAAAGTACGAGTGTTCAGAAATATAAAACAAGCTTAACTTATCTAGGTCCAATTTCTGAACGGGTTGCGAAGATTTTTCGGTTTTGTGGTGTTCGCGTTGCATTCAGAACCAAAAATAAGATAAAGCGTATTTGCAATGGTAAGGACAAATTAGATAAAAAACAACAGTCTGGTATTTACTAATTCTCTTGCAATGGTTGTAACGGTGTCTATGTAGGTCAAACAGGTCGCAGTTTTGAAACTAGGTCTTGTTTAAGCGTCATGTAAAGTTGTAAATCATCTGCATACATGTGGAAGGAGCTAAAGTTAATGACAGACACAATGGTGTTTATAAACACAGAAAACAGAAGAGGGGATAATACACCACCCTGAGGGATACCGGCAGTAACGTCACACCATTCTGAGAAGTTGTTATCAGAGCGTATACGCTGCTGACGTCCATAGAGATATGAGTGGAACCACTTGATGACTGGCTCAGACACATTGAGGGAATGGAGAATCGAAAGCAGGAGGTCATAGTCAACACAATTGAAAGCATTGCTGAAATCAAGAAGGGTAAGGAGAGTAAGTTGCCAATCGTCCATGGCTTCTCGAAAGTCATCAGTAATTTTAATAAGAGCAGTACTTGTACTGTGGGATGGATGAAATCCCGATTCAAGAGGTTTGAGAAGTTTATTTGAATGGAGAAAAGTCGTTAATTGCCTATTAACTACCCGTTCCAAAACTTTGGAGAGAAAGGGAAGTATTGAGATAGGTCGGTAATCTTTGAATTGTGTGGGTTCTAAAGTTTTAGGAATTGGGATCATGTACGCAAGTTTACATGAGTTTGGAAAAGTATTCGAGGATAGAGAGAAATTTATAATGTGGATAATAATAGGGAGAATTTCTTTGAGAATTGGGAGAAAAAGATCCCGACCAATAACATCATGACCCACCGCTTTACTAGGGATAGAATATATAATTTTCGCAATATCAGATTCAGATACCGATGAAAAAGAAATTTTATTGGGGGATGGAGTTATGAATCATCAGTTATTAGGGACCAATTCATTGCCCTAGCGTCAGATTTAAGCTTCTCGGCATTCATGGATGCAAAGTTTCTCTGGAGCAGGACCTTCGCTTTTGGCTTAGGTATTTTTAATTTGTACGAAGCATATATCAAGTAGTGATGAGAAAATCCAGAGGCTGTAAACTGCCCATGACATGCGATTCTGTCAGGATTAGGGGTTAGAATAAGATCTAAGAGAGTGTGCGAGTCGCTTACATGGTGAGTCGCTTCAAGCGGCATAATGGATACATTAACAGATGATGTTATCGTTTGAAGCTTTCGGGAGTGGGCGTCGTCACAAAGAAGATTTTTATTAAGGTCACTCCTGATCACAGGAGGTATATATAGGTTATATATCAGGCACTCTATATATATTTTAATAAAAATGACATCTTATCGATAGAGCAAAAGGGATTTAGAAAAAATTATTCCATAAATATGGCTATTTTTGATCTACTCAAAGCTATAATGCCTAACGTTGACAAAAGAAACCCAGTGTGTACAATATTTATGGATCTTACAAAAGCATTTGACTTTGTAGATCATGGAATCTTACTTAAAAAATTATCATCATATGGCGTCAGAGGTACTGCTTTAGATTTAATAAAATCATACTTAGAAGGTAGGAAACAGTATACTGAGGTTACTGAAATTAATACCATCACTAAAGTGGAAACAACTTATCAATCCCACGAAAGATCAGTTGTATGTGGTGTTCCACAAGGGAGCGTACTTGGACCATTATTATTTTTAATTTATATTAATGACATGACTAATTGTACACAGCAGCTAATGGTCCTATTTGCAGACGACAGCACTGCTATAATTAAATGTAGTAATATAAATTTATATGAAAATGACATAAACAATACACTAAATAACATAATTACCTGGTTGAATAATAATAAATTAATAGTTAATGTAGGTAAGACAAACATAATGCAATTTTATCAAAGATCATGTATAATTGACAATTTAAATATTAATTACAATGGATATACAATTGACGAAGTGAATGTGACCAAATTTTTAGGATTAACTATTGACAATAAACTGACATTTAAACAGCATTCTGACTGTCTATGTGTTAAGCTAAGTAAATTTGCTTACGCTCTTTATAAATTGACGCAAATTGTTGAACGTAAAGCAGTTCTAACTGCCTATCATGGATATGTCGTCTCAATTTTACGTTTTGGCATCATCTTCTGGGGGAACTGTACAGAAAAAGGTACATTGTTTAAAGCACAGAAAAGGTGTATTAAGGTGTATGTGGACTCAAAACATTTGAAAGTTGCAAGCCACACTTTAAGTCACTTAAGCTCCTCACATTACCTTGTCTTTATATTTTCGAGACATGTATTTTTGTTAAATTAAATAATCATCTTTTTCTCAAGGTATCTGATACTAATAAGATAAACTTTCGGAACAAGGATAGATTATACATAAATAAATACAATACAAGACTTTTACACAGAAGTATATTTGTCATGGGCCCTAAATTATTCAATAAAATTCCAAAAAAATGGAAAGATGTCAGTATTAATGTATTTAAAAATAAATTATTCAATCTTCTAATAGAAAAATGTTATTATACAGTGCAAGATTTTATTAATGATAAATCAATCTAATTTAATGTTGTAACATAGATATTTGTTATTTTTTATATTTGACATATTTTATTAATTTAATCGAGGTATTTTATTTCCTTTGTATCGAGCCTAGGACTGATACCTGAGAAATTTGCATGTATATTATGTAAATAAAATTTCCTGTTCTATCTACTAATATAGGCAAAATTATGTAATTGCATGCTGTCTTAAATGTTGAATGCACAGTAATTTTATATTCATACGCCTCTCGGCAGAGTGTAGAGCACATAAATTATCATAAGATCAAATGTAATACTACCTACATTCATGAATAAACGCATCTTATCTTATCTTATCACAACATGTTCATAATTTGGAAGGTATGTGTCCAGTAGCCTTTCCAAAGCGTCAAAGTAATCGATTGTTGGTGATGGGTACACAACACCGAGTAAACATTTTATAGTCGTGACATCAAGTTCGATAAAAATGTACTCCATGTTTGGCTTTAATCTATTGTACTCAGGAGGTGAGTGGGAAACAATCTTGTATTTAATATCTGAGCAAAGGTAAATGGCAACCCCACCACATCCAGCTTCAGTGCGGTCGTTTCTTACCAACAAGTAGCCGGGAATAGCTACAGAAGTAGAGGGTAGTGTGGGCTTCAAAAATGATTCGGAAACGAGACATGCATGTATATAGTTACTTGTAAAGGTAGCCAGAAACTCTGCATGATGCCCATATACACTTTGGGCATTAACATGGCAAATGCTTAAATTCTTTTTATGCGGTAAGAAGGTGGTGCTTAGTAAGTCACTTAAGTTAATGGGAAACTGAGAATCGTCTAGAGCATCAGTAAATGAGTCATTCGAGTCCTGTGAATAAAATAATACAGAATCAAGGGATATATCCATCATAATAAAATATATAAATAAGAAATATGTACCTATGTATAGTTAATATATTATTTTACTGATATACCTAATGTGACAGTGGCAAAACCAAACCCATCCTTGCTACAACACTGCCAGTTTGCCGTAGAAAAGCTAAGTTATATTAATTTAACCAACACACTAAACTAAAATATGCTTGCTGTAATAACAAAACTCCAAGACCAGCAGGCACGCACGAATACAATAAAATTTTATAATGTCAAAACATTAAACATTGACTCGTGTTGCAACTTTGCACAGGCATTAAATTAGATCAATAGAAATGAAATATCTTTGAATACAAACACAACGACAAGAACAAGCAAGACAGTGCTATTAATATTGTCCAAATATTCATGTAAAGTTATATGAATTGTCTGTATTTTTGTAGAATGAATTATCGAACACAGTTACAATCGCAAGTTGTTTTGTTTGTTTGACACTTCGTTCGTAGAGAGTACTATATTCTTTGCTTCGTTTGGTTTCACAAAATAACCAAAATAGATAAGACTGATCAAACAAAATAAGTAAAAAAGTGGACGGTCAATTTAAAAATATGATCAGTGAATTACATTTTCATTTTCAGTACCGAGATAACTTCTTCTGAAATAATTACGGTCAGAATTTATCATAGTTCAGCTCTAAACGTGAAAGTTTAGTTATTTTTATCGGAAAAAAAAGCCATGGAGCCTGGAGGCCCAAAACATATTAGCACTTGGAGACCAATCAGCCAGGCTCTCATCATTTTCTGAGAGGCACATTCCGCCTAGACCTGCCTGTAGCAGAAGCACCATCATCCTGAGTGAGAGAAGGGTATTTGGCTGAGAGCTCCTTTAGTTGCTCCAGTGAGTTGAGCCGAACCTTGTTGTCATCGAGGAGCTTCAAGTATAAATTGCCATCCTGTGACCAACAGCGAGTAACCCCATATATTCTGCGTGCTTCAGCAAAGATCTGCCTACGGGGCGTGTCAGGAACTCAGCAATTAATATATGGCACCCTTTGAGTTCTGTTTTCTTCACCCAGATTGACGAGCGGATATCCTTGGTCAAAAACTTCACAGGAATTGGACGGCATCTATTTTTGTCTGGTGAAGGTCTACCAAGACGATAGCAAGACTTTATGTCATCACTGATGGTGACCTTAGAAAGCTTCGGTTTTTAAGCGATAGCATGCACAATAACAGCTGGCACATCTTCATCTGTAGATTCATCGATACCACGGAACAGCAAAAATTTTACCCTTCCACGATTGTCAATGTCATCAATAGTTTGCGAGATAGAAGAAATCTGCTGCCAAAGAAAGCTTACAGTCTCCCTCATCCACTCCTTGAAAATAGTGAACTCATTAGCCAGTTGTTCCAGACTTCGAGGATCTCTTGCAGCAGCTGTCATTCGAGCTTCAAAGCCTGCCATGGACTCCAGGAACCTCTTTTCCATGTCGTCAATCAGGAAAAACCCACCGCCAACCGACCGTTCCCACGTCCCAGGCCGCATCGCTAAGCAATGCCGCCTCGGCCGAGCCACGCCTGTCACCAATACTACGAGTACCTACCAACTAGAAATAGGACTCGGGAAAAACCCACCGTCGACCGACCGTTCCTACGTCCTAAGAAATGCAGCCTCGGCCACTCTAGCCCCCCGCCTCTCCGCCGGGAGACTCACAGCACCGATACCACCCTTAGATTATGGTCAATAGAAAGGTGCTCTACTTATTTCGGTGTTTGTGTAATTCGTATGTATGCGTTTTGAATATTCTTTGAATGAATGATGCCTTTAAAAGGAAAGGAATAAAAATTAATGTAGGAATAACCAAGGTAATGGTGCTAGAGAGGGATGACGCAGTGACTGAATGTAAAGTTAAGATTAAAGACGAGAAAGTCGAACAGGTTAAATAATTTTTCTATCTGGGTTGTCTATTTACACGAGCGATGAAAAATGTGATGATGAAATTGAAAGAAGAATGAATGCGGGAAACAAAGTAAACGGAGCCCTACGCCCTGTATTCCTTTATGGGCAGCCAAAGTGTGACTGCAAAAACACGATTGGCATTTCATATTGGAGTGTTGGCCCTTACGCTAATGTATGGTAGTGAATGTTGGGCTCGGCAAGATGAGCATCGAAGTAAAGTGAATGCAGTAGAAATGATAGAGAGAAAAATATCGACATACGGGATCGTTGCGGCCTAAAAGAGGATGTAGTGACTAGAATAGAAAAACCAGCCAAGTGCGTGTTGGGCCACGCGCAGTGTAGGGTTCCGTAGTTAAAAAAGTGTATAAGTTGGTCTACTAATATCTACAGATCGCGCCAAACTTCTAGTCCGCTCGGAAGTTGCTCTCCCGAAGAACGGCTCATACATCGTCGTGTTTAGAGAGGACTAAAAGTTTGGCACGACCTGTTCTCATAAACCTGTAAAGCCAACTTAGCTGTGATAGTTTTCCTTTTAACTTCATTAATTATATACTACTTCCATGAATTTTTTCACATATGCATGAACAAACGTTTATCCGGCAGGGGGGAGACACTTGACTCTAATAAAAATTAGCACTAAAGCTTAATATTTCGCCAACGGATCTTTATACTGAAAAAATGGTTTTCACACACCCACAATGTTTTTGACCGACCTATCCAACGACACCCTACACTATGGGATAGACGGGAAAAAAATCATCCCCAATTTATGTGTAAAAAAAAATCCATATGTTATTTCACCATTTTGTTGACGTGATTAATATGTATACCCATGCCAAATTATAGCTTTCTAGTATTAATAGTCTCTGAGCTAAGCCGTGGACAGACAGACATGGCGAAACTATAAGGGTTCCTTGTCGGACTACGGAACCCTAAAAAGGAATGCTTCGGTGGTTTGGGCATATAGAGAGGATGAATGAAAGTAAAGTGACGAAAGAAATTTATGCTGCACAAGAGGAAGGTTTATTAGGTGGTAGAGCTAATGTCGGGCTCGACTGTGGAGGAACCACCATCTTACTCGGAAGTCTTCCCGAAGTTATTCGGGGCTGGGCCTTATATAAATAAGACTGGTGACGGGCAGTGTCTCCCACACTTGACTCTAATAAAAATTAGCACTAAAGCTTAATATTTCGCCAACGGATCTTTATACTGAAAAAATGGTTTTCACACACCCACAATGTTTTTGACCGACCTATCCAACGATACCCTACACTATGGGATAGACGGGAAAAAAATCATCCCCAATTTATGTGTAAAAAAAAATCCATATGTTATTTCACCATTTTGTTGACGTGATTAATATGTATACCCATGCCAAATTATAGCTTTCTAGTATTAATAGTCTCTGAGCTAAGCCGTGGACAGACAGACATGGCGAAACTATAAGGGTTCCTTGTCGGACTACGGAACCCTAAAAAGGAATGCTTCGGTGGTTTGGGCATATAGAGAGGATGAATGAAAGTAAAGTGACGAAAGAAATTTATGCTGCACAAGTGGAAGGTTTATTAGGTGGTAGAGCTAATGTCGGGCTCGACTGTGGAGGAACCACCATCTTACTCGGAAGTCTTCCCGAAGTTATTCGGGGCTGGGCCTTATATAAATAAGACTGGTGACGGGCAGCGGCGTCACTGGTGCAAGGGTTTCGGCACCGCGCTCACCAACCCGCCCTCCCAGCGTGTGTGAGTATGGGCATTTCTTCCAGGGGGACCGCCAAGTGGTGAAATCCTGGAAAGGCCAATGTCCAGTAGTGGACGAAACAGGCTGATGCATGGATAAATGGAAGTGGAAGGTAAAGCTTTACCGGGCGCCGCCCTAAATTTGAAAGTGACAGGAATTATTAAATAGAAACAGAAAGAAAATCTTTAACAGTCAACAGTAAAATTATTCATTCATCTGATCATTGACCTACAAGCCTTGGCCCGCCCAACCACCCTGCACCTCGCCATAATGCGAGAGTTTTACCACAGATATAAGGTGATATATGGCCAAACTCATACTGAAGGCTTGGTAAGTGATCAGCAACACGGATCGATAACACTTTTTGCTAATTACGCAAAATAAAATCTTGATGTCCCATACTGGTAGTAGTTGACTCTGGGCTGGGCTCGCTTTTGTAAGGAACACGAAAATAATAATTTACGAATTTCACAGAAAGGGTCATCGAACCTTGTTTCTGGGCACTTATCGAGTCTTCAGTAAGATGATTAATTGAAATAGGCGTTACCTTGCGGAAGTCCATCACTAAGTAAAGGATATATGAATATAATTTGCAATATTCCGCTAAACAATTCTTGTCGTGCTATTCAAAATGCAGACTCGTGCACCGCCCGCCCGCCCGCATAAAAGAGTTTGGCTGCATAAATTGAAGTCACCTTATACACAGGGTGAATTTTTGAGACGGAACAGTAAGGGCAGGTACTTTAACCGTTATAGTTACAGGAAAAACTCTTTTGGGAGACTATCCTTAAATTTTTAAGATATTCTGAACTGCATTTACAGATTTTGGAAAGAATGTACTACAGTTAGCAAGAAAATCGTCATATTAAACAAAAACTTTTTTGATGCCAATCGATCTTGTTTCTTCTAAGGATCAAAAGTCTCTATTGGACCGACTGAGGTTTGTGTAATAGAAATGTCAGAAATCGCAAAAAACTTTTCCCATACATTTCGGAAAAAGAGTCGAAGCTCTAAATTAGACAAACTTTTTGTTATGGGTAGATCCACCATAATCCGCTATAAAGAATACTGGCTGAAAAAGTATGTAAGTAAAAAAAAGTTATAATTTCAAACTTCGAATTCGATTCGAATTTTTGGGTTATTTCAGGTCCTTCTTATGTTTGTGCTGAGAAAATTCTAGATTGTTAGTTGTAATTTATGTACTTCTTGTAAAAAATGTCTTTAAATCGAAAACGTTTGGACTTAATTGAAGCGTATTTTGTAAATAAAAGGAACACGGAATCTGTATTAGTGTGGTACGCGTATAAGTATCCATTGCGACAAGTACCATCAAGAAAGGTAATTACAAACCTTTTGAAGAATCTCAAAGAATATGGTTCATTCAAAAAGAAGTTAGTGCGGCAGCCTCGTGTACTGGACATAGACACGGAGATTGCTATTTTAACCTATGTGGAATCTGATCCAGAGATATTGTCCAGATATGTCGCTCTTGAAGTGGGTGTTTCGCAGTCACTTGTATTAAAGACATTGAAAAAACACGGTTATAAACCCTATCGATAGGGGCGCATAGTTCAAGCATTACATCCAGGTGACAATGTATTAATGTATTTTCCTTAATTTTCCGTCAGACATCTAAGGTCCTACAATAATAAGTGAAAATAATTCTAGGGTAGATTATGCATCGTTAACAATCCAGAAGAAAAAAAGTATTTTTGATCAAGTAATTTTTTCACTCACCAGTACAAAGTGGCTCAATCAGCTGACTAAATTTCTGTGAAAAGGTGAAAAAGTAGGGCGCAAAAATTGGATATCCATCCAAGAAAATTATCGGCTGTTATTAGCTCAGTACAAAAACGAGTGAACTTAGGTAGGTATTCGTGAAAACAGCGGTAATTTTGAGCAATTTATTTCGTAGATCATCTAAATCAAATCAAATCATTTATTTGTCAACATAAAACATACATTATGAGCCGGATATGTTGCTTCTTGTAGACATACACATTTTTAATCTTAAATAAAGTCATGCATTACATTAGGTACTACTTTACATAATTTATTAAAGAAACCTTAATAATAACTTCTCCTAAATAGTAAACATGAAACGTTTTACAATACAGGAATTCATGAAAAATAAAAAATCCAATATTAAGCATTTATGACAGGACAGGAAGATACTATTTAAAATCTTCATCAGTCAAGAATTCGTCAATTGTGTAGTAGGCTTTTTTTATTAATAGGTTTTTAAGAATAATTTTGGAATTGTGTAAGTTATCTATCTCTCGTAAGGCGACAGGTAAATTATTATAAATTTTAGGAGCCATGCCTAGCACAATTTTGCTAAACAGAGCATTATTGGAGGTAAAGGAAGCAACCATGTGTTGGCACCTTTTGCTTTTGAAAGTGTTAAATGTCTATTCAATTTTACAAAAAGAGATATTTCTAATATATAGAGTGATGGAAGGGTGAGTATGCCGAGTTCTATGAAGTGTTTTTTGCGATGGTCTCTTTTTCGAAGATGCTTCATTGCCCTGACACACTTCTTTTTAGCTTAATCATAATAAATTAAAGTAAGTATAATCGAGTAGTGCGATTTCTGACATTTCTAATACTCAAACTCAGTCGGTCCAGTAGAGACTTTTGATCCTTAGAAGAAACAGGATCGATTGGCATCAAAGAAAGTTTTTGTTTGAAATGACCATTTTCTTGCTGACTGTACATTTTTTCCAAAATATGTAAATGCAGTTCAGAATAGTTTACAAATTTATGGATAGTCTCCTAAAAGCGTTTTCCTGTAACTATAACGGTTAAAGTACCTGCACTTACTGTCCCGTCTTAAAAATTCACCCTGTATATTGAAGTAGCAAGAAGTCGACGTAATGTCTGTCAAAAAAGTGTTGAAATGAAAATGAAACTTAAATGAACTTTTTTGGACTTTAAACGTTCAAGTAGTATAATTTATGAAATAATAACGCAGTTAACTCGATTTAACATATTTTGTACTTATTTGTTTGGTGTAACCAGGCGAAAGAAAAATAGTTTCTTCAATTTTCATTTCATCACTTTTTTGACAGACTTTACCTTGCGTGCCTAATTGTGTGCCCTAACTCCGATTTTTTGTCGGAGTTGAGTTCGACTAAAACCTACAACTTCGAGTCTTATGTATTATGTCTTAAGTCTTACAATTCCTTCTAAGATTCAAACAGGTGTCAACCGTTTTCATTGTAAAATGCTTGGTTTTCAAAGAGTTTGATGCACTTGCGTCATCTACTCCAATATACCGATGTCAGTGGTTTTTACAATTAGATTTTTTTGCTGCCCCAAAATGGTCAAAATGTTAGGAAATTTATTGAAAAGACAGGGATTTTGCCAGGAAAACTCATTTTCGAATCTGTAACCCTACCCTAGAAGGGCGTATGCCGACCAAATAGGCGACATACTGTAGAAGGGCAAAGTAAAATGTAGCCGGAATAGAAAAGCTCGTATGACTAGATTGATGGATGTAGACGCAAAAGAGGTGTGTCAGGATCGTAGCAGATGGAAATTTGTTGTCTCGCCTTCCCCTCTGGGAGGCGTGAGTATATGTATGTATGTATGTTTACTCAGTTTATCTAGTATTGTCAGTTAAGTCAAAGAGCAGGTCTAGCTCATTTACAGTAAAAAGCAAATAAAGGAGGCACTTTCTTGGAACAGCACATTCTTCAGTTTCGTTCATCGACCAGCATCCGCCCAGTTAGTTGTGAGTTAGCGCGGGGACACACAATAATTACAAAAAAATACTCAAAATCAAACTGACCTTTGTTGAATGAAAGTGACTTATTAACACCACATGCAAGATCAAAACTGATTATTCCGAGGATAGTAATGCACCAAAAGAGCGGCAATTTTTTTTTATTATGGGCACTTAATAAATTAAAAAATTTACGGTCTTATCTCAAGAAGTATTTTGCCTAGAAAAGCAAGGCCCAACGATTGGTGGCGTAATTTGTTTTTGTACCCTAGCCTTAGTAAATGATTAAGAAGCAATATTTCAGTGCCTTGCGAAAGAAGTTTTATCCAAATCTGGAGAATAGATTTCCGATTCCGACTGACAACGTACACTTAGCAAGGCTCTCGCCGTTTATACTCTTATCTATGCTCTCGCCTATCGAGTTTCAAAACCTCGTTGCTTGCATGTGGAGATCTCAGCTAGTCCTGCCTTTTATTTTTTTTAGCAATGAGAGTTTATGAGAGAAAGTTTGTATGGCGTTTTTGGGTCCATCAGAGTCCATCGGTCACTTTAGTCAGGATAATTAGTCAGACTATTAGTAGACAAAAACTAGCAGGTTGGGGCCTAGCGCTAGCGGAAGTTGCCGCGAGCCACTGCAAACTAAACTCGGTAATCTTACCGAGTGATTTTGAACTTCAGTATGTTGTCAAAAAGTCTACATTAGAACGCTCGCTTCGCGCGCATCCGGCACGCAAAATCAGTGAATTTTCGAGGTTTTTCTGGATTAAGTATTTCATATAAGTAGAAATAAACCACGTTTTCTTGTTATAGCAGTAATTTCAGACATACAACCCAAGCCAAATTAGGTAAATTAGGTTTCCAATTAGGTAACCAACCTGACAACGAAAAGACAAAGGTCTGAAAAAACACGTGTCCAAGTTTTACATTGATCAGATAAGCAGTTGACTCAGCATATTAATACAAAAAACGTTGGAAGACCAAAGGCAAGCCCTTATGGTGGTCAGGGGGAACCTTGCTGACTGAACTACCCGTCTTCCGGTAGAAAAGGTAATATCTTCGAAGCACGAATAGAAATTAAACATTCTATAAAATACTTTTTTCATTCCAATTCAGCAAAATGGCATCGAAATATTGCTAAACTTATTTTATTACCAACCGTCATAATACGATATCAGTAATATGCTTAAATTATTTTAAATATTATATTATTACTTAATGAATATATTCATATTCGCTATATTACCGAAAAATATATCTAGTGAATAACCAGCGTTCGCGCAGATGCGCTACGAAACCAAACCAACCAAGATTTGACTCTCTTATGTATTATGTACTGAACCAACTAATAGGTACAGATAAATAAAATCTTTCAAATTGTTACATGCTTGAAAAAGTCAAAGTTTTTTCCTCATATTATATTAATTTTTTATTTTACTCTTACGCCGACAAATAAAGCAAAAAAAAAGTTACTTTCCGATCAATTTTACTATTGTAACCTTATATTCTAAGATTGTAAGTCATCCATTACTGAGTAAGAAAAAGTGGTTTCCTTAAACCGATAAAAAGTTATCGTGTATAAATAAAATAGTTAGCCTTTAGGTCCTTACACAAGGACGCGCAACGCCGCGGATCTGTGATAAATTCCGTGTCAATATATGAAAATATACATTGCATCGAGATTTATCTGAAAATTTTCGTGTTTTTCCTGCGTTTCGTCATCAATTCGCCCTTATATTATTTTCGCGGGTTCCGTAAATGCTAATAAACTTGAAAGAGAGAACTGATATTTTATAGTTTTTTTGTGTGTAAGCGGCTTACAGTCTGTAATCCAAGTGACTTTTACAGATCCATGTTTATCTTAGAGAGTTACATATGGTTTATTTTTACATAAGCTGTCCAACAAATAAGCAGGATATGTCTAATATAGGGCGATAAGTGATTGGGAGACTACAATATGTTTACATTTTCCATTTTCAGTTTCAGTGAAGGCTCGAGCGTGGGCTGAAACGCACGGCTTTACCCCCAAAAGCCTCTGGGGCGAGTTTTATCCCGCGTATTTTTCAGAAAACTTTTTTGTTTCTGTTATATATTATTCATTAATGTGTTATTTATAATATTAAAAATATAATTTTAAATCGAGTGAAAAAGTAGTTTCGGAAAATTTGGAAGAGAATATACGTTCGTAAGATATCTGTGTTTTGATGTTTTTTTTAAATTATTTAATGGCGTTGTATGAAACAAAGATGAAAGGTGAGTAAAGCCTAGTTATAATACATACATTTTTTCAAGCCTTTGCCACCAGAATTTTAGTGGCCTACTTGGCAACAAAATCTTTCAATCACCGATCGTGATCCAAACATCGTAAGGTAGAGGCATCATGGGTTACGTTAGTATAGTATCCCTGCGCTGCGCCGAGTCGAGCAGACCCCTTACTAGAAGCAACTCAAGGCATTGTTCTACTTTCTATATCTCCGTTACAATTCAAGGAATATATAAGCATGAAAGTTACGTTGGGGGTTGTACCTAACGTATACTCAATAAATATCCAAATTAGTATTAGTTTGAATATATAGTTCTTATAGAAATTATCTGCCATCAAAGTTTCGCTATTTCGTCAGTCTCACAAACACTGATCATCAAAATGTTTTGCAGTACATTATATTTAAAAAAGAATATTTTGGTTAATTTGTAGGATACATAATGACTGTTAATTAGATGCAATCCTTTGAAGGGGTTGTAGAAGAGAGCAGTTGCAGTCGATTCAACCATATAATGCCTTATGCAAAAGTGAACCATTTCTGAGATATTTTGAATTTAAGTTTTCTTTCTAAAGTAAATTTAAAAAACTTATATTAAATAAACCAGCAATTATTTTACAAATTTTTTATTCGTTTCGCTTTGATAACATCTCAACCAATAAACAATAGCCCTAAAATGCACATTATTGACCTAAGCCTTAACACTGTGCTCCAAAACAATTGAAAACTATTAAAAATTGCAAAAGATTTACACAAAAAAATGCGTGCGTATTAGCTTGAAAAGATCTGCATTTTACTAGCTTTTGAATGAGGTACAAAAATCTCAAATTGACAGATGAATGATAAAAATATGGCCAAAACAGTAGGAGCAAAACTTCAGTTATTTTGAAATTGCGGCTGCAAAGAAATTAAGTATAATTTTTCAAAGTAATAAAGTCAAGTATTTTTTAGCCAGTAGCTGGGTGTTGAAATATAGGAGCTGAATCGCTTTTCCCGTGAATTTAATACTATTTGAAAAGTAATTTAATTTTAGGATTTAACGTATGTATATTAATGGAGTGAATTAAGTCAAATAATCTACCATTTTTTCCAAATTTTTACTTTTACCTAGATGAAACTGAATCCGAAGCAAAATTTAAGTTTAGCATTATGAAGCCCAATGTTTGCTAAGTGAATTACGTGTCATTACGGCGGCGGTTCGTTTGAAACCTTAAATTTTGTCCTTCAAAGTGTTCCTGTCATAAACTTATACAATTTAATGAAGGATCGTAAAACGATTGTATCATACGTTTTAATAGCCAGCTTGTAATTCTGCTCAGAATCGCAGTCTTAGTTATAAACTTCCAAAGCTGCTCACTTTTTGCCAGTGAAACTGTCTGCTGTAGATAGTCTAACTTTATCGCTGCGCTAATTTTAACTTTGGCCTAAAGTTACCCTTAGTTGTACCTGCTGTAACTTCATGCCTAGGGCCTTACACTTTATGTAATGTAGCTGCTTCTGGGAAGTTTTAGTTTGAGAGCTGTCAAAACTTAATCTGTTTAAGGGTTAAAGTGGTACGTAATTGGGGTGCCATAAAAAAACTTACACAACTATAAACATTTTAAATTACATGTTTTCTTATACGAAGTTTACTAAATATGGAAGTAATTTCTCGAAAACGTTTAAACATAATTTAGGGAACAAACTTAACTAAAATCGCGTTGTCCAAGGACAGAGTATGGCAAATTAAGCTTATCATTTGTTGCAACTTTATAACAAAATTAGCTTTTGCCCGCGGCTCCGCCCGCGTCGAAGAAATTTTCGTGGAAATAAGTAAAACAAAATAATTTGATTTTTTGGACGTCTATATGCAACGGACACCATGTTTAAGCAAATCGCTAATAAAGACCAATCAAATAAGCCTAAACTCAAAGGGTCTGCTGTTGTCCGTTGTGCCCCTCTTACAGTCCCATCATCAGACCCTGGTCTCCATGTTTTACCAAAGTGCTAATAATGACCAATCAAATAAGCCCAAACTCGAAGGGTCTGCTGTTTTCCGTTGAGAAGATCCTGTACACATCTTCCAGTCCCATCATCAGACCCTAGTCACCATGTTTTACCAAAGTGCTAATAAAAACCAATCAAATAAGTCCAAACTCGAAGGATCTGCTGTTGTCCGTTGAGTAGATCCTGTACCCATCTTCCAGACCCATCATCAGACCCTGGTCACCATGTTTTACCAAAGTGCTAATAACTACCATTCAAATAACCCCAAACTCGAAGGGTCTGCTGTTGTCCATTGAGGAGATCCTGTACCCATCTTCCAGTCCCATCATTATACCCTGGTCACCATGTTTTACCAAAGTACCAAGAAGTGTGTCAGGATCGTTGTAGATGGAAATCTGTAGTCAGATAAACTCATACAGCTTTCTCGTATGGGAAAAAATCAATACATAAACCTGGCTGTAATCACTTTTTCAAGCTAAATATTAGCAAGAGGTGTGTCTGGATCGTTGTAGATGTAAATCTGTAGTCGAATGAAACTGATATAGTTTTCCCGTATGGGAACAAATCATTACTTAAACCATAGTATTTCATGTATGTATGCTTAAACCTGGCTGTAGTTACTTTTTCAAGCTTCATATTAGCAAGAGGTGTGTCAGGATCGTTGAACATGGAAATCTTTAGTCAGATTAAACTGATACAGTTTCCTCGTATGGAAAAACAACCGGTTTCATCACGTATGACTAACCATTTGGTCAAGGAACGCCGAAAAAGCAGCTAAGCAGCGTTTTTTCTCCCGACATGGTTCACAAATATTTAATTTTCAAACGGAAAACTTATTTTTTAAAATAAAGTATAGCCTTTGTTGCTCAGCAATAGTAAAGCTTTTTATAAAAGAAAGAATTCTTAGAATCGGTTCAGTAGTTCCAAAGTTTACCTCAAACATACAAACAAACAAACAAACAAATCTTTCCTCTTTATATAATAGTGTAGATGTAGATGTAGATTGCCTCATATAATGACTTATGTAAATATCCCGCCCCTATTGTGTATGTATGAGTATTTATATATTTATGTTTATTTAATTTATTTTAATTTTTGTACGTTTATTGTACTTTTTAAGTATGTCTATGTTAAACAATATAAATCATCCATCCATCCATCAGCCTGTTTCGTCCACTGCTGGACATAGGCCTTTCCAGGATTTCGCCTCTACTGGCAGTCCTCCTGGAAGAAATGCCCATACTCAAACATGCTGCGCAGGCGGGTTGGTGAGTGCGGTGCCGAAACCCTTGCACCAGTGACACCACTGCCAGTCTGTTTTATATAAGGCCCGGCAATTGGGGATGGATATACCGCCATCCATCGGTCCCAGGCAATGGTGGGCCGCTGGTTTTGCCTGAGAGTTTGTTCTCTTACTCTCCCCCGAATAACTTCGGGGAGGTTTGCGAGTAAGATAGCGGTACCTACACAGTCGAGCCCGGCATCAGCTCTACCACCTTTAAATAACAATATAAATAATATCATTATAAGCCCGTCACTTGGTGACGTGGAGGCGTCATGCATGACGGAGGCCAGAAACGCTTGGTCGGGATCAGCTCATCGTTTTGGAATCACAAAAATCATGGGACGAGCCTCTCTGCGAACAGACCCAGAAGAATCTTCTGGACACTGCTTCCAACCTCGGAGACCGTGCTCGTCTTCTTGCTACTGGTGAGCGTGAATCCGGTTTCTGGCTGCATGCTATTCATTCTGCTAAAATAGGCACTCTTCTGGACAAAACTACTCTTACCCTCGCCATCTGTCTGCGCCTCGGTACAAAGACAAATGAAAGTCATCGCTGTCAGCGTTGACGAGTAGGGCCATCACGGCCTCTCTTGTCGGCGCAGCACTGGCCGCTGGTCCCGTCACGGCAGCCTGAATGACGTCACTCCCTTGCAACCGTTAACGTGCCGGCTGTTTTAAAGCCGAAAGTATCGTACGTGACGACGGCAAGAGGCCCGACGGAATGACGCTCATTCCATGGCAGAATGGTCGCTCTCTGGTGTGGAACGCGGAGTGCGTGGATACTCTCGGTGCGTCCCATATCCAGTCGACCGTTGTCATGGCTGGCGTGGCTGCTGCAGCGGCGGAGCGCAACAAGCGGCGCAAATATTTATGCAGCTTTAGGTGATTTTTGTGCCGTCTGGAGTCGAGACGTTTGGGCCGTGGGAACCTGACGCTCGACAGCTATATAAACAAATAGCATCGCGTCTGGTGCATGATTCAGGGGACCCAAGAGCTGGAGCTTATCTCGGGCAACGCATCAGCCTTGCTATCCAGCGAGGTAATGCGGCCAGTGTCTTGGGTACCCTGCTCAGTGAGAGCGTCGACTTTTAAGTCTTTTTAGGTTTCCGTAGTCCGACAAGGAACCCTTATAGCTCAGAGACTATTAGTACTAGAAAACTGTAATTTGGCATGAATATAAATATGAATCACGCCAACAAAATGGTAAAATAAAATCTTGAAAATTTTTTTTACGGCTACCTCTCATACACTTAAACTGGGGATGAATTTTTTTTTCTCGTCTATCCCATAGTGTAGGGTATCGTTGAATAGGTCTTTCAAAAACATTGTGGGTGTGTGAAAACCATTTTTTGATTTAGGGATTATAGGGAATATTAAAGTTTAAAGTGAAAATGTTAGTTAGAATGGTGCGCCCCCCCCCCGTGCTGGCTAAACGGTTGTTTATAGAAATGTGAAAAAATTCACAGAAGTAGTATATATAATGAATTTGAAAGGAAAACTATCACAGCTAAGTGGGCTTTACAGGTTTACGGGTACAGGTCGCGCCAAACTTTTGCCATGTAATGTATGGGACCAGGAGTTTGGCGCTGTCTGTATATGTACCGGCCAACTACGGAACCCTACATTGCGCGTGGCCCGACACGTACTTGGCCGTTTTTTTTTTAATTTAACTTTTATCGTTATATTATTTAGTTAAGTTTTTTAGAATGTAATAATATAAATAATATGTATTATATTAATATGTAAAAATTATGTTTTGAATAAAATAGCACCCTGATTTTTTAACACTCGAAAAATATGAAATTTAGGGGTTACTTCAAAATTTTTATTTTTCGAGCGAACTTAAAGGTTTTGCGTTTTTTCTAATATGAATTAACCCTAACAATTAACCATATAATCTACTGTCTATATTATTTTTACTATACGGATTAAACAATTTATACTTGCATTTGTCGGCACTTGATGAAACATAGATAGCATCTTGATCTCACAATATTTGTTGACAAACGATTTTCGTTAATGGCTTGTAAATAATATTAATACCTATGTATCCCCTGAAGATGGATTAATTTCCGAAACTAGTTGGAAAACTGTAATAAAATAAATGAAATAAGTATTCAAGTGTTTTTGTGAATAATCAAGATCCGATTAACCAACTTACACTCTACACAACGTGATATGCTCATTTAAAGTTGTGCATCTAGCCTTATAACGGCTTGATTTGCGCGTCATCGTGAGATAAACAGCCTATAATTATGTACAACTTGCTTATGGAGAAGGAAAATACTGTGAAGTAACGTGTCCACGCGATAAGACCACCATCCATCCTTCCATCAGCCTGTGTTCGTCCACTGCTGGACATAGGCCTAGGCCTAAAGATATGATTTCCTAAGAGAGCGGTGGCGTAATATAGCGGCCGTTATATATGATCTCTTAATCTTTTGCAATAAGAGAGAGATAAATATACAAAACATTAAGGCTCACCCTCTATTTTAAAAATTCGTCTTTGGAAGCAGGGTGTATGGGTGTTGAATCTTCTAGTTACAGTCCACTCATGGAAATGCCTCTGTGATAGCCCCTGTGAGTTTCATGTCGCGACGATATGGTTTTAAAGAGAGTTTATGTTTTTCCCATACATGAAAAAGGAGCCAATTATTTTATCTTTGCTTGTTTGGTGTCGGTCATTTTCTAGACTCATTTAATAGAGTAAGTAGACTACAATTTTTTTTTTCATGTTGTAAAATGGCATTAAAGTTGTTAATTGTAGACCATTTTTATTACAGTGTCTTTCTCCAGAACTAAACTAGTTAGGAATTTGGAATTTACTGTACATTATGTGCCATATACATACTCTATTTAAACAACAAATACTGAAAACCCCGATTTTAAATAGGTTTAGGGTTACATATTCGAATTCTCGAACAATGTAATTTTGCAGTTTTGTTTAATACCGTTTCTATTAAATCAGAATGGTACGGAACCTTCAGGGTGATAGTCCACTCATACTTGACCGGTTTTAAATATTTAGAAGTTACATGTCGCTATACTAAAAGTACCTCCATTCGTTCAAGATTAAGGTGAGGGTATTAAGAGAAATCTGAGCTGCTCCAACGCTCTCATTTTACCTTGTCTTTTCTCCTCAGGGGAAACGGTCCGCTCAGAAAACTCGCGATTTTAAGATGATTTTATGCTCGCCCGATTCGCGCTTGATCGATTTTTTTGCCTTATTTACTAGCCTGCCAAATTTCATGACATTCCGATCAACGATACTCGAGTTATCGTCTAACAAACATTCATACATACATACAAACGCCGGATTGTTCCAGTAGACTCTGAGAACATATTTGCCGCGAAACAGCGATTTAGATAAGGCTTTTTATTTGTAAGACTTTTATTTAGTAAAGCTCAGTTTTTTATGTTGGTTTATTTAACTTTTATTTATTTAATACTAGCTTTTGCCCGCGGCTCCGCCCGCGTGTTATTCGGTTTAAAGACATGCATTTTTTCGGGATAAAAAGTAGCCTATGTGTTAAGTTAGGGTATAAGCTATATCCATTCTAAATTTCATACACACACACTTTAAAATAGCTTTTGCCCGCCACTTCGCCCACGTTGAATTAGCTTTTGTGTATCCTTAAAAAATTTGACAATATTTTTCGGACTGTTACCTTCAGTAAACGCAGATGGTGAAATGTATGTGTGATGCACCTCTGTGTTTCCCATTTTGTATGTTTCTTTTTATAGCTTTTCCATGGGAACCGATTTATGGATTTTTGATTGAAAAACACTTGTACTTGTCCACTTATTTATATTATTTCCCTTACCAGTTTCGCTGTTATAGCATTTTCAAAGGTTTTTTGGTTGTTTTTCAATCAAAAATGTATAAAAAGTTCCACCAAGTGCCAACAATCATAAGCATCAACTCCACTGATT
Organism: Ypsolopha scabrella; assembly: GCA_910592155.1. Lineage (NCBI taxonomy): Eukaryota > Metazoa > Arthropoda > Insecta > Lepidoptera > Ypsolophidae > Ypsolopha > Ypsolopha scabrella. The sequence continues at coordinate 16,103,791 of OU342975.1, read as the reverse complement.
TATGGGATCAAAAGTAGTTTTTGTCCTATTCTAGATCTAGAACATTATTTGTGCAAAGTTTCAGCCAGTTATCACCTTTCTATAGAATCTTAAAAGCTCATTTCCATCCCATGGGAACTGATTTATGGGATAAAAAATAGCCTATGTCTTAATCCAGGCCTAGAACTACATCCGCAGCTCGAATGTGGAACACACTACCTAAGATTCTGAGAGATAGTCCGTCAATATCTTCATTTAAACGTAAATTAAAAGAGCACTTCCTCTCGTATGAGTAATATTTAAGTATGTATTTTAAATTATTTAAGTATATATTAATATTACATTTGTATTGATTCATTTATATCCATTATATTTATATCTATAATTTATATTTTTATTATTTTATTTGTATAGAATAAGTTGTTATTATCCTTCTGTATGCTTGCTGCCAACCTATTTAGTGTATTCTTTCACCACAGTACTGGTTGGCTGGAAGAAACCTCTTGAAGAGGTAAGCTCGCCGTTGTGCATATTTTTTACTTTTTTTGTTATCTTAGTTTAAGTTTCTGTGTGTGTACAATAAAGGATATAATACATTCCTGCAAATTTTCAGCCCAATCGGTTTAGTAATTACGGCATGAAAGAGTAACAAACATCCATCCATCCATACATCCAAACTTTCGCATTTATAATATTAGTGTGATGATAGTGGGAGTGGTATGGGATTAGTGGGATGGGATAGTGGGAGTGGGATGGGATTAGTGGGATGGGACAGTGGGAAGTGGGATTCTCCCAAAGTGTCCCAAAATGAGACTGCCGTAAAAATATCTTAAATTATTATTTCGCCTCGGAAATGGATTCTAGGATGTTTTTTGGTCGCTGATCTCGAATCTGAGGTTTTTATTGACGAATTCCATATTCCAGGATGAAAATCTTGCCATTTTTGAACTAAAATTAATTAAAATTAATTAAATAAATGTTCTCTGGAGGGTGTTTTACATCACCGATCATGATTTTTAAGGTCTAAATTTAAGAATTCCAGATGCTTCTTTGGAAGTTGTCACATTTTTGTGCACAAAAACAGTTTAGTTATATTTCACTATATTTTCCAACCGGTTTCGGGAAATAATCCATCTTCAGGGGATAAACAGATCTTAATATTATTTCACGAGCCTTAAACAAACTTCGTTGGTCAACCAAGATTGTAATTGTGTCAAGAGAGGAATAACATTTTATGTCGTTTATTTTGGTATGAGTTTAGATCATTTCATCTCTGTGATTTTATTGGGTGCAGGGAAGTGCAAGTATTCGTGTATCCAGTGGTCAAAATATTAATTCAATCAGTGAAATATGATATATTTTTTTTTATAAATTTCAACTGTCATTTTTAAATAATAAAAATCCGGTGTATGATTAGTTGTAGATCACAACCTAAGTAAACTCTCTGACAAAACTAACATAATGGATGGGAATAATATCGAATTCGTTTGAATCAGTTTCAATTTTCTTTGAATATTTAGCCGGACAACGATAAAGTGATCTGTAAACACAACGAAGGTCATTCTAATAATTTCTTGCTTAATCTGTTTATGTAGCTGAAAAGAACCGTTTGCTTTACACCTTATATCAATGCAATTAAGGTTATTTTACGATACATACGCAGAGTCAAATGGTATTCTGGCTAAATTGCACTGTCACGAACATTTGTATGAAAGAAAATAAACATTGTTTTGAATAATCTTTGTTATTGTAATTCATTTGGAGGATTTACTAGTGTACAAATAGCGCTACTAATTTATTTAAGTACCTGACTTTTTTAATCATACAAGTTGGTTCAACTAACTAATATAAAATATAAATAAATGAGAATTTTATTATAAAATTAGAAAAGAAAAAAACGGCCACACCAACTATAAATGCAGGATCTGGCCAAGTAAATGATACCTATACCAAACGTTCCATCAGACTACGAAGCAATCCAGATTTATCACATCAACATTTCATACAGTTCAGGTAATCCTTAAAGTTTTTGACGTAAACTTCGAAATCCATCAGCCCGTGTTCGTCCACTGCTGGACATAGGTCTTTCCCAAATTTTACCACTCATGTCGGTCCCCCGTCCTCCTCATCCAGCCACCCCCCGCTACGTCCTTCAGGTCGTCGTCGGTCCAGCGGGCACGAGGTCGGCCTACACTACGCTTTGCTGTACGTGGTCTCCATTCTAAAGCCTTTCGGCCCCAACGGCCATCATGTCGGCGACAAATATGGCCTGCCCACTGCCACTTTAACTTACTGATTCTGCAGGCTATGTCGGTTACTTTCGATCTCCGACGGATCTCCTCATTTCGGATTCTATCCATCAGAGATACCCCAAGCATAGCCCGCTCCAAGCTCGCTGAGCGACCTTAAACCGGTGGATCAGATTTGTAAGAGACCACTTCTCAGCGCCATACGTCATCACAGGAAGGACACACTGGTTGAACATCTTAGCCTTTAAGCACTGCGGTATTGACGACGTAAATATGTGACGCAACTTTCCGAATGCTGCCCAACCCAAGCATATTTTTCTGTCAGCCTCTTAAGTTGATAAAATATTTTTTGTAATTAAGGCTTTAAAAGTAAGTCATATTTAACTCGAAAAGCAGGATGTAAATTCAATTTACAGACCTAGGGAGGTAAGTAAATTTGAAAATCGAAATGATCGTGGCTATGTTTACATTCACTAACTGGTGAGTCACTCGTCTAGCCTAGCCTAAATGGCAATGAAAATTATCTGTTCTGCCTAATCTCTTTTTATTTTGTATTACATTTTTATTAAAAATATGGAAAAGTTTGACTTACATACTTTCAGATAATAGGTGAATACGCAAAACGAAATGAAATTTTTTAAAAGACGCATAAACGTTACACAATTATTTGGTTTTATTTTAAAACAATCGCAATGGACAGCACGACGACGATAGCACGAAAAAAAAGTCGCATAAAATATTACTGTTTGGATTACCTTGACGCCTACAAGGGTGTATGTACCGGTGCTATAGGTGTTTTGATACAAGTGACCTGCGCTGCGGTGGACATTACAGTCGAGGTGGACTTGCAGCCCGAGCCGAAGGCGAGGGCGTAATTAATGGAGCCGAGAGCGAAATGTCCAATGGTCACGTGTTTCATACGGCGTTTTTCAACACACTTGCGAGGACAAATAATAAAATTTCATTGTCTTATTTTTCCACAAAATCAAAACCACTTGACGATTTTCTATCAAAAATGGCGGCGGAGATTTTGTTTTATGCACCCACAGATCACATGCGCGCGCAGATGAAAGTAGAGGCACTGGACGCACCCGCCAAACAGCCAAATATAAAATATTAACAGATTGAATATTTATGTATTTACAACAAAGATTAGAGTTATTTTGTTGATTAAAAGAAATAATTTGATATTTTAACTGAGACAGTTTATATATTCGCAAAAACTTTACTATTTCTCAAGACATCAAAACTCTTTGTTAAGGTTTAAAAATATACTGCAATCTAAGGAACACTAGTGCGATAACGTAAAGTAAAAACCACGGGTGTTTTATTATGCTGCATTATGATAGCATTGATGACCCTAAAAACGCTGCATTATGGGCCACTTTATAAGCAAGTGTGTTGAAAAAATATTTTTGTGAGATTTTTTTTCGCCTTATTGGTGATTTAGCTCGCTCCACTCGCTCGTGCGCCTAAATATCTCAGGTTTAATTGATTTTATAACCTACCTCTCTTGGATATCAATTGTTTTTATTTTTATTTTTTATTAACTCTCAATGATGCCAAAAGATAAAAAGGTTTTTTTGAAAGTTCGTAAAATGATACTGGCCACTCGCTTTTTCTATACATTAGGAAATGAAAATCGCGTGTTAGTCGGTTTCTCTTTTTTTATCTGAATTTTCAATTTGTTTGTAAGTAGTATTATTAGGACGCCAAGAACTCATACTTTGACAATTGTTCTCAAGTAAACACTATTACCAATGTCCTGCCCAATCACTTAGCATGAATATCTTTAACCACTTTCTTATCTCATTATGACTAAAAAAACATCCCATAACCCGTAAGGGTATAAATTAAAGCTGATTCTCGCCAACATATTCGACTCATTCTGATGCCATTAAATTTTCTTGGTTTTAATATACCATTAGAACTGTAAAATTAAGTTGCAAAATATATTAATTTTTATTTTTGGAGAATCCATTTTCAAGTTTATAAACTGGTAGGTTTTATAAACTAGTTTTTCCTAGTTTCATAATTTGCTTACCTATGTTAATTTCATCTTACGTGATACGCAAAGATTTATATTACGATTCTTACGTGATTTATAAGCTGTACGTGACAATGTTAATACCTGTCCAGATGATAATAATAATAGACAATCAAATGTACGTTCAAATAAACAAAACTTTTGTTCCACATTCCATGAAGCGGTGAATCACCTCCTCGTGCAGAACATATTATGGGAAAAAGAATCATACTTATATCAAATCAAATATCTGAAGCATGGATCGTATGATCAGACGAGCAAATCAGCAGCCATCGATGAATGGCCACTCATTTCTATCGTTCTTTTACGAAGTTAGCAATCCAAGCACGGGTCAACAGAAACCTCACAGGATAAGCAAACTAGCATGTCACACCCTGAAAAAAGCCTTTGAAATGTCAAGAAATACGGCAAAAGCGTTACCGTGATTCTCTATGGCTTCACTCTAGTAAAGTGCGTTTCATCAAATTGTTCCCCTGCCGTAAAGTTGGTTCCCCTGTTTTTTGGTAGCTAGTTTAGTTTTTTCTGCTTTTCCCCTGATAGCGATTGGATCAATGAATAAAGAATCCTATTACTTAGTCATTGGATTAGATGGACGGATATGGAATTGGATTGCATTGCTACAAACATTACGTATGGCAAAGGAACTCTTTGGTGAAACGCACTCTAGTGAGTGGCATACACAAAAATGGCCCCAAGAGATCGGTTTTGACGAAAACCATACTGGCGGTCACCTTCAGGGTATACGAGGCATGCCTTTTAAGTTTTGTCGTTTGAAGAAATAAAAACAACTGGAACCTAATAGTACTTTTTGATGTTTTTCAAAGTATTCTCCACGTAGTTTACAACACTTTTCTATTCGCTCGAACCAGTTATTAAAACATTTATTCCACTCCAAAGTGGGGGTGTTCAATATGGCTGATTTGAAAGCGTCGACTGCTTCTTCACTGGACTGGAACCTTTGACGACGAAGAGTTTTCTTAATTTTAGGAAATGTAAAGAAATCGTTAGGGCTTAGGTTAGGACTGTATGGAGGATGGTCAAGAATTTCTACGTTTTCCTGCTTCAAATATGAGTATTGTTTGATGAGCGCTGTGTGAGCTTGCGTTGTCATGATGTAGGATGATGCGTCGCTTTGGGTTAGATTTCCGAAGTTCGGCGATGACTTGTGGTAAACAAACTGTGGTATACCACTTTGCATTAACCGTTCTATGATCTTCAAGTGCAACTGTCACAACATGCCCGGTTTTCGCCACGAACGTAGCCACCATCTTCTTTGAAGTGCTTCGAGAGCGAACAACTTTAGTCGGCTTTGGTTCGTCTTTGAAGACCCAGATTGTGGATTGTTGTTTGGAATCAGGATCGTAAGTATAGATCCAAAATTCGTCACCACTGATGATGTCGTAGACGTGATTTGACTCTCCTTGGTTGAACCTTTAAAGAGTTTTCTTACACCATCTGACGCGGGCCTTCTTATGATCATCGGAAAGCAAATGCGGGATCCAACGGGAAACTAGCTTTCTCACACCAAGCGCCTCATGCAAGATCTTCTGAATGGTTGTCCCTGAGATGCCTAATAACGCCTCTATCTCCCGATATGTCACATGACGATATTCGAGAATTAGATCTCTCACAGCGACAATGTTATCTTCAGTGAAGGTGGATTTTGGACGTCCTTCACGAGATTTGTCACTAAGACTGGTATATCTATGTTGGAATTCTAAATACGGAAAAAAGCATGTCGTCAAACCGAATAAGACGCGGGCGGAGCCGCGGGCAAAAGCTAGTATATCATAATTTTTTTCAGTTATGTAATATCTCCAGACACGAAGACAATTACAAAATCATAAAGTTCTGTTACCTTTCAATGTCATCATGAGTTCTGTACGGACTTTGTCCACACATTTATTATCTTGACACAATTGATATTTCCTTGTAACATAGTTTACTCAAGTCAAAGTTGCTTACACGGCATCCGCTAGTATCTAGGCCAATTTATAGTGCCATACGGAAGACGAAGTCCAAAGAATACTGCTATAACGACACATAATTAAGCGAGTTCTATAATCATGTACAAAAGTTAGTTAGTTTCGTGCCGCTCAGGAACTTCAACATAACAAAAGTGATATTGATACAGGTTGTATTGCGTAAGCATTGTGCAATGAGGTCCACTCGAGCTGCATTTCTGTGCAATCATTTTCTGTTGCCAACATCTTGGCTCAGGTTGACGAAAGCTGGATCTTCAGCACGATGGATTTCAGCAGCGAGTTGACATCCACTTGATCAAATTACACGGGTAGTAGCTTGCCTTGTCACGGGTAGTAGGTTGCGAAATTACTTTGTCACGAGTATTGGTATATTATCCAGAATATTCCGGTGTCGTTTCCTTGAAAACGTGGAAGATTTTATAAAGCATCTTTTTGGTAACTTCATTGTCCTCCGCGACACCAGGCGCAGTTGTAGTAATTATAGTAATACTGCTGGTACGACATCGAGAATTCGAAATATCTAATATTTCCAACCTCCTGCTACACCCCGAACTCCACAACACATACACAGAATCTTCACTGGCAAGTGATTCTCCTCAGATCTTGACCCTAGCTAAGTTATTAGAAAGGAAAAGTTATGTTTTTATTGCGAAATCCATCGCTTTGGAGTACTCTAAATATCATTATTAGAGTGCCCTACCTACAAACTAGAAAAGATAAATTAGAAACAAATGTAAAGACAAGAATTTGAGAAAAATCCTCGGGCCAGGATTCGAACCTGCGATCTCTTGTTATGTCTCGATAACAAGAGGTTAAAAGTTCGAATCATGCCCCGAGGAATTTTTTCAAATTCTTCTGTTTACATTTGTTTCTAATTTATCTTTTCTAGTTTGTAATGCACTCTAATAATAATATTTATATTACCCTTTCAAGCCGTTTAAAAAGTTTTTTTTTATCTACCTGTTTTTATGTCCGTTATATGATTTGCAGATGGTCCCGGTCAAATACAAAAATGTGCTTTGTTCTTCATATACAAAGAAGGATCAAGAAAACAAGAAAGAGTCACATTTAGGTCCGCTGCTTTTTATAATCTTTATAAATGATCTTGTACAGTGCATTGGGGGCGATTGCCTATTATATGCGGACGATCTCAAGATTTTCCGAGCCATTCATGATGCTTCTGATTGCTTGGCCCTACAACAAGATATTCAAGCTGTTTATGAATGGTGCTCTATAAATAAAATGTATTTAAATATTAGTGAGTGTTTTGCAATTTCTTTTGCTACCAAGTCGCCGAAATATGTTTATAATTATAAAATTAATAATACTTGCTTAGAACGAAAATCATTAGCGAAGGATCTAGGCATATTGTTCGATGGGAAACTATCTTTTAAACAGCACTATGATTACTTAACTGCGAAATGTTTCAAGTTAATAGGGTTTCTTACACGAATTACCAAAAACTTTAAAAGCCCCAAAAGTCTTTTAAGTTTGTATCTATCAATTATAAGACCCCTTGCCGAGTATTGTTCTATCGTTTGGACACCATTTTATAAAGTTCATATTCATAATATAGAAGCCATACAAAGGCGTTGTATTAGTATTATATGTCGTCGATACGGTTTAAAACGTCAGCTACCAACATATGAATCAAGAACTAAATATTTCGAATTACAGCACCTATCGACTAGGAGGAACATCAGTGAATTGATTTACCTTTTCAAGATCATCAACTCTCACATAGATTGTCCTAAACTCTTAAACATGATAAATTTTAACGCAAAAATTAGAGAGCGTGCCCCGCGCATTTTTGGGCTTCACACTTTTAAGAGCAACATTACTTATAATACACCATTAGCAAGAATGTGCAGATCGTATGACGCGCTAAAAAGACATAGCGATAACTTTGATATTTTTTCAAACAACTATAGTTTATTTAAAAAAACATTGTGCTCACTTTATGAAAAAGGTTATTAAAAATTTTATTTTTCGTTCAATTTAAATTTTGTAATTTTATATTTTGTTTGTATAATAGTTAAGTACTTAATGAATGTTTAATTTTAGTTTTTAATTGTGCATGTTGTGTGTATACGTTTTGGAAAGCAGCCTTGTTCAAACAGTTACTACGTTATTATAAGCAATTTTCGGCTGTAATCTGTTGTATATACCTTGAAATAAAATAAAAATAAAAATAAAATAAAAATAAAAGGTAAAGTATAATGGTTGTATGATTTTTATGACCGAAAAGATCACTTTTGTTTCGAAGTTTAAATGCAAACAGATGTTTGGCCATTGGAGGAGCTGTTGTAAAATAAATATATATAATACTAGCTTTTGCCCGCGACTCCGCCCGCGTATTATTCGGTTTAACGACATGCTTTTTTCCGGGATAAAAAGTAGCCTATGAATTAAGTTAGGGTATACCTATAAGCTATATCCATTCTAAAATTCATCCAAATCCATCCAGCCGTTTTAGCGTGAAATAGTAACAAACATACACACACGCACACACACACACAAACTTTTGCATTTATAATATTAGTGTCATAGTGTGATAGTGTGATACTGTGATTCAGATGAAGACTATCCTGTATCTATCTATGACTATCATAGTTACGACGGTAAATTTAATACGGAGATATACGATAAAATAATTTCATAAATGCTTAATGGAATAAATAATTTATATAATGACTTTTTTTAATAATTTAAGGCAAAAGTTGAAATCAACAAACAAAAACGCTGTCAAGATAGTTTCGCATTTATAATATTTGTGTGATTATAGTACGGAACCCTTCGTGCGCGAGTTCTACTCGCACTTGGCCGGCTTTTTCATATATCTAGGATTTATATTTTTGTTTTTTATTAATATGTATCAAATAACATAGCCTTGTCGTATTTCACCACACACGATTAACGACAGCGCTAATTAGACACCTGATTTTTCAATGATATTGATCTATCCTACAGGAACCATGCATTTTTCGGGATAAAAAGTAGCCTATGTGTTAAGTTAGGGTATAAGCTATATCCATTCTAAATTTCATCCAAATCCGTTCAGCCGTTTCAGCGTGAAAGAGTAACAAACATACACACACACACACATGCACAAACTTTCGCATTTATAATATTAGTAGAGAGTAGGATTAATTTATTTGATAGGAAAAAAAAACAGAAATAGATAAATGTTCGACAATAACAATGGTGATTACATTAGTTTAAGTATACATAGGTAACACTAAAAGTTTCCGGAACTGGCCACTTACATAAACAATATTTAAAAATTTATTGTAACATTTGAAAATAGAACTCTTTGGCTGTAGAATGCAGTTTGTTTCATCTGACTGTCTTTTGTTTTTACATTGTGGTGCCATTTAAAAAATTGTGTGTCTGCATCAACATGGATTTAACTCGGGAAAATTTTCGTAGTATTATTTTCTACGATTTTAAGTGTAATTTGACAGCTCAACAGAGCATCGCTCGGCTTGAAACAGCTTTTGGCAATGAAGGACCATGCAAGACGACTGTTTATAGCTGGTTTGCAGAATTCAAGCGTGGTCGTATCAATCTCAGTGACGAATCTCGCGATGGTCGGCCGTCCACCGCTGTGACCAACAAAAACATCGATGCTGTGCGCCGTATGATTGAAACAGACAGGCATGTGACCTACCATGAAATTCGCGCATCCTTAGAAATAGGCATGAGTCAAATACAATCAATCCTACACAAACATTTGGGTGTGAGAAAGCTGTGCTCGCGGTGGATCCCACACAACTTGACCGAGGCTCAAAAAACGGACCGCGTCACTTGGTGCAGTGCCATGCTTACCAGATTCAACGAAGGTGCGTCAAATTTGGTGTAGGACATAGTTACAGGTGACGAAACATGGATTTATTGCTACGATCCCAAAACAAAGCAGCAATCGAGCGTATGGGTCTTTCAAGATGAGCCGAAACCAACCAAAGTGGCGCGCGTGAAAAGTGCATCTAAGCGGATGATTGCTTCTTTTTTTTAATAAAACTGGACACGTGGCTACTGTTGCTTTAGAGAATCGTCGTACCGTGAATAGTGACTGGTACACGACCATTTGTTTGCCGAAAGTTATTGACGAACTCCGTAAAAATAACCGTAAACGCCGTATCATCCTGCACCACGACAATGCTAGTTCTCACACGGCCAGACAGACAAACGACTTTTTGAAGACGAAAAATGTAGAACTCATGAGTCATCCTGCATACAGTCCCGACCTGGCCCCTTGTGACTTTTTTCTGTTCCCAAAAATTAAGAACCAATTACGCGGTCAACGATTTTCATCACCAGAAGAGGCTGTCGAGGAGTATGAAAAACACGTTTCAGAGGTCACCACAGGGGAGTGGCACAAAAGTTTTCAAAACTGGTTTGATCGAATGAAAAAGTGCATAGACGCCAAGGGAGATTATTTTGAAAAACAATAAATTAATTTTGTACCTTTAATAGTATTTTTTCATATTCATTCCGGAAACTTATAGTGCGTCCCACGTATCTATTCCCTTCACATTCTCACAGATTATGTACAAAGAGATAAAAATTAAGCAGATGAAGAAAGTAATAGATAAATTGTTTATGACAATAAAACCCATTCTGAAGGCTTTAATTTTAGCTTTAGTGCTGTCTGAACTAAATTTTCTTCATTACAAAATAGTTCTTTAGTGTGAACAATAGAAGCTATATTACTTTGGATTTTTTTTAGTTTTGATAGCACTAAAACTAAAATCAAAGCCTTCAAAATCGAATTTAATATAGCTATAAACCCAAATCCAAAGTACTCGTAACTACCTATATACAGACAAAGCAAAAAAACCTACAGTACGCTTATGAAATCTTAAAAATAAAAATGATATAATCTAAAAATAAAAAAATAACAAAATATATTAAGTTTATTTACCTAAGAATAAGACATACCTACATTTCCTTTTTCCCTGAACGCTTTCATTACTTTATTTTAATCTGCCAAGTCAAGCTAAACGAAACGGGGCACTACGTACCTTTTCTCGAAGCGTTTCGTCATATTTTCGAACCCTCATACCTTCGGTCTGGATAATATTAGGGATACCAAATTCTCAAGATAAAATGCAGTAAGCAGTTTTATAAAACACAATAAGTTTCATTTGTCTAGCTTTTATACTTTGAATTTTATTAATGCCTAAAATACGTCGATTTCGCCACTCACTCACTCACTCACAGATGATCATCAAAACCTCTAGGGTACTTCCTGAAGTCCTAGAAAACTGAAATTTGGTATGCAGGCTACGATTAGCACACAAACAACAGATAAATTAAGAAATCTGTAACTTTCATCCCCCAACCCTCTTAAGGGGGTCCGATTCTATTTTATTAAGAAAATATTTTTCCAACTTCCAAAAGCCCTAGAAATCTGACATTTGGTATGAAGGCTACGATTTGCACACACCCAACTAAAATTTTAAAATATCTGTTAATTTTACCCTCTACCCCCCCTCCCCCCATCCCTATATAGGGGTCAAGGTGACAAAAACAAGGCGCTAAAGTTCTTGCGGCTGACAAACAATTCGACACCCTCTTGAGTAAATTGCAAATAATAAGCCAACAAGAAAAAGAGGCAAAGATAGTGGGCTCTACGAAAGTCATAGTTGCGGCGCAAAAAATGCAGCTTAGTAAAATAAAAAAGCAGAGCATCTTACAAAAAGAAATGAAATTCCATCAAAAACATTTCATGTAAACTAGGTCGCCAAGACTCGGAAGCTCATAACGCTTCCACGGTTAAAAAGTTATCAGATCACATGTAGAGCCAAGCCCTTAACTTTACAAGGCCTAACTATTCAAGGTCTAACTCTACAAAATCTACATCTTGATCAAAAAGTATCGCTTGGCCGTTTCATGGAACTATTGCATGACATAATATTATAAGTTCATGGGAGTGTTTGTTTGACGGCTGCGAAACCGCTAAGCCAAACTTTTTGTGAAAGATGTAGGGCTTGTAGAGTTAGGGCTTGTAGAGTTAGGGCTTGTAGAGTTAGGGCTTGTAGAGTTAGGGCTTGTAGAGTTAGGCCTTGTAGAGTTAAGGGCTTGGCTCTACATGTGATCTGATAACTTTTTAACCGTGAAAGCGTTATGAGCTTCTGAGTCTTGGCGACCTAGTTTATATGAAATGTTTTTGATGGGATAACTATTACGGGAGCAGTTGAAGAAATCTATATTTATCATTGTAATAATTGTATATACGATGTATCGGAGCTCTTTTTCCATTCTGAGTTCTAGTTCTGCTGAGATGAAAGAGATATTTGGGTCTATTGAGTAAATAACACGAAGAAATAGCAAGTGCCTGTCCGTCCGTAGGTCACAAAAAAGTTTAAAATTGTACACCGTATTGGACTAAACATTGGATGCTGAAAATAATAAAAGAGTTTCGAAATTATATCATGGAAATATTTATATATTTTTCACACTTGGCGATTTATCTATTTTGCGATACAAATTAACATTACCTATGTCATTGCGCTATTTAAGGAACGTGTTACATAAAGGTGTGTTCACTTCTAACTAAAGAGCTAATTCAGTCAATGGTATATAACAACTTGAGCAAATGATAGAATCGCCAAAAAAATGCTGTTTTATGAAAAATTGAAAAAATTAAAAAAAAATTGCCTCTTCGACCAAAATGTATGGAAGAGTAGATATTTTTTGCAATTTTAGGTTTGGTTTATTAAGTAAACTTGTTTTATACGGCAATACCATCGATGAATGAGCTCTTCAAAAATCATTAGGATCACACCTTGCTGTACAATTTGTAAATTCCAGATATCACATCCAGTTTTTTCCCTGTTTTTCTATAGGTTTACCGCAATAATAAAATGTTTAATATAAATTTACATAATGATATTGATTAAATTGTTAAAATTGAGGAATTTACCTATAGTAATGGCTTTTAGCCCTATTTAGAGTGAAGACTTAACTAATTATTATAGTAAGTACTTAACGAATTATTGTGCCTTAGTATTTTGCAAAATTAAATTATAAACACCTTTACCAAAGATTTCATTTCAGAATAAATGAAATAAATTGGTTTTGTTGTAATGATTTATTTTATTATACTTGGATAGGTTAAATCGTTAAAAGACTTTAATAAGGCTTTTTGATTTGAAATACTTAAATGAACACGTGTATTTTAGTAAGAGGAGGTTCGTTAGCGAGTCGCTATTTGAGTATCTAATTAGCGAAATTCTTGAGTATTAATGAATTCGAACCTTTAAAGGTTTTTCTCATCGTGAACAGCGCACCTCCAGTGCGACTTAATAAAAAAGTAGTGACGTTGAATATTATTGAGTTTTAAATGAAATGGTGTACTTAGGTATTAATATTGTACTGAGGCTGGAACTACCTACAATTCTTAGATTTTTCGTCTGTCTGTGTGTATGTGTATATTCCGTTTTAACTCGAAAACCCTGAACGGATTTAGATGCGGTTTTCTTTATTATCATCGTAGTGACTCTGGTCAACAAGTAGGTTAGGAGGGGTGTTGATAAAATAACCGCCAAGCCACTGTCGATATTACTGTAAGATTGAAAGAAAATTCCATACGAGTGAAGCCGCGGGCAAAGCGGTATGGTATAAAAACCGGACAAGTGTGAGTCGGACTCACCCATCGAGGGTTCCGTTAAAGATTATATTTTTTATAATTTAATAACAAATGTATAGTTTTCAGACTTTTCCCTATAAAGCCCTATATATAATATTTCCCTAATATATATATTATTTCCCTATAATACTTCTTCTAACCAACCACGATTAATCACGACATATTTTCACGGAAGCCAGAAACTTAAAACACTTATCACCGATCATCTACCCATTCTCCAACAAAACGACGAAACAAAAAACTTAATCACCAGAAATCCACAAATATGCTATCGACAAAATCCAAACCTTAAATCATTACTCACAAAAACGAAACAGCAACCACAACAAAATGTCAACATCACAATATCTCCTGGCACATCACCATGCCGATGACCACGGTGCAAAACATGCGCAATCATTAACACAAACACACAGATCAACACACACCACACCACAAATACATACAAAACTCAACCCAACACCAACTGCAAGACACAGAACTGCATTTACCTACTAGAATGCAGACACTGTTCGGCATTCTACGTAGGTGAAACACGAAATGAACTACATACCCGCATTAATCATCATAGGCACACATCAACCATCCACAATAACAATCTCCCCATCCCCACCCATGTCCGCTCCCATAACCAAAGTTTTAATAACTGCTTCACCGTCACAGTCATAAAATCATTTAACCCACCATTGACAGACATAAAATTGAGAACATGGGAATGCTCCTACATATGGTCACTTGGTGCGCACTACGGGCCAGGACTCAATAAACAACATTGACAGACTAAGACTACTTACTGACACCAGAATCAGACCAGACTTAAGACCATGGTGCCATAAAAAGCAGCGCCATCTTGCGATTTTCGGTGCGTCTTATCCCTGGTATTCTAAACAAATATTGGGATGTTACGGCCGGAAATAGCAAGATGGCCCTTCAACCAAAATTGTTTAGGTTTTCATTTTTTTGTTCTGTTTATGTAAGAAAATAGGCTAATTAGTCATAAGATTGTATATATTTTTATGTCATTAGATTTGTCATTTATTCGACTGATGCCGGCCCCAAAGTGGGCCGAAATATATTTCGAAAAAACAATATTTTGTTATTATTGTCTCAAAATGAAGAAATATTATTTTAGAAACTTATTATCCTTATTTTAACCCGTATGTGGTAGTAAAAACAGGTTACTTCGGTTCGGGGCCTAAAACCGAGCAACGAAAAACCATGTCCCATCATAACACCCCCCCCCATTTATGAACTTCTGATACGTGTATAATAAAAACTAATTTGAAAAAACCGGCCAAGTGCGTGTCGGGCCACGCGCAGTGTAGGGTTCCGCAGTTGCCCAGTACATTTTATAAGTTGGTCTACTAATACAGATCGCGTCAAACTTCTAGTCCCATACATTTAGAAAAACGACCCATACATTGTCGTGTTTGGAGGGGACTAAAAGTTTAGCACTACCTGTTCTCGCAAACCTGTAATGCCTACTTAACTGTGATAGTTTTCCTTTTCATTATATACTATTTCTGTGAATTTTTTCACATATTCTTAAACAACCGTTTAGCAGAGGGGGGACCATCCCCAATTTACGTGTATCGGAGATACCCTTAAAAACATTATTTCCTACTTTTTTTACAGTTTTGTCGGCGTGATTAATATGTATACTCATACGAAATTTCAGCTTTCTAGTACTTTCTAGTCTTTGAGCTAAGCCGCGGACAGACGGACATGGCGAAACTATAAGGGTTTCTTGTCGGAATACGGAACCCTAAAAACTGCACTCGGTTATTTTATAAATAATATAATAATAAATATTATATATTATAAAAATCGCATCAAAATGCCTTTAGTAATTTAAAGTTATAAATAAGCCTGTATACATACAGAAAGCTAGACAGATGTTGAATTTATATGTATATACAGCAGAGATGAAGATAAATAAGGTACCTACGAAGTTCTCATTACAGCATCCGGTAGAAATTTCTTCATCCGTTTTTAAATGTTTGAAGAGTTGAAAGCGGTTGAAGTCTACCGGAAAATAACTCAAAAAGGCATTCTCTTTGATTATCTTGTCATTGAGAGGAATCTGTTTATGATTTATTTTTTTCGATTCGAAGACAGGACAGAATACCATGTTTGAACCCAACTACCTCACACAAACCCTTGCCCAGCCTTTGTTTGTGTCCGATCACTTAAGTTGAATTTTGGGAACACTTTTATAAATAATATAGTTAAAATAAATAGTTTACATGTCTAACGCGTCAAATTAAATAGTGTCCAATTGTCCATGCTTCAAAGTTCAAACTTGTTTGCATCTGACACACACAAACTTACACAATTGGCGGCGACGCGAGTCGTCCACCGTACCGTCACGTCAGCATAACGGAACGAGTCATTGAAAAAATGATTCTTTTTTTTTTATAAATATTGTTTACCCATGTGGAATGCTGATTGAAAAACAATTTCGAGATAATATTTTTTTTTGTCAGAATTCATGGTTTCTGCAGCAAAATAATTTAAGATTACCAACGACCTTAATAAGGTCGTTGAAGATTACAGATATTTTTTGAATTTGCTGAATAGAAGAATCTGTCACGTGCATAATGTCTCATGTAGTGTCTCTTCCTTCTCTTTGACACAAAGATCGCACAAATTACCTCTTCACTTTGACATACTTAGGTAAACATAAAAACAAATGTCAAATAAATTGTTTTTTCGTACCAATATCTTGGTTATTGTGTTCTGAAGAAAGAAGTTACGTCACTTGTTTCGTAACTTTAAAACTATATTAAAAACTAGCTTCTGCCCGCGGCCTTGCCCGCGTGGTCTACAGGAAAAAAGTTTTTTTAGAAACAAACATTATAAGCGCTCTCACCCCTCCTCAATTGAATATAGATAGATAGGTAGGTATACAAATTGACAATCTCCCAAGCAAAGCAATAATGACGAAGTTCTCCGTAAAACTAAACTAATCTCTGGAAATGAGAGTAGGTAATATGGTTGTAACAGAACTCAAACCATGAGTGAAAAGATCTAATTAGCGACAACCAGAAGTGAATAATAAATATTTAATATTAAAACTATGATAGAAATAAATTTCTATATTTTAAGCACTTGGCGATTTATCCATCGCAAGGAGATGATAACAAATAAAATACCCGGGCTCGAGTCTCGATTCAGAGCTCCTCACTTCCAGATTTACTTTTCTGATTTTCTATAACGCAATGATATAAAATTTATATATTAATATTGTTTATGACGAAATTACTATACCTATCCCAACGCAGTATTTCTTTGTAAACAATACCTACATATATTTTGCTTTTCCTTGCAAGTGCTACAATCACCAGACTGCTCCTAATGTATTTAATTTTATGTAATAGAGAAACACACGCGTTGTTTTACATGTACATACTCATAACTTGCAAATATTAGTTCATAGTAATAGCAGGTACATATTACAGATGCACCTCTACCTCAGAAAAATTCTACCTGCTTACTAATAGGTAAATTCCCCCACGCCAGGCGGGGTTTGCGCGCTCCCCCGCACGCCCTACGCCCCATTCGCCCATCTACTATGCCATGTAGGATTTTCAAAACCCTATTAATTTTAATTGAAGACTGTGTACCAATTTTCGAGTTAATCGACCCAGAGAATAGAAAGTTTCACAGAAAACTCGACCCCCCATTTCACCCTCTAAGGGGTAGAATTTAGAAAAATCCTTTCTTATTAGATACTTACACTTCACAAAGAACACATCCTCCAAATTCCATGTCTCTAGGACCAGCGGTTTATTCTGTGGCTTGATATATCAGTAAGTCAGGACTTTTAATTTTATTTATAGAGAATAGATTTATTGACTACATAAAACAAAAGTGGTTTAAATTGATATCTAAGTAGTCTGTCTATATCATACGAATTTTTTTTCCTGGTGAACATGGCGAATTTGGGACCAATAATTTTATAAAACGATTTTGACCTTTCGATTAGAGTTTCTCTGGTTCATGTCTAAGAAAATTTTAAAATGTACACCTTCGGGAGGGCCATGTTTTATGGGGTTTGAACCACAGAAGGTGGTATTTGATTTCAATAATGAATTTTGAAAATTTTCAATTCTTTATTTTACAGTGTATGTACATACATACCTACACTTATCGCACGTTAAGATTGATTACATAAATAATTATAGTATTTGAATTTAAAAGAGGGAAATACAATATCATCATAAGTTTTAGAATATTTAGTGCATTGAATATATATCATCTATATCTATCTAATATATAATAAAGTGGCAAAAAAGTCGTGTCAGTACATGGAATATTTTCGCTAAATTATGAATGAAATACTATTGTGCTGACGCAAAAACCTAAATTTTTGGAATTTTTGTCTGTCTGTTTTAACTCGAAAACCATTTAACGGATTTGGATGCGGTATTTATAATTATCATTGTAATGACCTTCGTCAACACATAGGCTAGCTATGAGGTGTTAAAGGTGTGAATAAACACGTACGAAAGCGAAGCCGCGGGCAAAGGCTAGTTTATTATAAACTTATATGGGTCACTACGATGAGAATAAAACACAAAACCACATGTTGAGTGGTTCCAGCATTAAAACGGACAGCGAAACTGGTAATTCGAGAACGACCCATAAACAAAAAAAATAAAAAACAATAGAAAGCCGCCAAAATCTCAAAGAAACAATACATTCCCACAGACTCCGAACATATGCGGGGGATACAACGAAACCCTAAAAGATTTAAGCCATAAAATTGCTCATAGCCAAATGACCGAAAAAAAAGAACGAACTTTCTTGTCCGTATTCAGAAAGAAGACATAAGTGGTGTTAAATCTTCAGGTTCCAAAGTTAAGACGGGTGTACTTCAAGGCTCGATATTGGGACCTCTGCTATTTTTAATATATTATGTGATTACCTAGTGCAGGACTTAACTGACATAGTACTATTCGCCGATGACACATCACTTATTTTCAAAGTGAAAAGACATTTAAATACTCTAGACGATGTGAATTGTTCTCTGTCTCAAGTCCTAAACTGGTTCACAGTTAATAATTTAGTGCTTAACGCAAAGAATAAATAAATACGAAGAAAGACGCTAAGCTTGAGCATATTTCTGCGAGAGCGAATTGATAGCCACTTTAGTTTGCGCCTGTACTCTGTAACATGATCATACTTGCGCAGACTAAAGACAAAACGTACGGCAAGATTCTGGGGACGCTCAAGCTTGTTGATAAGTTCCTCAGTGGCATCTATGAAGCACACGTCAGCACACGTAAATCTAATAGTGGAAGTAACAAAGTTTGTGCAAGCGTGACTTTCGTTTTAACAGGCAAGAAATTTTGGAGCTTTTTAAGCGAATGAAAAGAGAAGTGCATGCGTCTACTAATTTTATTGATGTGCGCTTGCCATGATAAATTGCCATCCATGAAGACACCAAGGTTTTTACCTTGTCAGCAAAGGGGATTATTTCACTATTATATGACACGCATGGTAAAGTTCCGAAGATGATGGTATCTCTCAAACGCTGATAACCTGAGATTTTTTCGGGTTGACATGAAGACCGTAGTCTTGCGCCCACCTCAAAATTGAAGTTTGAAGTCATCATTAATGGCATTAATAGCTGCCGAAGCATTTCCAAGTTATTTTTTGCGGTATAGAAAATCATAAAAGTTAGTCTTTACCGCAATTATATATAAATTTAATTCCTTGCAATGGATAAATCACCGAGTGTTTAAAAATATAGAAATTTATTTCTATCTTAGTTTCCACAGCAATCTCATTGCGGTTCTTCAAGTTTGCATGGCAAAACCTGACACTTCAGTTATTAAGACATATGTCGAATGTGTGTTGTGTTCTTATCAAAACAAAACTCTTAACTTTTGTTCTAAGAAATGGTTTTTACATTCATATATTTTCTTTTTTTTGTTGGTCTATTGGTCCACTTACATTGTACAACTTGAAATTTATCTGACAGGTTTATGCACAAGTTTTATGGGTTCCATATAAGTAGGCATTTTTAGATGCCGGCGCGGCGTGTTTTGTAATTGGGTTACATTTAGCTTTTTGGGACCTGCGTTCCGCTCTTTTTTAACTGACGTCAAAAAAGGAGGAGGTTCTCAATTCGACTGATTTTTTTTTCTTAAAAATACTTGTCACTTGTAAAAAAAATGAAATTTCCGTATACCCAGGGCTCTATTCCATTACTATTCTCAATATTTGTTAGGGTAAAGGGATAACAGTAAAAATTAAGTAATTAGTAATTAGTATTTAGTAATTATTTAAATAAATCAGCATAAAGTATACTCGTATATTTTATGTTTTAGGGCCGCTATTATTTCTGGCCTACATAAATGACCTACCAATGATAGCACGGTCATTTAAAGGTGAAAATGTAGATACATTTGAAACCGAAATAAATACCACCCCGAAAGACATAATACAGTGGCTTAGCAATAGTAAACTTTTAATTAATTTGAATAACAAAAATAATGACATTTGAACAACAAACAAACAGGTAATTCTCTTTTGACATAAAATACATTAACAATAAAATTTAAGAAACTGAAACAATAAAATACAAAACAATAAAGTTTCTAGGTACACTACACATACCTATAGATAGGAAAATCAACATTTTGCGAATTCAACATTTAAGGAACTCAACATTTTGGGCCTGAAGGAAAATGTCATGGCTCGCCCAAATTGACCACATATGCTCAAAGCTAAATAAATTTTCATGTGCACTTCACAACTTAACTAAAATTGTTAGTGAAGACGCAGTAGTTACTGCCTATAAAGGTTATGTGGATTTCATTCTACGTTACGGGGAAATATTTTGGGGCAACGCAACAAACAGAGAAACAATTTTCGAAGCCCAAAAAAGGTGCATTCGTTCGTGCTGTAAGTAAAATTATGAGCACGGAAAGGAAACTTGCAAACCACATTTTAAAAATTTCAAAAGGCTTGCGTTCCCGTCACTATATATCTACGAAATGGTGGTATTTTTAAAATTATATTTTATAGGTTGGGGGAAAACTCTTTTCGCAAATAGTATGTATGAATTTATAATAAAATCTCTTTGGCTATATCATTTGTATCTGGCTAGTTTTGGTGTTATTAAAAAGTTTAAATTTTAAAAAAGATAATTCCAAATTCAAGTTAGGAAACATGTGTGATTTTCATTTGTTTTTCTTACTGTTAAGATGAGTGAATCTAATGAAGAAATTCGATACATTTTAAAATTTTACTACAAAATAGGTAAAAATGCAACGCAAGCTGCGAAAAAAAATTGTGATGTTTATGGACCTAGGCAGTGTCTGTGAGAGTAGCAAAAATTTGGTTTAAGCGTTTTCACTCCGGAAATTTTGATGTCAAAGATGCACCTCGCTCTAGGCGCCCTATTACGGATAAAATGGATGCCATTTTTGAAAAAGTGGAGCAAGACTGGCATGTCAGTAGTTACAATGTAGCTGAAGAACTGGGGATTGACCACAAAACAGTTTTGGCCCATTTGAAAAAAGCTGGGTACACAAAAAAGCTCGATATTTGGGTGCCTCAACTTAATGAACCGGGTACTCATTTGTGATTCTTTATCGTAATAAATATACGTAATGTATATGTTATGTTATGTACGTAATGAAACCGAACCATTTTTGAAAAACCTGATAACTGGTGATGAAAAGTGGATCACGTACGACAAGAACGTGCGAAAAAGGTCGTGGTCAAAGGCTGGTCAGACTTCACAGACTCTGGCAAAACTCGGGTTATCTCGCAACAAGGTAATGCTGTGTGTATGGTGGGATTGGAAGGGCATTATTCATCATGAACTGTTACCGCCAGGCAGGACCATCGATTTTGAACTCTACTGCGAACAACTGATGAGATTAAAGCAAGAAGTTGAGAGAAAGCGGCCGGAATTAGTCAACAGAAGGGTTGTGGTTTTTCATTATGATAACGCTAGACCTCAAACATCTTTAGCCACTCAGCAAAAATTAAGAGAGTTTGGCAGTATAGTCCTGACCTTGCACCTTTAGATTTCCACTTGTTTTGGTCTCTTCAGATTTCTTTAGGCAGTGTCAGGTTAACATCACGAGAGGACTGCCAAAACCACTTGTCGCAGTTTTTTGGTCAGAAGCCTAAGAATTTCTATAGCAATGGGATCATGTCCCTACCTACAAGATGGCAGAAAGTTATTGAACATAATGGCACCTACATACTTTAGTTAAATGTAAATAAACTGTATTAAAAATATTTTGAATTTTCATATAAAATGCGAAGAAACTTTTTCCCCAACCTATATTTTTGACCACTTTAAAAGCAAACGCTACCGAAACAAGATCTGTAGCTTTCAACACAAAAGGCACTCTTTGGAAAAATGTTTTTCGAATGGCACCCTCTATCTAATATATAAAAAACTTACTAAAGGCCTTAGGAGATGCAGAAGACTTCCAAATGTTTAAAAAGCTTCTTAAAATTTTTTTCATGACAAAACTTATTATAGCTTAAATAAATATTTGTCCGATGCACAGTGAGTCCAAAGGTCTAAGCATGTTAATTATAATTGACTAGGTAATTATTTTATTTAAAATGTGACTGTATTGTGTATATTTTATTTGATTTTTGTGTGAATATATGTACGCCATGTGGCAGAGCACAGTGAGAGGAAACCAATTTACTTGCTATGTAACCACTAACGTGACTCACAAATAAATGATTTTGAATTTGAATTTTGAGTATATCATTGTGGTAATGAAATGGAAGAAATCTCTGAGTTGGGGAACCCGGAGCTTCTGTTTTAATGTGTTTAGATTGGTGATTGAATAATGATTATTACACATGCGATTCCACGCGGAGCTAAGGGAGTAGGTATGTAGTAAGAACTCAAAATTCCAAGAGAGTTTAGTCAAGTGGTTGTAAAGGGGTTTACAAAAACCGGCCAAGAGCGAGTTGGACAGTTTGCGCCATAAGGATTCCGTATCATTTAAATAAGCTAATAGACTAAAATAATTTTGAATAAAAATTACTAACTTATCAGTACCTACAAAATGTATGGAACAAAACGGCGGAAACATTTACAAGTAAAAATTGTTTATTTCGGAGGTTCTTTACGAAGTATATGTGTGGTTTGACATTTATTGATTGAGTGAAAAATATCGACCTTAAGGGATCGTTGCGGCCTGAAAGAAGATGTAGTGACTAAAATAGAAAAAGGAATGCTTCCGTGGTTTTGGCATATAGAGAGGATGAATGAAAGTAAAGTGACGAAAGAAATTTATGCTGCACAAGTGTAAGGTAAAGCTCTACCGGGCCGCCCTAGAAGGACGTATGCCGACCAAATAGGCGACATACCGAATAAAGGCAAAGTAAAAAGTACCCGGAATAGAAGAGCTTTTATGATTAGATTGATGGATGTAGAAGAAACAAAAGAGGTATGTCAGGATCGTAGCAGATGGAAATCTGTAGTCTCTGCCTACACCTCTGGGAGAAAGGCGTGAGTATATGTATGTATGTAAATTGTTTATTCCAACAGAGCTGACGTTAGAAAATTTATTTGTAAGTGAACTATGGCTTAAAATAGTATTTCAATTATATAGGTACAACTGAATGCCAAATGAAGTTTACAGGTAAAGTACATAAAAGAACCACATAGGTACTTTTTATTTACTTTTTTTATTTCTTGTCATAGGCGATGAAAACCAATTTTTCAGAAATTAATAAGAAGTTAATGTGTGGTACATTATATATGTGGGTAGTCATATGTTACACACATAAAAATAATAGCTCCTCATATGTAATTGAATTTTAATTAGTAATTAATAGTATTGTAATGTTATAATTAGTAATAATAATCATTAGATCTCTCTGACACCTGGGCAAATAAAGATTTCCTATTAACTGCACCTAAAGTTCACCAATCTTTACACAACTTTTTCACAAGTGGACCCCTACACGAAGTTGTCTAAAAGCTTGGAGGACACGGCTGAATTATTCAAGGATAGAATGAGCAAGCATGAGCAAGACCTTCGTGATGCTTCCAGTCCAGGATCTCCACCTCAAGACTTGTCTACACTGGCCCGTGAGTTTACATTGTTTAAATCACTCATCTGGAAGACACTGGCATTGTTGAAGTGGACGTAAGGCCGACAATGCGCCTACAAATTAGCAAAATAGTTTCTACAGATTATTCTGCTTTATAATTTATCCGGGTTATTAGCTATAAGTATTTGTTTCTTATTAAGGTAGATTGATAAGCAGATTTCTGGAAGATAAGGGTCAGAATCGCACATCAAAATTTGTTATTTTCTTTCACATTCACATAACTTTATCTCCATGCCATGATGACATTTACGTTTTTAATTTTGTTTTTTCTCCATTTTGCTAATGCAAAGGAACTTAAGACCATACAGCCAAATCATATTGTGGTGTGTCTGTTTCACAGTCTGAGTGTCTGTTTCATTAGTCTGTGGTTGGGTTCCTAAGACTGAGGTCTGTTTTTGCTTTTTAATTATTGCTCTGTGAAGAAACATTTTATTATGCATTCTGTATGCATTACATTCACTCATTTCACTTTTTGATTATTTTTTTGTTTGCTGCATATTTGCTGTTTCTTGTTATGGCTGCGTTCCAAAATTAATTTGCTTAAGTTAAATTTTAAGTTTCATTTTGTATCTTTTTACTGTAAATAATTTATTGGAGATTTTTTCCTTGTGTCCATCTGGTGAAAAGGGGTCTATATTATATTTTTTATTTGAGTGTAATATTGTGGTAAGTACGTAGGTATTAATTTATAAGTATTTTATCGTATTGTATATTTTGTTAGGTTTATTAGTATTATTATTTATTATTATGAGTCTACCTATAAACGATATTTATTTGTCATGCTCTTCGTCCGATGAATACGCTAGTGCAGATAGTAATGAGTCAGTTACTGGGTCTTTACACGATAGCTTATCTTCTATCTTTACTTCTAATAAAAATAATCTGAACATTGTCCACATAAATGCTGAGAGCATACCTGCACACTATACGGATCTTCTCGCGTCATTTAGTAATGTGCGTGTGGACGCCATCTGGGTCTCTGAAACAGTACTCAAGCTAACATTACCGTCTACTATGTATAGTCTGCCGGGTTTCAGATTAGTGCGCAATGACAGGATCGGTAAGGGATGGGGAGGTGTTGCAATCTATCTCCGCGCTGACATACCCTGTAAGATAATTAAGCAATCTCCTAGTCTCTACTCAGAATCAGCTGAATTTCTTTTTATTGAGCTTTGTCTTCACCACACCAAGGTGCTTCTTGGCGTGTTATACAGTCCCTCGTTAAAAATTGACTACTTTAGTACTTTTAAATCATTTCCTACAGCCTGGAAGAATGCCCTTGTTATCCCTCTTACAAGAACAGCAAATCCTTCACCTTTTTCTGAATATCGCCCTATCTCCATTCCCCCTATCCTTTCTAAAGTTCTCGAGTCTATTGTCCACAATCAACTTTCCTTTTTCCTGACCCAAAATGGCCTACTAAATAAATTTCAATCTGGTTTTCGGCCAGGACACAGCACGGTTACGGCACTTCTGAAAGTCACTGTTGATGTAAGATTGGCAACCGACAACAAAAATCTTACCATTCTTACATTATTGGACTTCAGTAGCGCATTTAACTGTGTAGACTTTGATGTACTCATTAGTGTTCTTATCTCTCTTAACGTATCTTCTCTTGTTGCAGAATGGTTTGATACTTATTTGAGGGGTCGCCTACAGTGCATACGTTCGGACGAGGTTACCTCGGAGTGGTGCCAACTTACTGCCGGTGTACCCCAAGGTGGCATCCTCTCTCCTTTACTTTTCTGAATTTTTATTAATTCTGTATCCGATATTCTTTCATCCAATTACCATCTTTATGCAGATGATTTGCAGATTTATTGGCATTTTCATGTAACTGAAATAGTTTCAGCAATTTCTTCAATGAATGCTGATCTATTGAATATTCATTCATGGACAGAAGCCTTTGGACTCTTAGTTAATCCCAAAAAATCCCAGGCAATATTGATTGGTAGTAGGTATATGACCAACTTACTCAATCAGGAGAGTATTCCACCTGTATTGTATAATAATATTCCTATTGTCTACACAAAAACAGCAAAGAATTTAGGTACTATTATTGACTGCAACTTGTCATGGAACTCTCACATCAATGAGGTTAGTAGAAAAGTTTATGCCACATTTCATTCGCTCAAGCGCCTGCAGAAATTTCTTCCCTTTGAAACTAAAGTAACCCTCGCACAGTCTCTTCTTCTCCCTCTAATCGACTATGCCGATGTCACCTTCTTAGACGCTAATCAAGAGTTGGTCAGTAAACTTGAGCGTTTACAGAATCTGGGCATTAGATTCATATATGGGTTAAGGAAATATGATCATGTCTAACAGTTTCGTAAAAAGTTGAAATGGCTCTCCGTTAAAAAACGTCAAAAAGTTCAACATTCTACGGAGCCCAACTTCCCCGGCATATCTTCGCGAACGTTACGAGTTCATCCACACAGTCTCGCTTCTAAGAACCCAATGCCATTACACCGGTGCATTTGGAAATTCTTTTACCGTTCAATCAAGTAGGTTTTGGAACTCACTTCCACATACAATAAGGGATAGTCCCTTAATTAGCGTGTTTAAAAAAAGGATCAAAGACCACTATATTTCTTCCTCTTAATTTGTCCTTCTTTAGGTAGTTATTATATAGTATGTGTAGTATATTTCTGTATTTATCTTATAAGTATTGTTATGTATGTATTGTAAGTACATATTAGTATGTAATTATAGCTTGTTTCGTAGGTTAGGATAATTAGTATTTAATTATTATGTTAATTTTTTTTATACAGTTATTTATTATGTGCACATATGTTTACCCTATCTAATAAAATATTCACTTTCAGGCTTGGTTTGCTGGAAGAAATCTCATTTTTGAGATAAGCTCGCCACTGTAAATTAGATTTAAGACCAACATTGTATATATTTTTTCTCTGTACAATAAAGAATTAAGAATTAAGTTTGTAAGTCTTGTGAAGGACACACAAATTCTGCGAGTGTTCCTAGCTTTCTTACATTTGTACAGATATTCTATCTCACGAAGTCAGTTTGGCTATGGTTGTAGTAGTGCGTGCACACGGATTTTTAGGGTTCTGTAGTCCCCCAAGGAACCCTTATAGTTTCGCCATGTCCCGTCTGTCCGTCCGTCTGTCCGTGGCTTAGCTCAGAGACTGTTAGTACTAAAAAGCTGTAATTTAGTATGGGTATACATATTAATATGGGTATTAACTATTATATTAAGTATAGGTAGACACCAACATAACGGCAAAAAAAAACTCGTTTTTTTCAAGGGGATGACTTTTTTATCGTCTATCCCACCCATAGTGTGGAGTATCGTTGGATAGGTCGTTCAAAAACATTATGGGTGTGTGAAAATCATTTTTTGATTTAGGGAATCGTCGGTGAAATATTAAGCTTTAAAGTGATAATTTTTGTTAGAGTCATGTGTCCCTCCTGCCGGTTAAACGGTTGTTTATGAATATGTGGAAAAATTTGCAGAAGTAGTATATGTAATGAAGTTAAAAGGAATACTTTCACAGCTCAGTAGGCTTTACAGGTTTACAAGTACAGGTCGCGCCAAACTTTTGGTCCCTTCTAAACACGACAATGTTTGGGTCATTCTTCGGGAGAGCAACTTCCGAGTGGACTAGAAGTTTGGCGCGATCTATTAGTAGACCAACTTATAAAATGCACTGGAAAACTACGGAAACAATACGCGTGGCCCGGCACGCACTTGGCCGGATTTTTCTACTTTTTTAGGGCTCCGTACCTCAAGAAAAAAAGGAGCTCTTAAAGGATCACTTTGTTGTCTGTCTGTCCGTCTGTCCGCCCGTCCGTCTATCTGTCAAGACCCTTTATCTCAGGAACGCGTAAAGGTATCGAGTTAAAAGTAAAATCATATTCACAGGTCTAAAGTCCCTTGAAGCTGGGAAAAAACCAAACTTCTATGTTAACGTGAAAAAAAGATACGGCTGTTTATGCCACAAAAAACGTATATTTCGACACTCTTAAGTAGTCTCAAGGGAATCAAAATTTAAAGGGTATTTTCCGTTGACCTAGAACTATTAAATTTGGCAAGTAATACCGTCTTATACTACAAGTATAGGGAAAAATCTGAAAACTGTACATTTGTAAATCAATCATAAAAAATATAGTCTTTAACAGAGCCCTCGGTGGGCGAGTCCGACTCGCACTTGTCCGGTTTTTTTTGTAGTGTGCGTAGCCTTGGGAGCACTGAAAAACGCGCCACATACAATGATATTCCAAACCATTGGTCACATACACAAAACGTGCTTATCCGTCAGTACAACAACCACAACCAAATGGACTTCACGAGATGGAATATCTTTAGTACGATTTAAGAACATTATCCAATATCAATATAGAGGGATCCAAAGGACGCAAATATTCCTCGATCGGCTCAGAATACATATTTGCGGCTTTTGGTTTGGAAACCCTCGGGCTGTGGGGTCTAGAATGAAGTCTCTCTTCAAAGAGATTTCGTCTCAGGGAACCCGAGACCTGGGGCATACCTCGGAGACAACCTAATGTTATGTATTCAACGAGGGAATACCGCTAGCCTTTTAGGGACTTTGCCATACGATGGCGACGATTTGACGAGTTGATTTTAAGAGCCCGCTCTGCGACGACGACAATTTTGATGAAAATATGTTATATATTTTTCTGGCCTTTATCGCGATGTTTTTGGAAAAACTAGGGACATACACCACTTCATATTGGCCGTCTAAATAAAGGCGTAAAATTTATTTGATTGAATTGTTTCTCTTTTGCGAGTTATTTTGATACTTACGAGCCTGCTCCGAATCACACTTAACATCTAAGTAGCAAAATAACACGCAAAGGAGAAACAATTGAATCAAATAAATTCTAGGCCTTCATTTAGACGGCTAATATGAAGTGGTGTATGTCCCTAGTTTTTTTAAAAAACATCGCGGCCATTACAAGAAATATAATTATAATAATGATTCGCATCAAACAGATGAAAAATACAGAGCGGGTTCTTAAGGTTTTATGTATTACAATTTTTTGTTGGTAAAGTAATGAACAATATAACATAATAAGAATATTCCATAGAATTGGTTAAGGGCCCCTTATTCCTGACACTGAGCACCTATTTCGTGTCAATTTCATTATTGTTGAAAATAGCGCGCTTTTAGCCGTGGCTGTTATGACAAACGAAACATCGGGCGCTCCAAAACTCACGTATTTCTAAAAAAAAAACTTATTTACGGTAAATTAAAAAAAGTAACCATTGTTATACTTAGTAAAGTATCTTTTCTTTAATTATCTGCAATTTTCATTTAACTTGGTCATGTAAATTTCGTATAAAACGAAAAAATCTTGAAAAATCGACCTAGCTTGCAATTTTTCTTCTATCGAGCGAAATGTAACGTATTGAAAATTGAACCGTCAACAAAACTGCAAAAAGGATGTATCTAAAATATATATTTTTTTCGGACATACAATACTACAATTTCATGGTCTAAAATGAATTTGAAAAGAGACAAATCCGGGGTAACCCCCCCTTAGTTGATGTCGAATGTGCTCTAAAAAGCGTGTATTTGTGCCTGAAGTATGGTGACAAATAAGGCTAACCCTCTATCACATTCGAAAGTAAATATATTATTATAGTCAATGAAAAGATGGTGTACGAGTGTTTTCTGTTTCAGTGACTCTACACTTGGAAACACCTCTGACTCCCCCTCATGGATATAATGTTGTGATGATATGTTTATGTATCTACTTTAATGTTATGTTTATACTAATAATTTGATGTTTATACTTACGAGCCTTTGCCCGCGGCTCCGACCGCGTTTTCTTTTCAATCTTTGCCCCGTTTTCAGCGGTTATTTTATGAACATCCATTAACATTTTGTTATTACATACATGTTATTATGTTGACTAGGGTCACTACGATGATATTAAAGAAAACTGCATCCAAATCCGTTCAGTAGTTCTCGAGTTAAAACGGAACATAAATTACATAAATACAAACAGACAGACAGAAAACGAATATTCAAAAGTTTTTAGTTTTGGCCTCAGTATAATTTTAATAAGCTAATAACCCATTTCAATAAAAATTTCGCAAAAATATAAAATTTACAGATATGACTTTTTTGTAATATATGAACCACTAATAAAAACCTTATCAATTTATAAAAACTGGTCAAGTGCGAGAAGGACTCGCGCCCTGAGGGTTCCGTACATATCGCTTAAACACAAACTTATTCCACGAGCTTTTATACATTTCCAACTTATTGATCTATTAAACTCTTTAGATGATAGATAACGGGTCGAGTTAATTTTTTCTAGTTTCTTCTTTTTTGATTTTTTCCTAGATGTGTGTTATTTATAACTTATATATAACACTTAATTGTGTACGGAAGTCTTTGAGTCAACTGGAATAGGCTTTCATTTGAGCCAATTTGTTTGAAATTGATTACGTAAAGGTCAATCGATAACTTTTGATCGCATTGCGTTAGAAGCTTGATTTTTTAAAAGAACTATGGGGCCATAGGATGTAGGATGTATTAGTTTTAACATGATACTTACGACTAGGCCCTAGATAAAAGGTCTTTTCGACAGACAGACAGATGGATAACAAAGTGATAAAATAAATAAAAGGTTCCGATTTTCTATTTTGAGGTACGGGACCCCAAGATTAACATATAATGTTTGCTAAGATGTCGATAATGTTGTTATAATCTATGGGAACATAACTTTTTGACCGAAAACTTAGTTATCCATCCATCCATCAGCCTGTTTCGTCCACCACTTTCCAGGATTTTGCCACTCTTGGCGGTCCTCCTGGAAGAAATGCCCATAATCACACACGCTGGGCAGGCGGGTTGGTGAGCGCGGTACCGAACCCCTTGCACCAGTGACGCCGCTGCCCGTCACCACTCACCAGTCTGTTTTATATAAGGCCCGGCAATTGGGAATGGATATACCGCCATCCATCGGTCCCAGGCGATGGTGGGCCGCCTGGTTTTGCCCGAGAGCTGTTCTCTTACTCTCCTTCGAATAACTTCGGGAGGATTTGTGAGTAAGATGGTGGTACCTCCACAGTCGAGCCCGGCATCAGCTCTACCACCTTAATATAGTATAATATAAGTACCTATACTTAGTTATAAGTAGAGGTATAATATAGTTCCTAGGTGTGACAGAAGATGGTGGTAGAGGGTGCGTGTGTATGTTGTGTAAAGTAATGTGATCCTGTTTGTTTAAAAGGAGCGATTAATTTATTAAAGTACGCAGGTACTCAACAGCGACGAAATTCCTTTAACGGTCTATTCTCCTGATTTGTAATATTTTGTAACAAAACCATAAGAAATAATGATAACGCAAAACATTGCTGTTTTTTTATTTGTTAACAACATCCGTACGATGAGCATAAATGTTACATTAAAAAGGATATAAACTTCTTGGTACATAACCTAGCTTGAACAATAATGCCAAAAGACAAAAAGTTTTTATGTCTTTGTTTGCAAAATAATACTGGCCACTTGCTATTTATGATCATAAAAAAATGAAAAAAGTGAAAGTCAAAAAGTTTTTATGTCTAAATTTGCAAAATAATACTGGGCATTTGCTCTATATGTAAATAATAATAAAAAAAATTAAAAACTGCAAATCGAACGCGAGTCAGTAGATGTAAAATTAAAATTTCTTATAGCAATGGAATCATTTCAAAAATGTCATTTAAAAGTTAAGAAAACACGTTATTGTTCAGCTCGGAGAAAGGGCAAATCAGTAATTAAGTATGTTGTGCCAAAGTACAAAAATTATTATGGAACTAGGACTCGCGAGTATTTTAATACCGAAGATATTTAACTCAATAGGGGAAGAGGTTGACGAAACTTTAAATGGCAAAATAAGCAAAAACAAATTTAAAAGTATTTTGAAAGGGTGTTTTCTTGGCTTTGTTTAGATTTTTAAAAAGCTGTGTTAAAAATAAGTATAAGATTTAGAAGCTTTTGCAGAGGAAGACATGTTTGGATACCGAGAGCGGTAGCCGATAAACTGCTGAGCAGTTTGGCTTAAGAAATGTAAAAGAAAAACATGTATTGTCTTTGGTGAATAAACTAAATCTATCTATCTATCTATCTAGTCATCAATCTGTTTCTTTGGTTGCATCTTTATTGAAAGTAACTCAAAATGTCGTCTAGTAGTGATATATAGGAATGGGTGACGCCGCCGGAATTAAAAGAAACTGCCCAAGCAGTTATTATATGGGAAAAGTATAACACTGAGTTTCAATAACTATAATAATTTTAACATAAACTTTTATTAAAGATTTTGTCTTTTATTTTCCTCGCAGGTGTAGTATAAAGCACTATGTATCACTCGGGAGAAAGTGCGATTCCGCGAGTAATCGGCCTCTTTCTCCACTCGGTGAACAATGTACTATTGGATTGCAGGCATTCCGGTGCCTATGATTGCCCGAATCAGCTTGTATGTTACATTTCAGTCATATTGTATTATTTTTAGCACAGCCGCGATGTTTTCAGGAGTTATAGCTATTTTTGGTCGACGGTACGATGGCAACAGACGTACGACCTCGTTGAAACTTCGAATACCAACGATAGATTGTTGTTTGACTAAGCGCTTCAACATCATAAATAGAAACAAGCTCCCTGAGACATACATCTTGAGATAACCCTCGGCGAAAATTGTGATAAATTATGACACGGAAATTTTCACGCGTGAGCTCCATTTTTCTTATCGACTCGTCAATTCTAAACCGCATTAAAAAAAAAAAATCCTTTCTATAAATTGTATAAACGTCATTATGATTGTAAGTGGCCAGTATATACGTAATTAAAAAGGTTTTATTGTTACTCATTGTAAAGTACTCGATTCCCGATCATTTCGGTGTGCCCCTCGTACTCCGTCCGGCCGGCAAAGACATTTCATTCAAATCTTTGCCGACCGGTGACAGAGACGACGACGATCTACGAAAAAGAGTACATTTTGATGCAAGTGCGAAAAGGTTGGGTCGGGACGAGAAATATCAACACTTTCGCACGTGTATCAAACGACGTTTTTTAATACACCTGCGAAAAATTACATGAAATAATAAAATAAAGCAATTTTGTTGCAAATCAAAACAGATACCTACAAGTCAACAGAAGAAACGCAGTCGGGTTGGCGCCAATCTGAGGTGCAATGGTGTATGCCAATGGCCCCCTTTCCAAATTCATAAATTAATTAATAATTAAATTCATACCTTAGCCGTGCCGTCGCCGTTGCCAGTACCGGTGCCGGTGGATTGCCGGTAAGTGGAAAAGGGGCCATTGGTATTCAAATTCGATTGTCATATGGCTATTTAGCTAAGCAAATAAGCCCGTTTGACAAATGAAATCGTACGTTTTTGGTTGTCAACAACAAAATAAGACAATTGTTTTCATTTGACAGAAAAAATTTACGATTTCAACTGTCAAACGGGGTAATTTGCTAAACCGAATAGCCATATGACAATCAATTTGAATACAATTAGCTTACACAATTACACCTCTGTACTACCAAGACCATATGTCTCTTTCTAAAATCGTTTTGAATTTTCAAAATATCATTTACAATTTAACATACATAATATATTTAATAATAAAATATAAAAGTTTGAAAATACTCATCTTAAACAGTTTTTAGTGTATCCGGTTACTTCCAGAAATACCAACAAAACGACAAGTAAAACAAAGGTTTACATGCTTACTAAATGATGTAGCCGGTTTAGATGGCGTTAGTTATAAAACCAAAAAAACACTAGTGCGAAATATGTAACTTTACGCACGCTAACAGGCACGTTATCTATCATATTTTGAGCAGGTGTATTAAAAAGTTATTTTTTACGGGTTTGTTTTCTATTAGTGATTCTGATTCATGGAGTTCAATAAAGCTGTGGGTTCGTTTTGATGTACAGTCTGTCAAAAAATTGTTGAAATGAATATTGAAGAAACTATTTTTCTTTCGCCTGGTTACGCCAAACAAATAAGTACAAAATCTGTTAAATCGAGTTAACCGCGTTGTTATTTCATAAATATATTACCTAAATTATACTATTTGAACGTTTAAAGTCCAATAAAGTTCATTAAAGTTTCATTTTCATTTCAACAGACATTTTCATTTGACAGACTAATAGGTTTATGTCTGTAGAATATCCGTCAGTCAGCAATGCAACCCAAAATAGTGAACCGTGATTTTTGTTATTTGGAAATGAATTTCAAATATTTCGATCCGCTTAAAAAGAAAATAGGAAAATGGAACTCTTATGATTTTTTATGGAGTGCGCCACGTGGCGCAAAGCCCTGCTCAGAGCCAGCTCTACTGTGCCTTTGTTCAATTGAGGTCAAAGTGAAGAACAATAGATTTTTGTTTTGACCAGTTCGATGTGAAGTCGGCAAACAGTACTTTCTAAATATAAAACTGGATTATAGTGCTGTGTTAAGTTAATTGGGTGCCGGTTGAACGTTGATCAGTGTATTACTACACCGAGGCGCGCCGGTCGCTGAAAGAGTGATTAGTGGCGAGCAGTTCAAATTTGGTGAGATCTTTTCAAGTTGTAGGCAAAGTATACGGTGGTCGGTAGAATATTTTGTCCTTTTTGTCAACCCAGGTCGAGATCAAGCTATTGGTGTTGGACAAGCAAACATACACAAGCCGTATACCCCAATGCTTAATCTTACATTTAATACTATCCATATAAAACTTGTTCCAGGAAAACAAAGTCAGCAGTAAAACTAGGCGCATCTAAACCACGTGTTTATGTATATATGAAATAGATTGTATGTATTTATGTAATCTAAAATTACCAGTATTCTCACATTAAATTTACTCTAAAGTCATCCATCACGAATCAACTACCTTATGAATGTATATATTCAATAATACAAAACTCGTTACAAATATCCATTCGTACAGATTTAAATCTTAACATGTCTGGCTAAAACGTAAGTAAATCATTCGTTAAACCGTGTCTTATTCCCGAACATTTCTGGCAAATCACGGGCAGTAAAACATTACAAAAGCCAAACATAGTAAAACAATTTAAAAGGGTAGCTTACAAAAGAAGCATCCAGTTACAACATAGCAAACAAAGAATAAGTCGACCCAAACACATGCGAAGCAAAAAGATTCCAAAAATTTTGTGACTTATATTGTCGTAACTTTAGCGGAGAACAATAAATCTCTATACCCATCTCTCTTTTCGGAGAAATTTCTTTTTTCTAGGAAACCGGCAGGTCTAAACTACACAGATGACAAACACAATAACCATTATATCCATGGTGGTTGATGGAAACTGCATCCATCGTGCTATTGCACATCAAATAAATTCCGTCATGGGACTAACTTTCGATCACCGGGCGCTACGACAAGATCTCGCTGCTTTCGTCTCTGAAAACCGGGACAATAGCAGAATAAATTTAGCGTTACTGAATAACACGTTTGATAGTCCGAATCCCACAAACTTAAACCCAGAAGAGCAAATCTCCAACTATATTGATCCCCAATTCAATGACAAGTTCTGGGGAGGTGAAGATATCGTAATAGCAGCGGCTGAATTCTACTTGGTCAACGTACATGTACATCGCATCAACGGAACAACTATTGTTTACAAACCAACGGGCGATCCAGTTACCGGAAACGTTCACATTTTTTACGACAGAAACCACTATGACAGCGTCTCAATCAATAGTAACTCCAAGAAAACATTAACAACAAATCGAAAACAAAAGGAATTGAACACTGCAGGCTTAAAGTCAAAAACTTCCAGAATTAAAACAAACAACGACTACTAAACAGGACCCCGAATTAAAAGTATCAGGTGAGTACCTTAGCCGATGCCCAACACATGAGCTGCAGCCTGAGAGCCCTCTGACACAACACATGACGTGTACTTATGGCACGACAGTAGCGTCTACCGAAGGTTCCCCGCAGTCATTAGCGTGAACAACAAAAATAAATTTGATTGAAAACTACCTGGTAGATGGAACAGGACAAAGACTAATTCGACCATCTCCTACGGCTATATTACAACGTAAACACTGTGAATCACTTTTGTTGTACTACTACTAGTTGTGCTACTCCGAAAAGACAAAATAAGAATTGACAAAGAACTTTCTAAAAGGAACATAACAATAGCAGGCCTCCAAGAAACACACTTAGCTAGCGGAGAATATGAATCTGAGAATTACACGTGGATTCTAAGCGGGGGATCCAAACCAAAGGAATACCAGGGAACAGCAATCCTTATTAGCAAATCGGTTAAACATGAAAATAAACATTCACAAAAAAAAAACGTTAATCTTGCTGCTATTCACATTAGAATTTTCACTTCCCATAGAGACTGCCCTGTTGAACTATTCTTTATAAATACCCACTTGCCATCCCATACAGCAAACAATTTTGTGAGCATAGGAACTTTCCTTGGTAGGATTCCCAAAAACTTATACTCTATACTTCTAGGTGACTTTAATGCACACATCGGCAAAGAAGATATATAAAATCAATTCAGAATAAATACATAGGTAAAACATTATTCCGCGAGAAATCCAATTCCAATGGGACTGTCCTATTGGATTTTATCTAACAAAACAACGTAGTAATAAATAGCACCTGGGGAAGGAATTCATGCAAAGTAACATGGCAATCAGGTAACAAAAGATCACAAATAGACCACATAATGACATGTAAGCATAAAACAGTTAGATTTAAATCAATTAAAAGTGTGGTCGAAAAATTAAATTTCAGACCATAAAATAATACACGGGGAAATTGACCTCAACTCCAAATTTTGCATTAACCCCAAAATCTATAGATGTTTCCGTCAACGAACCCCTAACCAACATACTACAGGACTACTTGACTACAGGAATTACCGTTACGTAGGATTTCTTATTTTTGTCACATTCAACGGCGACCACAACCCCACCTGCTTCACGCAGCCTACAACTATGCAGAATCACGAAGGAAAACTGGACGACCAATATACACCTGGCTTAATTCCCTGTTCAAAGATGTAAAATTTTCACGACAAAACAAAAGCTTCTGGAAAAGAATTTCTGGAGACAGGTTCCTGGTAAAAAAGACAGCAGAAGAAATCTACAACCTACCCGAAACAGATCCAGAATCGGAACGCGAATGACAAGCAGGGCCGAGACTACAGATGAATACTAAATTATAGTGGATTACTCTGCATCTATCACCGAGCAAATCCACATTTCCAAGCGCAGCGTATCCATATTTATACTTCGTGCTTCGTCCTCGAGATTAGTAACTGAAATATATAAAACACAGGTAGTATCGTGTCTAGGATTCACCACTCGCACTAATAGTTGAGAATTTTAAAACCAAAATCCTCTAAAACCAGTTTTTTTTTTCCACGCTGGCAACCCCATCCCTAGGTACGTCATTCACAGTTTAGTGCTTCACCACTCAACATCTTTCGCGAATATTTTGTGCACATTTCGCGTTTATTTCGTATTTAAGTAAAAGTTTAGTGAAATAAGGGCATTATGCCGAAAAGGAAACGTCATGGTGATGATCAGTATGAGGTCAATCGTAAAATAAGGAAATTGGAGCGCAAATTAAAACGTGCTCGTAAACATCGAGTACCATCGCCATGTTCGTCACCGAGGGTCTCGCCGCCGCAGGACTTGGATCAACTAGCAGGTATGTAACATAAAACAATCAATGGATTGGTTATTTTCATCTAATCTGGAATATTATCCAATAAACTATGGCCACGTTCTTTTCATAGGGATTGTAACATATAGTGCCAATTAAAGTAAGGTTCGCTCATTTCGCAGGACTTGAGCATACGCCTGACATTTATTAAGTAAGGTTCGCTCTTTTCGCAGGATTTGAGCATACGCCTATATAATAAAACTTTGTAAAAGCAATGCAAAACTCTTTAACTCCCTACAGAAGTTTGAGGAAAATTTTCAATCTACCCTCAATTTCTAAAAATAGTTTTAATAATTCTAGCCGAGCATTTCGAAGAACCAGTGAGGTCATTGGACGCAGATAATCACGGGGACGACATTGTTGTATCCATGGAACCCGGCTTCGTACGCAATGCCGCTAATGAATCTATTACTATAGATAACGAACCACCGATCTTGGAAAATGATGAGCCGATTTCCATCGCTCCAGCTGCAGAGGTAGATGACGATCTGTTAGAAATCCTGGGTAAAGACTTGTCTGTAACGACAGAGCATGGTCCTGACTTACACTGCGAACTGAGTATTCGTTTACAACACATAGCCACAGCTGGCTTAGATAAAGAGACTCGCAAGGAGCTCAGTACTAAGTATCTCATTCCAGCCAACTGCACGAAAATCTCGGCTCCAATCATGAATGACGAAATAAAAGCTGCTTTACCGGAGATAGTAATAAAACGAGACAAAGGATTAGAAAATCGACAAAAACATATAGCATCGGCCATATCCTGCCTAGGTGATGTTATCTCATCTCAATTGCAGATCAAAAATAAAGATAATAACTTGCTTAAGAAACTGATGGACGCTACGAAAATATTGTGCGATATCCAATATTTCGATTCTTTGAAACGTCGTTATTTTGCGAGCACAAGTGTCAAGAAAGATATCCATGACCATATTACCAAAACTAAGATCGATAGATATCTTTTTGGTGAGAATCTCGCTGAAACCCTCAAGTCAGCCAAGGCAGTCTCGAAGTCAAGTGCGGAGATTAGAGTCACTCCAAATAATAACAAATACGGTAGAAAAACCGGGAACCAACAACCATCGACTTCAAAAAACTGGAAGTCCCCCTCGACGAACCGCAGGCAGCCGTCGGGGCTTCAGAGGGGCCGCCAATTTGTACCCCCACTGCCGCCGCATCTGCCGCCGCCCCTGCCGCCGCCACTGGCGCGCGCGCCGCCTGCAGCCTTATCCAGGCCGTCGCGGTATCAGCCGAGACAGACCTACCGCCACTAGATGAGGTAAAGTACGCCGGACAGCTGGCGTTATTTATAAAACAGTGGTCTTTAATTACCAACGATCGCGTCATACTGTCGTGGATTAACGGGTATAGCCTAAAATTTATTAGTACCCCAGATCAAAATGAATTGCCAAAGTTGCCTTCTTTTACTAATATAGAACGGTTTCATTTGGATGAAACCATACATAAACTGTTACATATGGGAGCAATATCTAAATGTCAAAAACATTCTGAGCAATTTTTGTCAAACATTTTTTTGCGACCCAAACCAAATGGCAAAATGCGGTTCATTCTTAACTTAAAGAACTTAAACAAGCATATTGAGACAAGTCATTTCAAACTAGAAGATTTACGGACTGCTGTTAAATTAGTTACAGAAAATTGTTACATGGCTTCAATAGATATTCAAGACGCTTATTTATTAATTAAAATTAGCAGTGACTCACGAAAATATCTACGTTTTTTTTTTTTCGACGAACTTTACGAATTTAATGTTTTGCCATTCGGTCTGAATACAGCCCCATACGTGTTCACTAAGATAATGAAACCCGTAATTAAGTTATTAAGGACCGCTGGATATGTATCAACCTTATATCTAGACGATTTCTGTCTCTTTGGACGAACTTATAATGAATGTAAAGAAAATATTGACGTCACATTAAAACTGTTAACTTCGCTTGGTTTCAAAATTAACTTTGAGAAAAGTTCTTTGCAACCGTCAAGGTCTTGCAATTTTCTTGGCTTCATTATCGACTCAAATAAATTACAAATTAGTCTACCAGATAAAAAGAAAATAAAAATAAAAACAGAACTACTCAAATTTATAAAAATAAAGAGATGTAAAATAAAAGAATTCGCGCAGCTCCTGGGATTGTTGGTTTCTGCATGTCCTGGGGTAGAATATGGAATGCTTTATACAAAAGAGTTCGAACGGTGCAAATTTCTTAATTTAAGAGGTCATGCCGATTACGAAAAATATATGACAGTCCCTCAGACTCTTCAACCGGACTTTAACTGGTGGTTGCGGACTATCGATAATTCTGTTCGCGAAATCAGAGACGATAGTTACCACAGTGAAATATTTTCTGACGCCTCAACTACTGGGGGGTGGGGGGCCGCGTGTGGTTCCGAGACAGCCAGTGGGAGGTGGTCTGAGGAAGAATGTGCTATGCACATTAATTATCTGGAGTTGTTAGCTGCGTTTTTTGCATTAAAAGTGTTTGCAAAAGACTTACACGATTGCCAATTGTTATTGCGTATCGATAATACAACCGCAATAAGTTACATTAACCGAATGGGTGGTGTGCAATACCCCCATTTAAATAAAGTCACTAGAAACATTTGGCAGTGGTGTGAAGCCCGGAAATTATATATTTTTGCGTATTACATAAAATCTAGTGATAATACAGTAGCTGACGCTGAATCGCGGAAAATACATCCAGACATTGAATGGACATTGACGGAGTTCGCTTTCAAAAATATTGTAAAAAGCTTTGGGATACCACAAATTGATCTTTTTGCTAGCCGCTTAAATAACAAGTGCTCCATATACGTCTCCTGGGATAGAGATCCTGACGCATTTGCCATAA
This sequence comes from Ypsolopha scabrella, assembly GCA_910592155.1. Taxonomy (NCBI): domain Eukaryota; kingdom Metazoa; phylum Arthropoda; class Insecta; order Lepidoptera; family Ypsolophidae; genus Ypsolopha; species Ypsolopha scabrella. The sequence goes on along the minus strand of OU342975.1, from coordinate 16,063,211 downwards.
ATGCGTTCACCATCTGCTGGTCTGAATATTATTTCTACGCATTTCCTCCATTTTCCGTAATTTTGAAAACGCTTAGAAAAATAATATCAGACAAAGCCACGGGCATTGTTGTTGTACCTATGTGGCCAACCCAACCTTGGTACCCAATTTTTAACAGATTATTAATTTCGGATTTAGTTCAATTCAATTCTAATCAAAAATTTTTAATATCTCATTACAGCAGATGGGACATTCAGAACAATCTTACACTGGCTGCCGGGATCTTATCCGGAAAGCGTTTCTACGAAGAGACTTAACGCCAGCCTCAGTAGAAATAATGGTTGCCTCACTAGCAGACAGCTCTATAAAACAATACGATGTATATTTAAAAAAATGGGCAGAATTTTGTAATAATCATTCCATAAGTTTACTTGAAGCGCCGATTTCTAAAATTATAGAATTTCTTACTATGTTATATGAAACCGGCTCACAGTACAGCACACTTAACTCGTGCAGATCAGCCCTATCGCTAGTACTAGGCCCTGAAATCGGTAAAAATGAGTCAATTGCGAGGTTTTTTAAGGGCGTCTATAGATTACGACCACCCTTACCAAGATATAACGTAACATGGGACACATCATGTGTATTAAATTACTTACAAACTTTAAATCACAATGAAGACTTATGTTTACAAGATTTAACAAAAAAATGTACCTATCACACTATTGGCTCTTACAACTGCACACAGAGTGCAAACATTGTCCAAAATAAATATAAAAAATATAGAACGACATAATGATAAAATTGTTATAAAAATTCCCGACTTAATCAAAACTTCTAAATTTGGAACAAATCAGCCCATGTTAGTTATACCTTACTTCTCTGAAAACCCCGCAATATGCCCAGCACAGACTTTATTAATGTATGTCGAAAAAACTTCTCAGTTTCGTCAACATGACGCCTTATTCCTGACAATTAAGAAACCGCACCACCCAGCTTCTACACAATCGTTAAGTCGCTGGATAAAAGACACCTTAAAATATTCCGGTATTGATGTGTCCATATTTTCAGCACACAGTACGCGCCACGCCGCCACTTCGCGCGCTTGTAGTTCAGGTGTGAACATTGACTTGATTCGTAAGACAGCTGGATGGAGTGGCACGTCCAATACTTTTTGGAAATTCTATAATAGAGGCATCATTAATAATGATGATCAATTATCGGTAGCTAATGCCATCCTTAATCATTAATTAAGCTTAAGTAACATTAATTACGTATGTTAAATCCGTATTAGGGAAAAAAAAAAAAAGTTCCTAGTTAATTATATTGTTTGAAATAAGTAATTGTTATTTGTTAAGAAACAAGGTTGAAGTATTTTTTATTTAATTTTTTGGTACAAAAGGCAGTTGCCTATTTTGTTTAGAAAGGTATCCATAATATGCATCGACCTATATATATTTCGATGATAATATGTTTCACATTTTGTTCCTTTTATAATTAGTTGTATAACTCTTTCTATTATATGCAAATTTGATTTAATTCTTATCTGGTCCAGAAATACAGCGTATTTTCATTATTAATTATTGGTGTTTGATATTTCCTGTTTTGACTCTCAATATCTACCTGTGTTTTATATATTTCAGTTACTAATCTCGAGGACGAAGCACGAAGTATAATTTATGATTAAACGAACTTACCTGAAGTGAAGTTCTATCATAATTATACGAGGTGCTTCGTCCGAAGAGATTAGTAACTCACTCCCGCCCGCCCATCTTATACCCTGAAATTATCAAGGAAATATCAAAGTTTTGAATTCAGCTCTAAACTTAATGACGTACCTAGGGATGGGGTTGCCAGCGTGGAAAAAAAAAACTGGTTTTAGAGGATTTTGGTTTTAAAATTCTCAACTATTAGTGCGAGTGGTGAATCCTAGACACGATACTACCTGTGTTTTATATATTTCAGTTACTAATCTCTTCGGACGAAGCACCTCGTATAATTATGATAGAACTTCACTTCAGGTAAGTTCGTTTAATCATAAATTATAACACACAAATTATTGTATCTATTTAATCCTTACATGCTCACTATACGATGCTTGAATTCGGGTGGGCCTCCAATCTCCTGTCACTCCTCGATCCCGCAGCTGCCTCTCTACAGACCCCACCTGTATACTACGTGGCTCTCCGGTGTCTCGGGTCTTTGCACCCTTGCAGCAGAACTGCTGGCTGGATGAGTCACCGGAACGGAACGGAAATGGAACTCTTATGATTTTTTATGGCTTATTTTTTGTTTGTCTGTCACAGCCAATTTTACTCGTCACAAATGAATCAATTTCTAATTAAATCGCAATTTAAGCATACTTGTCTTTAATTGTCACATTTTATCTTTGTATGACATAATGCTATGTTTTCTAGCATTTGAACGACCAAAATTTACCGAGTTCAGAAAATTTCTGTCTAAAGTGTAATAGTACTACATAGTACGATTATTATGGGTGCCCAAAGTTCAAGGTTTATTTATACCTTAGCAAATGGTTTATCGCTCGAAAGGTTTTGTTTAAGGCTCTTGAACTTTTTTATCTACGTGTATTTCAAGTAATTACAGAGAGTATGCGACTGAAACATCTAAAAAGTACTGGAGCTGTATTTTTGAATCACTCGCCGTGAATCATATATTCACGCACGAAAACAATTCACGTGCGAAATTCAATTGGATTGGTCAAGATTTTACGTATTTTTGAATCAGTAGAAATCAATGAAACAGTTTTCGTATTACGCAGAATAAATAAGAACCGGAAAGCAATATTTCGTTGATTTTAAAAACCGATGATGAATGGAGGTGAACGGAACATAAATTAAAGAGTTATAATGTCAGTATCTCATCGATATTTTCATTCTCACCTTGCGTAGATTCTACTAGTAGAAATGGGAAAACGAGTAGGTTGGACCACTCGTTGCAGAATTCACGGAATGAATTTTCAAAAATACTGATTACAGGCTTTCGTATGCGAATCACGCGGATTCATATGCGAATTGATGAACTTCGAATGATTCAAAAATACACCCCCTGGTAAAATACATGCAAACGAAATATGAAAACTATAATGAAAAAAATATTATTATTTGCAGGGATCAAAGATTAGTACTTTAGCGACTATGTATACATATAATAAACAATTTTGATTTTAAAATGTAAGTACCTATTTATTTTACTTAAAGACTTATATATATGTCAACGGCAATCTGTATAATTCAGGTATTAGTACCTAGGTAATGTATACAATGCCTGGCGCGTCTCGGCAATGTATGAAATATTATGAATATTATTGTCCGTTACATACTTTCCCTAGGTAATGTATACAATTCCTAGGCATTGTATAGAGTACCTGCTGGTCCACCGGCAAAGTGTAAAGTTTCTACTAATCAATGGGATAAATTAAATTCGCAGTCAAAATTAGTTTTTTGGAAGTCTTGCAGCGCAGAAGAGAGCCGCTAGGTTAGTAGCGCGCATAGTGGCGCGACCGCCATACATAATCTTCGTGGTTATTTTTTTTATGACCACCCAGAAATACCATTTAACCAAAAGCCTAAGCTTTGTTCATAAAAGATCATTAAAATACATTGCCCTAATCAATTTCCCGCTCCCGCTCACGTCTTTTATACAGGGTTTAATCGTTAAGTGTGACCAGGCGATTATTCCATAAGTATTACAGACATCAAAAAAACTTTTTACTTTTTGAAAATCAAACGAGAAGTATTCAAAATTTTGACATTTAACACCCCGATATTACCTAAATCTTTTTGGCATTGTATACATTGCCTAGGTATTGTATACAATACCGGATTATACAGATTGCCGGTAACATATAGGCAAGGAAGGTGTACCGCACACTGAAACATTGCGCACGAGATAACACTGACAGCGAGCGAGACAAAATTTTCGTTGCGTCCATTGACCTCTCATAAACAACTAGACTCAAAATCTCGCTCAAAAAGTGTCCGCGATGCATCTTGTCACCGCTATGGCGTGACAAGATCGAATAACGATTGCGTACAACTGACATTGCATCTTATGTTAACGATATAACGTCTTAATTTGGTTGAAGTATTTTTGCTACTATGCACGTCGCCGTTCAGACGTTTTCTGACGATAGAGACTGTGTGACTAGTTTCACGCGAAACAATAAGTACTACACTACCCACAGACAGAAGGACCACTGTTCAAAGACATTTAAGGAGACAATTACTGCTGGCGACTCCGGGTGCGTGCGTCTCACTTACTCGCACTACTCGTCCCGTGTTGATCTCTCCGTCACTCGACGGGGATCATGTTGCGAACGCACAAAAATATACCAAAATAATTAATTACAATTGTTCTTCAAAAATAATCAAGGGAACTAAAATCAGCCACCAATTTCGACTTTCAAGGTCACTAGCATGTATTGCCCTCTCAAATAAATATCTACTCCTACTCGTCCAGCGGCAAATTATTATATTTGTAATATTTGAGTTAAGAGGAAATTATTTCTATAGGTGTCTCATTTCTTCAATTTAAGCCTCTTCCGTGGCGTACAGACGGGGACTTGGCAACGGCTTTTTATTATGGCATGTATATTATGTTTATTATTACTTTTCATATCTACTTATAATCTAATAAAACCAACAAATAACATCACTTACATTTTTTTAAAGATATGATGTAAGCAGTGTAACAGTCTAGGGTAGTCGAGTCATAAACGGTCCGTCACAAATATTTTATCTTACTGTACTACATACATATTTCATTTCATACCCGTTACTTCGTTTTAATTGTTCGGTGCCCGAAGGATGAGAACTATACCTTATTACCCACTGTCTGTCCGTCTGTCCGGATGTCACAGGAGTCTACAGACCTTCTTCAGCCGTTATAGGTAGAATACGTGTAATTATGGCTTCTACCACGGCTAATAATAAAAAAATAAAAATAAAATTCTCAATTTTTCTTTGTCCGAACTCTATCTCAAAGATGGTCATACATACAAGTTCAAATTTACAAATATTTTGTACATAGTTATAAATCCTCATGACTGATGGCTTGATCTCCGTATAAACCTAAAGTGCATAGTTACAAGTTGATACACGGTGGCCAGCTTTCGCTGGAATGATGACGAAGCCATTACATTTTGAATTGAATTGATTTGAATTTGCGACATTCAATAAAATCATTTTTAATGTGTAGAATCTGATAGTGATAGTTGTATACCTCTTTATTTATCACGAAAGAATTGTGTGAATCATGTTAATTTACTTTATTTAGAGAAAAGTAAGAAAAGTCATTATTGTTGGATAAAAAACTCATCACGATTGGTGAGTAGTATGCTTTCTTAGTACAGGATGATGTTCATAGTAATAAATTAAAATGTATTTAGAAAAATAAAGGTACCTACCACAGCACTTGTAGTAAGACGTTTGATGTTTGAAAACTTTATGGATGCTCTCGATCGTGAAACTGTTACTTACGATTCCATGCAAACATTCAAAACTTGTAAACGTAATAATATCTACACACAAGTAAAAGGAAAAAAAGAACTTTGTGGTTATGATGATAAACGATATATTAACAATTATATGATAACACTAGTACTCTAGCTTGGGAACATTACTCGTTGTTAAACTGTTAGTTTATTATTCCCTTACGAATAATAAATTATTATTATATTATATTATTATTAATAATAACTATGAATAAAATGGCTTATGTCTTATATTTCATGTATTATATCTTATGTATTAACATAGACTAAATATATTAATCATGAATTTGTTAGTTTGTAAGATTGTTAAATAAAAAACATTAAGTATTAATTTACAAATCTTGTTTTATTTCTACACTGTCTGGCTGCGAACAACATCAGTAAATAAATCAACACTTATCAAACGTGAGCAGTGAACAGCACCTACCAAACAGTAATCATTTAGAGCAGCGACTATATCAGTTACAACACTTATCAAACATACTTTAAAGTGAACAGTTAACAGTACCTGTCAAACAGTAATCATTTAGAGCAGCGACTATATCAGTTACAACACTTATCAAACATACTTTAAAGTGAACAGTTAACAGTACCTGTCAAACAGTAATCATTTAGAGCAGCGACTATATCAGTTACAACACTTATCAAACATACTTTAAAGTAAACAGTTAACAGTACCTGTCAAACAGTAATCATTTAGAGCAGCGACTATATCAGTTACAACACTTATCAAACATACTTTAAAGTGAACAGTTAACAGTACCTGTCAAACAGTAATCATTTAGAGCAGCGACTATATCAGTTACAACACTTATCAAACATACTTTAAAGTGAACAGTTAATAGTACCTGTCAAACAGTAATCATTTAGAGCAGCGACTATATCAGTTACAACACTTATCAAACATACTTTAAAGTGAACAGTTAACAGTACCTGTCAAACAGTAATCATTTAGAGCAGCGACTATATCAGTTACAACACTTATCAAACATACTTTAAAGTGAACAGTTAACAGTACCTGTCAAACAGTAATCATTTAGAGCAGCGACTATATCAGTTACAACACTTATCAAACATACTTTAAAGTGAACAGTTAACAGCACCTGTCAAACAGTAATCATTTAGAGAAGCGACTATATCAGTTACAACACTTATCAAACATACTTTAAAGTGAACAGTTAACAGTACCTGTCAAACAGTAATCATTTAGAGCAGCGACTATATCAGTTACAACACTTATCAAACACACTTTAAAGTGAACAGTTAACAGCACCTGTCAAACAGTAATCATTTAGAGAAGTTAACAGTACCTGTCAAACAGTAATCATTTAGAGAAGCGACTATATCACTTACAACACTTATCAAACATAGTTTAAAATCAACATGAACAGCACCTGTCAAAGAGTAATCAGTTAGAGCAGCGTCTATATCAGTTACAACACTTATCAAACATACTTTAAAATCAACATGAACAGCACCTGTCAAAGAGTAATCAGTTAGAGCAGCGTCTATATCAGTTACAACACTTATCAAACATACTTTAAAGTGAACAGTTAACAGCACCTGTCAAACAGTAATCATTTAGAGAAGTTAACAGTACCTGTCAAACAGTAATCATTTAGAGAAGCGACTATATCACTTACAACACTTATCAAACATAGTTTAAAATCAACATGAACAGCACCTGTCAAAGAGTAATCAGTTAGAGCAGCGTCTATATCAGTTACAACACTTATCAAACATACTTTAAAATCAACATGAACAGCACCTGTCAAAGAGTAATCAGTTAGAGCAGCGTCTATATCAGTTACAACAGTTATCAAACATACTTTAAAGTGAACAGTGAACAGCACCTGTCAAACAGTAATCAGTTAGAGCAGCGTCTATATCAGTTACAATACAACACTTATCAAACATAGTCAATAGTGAACAGTGAACAGCACCTGTCAAACAGTAATCAGTTAGAGCAGCGTCTATATCAGTTACAACACTTATCAAACATACTTTAAAGTGAACAGTGAACAGCACCTGTCAAACAGTAATCAGTTAGAGCAGCGTCTATATCAGCTAAAATACAACACTTATCAAACATAGTTTATAGTGAACATTGAACAGCACCTGTCATACAGTAACTAAAATAAAAAATAAACTCATAGCAGATTATAGTGTTAAATGAATAAAAATCAATGAGATTCGCCTCATCAATCGATTTTTCAATCACGATAATTAGATTTCGCGATACTCTAGACTCACATACTACGCTTGGACTAATTTTCGTGGGAATGCAATCCTAACACGTATAATGTACTATACTGCCCTACTAAGCGCAAAAGTCGTATCTGACACTTTTAGGTATTTTCACTTTTTTTAATATTTGGTAGGATGGCAACACTCCCAAGGTGCCCACAAAGCAATATAGTCCTATCTGTGCATTTAAATACTCAAAACACGAGTTTAAATTAGTCATATCTGCAGTTGGGTACCCTGTTACTAAGGGTAAAAGTCATAACAAACAAATACTAAGCTTAAAAGGCATTTCTGTCAAACATACCAAGCATAATGGTCTTATTTGCAATATTTTTTGTAGATAAGACTTTTACCTTTAGTAGTTTTCGTATTTTAGAACGCACTTAGGTCTTATGGCAACACTGGTTATTTGACATTTGTCATAATTGTCATATCTTTCTTTTCGCGGTTTGTACGTGCGTGTTCTGGATGAAAGTAGAAAATAATGCGAAGAAGAGACAAAATAATTGCCCTGGTGTCAAACAGAGGTTCGTATTTATACCTACTACTTAGTTATTATTGACCAATAGTTATGATTACAACTTGAAATAACAACATATCCTGAGAGCTTCGTTTCTGCCCCCAAAGTGAATTTCACAAGGTTATTTCGAATTTTCCACAGTTGTTTGTGATTCCGAACAAGACCCTTCAGATGGTCCAGATCCGAGCTGTAAAAAAACAGGTAATACTCAGATAGATTTCATGAAATTATTTGTTTTATCAAAGCTTTTATTGTGAGCAAATAATCGAAGGAAATTTTTACTTTACAGATGAGGAACCCATATCTTGGCACGATGATCCCCAGCCAGGTCCATCAGGCTGTCAAGAAAAAGTTTCTATACCAGATTCTGACTGCAAAAAAACAGGTAATACTTAGATTTTATGAAATTAATTTGTTTTGTCAAAGCTTTTGTTATGAGTTTAAGAAATCTTTACTTTACAGATGAAGAGCCTACGTCTCGGAATGATGATCCCCAATCAGTTCCATCGGGCTGTCAAAAAAAAGTCTATATACTAGATTCTGATAGTGAGGATTTTATTGAAGACTCAGATTTAGACAAAGACTACGTCATGGATTCAATTCCCTCCAGTGACAGTGATCATCCACAAGAAAAAAAAATGAAAAAGGAACGAAAAAGGAATGCAATGGCACGAAATATTCAAGAAAGTTCACACTTTATTAAAACCGTTATTGAAACATGCATCACCGATGCTTTTGATCTTATAAAGGACAAATTTACGAAAAAAGGTAAGACAAGGAAGAGAAAAACATATGAAGATAGTGTAGAGGAACGCAAACTAATTGCACAAAATATTAAACAAGACCAACATACGGTCAAGGATCCTTGTGGCCCTAGCTGCAAAAAAATGTGTTCTTCAAATATGACACATGCGCAACAAATAGAAATAAACAAAATGTATTCACTCATTCCATGTTACGGGCGTTACCATTTGTACGCCTTTGAAACTAATTTTCTTTGATGTTCCTATTTCAATAGAGCTAATATAACTAATAAACATCATCATTTTTATTACATTTTTAATTGAACATATAATATTTGGGAATATTGTTAAACGTAATGGGAAATGAATCAAAAAGCACTCGTTACGTGCGTTACATAATTTTGCCTATCTCTTTTGACTAGCGTGACAAAACATAAGAACTCTGCGAATTTTGGTAAACAACTGGATGTTTTTTAATTATTTGTAAAAAGTGTGATAAATTTCCTATTTGCATTACACATTTAAATGGATCCTCTCACTTTAGAGGTATACATATTTAAATCAACATGACGTTACGGGCGTTACAGAAAAATGTTACGGGCATTACTCGTACGAATTTAAAGAAGCTTGCATTACTATTAAGTGTTTTATTGAAAGCCTTAATAACTCTAAAATTGACAAAAAATCCTTATAATAGCACAAATTACATATCATTTTTCAAAAACGTCGACTTCTTGCTTGAGCTCAACCGTCATCATCTAGCTTTGATCATAGCTTTGACAGATGCCAACATATTTGTAAATTGTATTCGATTTGCGAGGTTTGTCAGAAGGAATAATTTTTACTAACACAAACATGTTTGGTTTAATATCCTTTACATTTAGTGTCGTATGTTTGTGTTCATCATCTTCAGAGTCTGTATAAATTTCATTGTAGTTTAGTTTTTTCTTTACTGCGTTAAGAGTTTGAATCAGACCCGAGGATTGAGGTTTATAATGTAATAGGTGTAATGGTTCATCATTTGATTCAAGAAGCAGCTTTTGTAATGATCGGCTGTTCAAGCATCGGAGTCATCCGAGCTCATCGGTTCATTAATGTCCTCTTCTGAGTGCTCTTTTGGCAATGCTGGAAGTTGAAAGTCTTCTTCCCAAACGTCAAAATGTGCGGTTAAGGCACTAGTACTACATGGGAATGTCACGATTTCTACAGAGGATGATGCTGCTATGCGTGCTACAAGGAGACTATTGTCTCGTACTTTAAAGTGATGTTTGGTTTGGATTTGCGGTATCTTTTGCACTCTGTTCCATAAATCTGTTCCAATAATGATTTTTATTTTTCTATTTCCTCTTTACTGACATATTCGGCATGGATTCCCTTTGACTCATTTATAACATAATCGTAAAATTCTTTTGCTGAATTGACTATCACCTTGCGCGATTTTACCGCTGTCCAGACTAGCGTTTTGACCGTCCCCCCAATGCCATCCATCGCCCCTTTGCCATGAGATGACGCAAAAAAATCCCATTCTAATTCTTTGAGGTTTGCGATTTCTTTAAGTCTGCAAAGAGCTGATAGAGTGAATCTATTTTTGAACTGGGCAGCACAGTTATCACTAAATATTTTAATAGCTCTTATAGATTCGCCTTAAAATTTTTGAATGTAAAAAATTACCTTTCGCAAAAAAGACCAAACTGTGTGTTTGCTGTGCGATCTATCATCACTTATTATGACAAGGGATTCATGAACCTCATCACCAAAAAACCCTATACAACATGTGAATATTGTTACTTGCTCATGGTTCCAGTGCACGCTCCGAATCTCGTCTTGACTTATAAGGGAATAGTTCTCTGCGAAATCAATTTGTACAACAGCTTCATCTACCCTAATATTTTCCTTTGCCTGCTAAAAGTGACGTGATTGCAAACGTTTGACAAAACAGTGAAGCTTGAACTTATTCGTCCTATTCTTTAATTCATGCATTGCTTCAGCGCATGTGCCTGTAATGCTAGTAACCTTTGGATAATTGTTCAGATGTATCCATTGTTTCCATGAAACTTTCACTGCTTTAGCATCAGACCTGTTGAACTTTTCCCAAAAATCTTTTGGACATTTCTGGCAAGAACTTGTCATACAATTTTCATTTGTGATATCACATGACAGTTGCTTCAACAATTCGTGATGAAAATTAGGGAAATTTGGGATAAACTTCGTAATAGCGTCCATTAGGTAAATATAATTCAAATGCTGTGCCACACACGAACATTGTGGCGTGTCAAAGCTACTGGAAGTACCTCCCTTGGTCGTAAGTCAAAAAATTTCGATGTCTTTATATTAATCTCTGCATGTACAGTTTTAAAATACTCAAATGCTTCTGCAATAGTCGTGACTATATGGCGTTTCTGTTGTTTTGTTCGTTTCCCAGTTATGGGATCTTTAACAGTTTTAAAGTCCTGCATGCCTGGAGCTTGCCTGCTCACATCATCTCTGTAATAGAACTCTTTTACAACCTGTTTAGATTCTTCAGTAACCTTATTGCCTTTGTCTTTATAATAATTTATTTTGAAAAGTTGTTTGCCAATATCAGGACCCAATACATCTGACACAACTTTTTTAACAACGGCTTCAATTTTATTAGGCGAGTTCGGCAGGACACTTTTCACTTTTCTGACAGCTTTTCCAAAGGTTTGAAGGTATTTATACGTGCCAAGTGGAGAAGAAACCACATTTTTAGACTTCGTTTCTTTCATTAATCGATTTTTGATGACCCTATCATGATTCTTCAAGCGAAGGTAATCACGAAGATTTCTATCGCCTTTTGTTTTTCCCGCTTTATTTTATGTCTCTCCTTTTCTTTACGTAAATATTCTTCATATTTTTCTTTATTTTCTTTTAACTTTTCTCTAAATTTCCCAATTCTTTCGTTACCAGTAGCAGGCATCGTAATACTTGTAAATTACCTGCAAAAAAACCACCCACATTATGACCACCCCAACAAAACCAAACAAGCATAGTAAGTAATAAAGAAATAATCATTGCGGAAAACAATTATATAAAAATGCATAGTAAAATAGTTACAATTCCATAAACATCAAAGGGTAACGCCCGTAACGTTACGGGCATTACAAAAGAACATCTAAGTAAAAAACTGATTAAATGCTTATTTTGAACAAAAGATACTTGATAATTAGGCGAACAAACCATATTTCACTTTTCCCATAACAATAAGCTTACATAGAAGTTAATGGTATTCATATAAAATAAACTCTTACCTCTTTTTCGTTACGGGCATTACAATGAGATGACACGCAATAAATGCTTCATTAAACACATTAAACAAGAGAATTTTAAACAAAACTCTGTATAGAAATGAAGATTAGATTTATAACTTCAAAATTGCGCCATTTTTACAAGTGACATGCACCGCAATTTCTTTTTTTATTAATCTTGCCACTTGAAGAAAACAATAATAGCATGACAGCGGTTCTAGATTATGTTAACATTCGAAAAAAAGAGAAAAATACTTAATCTTTTTATTATTTTTTAATCAAATTATGAAAGTCCTGTATGTTTATTAATGAATTATGCATACAATTATTTTATACTTCAATATAAAAATAAAAGTGTTGAGTAGCTTTTGTCATGGAATGAGTCTATTGGGACTTGACATCTGAAGAACAGAAGTGGTTTATTTTTAAACACACTACCAAAAATAACACTCAGAGAACCACGGTTGGTGAAAGCAGCAAGCGAAAATATACTTTTAAGTACACATTACCAAAAAATGATGTTGACAAAATGGAAGTCTGTAAAGTCTTTTTCCAAGCAACTCTTGGATATTCAAAAGTAAATGATAGAGTTATTCGTAATTTGATTTCGAAGTCCGATGGTATGACTATAGCACCAAATAAGAGAGGTAAATCCGTCCCTACAAACAAATTGGACAAGAAAGTGGTTATGGATCACATTGAATCATATAAACCATGTGTCTCCCATTACCGTCGAGAACATGCGCCCTTAAGACGATACTTACCAAGTGATATAACGGTCACGTACATGCATAATGATTATACAAAGAAGAATCCTCAGAATAAGGTTTCATATGAGTATTACCGTAAAACCAAAGATGAAATGAATATTTCATTCGCAAATCTTGGCCACGAAGAATGCTGGTCTTGTGAAAAAAAAGAACTCCATGTGAAAGAAACTAAACACAGAAATCCACCAACAGAAACTGAGTGTGATAAATGTAGTGAGTGGGTCAAGCACCATGAGCTTTACACAAAGGCTCGTATCGAATATGAAAAAGATTCAAACGAAGAAGATAAAAACCATCCCTGTTTCTCTGTAGACCTTCAAAAGGTAATAATGTTACCTAGATGTGAAATGTTTAAAGAACTGGTCTTTACGCCAAGAATAATAGCATTTAATGAAAGCTTTGTGCCTGTAGGCAAAAACAACACCACATATCCTCTTGCAGTCATATGGCATGAGGGAATAGCTGGAAGAAAAAAGGAGGACATAATATCAACATTCTACAGTTTCTTTTTAAAGATGAGGGATGCTGAAAATGTCACCTTATGGTTAGACAATTGTTCTGCTCAGAACAAAAATTGGGCCATTTGCTGTTTCTTCATATACATTGTGAATTGTGAGGAAATAAACCTAAAGAATCTTCATATCAAGTACTTTGAACCTGGACATACGTTCATGAGCGCAGACTCGTTCCATCATCAAGTTGAGAGCTCTTTAAAGAAGAAAAAGAAAGTTTATGATTGGGAAGATTACAAAGAATGTGTAAGCACAGCGAACTCTAACAAAGTTACAGTTATACAAAATAAAACAGAAAACTTCTTTAACTGGAAAGATTATACATCACAGTATAAACTTAACAAAATTATACCACGACCTTACATCAATGAAATGGTGTATCTCAGGTTTATAAGAGGAAAGTTAGCCATGCAATATAAGAATTCTTTTGACCAAGCAGACTTTATTGAAGTAAATATCCTAATAAACACAATGATTAAACGAGGAGTGATTCCAAAACCCCCAGCTAAAGAGCAACCTAGAGGGATTTCAAAACCAAGAAAGGAAAATTTGTTGAAAAAACTTGAAGAGGTTTTACCATCAAACCGTCTCGAGTTTTGGAAAAGTCTCGCCATCACCGAAAGTGAGTCTGCTATGGATGATTAATTATTTAGTCCATTATTAAGTATTAAAACATAAATATAAATAAGTAAAGTAATTAATGGCGCATTATTATTTAAAAATACTCCTAATTCCTGTTTTGTTAGCTATTGGATTTAAAGTTTCTCAGATCTGGGTCTTATTTGCTGTTAACTCTATTTATGTAATATGATAGAAGTTTTAAAAGTACATATAAAATATGTCCTAAAACTAAGTTTCTTTTGCACTTAAAACCATTATGCTTTGTATAATGTTAATGTTTTAATCAAATGATACAACAGAAAAAAGTCCTAACTGCAGTTTCTATTTAATTTTATATAGAAGTGTACAAAACTAATAGAAGGTTAGATTAAAACACATTTTAAGCCAAACAATGACTTATGGTAGAACTCAAAATAACTGACTTTCTTTGTGCGTATGACCGTTAAGCCTTGTATACATTAATGATTAAATCGAATAATACAACAGAAAAAAGTCCTTACTGCAGTTTTTATTTATTTTTGTATAGAAAGGTATAAAACTAATAATGGTTAAAAATAGAACACATTTTTAGCTACACAATTACATAAGTTAAATTGATTTCACTTAAACCATTAAGGTCGGCATACATCGAAACACGTTTTTGTCTCTCCTGTAAAATTACAATTTTGCAGATAAGACTTTAGCGCTAAGCAGGGCAGTATAGTACATAGACATAGGACTGATCAGCTGCGATTTCACTCCTTATACAGTAATCTAGAAGAAATAAATTCATCCCGCGTGAGAAGTGCTCTAGTTCACTCTTTATAAGGACCAGATAGAACCCTAAAATAACTCTTATCGCAATGAATTCAACGCTATCTAACCAATGTTCCTGTCCGAGTCTTTGCGGTAACCAAACTTCCGGTGATATGACGCTCGTGATGTCGATCGAGCCCTGTGATTGGCTCCACCACCCGCCATCGCCACTGCGTTAGAACCGCCATAAACATACTACCACAGTACCTATAGGTAACAACAGTAGTTTAACTAGGCGGTGTCCTTGAAATCAATACCTACCACCGCCAACCGACTGTTTACGTATTTGATAATGCTATATTATTATTATAAAAGTTGTATTTAAGCAACCATACAATGCACAACATACTCTGTAATTTCGTGCCATAATTTATGAAAATGCGCGGGAGCGTCACAGAGACAATTTGCGTACGTAACTACGGTGCCGTAAACCGAGTTGTACCGAGTTTTGGCGGGGGTTCGTTTCGGCCCGTTTGTATGGAGATACAATACTATTACTTATTTATACTATGATACTACTCTTAATTAAGGGTCGGTTCATATTTTAATGTGTGTACTGTAACCAGCGCGTTATTTACTTTTATGTTGTCGAATAAATGTTAAACATAGACCAATCTTATTGACAGTTAATGTATCACATTTACAAATATTACTTTAATTTTTATTATGTAGTGAATAATTTCCGCACCTCGTTTATGGAAAAATGACCACATTGTCAACTTTAAAGAGCTAAATCATTCATTCTGCTTTATAGAATTTGCTGAAAATAAAAACCCAAAACAACACATATATTATGTTGACATAATGTACCAAATTTTTCATCATTTGTCACATTAACTGTTAAAAAATAAAATACTTCCGTGAATTTTCCTAGCCCCTAGATTATGTATCGTTGAGTCGGTTGTCAACTGGTTGCCAAACGTCAAAAACATAGATATACTATCGAATTCCATTATCTAACGATACGTTCGTGCTTAAAGTGACGTCACATCACAGTTCGTGACCAGTTCAATATATAGGTACATTATTACTGAAGGCAATTTTAAAAGTTCGGTTTTTATCTTTGTTTTTAGTGTTTAGCAACCAAATGGCAACCGACACTAAGTTACATAATAGGCCCGCACCGTAGGTTACCACGTTATCATTGTATTAAATAAAGCATAATTCAAATTAAAACGTCATATCATATCAGAATAACGCAATAATTTTGACAATCCTTCAAATTAATAGACCGAATTCAAAATTTAAATTGTG
Organism: Ypsolopha scabrella; assembly: GCA_910592155.1. Taxonomy (NCBI): domain Eukaryota; kingdom Metazoa; phylum Arthropoda; class Insecta; order Lepidoptera; family Ypsolophidae; genus Ypsolopha; species Ypsolopha scabrella. The sequence continues at coordinate 16,046,989 of OU342975.1, read as the reverse complement.
TAAAATAGGTACAATACAGTACTTACAATTTATGCAAGTTAATATAATATATATAATTTTATTTATCATTAAAAAAAACGAAACATAAAATCAAGTTCACTTCAAATTACAAGAAAATTACGACTCATAAAGACATGCCATACAAAAAGCGTAATTTTGTGAAATGTGTCTTAACCTTAGCCGATCGCCAACACATGATCTATATGGGTTTTCCATCCATAAACGTACAAAAAAAGAAAGTGAGTTGAGTTAAATAGTAACCGAAAATGTAATGCCTGGCCTTAAGAGAATAGGTTCCGATTGCATTGATTGATTGTCGAATTCTGGGAAATTATCAAAATGACGAATTTTATAACTTGGTCCCAATATCTGTGCACCTCGCTGGAATGTGGCACCTCTCCCGCTTCCCCTGTCACCTCTCCGCGCACTCCCTGGTGCGACAGTACGGTTAGCATCTTCGTTGCCGCTACACGTCCCGATAATTTTGATATTTTCGCTTTATTGTTGTTTTGTTTTTTAATGTTTATTGTTAAGTTTAGACTGTTTACTGTTAAGTTTGGACTGGTTTGGTTGTTATTAAAATTGTTGTAGCTGTTAAACTGAAGTCATGGGAAAAACAATACACAGCGAATCAAGAAATTTAATCTTGAAAGTGCTCAAGTTTTTTAAATCGGAGAAAGCAAACAAACAAACTGGGAAAAGGATCATCTAGCAGATGACAACATCACACAACTTTTAATATCACTAGGGGAAGACAGTTCGGCGAGTTCAGAAAGTGAGAGTGAGGAAGATACAATGTCAGGCATAGAGTCAATAATTTATAGTGACTGAGTTTAATAATAAATGTTTTTGTAATCAAAATTATTGTTTTTTAATAACAAACCCTTCATCAATAATAAATTGATTTGAAAAGGTTAGTAAATTTTTTTTACCTCCACATTTCTCGAAAAACCTTTTTTTCACACCGTACCCAGACCGCCGATATGACGTCACGAGGTCAGGTGCACAGATATTGTGACCGGGTTGTACCACGAGTTTTATTATTTATAAAAAAACTAAAGTTTGTATTAAATATCTGTTCGGATAAAAGATTAATAAAATTTTTACAGATTTTAATTCATAAATAATACAATATGATTTTGCTCAAATAATGTAAAACTCGACATGAGAACAGAAGTCCAAATTTTTTTCAAATATGTATCTAGTATTGCTAGATTCTTCAAACAAGGAAGAATAAATTATGGTTTTTCGGAACCTATCCTCTTAAATTTTACTGCATTTTACATGTTTCAACAACCAAAACATAAAATTCAATCCTTAACAACTCGGACAAAAGCTCGTCTGAAAACAAATGATATAGTTTGTTTCTCCGTAATACGAAAACGGGTCAGAAGAAATTATGAATAAGTATGACTAATGTAATGTTCAATTACGAGTAAACAAAAAGTTGGGATACCCTTTCAGTTGACCGAAAACATGGAGAGATATTTGTTTCGAATCCATTTAAAATAACTTTCACCATTTTATCCATCCATCATTCACCAAGCAAAGAACAGGATTTGTAATTAATATGTAAGTCCTACAATTCAAAGTGAAAAAAATTTAACAGATGATAGAGTATCCCTAATGGACCCACATTCCACCGAAAACGAAAATTTTTGCGTGAACTTTTTTTTTACCTTTCCATAGCAATTTAGTCAGCTGATTCAACCACTTTGTACTTTGTACTGTCACTTTGAAGTGAAAAAATTATATGAGCAAAAAATTTTTTTTCTTTCTGGTATGTGATCAGTTAACGATACCTGATCTACCATAGAATTATTTTCACTTATTGTTGTGAGACCTTACATAAAATTAAATAAGGTAGTTTTGTCCCTCCATACAAATCGGTGAAAAAATATTACTACAACAGCACAGAATAAACACGTACAACTGCCAGGAATGAAGGGGAGATTTTTATTCGGTACGGGTAAAGTTGCGGGATAAATGCTAGTATTGTATAAAAAAGCTATACAGCCACCTACACGCCTGTTTTTGGAAAAGCAATTTGAGTACAATTTAGCTTTCAATAAACACGAAGCTTTAATGGAAAAATAAATTGAAAATAACATGCAAAATAAATAAACGATCGTTACAAAAATCGCGATAACTCCAATAGTAGCCAAGATTCGTAGGTTAGTGACCGGTACGGTATGTAGGTAGGTTTCAACTTTCTTATGTTTATTTTAATAGGGTACTGTTACTGATTCCTATTACAACATATATTCCGAAAATATAGATGTATTTTGTCCGAGTTGTTACATTATGATTGGTTTTCTATTGCAATGTTTTATTTAATACTACTTACATTTATCCTATACTTATTAAAATAGCTTCTTCAGATAAAATGTATGTCATGATAATGGAGGGTTTATTTTAATTGTAGTTACAGATTTGGTAAAATAATTTACATAATCCATTTACATTGATATTACGTCAATGTCCATTTATGTTTAAAATTAACTCAACACAAAAAGTATAAAAATAATAAACTACCTATGTACGTAAATATAGTACCTATATATATGGAGACGTTTTTTCGTTCGCTCCAGTATAGGCCCCGATTTCACGAAAAAGTGCTATCCCCTTATATCTCGGAGAGTTGTGAAGATTATGGTATTCAAGAAAGGTTCAAAAGACGCGTATTTACGAGAGCTGTAAGGTGCAAAAAAAATTATTCGAGAAAGTCAAAAACGAAAAAGTTCTGGCCGAAATAGTGATAAATCTTTTTTTTTCCCAATTTTTGATTTTGTCGCTCGTAATTTTGGAAACGAAAAATGATATCAAAAATTTGAGAAAACTTCTGCTGGACAATTTAGTCAGCTACAATTTGAGCTCAAAACAAAGACGATCGGGTTAAGGGTTCGCCATGTAGCTTAACCTTTTTGAACAAAGTCAGAACGACATTTTTCCCATGAGAGTTATGACTTCATGTTTCGCAGAGTTTGATAACGGTGTTTGTTGTGAATTATCGGGGCTACGAGGTTTTCTTTTTTTAGATAGCTTCTGACAATTGTGACATTTTCCGCTAAATCCTGTTCCCGTTGAGATATTTCAACGGAAAAAAATCTTTTTACTGTCTTCAGGTCGAGCCAGGGAGAAACATCCATGGAAAAAACTTTCATGTGACATTTTCGCTAAATCCTGTTCCCGTTGAGATATTTGAACGGTGGAGTATAAGACTTTTGAACCCCAAAAATTTTGGAACCCCACAGTTGGAAATCGGGGTTCCAAAAAAATTTTTTTTTAAATTTTGGTCTTGGAACCCCCAAACTTGACCCCAAAAAAATTGTCTTCGTTTTGAGTCAAAAAAATAGTGTTTCTTTTTCAAGTGTCAAATCTTTTTCGGCCCATATCTCCTAAACGGTTGAAGCTAGACCACCGTTGATGGCATTCTAAGAAAAGGGCTCGACGAGATCTACCCGAATATGCAAAAAAAAGTTTATGCCTGTTTGTGCCCATTTTTAGACACAACGGGCACTAGGCTATATCTCGGGAACGGTTAAAGCTAGAGCTTCTGGATTTTCACTATAGTAAATGGCTCGACCAGGGTTACCTGATGACAAAAAAAATTGATATTTGACAGGTTTTGACAGTTTTTTTGACTGTTTTTTTAATTTGCTATATCTTCGGAACGGCTGGGGCTAGCGCTTCCGGGTTTGGACTCGAATGACAGGTACATGAGCACTTTCCAATCGATTGAAGCCGAAACGGCGCAGCGCAAGACAACTGTAACATGCCGTCAGTCGAGCAGCGCTCACGTGCGAAGCACGTCGAAAATTTACAAAGTTGAATGCGGATCTAAAACGGAGTGGAACAGAAATTATCTTTCAAGAAAATGAAAACGGTGCAGAAGGAGCAACCGCTTCCGCGTCGTGGACGAATTCGGATGCACAAATACACGTGTGGAAATTTTGCAATTTGTTTGTTCACAGGCGTTATGTCGAGGATACTTATGTTAATCTAAGAATAAAATAATTATCATTTATCGTTGTAGTTTTATTTTGTAATATTTTCCTTATACCGACTTTCTCGTCACTCAGCGACAATATTTTTTCGAATTCCGTAGATTATTTCCAATGTGCTCGATAGTCGTGTGAAGCACGAAATCTGTGAATTTTTAAACCGACCTATCTGTCACTTTGACATCTTCTACTTCAAACATCTCTCACTTATGACATTTTAAGGGGTTCCGTACCCAAAGGGTAACTAACGGGACCCTATTACTAAGACTCCACTGTCCGTCCATCCGTCCGTCCGTCTGTTACCAGGCTGTATCTCATGAACCGTGATAGTTAGACAGTTGAAATGTTCACAGATGATGTATTTATGTGGCCGCCATAACAACAAATACTAAAACCAGCCAAGTACGAGTCGGACTCGCGCACTCCCATACAACAGACATGATTTTTTTTGCCTTTTTTATAGATAATGGTACGGAACCCTTCGTGCGCGAGTCCAACTCGGACTTGGCCGGTTTTTCACTTTTGCTTTTGCTGCCGCTTTTGATATGTGTCACACAAATTTGTCACTTTTGTAAAAGTCAATCGGTCAAACAAATGTATTTCCACCACGGACAAAGAAGAAGAACTAATGGGAAGAAACGCAAAACTATCGTAAGTGCCAGTAAATATAGTGGAACTAGTGATAACAAAATTTTACATTAGTTCCACTATTTCCAGATTTATTTTAAATGGAACTAGTGATAACAAAAAATATCAATGAACTAGTTTTTTTACCACTTTCGCAGCTTCTCACATCCACACTCACCGTGGGTGCGTCAGCTGGCGATTTTTTTGCAGCTCAGTATGATGTCAACTATCTGTGAGAAAAGTTTCAGCCGGCGTACTATTACATTTTTTTACCACTTTCGCAGCCTCTCCCATCCACACCCACCGCGGGTGCGCCAGCTGACGCTTGGTTCTGTTATTAGCCATTCCAGATCTATTGAAAAAGATGAAAAGGAATCGGCATAAAATCACTTCCTAAAATGCAAACAAGTTCATGCGAGCAGCTGACGCATCTTCCCCCCCCCCCCACTATGCAGCTGACGATTTTTTTTAGCTTACTATTGCGTCAGCTTTCTGTGAGAAAAGTTTCAGCCGGCGTACTATTACTTTTTTTTTAACCATTTCCTCTGCCTCTCACACCCAAAAAAAGAGCTCTGTTTTCAAAAAAAGTTTATTTGGAAGTGTAAAATTGATGTGATGATGATATCGCTCAAACGGCCACCTCCCGATTTAGCATCGCTCACCAGTTACGGTGGTGCCATCGGCGTCTTCAAAAAAATAAGGGCCAATCACTTTTTCACTGCATTGCAAATGCCGCACCAAAAAGTCAATGACTCTTTCTTCATGCATTTCATGTGGATTCTCTTCTTTTCTTGTCTCTCGCCAATTTGGAGCCAGATGTTTTGCAAGTAACAATTCAAAATGCCGTAAAACGAGCGCTATTATGCATCAACTCGGGAGGTGGCCATTTGAGCGAAATGATTTCTTCCAATTAGTGTCATAAATTTTACACCAAATAAACTTTTTACGAAAGCAGAGCCCTTTTTTTCCTTTTTTACAAAATGGCAGTCATCTCAAATTATGTCATTACTTTTGCGCCACCCAGTATACAAAAACCTTTGTCACAAAATGATAGTGAACTTTAAATAGTTCTACTTGATGCAAAATGAGGTGCTCAATCATCATGGGTCCCCCATGCCTTTAATTACTCGTGTTTTTTTTATTCCCTGTTGTATGTACGAGTATTTATTAAGTACTGGGTTACATACATACTGATTTATCATCTCAGTTTTTATGGTTTCCTTGACCTTTACCAGTAAATTGTTAATTTCGGTAGTCCATTAATCCGTGCGTCCATTAGTGCAAATGTGGGTTTCATCAGTTTTCAAACTGAACCTGTACCCTACTTGATTCGTATTAAGATTTAAGAGACGAATGAGGGTCGCTTTTTTCTAAACAGAATTTTAAACTACTTTTTTCCATTCAATCTATACATCATATCTCTACACTATACATTGCGATATTGGTAGTACAGCAGAAAGCACCAATATTGTGCCAGTAGCTTATGCTTTGATGAGCGACCAAGGAACGGAAACATATAAGATTCTGTTTGAATTAATCAGGTCTCAGGTACCAGAATGGACCCCAAGTACATTTAAAACAGATTTTGAGATGGCGGCCATGAACGCGATTCTTTCGGTTTTCCCAACTGTTGTCAGAAAAGGGTGTTACTTTCATTTTTCAAGAGCAGTTTGGAAAAAGGGCAAACATTTGGGATTTACAAAATGTAAAAGAACTAGAAGGCAAGTTGCATTATGTGCCGTGCTACCTTTTTTGCCACCTAATGAAATTTTAAACGGCTGGTGGTACATCGCTGCAAAGAGTCCCGATGACACGAAAAGTGAACAATTTAGGAAATACATGTTGACACAATGGTTGCGCGAAAAATTCATACCAGTGTGGAGCGTATTCGGAGAACGACACCGAACCACAAATTTACTGGAAGCATGGCACAGTAAACTAAATAAAACAATTAAACGGAAACAACCCAATATAGTAGAACTTCTTAATGGACTGTACGCCGATGCCTCTTATTATGAAGTTTTAACGGCGCAAATACAAAACCAGATGTCATCATCACCAATGGTGTCTCGCCGTTCAAAAGAATCTGTACTTCAGCATGAATTCATTCGTGAAACATCTACAGAGCTTTTGAATGGACAAATAACAGTAGGTCATTTCTTAGAAATACTACGCTGATGTTGATTAAAAACTTTCAGTCGATTAATAATGTGATTATCTTAGAATTATTGTTATTGTATACTTGTGATTTTTTTGAAAAGCAGTACTAATTATTTATTATTGTTTTCCTATAAGTGATCTGATCTGATGTTAACTGTGATCTTTTCATTATTAACAAATATTGTTTGATATTTAAGAATTTTAATTAATGTAAATGTATGGGTTTTTAGTTAGGTACTCAAGAATTATTATAGAAAATAAATATGTTTTAATGTGATCAATGTCTCCAAATAACTGTGATTATTTATGATTAATGTAAGTGATTGTTTAGGTAAGTAAATGTCAATTGAAATACGAACTGACGTTAACTGTGACCTTTTCATTATTAACAAATATTGTTTGTTATTTAAGAGTTTTAATTAATGTAAATGTATGTGGTTTTAGTTACTATCAATCCACTAATCAATTAATCACAGTTATTTAGGGACATTTCCCTAAAAAACGGTGATTAATTGATTATTTATGATAAATATAAGTGATTGCTTAGGCGGGTATATTTTAATTGAAATACAATTTTACAATGTTGATTATTTTTTAAGCGAAGGATTATTCGCTATCTTAATTTAATTTTAGATATTGGAGTTGTTAATCGAAAAACTGTGATTTTAGTAGGTAATTGAATAATAAGGTTGATGGTAACCTGGTAAGTCAGGTAAAATGTTAATTGAAAAACAATTTTATTTGATTGAATATTTTTAAGCGACGTGTTATTCGACGATATTGGAAGTTTTTTTTAATAAAGGAGGCAACTTTTGTAATGTGGATTATTATTAAAGAGATAACTTTTACAAGGTTTCAAATAGTTTGTTATAATTTTTTTAGTTTTAAAGGAGTTGAGAGTTTTTTTGTTAACAAGACTGCTTGTAGCACTAATAAATATTAGTTATATAATGATGTATTTTCGCAATATTGATTATTTCTTTAACAGATTGATAATGTTCATACCAATAAAAACTGATCACACAAAACAAATCTTTTTATTGAAAAGCGTATTTTTTGCACTAATAACTAAAATATTGATCTCTTTTTTCCTCTGTTTTGCCAAAGACTTCCCAAATAACCAATATTAAAGATAATTCAACTCATTTGTGCGCGCGGCGCGATGTGTGTCTGCGCTTGTGTTAGTTTGTTTTGCTTGATTCTATGACGCTATGTGTGTTCAAAGCTTCATATATACACTATATTTACAAGTACACGCACACATAGCGCCGCGCGCTCAGATGAGTTGAAGTATCTGTACCGGAGACTGCACATGATAAGCGTCAACATCCCCGTTAGAACAACCACCGGGGACGATGGCACTTCGACTGTACATGATAGGTGCCAACGTCCCCGTTGCAGCTCTCACCGGGGACGATGGCACTTCGACTGTACATGGTAGGTGCCAACGTCCCCGTTGCAGTTCTCACCGGGGACGATGGGACTTTTTTTCCCATCCTCCCCGGTACCGGGGACGATGCACCGGCGACGATGGAACCAACCCTATTTAATCTATCTACTTCATAATTTTAGGGCAAAAAACTACCCATTAAAGTAAAAGTCTATTTTCTATATTATTTGCTTACACATAAGGGAACGAAAAGTAAATATTAATAAAACCCTAAAAATTGTGGCACCTAGCGTTCTTTAGGGTTCCGTACCCCAGGACCCTATTACTAAGACTCCGCTGTCTGTCTGTCTGTCCATCTGTCACCAGGTGAGTCATGCATGACCCGTGATAGGACCATTGAGATTTTCACAGATGATGTATTTCTGTTGCCGCTATAACAATAAATAGTAAAAAACCGTATAAAATAAATATTAAAGGGGGCTCCCATACAACAAACGTGATTTTTTTCTCGTTTTTGCTCGATATTGATAACGGCAACAGGTAGACGCTTGAAATATTAGTTATTAAATTCAAATAAAATAAATATTTAAGGGGGCTCCCACACAACAGACATGATTTTTTTGCCGTTTTTATAGATAATGGTACCTACGGAACCCTTCGTGTGCGAGTCCGACTCGCACTCATTTTTAAATTTTGAATTGTGTAAAGTTTAAAGTTTTAATATTACTAACCTTAGCACTTCTAAACGATAAAACGATAGTGCCTAAATAGTTTTAATACTCGTAGTTTCGGATTCCGGAAGGTTTTATCCGTACTTTTGAAAAAAAAAAAAACAATTAACAGAAAAAATGCATTTACCTATCTGCGGTTATAGCCTTATGATATAACTCCTTTATACCCCATTGAATTTTAAAAAACTATACAAAGGTGCCAATTTTATTGCTGCAAAAATAAAGAGAAATTTTTAAGGAAAGGTACCTACTTATTGATAAATGATATGCATATCATTTATCAATATATTTAGCAACTCAAACTCAAACGTTTATTGCAATGTTATGCGTGTACAGATCTTAAAGGGGTAACGGAGGATCTCGGTGCAAAATGCACATCATAATATTGTTTTCCTTATTTTGGAATAAAAAGTATGCAATAAATGCGTTTTATAGCAATCCGCGCAAACTGCTTGTTAACAGTTAGGTGATCACATGAAAATTATTCAATTTTATGCGTTACATTTTGGCTGCATTACATTACAACTGTAAACACGCTTTTAAGTTTGTTAATGTAATGCAAACAAAATGTAATACATTAAAGTACGTAATTTTTTTGTGAAGACTATATTATTAATAACCTATTTCCGCAAGTTGCTTTAAAACAAATTTATTGCATACTTTTTATTCAAAAGTAAGGAAAACAATGCAATGATGTGCATTTTGTACCGAGGTAAAAAGTTACCCCCTTATAAGTACTCTATATTTTGGTTTTTATAATATTACCTAGATGTTGCAAAGGAGCACATCTGTTCAGTGGTCGATCGATACATACGTATTCTGCGGAAAGAGCAATAGTGAGGGTTCGAAAATACGACGAAACGCTTCGACAAAAGGTACGTAGTGCCCCGCTTCGTTTAGCTCGTCTTGGCGGGGGCACGCCCCCAGATAAGTAAATGATAAGATGATATTTTTGTTCACTGATCAACACCTTAAATCTAACATAAATACTTACATTTATTAGATAGAATTTTAAACTATTAACTAAATCAACATATTACATTATATTAAAACATGAAAGTAATATAAAAATATAATTCAAATATAATATAAAAGAGTAGGTAGCTCATCAGAATTACTACTTATTCTGATAAGAAACTTTACATCTCGCATCGTATAACCATCATATAATAAGAAAGGGAATTTAGTAAAACTAAGTTTATTAATATTAATTTTTATATTTATTGTCACAGAGCACAAAGTATCACACATACTGAGTCGTAAAAGGGAAACTTAATATCATATTTTATTGTCACATAGGTCAAGTGTCACCTGTTCTAAGTCGTAAAATCGGAATTCAAATCAAGGTGTTAACTAAGTTCAGATTTCTTCAATAATTCTTATTAATCACATGACCTTGTTTCGACAAGAGGCCCTACCACGCTGTTGGATCCGTTTTGGTGTTGGCATGGAAACTGTTATCACTAGCTGAGTAGTAGGTATATGAAGATGAAAACTGTGCCTACGATTCTCTGATTAAACTATTCGTATAGTAACCAAAATATCACAGGTTCTTTCTTTCCTGTCATTTCAGCCCAGTCCCCACCTCAGCAAGGAGACATTATTCATTGTTTTTTTGGGCAAATTGCCCTCTTTATTTATCTCGGTTGCCTGTCAAATGACAAACACTTTCCTGAATGTACGTGAAAAAATACTTTTTCTGTTATTTACAACGATAAGAAAGGTGGAGTTCTAGGAATAATTATACGCATTGAATGAAAGAAAAATAAACTTGATCTAGAGTTACATAGTTATTGGTCTCGCTTGTGTTCACGAGCAACCTGTACGTGCGGAACCCATCGCTGGATACTGCGAGACCTCATGTCCACGCTGATCTTTATAAGCTTCTAACTTGTTCATCTAATATAATCTAAGCAAAGGAACGTGATTTTTCGAGCAACAGTACGTACAAAAAAGATAGTTTTAATATACTACCCAAGTAACACGCAAGCTGCTTATATAGCTTTTGTAGAGTCTCAAAGCCTTATAATAGCCGTTTAAGGGTTGTACTTTTATCCTTAAGCTGTACAGTAGCATATATAAAAGCTTTTTAACAACTAGGTGATACAGTAGCCGTAATATGGTAACTATTATCCTCAAGCGGATACAAAGGCGTAATTGAGAGCTATTGTACGGGCATAAGAAGTAATTCAGTGTTATAAATACCTTTTATAACACTGTGAGATCTAAAAGAGGTCTATTATAGGTAAAAGTGTTTGAATAGAGTTATATACTTCTTTTAGAAAGGTTTAAGGCGTATAGAGTATTATTTTAAAGCTTTAAGCTCCCTAATGAAGTTTACTAGAGACTATAAAGAGCTATATCTACAGTTGAGTAATATAACTCCATAGTAGCGTGAAAGGGGGTATATAGGAGAATTTAACAGCAACTGTACGGTGAATAGCCAGATAACGCAAGACAAACAGGTTTTATCCGGCCAAAAGGGGGAAAAACACATTTATAGCGTCACTTTAACGGTCAAAGCCGAACAAGAGCGCTGATAATCGTTACTTTATACGTATATGTATTCTGCAAATTTTTTAAAGAACTCAATAAATCTACGATGGAGACAAATGAATCGTAGAAATCAAGAAAAACATGTGGTAGCGTGAAGAGCAAAATAAGTACAGAATACCAAAAAATATATATATATATATAAAATATAATCCAAAAAACGCACAAAACAAATGTTGGCGACGGACTCTTAATAATGGGATATCTTATAGTCCATTGTATGGCCTTAGAATCTTAAAAAGGGTCACTAAGAGCTGCTGTACGGCCAAGATAGAATAAAAGCGCGCCAATAAACCAATAGTATGACCTAAAGGTTTAAAACAACGAATACTGGCGCCTCTGTAGGGCTGAAACCGGTAGAATGGACATTGTAAACTCTGAGAGCTTTTGTAATGATACGCCATTTTGTTTTTTGTTTGCATGCATTTCTTAATGGTTATAAAAAGATTTGTAGCATCATAAATATGTATGGATTCTGCAATTTAAATCCATATTTCTCATCAACAACCCTAATAAAACGACTAAGAAGCCTGAAATATCTTAAAAATTAGAAACACAGTAAAACACCCTAAATAAAATTGTATTATTTAATTTTAAAACTGCATATATTGAAGGCGCGTAAATTTTTTAGCTTAAATGTATGTATATTTTCACAATCAACTGCTACTCGCACTGTTTTTTCACGCACATAATGGGATAAATTGTTATAAATTCAACTCTGTATTTATTTAAGTTATACTTCTGTTGTTCTGTCACTTCTTCACTATATAAATATGATTCACTTTGTTGAAAAATATAATATCACCTCTGTAGACTCAATACAGAGCCATACAATCTATTTCAGAGATAGAGAGGTGGCGAAATAGAGGGGGAGCTCTATAATCGTGCCACAATAACTTATCTTACATCTCTTAGCATGTAATATCACTCTTTTAGAGCCTTTGTACTGCCGTACTAACACACATTTACGGCCACAGTATGGCGATTGTAGAACCGATAGCCATACAACTTGTGCCTCTTTTGGGGTTAAAGCAGCGCTATAGCCGCTTCTAGAGCCAGTGTAGAGCTTAGCTATGGAGCCAATACCGTAATTTATTACGCCTAACCGGCCACTGTACGGCTTGTTATAGAGCTTGAGTGCTACTTGGGTAGTATAATTATATTAGGACCACGCCTCCGTGGACAAAAAATCTTTTTAGGGTTCCGTAGTACCTGAAAGGTAAAAGGAACCTTTACGGTGAGACTCCGTTGTCCGTCCGTCCGTATGTCACAGCCTCATAACTTTAGCACCGTTAAAGATAAAGACTTGAAATTTGCTACAAAAATAGCATTTACTTGCTTACACAATATGGTGTAAAAAAATGAAAAATTTTAAATTGTTCAAAATAATAATATCCTAAAAATACAATATGGGTATCAAATTGTAGATATTAAAGAGCTGATTATAAAAATATGTTAATATATTTACTCTCATTGATTTCGACAAATCTTTGAAAAACCACAAAAAAATGCATTATTTCCCCTTATTTCCGAAACTGGTGGACAGAAAAAAATGAAAAAAGCACGATTATAGACCATAACTGGCCAATTACAGAAAAACTATAGCAATAAAAAAAAATTAACACGTATGAGAAAAATAAAAATAAATGTAAAATAAATAAGAGAAATATTTTATAAAATATAATTTTATATTGTAATATGGGCATGAAATTGTAGATACTATAGAGTTGATTAAAAAAATATAAACTTTTACTGTATTTACTGGCATCAATTTCGAGAAATCTTTGAAAAACCACAAAAATGCATGTCCCCCCCCTTATTTCCGAAACTGGTGGACCGAAACAAATGAAAAAAATCATGCTGATTTGGGATTATGTAAAAATTACAGGAAAAATAAAACGGTTGAGAAATTCACGATAGTAAAATGACAAAACTGTATCCTCTATATCCTCGAGTTTTATTTCGAGTACGGTATAAAAATGTTTGTATCTCTCTTTTGTGGTAAAACCAAATCTTTTTTTAGTTATCATAAACAGTTATGGGCAAGATTTTAATTAAGTTTTTCCTGACTGTTACCAATTACTGTCGAATTACGGAACCCTACGTATGCGAGTCTGACTCGCACTTATTTTTTTATAAGGTTGCTGTCAGAACCGACTCGTGTTATGGCATTTGACAGTTGACCATGTGAAACGTATGGTGATTTCAAGTTAACCATAGGTAGTAAAAATGAGATTTTAAAACAGTAGTACCCCCAAACTACAATAGATAGAATTCTAAAAAAAAAACAAGTTATATGGGCGGTTTTTTTCAAGACACACAGCACAAGCCCAAAACGTGAGAAAAATTCGATAGATCGCTCATTCCTGATATTTATAACAAAATACCGGGTGGTGCACGTGGGGCCGCAAGATGGCTCCTCTCTACATGCAAAATGTTTTTATTATAATATTTTGTTAGAAGTAGGCTTTACTCAGTGGCGTAGCTTGCCTTAGACGGGCCCCGTATCAAAATTTGATGGGGCGCAAATGAAGTGTAAAAAATACAAATGAAACAAAAACGCTTGAATTGAATTAAATGTATTATTTACAATTATTACTTACAATAATAGGTGGCGGTACCACCATCTTACTCGCAAATCCTCCCGAAGTTATTCGGGGGACAGTAAGAGAACAGCACTCAGGCAAAACCAGGCGGCCCACCATTGCCTGGGCCCGACGGATAGCGGTATTATCCATCCCCAATTGCCGGGCCTTATATAAAACAGACTAGTGACGGGGAGCGGCGTCACTGGTGCTAAGATTTCGGCACCGCGCTCACCAACCCGCCTGCCCAGCGTGTGTGAGTATGGGCATTTCTCCCAGGAGGACCGCCAAGAGTGGCGAAATCCTGGAAAGGCCTATGTCCAGCAGTGGACGAAACAGGTTGATGGATGGATGGATGGAATTACAATTTTATTAAGTCATCCATAGCTGAAGACGATATCAGTTTTTCTAGATTATTTTTAGGATTGTGGATAACATTTTACGAATTTTTGCTTACACGCGTTTGGGGCTCTTGTAGCCCGGGGGCCCCGTATCATTGATACGGCTGATACGGTGGTAGCTACGCCCCTGGCTTTACATATTAGTCTTAAGGTTACAGAATTGTAATGTCATTTATTGGACTGATGCCGGCCCCAAAGCGTATATATCTTCAAAAATATTCAATTTATCGTTCTTATTGTGTATTAATGCAATGAAAAGCTTACAAAAGCAATCTATGTCGTTGTATTTATTTCATATTACAACGAAAAATATATTAAAATCATAATGTAACTATTATTATCTATACATTCGAATACGCAACGACGAACACTCCACGTAATTCAGTATCCATTATCGAAGACAAGAATATATTAGCCATTCAGTAAGTTCCGATACGGCTCTTAAAGGCATTTAATCAGTTCCATCTGGTACTAGGACCTCAAGTTTGCCCATTCTTTCGTAATTTAGGGGTCCGGGTTTCTCGACGAGGTCGTATGTGAGGGTCGATAGGGATAGGGCTTTAGCGTGATGATACATGGTATTTTTTCAGCTCCCTTTTCATGTATCGGAAATAATTTGATTATTTTTTTAAATGCAATATTCGGTTTTGGGTCAACTTTTCACATAGGTAACATATCCTAATTTGAAGTTGATTGTTGGCACGTGGTGGAACTTTCGATACATTTTGATTGAAATGCACTTGTACTTATCCACATTTATTTTGTTTATTTACCTAACCGGTTTCGCCATCAAAGCATTTTCAAAGGTTGCTATAGTAGCGAAACCAGTTAAGTAAATAAATAAAATAAATGTGGACAAGTAGAAGTGCATTTCAATCAAAATATATCCTAATTTCAGATGTGTACCTCATCCAGTCTGCAAGCTAGAGTTCTGTGACATACGGACGGACAGACAGCAGAGCGACATTAATAGGACTCCGTGTTGCCCTTCGGATACGGAACCCTAAAAAGGGTATATTTTATTATGTATTAATGAATCTACACTATTTCTGAGCGCGACTGTATATTCAAGCAAATATTTCTTGCCACCAGAACCTCAACTATACAACCTCTTCATCCTGGCTGCCTTCATTCACCTCGCCGCCCCTGGGGTACAGTTCAGCAGGCGGAATGACACAGACCCTGGCCTCACCAGGCCCTGTACCTTGATGGAGTTCGTCGATGGAGCGCAGTGCTTCCAAACCCAGTACAGATTGATGTGCCGAAGAGGTATCACAGGCGAGTGGATCAAGGGGATACAGTAAGTGCTAAGAGTTGCTGATTTCTTACAAATCTTACAATGGTCATGCGAAAATCTCGTGATATTATTCACGCCAACACCATGCGGACGTAAACTTTGGTCTATAACGAAAAACAACATAGAATAGTGTTATCAAATTTTGTACTGAAACGGTGGCATGCCTAAGCAATGCCCATGCGCCTTCAGTAGCAGCATATTATGTAAACCATTACCTATCTACATAATAACCGAGTTAAGGGCTTGCCTTTGGTCTTTCAACGGTTTTTGTTTTAATATGCTGAGTCAACTACTTATCTGATCAATGTAAAACTTGGACACGTGTTTTTTCAGTCCTTTGTCTTTCCGTTGTCAGGTCGGTTACTTAATTGGACACATTTCACTCGATAGATTTTATTTTTGAAAATTATGCCTTTTTAAGAAATTAATTCGTTTCATGTCTCGAGTTTTATGTCTGAAATTACTGCTATAACAAGAAAACATGGTTTATTTTCTGATGTTAGGTAAAAAAAATCCCACATCAAATACTTTTTCTTAAAATCCAGAAAAACGTCGAAAATTCACTGATATTGTGTGCCGCAGCGCGTAAATCGCTCAGTAAGATTATCGTGCACCAGGGGTAAGGCAAAGGCCTCTTTTACATCCTGTATTATATATTAACTCTCCGAAAATTTAAAAAATAAAAATAAAATAAAATATTAAAACTTTATGATATAAATTCAAGCCTTCGTTTGGCGATCGTAACGAATAAAGTGCATTTAAAAAAACAATGTTTAGCTATGGTCTTGGTCTAGAGTCTGTCGTAATATAATTATAATATTCAGTGTAGTGTGGTCATTGAAGCCTCAGACTAAGGAACCCAAATTGAAGCACCTATCCTGATTATTATCATAGACTAAATAGTACAAGTACTTTTTTAAATAAAATAGTACAAGTACTATTTCGTCTATGATATTAGACATTTTTGACGTCGAGTTTGAAGTTGTAGTTACGAAGATCGCTGCGTCTCTAGATGGCACAAAAAAGGAGAAAACAATACTCACAGGTCAATTAACTTTGACCCGTAAGACGTGTACTTTATGATCTATTTTACAAAATAAATATTTTGATACTTTTAACATCGGTACCTAGACACGATGTGAAATCTCATGAACAGTTTATAGCTATCAAGTTAACCTGTTCATTAATAGTCCTAAGTGGACCGTGTTGCATTAATAAGAAAGTCGTATTATTATGTTATTTTTCTATGTATTAAGTTTAGTCAAAGTGTACCTACATAGGTTACTTTCGAATTGCTTAGTATATAACTTTCATTACCTACCAAATGTATTATCTAAAGTCCATCTTTTATTTTGTTTGTTATTCTCAAGCTCGTCACCATCTCATTAGATAAATATGTGCTTTAAGCAATAACCGTATTTAAGACTGTATTTCTCGAACACTAATTCATTCTATTTCAAACTCTCAAACAGATTGTTACTCTATCAAATTAAATCTATAAAGTGTCTTTAAATTAATAAAGATTTTTATTTAAAATCATTTGCCACGCTCTACGTAAAGCGTCATCCATTACAGTCATCAGCCTAGTAAAAGCTAGAGACCCGTGACATACGGACGGACAGACAGCAGAGCGACAATGATAGGGCTCTGTGTAGCCCTTCAGGTATGGAACCCTAAAAAGCAGCAGGTTGTGTCACAATACTTCTTTAGTCGACTGTTTACTCAATCAAAGAGGAAGGAAGATCAAGTCTATACACTTATTCTTAAAAAAACGCTGCTCACGGCTAACATGATTTATTCAATAATCCTTCTACAATAAGTATAAAAAAAATGTTTCGTATCACAGATAATGTATCTACAGTTTTTCCGCAGCAAGTATTAAAAATAATGTAGGTATAATAAATAAAATAAGTAAGTCTATCTAATGTTGACGTTTGTGTAGATTTAAATCCTTACTGTAGCAATTTATCTCAACCTTAATACGAAACAATCACAAACGTGTAAATAACAATTACTCCGTGTCACATTTTAGAAATTTTGCCTGGTGATATAAATATGATTTTTCGCGCGTTTGAAAATTCAAAAAGAACTCCCCTACAAATTATTTTTACTGTCATTTCCTAAATACAAAAATGCCTTGATCTGCGGGACTTCTTTCGTGAAGTTTGTCTCGGAAGTGAGGTACAAGTTCTGAACAGGCCCCACTATACGAGCACATAGTAGTATCCACTTCAAAATCCCTTTTCGATCAGTATTTTTATCTAAAACACTATTATTGTTGCATAATTGTGTGTTCGTTCAGCCTGCTGTGGCTGTGGCCAGTGCTGCCAACTCAAAATTATATTTTATGCTAAATCTACGTTAAAATAATGCCAAAATATGCTAGGTTTTTTCTTCAAGTGCCAAAAAATAATGCCAACAGACCATGAGAGAGTATTTATTATTATAAATTATTTACAACTGAGTAAGAAGGCTAAGTTAAATCTAATTTCACTACACAAACAATATACCCGCGTCGTCATCGTTATTTTCTTGAATAGGTGCTGTGTTAAAAAACCTCATTAATTTTCTATTTTGTTCATTGTGGTGTATGTGTGCAACAAACAATTAGTGCTTTAATAAATTGCTTAATAAAAACACACCAAATTTTCTTAAAAAATAAAAGGATGAAATAGAAAGGGTCATACTATTAGAACGGCTATTGCGTCTTGTCTATTGCCTTTGTTTTACTTAACAGCCTGCAGTTACAAGAAATAAAAACCCGAGTCCCAAAGTTATGCAAACAAAACAACGTACACATCTGGCAAATCATCAATTAAACCAACTGACATTGTACCCGACTCTCTTATGCGATAAAGCTATAAATCCATCCATCCATCCATCAGCCTGTATCGTCCACTGCTGGACATAGGCCTTTCCAGGATTTCGCCACTCTTGGCGGTCCTCCTGGAAGAAATGCCCATACTCACACACGCTGGGCAGGCGAGTTGGTGAGCGCGGTGCCGAAACCCTTGCACCAGTGACGCCGCTGCCCGTCACCAGTCTGATTTATATAAGGCCCGGCAATTGGGGATGGATATACCGCCATCCATCGGTCCCAGGCAATGATGGGCCGCCTGGTTTTGCCTGAGAGCTGTTCTCTTACTCTCCCCTGAATAACTTCGGGAGGATTTGCGAGTAAGATGGTGGTACCTCCACAGTCGAGCCCGGCATCAGCTCTACCACCTAAGCTATAAATATCGCATTATTATAGTGACATCTGAACATAAAAAAAAATGCCAAAATATGTATAATTTTATATAATAATAAATCACTGAATAAAGTGTCAAGTTTAGCCATAAAAATGCTAAGTTGGCAGCACTGGCTGTGGCACGTGTAACGCTCAATGCTCTGGCTCGCTGTAATATGAGAAGGCGCATATCCATTTATCAAACTGTCAAACCATTGTTGGCTAGCACACACTTCAGAACACTTGCTTCACGACTCTGCTACTCCAAAATGGTTCTTAAGCCAACGGGTCATGAATGTTTCTCCGTAACTGGTATCAGCTTTACACACATGGTGCAAGTCGTAAAGGGCAAGACAAGTTATGGTTTCAAAGAAATCATTTCACTTCAAACTTAGCAGTTTAAATCTTTGGTAATAAATTATGTAATTTATGGGTATAAAAATTTACAAGTATCATAAGAATAACAATATAAGGGTTAGCAGTCCACTGACGGGCTATGCGATGGCAGCGATGTCATATAAATTAACATATAAATAATATACATATATTTCCATACCCGATATTATTATTTCGGAGTAGAGTCGATTTTTTTTTCTGACAGATATATTGATAAAAAACCGGCCAAGTGCGAGTCGGACTCGCGCATGAAGGGTTCCGTACCATTATCTATAAAAACGGCAAAAAAATCATGTCTGTTGTATGGGAGTGGGCGGGTCCGACTGGCACTTGGCTGGTTTTAGTATTTGTTGTTATAGCGGCAACAGAAATACATCATCTGTGAAAATTTCAACTGTCCAACTATCACGGTTCATGAGATACAGCCTGGTGACAGACCGACAGACGGACAGACAGACATACAGACGGACAGACAGACAGACAGACGGACAGCGGAGTCTTAGTAATAGGGTCCCGTTGGTTACCCTTTAGGTGCGGAACCCTAAAAATGACTATCTTTTACTACGAGTATTTACTATAGCACACAAAAAACCACTGTAAAATAATAATAAATTTATTAATTCCAGACTAGGTCCAATATCACATAAATTTTACAGAATAACAAAAAACGACATTCAAACGCAATCAGTTGGGAGACAGTTACCGCACAACACGTAAATGCTATTGCTCCTCGTATTAAAAATTCAAAGTTGTGATTTTTTGCAAAGTCAAGTCATAAATTTGTTTAAAATAGTGAAGTAGTAAACTCTTCGTCTCGGTTCACAAATCAGATCTTCAGTTTATTCGATACTCTTGGATAAAACCACGATTATATCTGCGCAACGGTTATATTTTCGATAACACGCCTGACACATCGAGCGAGAGCCGGAGCGTGGTGATTCATCGCTCATCGCTGCCTGTTCCAACCGTTTAGCCGTTTGGACGCTTCAAAACAAACCAGCTCACGAGTAAGTTACCTACCTGCCTACTGACGTGACGCCTCATATCGCTATCGGCCGACCGCGCTTATCTTCACTTTCTAAGTTGGAACAGTAACAAGACTTCTTGTACCATAACAAGTCACGATGTCAGTAAATAGCAGAAGTATTAAAAACACCGTTAAAACGCATCTTCCTGCAATTTACTCGAAGGCTTGCGCTGGTTGTACCGAACTGTTCAATAATAATAATAAGATTCTGGCATGCTCGGATTGTAAGAAACAATATGACCTTCTCTGCGCCAACATTCTAGAGGAACACTTTGATAGCATGACAGAAGAAGAAAAATTGTCCTGGTATTGTCCTGAATGCTTCTGCAAAAAGCCCAAATCCGATAACTCAAACACTCCTATTCGGAATAATACGCTGTTACAAACTACAAAAACATTGCCAGGTCAACGTTACGAAACCAACGTTACATTGCGTAATAAAGACTCTCGAACAAACTTAGTTGGAGCCAATCTTGACCCCTACGTTTATCAAGAAAGTCTCAGGGAAATTATCAGAGACGAACTGAAGTCAATTCTAAAGGAAACAATAAATGAGGAGATTGGTTCTCACCTGAAACGCATTGATGAAAAGATGTCGAACTTTACAAATACCGTTGATAAAATGAATAAAGAGATAACACAGCTGAAAACGGAAATTTTAATCCTAAAAGACCAAATCAACTACCAAGAGCAATCTTCCCTTCGCAATGAAATAGAAATTGCTGGCATTACCGAATTACCAAATGAAAATCTTCAGCATATAGTACTGGTCACTGCTCAAAAAATCGGTGTCTCTTTGGAAAATAACGACATAGATTGGGTCACCAGAGTCGGACCCAAAAAAAGTACATCCACTGCTATCGCTACGAGAACTGACCTTCCACGTCCAGTAGTTATTCGACTAATTAGGCATACTAAACGAAACGAAATCCTGAAAGCATCAAAAGTGAGAAGAAATTTAACTACTAAAGATATTGAAATCAACGACCTGCCTAATAAGATATACTTTAATGAACGTCTCACCCGTGATAATCGCATGTTATTTCGTGAGGCACGGAAGCGTATTCAAAAGACAGGATACAAACACTGCTGGTCAAGCAAAGGACTCATTTATGTCCGGAAAAGAGACGGGAGCCAAGCGATTCAAATTCGATCAACCAACGACCTCTACAGCAAACTTGTTTCTGATTTGGCTTTTCCTGCGGTTGAAGATACTACCTTGGCTTAGTCCTCTTGCATTGTGCATGTGTATCTTGGCGAGTTTTGTAAATGTCCTGCAATTTAATTATAGATCTTTGCATTTAGGTGATATTTTATCTCGTATTATAATTTTGGGTAAATTTATATCGACAAGTAACACTACTTTTTCTCTGCACGTATATGTATTTTTATATCATGATTTTATCTATTTCATATTATATTCTAGCAGTATTTGTATTATACATTTATCCTATACCATATATCATAAATCATTAACTCAGCTCCAATCCTCACAAATCCTCCTAAACGACATGACAAAGGAAAAATCATACTGCATCACGAAACACACTAGAAAGACATTATTTTATTATAGAACTAGGCAAAGACATTGATGATACTCTTTCTGTTCCTTGTCATGTCTTAGATTTTCCTGAAAAATGCAAAAGCGTTTTAGATCATGATCATAACTTTAAAATTTTAAATTTCAATGTAAGAAGCGTTTCAAAGAACTTTGACAGTTTTTTAGTCGTCCTTAGCAGACTGAATATTAAATTTGACTTCATAATTTTAACCGAATGCCATCTAAGAGAGTCCGTGGTGGTGAGAAGTATTGACGGTTACAACCACCATTTTACGAGAATAGTAAATAATGATGCCGGTGGTGTCATTGTGTATATTAAAGACAACTGGGACGTAAATGTCAGTGAGCCAAATATTTCAGACGCAGAATGTCTGGCGATTGAATTCCCTAAACATCACACCATCTTCGCAATCTATCGTTCTCCATCCTTTAAAAACACTGACAACTATTTGTCCTCCCTCGAGTCCATTATAAAACTACGTAAACAAAAAACAGACATTATTATAGCAGGAGATATTAACATAAATATTTTACCTGACGAACCAGTTCAGCAGAGATTGGATCAGGCAAGTAATTACCTTTGTTTAACTGCGGAAATGGGTCTTAAGCCAAGCATCACGAAACCTACAAGACTAAAAACTTGCCTAGACCATATTTTTGTTGGATCAAATACAAACGCGGTTGGGATCGTCTGTAAGTCCTCTTTAACTGACCATGACTTAGTGATGACGGGTTTTCCTCTAAAAGTACCAAATACGATGCGTAAAAGAACTGTATTAAAAACGGATTATAATGCAGTTGCGAGTGACCTAACTGATTACGACTGGTCCAATATCACAAATAAAACTGATTCGTCAGAAGCCGCTGATTGTTTTATGGGTATTCTAGACAAAATAATTAAAAATAACACTAGACAAGTAGTAATAAGTCATTCAAAATTCAATCTTAAGCCTTGGATGACTCCGGGGCTTATACGTTGTACACAAAATCGTGATAGATTGCACAGTCAGGCTCGTAAACAACCAAATAATATGATTTTGCAGCTATCTTACAAAAGATACCGAAATTTCTGCAACGATATGCTTAAACGACTTAAAAACCAGTATGAACAAAAAGAACTAGAAGAAAATAAAGATAACTCGAAAAAATTATGGGACGTCATCAAATCCATTTGTGACTTAAAAAGTAAGTCTAAAGCCTCCTCGAAGCTACTGACGGTTGAAAAAACACCGCAGGAATCTTTAAATATTTGCAACAAATACTTTTCCAATGTCGGTAAAAATTTAGCCCAACAAACTCTTAACTGTATAAACAAATCTGAAAAGGACCTAAGTAGTGACTCGAAACAAAACGTTAATAATAGTCCGAGCTCTTTCTCCATGTTGCCAACTGATGAATTAGAAATCCAATCACTAATATATAAACTAAAAAACAGTGCTCCAGGACTAGACGGCCTGAGAAATACACTAGTTAAAAACATCTGTAATCTAATCTTAAAACCACTCACACATATTTGTAACCTTAGCCTTGTAACCGGAACATTCCCTAGTGTTTGGAAGACAGCCATTGTTGTTCCAATACATAAAAGTGGTGCTAAAGATATTCCATCTAACTATCGTCCAATATCGTTACTAGCAGTATTCTCAAAAATATTGGAAAAAATTGTTAATAAACGCCTAGTGGATTTCTTGGAAACGCATAACCTTCTATCCCCGCGACAGTTTGGTTTCCGACGTGGCAAATCCACTGAAGATGCTGTTACCTTGCTACTACCTGAAGTGTCAGCTGCTTTCGATTCAGGTCAGGCTTGTGTAGGCGTTTTTCTTGACTTGGCGAAAGCGTTTGATACGGTCTCTATTGAAATACTTCTGAGCAAACTTGAGTCTCATGGGATCTGTGGGACTGCCCTCGACTGGTTTCGAAGTTATCTGACCGAAAGAAAACAATGTGTCAAACACGAAAACTTTACCAGTGAACTTGAAAGTGTTACCTTCGGAGTGCCACAGGGCAGCATCCTCGGACCCACGCTCTTCATACTCTACATCAACGGCATAACACAACTGGACTTTGCCGGTGAGAATGTTGAGGTGATATGTTACGCAGACGATACCGCCTTGCTGTTCAGGGGAGACTCCTGGAATAATGTATTCTCTAAAACAGAGAGTGGACTTGTGTCTGTAGCAAGTTGGCTTCAGAATAATCTACTCTCCCTTAACGTTGAAAAAACAAAGTATGTTTGTTTTCATAAGACGGCTGCTTCTCAGCCCCTTTTGTCACATAGCATCAGGGTCCACACTTGTAAAGACTTAAGCTTATCTACAAACACCCCAGTTAGCTGCTCTTGCACAAGTATAGAACGTGTTGAATCTGTAAAATACCTTGGTGTTGTGCTTGATGAAAAGTTAAACTTTAAACAACATGTGCAATGCGTGGCTGGGCGTGTTAGACGGCTTATTGGTATCATGAAACTTCTGCGGAATAGCGCTGATAAAACTGTCCTGAGGCTCGTTTACCTGTCACTCTGCCAATCAGTTTTATCCTATTGCATTACGGCATGGGGCAGTTCTGCAAAGACCACCCTACTACCTATTGAAAGGGCGCAAAGGTCAGTTCTCAAGGTCATGCTTAAGAAACCATTCCGGCACCCGACTTATGAAACATACAAGGAAGCGGAGGTCCTTTCTGTGAGGCAATTGTATATACTTCGGGTAGCTCTCCTGCATCACAGAGCGGAGCTAAAATCGGGTGATCAAAATCGGACTAGACGAAGACGACATCATCTAAACGTTAAAACTGCTCTTGTGAAGACGGCTTTTGCGCAAAGATTTAAATCATTTGCTTTCCCTTACATCTACAAACAAGCCAGTAAGACCTGTGACCTGAAAAGCTGCACTTGTTGGGAGGCAAAAAACAAAATCACGAAATGGCTCCTCACCCTTGACTATGTATCCACTGAAGCTGTCCTAAAGATACAACAATGAAAAGTAGAAGATTATTTATTTTGTAATCTTACCTCCATAACTCATTGTATCTACTCTGCCTGGATATACATTTAAATGATACATGCGTATATATTTATAGTACTAATGATATATATATATTTAAATTTGTAATGTATATATTTTTACTTCCATTTATTAAGTATTTTGTTTTTTCTTAATACATACGTTTATATATAAATTAAATACAAACTAATCATTTCCAAATTGTTATTGTCCTTAACGTAATTAATAATTCAATTTTGCTAATTTATATAATAATGAGCAAAAGCGTAAAAATCTGTGTACTGTGTCCCATTAATACAACCATATTGTTTGCAACCTTGGTCTAGACCCCCAGGACAAGTCCGACTTAGTGTGGGGTCTGCTACTAACCATTACTTTCAGTGTGTTAATTCCATACTCAAGTACTTCTTCTATCGTATGTGTATATTAAACTAAACTGAACATCTAGTGTACTTTAATACTGTTTTACTCTTACTGTTTTATTAGTTTACCTACACTTTTGTTGAAACTTTTATAATTTAACGGTATCACGGAACAATGTATGTAGTGCTAACGCCAAAAACAGCAACAGATCAAATTTTATCTACAGTTCCATTCATCGTGTAGCGGACTGATGGTGAGTTGCCTGAAGAGACAACCATGTAGGTATACGGATTCGGAAGCGTTGTATTGCATATCGTGCTCAATCGCGTACTTCTCACAAGTAGCGAGTAGAAGACCATGTCATCCGCGTAGCTGATGTAGTTGGCACAGACGCCATTCGTGCACTGCCTACTCCGGTGGCCTTCAGGTCAGGTCCCGGCGGAGCTCGTCCATGTGTAGAAGTTGAACAGTATTGGCGAAGTGAAGTCACCCTGTCTGACACCGCAGTGCATCGGGGCCGGCTCTCCGCTGATGTTTGATGATTTTGACAACGCCGTTGGTATATATTCCGCGGGTCAGGTGACCCGAACAAGCCTTTAATAATGTTGAGGGAATTTCTGGCTTCATTGCTGTATGTATAATGAGCGAATTTTTAGGCCCTCCCCTCTTTATACATAGCTCAAGACTAATTAAAATTTTTGTATTTGTTTTGTAATCTTATCGTAATCTTTCAGTTTTAAGAACTCATATTATAGGTGTATAAATTATTCAAAATAGAAATCTGCTATTGGCCTTAATATTAAGTAAATTTGTTATTTGTTATATCTTTATTATGCGGGTATCGCTGTTGATTTCTGTATATATGTAAATAAATAAATTTTACCTGAGCATTCTGCATACCTACTTGGGAAAATTATCTTATAGTTCACGTAGGCAAGTATACACCGCGGATTCTAATTTTCAGGGCCGTGGTGTTATAATAATAATAATGTTAATGTAATTTCGATAGACAGTATACGGGACGTGTTAAAGCGTATGATTGAGCTAGCTTTCAGCGCTTTACGATGTACACAAAGCTATTCCCCCGTGCGTGTGATCTCCCTTTATATTATTTTGGTAATTATGGGATTTCTCCCTTTTAGAAGTCCTGATTCTATATCTACGAC
The DNA here is from genome assembly GCA_910592155.1 of Ypsolopha scabrella. Taxonomy (NCBI): domain Eukaryota; kingdom Metazoa; phylum Arthropoda; class Insecta; order Lepidoptera; family Ypsolophidae; genus Ypsolopha; species Ypsolopha scabrella. Next base: position 16,020,494 of record OU342975.1, on the reverse strand, counting down.
GGAGGTCGCCACCGCGACATAGGCTGTGGGGATATTGTTTAGATTCTAGAAAATGGAGATCTGTTCCTTCGCCTCGTTTTTAAAACTGATACTCGTGTTTTTAATAACCTTTATATGTACCAGTTTCATAAACTACTATTTTGATATTGTTATTACGGGATTGAATAAGAAAATATTAGATGTTTGTGACGTTATGTCTAGGATCTTTATATTTTTTTGACGTGTTCGTTAATTATATCATACCTAACGATAATATCCAAAGTTTGATTGACATAAAACTTCTCGAAACGTAGGGCTGTTTCTATGGCAGCTGATTGAGGGTCCACCTCGTCCACCTTAAGATCACAGACGAGGAATTCGCTGAAATAGGCAAAAGGGCATGTTGCGTGTTCTAGTATGTAGCCTTTCATGTTGGCGTTCGTACATATTTCATTATCCAACTTTACATGGGTGCAAAAGGGAACGTATCTATTAGAAAGCAAATGGAGTCGATTCGGTGTAATACGACTTAACTTATTTGACAGGACTAAGCTTATTTTAAGCATCCCGTCTTTGTCTTTTTGATACAGAAAGAAAAAGAATGCTTAAATTATCGCGTAGAAAACTTACTAACACTAATGCGAGGAAATAAAAAATCTAACAAAAAAATGTTTGCAATTGCAACGACGTTTTGAACAAGAAAATTTTACTGCCGCCATTTTCTTTTCATGTGTCTTTTTCTTATTATGTGCAACCCTGTCTTATTGGCCAGTCTGATTATTTTAAAAGTAAAACCTTAAAAACTTATTTATTATATGAAACGTTTTAGTAACGTTTCATTCAGCATTATTTACCTATTTTAAGTTAAATGTTTCCGTCATATTGTAAAGAAAATAAAGAAAAGCAAAATGAAAAGAGATTAGGCAGGAAATATGTATATTTTCCATTGTCATTTAGCTAGACGAGTAACTTACTAGGTAGTGACTGTTAGGGAGCCTCGTTCGATTTTAAATTTACTCACATTCCTAGGGCTGTAAATCGAATTTACCTCCCGAATATAATTACGACTTACTTTCAGAGCATTGGTGATGAATAGTAGATTGTTATCCAAGGGATGAGATATGTAGGCGCAGGAGCGAGCGAAGCGAGCGAAGGTGCATATAGTTCGAGGGTGCAATTGATCACTTACACCCGTGTGTAATACTCTACTTTTCATCAATAATGCGAGGAAATAAAATAAATTACAAAATTATGACATGATTTATTTATTTATTTATTTATTTGACAGCAGAACCTTAACCTATTAACAGTAAAAACCATCTCACAAGTTAAATATACTATGAACTAATATTTAATGAATAACTATAAGCTTAAAAATAGTTTACAAATTTTAACAAATGCCGGAAGGGTTATATTAAAAATGTCTAATTCATTATTACGGTTGGCCATCGCATTAAGAAGAGTGCACGCATGGAACGTGGGCGCGTAGCGAGCATGCTGTGTGCGAACCACACCCGTCGCGAAGAGATGATGCGACCGCAGCATAGCGTACCTGTCCGGCGCCGCCAGCGCGCAGCCCGCGAGCGTGGGCGGGTCATCAACTCTATTGTGTAACAGCAGATAATAGTGCACTACTAGCGCCAGTTTGCGTCTCAGCTCTAGGGTGTTCATTCCTACCATTCCCGCCACAAACATAGATGGGAATAAGTAGGGATAGTACCCATACATTTTTTTGTACACATATCGCGCGAATTTTCGTTGGACTTTCTCCAGCATGAGTTTATAATTATTCTCATGTGGGTCCCAGATGATTGCGTTGAACTCTAATTTACTTCGAACATAGGCGTTATAGAGCATTAATATTGGTCTGATGTCATTAAATCTATTAGATTGTCGCATGACAAAACCCAATGACTTGTAAGCTTTCTTACAAGTCTCATTTATGTGGTCGTTAAACGTTAGTCCCTTGTCATATATCAGCCCTAAATCACGTATTTGCGAGACTCGTGCTAGCGGAGCTCCGGCTAAGGTGTAGTCTCGGCCTGGCGGCGCGAGTGACCTGGTGAACGTCATAGTTTTGCACTTGGAGCTGTTAAACTCCAAGTGATAACATTCACTCCATTCTACAACATTATCAATGTCTCTCTGCAACGCCTCAGAGTCACTTTGATCCCCTACACTTAAGTATAGCTTGAGATCATCAGCGAACATCAAACACTGAGCCGTCTTAACTACTTCGGGAAGATCATTAATCATTATTAGGTACTGCGTTGGCCCTAATGTGCTACCTTGGCTGACGCCCGAATTGGTCACATATAGATCAGAGTGTAATCCGGCTAATTGAACATATTGCTGTCGATTACTAAAATAGTTAGAAAACAATTTTAATAGTTTTGGAGTAAATCCTATGGCAGAAAATTTTTGGAGTAACACATCATTATCAACACGGTCAAAGGCTTTTTTGAAATCAAAATAGGCCACATCAACTTGACGATTTTTGTCCATAGCAGATGTAGCGTAGTTAACGAAGTTGATGTGATTAGTTGCCGTGGATCTTCCAGCTCTAAAACCGTGTTGACAATCCGATAGATGGACTCGCAGTTGCAAAGTTATTTTCCTATTTATAATGGCTTCAAAGATCTTCCCAAAGACAGACAGTACGGCTATAGGTCTGTAATTTCCCACTTTTGATCTGGAGCCATCCTTAAGCACAGGTGTAACGCGGGAAGTTTTCCATATCTTCGGATATACAGAAAGTTTCACTGATAAGTTGTATATGTAGCGCAATGGCTCTTCAAATATCGCCAGACAGTCTTTAACGACAAAAGGAGGTATTCCATCAGGACCTGGAGAGGAGTGCGTTTTTAATTTTCGGATAGCAATACGGATATCAGTAGTTGAGATTTCATCAATGGAGATACGTGCTGAGCTTACACCAGGGCCGGCGCTCCGCTCAGCAGCCTCAGCGTCCAATGTCGGTCGGTCAGGGACAAAAACCGACTGGAAATATGAAGCAAAGGCATTTGCAGCATCAATTCCAGTCATCGTTTCACCGCCATACTCATATTTGTCACATGTCTGTCGTGTCATCCGTTGCTCCCTAATAAAGTTCCAGAATTTGGTCGGGTCTGCTGTAATGGCAATTTCAGTTCGTCTTATGTAGTCGGAGAATGCCACATCTATCAATTGTTTAACTAAGGTCCGATAATATCGGAACATCTCTCGGTTGAATTCCTTACCCTCAATCTTATACTTCTTGTGATGGAAGTGTTTATTCTTTATGTTGCGTATGATGTCAGGAGTAAACCACGTCGGATAGACATACCGGGTGGCCATCCTGTTACGCATTTTTCTGGGAACGCAATCATCTATACACTGATATATTTTTTTGTAGAAAAAATCAACAGCAATGTCAACGTCAATTATGTCATAGAGTTCATTCCATGACACGGCAGCTAGCGACGCATATAGTGCACTAAAATCTGCCTTACGGAAATTCCACTGGGGCGGAAAGTGCACGCTATCAGCATGGCTGGGCGGGCGCGATGGCGGCGTCGGTGGCAGCGGGCGGGCGGGTGCGCGGCGCGGGAACTGAGCGCGCACCTCAAACGCCGGGTGATACGCGTCCGGGCGCACCAGGGGCTCCACGTCCCCACTAACCTCCACCCGTGCACTGCCAAAGTCACTTAGTACTAGATCCAGAGTATCATCAAAGTTATTTTTAATTTCATTAAATTGCTTCAATTTACATAACTCCAACATACAACTATATTGCAATAGGAGGTTTATGCCACAAGAGTTCAAATTAAAATCTCCTACAATAATCCTCTCAAGTTTGGAATACTTCGTAATTACATTTTCAATAACTGTAAACAGATTCATGTACGTGTTATCATTTGATGATGGACTAATATAAACTACTCCACATAAAAACTTAATATTTTTATACGACAATATGCCAAATAAAACTTCATATTCCCCGGTATCGCCCTCTAAGTCCACAAGTAGCTTAACACTGTAGTGGTCGCGCACGGCCAGCAGCGCCCCCCCAGCACCCGCGTCCCCACGCCGGTCTCGGCGCAGCACGGTGTATCCCGGCGGGAACACCTCGCCGTCGGACAAACTGCTAAATAAGTTCGTCTCCGTAATTGCGAAAATATCGGCATTCGTATTAAGTATAGCCTTTTTAAATATATCTAATTTAGTCCTTAGACCACGAACATTTTGATAAAATATAGTGCATGTTTTAGGCCGACATTTTTTGTGCTTCGTCATGGGGCTTACGAAACCCAGTTCGCCATTGTTTTATATGCATATCTTCAGGCCAATATTTTACCTCCATGTATTTGTCAACATGCTTCGCTGGAACAGTCAGTTTGAACGATGCATAATCGCCTCTAGCCTTAAGAGCCTCGACTGCATAGTTGACATTAGGGCAAATAGTTTTTAGGTGTTCGGTAACCATTTCTGTAGTTGTCCCCGGTTTCACATAGTAAAGATGAAGATAGGCTTTGCGATCTGAGGCCTCCAATTTTGTCTGACCGGGCGCAGCAATGCCTCTTACTATGTTAACAGCGGAACGTCGTTGTTTTCGCCGCGCTTGTACGTTAGTCCACTCGAGTTTGTTATCCAATGTTAATGATGATTAACTGCACCTTGTTTGTTTCACAGTAATTATATTTATCCCAACCGAATTTGGTTTTACACTATTAACAAGGGTCTATTAAATAGCTAGTAACACTTTTTTGCAGGATATAAAAAATAATTCGATGTACAATCAATGAAATATGTCGTTAATCAATTATGAAACTATGTTTGCAACAACGTTTTCAACAAGATAATTTTACTGCCGCCATTTTAGATAGAAGGCGATATTATCGGACATGATGAAATTACAGTAAAAAAACAATCAATAACTAAAGCCTCATGGTGGGAACAGACAAGTTTCTTCGCACCCAGTTACTTCGAACACGCACCAAAGGAAAGTCACTAGCTAATTCCATTTCAAAAATCGGTTATCTTCTCCAGTCGGACGTTCGTGTAATTCTGCAAAGAGGCCCAAGAGCCATGTCCAAGCGTGGTATAACCAAACGCTTGCGTTCCCACCAATCGAATAGAATTAGGTACAGTCTACCAACAAAACAAAACAAATCATTCAAATCTGATTGGGTAACTCAATCAGTCTAGCCAACTTTACAGAACAAAATAAAATATCATCACAGAAAAACTTGACGAATTCCATAGAGTAACTATTGGCGTTTAACGCCATCTGTTGGCAAAGTTTACAAAGTGTAAGTTACAGAAAGAATAGACAATGAATAACGTTTTCGTTCGGAAATTCATTTGATGACAGATTCGGTGCGTAAATCGTTCCAAAATAATCGTTGTCAGCTGGTGGCACTGAAGCACTAGTCCTATCAAAACTTAATTATTGCGACGTTGTGTGTGATAACTGGGGCCTTACCACGGTCGAATTTGCGAAAAGAGCCTTTTGCTCTTTTCTTTCGAAAGTCACCTTCGCTCTTTTGAAGATACTCTTTTTTTTATCCGTAGAATGTGCACACTTTTCTCTAATGCGCTCTTGTCACTTTTGGAAGCCAAGACACAGACAACCATTCATTCAAAAAAAAAATGGGTATAGACAAAAAAGAGTGTCAAAATCCAAAGTGTATGCAATGCTGTTAGCGGTGCTTTAGCGGTGAGAGGTCACATGATAAACTGAAAAATATTCGCTGGATGGGTGACTTTAAATATCGAATCATTGGTACAGTGGCTGACAGTATTAGATGCAAGCAACCAGGGGCCTTATTGTCTAACTTCACTTTTGCTTTCAAATGTATTGCGATGGGCTAAAAATATATGGCTCATAGTTTTAACAGAAATCATGTTACACACAAAATTCCTTCTTGTTTTTTAATTCACGGCACCGCATCCTAACGAAGAACACTACCGCTAGCAGCAACGTATCGTCTTCTTATTCGTAGTTGATACGTTGTTTATTAGGGTACCGCTAGCGGCAACGCATACATTTCAAAATAAATATCCAATAATGGAAGGAAAATAAATAATAGGTACCAAGGTATTTCTTGTCGTTTATACTTATCAAGTGAAAAGAAGGAAACAAATCACTCTTTGATGAAAAAGGAGAAGAATCTAATTATGTTGGAGTGTATGGAGAAGTAAGTAGACGTTTACTATTCTTCGTTTTACACAGGAAAAAAATTGCCTTTCTACTCTTTCCCCGATGTAAGTATACTCCAAGTTTCCCCGTATTTGAGATTGGCTCCTATCCCATTTCAGTGTTGGAAAAGTAGATTGCTACTTCACCTACATATATACACGCTAATGTCGATCATTTTTATTTCAGACATTGCAACCTGTCCCATGTGCTAAATAAGTCTCAAAGTCTTATAAGGTCATGACTCCTGCTTTGGTATTCCCTATCGTGTGGCTAGTGGTGCTAGAAAACTGCAGGAAGGTAAGACAAAGTTTTCGTTGTCTAGTACTTTCTTCTCATTTAAATGTTTGAAGCAGCGGTAACTTGCTGGCCTCTCAATCTTGCGACCCAGGTTTAATTTCCAGTCACCACCAATGAGTTTTTCGAAATTTATGTGCACAGTATTTGTGTTCTTAGCTAATATTTACAACTTAATTAACAATGAAGTAAAACATTGTGAAGAAACCTGCATGCCCTAAAAAGCGTGTAATTTTGCCTGAAGTGCAGCGATATGGGGTACCATGTAAATTGTTTGAAATTTATTTGCACTAAGTACCATATTGTTTGCTACTACTGACCAAACTAATGTGAATGTCTCCCAACTAAAAACTCACTCTAATAAGGTAGCATTTCATAGATTCCAAAATTGAATTAGAAATTAGAAGCATCGCCTCAAATCAAACCCTGGTTATTTAAACCTTGTAATGCAAAGCACATATTATTGCCTTCATAAGATCTTACATAGATGTTTTGTCTTTTCAGAAAAGGATTTGCTGTCAACTAGGTGCAATGACACCTTTTGTCAGAGCCACCATGCTACTGGTGGAGAGAATCCTGACCCTCATTAAACCAACATTGGTTGGAACTTGAAACAGGAAGGAACTGGAGGCATATGAGTTTTAGTAGAAATCTAACAAATAAAAAGATCTTTTTATCAGTAACAGGTGTCTAAGTAGTAAACATTTTCAAAGAATAAAAATTATCAAATATATTGTTTTACCCTTTTTTCCACCCTCACAAAATTTTATTTGATGATGTCTTTCATGGCAAATTTTCAAGCTAGGTAGCATAAAAATTACTGTGTGTTTTCTTGCAAAAGTATGAAATTGTTTATAAATAATAAAACCTGACTGCCTCTGTAACGAATGGTTGCTCTGCACTTGCCTGCTAACCCACAGGTTCTGTGTTCAATCTCCACGCCCTGCATATCACTGTTCAGTCTGCGTGCTTCGAAAAAAACATCAAGCTGTTGATCTATTTATGCCCGATCTGTAGGGCCCATCGCATTTGAGAATAAATAATAGTGTAGTGCGTAAAAAAAGTGCATTGAAATATTGAAAATGAATTAAATAGAGATGGTATATATACAGTTGTGGTTGTATAATTAGGAACTACTGGTAAGAAAGTCGATTTTTGACAAACAAGTAGCTGTTACTTTTGTAATAACTTACTGATAACAAATTTAAACCACACAAAATAACAGTTATATTTAGTAGGCTTTAATAATTTATACCCAATATGCAAAACAATTGCACTGCTATCACTTCAATTGCTATTGTATTTTAAATGTACTGGCCGCTTGACAAATAATTAGGAACGGAAAAAAATGAATTCTTAATTTTGAATTTCGAAAATGGTTATCGCATTTTTTTGTTTCCCACGTATTCTATGGTTACATCGCTTTATATCTCCTTTATATTGACTAAGTTGAAAGTGCATAATTATTCCGAAATCATGGGCAAAAAGGAGAGTTGTGATCCATCGACCCGGAAAATTATTATGGCTCTATATGAACGTAATTGGTCGTATAAAAAGATTGCTGATCATTTGAAGTGCTCTAAAACTAAGGTGTTTAATGCTGTAAATCACGTCAAACAGTTGAATACTACGAATAATGTACCTCGAAAGCCTAAATCTAGAAAAACAACATCACGTGAAGATGCTTTAATTGTTCGTGCAGCAAAGGCTTTGATGCTATCAAGAGTTCTGAAAACATAAAGAGGGAAGTTTTTGGCGACGGAGGAGTATCTACACGTACAGTACGAAGACGCTTAACGGATGCAAAGTTATTTGGAAGAATCGCCCGGAGTGTACTGTACCGCTTCTCACGAAGGTGCACCGAAAAGCTAGGTTAGAGTTCGCGAATAAATATGGCAACTGGACAGCAAGTCAATGGAAAAACGTGTTATTTTCTGATGAAACGAAAATAAATAGACTAAGGTCTGATGGTAAACAGTATGTGAGTAGACCGCCTAAGCAAGCGTTGAATCCTAAGTTCACGAAAAAAGTGGTAAAGCATGGGGGGGGAAACATAAAAGTTTGGGGATGTTTCTCAGGTCACGGTGTTGGGCCAGTTAAAAAGATTGAAGGTATGCTAAACCAATTTAAATACAAGCAAATATTGGAGAGAGAGAAAGACTATGCTTCCTTATGCTGAGGAGAGGTTGTTGGACTACAGGTCTAGATATTTCAGCAAGATAATGAACCCAAACACACTGCTCATTCAGTTAAAAGGTTTCTTAGTGATCAAAAAATTACTGTGTTAAATTGGCCTGCAAATAGTCTAGATCTTAATCTGATCGAAAATCTTTGGAGAGAAGTAGAGTGTGGCTGCGAAAAGGACGAGCAGTTTGAACAATCTATATGATGCCTTTGTCGAATCGTGGAACAATATTTCAGATGAAACCTGTAAAAACTTAATAGATTCCATGCCCCATCGCTGCAGGGCAGTTATTGTAAGCAAGGGCCACCCTACAAAATACTAATACTTACTGCTTTTTGTAAGCTGTGTTAAAAGATTTGTAATAAATATTGTTTATTTCATTAAAATTGTTTCTGATACAGTTCAATAAATTAAGTTATTTCACCCGTTCCTAATTATTTGTCCATAGCTAGAAAGTTTCAAATAAATAGTTCAAATGGAACTTTAATTAAATTTTCAATTGAAGTTCGACAATTTTACATATTATATATGTAGTATAAAAGCCTGCTTACAGCCTGCCTACTTTATTATCATGTCGTTTGAAGGTAGTAACAGTAATAAAGACTAAAGTTACAGCAACTTGTTTTTCTGAAAGTTACTTTGATATTAGTCGTTCCTAATTATATGACCACAACTGTATATATGTCATCTCACTCACACTATCTAATTATGATACTTGCATCAGAGAATATGAAGTATTATGTATGTATGATGTTCAAGAACATATAGGTATATAACAATTACATGGGTGAAGTGTTTTGCTTGTAATTGAATCAAACAAATAATTTTACTGTCAGGCATCTGTGGCCCATGCAAACAAACATTAAAGTACAAAGTATAACAATAATATAGCCTTTATTCTGTCCTACAGTGATTTTGAAGTTAATTTTTATAGAACATTTTATTCATTACTATTTATATTAGGTCACGTAGCACAGTGCCACATGGCAAAGGCCTCGTCCAACTCCTTCCAATGTTCTCTGTCCCATGCCACTCTTCCCCAGTATGGACTGGCTGTCAATTTAAGTTTGTTTTCCCAGCATCGCCAACCTCTAGTTATTTTTCTTTCATGTGGGTACCAGTCTGTGATCTTTTTACTTAATTTCTCTGGGTTACTACGCAGGATGTGACCTGCCAATGCTGGTTCCTGTAGTAAGCTACTAGGTGTGCTACACAATTTCTCGTAGGTCTTCATTTCGAGTTCTATCCTATACTCTTGACTCTCAACATGCTTCTCTCCATGGCTCTCTAGCATTTTTCGAGTTTGTCTTTGTGTTCTATGTTTAAGGCCCACATCTCACACCCATATAGTGAAGAATAAATGTGTCTTTTGTTTTCGTTGATAGCCTCTAGTCTTTACTTTTCATCTCTTTTAGGGACTAGTCTCCACCCGTTGGCTATTCGCTTGTTGATTTCTTTGTGTGTCTAGTCATTTGGAGAGATTATTTGACCAAGGTACACATATTCCTTTACATATTCTAAGTTACATACCTAGTATATTGGTACAAAATTGAATTAGTAAATAGAGCATAAACTATGTTGTTATCACTTCACTTTGCACTACCTATGTCATGGTGCTGTCCTACGGCACTTGTCCACGGAAGCAACGGAGAACTCTCACCACAAACGCCGAAAAGTTGACGTTGCGGCGCAACTCCAGCAACTGCACCCTAGGCGTACGGATGATACCCCATCCTTTGGAGCACGTACTCCGCGATGTCCTCCTTAGTGTTTTAGTGCAGGCGTGTTTGGCTTCGCAGCACGCAGCTTCTGTTTGGGCTCCCTAAGAGCTTTGCTTGAGTTCTGGGTTGTACGTGGTTGGCGCTTTCTCCTTTGCACAGTCTCGAAACCAATAACAATAGCCCGGTTCGGCGCGCCTTCTTACTGGGAGCGGTAGGGGCGCTCGCGGTAACGCTGGCGAAATCTCGATGACGAGGTAGGTACCTAAGTACATAACTAATACCTAGTCTAATTTAGAATTTTTAGAAAAATATTTTGCGTGTCGAAAGTTTTCTCATGAAATTTATTACAATGTACCAATGACCTATGATGGTCGTTGCAATGTAATAGTATTTTGTAATTATAATGTCTTTGAGTCTTAAACTCCAATTTCATGACAAAAAACCTACGAAAACTTCACAAAAGGCACTAAATTTGGTCACTGTTTTTTAGAAGAGTAGAAGTCACTTTAGCTCTGCAAAAGGCGGCAAAAAGAAAGACGAAACGTTTGTCAAAATGCCACCGTTCTACGGAAATAAGCAAAAAAGTATCTTTTTGAATGAACGAAACTCGAAAAACGACACTCTTTATCTTTAGAAGCCAAAGTAAAAGAAAAGTCACTTTTTTTGCTCGGCTAATCTAAGAAATTAAGTTTGATAGCTGAAGACTCTTTCAAAAGACACTCTTTTTGTGCCTCGTTCTAGACCCCCTGCCTTCTAGTAAGATCAAAAAAGTAAATACAGAGAGTACAAAACGCATGTGCGCGTTTCTGCTTTAACATCCCACCACGTGGCCAGGTAACGCCATTCGAGAACCAGGCAGATTTGTTGAAAATGGAGGCTCGCCGATGATTACACCTGTCCTGTCTGCTATTCGGTGTAATTAAAGATCAAAGTCCATCGTATTTATATAATAAACTTACTTGGTTGGGCAAAAATCACAGATGTAATACAAGATCCGTCTTCTCTCGCTTGCTATCTACTCCACAGCATCACTTGGCTGCGTTCCGTGGAAGTTTCAAGTATTCCGCAACTAAATGTTGGAATAACATCCCTCCCCCAATACGTAACCTCCATTCCCTATTTAGTTTTAAATTTAAATATAAATCTTATTTATTAACAACGCAAAAATCTTCTTGATTATGTTTATGTACAGTGGAGCCCGCGTCAAGCTATAGGTATACACATTGAGTAGAAGCTGACCTCTCATTGTACGGGAAGCCTATACAATGAGAGGTCAGCTTATACTGAAAGTGTTTAGCTTGATGTGGGCTCCACTGTACATATTTATATACTAGTACTACCACACGTAATTATCCATTCATTTATTTTATTTACCTATCTTTATTTTCCAATAGTTGCGGTATACCAACCTGCTTTATAGCGGAATTGCTTGCACATTATTTTGTTCTACTACCCTAAATAATATTTTGATAAAGTCATCAAGTCATGGCATACAGTTGTTTTATCTGCAGCTAACAGAAAAAAAAACAGTCATTAATTTTGGCTGCTTCATTTTGCTTTTGCGTACCTATTTATAATTTTGTTTCTAATTGAATTTTGTCTTATTCTGCTTATTTCATACACCAACACATCTGAATGAGGCTAACGCACACTGACTCCCGTGAGTCACTCCCAGCGCGTATCATTTGAAAATCAGTGCTGCAAAGCTAAATGTTTTGCAGCAATATGCTGACAATAGTGCCCTTTTCTTGCCACCAAATAATGTTTAATCATAGTTTTAATTTAATATTTTAATCTAAGTACCTACCTACCTTTTTGTATCTGTTTGTAAAATTTATTCAGTTTTATTTTTCTGTTTTATAATTGTCTAAGATTCGTATATTATCATCATGTGTGGTGGCTTGAAATATTAGGTTGGGGAAAAAGTTTCTTCGCATTTTATATGAAAATTCAAAACATTTTTTAATAAAGTTTATTTACATTTAACTAAAGTATGTAGGTGCCATTTTGTTCGATAACTTTCTGCCATCTTGTAAGTAGGGACATGATCCCATTGCTATAGAAATTCAGGGGCTTCTGATCAAAAAACCATGACAAGTGGTTTTGGTAGTCCTCTCGTGATGTTAACCTGACTAAAGAATTCTGAAGAGACCGAAACAAGTGGAAATCTGAAGGTGCAAGGTCAGGACCATACGGTGGATGCATTAATACGTCCCAGCCAAACTCTCTTAATTTTTGCTGAGTGGCTAAAGATGTGTGAGGTCTAGCGTTATCATGATGAAAAACTACACCCCTTCTGTTGACTAATTCCGGCCACTTTCTCTCAACTTCTTGCTTTAATCTCATCAGTTGTTCGCAGTAAAGTTCAGAATCGATGATCCTGCCTGGCGGTAACAGCTCATAATGAATAATGCCCTTCCAATCCCACCATACACACAGCATTACCTTGTTGCGAGATAACCCGGGTTTCGCCAGAGTCTGTGAAGCCCGACCAGCCTTTGACCACGACCTTTTTCGCACGTTCTTATCGTACGTGATCCACTTTTCATCACCAGTTATCAGGTTTTTCAAAAATGTTTCGGTTTCATTACGTCGTAATAAAGAATCACAAACGAGTACACGGTTCATTAAATTTCTTTCAGTGAGCTCGTGAGGCACCCAAATATCGAGCTATTTTGTGTACCCAGCTTTTTTAAAATGCGCCAAAACTGTTTTGTGGTCAATCCCCAGTTCTTCAGCTACATCGTAACTAATGATATGCCGATTTTGCTCCACTTTTTCAAAAATTGCATCCATTTTATCCGTAACAGGGCGCCCAGAGCGAGGTGCATCTTTGACATCAAAATTTCCGGATTGAAAACGCTTAAACCAAATTTGTGCTACTCCCACAGACACTGTAGTAGGTCCATAAACATCACAAATTTTTTTCGCGGCTTGCGTTGCATTTTTACCTTTTTTGTAGTAATATTTTAAAATGTATCGAATTTCTTCATTAGATTCACTCATATTAACAGTAAGAAAAACAAATGAAAGTCACTCATTTTACAAAATTTGAACTTGGAATTATCTTTTTTAAAATTTAAACTTTTTAATAATACCAAAACCAGCCAGATACAAATGGTATAGCCAACGAGATTTTATTATAAGTTCACACATACTATTTGCGAAAAGAGTTTTACCCCAACCTATTAAATTACTTTTTCTTTCTTTCGATTCGACATATAAATACCTATAGGTATCTGCAAGTCACATTTTGCCATAATAATCTATATCTATACTAATAATAAAATAGTAAAAATTAAAATTTTGCGAAAATTTAAATGAAATGGGTTATTGGTACTGTACTGAGGCCGAAACAACAATTTTTAGAATTTTTGTCTGTCTGTCTGTCTGTTTGTTCCGTTTTAACTCGAGAACCACTAAACGGATTTGAATGCGGTTTTCTTTATTATGATTGTAGTCACCTTTCTTAACACATCGACTATAGGGTGTGTTCATAAAATAACGTCCAAGCCGGAAACGGGGCAAAGATTGAATAAATCCTTTTATAACTCGAGAACCACTGCACGGATTTGCATGCGGTTTTCTTTATTATCATCATAGTTACCCTGGTCAACACATAGACTCAAGGGGTGTTCATAAAATAACTCCCAAGCCGAAAACGGGGCAAAGTTTGAATAGACACAAACGGCAAAGGCTATTATATAAATCTGTTGTTGGTTTTATTACAGTTACCCTGGTCAACACATATATTAAAAGGGGTGTTCATAAAATAACGCCTAAGCCGAAAACGGGGCAAAGATTGAATAGACGCAAACGGCAAAGGCTATTATATAAATCTATGGGAAGTCTGATTCGAATTTATATCCGAAATCCACGCGAACGAAGTCGCGGGCAAAAGCTAGAATAACAAAATAAAAAGGAAATAAGCAGAACAGATATTTTCCATTGTCATTTGGCGAGACGAGTGATTGACTACATAGTGACTGTAAGGGACACTCGTTTGATTTTCAAATTTACTTACCTCCCTAGGTAAGCAAATCGAATTTACCTCCCGCATTTCGACTTATACCGGGTGTAAAAGCAAAGGCAAGAATCTTTTAAGGGTGTGTTAGTATGATCGGTAAAGATATTATTTTGTATACTGGGATCTCTAAATAAAGTACCAGTACCTCATAATAAGACGATTTTCTTTACCCAAAATACACTAATCGCGTGGACACCCTCACGGTCGCAGGCCTCTCGGATGAGGGGTCCTGGTTGCGGGGTGCAATTGGCTCTGTGGGCAGGCCGGTGAGCTGCGTAGCCATAGCTTAGAAAAATGATGGAATTTTTTGTGAAAATTCAAGGTATATTTTTTTTCTCGTCATGACATCAGAATCGTGTACATACACTTTCATACCCTAAAGGGATTATTGACTTAGTAAAGGATATATGAATATAATTTGCAATATTCCGCTAAACAATTCTTGTCGTGCTATTCAAAATGCAGACTCGTGCACCGCCCGCCCGCCCGCATAAAAACATGCAACAAGCAAGCGATACAAGCAAAGCAATCTTAAATAACAAGCAAGAAAACTTATCGACACGTGTTTCGCCTCTGAACGAGGCATCCTCGGGATGTGTTGCTAGCCCGGCTTCTCCGCAGCAACTGATGTGTTGCTCGCCCAGCCGCTCCGCAGCAACTGATGTTGTTCGCCTGACAGCTCAGCAGCTAGATTATTGACTTAATTTACATCCTGTATATGACTTATTTACAGAGCATTAGTGATGAAAAATAATTTTATGATTATGATACTCAGGGTGGGTCAGATTATGGAGTCGCGTGTGTGTATGGATGGGAAGAAAAATGTTTTGTATGCGGTCTGCAGTATCAGTGTTAATTCATCCATTTATGTATCGGGTTCTTGTCTTGGTCTTGCTTTAAAATGACCGGCAAGAATGGCGTGCACTGCCACAATCGGGTTTTTAGGGACATGGCCGAGTCCGGACTTTCGGCCTTCCATCCGGACTTTGTCTGGCTTTTTTTACTTCAATGGAATCATATCGAATGAACGTTGCATTTTTGCATTAAATTTCTTTAAAGTAAAACAATATTCTTTATCGTCATTAAACTAATATAATAAAATAACTAGTTCAATTGTAGTTAATCATAAAATCAGTCTCACGAAAAACCCTCAAGTTATTATTTGAACTTTGCACTAACGAGGCAAGCAAAAGCCGAGCCGTATAAAACATGTACAAGTGGGTTCCATTCAGGTACCGAAATTTGGGTCTATTGAGTAGACGCTCGCTCACGCGTGTCGTATTTTCTTCAGCCGCAGCTGCGGAGGTCTACACAGGTGTTTCAAGGCTCTAAACATTTCCAAAACGGTTTGTTATTTATTTTAATACAGCCGTTTAGGACCTAACCTTCGTTTTTATTATGCAGAAACAATGGATATTGGAGTGGTCAGTTATTTTGGTCTGGCTTTAGCGATTCTTTGTTCGTGAGAAAGCATCCTAGTTTTATTACAGTAATTATAGAATCCCTTGTTGGTAACAAAATAATCGTAAAAATAAATGAAAGTTTCTCAAATATGGTCGAGAGCCAATAATGGTGATAGATTACATTACAGCGGGCCTATTATGTTTCTTAGTGCCGCCCCGGTTGCCATCTGGTTGCTAAACACAAAAGATAAAAACTGAACTTTTAAAATTGCCTTTATTAACTGTCCACGAACTTTGACGTTCTTTAAGCACGAACGGGTTCGACTGTGGAGGTACCACCATCCTACTCGCAAATCCTCTCGAAGTTATTCGGGGGAGAGTAAGAGAACAGCTCTCAGGCAAAACCAGGCGGCCCACCATTGCCGGGGACCGATGGATAGCGGTATAGTATACATCCCTATATAAAACAGACTGGTGACAGGCAGCGGCGTCACTGGTGCAAGGGTTTAGGCACCGCGCTCACCAACCCGCCTGCCCAGCGTGTGTGAGTATGGGCATTTCTTCCAGGAAGACCGCCAAGAATGGCGAAATCCTGGAAAGGCCTATGTCCAGCAGTGGACGAAACAGGCTGATGGATGGATGGAAGCACGAACATATCCTTAGATAATCGGAATTCGATATCTATGTTTTTGACGTTTGGCAACCAGCTGGCAACCGACTCACCGATACATAATCTAGGGGCTGGGCTTCATAGAACACGGATTTCTATGAGTTTTTGCTTTTATAAACTTAAATAAGGCTTAATAGAACACATTCTCTTAAGAACATCAAAGCTAATGAAACGAACCCGTATTTATTATCCAAATCAGGTGCTACATATAGCTGTATTTAGCATATTTTCAACGTCATTTGTTACAGCTCTATCAAATAAATAAACTTTTAACAAAATCCTTGTAATCAACTTCAAATGGTGCAGCAGACATTCACTAAAAAGTTTAAAATAATTATACAGGTTGCAGGAAAAGTACTGTGATCTTTTCAACAACGTATAGTATAAGCAAGAGTAATACTTACATAACAAACATCATTACTGACTCGAAAAAGAAAGTCGCGTACGTACCCGTCCCTATCCTACGCACACAATTTTTTTGTGATTCTGATTAATTTATGTTTGTATTATATTAACCCTTGCTACAAATAAAAGTAAAATTATTTTTGACTTAAGCCATGCTGGGAGCCTGGCAGCTTACACAGATAATACACAATCAACTTGTTAGATTTTTTAAATTAATTTTTTGTTTGTTGGCAGACCTACCTAATCAATCATGTTTTTCTAAGAAGTACGCGTTATTGATATTTTCACGATAACTTTTCCGTTCGTATTACACTTTAAAATCAAATCAAAATATTTATTTTGTAAAATAGATACATAAAGTATACTTTCTACAAGTCAAAGTTAATCTTTACAATATATAAAAAAATATATACTAATAAGGGAAATAAATACAAAAAAAATTTAGGTTGGGCTACTAAAATGTAATTATACACCTGCATAAAATAGAGAAATCTAGGAATAAAAATATTATACATACATAAGCCTAACCATCCGCACCATTCGATTTGTATTGCTAAGAAGAAGGGCAAGAAACTTAGCAAACATGCCTTTTTTCAAAAAATATTTGGTACAAAACCATATTATAAATATACAAAAATGTTTATACCTACATAAGTAAAGGCATAAAAAATATAAGACTGCAGGAATTATGTCACGAGAAAAAATGTATCTTAGTCAACCCGTCTCATATTGTCTATTACCTTTAACAAGAAAGTCATTATTAATTATTTTTAAGCCTTTGGAGAAATCATACAGTATCCAAATATGCTAATTATGAATTACAATTTTGATTCAGATTATTATTATTTATTACACCATGCTTCATTATCGTCCAAATAATCATTGATTTTATAATAAGCTTTCTTAAGTAGTCCCTGCTTAATATATATTGTTACTAACACTTATGGATCAATGTTATCTGAAATAAATGGATATTATTATTATATTATTATATAGTTTAAACTTATTTTCAGGCAAACTAAGGACCTCCCCTGGAAGCTTATTGTAAAATCTTATACCATGTCCTACAAAAGAGGTACCTACTTTGGCAAGTCTTAGTTTTGGAAAAGCTAGTTTATGTTTGTTTCTGGTTTCAACAGAGTGGTGCACACCAAGCCTCGGGAACTTATCAATATTTTTTCCGACATATCTAATAGCTTGATAAATAAATTCACACGGGACCGTAAATATATTAATTTCTTTAAACTTTTCTCATAATGAATTTCGGTACTTCATGTTAAAAATAGACCGAATTGCTCTCTTTTGCAAGACAAAGACTGCTTCTATATCCGTGGCTCTACCCCACAACATTATGCCATATGACATAATGCTGTGAAAATAACTGAAATATACTAATCTAGCAGTATTTTCATCAGTAATCTGCCTTATGCGTCTAACAGCGTATGCGGCTGAACTAAGTCTACCACAGAGATCTTCTATGTGGGGACCCCACTGAATACGAGAGTCTACAGGAATACTTAAAAACTTAGTTTCGTTCGTTAACGCCAGCTTGGACCCCTGCAAAAATAAACTGACATCGACTTGAATTACATTTGGTAAAGTAAACTTTATACATTTCGTCTTTTTCGCATTTAGAACTAAATTATTTGCAGTGAACCAATCAAGAATCAGAGAGAGAGTTGAATTCACGTCATCAAGAATATCTTCATGTCGATTCACTTTAAAAATAAGTGACATGTCATCTGCGAATAGAAGTATCCCAGATAAGTCTCTAACTACTTTTACTATAAATTCGTGGTTGAAGGGATCGCAGTACTTTTCCTAACAACCTCTTTACTGACCAATGGTACCGAAATAAAACTCTTGCCGACTTCTTTCTTGCTGAAGCAATATGTATTCTAGAAGTCTGTACTCTCGTTTTATGTTGCTAAGCCGTCAGGAATGCGCTGAAGTTTAGATAACATATGTTTCAGTAAGAAATGAGTCAGCAAATGTGTTATTTCGGTACATATCATCGGTAAGAATATTTTTATTTGTAACTTTTTAATTTTTTTGTGATTGTCTGCTGTAACATTTGAAGTCTGTTACTATTGTTTTAGTTAGCTGTTTATTTATTTCACGTTTTATAGTGCTGATAGATTGAATTGTGAAATACGGGAAGGTATTTATTGTAAACGTGCCGCTTAAGTGTGTATTATGTTATGACAATATTTAAGTAGGTATACTATTGATGGTGATGAGATGACGCCAGGATGAAAGGTCAGATGGCATAATAACAATTTTGAAGTAATATTCTGCAATGGGCACACCAATACAAAGTGATTGCCGAAATGTCCTTCATCCGTTGATCAGTCCGTGGCTGGTTTTAATCAGACGCTATAAAAGTAAAATATATATATAGACAAGTTGTTCCTTTTGATATCCCATAACTCTAAGGGTATATTCTATGATTAAAAATAATATAAAAAGTCCACGAAACATATGTTAAAAAATTCGTATTTTCGGAGAAATCATAAATCGTAATTAAAATTAAAAAATAAATAATTGCGATATTATAGTAAATATTCATTGATAATTATGTTCAATCTTTCATAAATTAGGGAAGATAAGCCTCAATCAGCTGCAGGTTTCACGGACGACTCTCTCTCTAAACTCGCCCGTATGTCGGTGCGTTAGGGTACACGCATTTTGTTTGGAACTCAATTATTTCCCAAACTAAGGGGTTCCGCGGGTATGACTCTTGGGAAAAGTGGTTCAGTAGGGTCGGTAGAATATGTGGTTTCATTTAATGGTCGTACTCTATTTACACCCGGTATATATGATAAACTACAGGATATCTGGAATGATATGATTTGATTAGAATTTAAAATTTTTCTAATTTAATAACGCTCTATTTGGTAACATTATAAACCCATCACTTGGTGATGTAAAGGCGTCGTGCTTGGCGGAGGCCAGGAATGCTTTGACGCTTGCCTGTCCTGGTCGGGATATGCCCATCGTCTTGGAATCCCAAAAATTATGGGACGAGCCTCTATGCGAACAGGTCCAAAAACGTCTCCTAAACACTGCCTCCGACCTCGCAGACCATGCTCGTCCTGTGGCTACCGGTGAGCGTGAGTCCGGCTTATGGCTGCATGCCATTCCTTCCACCAATCTTGGTACTCTTTTAGACTGGACAACTTTCACCATCGCCATCTGTCTGCGACTTGGAAAAAAGACGAATGAGAGTCATCGCTGCCACCGTGGCGTGAGCGTCGATCAATTAGGCCACCATGTCGACGAAGTCCCGGCCGCTGGCCCCGTCACAGCAGCTTGAATGACGTCATACGGAGGGCCCTTGCAACCATAAACGTGCCGGCTATTTTAGATTCAAATGGCATCGCACGTGATGATGGCAAGAGGTTCAACGGAATGACGCTCATCCCGTGGCAGAATGGTCGCTCCCTAGTGTGGGACGTGACTTGCGTCGACACGCTCGCCGCGTCTCACGTGCGGTCGACCGCTGTCACAGCTGGCGCGGCGGCTACAGCGGCCGAACGCAACAAGCGGCGCAAATATGCAGCTCTTGGTGAGGGCTACATGTTCGTGCCGTTTGGCGTCGAGACATTCGGGCCTTGGGGGCCCGATGCTCGACAGCTCTACAAACAGATAGCATCGCGTCTGGTTGATGCTTCAGGGGATCTAAGAGCTGGAGCTTACCTCGGCCAACGAATAAGCCTAGCAATACAACGCGGCAATGCAGCCAGTATCTTGGGTACCCTGCCCGGTGACACCGATGACTTGAATAAAGTCTTTCATTTAATATAAATCAAGTTTGACTTAGTTTAGTTTATAATATTTTTATTTTTAGATATTTAGTTTGTTTCAGTTTTTAGGATTATTTAGTTTTAATTTTATATTAATTAAGTTATAAATTAAAACATTATCGAATTCTTAAAAAGTTAAAAATACTAATACATTCATACAAAAAAAATGTTATTAATGAGATAATTTAAAAACGAATACCCAGTTTAATTAATTAGGAATGCAAAGAAACAAATTTAAAATTAGACAATTAGAAGCTATTAAAGCCGATTTTGAAGGCTTTAGTTTTAGTTTGACAGACATAAAATTAAACTTAAGTATGGTTAAAACGAAGAGCCATTTTGAAGTCACCATTTTATAAACGTCAAACTAAAATTTTAGTTTGACAGCCATAATTTACTCAACTTAGTGATTTTAACGTGTTTTGGTAATTTCAAGGCACATTTTAGAGCTGTCATTTGATTAAATTTGAAAAATTTAGTTGAATTTTATAAGGTTGCTTTTGAGGTCCTTCATAAAAACTTATTAAAATTTCTGACGAAATTTCCCCTATTATTCTACCTACAGATTGGTAATAGAAACAGATGTGTACTGTATTTAAAAACATCAGTCGAGACGTAAACACTTCAAGCAAATAGATTTTTATGTAGTAATTTATCCAAAATTTGCATGAAAACCTGATACACATTTAAGTTTTTATTTCTAGTTGAATCATTGAAAATGCGTAGATAGGCATCTCCACATAAAGCTAGCGAGAAGTCTAAGAGACTCGTCTAACTCTTCAGAGCTCAGATTTGAAGCAAAATTTTCTTCGCTGACATGCTACCTGAAAAACAGTCTTTGTTGCTTGTTAAAGCACCAAACTCTGGAAGTCTCAATATTCTAGCAGCAATTTTTTTGGTCCACTGTCCTCTGCACCACTTTCATTAATCACAAGACAGATGAATTTCATTTACCAGGAAACAACCATTAAGCCGAGGTAGAACAACTCGATAATGAACAGATCGACTTTTCAGCTGAATGTCAAGCAACATGTTGGCGAGTCAAATTGAGACGATGAGAGCCAAAGTGGCCTATCTTTTCCAGACAATATTCTGGAAAAGATAGGTTGTTCTGGCTCTCATTGCCTTCATTTACTAATAGAATATGTAGAGAAATGAAAAAAATTTACTCAACTGATTTAATTAATATCACTTAAACACAAAATAATAAAACAATAGGTAAATCAATCTAGATTGTTGCTCAGACCTAGGTATCTGACTCATGGTTTCTATAGTCTTCTGCCATGTTTGGGCACACCAGCCTTGTATCAACTAGGAGTCAGTTGTCATTCATGATCTCTACTGATAAATAACAGCAGCAGTTCACCAGTGGCTGCAGATCTAAGGGAGCACCGGCGTTTGGTGGTGTCTGAGACTCGTCCAACTCATCCAATCTCAGATTTAAAGCTAAATTTTCATGGCTGACATGCTACCCATAAATTTTGGTTTACCAGGAAACAACCACTCAGCCGAGGTGAGCCGAGTTGAATGTTGAATAGATTGACTCTTGTGTTGATCATAGAAACTTTAATAAGGTGAATTTACTAATAAAATTTAGGCAAATAAAAAGAATTTAATTATTATCACTTAAATACAAAATCATAAAACAATAGATCAGTCTAGGTTGTGGCTCCAATCTATCTGGCTCATGATTTCTATAGTCTTCTGCCATGTTCGGGCACACCAGCCTTGTATCAACTAGAAGTCAGTTGTCACTCATCATCTCTACTCATAAGAAACAGCAGCAGTTCACCAGTGACTGCAGATCCATGCGTTGGACTGAAAATAAATAGATTAAGTTTAATTTATAAAATAATTATTTTTGAGCCAACTACACAGAGTGCATTTTGCGTTTGAAACAAACAGGATGCATATTCTCCTTAACTTCTGCAGTCTGTGTGTAATCCAACCCATTGCATAGAATACCACTAAAACAGAACACTGCTCTAGACGTTCTGCCCATTAGGAACCAAATCAGATTTCTGCAATCGGTTTTTGAAGTAGATGAATAGAAAAATATATATTATATAATAGGTTTGCACATATCGATAGGATGAATTAGAGTGATGAAAGAAATTAATGCTGCACAAGTTGAAGGTAAAGCTTGATCGGGCCACTCTGGAAGGATGTATGCCAACCAAATAGGCAACATACTGAAGAACGGCAAAGTAAAAAGACCCAGAATAGAAGATTGTATTACTAGATGGATGTAGGTAGCAAAAGAGGTGTGTCAGAATCAGAAATATGTAGTCTATGCCTACTCCTCTGGGAGACAGGCGTTAGTATATGTATATAGATATTAAATTCAATTTCACAGCGACTAGCATAATTTCAAGACCTGAGTGATTGGGACAGTGTTCATAATTCAAATGGCATAAAGAAGGAGTTATGCACAGAGCACATTTTAACCTTATTATTAGTTGGAAGAAATTTTCATCAGAAAATCAGTCACATCTCACAGTTTCAGGATTTGCCCCCTTTCCTAGAAAAGCAGATAGGTAGAAGAGGTTAGCATCCCGTCCATTGGAGGTTTGCACAACGCATAGCATTTTACAGAGACTTGTATTCAAACTTTCCTTATGAAGAAATCGGAATCAAAACATACCATGCAACAAAATCATATGGGCATTTAGACACTCCTAAATGAGCTCCGTCTATTTCTTGGTAGACCTTTTTCTGCTTCTGTTATTGAAAACTAAAACTATTAACATACGTAAAGTTTCTGTACAAAGAATCGATTTTCCAAGAAACAACATTTCGTCTGTCATTTTTTTTTTTTTTTTTTAATGTGTTCTACGGCCCTGGATTCGGTGTCCTTTTGAGCCAGTCTGATATTATTTTTTTCCCATTTATACAGATTTTTATTTTCACTTTTATAGGTTTTCTACAGTATTTAAAATGTATTTGTATAGAGGTTGATAAAATCTTTTGTCAGACAATAGTTTTTGCAGTTCTTTTGGTGCATCACAATCTATTTCTTGTATTTCAGAAGCTAACACTAATCTGTTAACACCAAATTGTTGACATTTGAATATCAAATGCTCAAGGTCTGCTTCTTCTTGTCCACAATAAATACATTTCGAATCTTCAGCCAGGTTAAGTCTTTTCAGGTGAGTACGGGTTTTGCAGTGACCAAATCTCATTCTGTTAATTGTAGTTATATATTTTCTGCAATTAGCCGCTTTATCTCTATTGTACCAAGGTTGGGCGGGCGGGTTTCCTTGGATCTTAAAATACCATTTTCCTTTTTCTTTGCATGTTTCTTTCCAGTACTCACACCATAATAATTTTAGGTTCTGCGACAAGTGTACATGTAGGTCAGTGAATGGTATCTTCAGGTCTGTGGAATGGTCTTCATCATAAGGATTTCTGGTGGCTTGATCAGCAATTTCATTTCCAGTGATACCCTTATGAGAGGGTACCCACATAAATTGCACTGCCGTACCATTCATATTTAAAGTATTAACTAAATTTCTAATATTAAATATTAAGTAATTGAGATTGTATCGAAAACAATTATTTTCTAATGCTAATAATACAGATAGTGAATCTGAGAAGATTATTATATTAGTTATATTTAGACTATTTACATGAAGAAGAGCTTTGTAGATAGCATAGCATTCAGCTGTAAAAATACTACATTTAGTATCAATTTTGAAACATTTTGTAATCTTAAGTTGAGGGTCATAGAATGCTGAAGTAACATTATTATTGGTTTTGGAACCATCAGTATAGAGTGAATATAGATGATTTTCATCTAGGAATTTTAGTAGATCATTTTGATTATAAATATCTTGTCTAAGTATAGCTATTTTATTTACAAGGCTGTTGAAATCTACCTTGTATAATGGCCACATGCGATCTATATACATATTTGCAGCATGAGATTGTTGTAAGTGAATTATTATTCTAATTAGCTCTGGTACATGTCCAGATAAAAGTTGATTGCTATTTACATAGGATCCTAAATTACTTATTTCAAGATTTTTTTGTGGAAGAACTCTATCTAAAACACATCTATTGTCTGATGATATCATTTTTAAACAAAATCTTTCAGCAATGTATATGCGTCTGAAATGCAGTGGTGGTATGCATGTCTCACATTGCATAACATTTATGGGTGTTGAGCACATCGCTCCAGTTATAATTCGTAGTGCTTTGTTTTGTATAACTTCCAATTTGCGTAGCAATGTGAGACTCGCATTCATGTATGCCAGTGAGCTATAGTCAAAGTGACTACGCACTATACTTTTGTATAACATTGATAAAATTTTTGGATCTGAGCCCCAATGCACTCCGGCCAGTGATCGCAGCACATTGAGTCCTCTGCTGGCATTTTTAATAATATAGTTTATGTGAGCATTAAAAGATAACTTTTGATCCAGCCAAATACCCAGAAATTTCTTTTCAATCATCCATGGTAAAGAATTATTAGCATATTTTACAGAGTAGTTGCTTTCATCATATTTCTTGCTAAATATCATTACACTACTTTTGTCAGCACTAATATTTAGTTTTAATTTATTTTCATAATAATTATGAAGCTGTATAAGTGCCTTATTGAGACTATTTACTGCTATATTTACATTTTTATTTACAGTGTATATTAACAAGTCATCAGCAAATTGTAAGAATTTAATATTTCTCTCAGTCAGATATTTATTGATTTGACAAGTGTATAAGTTATACAATAATGGAGAAATGGTAGCTCCTTGCATGCATCCTTTATACACTTGTCCAGGTCCATGTAGGATGTTATTAAATTTTACATACATGGTTCTATCATATAAGAATTTAAACACCCATTTACAGACATGTCCCGGTATACCTACTTCTGACATTATCTGGGTCAGGATTGAAGGGTTAACATTATCAAAAGCACCTTGCACATCTAAAAATACACAGACTGTAGCTGAGTGACTATGAAAGGAATTTTTGATGTCAGTAATAAGAGATGTGAAACTTTCTGTTGCACTTCGTCCTTTTCGGAACCCAAACTGTTGATCTGGTAATATTTTGTTACATTCTATATAGTGGTCTAATCTAGTTTTAAGCATAAATTCAAAAAGTTTACCTACACAAGAGGATAATGAAATTGGTCTATAAGAATTAAAATCGGTTGCTAGTTTACCTGGTTTTAATATTGGTATAATACATTGTGTTTTCCAAGATTCTGGTATGCAGTTTGTGTCCCATAGCAAATTGTAAATTTTTAAGAGTACTTTTTGTGCATTTATGTGCATACTTCGAATTAGTTTGTATGGAATATCGTCTAATCCAGGTGTTGTGTCTTTTCTAGATTTAATTGCGTTTAAAAATTCTTCTATATTAAATGGTTTAGAGAGAAAAGCACATTTTTCATTTCCTTGTTTACAAAAAATTTCATTCAAAGCTATTTCGTCTATGTATTTTTCAGATGGAGAGGATGGAGCATACTTGTCGATGAATGAAGGAATCCATTCATCATTCTTAGGGTTTTTAGGTAAAGAAACACGTTTAAACCTTCTAATATAATTCCATATAACGCTAACTGGAGTATATCTATTAAAGGATTCGCATAACTTAGTCCAGCCATTTTTTTTCTTTTCTTTGAGCAGTTTTTTTTTTAGGGCATCTAGTTTTTTATAATTAATATAATTTGCCATTGTTGCATCTTTTCTGTAGAAATTTAATGCATCTTTGCTTTTTTTAACGGCATCTGAACACTCATTATCCCACCAGGGGACTTGTTTTTTTAAAACATATTGTGTGGTTTTTTTTAATTTTGGTATAGTAATATTTTTAATTTGATTTATACCTTCGCAAAATTCATTGTAACTTTTTAAAGGGTTAGCATAATCTATTGTATATTTACTTAATATTTTTTCTGTTGCAGATGTATATAATGACCAATCAGCCTTATTATAAATAAAACGTTCCGTTGGACTCCCTATTTCATATTTTTCTACTGAGGTGTGGATATCAATAATTGTTGGATAGTGATAGCTACCCATTGCATCATCATGCACTCTCCAGTCGCAAAGAGGAGCCACAGAAGAGCTAACACAAGCAATATCAATAGCAGAAGGATTTTTTGTTGGACTGCCTACTGTGGTCGGTGTACCAGTGTTTAGAATACATAAGTCTGATTCATCTAAAATATTATAGACATCGTTGCCTCTAGTCTTTGTTGTAAGGCATCCAAATGCAATATGATGAGCATTGAGGTCACCTGATAGCATTAATGGTTTTGGTAAATTATTTATTATTTGTTTTAATCTTCTACCCTGAAACCGTCGACGATGATTATCATCGGGAGGTGGACTATAAGTGCATAATATTGTTAAATTACCAACATAAGTTGATAATATTATAGCTACAGATTGCATAAAGTCGTAATAAGGAGTTGAAACAACTGTATATTTAAATTGACTTTTAATTAAAATACCTACTCCACATCGTCCATCTGCTCCATTTTGATTTATAAAGTCATAATTAGGAATTTTGAAAATATGTGTTTCTCTCAGCCACGTCTCATTTAACAAACAAATATCTATATCATTATCAATAAGGTAATTAATTAGTAGGGGTTTTTTATTTAATGCGCCTTCAATGTTATATTGTGATATTCTAATATGTTGTTTATCCATGGTTAAACACAAGAGATTTTTTCAGAACTTCTTTTATGCTATTAAATGTTATTGGTTCAGCATCACTTGAATTACCCAGCTGAACTAAAGTTTTTACCAAAATTGTTATAATATCTTCATTTTTCAAAATTATTTCTGCCAAGTCTTTTGTGTTTAATGTTTCATTTTTCTTTATTTCAGTTTTTGTATTTTTGTTTGTCTGAACGGTAGACGGTCTGTCTACAGTCTGAACTTTTACATACTCAGTGGTTTGAATAGAGTTTTTATTAATTACATCATTTTCAAACATTTTTTTTGTCTTATTTATTTCTTTTGTCATTGTCAACTTTGGAAAATTGGTGCTATAATTAGAGGGATGGAGGTTTCCATTATTTTTTAAGGAGGCAGTTACTTGAGCATAGTTCTTTTTGTTATATTTTTCTTCTATTTTAATTTTTTTGATAGGGCAATCTCTAGAAATTGCCAGGTGAGGGCCCTGACAATTGATGCACTTTATAATTGCCTCCTTATCACATGTAGAGAAATGGTGTTCTCCGGCACACACTGAACATTTTTGGGTTGATTTGCAAAATTTAGCTCCATGATTGAATTTAAAACATTTGTAACATTGCAATAGTGGAGCAACATACTCAAAGACCTTGAATCTATATAGATCAAGGTATACAAAGTCCGGTAATTGTTGGGATAGAAATGTAACACTTACAGATCCATATGGCACTATTGTGCCATTCACCTTATGGGTAAAACGTCTGATATTTATGATCTCGTACAGAGATGAGAGTTTTTTAAATAACTCCTCGTTGCTGATATTCGTTGGCACGAACCTCAGAACGCCGATGATTTCCACTGACCTAGCTGGTATGTACGCCTTGTAATTATATTTTTTCAAAAAGTTCTCATTGCACAGAAAATTGTTGGCATGAATATTTTGTGAAAACGTAATACCCAATTTATTTGCGTTGACTCTTTTAATACCCACCACGCCCTTAATTTCATTTTTGAATAAGGTACAAATCATGTCTGGGTTCTTGTTCCCTAGTCTCTCACCTTCATTGGTACTTTCGACATAAACAATGTATTCAGTACTCACCTGATTCTCAGGGAAAATACGTTTATAACCTGGTTTATTGTATGATTTGTAGAAAACTTCATTATCTTGAGAGTTCTGAGCACCTTGAAGATAAGCATCATCACCTCTACCACGCTTTGTTCCCGTAGGGGTTGAAGAAGAATCTTGCCCAGGGGGCTCAGCCCCCTTAGGCTCTTTCATTTTTACAAAAACTCTATGCACTGTACAATTTTTATTTACACTTATCAACTTAAAATATTACAGTTTTACAGCAGAAAAATATTTTCTGAAAAAACTTTTAACAATTCCGCCTTTACGTTTCAAAAGCCCGCCAAAAAGTCTTTCGTCTGTCAAAATTGTTAGTGCTGCCAGCATGAAAACCTTAAAAATAACCTACAACTATGAATTGACAGAAAAATTTATTTATGGTCCTACAATTCAAAGAGAAAAAAAAATTAACAGTTAAATATAGTATCCTCAAAGGACCGCATTCCACCGAAAAAAAAAAAATTTTGCGTGCTTTTTTTTTGCCTTTCCATAGTAGTCAGCTGATACCTTTGTACTGGGAAGTGAATATAAAATTTGATAAAAAAAAAATCTTTACTGTGATCAGTTAACGATACATGATCTACCCTAGAATTATTTTCACTTATTATTGTAGGTATCATACATGTTAGAGCTGATGCCGGGCTCGACTATGGAGGTACCACCATCTTACTCGCAAATCTTCCCGAAGTTATTCGGGGGAGAGTAAGGCTGAGATTCAGAGTGAATTTTGAGTCCGAACTCAATCTTACAAACGTCAAAAAGCGACGTGATCTCATACTAGAGTGACGTTTGTAACATTGAGTTTGGACTCAAAATGCACTCTGAATCTCAGCCTAGGAGAATAGCTCTCCAACAAAACCAGGCGGCCCACCATTGCCTGGGGACTGATGGATGGTGGTGGTATATCCACCCCCAATTGTCGGGCCTCCTCATACACTGGTGACGGGCAGCGGCGTCACTGGTGCAAGGGTTTCGGCATCGCACTTACCAACTCGCCTGCCCAACGTGTGTGAGTATGGGCATTTCTTCCAGGAGGATCGCCAAGAGTGGCGAAATCCTGGAAAGGCATGTCCTGCAGTGGGCGAAACAGGCTGATGGATAGATGGATTATTGTAGTACCTTATATTTAATTTTGATATTAATCAATTTTGGTAGGTACCTAATCTTTTTTGAGGAATTATATCACGAAGCTTTCCAAAAACATTGTTCCAGTGTGTGAAACCACGTAGAGAGGCTAAGTCATTAAAATGCAATAATATACAACATACTCATAATTCTACCAAGAAGTAGAAATATAAAAGTTTTCAATACTGACCGAATGAAATTACCGGTAATATTGCATTCGAGTCTGTGGTCTATTAATCCGATTTTGTCTGTGAATTCAATTTATGAGTGTCAAAAGGCACCTGCTAATTTTAGTTGGTGTGCCCTTCAGAATAGCAAAATATAGTGCTGTCACTTAAATTTACGTTTTTTAGTAAGTTTCTTAACTTAAAATTAAAACCTTCAAAATCGGCTTTATTATATCAATAAATGATATCCCTTGATTATTTTTGCAACAAAATAGTTATGGTAATTGAAATTAATAATTTATGTATAGTTTGGCGCGTTCACAACTTGATTCCCATTTGATTCCCTGCCGAGTGAAGGAGAGATCAATACGGGGCGAGTCATGCAAGTGAATGAGACGGGGTCACCAGTACAGCAGTAATGTTCGC
The DNA here is from genome assembly GCA_910592155.1 of Ypsolopha scabrella. NCBI lineage: Eukaryota > Metazoa > Arthropoda > Insecta > Lepidoptera > Ypsolophidae > Ypsolopha > Ypsolopha scabrella. The sequence continues at coordinate 15,990,320 of OU342975.1, read as the reverse complement.
CATAAAGAGGTACAACCAGTGGCCCACCATATTTGCGTTGCTACCGACGGATGGCGACATATCCATCAGCAATGTGACATTATTTATGCAGCCAAATAATTCATAGAGAAGAATGGGTAAGTGTTCAGTAACAAGGTTCGATGACCATTTTCGTGAAATTCGAAAATAAATTCGTTCATGTTCCCACAAACGCAAGCCCATCCCCGAGTTAATTACTACGGGAGGTCAACATTTTATTTTGATAAATTAGGAAAAGGTTATCGATTCGCGATAATCATCACCTACCAAGCCTTCAGTGTGAATTTGAATGTATAAATAAATTTCACCTTTACAAATGACCGGTGAGCGGCAGCGGCTATAGTTGCAGTTATCTAACCAACAACGAAAAAAATTAATTCGTTACCTGATACGTAAAAGAGAATAAAAGAACCCTGCGCAGCTACAGTACGACGTTACTTGTAAAAGTATTCATAATGTGCTAAACAAATTAAATGTAGATAGGTAATAAAGGACTTACTTCCTTTCAGCAAAGTAATTTGAATTGAATCAAAAATTTCTCAGTATTTGAAATTGGGATTCCTATCACGTTCCATGTTCTTTGTAACATGATTTAACTTTGAAGTTACATTTAGGTATAAATCGTATGTAAATATGTCCTTTGAAGTAAATACAAATTGGTAGAACTTTATGACTGGTAATAGTATAAAGAGAAGTAAAGAAATATCGTTAATTCTATTACAGAGGTGTTATGATATGTGTAGATTGAGTTGCGATGGTATTTTTGTGGCAAAAACTTAAAAAATTTAATTGAATTAGCATTATATCGACTTTCGAAATAGTCGATATTTTTACGTACATTGCACTTTTATTCCGATATTCAACAGATGCATATTTAAGGCGAGCGAGCCGTCGTCCCAACAAGTCGTGTACAGTGCGCCACGTGGCGCAAAGCCCTGCTCAGAGCCAGCTCTACTGTGCCTTTGTTCAATTGAGGCCAAAGTGAAAAACAATAGATTTTTGTTTTGACCAGTTCGATGTGAAGTCGGCAAACAGTACTTTCTAAATATAAAACTGGATTATAGTGCTGTGTTAAGTTAATTGGGTGCCGGTTGAACGTTGATCAGTGTATTACTACACCGAGGCGCGCCGGTCGCTGAAAGAGTGATTAGTGGCGAGCAGTTCAAATTTGGTGAGATCTTTTCAAGTTGTAGGCAAAGTATACGGTGGTCGGTAGAATATTTTGTCCTTTTTGTCAACCCAGGTCGAGATCAAGCTATTGGTGTTGGACAAGCAAACATACACAACCCCAATGCTTAATCTTACATTTAATACTATCCATATAAAACTTGTTCCAGGAAAACCAAGTCAGCAGTAAAACTAGGCGCATCTAAACCACGTGTTTATGTATATATGAAATAGATTGTATGTATTTATGTAATATAAAATTACCAGTATTCTCACATTAAATTTACTTTAAAGTCATCCATCACGAATCAACAACCTTATGAATGTATATATTCAATAATACAAAACTCGTTACAAATATCCATTCGTACAGATTTAAATCTTAACATGTTTGGCTAAAACGTAAGTAAATCATTCGTTAAACCGTGTTTTATTCCCGAATATTTCTGGTAAATCACGGGCAGTAAAACATTACAAAAGCCAAGCATAGTAAAACAATTTAAAAGGGTAGCTTACAAAAGAAGCATCCAGTAACAAATAGCAAACAAAAAATAAGTCGACCCAAACACATGCGAAGCCAAAAGATTCCAAAAATTTTGTGACTTATATTGTCGTGACTTTAGCCGAGAACAATAAATCTCTATACCCATCTCTCTTTACGGAGAAATTTCTTTTTTCTAGGAAACCGGCAGGTCTAAACTACACAGATGACAAACACAATAACCATTATATCCATGGTGGTTGATGGAAATTGCATTCATCGTGCTACACATCAAATAAATTCCGTCATGGGACTAACTTTCGATCACCGGGCGGTACGACAAGATCTCGCTGCTTTTGTCTCTGAAAACCAGGACAGTAGCAGAATAAATTTAGCGTTACTGAATAACACGTTTGATAGTCCGAATCCCACAAACTTGACCCCAGAAGAGCAAATCTCCAACTATATTGATCCCCAATTCAATGACAAGTTCTGGGGAGGTGAAGATATCGTAATAGTACCGGCTGAATTCTACTTGGTCAACGTACATGTACATCGCATCAACGGAACAACTATTGTTTACAAACCAACGGGCGATCCAGTTACGGAAACGTTCACATTTTTTGCGACAGAAACCACTATGACAGCGTCTCAATCAATAGTAAGTCCAAGAAAACATTAACAACAAATCGAAAACAAAAGGAATTGAACACTGCAGGCTTAAAGTCAAAAACTTCCAGAATTAAAACAAACAACGACTACTAAACAGGACCCCGAATCAAAAGTATCAGGTGAGTACCTTAGCCGATGCCCAACACATGAGCTGCAGCCTGAGAGCCCTCTGACACAACACATGACGTGTACTTATGGCACGACAGCAGCGTCTACCGAAGGTTCCCCGCAGTCATTAGCGTGAACAACAAAAATAAATTTGATTGAAAACTACCTGGTAGATGGAACAGGACAAAGACTAATTCGACCATCTCCTACGGCTATATTACAACGTAAACACTGTGAATCACTTTTGTTGTACTACTACTAGTTGTGCTACTCCGAAAAGACAAAATAAGAATTGACAAAGAACTTTCTAAAAGGAACATAACAATAGCAGGCCTCCAAGAAACACACTTCGCTAGCGGAGAATATGAATCTGAGAATTACACGTGGATTCTAAGCGGGGGATCCAAATCAAAAGAATACCAGGGAACAGCAATCCTTATTAGCAAATCGTTTAAACATGAAATTAAACATTCACAAAAAAAACGTTAATCTTGCTGCTATTCACATTAGAATTTTCACTTCCCATAGAGACTGCCCTGTTGAACTATTCTTTATAAATACCCACTTGCCATCCCATACAGCAAACAATTTTGTGAGCATAGGAACTTTCCTTGGTAGGATTCCCAAAAACTCATACTCTATACTTCTAGGTGACTTTTATGCACACATCGGCAAAGAAGATATATAAAATCAATTCAGAATAAAAACATAGGTAAAACATTATTCCGCGAGAAATCCAATTCCAAAGGGACTGTCCTATTGGATTTTATCTAACAAAACAATGTAGTAATAAATAACACCTGGGGAAGGAATTCATGCAAAGTAACATGGAAATCAGGTAGCAAAAGATCACAAATAGACCACATAATGACATGTAAGCATAAAACAGTTAGATTTAAATCAATTAAAAGTGTGGTCGAAAAATTAAATTTCAGACCATAAAATAATACACGGGGAAATTGACCTCAACTCCAAATTTTGCATTAACCCCAAAATCTATAGAGGTTTCCGTCAACAAACCCCTAACCAACAGATCCACACACCATTTGACTACAGGAATTACCGTTACGTAGGATTTCTTATTTTTGTCACATTCAACGGCGACCACAACCCCACTTGCTTCACGCAGCCTACAACTATGCAAAATCACGAAGGAAAACTGGACGACCAATATACACCTGGCTTAATTCCCTGTTCCAAGATGTAAAATTTTCACGACAAAACAGAAGCTTCTGGAAAAGAATTTCTGGAGACAGGTTCCTGGTAAAAAAGACAGCACAAGAAATCTACAACCTACCCGAAACAGATCCAGAATCGGAACGCGAATGACAAGCAGGGCCGAGACTACAGATGAATACTAAATTATAGTGGATTACTCTGCATCTATCACCGAGCAAATCCACATTTCCAAGCGCAGCGTATCCATATTTATAACACACAAATTATTGTATCTATTTAATCCTTACATGCTCACTATACGATGCTTGAATTCGGGTGGGCCTCCAATCTCCTGTCACTCCTCGATCCCGCAGCTGCCTCTCTACAGACCCCACCTGTATACTACGTGGCTCTCCGGTGTCTCGGGTCTTTGCACCCTTGCAGCAGAACTGCTGGCTGGATGAGTCACCGGAACGGAACGGAACGGAACGGATATTCAACAGATGCATATTTAATTGAAATGTTGTACGAAATTCATGTATGAACTCATTTTTACTGAGTTTTTAGGTTATTAGTTCCAGAGTTTATCCCCTATCTACAAACGTACAAACTTTACCCCATTATTTTTATCACAAACTTGTATTTAACTTAGAACTTTTAACTTTTGCTAATTAGACTTATTGCTCATTAGACCTTTCGCGCTGTTGGACTTTTAGTTACTTAAATCTTCTCATTAGGATAGCTGTTTACAGACATAACAGACCAAACATTAATAATAAAAGCGTAGAGTCGACTTGAAGCAATTTTAGCTCAGTGAGTTACGGGCTCTATTAGATATAAATATTGCTTGTTTCCAAACAAAATATATACGAGAGATTAGTTTAAGTGTTTACAAGTATGTTTGAAGCATAATCAAGCCAAAACAATCCGGTTTTATACGTTTCTTCGTACCATGTAGCTTAAATGTCACTTGGGTTTTGTATGGAAACTTGCCAACGCTATTTAATCCTTATGTTTAGTCTGTATGTCTGTGCTATTTTGGTTAGCTCGTTAGTTAATATGTCTGGGTCAAATCTTGCAACTGAATTTTGAACTAGTTTAACCACATTTTGCAAACATTTTGGGTTTGGTGGCAATTCACGATAAGCTTAAGTGACGTCTTTCTATATATAATACAAGGTCTGGTGATGGAACTGGAAGGTGGGTACAGGATCTCCTCAACGGACAACAGTCGACCCTTCGAGTTTGGGCTTATTTGATTGGTCTTTATTAGGACTTTGGTAAAACAAGGAAACCAGGGTCTGATGATGGGACCGGAAGATGGGTACGGGATCTCCTTAACGGACAATAGCAGACCCTTCGAGTTTGGGCTTATTTGATTGGTATTTATTAGCGCTTTGGTTGAACATGGTGACCGTTGCAAATAGTCGTTAAAAATCGTATTCTTTTGTTTTCCTTATTTCCACGAAAATCTCTTCGACGCGATCGGAGCCGCGGGCAAAAGCTAGTATATAATATAGCGGACCGGACAAGATGGTAATTTATTATTTCTATACTAACTCCCTTGAAATGGGTATAAAAACATTTGGCAAGGAGAATACGATAAGCTAAATGACGTCTTTCTACCATTATGGTGGACTTGACAAGACAGTCATTTATAAATTTCATGTCTGGGTCAAATCTTGCAACTAATTTTTAAACTACAGTTTAGTAGTTTTCCCCACATTTTGCACACATTTTGGTTTTGGTGACAATGCACGAAAAGCTTAAGTGACGTCTTTCTAAATCTAATTATTTGATTAATAATCTAAATTGAAAAGTAACACTGGTGTGAGGACATGTAACGTTAGTGCAATTTTATATCACGTATAAGAAAATAAAGGATTTTCCACAATGACATGCCGCCTAATGCGCTAATATTACAATTTATACGTTAATATACTCAGTCTTTCACAATCACCATAAGTCTCTAGCTTTACCTTCAAAGAATGTAAGTTTTAGTTTTAACTTTAAAATGACATCATGCAAAAAATCTAATTGGATTGGTAACGAAATTTAGCGATATACCCTATATCCTATTTTTTATTGTAAAAAAATAATCATTGTTTATTGCATATCACAGTGTAAAATACAGGCGGAAAAGTAATACAGTATTAGGGCGTAGCAAGATTTTAAAACTCAATTTATAGATTATTAATTATTCATTATCACATTTAATTGTAATTTATAGTTTAACAATAACCGTTACCTATTTAACTTAACTACCTAATTAACAAGAAATTTTTCGATTAAATTATTATTGTAAAATGACAAAAAAAAAATACATATAAATAGGACATATAATAGAGGATAGAGCCACTGATAGAGATACAACGAGCCTTCAGATGTTACAGCCACTAGATGTAACAGAGTGGTTCAAATGTCCCATTTGTCATGTATTTTGTGTGTGTCCACAGCCACCAGTGTCCCATATATGTATCGTCAAAGTATTCTTTTAAGTTATAATAGTTTTTACTTATTAGAAATTCTTTCGTCTTTTTTATGAATATTGTAGTTTTTTCGTTTTCCTTATATAATCTGGCAAATTATTATACATTTTTATGAATTCCATTTCACCACTTTTTCGTTCCATACGTCACTTTTTTGTTCGACTTGTACCAATCGTGGCGTATAGGATGGGCCGTATGTATATAATATATTTTTAAAACTAAAATTACTGCTAAATAAATGAAAACATTGGTAGTATGATTATAGATTCTGCTCTGATAAATTAAATTATTCATATAAAAAATTTAAACATATGGTTTCATAAATTACTTCACAAAAATCCGTTCGTATTAGAAGAAAATATTGTTCACGTCGTGACGCGACCACTATAATTACTTGTTTCTTTCAAATTAAACAAAAAAAAGACAGTTACGGGTTTCATACACAAATATAACGTTGCCGCAATTGAAAAACGATTGTTTTGGTAGGTTTTCTAAATAAATATTTTCGAAAATGCCGTAGCGTAGGGTGGAATTTCCACTACATGTTATTTGTAGGACAACACAAAATTAGTATTTTAATTATATTTTTAATCATAAACAGCTTGTTTAACGGGCAAAAATTGAAACTAAAGTATTATTATTTTCAGAAAATACGCAAACATTGCCGTGAAAAAAAGACAACACTAATAATTTCTCCTTTTAAAGTTGGATAGGGTGTGGGATATACCAAACTAGCATGTCTCCCTCGTTTCTTGCGACAATATTTAAGATTTAAAGCTAATTTCAGCGTTTGTACACTTAAAAATCAATTAAAAATATGGCAATTAAGTATATTAACTACGCAAAACTCAATAAATAATAATTTATGCTAACTTATAAATTTTTCAAGTCACCGGATATGGTAATTTTCGCATGGACAAATTTTCTGAAACATGCCCTTAATTAATTGTCGCCTGAAATTTTCATAAAAGTAGGTACTAATTGGACTTGCCAAAGTATGTATTTTCTTTGCAATTCAATTGAACAGCTTTTTGAAAACATATTCAACCTAAAAAACCAAACCAGTTTCAGAGATCTAAACTTATTTTTTTAGTTTTAGTGCATAGTTTAAATAAGAGCTTGTTTCGCAAAGGTTTTATCTTTCTAATATTATTTTAGATCGTCCGTTTGACGATCGTAAAAAAAAACTTGCAGATCTTTGGGAACACTAGGAAATGAAGAGAAAGAACAAACAATTTACTTCGGTTTGGTTTATCCCAGGACCTCTTGCGCGCTAGCCAGACGCTTCACCGTGTACGATTTTAGGTGATTAGCGAGTGAAAACTAGCAAAAAATAACTTTTTTACATAGATGAGACCTCACTACATATATCGATTTTTCATCCCCGAAATCGACCATTGTAAATTTCTTGTAAAAATCTTTTTTTGCTCTAGGGGAAAAAGAGTTTTTTGAAAATCCAGGTGAAAAGTAAATATATGAAAAGAAAATCCATTTTTAACTGCTATGATAAACTTTTAAAAGACCAAAGGGAAAAATGCCATGCAGCTAAGCCGACTGCTCATTTTTGAACTTCGTTTTTTCCCAACATTTTATCAAATTTTGGGAAAAGCAAAGGCCAAGCGAAGGGGAGCGGTTTGAGGCGACCCCCGCAGTTATAACAGAATTCAAGATTAACTTTATTAAACTCTAAAACAAACAGATATTTCATACAAGCTTTAATTTTTGGTAAAATAAGGTTAGTGATAAAAGTCGCCATTTTGACTTTCTTCCGGCCCTCTCGCACTGCGGGTCTTTCCGCGTAGAGTAACAGTGATTGATGCAAGCGCGACCTGCTCGAAGTGAAGTTGCTTTGATTTCCAAAGTTCCACAAAGTGACTGTAGTTTATAATTAATTGCTAGAACTAACAGTCTTTGTCGCTCCTTTCGCGTTTCGCAGTCACTTTGTACCAGGAAACCAGTTACTGAAAGAGTTAATTAGAAAACTGTGTCAAATATACGACGTACAATTTAGTATTTATACATATACTTACCTTTTTACAAATTTGCACAGCATTGCATATTAATCCAATTCACTATACAAAGCAGTGTTAAATGTAGATATTCTATTTGAAGTGACTTTCGTTTATATAGCCAAATTCATACTGGAGACTCAGTAAGTGGTCAGAACGAAGGTTCAATGAGTCGTCTACACTACATACTCAACCGTAATAAGTAGAAAATAGAAATTTCGTGTGTCTCTACCATGACAGATAATGAAATACTATTACGGTTGAAGCAGTAGACCCCTGTGACAGACGGAAACACAAACAGACGGCGGAGGCTTCGTAATAGGGTTTCCTTCGGTTACGGAAGTAAGGTTTCTTACGCAGACGGTGCCAAATTTTTTGTCAAGCACTGCCATTTTAGCGCCTTGTTTTTTGTAACCTTGATTTTTCTTTGAAATGTATATTGTTGTCATTTACCATGATGTTTTCAGGGTTCCAGATCCGAATAGTGGGGTGGTACGGAACCCTTTCTGCGTGAGTCTGACTCGCATTTGGTTAAATTATTCCATCTCTATGGAGTTGCGTTAGGCGTTAGCCACATAGAAACGGCGCGGGCGCGCCCAAAGCGCACCTCTTCTATCTGTTTTGTACCACGTCCCTCTACTACATTTTGTATGAAAGAACATTGGAAAGGCGTCGAGACGGCACGCCACAACGGTTGCGAAGCAGGCACGCCGTCACCTCGTCCACATCTTGTCAGATTAAAATCAAACACCCGCTGGTAGCGCGCCAGTGGCACGCCCTCCGATGTGCGCCGCGCCGCTTCTGTGTGGCTTGTACCTTAGGCTGCACAAATGTTTTACTAAGAGAATCAGGAATTACAATTCAGCATTGTCGAACAATCGTTCATTTGTTTTTGCGGAATATTCACAGCCTTTGCATATGCATGAAGAAAACAAATGACGGTACACTAAATACGTATAAATTTTAATTCTATCAAACATTTATAGTCTTGATGGCCAGCAGCTTCACAGAACACAAAAAAATCCAGAAGCTTGATGAGAAGAAGTTTCAATAATCTACACTATACAGTTGGACAAATCTCTTTTGGCGCGTGGATGAAAATGACAGAGGGCGTGGCTAAAGGTTTTAAGGCAAGGGTTAAGTTTTATTAGGTAAGCGGCGTTAGTTTAGATTTTGGCTACGACCAATCCACGCGCCAAAAGAGCCCTTTCACACTTAAGGGGCCGGAGAATCATGCATATATCTTACAAACGAAATACCAAAATAATTTTTAAATTAAACAAATTCTTGAGGTAGGGTGTGTTTATTCCGATTGGATTAGGGAATATCTATGTTCCCAAATACATGTTAAATAAGAACACTGATGTAAACAGGAAACATGAGTAAAATAATTGAGGCATTGAGAGCAAGAAAGGCCGAACATTTCCAGACATAATTGATTTTTAATTGTGTCTGGAAATGTTAGGCTTTTCTTGCTCTCAGTGCCTCAGTTTTTCTTTGGAAATATTAAATTCCTTATATCTCGTCTTTAAATCAGTGTCCTTTCAATATTTGGAAACCTGGACATTCAAAATCAAAATCAAAATCACCTTCGCCATCTGTCTGCGCCTCGGTACAAAGACAAATGAAAGTCATCGCTGTCAGTGTGGTGCAAGCGTCGACCAGTTGGGCCATCACGGCCTCTCTTGTCGGCGCAGCGCTGGCCGCTGGTCCCGTCACGGCAGCCTGAATGACGTCATTCGGAGGGCCCTTGCAACCGTTAACGTGCCGGCTGTTTTAGAGCCGAACGGTATCGCACGTGACGACGGCAAGAGGCCCGACGGAATGACGCTCATTCCATGGCAGAATGGTCGCTCTCTGGTGTGGGACTAGGGGTGGGTCGTAACGTGTTTCTGCGGTAACGAAACGAAAGAAGTTACTGATAGCCAATAACTATTTTGAAAACGAGTTATTATAGTAACGCGTTATTTCCAGGGAAACTGAAGTTGACGGAATTTGAGCATCACGCCTCGAGGACGCTTTCGGTAACAGGTTCAAAATTACGTTTCCTTTATTTGAATGTTTTATTTGAATTTGTAGTTATTTAAACACAGGTTCTTACCAAAATGGTATTTAGTTTTGGGTAGGCAGATTTTTAGGCGTAGTGTTACAAGTTTCGTATCACCCAACTTTACATACATAGGTACAACATGTATTACATTACAATACAGAATAACTAGAAGATATGTAACTTAATAAGTTTTTAAATGGTTGAATAGTCTTTTTTGTACTAAGTACAAATGGCGTTTTAGTAGAAAATTTAATTTAATTTATTGACACTTAATTTGTTACAGAAAAACAGAATAACGCGGTACAATCGCATCTTTGGTGCACATCAATATGTTTCTTTCTTAAACGTGCCATCAAATTAGCCGTTGTTGTTTTATAATTATATGTAACTATCGCCACACTTTGCCTTTTTGATGGCATTATCCTTCATGAAATAATCCCATAGAACAGTCGTATTAGATCGATTCATTTTTATAACACTCTTTGCAAATTATTTAATAAATTTGTCTATTATTTATTTAGACTCAATAAAACACTCAATCGAGGCATATGTAAATTATGTATTTTTATGAAAATATTGAAAGCAATAAAAAGCTATGCAAATTGTTATTGTACAAATAGTCCTGATATTGAGAAATCTATTGCAAACTCATCATCATTGGGTGCCATCTTCATAATGAAGTTTTATAACGAAGTTTTTTCATTATTGCAGTGTTTTTATTTGGAAGTTACTAAATGGCTGATAGGAAGCGTGGAAACATTTCAAATTGTTATTCTTTCAAATTTTCTAAAACTGTGTTTTTTTTTTGTAAGCACCACAATCTCTTAAACTATTTCATCATTCTAAAACCATTGGTGTCACTTTCTAATAAGGTTGCAAACATATTGTCCTGCAAAAACTCAATTTAAGGTTCCTTTGTTCATATAACGGACAATGCAAAGAAAAAAGTATTGCCATCTTAAGTTATCAGCTAGGTTTTGCATATTTCATAAGATATTTATATAAAGTTACATAAATATAATTTTTTGGGTAATATCGCCTTTTTGATTGTTTATGCGGTGTTTTGTATGATATGCTATAATATAATTTTAGTTTTGAAACAACTTAATTAAAATTCGGCGTCTCTAGACCATATTTTAATTAAAATAATGTTTAAACAAAGTATTGTGAGCACCTGTCACCAAAGTTAAGAAACTTAGGTAAATATTATTGATTCAGTTATGTTTCTTCTGTTAATAATATTTTATGTATTGCATTATTGTCAGTTATTCACAAATGATATTGATGTCCAGAAGATCAAAATATATCAATATATCAAATACCTTCCAAATTCGCAACTATAAGTGATCTAGGTTATAAAGTTTATATATTTTTTGAATAATGACGGCAACACTGAATAGTAGGCCTAACGATTTGTGCATCTATTGTTCATTGTTTTTACAAACTGTACTTGAAAAAGGAATTTAGAAATTTGCCCCACGTGCATACAATAAAATTTTACTACCGAACGGGCAAACAGTTTGAAAAAAAGGTTATAACTACCTGCTTCTGCCACGTTTCTCACAGTTAGCAAAGACTCAAGAAGTGATTTCATATTTCATACAATACAAAATAACTCGTTACTAAAATAACGTCTTCCATTTGTCAGCCGAAACACGTTACCCGTTATTTTGCAAATAACTCGTTTCAATAACACGTTACGTTCCGTAACGCTCACTCCTATGTGGGACGCGACGTGCGTGGATACTCTCGCTGCGTCCCATATCCAGTCGACCGCTGTCACTAGAGGTGGGTCTTAGCAGCATTTTGCAATAACGAAACGTTAGCAGCTATCGAAAACCATTAGCAGCTTCTGCAACTATCTATTCTCGATAGCGGTTTTTTCATGCGCAGCTGGGCCGCTGCCTGCTACTCGAAAACGGTCGGTTTTCTCAATAACGATCTGTTCATGCGTTTTGTCAGTTCGGCCGCTACCCGCTATCGGTTTTTTCATGCGCAGCTGGGCCGCTACCTGCTACTCGAAAACGGTCGGTTTTCTCGTTATCGATCTTTTCATGCGTTTTGTCAGTTCGGCCGCTACCGGCTATTCATACAATGTATAGCAATGGCAAAAACTCCTCCCGTTGGCCGTAACCTACTAGCTAGATCAAATGAAATTCCCTTCATACTTAATTCAGGCTTAGGACTGGCTGCAATTTAAAAAAAATATGGATACCAATTCATATTATTTCATAATTTTATACAATTGCAGGCGTATTTAAAAGTTCATTTGATCATTATGTACATAGTTGGGTTCTATCACTATGTACAGATCTCTATCAAACAATATACATAAACATAATACATCCATCCATCCATCAGCCTGTTTCGTCCACTGCTGGACATAGGCCTTTCCAGGATTTCGCCACTCTTGGCGGTCCTCCTGGAAGAAATGCCCATACTCACACACGCTGGGCAGGCGGGTTGGTGAGCGCGGTGCCGAAACCCTTGCACCAGTGACGCCGCTGCCCGTCACCAGTCTAATTTATATAAGGCCCGGCAATTGGGGATGGATATACCGCCATCCATCGGTCCCAGGCAATGGTGGGCCGCCTGGTTTTTTTGCCTGAGAGCTGTCCTCTTACTCTCCCCCGAATAACTTCGGGAGGATTTGCGAGTAAGATGGTGGTACCTCCACAGTCGAGCCCGGCATTAGCTCTACCACCTAGTATACATGTTAGTATTTAATAGTAGTAAAAATGTTGTCTGTATATTGAAAATATTTGAAAAAAACATTGCCAGAATGGGTTTTAGTATTGTACTGAATCCAAAACTATCACTTGTAGAATTTTCGTCTGTCTCTTTGTTCCGTTTTAACTCAAGAATCACTCAACGGATTTTGATGCGGTTTTATTTATTATTATCGTAGTGACCCTGGTCAACATCTATACTAATAAAGTAGTAAAAATATTATGTCACATAATTTATTTTTTCAAAATTTTTACTAGAATGGATTTTTATTTTAGTGTTGTGATGAAACCAAAACTACCATTTCTAGATTTTTTTCTCTCCGTCTGTCTGTTCAGTTTTAACTCGAGAACCACTCAGCGGACTTGAATGCAGTTTTATCTATTATCATCGTAATGACCATGGTCAACATAATAATATAGGCTATAATAGTGTTCATAACAGGGTGTTAATAAAATGACACCAAAGCGGAAATCGAGGCGGAGCCTGAATAAACGCGGGCAGAGCCGTGGGAGTAAGGCTAGTATTTACATCTTTACTAATAATAAAGTTGTAAAAATGTCGTGTCTGTAAATTGAATACATTTAGAAAAAAAATACTGTAATGGGTTTTTAGTGTTGTACTAAAGCAAAAAATACCTTTTCTAGAATTTGTGTCTGTCTGTCTGTCTAATCCGTTTTAACTCAAGAACTACTCAACAGATTTTGATGCGGTTTACTTTATTGTCATCGTAGTGACCCTGGTCAACATAAAAGTTATAAGGGGTTTAATAAAATAACACAAAAAGGGAAAACGGGACAAAGATTGAATAGACTCGGGTGCAGCCGCGAGCGAAAGGCTAGTATTTATACAGGTGATTTTTAACCGAACCCCAAAAATTTGAGAGGTTATTAATTAACGGTGCAGAACACATTTTAAATGTAAAAAATATAAATCTTAAGTCGAAAAATTATAAAAAATATTTCTTGAAAATATAATTTATGGTTATCCTAGCAATTCCCATAAGGAATCAGTTCAAAACAGTCCAAAATTGTCTGATCAAAAATGAAAATAGCTTTGCGCGATCTAATTTTCTTTTCTCTCCTTCCGACTATGATTTCTTTGGATGTCTCGGAATACTTTCAGAGGCTCTAACTTTTTGAAAATTTATGGAAATGGATTTTGGATGGTCAACCATTATACAACCAGTTATTATTATTTTACAATCTATCAAATTATTGGGGTTAGATTAATTTACATCTTAAATCGAGCTGGGTCCAAATTTACATTCAGAAAACTTATCTGGCTTACTTTTCCCGAAGTAAGTCGAGTACGGCGATCAGAAATTATTAAGCCCGTTTTACTAAAAATTCGTTCACATGGAACGGAAGTGGCCATAATATTTCCATATTGTTTGAACAAACGAGCCAAGTTGGGGTAAGTAAATCTGTGATTACGCCACCATTTCAAAGGGCAATTAAACGAGCCATCTTGGGCGAATACTGGCAAGGTGTCGTCATTTAAATAAGTATCAATTTCTTTTATTGCCCTTGAAATTGGCGTGCCAGCTGGCTTTTGGGTACCAACAATGTCCTGTAGAATTGCCCATGGTAAAAATTGGTCTTGCTGTGAGGAGGGACCTGGTATGCTTGGATCATTGACAGCTGTGGTTACGGAGGGGCTCTCGGCGGCGATTATTGCAGCAAGCTTATCTTGGACATTTGCTCTTGTTTGTCGGGAATCAGCGGGGTCCGTAAATACAGATAACTTGTACCGAGGGTCTAAGAATGTACAAGTTGAGAAAGTCGCACTCTTCTCCACATTCGCAAACCGAAATTCTAGTCCATTTTTTAATTCTTGCACAACACGTAAAGACACTTCAGAAAAGCTTTCATGCATTAGCTTTCCACAAGACGTGACTAAGCATCTGGTCATTACAATGACCAAACTCGCAGTCATGTAACTTTCCCCACTCATGCAGTTCGTCACATCATCAAAAGGTTTTAATATTTTAGCAAGATCAGCGAACAGCTGCCACTCCTCGTTCGAAATCACAGGCAATTCTGCCCTTAACACAGCCATCGTAGCTCTTAGATATTGTTCTAGCTCTACGCATCTTTTCACCATGTAAAAGCATGAATTCCACCTCGTTGGGACTTCTTGTAAGAGTCTTTTTGGGACGGCTGTTGGGTTTTCACGCGTTTGCGCTTTTAGTAGTTTTTCCAAGGCACTGCTGCTCGTCTTGAAGTGTCGCACTATTACTTTTTTCAATTTGCTGATGTTAGTTTCAACTATTTTAATTGCATCCTGCACAATTAAGTTCAGTGTATGAGCATAACATCCGTAGTGCTTCCACTGAAGGTCTGTAAGTGATCGCTGAATATTTGCTGCGTTATCAGTTACAACAAAATTTATTTTACCGGTAAGGTCCCATTCAGTTGCTATATCTACTAGAGCTGCTGATATGTTCTCGCTCGTGTGAGATCCTTCAAAGTTTTGACATTTTATCAAAATAGATTTTAATTCAAATGACTCTGTTATGTAATGTCCGGTCACAGCAATGTAAGATTCATTTGCGCGTGACGTCCACAAATCAGAAGTTAGGCAAATTTTTAGGACTTCACTGCCACTTACACTTTGATTGAGTTTTTCTGTAACACTTGCTTTGGTGGACTCATATAGAGCTGGTAGCATTTTTTGCGAGACGGTTTTTCTTGATGGTAATACATATCCAGGAATATGTAGACAAAATTTTTGAAATGATTTTTCTTCCACAAGAGAAAACGGTTGGTAGCTGTCAATGAATAGATCCATCAAATCTCTATCTATTTTAGCTTTCATTGCAGGTGAAATTTTTTTCGTAGTACTATACCTTTCCATAGACTGCTGTTGCACATTTCGAGTTGGCACAGGCAATGCCTGGCTTGCAGAAGGTAACGCAGGTGGTACTGCTCGCTCACTAGGAATTTGACCTGATGCAGCTGGTTCTGGGACAGGTTGGTTACGACTGGTAGTACCTGATTGTGCTGCTGAAGTAGAAGCATCTTCTGATACCAAGTCAGTAGGTTGATTCACAAATGCAAGCGGCGGTGGTCCTAACGGCAGCTGGTTTGTAGCTTGCGCCGATGCAACTCTTTGGTATATATCCAAATGCTTTTTTCGGAGGTGTGTCTTCAAATTTCCGGTGCTCGATTTGTAACTATAGAGTTCCCCACAAATTGAACACTTGGCTTTTTTCGTCACACTATTTCTTACAAAATAATCCCACAAAACACTAGAATTGTTGCGAGACGCCATTATAATTTAACAATATTATTATATTTATACACTATTACACTAAAACATCACTTATTTAAACACAAAAAAATACCATTATAATTTAACAATGTTATTCTATTTATACACTTTATTCACTATACACAACAAACTAAAACACCACACATTCAAACACAAAAAAATACCGGAGCAATACTTTGAAACTCTGCACTTGCAAACACGCAATTTTTCAGTTCGCAATGCATGCAAGCAAAGTTCGCCCAGTACTAAATAAAATAAAGTTTCATTTAGTTAGTTGAGTCTCAGAACAATTGCTGCAATTAGAAACAGATGTGGCGTTGTTTTTGTTAGACTCTTAATCATCTCTAGTCTCCTTTTACAATATTTGTGTCTACCAACACAATACGGTACCAATAAAATTTAATAGTTGCGCCCATCACCAAAGTAATATTTTTTTTTGCTTGAAGTTGAACTATTCTTGAAGATTTGTCGAAGCATTTACGTCCCTTTGTTTTCTTGAAACGCAATAATGATAAACTTTCTGCCGCACAGATTAGGTGAATTTATGTTTGTGTATTTTGGAACAACAAACCGAACTTTTTTGGGGTGGACAATAGGTAAGTTTAAGTTATCTTTTTGATTGTTGCCCAGTTTTATGTAATCAAATTTCAAATTAAGCATAATTATTTTAAGAAACTGCGATAGCTCAGGCGGTAGAACGCTGGCCTCTCAATCTTGAGACCCAGGTTTGATCCCCAATCGTGCATGCACCAACGAATTTGTCTGAATTTACTTGCATAATATTAGTGTTCTTAACTACCACTAGCTAAACGGTGAAGGAAAACATCGTAAGAAAACCTGCATGCCCTAAAAAGCGTGTAATTGTGCCCCATGTACTATGATAGGGCTCACATTACAATCCATCAAGTTGGGACGTAATAATCGTCGGTGAAACGTGGGTGCACCGGGTGTGGACTGTGACTTGCATTTTACAGTTCACACCCGATAACTCAAAGGAGTCGGGGACTCATGTCGTGACAATATGTGTGTGTATTTTAAGAATATTTTAAGTTATTTCTTATTAGTTATTGTTATTTGTGCTTTTCATACTAAAACTTTTTATACTTTTTATACTTACTTTCTTATTAACTAGGGCCATTTATGTAGTTTCGTTTCGAACTGGACTGGGTGTCTATCATCAAAATCATAGATGAAAACTAAACTTTCAAAATTGCCGAGCCTAATTTTCTCTGGACTGAGTTATCTTTAAAAAGTACCTAACAGTTTTGTTTGAACAAAGTTTTGGATTTTTATCAATATCAATATATTCTTGATTGAGAGTTCATTTGATAAAATAATTTTCGATCAACAAAACTACTGTTTTTACTAATGAGTTAGGAGAGGGTGAAGTAAGCCGAGGGTACGTTAATATGAACTCATCATGAAGTCAGTAATCTCTATCTTTTTTTGGATTAGATCACTTATATTTATACATAATATACGTCGCAGTGACCTGGTTACACACATAGTTGAGTAAGTGTGTGTGCAGTATACTACAAGGGGTTAATTAATTGATGTATACTTTAGTAAAATAAAATAAAATAAACTAAATGAAAAAATTTATTGTATGCCTGGCCTCACAGGCACCACACCCGCACTTTTTACCACTAACGCCATAATATAAATAGCAAACTGTGCTAACACTATCACTATCACTGGAACTGTTTGGCGTATTAGGAGGCACCGCATGAGGCATCCATGAACCCTGTGATGAAGGGGACGGTGGTTGTGCTGCATCATCAAAATGATCACTGGAGCGAGGGGACGGTGGTGAGCTGAGGGTGGGAGACGATGAGGTTGGCGTCTCATTTCTCCCACAGCACTGCAAAAGCCTGCAAAAGAAAATATAAATGTAATTTAAACAATTAGAGAAATCAGGCGACATTAGGTTACTGCTTTATTTTTCTCACTCATTGCAATAAATTAATTAATTCAGTACAACTTACCATGACCAAGCCATTCTTATGCGTCAATCTCTGATCACCAGCTTTTTTCATTTGAAGACTAAGATTATTTGTTTATAGAATACATTTCATTTACACATTTATTTGTTTATAGAATAAATTTGATACCAGAACGATGTTCTTATTGTTGCTTATAAATGCTCCGACACACCTCACAAATTTGTGATAGCGATTGTATGGACGTTTGCATGTGACGGCGCCTTTTAAGTCAAGTGTAGTCATAAATCTCACCAAATATTGTTTATGTTACGAGTTGCTGTGAGCCTAACAGTTTTCCTCTCGTCAATATGAATATATGTATTATTAGAGAGTTCAGTAGATAAAACCTTGATGCAAAACGTATGGAATAAAATAAAATCAAGGAATTTACTAGAATATTTATTCCCCTGATAAATAAGTTAGATATTACTCAATTACTATTTATTATTGTTAAAATTTTAGAAGTGTTAGTATCTTTGACGGAACCCTAAAGGTCGATGCAGTCTAAAGGAAATGCGATAAATATCCTGATAACAGCAAAAATATATTTTAGGAGTTCTTGTTGTTATGTAGGGTTCCGTTATTTTTATAACAGTAACACCACATCTGGCAGCACCACAATGGCCATCAACTATTATTTTCAAAAAGATCTCACAAAACTTGATTGCTTTCTGTTCTAAGTTCTCAGGTAGACAATAACAACAATAAGTCAATAACAAACAAACAAATACTCTTTATTGTGCAGCTTGTTAAAAATACATAAAAAAGAAAATATTGCAAATGTTAAGAAGATAATAGTTTGCAGGCAATAGCCGAAGCCGCCGAGTGAGGCTGCATTTTGAAACAGAGTAATAATTTAATTACCTACCCATGTTTTTCGCAGTGTATGCAAAAACGAGCAGGAGTTTATAGCTAATTTTTATATAATTTTTCAGACCAAAAATAACTTTTATATGGTGCATTGTATATTATTATTATTATTACGTTTACATAAATTTAAGTATAAAAATTTCAAATAAAAGAAATTATAATAAATATGTAGCTAATAAAAACAACTGACCTTAATCGCCGAAAAAACTATTTGGCTATTTGAAGATTTTTGTTAATTAACTAAACATTAAAAAGGATCTTTAAAATTGTTTAAAATTTTACTGAAATCTAAGGTGATAGACAAAAAACATGAAGTGGATAAAATATTTTTACCGCATCGTTATTTCTATTTCCAACAGATAAAGCCTTAAAATAATGCTTTTCTTAGACATTTATATGATCAGCTCATCGTATTAATAAAAAAACAGATAGGCACAAAAACCTACAATGATCATTCAGAAGTATAAAAAGCTTTATGGTTGTGTGTGAATGACTTAGCAGAAAAAAACTAGCAAGGTGGGCGGGCTGCGAAGCCAACTCAATCACCGAGTGTAGCCGATGTAAACCGAAAGTCTCCGATTCCAAATAGCACCTTTGTAACCGGATCAAATTATGTTGTCCCTTTATCTATGACCAGGTCCTTAATGCATTGACATGCCAACTTAGTCGTTTAATAATATAATAGCGGCTACCGGACGAAGTTAACCGAACGAATAACGAAACATCTGCTACGCTGGCAACTGCCAATAGCGCTGCTATTTTGAATCAACAGTTTTTCACTGAACCAGTAACGAGCTAACCGTTATCGACGCAATAGCTGCTAAAGTAACTGTTTACGTTTCAAAACGCCCACTCCTAGCTGTCACGGCAGGCGTGGCTGCTGCAACGGCGGAGCGCAACAAGCGGCGCAAATATGCAGCTTTAGGAGAAGGCTACATTTTTGTGCCGTTTGGAGTCGAGACGTTTGGGCCGTGGGGGCCTGACGCTCGATTGCTATATAAACAAATAGCATCGCGTCTGGTGGATGCTTCAGGGGATTCAAGGGCTGGAGCTTATCTCGGGCAACGCATCAGCCTTGCTATCCAGCGAGGTAATGCGGCCAGTGTCTTGGGTACTCTGCCCAGTGACAGCGACGACTTAAATAAAGTCTTTTATTTAATTTAACTTTTATTTTTATATAATTTAGTTAAGTTTTTTTTAATGTATTATAATTTTAAAATAAATTGTATCGAGAAAGTTAATAAATAAATGAATTGAAATCAAAATATTTATTTTGTAAAATAGATACATAAAGTATACTTTCTACAAGTCAAAGTTAATCTTTACAATAAATGTCATAAGAATAAAAAAATATAAAAAAATAATATGTATATACTAATAAGGGAAATACATACAAAAAATATTTAGGTTGGGCTACAAAATTTAACTATACACCTACATAAAATTGAGAAATCTAGGAATACAAATATTGTATAAAAATGATGCAACGAACAAACAAGTTGATAAATAAATACGGGAAATACATCCAAAAAATATGAAGGTTGGGCTACTAAAATGTAATAAAGTTATATACCTGCATAAAATAAAGAAATATAGGAATAAAAATATTATATATACATAATAACCATCCGCACCATTAGATTAGTATTGCTAAGAAGAAGGGCAAGAAACTTAGCAAACATGAATTTTTTCATTTGTAACATAAACTTAATCTGTGCAATTCTGTAATCCGATCGGAATAAACACACACTACCCTAAGAATATCAATGATTTACAAATGGTTTTCGTTTGTATGAACTATAAATGCTTCGCCGGCCTCTTAATCGCGTAATAGGGAGGTATGTTCAGAACCACAGATATAGATCTAAATAGATGACGCAAGTGCATCAAACTCTATGAAAACCAAGCGTGTCACATTTTACAATGAAATTGGTTGACAGCGGTTTGAATCTTAGAAGGGATTGTAAGACTTAAGACATAATACATAAGAGTCAAAGTTGGAGGAGTCAATATCCGTGAAGGAAGAGCATTGCTCTCCCTTTTGGCGCGCAATTGGGCACGCGAAGTACATACACTCGCGGCATCTATTTGGATCTATATCTGTGTTCAGAACTTATTTGTCTTTTCCGGAACGTCTTTTTTTAACGAAGGATAATTTGATTTCTTATTTACGATTATTATATTTTATTGGGTATTGAACCAGCAAGTATTTTTACTCGTTACGTTCGATCCACAACCGATCGACACCACAGACAGAGGCGATCACATTTAGCAATCGAAAAATACAGATAATACATTGAATAGGCTTTACTTATTCAATACAAATACTTTGATTTTATTTGATCTGACATGTGATCTGGTTGAAAATATTATATGCTTCACGTGACGAGACACCACATGAATTTTAATATGGGAATACATACATGTACATGGAAATACGAATACGTATCATGCTAAATCAGACACACAGATTGAAGCTTATTATTTTTAGTTTTTTAACGAAACCCTTATTATATTCATAATTATTGGAAAACGTTCCGAATTCTCTTCGCGTACATAAGGCATGTATGTAAAATTTATAGGGGCCTTTTGTTTTTCGAAGTGTTTTTTTTAAACGTCCGCTGGTGAAATGACACCCTAAATTTTCATGCTTCGGCCGTAAAGCCGTTTTTTTTCATTACGCTTTTTGTGCATTTACACAATGCACATATTTAACAAGAAAGGCGGCACTTATTGATTTTAGCAATATCTCCCAGGCAACCTTTGGGAGGAAAGAAAATAAATTTTGTTTCAGAATTTCTGAATTTCTACGCATGCGCGGCGGAATTCTATAGGAAAATTATTAAAGCCGTCCGCGCAAACCTTCGCTTGATTCTTGCTTCAGATATCGAATCGTTGGCGCAGCTGGTAAGAACTCTAGATAAATTTGGTTGATTTTAGGGTTCGAATCAAAGTCAGAAGATTTCCATGACTTGTTTTTTTACCGGAGTTAAGAAGTTTTATCAAAATTTCAACAATAAGTCGAAAATAGGTACGATGACTAGCGAAGCGAAGCGGAGCGAGGAGGGGCGTGTTAGTTGGGGGGCCGAGCGAAGCGGAGACATAGTAAAAACAGACTAGTAAGCTACAAAACAGATAGGTACGAGTATTTAGTGGCCGCGCGCCGCCGTTCGTCGCAAAATAAATTGACAACCCTGGCGGAGAGCACAGCGCGGGAGTTGTTCTACTATTCTGTTTTTACTATGGCGGAGAGATCCTCGTAGTTTTAACAGAAATCAAGATGACGCAACAATCATTATTTTTAAAACGGCGGGAAAACTACAATACCGGGTGTAAAAGCAAAGGCAAGAATCCTGGGTGTGTTAGTATGATCGGTGAAGATATTATTTTAAATACTGGGTTCTCTAAATAAAGTACCAATACCTCATAATAAGACGTTTTTTTAAACTCAAAATACACTAATCGCGCGGACATCCTCACTGGTCGCGGCCGCTCGGATGAAGGGTGCGGGTTGCGGGGCGCAATAAGGTGTGCGGAGAAGCCGGTGAGCTGCGTAGCCATAGCTTAGAAAAATTATGGAATTTTTGGTGAAAATTCAAGGTATATATTTTTTTCTCGTAATGACATCAGAATCGTGTATACTTTCATACCCTAAAGAGATTCTTGACTTTGCATTTATACCCTGTATACGAGTACAGTGTGATTTCGTCGGCAGACATTTAGCCACACCGTGTGTTTATGCTACCAAAATAAAATAATAGAGAACTTTTTCCGAGAATTTCACAAGAGTGGATCTCGAACCCTGTTTTCGATCACTCAAGTAAATAATAGGTTGGGGAAAAACTCTTTTCGCAAACAGTATGCATGAACTTATAATAAAATCTCTTTGGCTATACCATTTGTATCTGGCTGGTTTTGGTATTATTAAAAAGTTTAAATTTTAAAAAAGGTAATTCCAAGTTCAAATTAGGTAAATTGTGTGACTTTCATTTGTTTTTCTTACTGTTAAGATGAGTGAATCTAATGAAGAAATTCGATACATTTTAAAATTTTACTACAAAAAAGGTAAAAATGCAACACAAGTCGCGGAAAAAATCGCGATGTTTATGGACCTAGTGCAGTGTCTGTGAGAGTAGCACAAATTTGTTTTAAGCGTTTTCAATCCGGAAATTTTGATGTCAAAGATGCACCTCGCTCTGGGCGCCCTGTTACCGATAAAATGGATGCCATTTTTGAAAAAGTGGAGCAAGATCGGCATATCAGTAGTTACGATGTAGCTGAAGAACTGGGGATTGACCACAACAGTTTTGTCGCATTTGAAAAAAGCTGGGTACACAAAAAAGCCTCGGGTGCCTCATGAGCTGACTGAAAGAAACTTAAAGAACTGTGTACTCATTTGTGATTCTTCATCCATCCATCCATCAGCCTGTTGCGTGCACTGCTGGACATAGGCCTTTCCAGAATTTCGCCACGCTTGGCGGTTCTCCTGGAAGAAATGCCCATACCCACACACGCTGGGCAGTCGGGTTGGTGAGCGCGGTGCCGAAACCCTTGCACCAGTGACGCCGCTGCCCGTCACCAGTCTGTTTTATATAAAGCCCGGCAATTGGGAATGGATATACCGCCATCCATCGGTCCCAGGCACTGGCGGGCCTGTATGAGCTGTTACCGCCAGGCAGGACCATCGATTCTGAACTCTACTGCAAACAACTGATGAGATTGAGAGAAAAGCGGCCGGAATTAGTCAACAGAAGGGGTGGGGTATAGTTTTTCATCATGATAACGCTAGACCTCACACATCTTTAGCCACTCAGCAAAAATTAAGAGAGTTTGGCGGGGACGTATTAATGCACCCGCCGTATAGTTCTGACCTTGCACGTTCAGATTTCCACTTGTTTCGTGATTTCTTTAGGTAGTGTCAGGTTAACATCATGAGAGGACTGCTAAAACCACTTGTCGCGGTTTTTTGATCAGAAGCCCCAGAATTTCTATAGCAATAGGATCATGTCCCTACCTACAAGATGGCAGAAAGTTATCGAACAAAATGGCACCTACATAAGAGTACTTTAGTTAAATGTAAATAAACATTATTAAAAATGTTTTGAATTATCATATAAAATGCGAAGAAACTTTTTCCCCAACCTAAATTATTTTGTTTAGGTAATATATTAAAAAGTACGCGGATTTAATGTTTATTGACACTGTCCGTTCTGCATTATTTTCCAATGAAAGATTAATGCTTAGTTGTATAGAGATGGAAAAATAGAACCATTGAATTATTTATCACTTGTATTACCTAAGGTCCTATACCTATACTAGGTGAAATTAAATCAACCGACCAAATTCACTCTTTTTTTTGCCCCAGGTGCCTGCATTAGGAATTGTACTTAAACTAGTCTAGATAGACAAAAAGGGAGCAAAAAAAAATATTTTTCGAAATTGGTCAAAAGGATTACTGAACCTAGTTCTTGATCACTATCCGAGTCTGCAGTATGAATTTGGTCGGTTGATTTAATTTCACCCTATGTAGATAGTCCTTGTGTGTACCTATGTTCTTTAATATTTGTACAGATACTCTATTTCACAAAGTCCGTTCGATTCTGTTACTTCAATTTTTTTTCGTGTTTTTTGTATCGTCGCACTTTTGTTTGTTATTTCTGTAAGTGTTTCTATTATTATATTGTAAAATTTTACTTTTTCCTTTTTTTTTGTTAGTTCTCAATTTGTGTTCAGTCTGTGCAAACCTGCAAATATTTAAATTATTATCAAATTTTAGTTAATTAAATTCGTTATTGGCATTTTTAAATTTGTATCCTATGAAAATTTATTGTGTCCATTGTATTTTGCTGTGAATTTAATAAATGTATGAAATAAAATGAAATGAAAAATGATTGTAGCAGCAGGTGCACTTTTTTCTAGTGTGCGTAACCTCCGAAACGCTACAAAATGAGCCACACACACGCGTAATGTGCTTAACTGTACGCGTCACTAATACAACCATCGCCAAACGGACTTCGTGACATAGAATATCTTTACCTTCAAGTTGAAGGCTTCAACCCCTTCTCATTTCACTTTTATCTGTTAAAATCATTTGAAAATTTATGTATTTATTTATTTATGTATTTATCAAATTACAGCTATCATTACAGGGTATTCCTAATGCAATAGTGTTGCATTAACTCATAGTAATTAACTCATTTAATTCTTAACATTAGACACATCAACACATATCAAACATTTTCACCATAACTTAAAATATAAATTGTCACCTTTACGAATTCGCTCAGAGAACAGTGCTATAGGTCAATTTTATCCGCCACCAGATTCAGTAAATGCATTGCACGCGTCAAAGGTGCTTTCCCGAGCAAATTGGTCCTCCCGTTAGGCACCGCGAATAGACGTGGCCTCCTGTGCCTGTGCACATACTCATCGGGTACGCATAATTTCACCCCCTCCAGTATAGCCGGATTAGCCAGTTTACCTCGAAAAACCTTAAAAATGTATAGCGCAAGTGACATATTTCTTCTAACTTCCAGCTTGTTGTATCCAACCATGCCCAGCACGAATAAGGTTGGATACATCAATGGATAGAAAGTGTAGATGCCGTACATTTTCCAGTACAAATATCTTGTGAATTTGTTTTGTATGCGCTCACTCACGTACACTGCTGTCAAAGCTTTTAAGTTTGTGAACCCATTCGCTCCGCGAAGTATAAATCCCAAACTCCTATACGCTTTTTTACAAACATTAACAGCATGTTCGCGCAACCTCAGTTCGGCATCTGGCCTTACCCCCAGATCTCTTACCGAATCCACTCGTGATATTTGTGCATCGTCCAATTGGTATTTGTAGTAGAGTGGTGCCAGTGCTCTGCTAAATGTTATTATAGAACATTTGTTCATATTGAATTGCAGATTGTTTTTCAGGCTCCATTCTACCACTCTATTTATGTCCTTTTGAAGTTGCTCGCAGTCAGTTTTCCCTTTAATTGGTAAGAGCAACTTGAGATTGTCCGCGAACAGTAAGCATTTGGCATTCGTGACTACGTCGGCTAGGTCATTGATCATAATATTGAACTCAAGCGGCCCCAAGTTGCTCCCCTGACTCACTCCGGTTCTGGTAAAATAGAGTTCCGATTTGCATCCAGCGTACTCTACATATTGCTGCCTATTTCTCATATAGCTCGCGAAGAACTGTAGAAGCTTGGTAGTGCAGCCGATCGTCGCCATCTTTGCTAGCAATATGTCATTATCGACCAAGTCGAAGGCTTTTTTAAAATCAAAGTAGGCGGCGTCGACTTGCACTCCTGCGTCGACGTGCGGGAGCACATAGGCCATGCACTCGAGAAGGTTGCTGGTAGTGCTGCGAGCCGGTCGGAACCCGTGCTGTGCTTCTGAGAGCTGAGTCGATATCTGCTCCTGCATACTGTGTTGCATTGCTGACTCGAACACCTTCGCGGGCGTTGATAGTATCGCTACAGGTCTGAATTCATCTACCTCCGAACCTTCTTACCCTTAGGTATCGGAACTACCCTAGTAACTTTCCAGCATTCTGGAAAATAGGACATCTTTAAACACAAGTTGTAGATATGTGCGAGTGGCTCGGCAATGACCGTTCGACAGTCTCTCATGACAAAAACAGGAATACCATCGGGGCCCGCAGAGCGTTTCGGCTTGAGTCGGTTGAGCACCGCCGTCACGTCCACGAGCGCGAGTTGGGGTACATGTACACGCGCGCTGCTAGCGCAACTCGCCGCTTCCGCCGCGCGCACGTCAAGTCTTGCCGCTGAAGTGCCGTATACCGAGTGAAAGTACTTGGCAAATTCCGCCACACATTCTGTATCTGACAGGGCTTTACCGTTTTTTTACAATTTTTTTGCGATTAGCCGTACCCCTCTTTGCTCTAATATATTGCCAGAATGACTTCGGATCTTCTATTAAACGACTCTGCACTCGTTCCTGGTGTTGTTCATGTGCATCATTTATCATCTTCTTGGTTTCTGCTCTACATTCTGAAAAAGCTCGGTAGTCATTGCTTGTACCACTTTCCTTATACCGCTTATGAAGCTTCGCTTTAAGTTGTATCCCTCGAATTATATCCAGGGTAAACCAGTGGGGATAATTATACCTAGAGTTTCCTTGTTTAGGTCTTTTTTTAGGTACACAGTCATTGAAGATGTTATTAACTATGTTATAAAAATAATATACAGCATCCTCAGGCTCCCGCAACTGATAAAGAGAACTCCAATCAACCGCCGCTATCAACGAGTATAATTTGTGGTAGTCCGCTTTGGCAAAGTTCCAAACGTGTTCCGCGCTAGGCCCAGAATTCCTTGATCCCTTGATCAATTATGATGATCGTATAATTTAGTTGCATTAGTCGGAGGAAAGGTTGCTTTTATCTCATTCTAACAAGCTTTTCTTTCGTCCAGGGAACACATCACCCACCTCATGGTGCTGGAGTGGCCAGGGTCCTGCTTCAACCTGGGTAGACTGCAGGACCACTTTCCAGAACTACGTCACTTGGAGTTCATCAACTGTACTGCGCTCAATACCTTCAAAGGACATTTTGGTCCTCTCAGCAAAATTGAGGTAAGGGGCAACCATTCAAAACTTAGATAAGATGTTTTATAGTGAAAGTGGAATACATCGCTTTGGATATTCTTAATATTATTAAACAATCTAGAAAACATCAATTAGAAACGAATTTCAAGTAAAACGTTTCAAAGACCTCTTCTGGCCCGGTTTCGAACCTGTGACCTCTTGCGTGCTACCGACAGCACCACCGATGTACTCATCCCAGACCGTAAAATTTTTCCACCATAATGACTTTTACATCGAATTTTAGTAACTTACCAGTATCACGCGTCACGCCTACTTCATTGCGCTCTAAGTAAACGCAAGAGCTGTAGCTAGCCAGACGATTACGAAACTAGCTGACCAGATTTAGATAACGGAGAAGAAATATATTTTCATAACAAAATTACGTATTTTTTTGTTTAGTGACTGCTAGACCATAAGTAAACTTGTCTAAAAAAAACTTAAAATAGTGGAGTTATTCTTAATACCTATATCATATAGTCGTTTTTATGGTTCCGTACTTCAAAAGGACAAAACGGGACCCTTATACGATCCCTTCCTTGTCCGTCTGCCCGTCCTTCAAGACCCTTGAAGAAGTCTATGGCCCCATAGTGCTGTTAAGTTGTTGCCCCTTACGTACCTAATCGATTTCATACAAATTGGCTCAGCACAAAAACAAATTTCCGTTTACTATGGAACTTGAAATTCCATACACAGTTAGATCATACATCTAGGAGAAATCTGAAGAAAAGATATTTAATTATTTAAGAAGAAATCTAATACCAATTTAATTAGATTATTTACCTAGATACAAGTAGATCGTAAGTGTCAGGTTTCGACATTAAAAACTGCTCGTGGAGTACGTTTGTGTTTTAAACGGTATGTTCGGAACTGCAAGGCACGAGTCCTACTCGCACGGGAACAGTTTTTTACGTTGCATGCAAATCCAAGAAAATATTACATGCGAGATAAATCAAGACTATTTATTGTATTATTTTTCTGTTTAGTTTAAGAACCGGTTAAGGACTTGGACAGAGTACAGAATTAACGAGTTGCAATCATTTTTACGGTTCCAAGCAAGCCCCAAGAAATTACGTGTATCATGGTCAAGTACGGCTTCTTCTACCCACTTTGATACTTAAAACCCTATTTAAAAAGTATTCCAATGAAACATGGTTATATTCGTATTGGTAATTTCGTACGGAACTCCATTTAACTCGAATCCCGTAAAACACTTTCTTCTTTCTTTGTGAGTATTAGTTACGAAACTCACTTTATAACTGCGCAAAGCCTTCATTCAGCCTGAAGCCATAGGTCTCAAACTTTTAATGAGCTTAATGGTTACCCACGTATAGTTTCGTTTGGTTACATATATTTTACAGAAAATTACAAAATTCTCTTGTTCTATGAGAATCTTAATATGTATTTTTAAATAAAGGTAAACGCGTACTTTTTCGTAATTTACTTATTTTAATTCAAACGGATTCAAGTTTCTAAAAGGACATTGATATTATAAGAACCGAGGATAATTGAATTTTCCTTTCTTTACATCGACATCAATATTATAAAGAGATGTTTGTAAGTTTGGAATTCAGTTTGTGATATTGTTTTGTATCTATCTATGCCGTCTGTCTACCTATACATATAGGTATACATCAATATTATAGAGAGATGTTTGTAAGTTTGTGAGTTTGGATGTAGGGGTAATATCCGAAACTACTGATCCGATTCTGAAAATTCTTACACTTAATAAGAAGCTACATAGCAATATAGCAATAGGCTTTAATCTTTAATCTTTTAATGTCCGGAATGATTAAGTGTTTTTAGTTGGGCGTAGGCTATAGTTTGTCCCCTGAGGACAAACAATTCCCCAGGGAAATAGTAATTAATTAAATTGAAGTGGGTATCTCTGGAACTGCCGAACAGATTTTGAAAATTCTTTCACTGTTGTATTTGACTCTTAAGTTGGACATAGATTTTAGTTTTTTCTCTGGGGACGAATAGTTCCCTATAGTCATTAATAACTACGGAACCAACTTTAAAATTATTTCACTGTAATAATGGTTGGACAAAGGCTATAATTTTTTTCCCTTGGGTACGGGCAGTTCCCTAGGAACATAGGTATTAATTAAATTCGCGGGTTATCTCTGGAAGTATAAAAACGATTTTGAAGTTGTAGTTAGACTCTACAATTGATTATAGGCTATATACTAGGTGAAATTAAATCAACCGACCAAATTCATACTGGAGACTTAGTTAGTCATTAGGAACAAAGTTTAATGACCCTCCAGGTGAAATTCGAGAAAAATGTTTTTTTGCCCCGTAGTACCTGCACTAGGAATAGGCTTGTAGACAGGGTAAACAAAATATTATTCTATTTAGTCCGTCATTGATCATAGGCTATATACTAGGTGAAATTAAATCAACCGACCAAATTCATACTGGAGACTTGGTTAGTCATCAGGAACAAAGTTTAATGACCCTCCAGGTGAAATTCGAGAAAAAATTTTGCCCCGTAGTGCCTGCACTAGGAATAGGCTTGTAGACAGGGTAAACAAAATATTATTCTATTTAGTCCGTCATTTAGATTATCAAAAAATATTGGACACGTATTTTTTCTTTTGTCAATCAATCAAAAAATTACAGAGATAAAGCGCGTCAAAGTTTGGGAGTGGGGGAAAATGACGTCACTTCTAAGTAAAATTGTACCTAGATGTGACGTCACGCGGAACTTCAGCGGGCTGAACTTCAGCGGGATAACTTCATCATTGTTTGTTTAATTGAAAAAAGAAAAATACGTGTCCAATATTTTCTGATAATCTAAATGACGGACTAATAAATTTTTTTTAGTCCTCATGCCTATTGTATTTAAACTAGTCTATCCAGTAAGGTAGCAAAAAAATTTATATTTAGAAATTGACTAAAAGGATTTTCGAACCTAGTTCTTGATCACTAACCGAGTCTCCAGTATGAATTTGGTCGGTTGATTTAATTTCACCCTGTATAGGACATTGGAACTACATAGGTTTGTACCGCAGATTGCCCTTTTTTGGTTAAGGCGCTACCTCACTAAAATCGTCACTTTTTGAAGTTATTTACCTGATTTTCAGAAGAAGATACTAATTTGATAAATTAGTATATAAATATGGGTACCTTTTTCTAGTTTTGTTCAGTACAGAAACGCGATTGCAGAACTTTCGCTCGATAGAAATAATTATTGAAATGAGGTCTTCTTCTACACTTTTTTTCATAGTATGCGAAATAGGAATGACATATAGACCTGGACGATATTTTATTAGATAGATTTTAACAATATCTAAATTTTGTGAATGTGAAATTTTGATAACTATTTTAGTTCATTTTATATTAATTTAAAACCGACATTTTGCATTTTTTTCCGGAATCCGTCCCTCTCGCACTGCGGATCGTTCCGCATGGAGTAACAGTCTGCTTGGACTAATATTATTGTAAAAGTAATGTTTAACAGAAGTAGGAGAATAAAACTACAAATTATGAGCCAGTTACGACAACAAGCAGCTGCGAGCCATAACGGTATGATTTTACTAACTTTGTTACCTATATTATACATGTATTTTTTCGCACTTTTTTGCATTACTAATACACCAGGAAATTACGTTTTTAAATACATTATTATCACTTACTTACGTAGTAAAGTGGCTTTCAAAAGTCTTCAACCGTTTTGTTGAAAGGATTTCTAAGAAATAATTAACTCGATTTTAGCCAGCGCTTTTCGATACCCCACAAAGTTTAAAAAAATCCAATATTTCAAGAATATAATTGATTGAAATACTTGTTACATTGCGGAAATCCATCGCTAACTTATGGATATTAATAACTAGCTTTTGCCTGCGGCTCCGCCCGTGTGTTATTCGGTTTAACGGCATGCTTTTTTCCGGGATAAAAAGTAGCCTATGTGTTAAGTTAGGGTATAAGCTATATCCATTAAAAATTTCATCCAAATCCGTTCAGCCGTTTCAGCGTGAAAGAGTAACAAACATACACACACACACACACACACGCAAACTTTCGCATTTATAATATTATAGTATGATTTGCAATATTCCGCTAAACACTCTTATCATGCTATTCAAAACGTAGACTGGTGCACTTGCTACAACTTAATTTGGAGAATCCTTCATGTTTTCCAATAAGCCTTTCCTTTGATCTCGTAGATTGTCTCCAGAGCGCAGATTAATCAACGGCAAATATTATTAACAACCAACAGTCAACATTTTCTACGTCAAAAATAGAGCGAACTTACAATACTAAAACATTTATGTACTACAACGATGAATATCGTTGTTTATGTATCACTCAGGTCGCTCTGATAGACCCCCTGCAGTATTTAGCCAAGCTTCAAACATAAACATTATAGTAAAACAACATCCACTAAAGAACCTGAAAAAAAAACAATGTCTATACTAGACACCAGTGGCGAAGGGTGAACATTTTAAAAAGGGAAGCCGGGGTAAAAAATCGCCTATTACTCAGAAAAGCAACCAAGGAAAACATAGCATTTTTTGTACTTTGCAACTCCCTGTCAGCCAAGTATATTAGTCGTATTGAGATTTATGGAAATGTTTGACAAAACGAAGAGCACAAAATAAAGAAATGTAGTATGGATGCTATTTCCTAAACAAGCCGATGGGAATCGTGGTATATGGACCCTTCGCCACTGCTAGACACATTTCCCCGTAATTTATAAAAGTCAGTGTCCCGACTTCTAAACACCTATAATGAAGTGAGTCACACCTGTGATATAGTTTAGGTTGTTTTAAATTATTGTGTAGAAAAGCTCTATCTAAAGTTAAATGATGTTTGTTAGTTTTAGTAGTTAGATATTAAGATAAAATTTAGAATTTGTAAATTATTAATGTAATTTTAGTAATTAAGAATTTAAGATATGTGTATACTTACATGTTATTAGCCACTTATATAAAACGCATGCTGTGATTACTTTAATAAGTTAGAAGTTTAGCAGTTATTTATGTTCAATGTGTAGTGTTAAAATGTGTAGTGTTAAAATTAGCTTACTAACTACTGGTTTTCCTAATAAAGAAAATAAAAATAAAAAATAAAAAAGTATATGTTTCGTCGCTAGTGCTACGAAATTACTACGACGGCGTAGAGGTTTAATAAAATACACAGATTCAAGTTTATGTCCCTGAAACTATGTGTTTTTGAAAGCCAAAAGGAATGGCTGTTATTTAAAAATCTTAGCCTTAAGCAAAATAGGTACAAAAGCAATTTTAATTAAACATTTTAGCGACATTAGCGACGACTCAAAATATCAAAATATTATGTTATTAAAGACACAAAAAATAAGGTAAAAAAATAAAACACTCCATTATCTAACAATACCTCACATGAGAAAAAAAAACATCCCTTATTTCGTGAAAAAAATTGTATATCCACGAGTTATATTTCGAGTTCGATATAAAAATATTTGAGTCCCTCTTTTGTGGTACAATCGATTCTTTTTTTAGTTATCATAAACAGTTATGGGGAAGATTTTAAATATCTTCTTTCTGACTGTTCCCAAAACTGTCGAATTACGGAACCTTAGGTATGCGAGTCTGACTCGCACTTGATCGGTTTTATTTTGGAATTCCATTGCAACACAGCTGACACAAACAACGCAATTATCAGAAACTAATTACGAAATGTTATGTTTGTTAATCACGTTTTGACCACATAAATTTGCACTTATGAGATGATTCACTTCGAATGCCGTTAAATAATCCTTTTATTTACACCTGAAATTTGCATGTCGTTCATATTGCAAAAGGTCCTATGTAAAAAAGGATGTTTAAGATTCAATTCGTTCTATTTCACTAAAAACAATGTAAAAGGCATAATACATATTTTGCAACTCTAACAATGGACAATAAACCTAACTTAAATCTCGCCGCTTTAAT
Source organism: Ypsolopha scabrella (assembly GCA_910592155.1). Lineage (NCBI taxonomy): Eukaryota > Metazoa > Arthropoda > Insecta > Lepidoptera > Ypsolophidae > Ypsolopha > Ypsolopha scabrella. Next base: position 15,956,795 of record OU342975.1, on the reverse strand, counting down.
AAATTAATCAGTATTTTCGCTCTCCTGTAAAGTAGACCTCGGGTGACATAGGACATTTTGCACTATGAACGACGATCTAATATTGAGTGCTTAGAGGTAGCCACATATCATTCCTAAGACGAGATTAAGTCCGGCGATAGGGCTCACCACCCATCACGTTGGGACGTAGTAATCGTCAGTGACACGCGGGTATACCGGGTGTGGACTGTGACTTGCATTTCACAGTTCACACTCGGGAACACCTCCGACACCCCCTCGGGGATTCATGTCGTGACAATATGTTTATATTTTTATAATATTCATTTTAATCACTTGTCCATTAAAAAATGTTTGCAATTTATGGAATTAAACTAGCCTTTTTGCGTCCTTTGTAATACTTTTTTAGCCTAAACCTCTAAGTGCTCCAATCCAACATCATAAACGAAATTATTCATTTTATTTTAATTTATTTTATACCCAAACGGTTTCGCTATTCAGCATTCTCAAGGGCTTTATTATAAAACATATTTTATTAACATCTTATGGAAATGATTAAAATCTTATACATATCAACATATTTTAAAATCTCAATATGTGACCAATATTATCTATATATAAATTTTATTAACGTTTGGCCATATAACGTTTTTTTATAATGCTACTAGTCTTTCGCCCGAGGCTCTTCCCGAGTTTATTCAATCTCTGCCCCGTTTTCGGCTTAGGCGTTATTTTATCAAGGCTCTTTATAGCCTATCGGGCGGGGGTAACTTTTTACCTTGGTGTAAAATGTATGTACATCAAAATATTGTTTTACTTACTTTTGAATAAAAAGTATACAATGAATGCGTTTTAAAGCAATTTGCGGAAATAGTTTACTAATAATTCACGAAAAAGTTATGCAATTTAATATATTATAATTTGTTATTTATAATTTCATTATCAAACTTTAAAGTGTGATTACAGTTGCAATGTAATGCAGTCAAAATGTAACGGATAAAATTTAATAATTTTCATGTGATCACCTGACTATTAACAAGCAGTTTTCGCGAATTGCTATAAAACCTATTAATTACATATTTCTTATTCAAAAGTAAAGAAAACAATATTATGATGTGCATTTTGCACCGAGATCCTTAAAGATGTCCATCTTAAATTATCCATCTTAAACAGGGTTACTAAGATAATAGTAAAGAAAACCGCATACAAATTCGTTGAGTGGTTCTAAAGTAATAATGGAACATACAGACAGAAAATTATGATATGATATTATATATGCTTTGGCTTCAATACTAATTTAATAACTCATATAATTTTAAATTATAAAAAAAATATTCTGTGTGCAGACATGACTTTTTTACTAGGTACTTTTTTATTACTAGCTCGTATCTACAAGACACAAAATTTGTTTCAGAAATTAGCCATGCATGGTCTGACGTCACTCTGGGAGCTTCCTGGAGACGTCATAGCTCAGATGCCGGAGCTAAGAGAAATTGACCTTAGGAACAACGTGTTAAGGCATATGAAAGCTAAACTCTTGAGAGCACCACCGAAATTGGAAAGAGTATATCTTGGAGGTGAGTGTCAGAAACTTTTAGAAAGACCTGAAGGGAAGATAAAACTAGTTTTGAAAAGTTTTGAAAGCATGCGCGTGTGAGCCAGCCACGCTCGGCTGCCCGCGCCTCTCATTCGAATGTTTTGAGCTTCTCTAAAAACATTGAAACCTGAAATAACTTATGGATATATTGATATAATTTAAAATATTCCGCTAAACACTCTTATCATGCTACTCAAAATGCAGACTCGTGCAGCGCCTGCCCTCTCACATAAAACATGCACAAGCAAGCAATACAAGCACAAATACAAAGCAATCTTAAATAACAAACAAGAAAACTTATCGACACGTGTTTCGCCTCTGAACGAGGCATCCTCGGGATGTGTTGCTAGCTCGGCTTCTCCGCAGCAACTGATGTTGTTCGCCCGACATCTCAGCATTTTTTGTATCATGAAAAGACTGATATGAGTGTATTGCAAATTATATTAATATGTCTATAAGTTAATGGTTGGAGGAGGCCTATGCCATTAGGCACACCGAAATTAGGGACACTATGTAAAGAATACTTTAATTGAAAAACTGATATTTCAGAATAAAAGGCTTTATTATTATTATTATGTAGGTACACTTTTCAGTCTCGGGCCCATAGGGTCATTTGAAAGGCATTCAGGGGGCCGAAGCCAACATTGAAGAGGCCTTAGTACCATTAAAGTAAATGTGAGATGGCCGCATCCATGGACGCCTCTCCCTCAATGTACCATTGGGATACACTAAAGGACAGTCCCCCATAGTTGCCTAACTATTACCAGGAAGGAAGTGACTTGGAGTGGGCCATGAGGGTGGGATGATAAATGGGCTGGATAACAGGGCTATGGAGTGAGATAACGGACATCTGCCTCTCACAAATTTAGGTGTGGCAGACGGTGACTCGCCGCCAGCTAGATGGGCCCACCAAGCAGTCACCGGATGGAACATCGGAGGCAACATCGGTGCGGACGGCTAAAGGGTGTAGAGTTATTATTATAAGTTAGTGGTGGACTTCCGCAAGGAAACGCCTATCTCAATCAAAAAACTTGAAATGTCTTTTTTAGGGATTACGAAATATATTATTTGGGCCCCTATACTTGTTCAAGAACAACTCCGAGTTAATAATTATCTAACTTGTTGGTAAAGTTTCCGCCATTTTTCTTTTTCTCAACAGTGCCAGTGTTTCCTTTCATACAAACCCTTACGCGTAACTGTGTGTGCGATGTTTTAAGTTGGCGAGGTCAAGATGTACTTAGTACTACAATACTGCGGACCTAAATCTAGGTTCCTTAGAATTAAGCCACCAGCACAACAGTGCCATGGAACCAGTTTCTGCAACATTCAGCTTGAACCTAGCACCTGCAACGCCCGGACACTGCTAGAGACGCCGCTTGGGTGAGATCGTTCCTACTGCATACCTCGCACTATCTGCAGCCAAGGTCTTTAACGAAAGACAGGAGCGAGAAGGCGAACCAAGCCAGAAGCGTGTCAAACCCCACCACATCACCCATAAGGCTGGGTTTTCTTACCTACGTTTCGAAACGTATTGATGCCTCTCGCTCTCAGGCCCCAGGACCTAACATGATAACACTTATAAGTATCGTCCCTTAACACTTAGGTGAAAAACCGACTAACCGCTCGATACCAACATACCTATCAGCGAAGGTACGAGCCCCTAATAAAATTACATAATTTTCGCTCACCTTAACTAAATCAGATTCGACATGTTAGCTAGTTGCTAGGTCGCAAAACCTAGGAGCTCACCAATTCTTCCCAGTAATAATAAACCGTGTAGTTTCTTCGAAATTCTTCAACCTTATACTATAAATTACACTCAATGAAGTGACTCGACGTGTAAATCCCATTATTTTGTCAGGGTCATATAGCACAGGTTTATAACTGTTATGACAAATTTAAACCTAAGCGCATTAGCAATCTTAATCAGGTCGTAAGACACCACAACATTGACAATAACAAATCCGCGCTAGCAGCATTTAAAGAACATAAGTATCACATTTACGTTTTTAGAGATAATTTATTTCAGCTTAGACAAATCTATATAACCAGCTTAGAACAACTTACATCCGCAACTTCTACATGCATATTTACCACATGAAAGACATCAATCAAACAAGTCATGAAATAAAGCCGCGAGGACTGGACTAAACTTCCCCTCAACCGGGACGGATCTCTAAAAGCCGCCAAAAATCTACAACTATAAACTGCCGGAAACTGATAGAAAAACTTGTTATTTCCAGAACGACCAATAAACCAGGGATTGAATAACCCATAAATTACGATACCCTCATTCACCGAAATGACGTCATACCGAAAAACAATGTACACCGAAATTTAAGCGCTTATAACCGGTTGGGAATTTGGGTTTACTTTGTGTCGCCGCCGCCCTGCAAAAAAGTAACGGCTACAGAAAATAACCGCTTATAACCGATTGAGAATTTGGGTTATCTTTGAAATGCCGCCCGCCTTGTAAGCTACTCAATTACTTGACGTAACTTTTGAACATTGTATCGTCGTTCGTGATTGGAACCTCTCACACAGTGCTTAAAAAGTATAGGTTTTTTAAAGTGTATCGATTTTTACAGTTGTTTTTAAAATGACTTCAGACAATGGCTTATTTGACATTCAAAAACGTAAGTACCTACTAAATTTAAATATATTTATAGGTACTTTGAAAATAATCGAATGCACGTTATGAAGTAATTATTTTGACTGTTTGAGTAATACCACAGTATAAATGTGGTAATACGACGGACATATCGCAATCTAGGCTTTGCTCTAAGGGCCGATTCGTATTCGTGATTTTTTTCCTACATGATAAAAACGAATCCGAAATTCATCTAGGAAAAAAAAAACACGAATACGAATCGAATACGAGTGATTCCACAAACCCCTAAGGGTTCTCATTTTATTTTTAAATCAATAAATATATTTTCATTTTATTAGACAGGTACAGGACTACAAAAACACTTTTCAGTTATGTCTGTAAAAAGTTATTGTGTTTAAGCCGACTCCAGAAAAGGAAGTTATCGATATTCATCATGTTAATTTCTAGTTTGGTCGTTTTTTTCTTTACTGATGTGGTATGTATGTATCGCTGCCACCGTCTGGTTAAATCAGGCAGAAAAGAGGCGGTGGCCTAGGTTAGAAGGTTAGTTATGGTGAGTCGCGCCACGTAGTTTAACTTTTATTTTGATTATTTTGTTTTATCAAGTTTTTTTAAGAATGTAATGAATTACAATTTATTGTAATCTATGTAATATATTAATAACCATAATATTCACAAATTTTATTAGTTGCTATTGACCTGAAATATGACTTTCTTGTGTGTTGCACATGATTATATTCTTTCTTTTTTTGCAGGAAGGCTACCTAACTCAAGCCTCTTACAAAATTAATTTCGGTACGAACACGGATTTCAAGCCCGATAACTATTGGATGAGATAGAAAAATGCTACAAATTGGGCTATGTAATCAGAGCATTAACTTTGATTCCAAAGGAAAAACGTGAAAATGTAATTCACAGATTAGCGCATTGTTTTCAAGAAAATGGTTTGAAAATTATTTTTTTAAGTTTTATTTGACCTTGCATTTAATGTTTTGCATAATTATTATTGTATTAATCATGCGAACTCTGCTGTTTCTTTATTTCGGTTCATTTTGAATAAAAAAAATGCGTTTTGAAAAAGCGAGTTTTTATTCTGATTTATAACAAAATGCTTGTAATAAATCGTTCTACTGTAACTTATGGTATATTCTATTAGCCTAAACACAATCACCTCATATATTTTTTTCTCCAAAGTGTAAGCAATATTTATGCAAGAAATTAAACATTTCCGGAGTTTGGAACCTTAAATATTTCTCAAGACTAATATGTCATCCACTACGTCATCGTTCAAATTGGAGCGTAGCTCAGTTAATACAAATTTTAGAAAAGAAAACTGACGTTCCATGCTTACTTGAGTAGATGGTGTAGCTAAAACTGTATTTGCAAGCATATAGAGTTGTGGGTTGGTCAACTTTCTGTTTTCCCAAAACTTCAATACATTTTCTTTTGAATTAGATCGTGGTTGTTGTGAAAACTCTTGTAGTAAATTGGTTATATTTAACCCACACTGAATGTAGTTCAGATTGTTTTCCTGCACTCTTTGTCGTTCGGTCTCTGCCAGCATTAATTCGATTTCATCAATATCGCCTTCTGCCTCATTTTCTATCGATTGTTGATTATCATTACCAGTAGTTATTGAGATAGCATTCAGTTTTAATAACTGTAACCATATGGTTTTTAGAAATTCCACAGCGGTGGAAAAAGACAAAATGTATGAAATTCACATTACCAAATGTAATTCAAATAGATGCTGATCTACTTTTGCAGGGGTCCAAGCTAGAGTTAGTCAACAAAACGAAGTTTTTAGGCATTACTATAGACTCTCGTCTTCAGTGGGGTCCCCACATAGAAGGCCTTTGTGGTAGACTAAGTTCAGCCGCATATGCTGTTAGACGGATGAGGCAAATTACTGATGAGGATACTGCTAGATTGGTGTACTTTAGTTATTTTCACAGCATTATGTCATATGGTATGTTGCTGTGGGGTAGAGCTGCGGATATAAGCGCAGTCTTTGTTTTGCAAAAGAGAGCAATTCGTGCTATTTACAATATGAAGCATCGGGATTCATTATGAGAAAAATTCAAAGAAATTAATGTTTTAACAGTTCCTTGTGAATTTATTTACCAAGTTATTAAATATATCAGAAAAAATATCGATAATTTCCCTAGGCTCGGTGAGAATCACTCTATAGACACTAGGAAGAAACATAAACTGGCTTTTCCAAAAATTTGACTTGCAAAAGTAGGCACCTCTTTTGTAGGACATGGTATAAGGTTTTACAATAAACTTCCAAGGGAGGTCCTTAGTTTTTCAGAAAATAAGTTTAAATTATATATTAAGCAGGGACTCTTGAGAAAAGCATATTATAAAATTAATGACTATTTGGATGATAGTGACGCTTGGTGCCATGAGAATATTGATTGATACTACTGTTCGTTTATTTTCCAACTGATTTGTGTTTCAAATCGTCTGTTTTTATGTAGACTAATATTTTTATATTGTTTTTTTATTATTATTTTGACATTTCTTTTTACATATTGACATGAACAATGTATAACTTAAACTTGCATTTAAGCATTTATTACTTAGTTGATAATCTGACTATCAAAAAAGTGATAAACTATATGAGACAGGTGGATGATGTTTTGCTTAGTATTTTAACTTACTACCTCATTAGACAGGTAGACTAAGATATATATTTTTTTCCTCATGACACAATTTCCTTCTTTTTATTTTTATCCTTTTTTAATACATTGTTTAGTATTATTTTATATAAGTTAAAAAAACTGTAATAGTATTAAGGCATATTCAGAAAAAAAAATACTGATAAAAGAGACATGATCTCGCTAAGTTTCTTGCCCTTCTTCTTAGCAAGATAAATCGAATGGGCGGATTTAGGCATTATATCTATTTATAGTATATTTATCTATTTACTTATTTATTCATTGAATTATGTAGGTATGTATATACAATATTTTAATTTCTTACTTATGTTAGTATATATTTGGCTAGGCATTATATTTATTTAGGGTCTATTCAGTTTATTTATCAACTTATATATTAATTGCATTGTGTAGTTATAATAATATTCTTATTCCAATAAGTATTTATTTTATGCATTTAACTTTTGTAGCCCAACTTAAATATAGTTTTTTTATATATTTCCCGTATCTTATTTGTTAATCATAAAATATTATTTTTATACAGATTAGATTTGACATGTAAAACGTATACTTTATGTATCTATTTTACAAATAAACAATTTGAATTTGAATTTGAATTTGAATTTGGCCTTTTCCTCCGCTGACAATACTATATGGAATCTGGGGTCCAAATATAGACCGCTAACAAAGAGCCCATTCTGCATCAAAGAAAGTTGCCGTTGTTCCATAAAAGTGCATATGTGTTGTGCCAATGGAACTCCATGTTTTTTGTGCCCATATAACATATTTCATCCAATTATATTAAAAGTCACCTATTGTGAGCTGCTCAGATTGAAGTATCTGTGTTAAGATTTTCGACGGTGTCAGAGCTTGAATCATATCCGTTATCGCAGCCCAGGTCACTTCCGAAACAAACAAGTAATTTTCTTCAATTAAGGAGCAATAATACCTCAATTCCAATAAACGTTCAAGCATGTTCAGACTTGAGTTCCATTTGGTCATACAGTCAAGGATGGGATTTCTTTGTTTTTCCTGCTGTAGTTTAAGGCGTATCTTTGGTGTTCTAAGACGACGAACAATAGCCCTAACTTCTTCCAATATGTAGATCGATTCATCTTCTCGTAGGGCGTCTTGAATCGCCAGCTGTAAAATATGAGCGGCACATCGAATAGATGTAACTCTATACCCTTCATTCATTTCCATCGCCATCCATTCCAGTGGAACGAGTTACATTCAGTAAGTCCAGAGAATATACATCATCAGATGATTCCTCAGAATCCTCTGTTTCATCTAATTCTTCACCCTTTTTGGCCATGTCTTCGTTATGCATCCTTACCATTTTTATCATATTCGCACCGTTGTCGGTAATTGATAGTATTTGATCAATATTAATACGATATTTGCACAATACATGTACTAACTTTTCTTTCAAAAAATCGGCAGTGCTGCAGGCGTGCAATTCTACCACTCCTAAGGTTTTCAGTCTGACGCTTCCGTTTTCAACATACTGGGTATATAAAGAAAATAATATGATAAAGAAAAATATTTTGCGTATTTCGTGATCCTTGGTCCTGACAACTTATCGAGTTTCCAATATGAATTTGGCTGCCTAAACGAAAGTAACCTTGTGATAATAAATCAAATTAAAATTTAAATTAAAAATCTCTTTTGCGTACTTCCACATTCATCAATCAAAGTCAAAGCTCTTCTATCCCAGGTGTTCTGGCCCATCTTCAATATATCGGGTACAACTAGGTCATAAGCTTTCATAAGACGATAAAGGTAGAAAAAACCGGCCAAGTGCGAGTCGGACTCGCGCACGAAGGGTTCCGTACCATTATTTATAAAAACAGCAAAAAAATCATGTCCGTTGTATGGGAGTGCGCAGCTCCGACTCGCACTTGGCTGGTTTTAGTATTTGTTGTTATAGCGGCAACAGGAATACATCATCTGTGAAAATTCCAACAGTCTAACTATCACGATTCTCGAGATACAGCCTGGTGACAGACGGACGGACGAACGGACAGACAGACAGACGGACAACAAAGTGATCCTATAAGGGTTCCGTTTTTTCCTTTTGAGGTACAAAACCCTAAAAACAGCAATATCCAACCTATTCTTGATTCACTACTCGGCTGCGCACTTTTTCAGATACGTATGTCTTGTGATCGACATATTGTGCCTTGACCAATAAGAGAGTCTAAGCTAAAAAAAAATTAGTGACCCGATTTCAGTTATCGTTATTCGAAAACTACAAGCCAATTTCATTGCTCACGAGTTTCTGTCCTCTTTGATTACTGGTACAGAAAACTCGGGACGTCACACAGAATTCCCATTTCATATACAACAGACGGAGTATCCAATTTTCTCAGAACACTTTTATTCCAATTGCACTGAGCAAACTATTTTTATACGTCTGCTATCAAACAAAGCAGTGTGTTGTTTTGATCGTTTATGTACTTATGTAACATAACTGTGCGATTCTTTATCTCTTGGATTGGAACTATTACAATACAGCCCGGTAAGTTCGTACGTAACACTGTCATGGTCCGCGGGCAACGAGGGATGCAATAATGCAGTGGATGGTAAGAAGTGCGTGCGCAAAGAGACCCTTTTGCCGGAGCGTTAGCCTAGTCCACAGACGTATAATATAGTGGCAGAACGCATAGAGACGACGCGTGGTAATTTTAGCTCAGTGAATTTCAGGCTCTTTTAAATATAAATATTGCTTGTTTTCAAACAAAATATACACAAAAAATTAGTTTAGGAATTAACAAATATGTTCCAAGCATAAGCCAGCGAAAAGAACCCATTTTTATACGTTTCTTCGTACCATGAAGCATAAATGTAGCCATTTTTTTTGTATGGAAACTCGCCACGCTATTTAATCCTTAGGTTTGGTCTGCTACTCAGTAATAATTGTATGTCTGTGGCCAAGTCACGTAACGTGCCGAATCTAATGTCGGCAACGTTTAAATACACGTCTCACGTATGCCAAACGCATACAGTAACGGTATTTGAAGATGAGTTATTCTATTCGAAAAGTTATAGGCCGTCTAGCTAAACAAATTTTAATTAAATCGTAAAATATCTACCTTCTTACGAACACCAACTAAAACAATGTTAATTTTGGATACTTAGTGGCCAAAAGAACAAGTTTATCGGATTCTAGAGTATAAAAAACAAAAAATATACAAACTCTACGTATTGCACCCATTCCTGAAATCTTTAGACATAGGTATCTCTCGTGTTGCAATACCGTGTCAAGTGGTCAACGGTGCGCCATTTTTCTTAACAAGCTACCCTCCGTCCACGGGAGTGTCACGAATGAACTTGCCAGGCTATAACTTATATGATTGGATTTAATCAAAAACAATGATATTATAGAATACTAAAATGCGTCGTCACGACATAAATTCCCAAGTTACAGTCCACTCTCTTACCTACCCACGTTTCAGCGACGATTATTGCATCCTAACGTGGTGGGCGATGGTGAGCCCAAACTTCGAGTGCAAATATGGGCCCACAATTTAACGTGCCTTCCAATGAACATAGACCGAACACAATTGTGATCCTACGCGATTTGAACCCTCGTCGACCTCGCGGATTAGTGGTTAAGTACTCAAACTACTAACCCACAGGAACGATCATTTAACATTTCATCTGTTACTTCGCTAAGAGGTATATTAATAGATAGCCTCCGGACCACTAGTACCACTGAACAGTACCATCAATAGTACAAGTGGTACTGATTTGTCCCATGCACAGTGACTACTAGCATTAAAAACATACTAGCATTTGATACGGAGTTTCATACATGGCCAGTACCATCAATAGTACAAGTGGTACTGATTTGTCCCATGCACAGTGACTACTAGCATTAAAAACATACTAGCATTTGATACGGAGTTTCATACATGGCCAGTACCATCAATGGTACAAGTGGTACTGATTTGTCCCATGCACAGTGACTACTAGCATTAAAAACATACTAGCATTTGATACGGAGTTTCATACATGGCCAGTACCATCAATAGTACAAGTGGTACTGATTTGTCCCATGCACAGTGACTACTAGCATTAAAAACATACTAGCATTTGATACGGAGTTTCATACATGGCCAGTACCATCAATGGTACAAGTGGTACTGATTTGTCCCATGCACAGTGACTACTAGCATTAAAAAACATACTAGCATTTGATACGGAGTTTCATACATGGCCAGTACCATCAATGGTACAAGTGGTACTGATTTGTCCCATGCACAGTGACTACTAGCATTAAAAACATACTAGCATTTGATACGGAGTTTCATACATGGCCAGTACCATCAATGGTACAAGTGGTACTGATTTGTCCCATGCACAGTGACTACTAGCATTAAAAACATACTAGCATTTGATACGGAGTTTCATACATGGCCAGTACCATCAATAGTACAAGTGGTACTGATTTGTCCCATGCACAGTGACTACTAGCATTAAAAACATACTAGCATTTGATACGGAGTTTCATACATGGCCAGTACCATCAATAGTACAAGTGGTACTGATTTGTCCCATGCACAGTGACTACTAGCATTAAAAACATACTAGCATTTGATACGGAGTTTCATACATGGCCAGTACCATCAATAGTACAAGTGGTACTGATTTGTCCCGTGCACAGTGACTACTAGCATTAAAAACATACTAGCATTTGATACGGAGTTTCATACATGGCCAGTACCATCAATAGTACAAGTGGTACTGATTTGTCCCATGCACAGTGACTACTAGCATTAAAAAACATACTAGCATTTGATACGGAGTTTCATACATGGCCAGTACCATCAATGGTACAAGTCGTACTGATTTATCCCATGCACAGTGACTACTAGCATTAAAAAACATACTAGCATTTGATACGGAATTTCATACATGGCCAGTACCATCAATGGTACAAGTGGTACTGATTTGTCCCATGCACAGTGACTACTAGCATTAAAAACATACTAGCATTTGATACGGAGTTTCATACATGGCCAGTACCATCAATAGTACAAGTGGTACTGATTTGTCCCATGCACAGTGACTACTAGCATTAAAAACATACTAGCATTTGATACGGAGTTTCATACATGGCCAGTACCATCAATGGTACAAGTGGTACTGATTTGTCCCATGCACAATGACTACTAGCATTAAAAACATACTAGCATTTGATACGGAGTTTCATACATGGCCAGTACCATCAATGGTACAAGTGGTACTGATTTGTCCCATGCTCAGTGACTACTAGCATTAAAAAACATACTAGCATTTGATACGGAGTTTCATACATGGCCAGTACCATCAATGGTACAAGTGGTACTGATTTGTCCCATGCACAGTGACTACTAGCATTAAAAAACATACTAGCATTTGATACGGAGTTTCATACATGGCCAGTACCATCAATGGTACAAGTGGTACTGATTTGTCCCATGCTCAGTGACTATTACCATTAAAAAACATACTAGCATTTGATACGGAGTTTCATACATGGCCAGTACCATCAATGGTACAAGTGGTACTGATTTGTCCCATGCTCAGTGACTACTACCATTAAAAAACATACTAGCATTTGATACTGGGTTTCACACATGGCCAGTACCATCAATGGTACAAGTGGTACTGATTTGTCCCATGCTCAGTGACTACTACCATTAAAAAACATACTAGCATTTGATACGGAGTTTCATACATGGCCAGTACCATCAATGGTACAAGTGGTACTGATTTGTCCCATGCACAGTGACTACTAGCATTAAAAAACATACTAGCATTTGATACGGAGTTTCATACATGGCCAGTACCATCAATGGTACAAGTGGTACTGATTTGTCCCATGCACAGTGACAACTAGCATTAAAAACATACTAGCATTTGATACGGAGTTTCATACATGGCCAGTACCATCAATGGTACAAGTGGTACTGATTTGTCCCATGCACAGTGACTACTAGCATTAAAAACATACTAGCATTTGATACGGAGTTTCATACATGGCCAGTACCATCAATAGTACAAGTGGTACTGATTTGTCCCATGCACAGTGACTACTAGCATTAAAAACATACTAGCATTTGATACGGAGTTTCATACATGGCCAGTACCATCAATAGTACAAGTGGTACTGATTTGTCCCATGCACAGTGACTACTAGCATTAAAAACATACTAGCATTTGATACGGAGTTTCATACATGGCCAGTACCATCAATAGTACAAGTGGTACTGATTTGTCCCATGCACAGTGACTACTAGCATTAAAAACATACTAGCATTTGATACGGAGTTTCATACATGGCCAGTACCATAAATAGTACAAGTGGTACTGATTTGTCCCATGCACAGTGACTACTAGCATTAAAAACATACTAGCATTTGATACGGAGTTTCATACATGGCCAGTACCATCAATGGTACAAGTGGTACTGATTTGTCCCGTGCACAGTGACTACTAGCATTAAAAACATACTAGCATTTGATACGGAGTTTCATACATGGCCAGTACCATCAATAGTACAAGTGGTACTGATTTGTCCCATGCACAGTGACTACTAGCATTAAAAACATACTAGCATTTGATACGGAGTTTCATACATGGCCAGTACCATCAATGGTACAAGTGGTACTGATTTGTCCCATGCACAATGACTACTAGCATTAAAAACATACTAGCATTTGATACGGAGTTTCATACATGGCCAGTACCATCAATGGTACAAGTGCTACTGATTTGTCCCATGCACAGTGACTACTAGCATTAAAAACATACTAGCATTTGATACGGAGTTTCATACATGGCCAGTACCATCAATGGTACAAGTGGTACTGATTTGTCCCATGCACAGTGACTACTAGCATTAAAAAACATACTAGCATTTGATACGGAGTTTCATACATGGCCAGTACCATCAATGGTACAAGTGGTACTGATTTGTCCCATGCACAGTGACTACTAGCATTAAAAAACATACTAGCATTTGATACGGAGTTTCATACATGGCCAGTACCATCAATGGTACAAGTGGTACTGATTTGTCCCATGCACAGTGACTACTAGCATTAAAAAACATACTAGCATTTGATAGGGAGTTTCATACATGGCCAGTACCATCAATGGTACAAGTGGTACTGATTTGTCCCATGCACAGTGACTACTAGCATTAAAAAACATACTAGCATTTGATACGGAGTTTCATACATGGCCAGTACCATCAATGGTACAAGTGGTACTGATTTGTCCCATGCACAGTGACTACTAGCATTAAAAAACATACTAGCATTTGATACGGAGTTTCATACATGGCCAGTACCATCAATGGTACAAGTGGTACTGATTTGTCCCATGCACAGTGACTACTAGCATTAAAAAACATACTAGCATTTGATACGGATTTTCATACATGGCCAGTACCATCAATGGTACAAGTGGTACTGATTTGTCCCATGCACAGTGACTACTAGCATTAAAAAACATACTAGCATTTGATACGGAGTTTCATACATGGCCAGTACCATCAATGGTACAAGTGGTACTGATTTGTCCCATGCACAGTGACTACTAGCATTAAAAAACATACTAGCATTTGATACGGAGTTTCATACATGGCCAGTACCATCAATGGTACAAGTAGTACTGATTTGTCCCATGCACAGTGACTACTAGCATTAAAAAACATACTAGCATTTGATACGGAGTTTCATACATGGCCAGTACCATCAATGGTACAAGTGGTACTGATTTGTCCCATGCACAGTGACTACTAGCATTAAAAAACATACTAGCATTTGATACGGAGTTTCATACATGGCCAGTACCATCAATGGTGCAAGTGGTACTGATTTGTCCCATGCACAGTGACTACTAGCATTAAAAAACATACTAGCATTTGATACGGAGTTTCATACATGGCCAGTACCATCAATGGTGCAAGTGGTACTGATTTGTCCCATGCACAGTGACTACTAGCATTAAAAAACATACTAGCATTTGATACGGAGTTTCATACATGGCCAGTACCATCAATGGTACAAGTGGTACTGATTTGTCCCATGCACAGTGACTACTAGCATTAAAAAACATACTAGCATTTGATACGGAGTTTCATACATGGCCAGTACCATCAATGGTACAAGTGGTACTGATTTGTCCCATGCACAGTGACTACTAGCATTAAAAAACATACTAGCATTTGATACGGAGTTTCATACATGGCCAGTACCATCAATGGTACAAGTGGTACTGATTTGTCCCATGCACAGTGACTACTAGCATTAAAAAACATACTAGCATTTGATACGGAGTTTCATACATGGCCAGTACCATCAATGGTACAAGTGGTACTGATTTGTCCCATGCACAGTGACTACTAGCATTAAAAAACATACTAGCATTTGATACGGAGTTTCATACATGGCCAGTACCATCAATGGTACAAGTGGTACTGATTTGTCCCATGCACAGTGACTACTAGCATTAAAAAACATACTAGCATTTGATACGGAGTTTCATACATGGCCAGTACCATCAATGGTACAAGTGGTACTGATTTGTCCCATGCACAGTGACTACTAGCATTAAAAAACATACTAGCATTTGATACGGAGTTTCATACATGGCCAGTACCATCAATGGTACAAGTGGTACTGATTTGTCCCATGCACAGTGACTACTAGCATTAAAAAACATACTAGCATTTGATACGGAGTTTCATACATGGCCAGTACCATCAATGGTACAAGTGGTACTGATTTGTCCCATGCACAGTGACTACTAGCATTAAAAAACATACTAGCATTTGATACGGAGTTTCATACATGGCCAGTACCATCAATGGTACAAGTGGTACTGATTTGTCCCATGCTCAGTGACTATTACCATTAAAAAACATACTAGCATTTGATACGGAGTTTCATACATGGCCAGTACCATCAATGGTACAAGTGGTACTGATTTGTCCCATGCTCAGTGACTACTACCATTAAAAAACATACTAGCATTTGATACTGGGTTTCACACATGGCCAGTACCATCAATGGTACAAGTGGTACTGATTTGTCCCATGCTCAGTGACTACTACCATTAAAAAACATACTAGCATTTGATACTGGGTTTCATACATGGCCAGTACCATCTATGGTACAAGTGGTACTGATTTTTTGAATTTCCTTTTTAGAAGGGTTATTTTATTACACTACAACTGTCAATAAATATTAAAAAGAATTAAATCATCTGTCATATCTTAATGTCAAAAAAAATCATCTGTCACTTTGACATCTGTTAAAAAATATTAAAAAGAATTAAATCATCTGTCATACCTTAATGTCAAAAAATAAAAAAAAATCATCTGTCACTTTGACATTTGTTAAAAATGTATAATATTAACCATCTTTCAACGGTACTAATGCTAATTAGGCAATTTTCAATTAGGTGTGTGGGGAGGCCGGTGAGCTGCGTAGCCATAGCTTAGAAAAATGATAGAATTTTTGGTGAAAATTCATTTTCTCTTAATGACATCAGAATCGTGTATACTTTCATACCATAAAGGGATTCTTGACTTTGCTCTTACACCCGGTATACATGTTAAATCCGGAGGCAATAGATACGAGCTTTTAGCCAATATAAACGAATAATGTGATATCGTTAAATGGACCTTCAGGCTAATTGAATAAAAGCAGTACATTAGGCAAAGAGCAGATTAAGATCTAGGTCTAGCAATGTCTAGCTTAGTATACACGTACCAAGTAGTGCGTGGGTTTCCAGGGCGGGCCCTTACTATCTAACTTCAACATACATCTACTTTCAAGACGTTACACATAATTTCTACCTTTGAAAGCAATATGTAAAGAACTTAGGATATAAGGCCCGTAGACCGTAATGCGTCCATACTACGCGGCGGCGTAGCGAATCTACGAATAGGAAAACCATGGAGTCGTAGTGCTACGCCGTAGCAAAAAGGGTTTGCAAGAGGTGCTATTACGGGTTAAATTATAATGGACTAGCCTTTGCCCGGTTTTCGGCTTGGGCGTTATTTTATGAACATCTCTTATATCCTATATGTAGACCAGGTTGATTCGTTCAGTAGTTCTCGAGTTAAAATCGAACATACTCGAACATACATGCATGCAGACAGACATAAACAATTAAAAAATTAATAGAATGTATTAAATGTACAGGACGCGAAATTCTTACTACTTTATTATTAGTGTATAGATTATAGATTTCGAAGGGTTATATTTCTGTGCCGGAGTGGTAGAGCAGACTCGATTCCTGGCTAAGGTTAGTAATATTTCAAAAATCTTGTAATACAGTTGTTATTTTCTTTAAAATCGTTGACCAGAGTCCTTTGATCAAAAAAAGTAGAACATAGTCAGTTGAACAAGGGGTGGTGGGTCGTGCTCTTCATCAGCAGAAAGACCGAACGTGTCAGCAAATGGAACTCTAGATCAATTTACTTCCTTTCTCATTAATTCAAGTGTTGTTGATATTACAATTTTCTGAAATAAATAAGTAAAATTGTTCTGTTTAAACAAGATTTATGTTTGTGATTTAAAGAAAACAAGTGCTCGTTTATTATTGTTATTTTAAATAGATCTAAAGTTTATATTTTGTTTAAGGATTTAAAATAGCGTCTCAAAGTAATGGTTTGACGCAAAGTAAACACTCTATTTTTCGTTTCGCCTTCGAGCTGAGTAAACATAATAAACATTCGCAATAAATTAGTTTTCTCGCCTTTCTTATTTATTCTTCCAAGCGTTAAGTTCTGCCAAATTTGCCTCTGACTTGGTGAGATTAACCATCTGATCAGCTCCATTTTGTAGTGACGTGCATAAAACTTTTTGCTGAAAAGCGAAGAGAAGGTCAAGTTTGACGATAAAAATACATGAAAAAAATTAAAAACCAATTTGATTTTTTTTGTAGAAGGTCTTGAAGCAGCTTGCGGCCGTGTGATCAATCAATTATGATCAGCGGTTAAGCTACGCTTTTCATAGTCAGTATTTGGATGGGTGACCGTTAGTAGCAATTTAAATCCGCGTCTGTTCGTGCCTCGGAAAACACGTAAAGCTGTTGGTCCTGGCTGATATCAAAAGATAATGGTCGTTAAGTCATGTCAGAAATATGTAGGGCGCCCTAAGCGATGCTGACAATAGGTCGGCCACTAACATTGAACCTTGATGTGTAAACACTTACCGAGTCTCCAGTATGATTTTGGCTACATAAACGAAAGTCAAACTATATTATATTTTTTGCTTGTGGGAAGGTGCTCGTTATACTAGGCGTGTGTGTGTGTGTGTGTGGATGGTGTATCCGTCTCAAAAAAAGTGTATGGCAGTGATAGACAGACTAGTTAAACGTCGACTTTTTTAAAATTTTGATTGCGGAATTCAAGGTTTTATGTAAAAAGCCGAACAAGACATTTAAAAATTAAGTTTAGCACAAAATAGCTTGGCTGCAGTAATAGTTCTAAAAAAGCGCGAGAACTCCTTGACCTATTTTATATGCATCTTAAGTAATATCATAACTGTTCGCAAAGTCATTTTACCGCACTAGTGTTTTATTTTATTTCTTGACAGAAAGTTGGCCATTTTGAGCTACAAATGCCTTCAGGTCGTCGGTCCAGCGGGCACGAGGTCGTCCTACACTACGCTTTGCTGTACGTGGTCTCCATTCTAAAGCCTTTTGGCCCCAACGGCCACCGTGTCGGCGACAAATATGGCCTGCCCACTGCCACTTCTGATTCTGCAGGCTATGTCGGTTACTTTAGATCTCCGACGGATCTCCTCATTTAGGATTCTATCCGTCAGAGATACCCCAAGCATAGCCCGCTCCATAGCTCGCTGAGCGACCTTAAACCGGTGGGTCAGACCCTTTGTAAGAGACCACGTCTCAGCGCCATACGTCATCACAGGAAGGACGCACTGGTTGAACATCTTAGCCTTTAAGCACTGCGGTATTGATGACGTAAATATGTGACGCAACTTTCCGAATGCTGCCCAACCCAAGCATATTCTTCTGTCAGCCTTGGCGTCGAAGTTCTTTTTATCCAGCTGTATGACTTGACCCAGATAAACATATTTTTGAACAACTTCGATGCTGACATTGTCGACGGTTATTGGCCCTTGGATGACGTGACAGTTGGACATGACCTTAATCTAATCAAAATTCATCCGCAGGCCCACTCGTCTCGAAAAATCGCCAAGGCCGCGCATCATTTCCTCTAGTTCCTGCAGCGATTCCGCCATTATGACGATGTCATTGGCAAAGCAAAGATGTGAAATGTACTCTCCGTTTACGTTTATGCCTCGTCCATTCCAGTCTAGTGTTTTAAAGACGTCCTCCAGCGCGGAGTTTTGGAGAAATAACATCTCCCTGTCTCACGCCGCGCTGAAGATGTATCGGTCTTGTTTGTACACCCTGTACTTGGACGGACATCGTAGCGGAGTCATACAGACATTTCAACACCTCCACGTAACGCCAGTCAACTTGGCAACGCTGCAAGGACTGCAGAGCAGACCAAGTTTCGATGGAGTCGAAGGCTTTTTCGTAGTCCACAAACGCTAGACATAAGAAGGGCTGATTATACTGTTGAGTTTTCTGTATAACCTGCCTTAGCGTGTGAGTGTGGTCCACGGTGCTGTAGCCTTTTTGAAACCCAGCCTGCTCTGGAGGTTAGAAGTCGTCGAATTGTTGGGCGATACGATTCGTGATAACTCTTGAGAACAGCTTGTAGGTGTGGCTCAGGAGCGCAATTGGTCTATAGTTCTTAAGAAGGATTTTGTCCCCTTTTTTGAAGAACAAAATGACCAGACTCCTGCTCCACTCCTTTGGCGTAGTACCTATACGAATGACGGCATTAAAGAGGTCCTGTATACTGTCCGAGTATAGGGTAACCTCCAGATTTCAGGAGTTCAGTTGTGATGCCGTCCTCGCCCGGCGCCTTGATGTTTTTCAGCTGTTCAAGAGCTATCCTAATCTCACCCATTTCGACATCCGGGAGTTCATCGGTGTAGTGGCGGACCAGAGGTGCACGTTTGTCGTCTTCATCGCTTGGGAGCGTGTGAAGAGCCCATAAAATTTCTCGATTTCGGCGAGGATCTCTGGCCTAGAAGTAACAGTTCTATTGTCAGATGTCTTCAGCTTCGTCAGATTGGTCCTTCCTAACTGCTGGAAAAAAACTTTTGAGCCTTTATTTCGCTGGATCGCGTCTTCAATGACGCGAGTGTTATGTTGGCGCAGGTCAAAACGAATTTGCCTTTTAACACGCTTGTTAAGAAGGGAAAAATCTGCAGAATCTGAAGACATTTCCCATCTCTGTATCATCAGGTCCAGAGTTCCACTTGAAATTTTGGACTCCTTAGTCCTTCGCTCCGGCTTAAAATAAGCCCTCCCTATCTCGCGCACGACATTCGTGAAATTGTTAGCGACCTGGTCAACATCCTCAGTGGTTTCTAACAGGGCAAATCGGTTCTGAAGTTCCATTTGGAACTTTTCAGATCCCGCAGCGGTTTGGCGCAGAGAAGGGCGGAGCGTAGGCTTCATCAGACGATTTCTCTCAAGCTGTAAGTCGATATTCAAGATGCATCCCACAAGTCGGTGATCTCTACCGGTACAAAACCTGTTGATCACAGATACATCTTGGATTATGTGCTTTTGATCCGTCATGATGAAGTCTATCTCATTTTTAGTCTTACCATCAGGGCTTCGCCAGGTCCACTTCCTTTGAGGCTTCTTTTTGAAGAATGAGTTCATCAAATAGAGACCCTGGCTCTCAAGGAAGCTAACCAGCATCTGGCCCCGAGGATTTCTGCAGCCATAACCGTGTGGTCCGATTACCGATTCACCACACTCTTGTACTCCCACTTTGGCGTTGAAGTCCCCCATAACAACGGTAAAATGTGTCTTGGTGGTGTTATGTCTGGCCTTTAATATGTCATCATAGACGGCCTCGAATACATCATCAGAGTCGCTTGACGTGGGGGCATACACTTGAATGACTTTAAGTGAATACCTCTTGTTGAGTCTAATAACAAGATATGCCACCCGAGTAGAGACACTACCGATTTCTAACACGTTGCTAGTGAGGTCTTTGTTGACCAGCATGCCAACTCCACCGACAGACAATTGATCGCCCTCTCGATAGTAGAGCAGGTGTCCTGACTCTATGGTTATCGTATCCTCACCTGCTCGTCGGACTTCCGATAGCCCCAGAATATGCCAGTTGATTCTACCTAACTCTGACTCGAGCTCAGCGAGGTGTCTGTCTTCCCGTAACGTCTGTGTATTATACGTCACCAAAAAGAGTCGTCGGTGTTGGTGGCCATTCAACCGGAGACTCTTAGCACCCCCTGCCCCACCGTTACCGCGACCGCCACCGTAGTCGGGAATAGTGGGGCTGCTGGGGACTGGGGGCCGTTTATTTTTGGTGTACATCATGTATTGGGAAGAGATGCCCATACTCACACACGCTGGGCAGGCGGGTTGGTGAGCGCGGTGCCAGAACCTCTCGCACTAGTGACGCCGCTGCCCGTCACTAGTCTGTTTATTTAAGGTCCGGCACATCGGGATGGATATACCGCCATCACACGGTCCCAGGATTGGTGGGCTACCTGGATTTGTGCCTGTCTGCGAGCTGTCCTCTTACTCTCCCCCGAATAACTTCAGGGTGGTTTACGAGTAAGATGGTGGTACCTCCACAGTCGAGCCCGGCATCAGCTATACCACCTATATGTTTAAGTCAATAAAATAAAACATTTATAAAAGATTCAAGTTTTCGAAAAATATTTCGGCCCACTTTGGGGCCGGCATCAGTCGAATGAATGACAATTATAAGTACTTATGACATACATTATATACAACCTTATGACTAATGTACTTAATAAATCTTTGTTAATGACATGTATGACATGAAAATATATACTACCTAAAATTATGAGTTTAACCTACTTTAAATATAAAACAATTACAATTAAAATAAAATAGAAACATTTTTGTTATTGATAAAAGCCATCTTACGGATGCTAAGTGCGCTGCCCCGATTAATCAGGGATGTGCACCCTAAATCCGTAAGATGGCACCGCTGTTTATGGCACCCTGGTCTTACTGTTATCTGGTCTGGTTTCTTAACTGAATCTAATGTTGCTTATTTAGTCCCGGCCCATAGTGCGAACCAAGTGACCAAATATAGGTATATTCCCAAGTCCTTAATTTTATATCTGTCAAAGGTGGGTTAAATGCTTTTATGATTCTAACGGTGAAACAAATGTTAAAAGTTTGATTATGGGAGCGTACATGGATGGGGATGGGGATATTGTTATTATGGATGGTTGATGTGTGCCTATGATGATTAATGCGGGTATTAGTTCATTTCGTGTTTCACCTACGTAGAATGCCTTAATATTTTATTATTAGGATATTTTATTATTATATTTCTAGATAACAAATGGGACTGCAGCGACGGAGGGCTCGACTGGCTCGCCATGGAGAAGGACAACGGGACGGTGAAGAGATCCATCATGGACTACTTCAAGCTGATGTGCCACCAGCAGCTCTACCGAGGAAAGCCGCTGCACAAGGTCCTGGACATAATAAGGGTGAGAAACTATGCGTCATGTCATAGCCGTAGCACATCACAATATGTGTCCTTGAGAGTTAAGGTACACTTCCGATCATTGCGTCAGTCTCCCGCGGCAGTGATGCAGCGCCAGTGCGGACCGCCGCGTCTGTGCAACTGTATCAAGAGCCGGCCGAGTTATAAAAGAAAAGGCCAGCGTACCAGCCGTTTGTTATAATATTAGACGAACCATCTCGAGCTAGTTTAGACCTCCATAACTCATTTCTTATTAGACCTACGAAGTTGCAATTTTACATATCTGTCAAGGTATACGTAAGTACTTACCCAAAATCCCAAATTCCATAAATGAAACTTTAACAGTACCCGAAATATTCTCGTCAAAAATCACAATTTTTATCACTGACTGACCCACTCATATAACATCTAAATCACTTCCAGGGGACTTAGAAGCTCGAAATTTCAGATAACGGTAGGTCATTGGTAAGACAAGACAAATACTCTTTATTGTGCACCAAATACAAATAATAAAAAACAATACAGTATAAAAGAGGGTAACAAATGGCGGCCTTATCGCTTATAGAGATTTCTTCCAGACTTTCCTATTGTTACTGACTTCCAGACTGATATCTTCCCGAGTGTTTTCTCTGGGTAGGTATTACAAAGGAAAAATTAATAAAATTGCTTAGGCATATTTAATAATTCCGGGAGTTATGTGCGTCCAACTTAATTAGACCCGTGGAATACGTAGAGTTTAATTTATCGTACGTGTCAAGTTTAGTTGATATCTTATAACTGCTCTCTATTTCATAATCTCAGCAAACCTCCGCTGAAATAGCTATTGGTGTATGAAATACTCTAAATACTTCACTGAGTAGTTCAAAGGCATTCTCAGCAACGCGACGAGTGCGACACAGCCTATAATTAATTAATAATAATAGTAACTTCTCGATTAAGCATGGCGTTCCTTCTTGAGTAGGGTTATTGTTACTCGGGAGAAATACATCACCACCTATAAAGAAATGGGGCAATCGAAATTATAAATTACTAGCTTTTGCCCGCGGATTCGCATGCGTGAATTACTTTTTGGCACAGACGTATTTATAGTAATAATATATACGAGTATAATATATACATAGTAATGATTATATGTCTGTGGTTTTTGGGTAGATCAATCAAATCTGTTAAAATTTTTGGATCAATAATTTTAATTTGAAGGATTTGAAAATAATTTTATATGTCTGACCCGGTGTCTATGTGGAACTACCTGTTCTCAGGAAACAAAGTATAGCCTATTAATTCTATTAAAAAGCGAAAGAGTTCTAATGCATTAAAGCATTGAAAGAATTTTAAATATAGTGTCAATAGCTATTAATGACTTTGTTTTTGGGGAACTGTCCATCTCCAAAGAACAACCCATACAGTGGCGTGCATCTCATAAAGGCAAATACGCAATGCCTACCCTGGGCTTGGCTTAGCTAACTAGACCACTATCTATTTAAATATAGGAAGGTACACACAACTATTTCAATATTATAATCAGGGAAGCTTCACCCGTTCTTTGAAATACCTACCTACCTGCTCCGCAGCGCTCACGCTACCGTGTCAACACGCATAACTAAATTCGATGTTAATTCTCTATGTGTGCATCTGTAACTATACTCCCATGAAGTCAGCGGCTCGCGCCAAGCAAGCACACATTCTCATTAAAATACGCAACGCTTGTTCGAAGCAACCACGTCGAAACGGACAGTTTGGACTTTTTACCTATCTTATTTTTCGTATGCAAAATGAAACAATATTATAAGGGATAAAATACAAATTTACAGTTTTGTGCCTACCCTACTTAAAAATCCTATGCACGAATATGGTATAACCTATGTCCAAGTGACTAACCATTACAATAGTCAAAGAATTTTCAAAATCGGTTCAGTAGTTCTATAGATCACGCAAGCTAATGTAATTAATCTATGTTCCTAGGTAGTAACTAATATAAAACCTGTGCTCTAGATAGCTGCCCGTACCCAGGTAAAAAACTGTAGACTTTGCCCAAACAAAGATCTATAATTTTCAAAATCAGTTCCGTAGTTATTAATTGCTACGGCCCTTGAGAAGATGCTCAAATGAAGAATATATTCATTAAAACAGTAAAAGAAATTTCAAAATCGGTTTAGTAGTTTGAAACTACTAAATCGATTTTCAAAATTATCCCTGGGAGACAGGCGTAAGTATACGTATGTGTGTAGAAATAATACATTAACGTCGACACCCAAAAATAATATATTTAACCCTTTTGCCTTTTCCTTCCCTTTCCATTTCCTTAAACAATTTTTTTTTCATTTACCCAAATAATCTACCTGAATTATATAAATATAATTGCTTTCCGAGTTTCCCTTACCGTGGATTATTTTGATACTCAGAATAAATAACAAATAATTGGGAAACACTACAAAAGCTCTTCCTGTTTACTCGGATGTCAAAAATAATGTCTAAACAACATTCGTAATGATTAATTCAGTTTAATTACAAGAGTCCAAAATCAATATTTGTGCCAGTTCATTAGTCGTAAATTAAAAGGGAGGGCGTTTCGGGTAAATTTCATTTATTTATCGTTTTTATGCTCAGAAACTTCACCTATACCTACACCTACTAAGTGAATAACTGCATACAGCAGGGTAAATTAACGACGTGTTCAAAAATGTTACCATTATCTCATCATATTGAACTGCTTCCATAGTCAGAGTCAAAATTGTTTATTGCAAATTGGTGGTTGAGCTGATGCCGGGCTCGACTGTGGAGGTACGACCATCTTACTCGCAAATCCTCCCGAAGTCATTTGGGGGAGAGTAAGAGAACAGCTCTCAGGCAAAACCAGGCGGCCCACCATTGCCTGGGACCGATGGATGGTGGTTTATCCATCCCCAATTGCCGTGCCTTATATAAAACAGACTAGTGACGGGCAGCGGCGTCACTGGTGCAAGGGTTTCGGCACCGCGCTCACCAACCCGCTTGCCCAGCGTGTGTGAGTATGGGCATTTCTTCCAGGAGGACCGCCAAGAGTGGAAAAATCCTCGAAAGCCTTATGTCCAGCAGTGGACGAAACAGGCTGATGGATGGATGGATGAAAATAAATATACTTACTAGGTATAATTCAAATATTGTTACAGTACGCGACACGGCGGTAGTGCGGGCGAGTACATACATGTCAGTATGAAATGGCCCGCACTCCCGCCTGTCGCGACATATAACATACACTGCACAAGAGTTACTTACACTAAAATCAAACAGGGGTCCCCAAACTCGGCAATGCCAGTAACACGGGGTACCAAAAACACAAAACTGTGATAATGGGTATCGAACTTTATCGTTTACATTGACTGGATAAAATAATGATGTGAATGATGTGAGTTATAAAGAACACAGTTTGAAAATTTTACAACTATTAGAAACTAGAAAGAAACATACATATAAGTACATTTTATACATCTAACATGTATTAGCAGAGTTCGAGGCAGTGACAACAGGATTCTGAGGGTTATTTCTGAAAAAACGGATAGTCATATTATGAAGCATTGCGTTCAGCGTATTAAATATCCCAATTCTATATACGGCCTTGATATTTAATTTAATTTAATTTTTATAATGAACGTGTAGTTTAATTTTTATATTGTATGTGTCTAATAATTTTAATCTAATTTTAATGTTTCAAATATGGATTTTATCTGAAATAAATTATTTTGATTTGATTTGATTATATAAAATTATGTAAAATAAACTCATTAAGAAGTCTTATCGTTGTTCAATGTAGATAGATAATTGGCAACCTTAGCTTTTGCTTCTATGTTAGAGCATGTTTTGAAATGACAAAGAAATGCTTTTGGAACAAAGCGAACTAAAAATTCATTTCCCCATAGACACATAATATAACACTTTTTTTAAAGATTTTCTTAAAATCAAGAGTCATAAACATTATCAGTGGAGCACGCGGTTAAATCTTTATTTTTTTAATATTTATACACCATGTGTCTATAAAATCAAGAATAAATATAATATACAAGGCGAGGCTACCTTGCGCCCGTAGAATGATAACGTGTGACACATGTGTTAAATAAGTGATAAAACTCCCACCTTAGTCGTCAAAATAAAGGAAAAGTGGCACCGCGAGTTGTGACACTCGCGCGCGATAAGAGCATGCTACGGCGGCTGCTTAGCCTTAAACTAGAAATTTTTAAGTCTAAGGCCTCCGAACCACGAGAGCAAAAAACTCAAAAAATGCCATGCATTGCTGAGAACACTAATATCGTCACGACATGAATCCCCGAGGGGATGTCACCGAGTGTAAACTGTGAAACGCAAGTCACAGTCCACACTCGGTACAACCGCGTTTCATAATTAATTTGTTAATATTTATTTATGAAAAAAAATGGACATATGCATTCGTGTTTTAAAAGGAGCACTCGTTTAAGCCAGACATAAGTTAAAGTACTTATATGTGGATAAGTTAAAGTGTTTTATTTAACATTACACTAATTATATGAATAATAGAACAGAAATAGCATAAGTTTACTTACTTATTTATATATAAATTGCAAACTACCCCTTGCAAAAAAGCTTTCGTTGCAAAGACCTTAAAAAATTTAGTGACAACTACCTACATGCTATTTTTCTGAAATCAGTATGTATCTGTACCATTGTATTACCTATAAATGCAGAATCGAGCACTTTGTTTATTATAATATGATTAATACTTGTGATTGTTGACACTTGGTGAAACATAAATATCATCTTGATAAACATTCCATCCATCAGCCTGTTTCGTCCACTGCTGGACATAGGCCTTTCCAGGATTTCACCACTCTTGGCGGTCCTCCTGGAAGAAATGCTCATACTCACACACGCTGGGCAGGCGGGTTGGTGAGCGCGGTGCCGAAACCCTTGCATAAGTGTCGCCGCTGCCCGTCACCAGCCTGTTTTATATAAGGCTTGGCAATTGGGGATGGATAAACCGCCATCCATCGGTTCCAGGTGATGGTGGGCCGCCTGGTTTTGCCTGAAAGCTGTTCTCTTACTCTCTCCCGAATAACTTCGGGAGGATTTGCGAGTAAGATGGTGGTACCTCCACAATCGAGCCCGGCATCAGCTCTACCACCTAAACATCACAACTGTTTTATCAAGAAGTAATTCATACTAGCTTTTAGTTTTCCATAAAAGTAAGAAGTACCTGCTAAATAATGTCATTTTATGGATATTTTATCACAGCCCCAGCTTAAATCCCACGTAGGTAATTCGACTCCAATATGTGTCAATTAAAGATAGTTTGAAATGAAATGAATATTTTATTTCTGCAATATAGGTACATAAATACACTTATCGTACGTTAGGATTTATTAAATAATCAAAATCATTAAATTTAAAAGAGGTTTTCATTCTCATGTCGATATGCATAAATGGTAGCACCTCGTCTTAAGCTATAGAAGGGATTTTTTAAATGCATATTGGAATCCTTTATTCATTTTCTCAAAAATATGTATTTTTTTTTGCTTATATTTCTTATCTTTTTGTTTATTTTAAATAAAAAATCTTTTGTCAAAAAAGCGAGGATTCGATATTTTAATAGTATTTTGTCTGAATTTTTATTATTTTTATACTTGTTACAAGTTATTAAAAAACCAAATTCAGTTACATTTAATAAAAATTAAATTCAGGAATAAATATCTTCTTTGTATCATGTAGATCAGCCATACTCAAAGTGTGCTCAAAGCTCTGTGAAAATAATGGAGAGAATAAAAAAAAGATACATAAGGTTGAAGAGTAAAATAAAATCCAGTATCCATAAGTTATTTATAAAATCCATTATGCAATCCATAAATATTTTATACATACATACATACTCACGCCTGTCTCCCAGAGGGGCAGGCAGAGACTACAAATTTCCATCTGCTACGATCCTGACATACCTCTTTTGCTTCTTCTACATCCATCAATTAATAAATATTCAAATTTTGCACAATTTTAGGATAACCTTTGGATGGTCCTGAATGTTCTCCCGTTCTCAGCTTAATTATGCGAAACAGGATTTTCAACAAAATTAAGTAATATGATTATTTATTGAGAATACACATAAAACCAGTTTTGATTATTTTAGGACACCGTCAAATTTTTTGTTTTTCAAAAGTGTTCCGTCGCCAAAAAAGTTTGAGAACCGCTGAATTGTAGATAACTGTATTTCTTCTATTATAAAATGCTATATAAACTTCTTCGTAAATAAATGTTTGATTCGTCTTATTCATGCAAAGTTTAATTTCCTAATTTTTTTTTCTTCTTAGCTTAAAATCAAGTAAAAAGTAAGGAAAATTAATGACTTTAATCCAAATCTGTAATTCCTAAAAAACGCGTATTGACTAGTTTTGTTCGCTCATAGCAAGAGTTCTTTTGAAGATAGAAGTCCACTATTTTTTTTATTTTACGTGTAATGAAATGTAGAATCAAAATAAGCAATAATAAATTGGCATAAAGGGGAAGTTTTTTCGAGAAATTTAGTAATAATTTAGTAAAACTTGATGTTTTTTTACAAAAACCTGTTTTTTAGTTAAACGTGTAAATGTATGGCTTTTTTAATTATTTTATCGTGTGTGTCTATTATTCCTAACCATTAATAATTTTGTTTCGGCGAGATACACTTGGTATTTCAAAAGATACGATTATTTTTTCAAACAGGGTCTACCACAAGTACTTCGAAAAAATAAATTAGTATAAAAAAAAACAAAAATGCCAGACTAATTTTTTCCATTTTTTTGTGGATTAAATTGGGTCTAGTTTCACCCCCTTTCGGGTGTGTACTTTTACGGGGGACACACTGTATAGCTACCGTATAAAGTGGTTTCTAAGTTTCTCAGTTCAAGGTTATTGGCATAGGGAGAAGCCTTGAAATGAATCAATAAAGTTGTCTCACACCAAATCGACGATATATCCTCACCAAGTTAAGAAAAGTTTGCAAAGACAGCGCCTTTCTAGCTCGTCTAACTTGCAGTGTTGCCGGCAGTGAAACTAGAAAAAGTCCGAAACCGAATCAGAAATTAACCGAAACACTCGTTTATTACGTCGCGACGTTTATGTCGTCAAGCCAAATAGACAAATGTAAGAATTTTCTTCAGTCACATTAATACCGTTTAAATCAAATTTTACTTAATAAGAAGACCACTGTTATTAATATATACAACATTCCATTACCTTTTTTCTGAAAATTTTCACTTTCTACACCATTAAACTAATCGATTGTGACCAAAAAAAAAAAAGTTTTGTACATCGACTTCGTTCGATCTAACAAGAAAAATGCTTTTGTAAGCGTTTGTAAAATTACCCGGCAGAAACCCGCTTGGGTATGAATTACCCGAAATCGGGTAAAACTACCCGTACCGGCAACGCTGATAACTTGCCAGGGGCTATTTAGCTCATCTGTCTCTCAGTCTACGCAAAATAATTACACAGAGATGTCTACTCATTTTCCGCTTTTCCGTCATGCTTAATCTTTTCCGTCTCTGGATAACCCAAGAACTACTGAACCAAGGTAGGTTGCTCTAAAATTATAAATGAATGTAAATACAAACAAAAACGTTAAGAAAAATATAAGTATGTTTATTTATGCAATTTGTACATTATAAACATTTATATCACGTCAATTTTGAATTTCAAAATTTAACTAAATATTAGAGAACTAATAAAGATGGAAAACAAATAATAAGGAACCTGTGTATAGTGCGCCAACATACATATTTGCTTCACACTTAGTTGTTGTTATTTTATGTTTATCAAATATTCTATATAAAGCCTCTCTCTTTGCTAAAACTAAAATGCTTATCTTCATTAATTTAAGGGCTTAACACTTTATCAATATCACGAACTAAAATCCTCTTCTCCTAAGTTGCGACCTTTCTCGGCACGTATCGATGTTTATATGGATATACTTAACTATTTTGTGCCAGCACATCTCATTATAACCCAATAAATAAGCCGGAAAATGTGGAAAAGTGTTAGAACAGCACCGATTTAAAAAACTCTTTCTTTCTCGTGTTCTGTAGACCTGGGGGGAACATTCATCCACATTACCTCCGAAAAAGAGAAAGTAAGGGTCGCCTGACCCCCAAAAGAAGCTATCAATAAGGCGCTGTAAGACGCTGCACTTTAGGTTTTGGAGGTGGTGAAGCAGGGGAAGTGGTGGACGTAGTTTCCCCCTCAAGCGGGACGCCCTAGTGCGTTCACAGCAGCGCGCGGCCGTATTCTGGCGCGAATACTGTTTGTCCGTATTCTGATCACCGCTAAGATACAAAAGTGTGATGAGTAATTCTGTGCGTGACGGCGCGGCGGCGGCATCATTTGACAGGATGGGAGTTGGCTGTCGATATCTTTTGTTAATGACAAATACCCGCGCCCGCACCCCGCCATCGCGTCATTTACGTTTCAATGCTCGCCACGTTCTAGCCGAACATAGCACGCAACGGATGATAGATCAGATTACTTGCTGTTTTTTTGTAGTAGGTAAGACCAAAAACGTAATATATACTCGAGATCTAATCTGAAATGAAAAGTTCCAGAGTTTGGAAATATTTTACTGGGCAATGTTTGAAATGTCCCAAGACCATAGCTTGTAAAGGTTCGAACAAAAGCAGTCTGGTTAGGCATATAGCTCGTGTAAACAATATTGAAGTAAAACCTGAGGATTCTACACGAATTGACGAATTGAAGGGTACACGAAAAGAACGTGCCATGTCAATAAAGTCAATCGAATGGGCGGAGTTAGGCATGTATTTATATATATATATAAGGTGTAATCGTAATACCTGCCACGGATGAAATAGGAGATACTATTATGTTTATAGATTACAATAGTGAAGATAATTTATTGATCTAACTTCATAAATTTTTCCATACAAACAAATGTGCGTATAAATTTAAATTCATTTAATTGTATGAAACCGTCCGTCAAAGGACGCCGCTCTATCCGAGCGAGCCGCTCGTCAAATAGTCAAAGGGCAGACCGCCTGCCGCCACCCCGTCCCCCACTACCCCTTTCGTCGCACGCGCTTGTTTTTGTTTGTTGTTGTGCCCCCACCCCAGTTCGCTGTTTTCGCTGGTCGCAGAGGTGCGTATCTCGCGCGCATTCTTTAAAAATGCCTCCTAGACCACGATATTCAAATCAAGAATATCTTGAGATGGTATCGTGCTACCGCGAGTGTAACAACGTAACCGCGCATGCAGTAAACCTATACGAGCAGAGATTTGGTGTACGAGTGAGCCATCATACCATTCTGGACGCCGTATACAGATTTCGAGAGCATGGTCGCTTTGACCCGCCTCCGGTTGACGCAGGCAGGCCTCGATACTCAGCCGAATTTGAAAAGGAAGTGTTAGACTTTTTCCGGCGTCACCCTCTTGCTAGCATCAGGGACGCTGCTAGAGTGTTTGATGTGAGCCATTTTTACGTGCGGCAACTTCTTAATCGGGAAGGGCTCCATCCTTACCACTTCTTAAGAGTGCAAGAATTGCAGCCACAAGACTACGCGGCTCGACTCGCATTTTGTCATTGGGTTAGAGAAGAACGTCGCAACATTATGTGGACCGACGAGTCCACTTTCACACGGGTTGGAATGTTCAATATCCACAATGCGCATTTTTGGACCGAGACGAATCCTCGTGTTGTTCGGCCTGACCACTTTCAGATACGATTTAGTGTTAACGTGTGGGCGGGCATACTCGGCAATAGAGTTCTTGGACCAGTTTTTTTGGACAGACTGAACGGGGAAACATATCTTCGCTTACTGCGAACCCGTGTAAGCAGAATGTTGGAACGTATTCCTCTTGAACAAATAAGTGGACTGCACTTCCAACATGATGGAGCACCAGCTCATTTCGCTGTGAACGTACGTGACTATTTGAATGGTGTGTGGTACGGTGGCGAGAGGTGGATCGGCCGAGGAGGGCCAGTGCCGTGGCCTCCTCGCTCGCCTGATTTAACCCCATTAGACTTTTTTTATGGGGTCGTGTAAAGGACCTTGTGTACGGCCAAACCGGACATGATATTAGAACTGTGCGAGAACTAAAAAGGCGCATCAAGCGCGCTTTTCAGCTAGTAAAAAGTGAAACTGACACCTTATATAAAGTGCAAAGACATGTACGCAAGCGTGCCTACATTTGTGTGCAACGCGAAGGCGGACTTGTGCAACAGTTTTGTAGATAAATAATACTGTTGTAAATTATGCAAATAACTGTAGCTAAGGTATAATTGGTGTAAATAAGGTACAATTGGTGTAAAAATGCAAAGACAGAACATAATGTTTTTGTGTAATGTGTACCTACGGCAAAACATAATCAGGAGACCCGGCTTTAAGTGTGATGGGAAGTTTACCATCTTATTACATCAGTTTTTATCTGCGGAATGAATTACAGGAATGCAATAACTGGTAAGTGCACTTTTAAACTTTTGCCTGCGTATTATTGGGTACTGGTTGGCCAACAGATCCAGCCGTTTGGAAATTTAACAGTACCCTAATTAGTTAATTTACCGGTGTCTTAATGACCAATGACGAAGAGTAATTTGCAATGTATTTCGTATTTACATCTACTTTGCGTGTGAGCGTAAGCACATTGGAGAGGCATGCAATGGCACCTATTCTCGTGTAGCACTTTTAAATTTCGAGCTAAAAAAACCCAAGAATTTTCATAGCAAAATAGACCTTAACGCGGAGGGATGACAGTTAAATGAGCTTGTATTATTTTGGGTTTTCACAACTCTACATTTAAGTTTGTGCTACACAGAATAGGTACAAATATCTCTACCTGGTAGAGACGAACTGGGCAGCTGATTTCATTCATTGAACGGTTAGAAAGAGATAGCAATTGTTATCATTGACTAAACGACTCGTCAAGCGTAATTTGTGAACCACGTTATGCAGAATGAAGAAAATGTTTATTTAATTACTTTACCTTCTCAAATTTATTTAACTATTCCGGGGTACGAAATTTCTTCACTAATGTAATCTATAAACATAATAGTATCTCCTATTTCATCCGTGGCAGGTATTACGATTACACCTTATATGTAACGTATTTAGTATTATCATTAGCAGGGCTCGACAGTGGAGGTACCACCATCTTACTCGCAAATCCTCGCGAAGTTATTCGGGGGAGAGTAAGAGAACAGCTCTCAGGCAAAACTAGGCGGCCAACCATTGCCTGGGACCGATGGATGGCGGTATATCCATCCCCAATTGCCAGGCCTTATATAAAATAGACTGGTTACGGGCAGCGGCGTCACTGGTGCAAGGGTTTCGGCACCGCGCTCACCAACCTGCCTGGCCAGCGTGTGTGAGCCTGGGCATTTCTTCCAGGAGGATCGCCAAAAGTGGAGAAATTCTGGAAAGGCCTATATCCAGCAGTGGACAAAACAGGCTGATGGATGGATGGAGTATTATCATATCGTATATACATAATTGTATACATTAAATATACCCTTTACTTTAGTTCATGTACGTGTATTTACTTATTAAATATAAGCAAACCCAACACCTATTTTAATATATTGTATTTCCGCTTTTTTTTCATTATTATTATTTAATCAATCCTAACGTGCGATAAGTATATTTATGTACTTATATTCTAGAAATAAAGTATTCATTTAATTTCAATATTTTCGCAATTGCATTTATAATAAACTTACAAACAAGTTTATATTCAATACAATTATCCTTTCTACAAAATCTTTACGTAGATAATACTCATGACTAGGTGCGTTTTTTCCCTGTTTCTTAATGCTATACCATACTTAAACGCAATCTAAACAGCATGGCATCAAAATCAGAAAGAGAAAAAAAAATTACATCGCACATTATTTCCGTGTACCTTTCATCATAAGCATCGACCAGTTCTGAGGGACAGCGCCAAAAAGATCTAGAAATCGTTCTGAATGTGTGTAGCAGACATTAAAATTTTAAGTTGAACCTAGAAAATCTTTAGATAAAAAACTACTCAGGGAAATTACCAAAATGAATTTATTCGTGATTAGTTTTCGGTTCATAATAAAGTTGATTCTTCGAAGAGATATTTGATTATATTTGTCTTTGTTATTAAAGAGAGAAAAGTTCCTACCTATCGTACACTTTCTTTCAGTTCATATAAAACTTAGGTGGATTATTTTTAGAGATATTTGTTTATTTTTGTTTGGGACAGAAAGTTTCTAATATTTTTTTTATTTCTTACTTAAGTCGATTGGTTTTGACCATTTCTGCTAAGAAATTTCTGTTTTCATTAAATTATGCGTTTGATAAATTTCGGTTCAAAAATATCTGTTTTTATTTATAAAGTTGAAGTTATTTAAGAGACTTTATTGATTTTTGTTCTTTTTGATAAAAAATGTGCATAGCCGGCATTATTTAAAATAATTTAACTTAAAAAAAGTAACTAAATGTAAATGTCTCGATTTCCCGAGAAGACCTGAGAAATCGAGGTCGAGAATTCTCAAGACCCGAGAAATGAAAAACCTCGGGAAATCATTATCCCTAAGCAGAACTCATACTAGATAGTATCAGAGCTCAATGAACCTATTTGGTAAAGTCAAAATATTTATAGGGTTCCGTAGTACATAATAGGTACAAAAGAAACCTTTATGGTGAGATTCCGTTGTCAGTCCGTCCGTATATAATATGTATGTATGTATATCGGTTGAGAAATTAACGAAAACAAAATGATAAAATTCCCAAAACTGTCGAATTACGGAACCCTGTACGAGAGTCTGACTCGCACTTGACCTGTTTCTATTTCTTGTCTCTTTAATTACCAAACGCAGTCAGTCAGTCAGTCGGTTCTGGATACCATAGTTAATTTTTTGAAGTTCACGAAAAGAGTCATTGACCTTTGATACTGATCACTTACTTAGACACTAGAGTGCGTTTCAGAAAATAGGTAATATGCCGTTATGTTGGTAGCATTCATAATATCATCCAATCCATCACCACACTATAACATTACGGCATATTACCTATTTTCTGAAGCGGACTATAGTATGAATGAGTGAGGATGTATAAATTAAAATCACTAAGGACATGGCTTTCAGCGCGCTAAAATTATCTCCATAAAAACGTTGCAAAACAATGTCCACTGGTCTTTGTGATGTATGACATAGAGATCAGTTTAGAAGTGTGGTCGCGGAGTTCGTTCGCTAGGGCCGATCCTTACCTTTTTAGTTAGATCTATGCCTTATACATATATAAATTATTCACTTACATCTGAATTAGTCGTGTATACAACCAATTATTTCGATATTTAGGCACGAGAAAAGTAATGGAAATGTCGATAACCAATTTTTTCTTTTACTTCTCATTATTTTCTTTCCCCAACCTCTTTCTTTTTGATCGAGTAGAGTTTTTATATTTTCTGTTTTTATCGTTACCCATTACTAACAATCAGTTCAAAACCAAAATTGTCACAGGTAAAATGTTGGCAAGTGCCAGATTGCGACTGGCGAGGAGCGGGTGGCGTGAATAAGCAGCTGACCCGCGGTGGAACGTTAATTTCATGAGTTTTTAATTGTTTAAAAAATAAGTGAAAACTTTATTAAAGCCCAGATACGTGCACGACCTAGATAATTTAAAGAGGAATATTACCAGATACGTTTTTTAAATAAAAGAGTGGAATTATGGAAATTCCATGCTTTGGAAAATTTATTTACATGCTACAATCGTGATTCATTTCTATCGAGCAAAGTTTATGTTATCGTGTCACCTAGAGAAAGACCTAGAGAAAGGTTCGAACTATGTTGTGTATTTTTTTGGTAATTTATAAATGATATTCTGAGTATTTATTTGACTTTGAAATGACTGCTTCGCGCGCCTTTTACGGATAAGCCCGCCTTAAGTGCGAGTAGGACTCGCGCACGAAGGATTCCGTACCATTATCTATAAAAACGTCAAAAAAATCATGTCTGTTGTATTTTTTTTTTTTTTTTTTTTTATTTATTTATGGTAAATACACAGATAACAAAATACAATAACGCCAAACTGTACAACAGTTTGTTGGCGTGATGCGCTCTTTACACTGAAGATTACAGTTTCTTAATTATAAAAACACAAGTTAATAATAGTAAATAATAAAAATTACAATTTCAAAAAGGCTGTTTTTAATTTAATCTTTAAACAAGGTAAATTTATTTTTTCTTTATTTAGTAGAAGAGGCTGGAAGAGCTTATGGTTACAAATTCTTGGTGTCAAGTACTCTCTGGTTCTTTGCCCATAGTAGTTTTTAGCGATAGGCTGTAATAATTTTCCCCTTTTTAGAGATCTTGTTAAATGTCGGTGATTTATTATTGTTTTATATTGTTCACTATAATATGTCTCTAAAGCTATCAAATACCTAACCTTGCTACTGGCCGGCAATATTTTACAAATACCAAATAGCTTAAAATAATCCCGTTTACAGTTTTCTTTGGTTTTATTGTCTACTAGATATTTCATAATTCTTATCTGTAGCTGATGTATGGACTGTAAATATGTTTTAAAAGTCAGGCCGTAACAATTCAAGCCATAGCTCAATAATGAGTCCGCGAGTGCGTGATAAACAATGTACAAGGTGCGCCTATTTAGCACTTTATTTAAATGATAAAATTTCCCCAAGATTGATCTTAGCTTATTGCAAACTAACGTTATATGTAATTTCCAATTAAAATTTGTATCTATTAATAACCCCAAATATTTAAATTTATTTACTAATTCTAGACTATTACATTCACAGTTTACTTTGTTTAGGTGTAGGCAATCGTAGGTGTGACCAATTATTTTTATTGTAGATGGATCAATATTTTTAGCAGTTATATTGTACGGTGAGTGGATATGCATGCATTTTGTTTTACTTAGGTTTAATATTATCCCGTTGTCATGTGCCCACTTAGTTATTCTCTCAAAATCATCTTGTATATTGTGTATCATGGTCGCAACATGTTTTCCAGCGAAAAGCAGGCACATATCATCAGCGTACATGTATAGTTGGGAGTTATGTACAACGTTCGCGACACTGTTTACGTGCATAATGTACCCGACTGGTCCATACACTGAACCAGTCGGGACGCCATCACTGACCTTGGCCTCAGACCCAGCTGTTCCGCTGATGACTGTGCGTAGCCTTCTATTATTGAGGTAACTGCGCAACCACTGGTTGGTTGGACCACTTATCCCACACTCATCCATCGCCTGTAACAGCTGATTATGTTCGAGCGTATCGAACGCTTTCTTGAAATCTATGAACAACGCAAGTACCTGTCTTCCTTTGTTCAGATGGCTGTTTACATAATCACTAAATTTTGCCAGAGCCGACGAGGTGCTACGACCCTTTCTGAAACCATATTGGGACTCAGATATAACATTATTATGCTCTAAAAAAGTACCAATTTGCTCAACGACAACTTTTTCTACAATTTTATTTATGGCTGATAATATAGCAATGGGCCGATAATTACTTTAGTCTAAATGATTGCCTTGTTTGTAAATGGGCCTGATTATAGATTTTTTTAGGTCGTCGGGATAGATACCTTTTACCAAACACATATTTATAAAACTTGCTAATACTTGGCTAATTTCAGGCTTAATATATTTTAGATCTTGGACCCTAATTTTATCTAGGCCTGGTGACTTTTCACAATCCATTTTATCAATAATTTTTGATACTTTGAAAGCGCTCACTTTTTGAAAACGAAAAGATACATCAGGTTTTTTTACATAGGAGCTTCTATCCAAGAATTTAGTTTTACAATTATGCTTTATTTTTTGTATTTCCTGCGTGAACGTATCAGAGAATGTATTACAAATATTATGTATACTGTCTGTTTTACCTAAGTACTTAATTATCACCTCATCTAAGTTTGCTTTATTTCTCCCGATCCATTCATTGATGTTTACCCAAATTTTTCTGAAATCACCGTTACACTTTCTTATTTCTTCCTGTCTGTATTTGTTCTTGGCTGAATTTACGATTTTATTTACTTTATTTCGAAATTTTGTGTATTCAAGTCTACGAGTCATACTAATGGGCATAGATTTCCAAGCTCTAAATAATTGATCTCTTTTTTCTAACATTACTGCTAATTTCGTATTTATCCAAGGCTTAGTATGTCTTTTATTGGAGTGCGCGGGCCCAACTCGCACTTGGCCGGTTTTAGTATTTATTGTTATAGCGGCAACAAAAATACCTATACATCATCTGTGAAAATTTCAATTGTCTAACTATCACGGTTCATGAGATACGGCCTGGTGACAGACGGACGGACAGACAGGCTTTACAGACGGACAGCGGAGTCTTAGTAATAGGGTTCCGTTGGTTACCCTTTGGGTACGGAACCCTAGAAACCACCACTTTTCCACACTTGACACTTTGTTTCCGGCTTAGGTATTTCCTGGACTGTCGTCTAGTTTTACAAGACGCGATTCCGCTTTATTTCTATGGTTCTAAACTGTCATTGAAAATAAATAAATAATCAGGTTAAGAAATCAAGTGTTTCATTTAAGAAAACATTCTCTGACTTATTTCCAAACATCCTTTTATTTAATTTTTTTTTAGATTGAAATTTATGTGCTCTATAGAGTTTTTGATAAGTGAAAATAGTGAGTGAGTACTCTGCAGTATTTTTCTTGTACCGGGTAGGAATATTCAAATAAAACCACACGGTCTATTGGTCAGTATGATAATAATCATGTGGATCTTCATTTTAAGATACCTGCCAATTGTTCTATACCATAAATAATATACGTCGCAGGAAAATAAAGATATCAGGGATTTCGTGGTGTCTCTAAGGGTTCCAATCGATTACCCCTTTTCACTGAATAAATCTAGAAAAAAAGTCGTTTCATTGAACTAAACCTAGTAAGAAGATAACATGAAAATGATTTTGTTCGGGTTTAGTATAAAACGAAATTTTTGATAAGCTAAAACTTAAATTTTTATTACACTTTCAAGCAATTAAACATGAAAGTCTTTCAACTCGTAAATAAAAAAAAAACGAATACTAGGCTAACTTAATTTTGCAGTTTTGTTTCATACATTTTCTTAGTAATGATAAGTTTGTAATTTTTATTCAAATCTGATTTATTCAAGTCTGACGCAACATTTTTCATTTCATTTTTTTGTTTCCCAAGAACAAGGCGTAAAATCATATAACACCCTCGTGAGCGTTCATTAAGTGCCTTACGAGCTGGTTAGATCAAATGGTTAAAAAAATTCGGTGTACAGTATGGTGGAACAAAATTCAACTGTCTAGGATAACTACCTCGGTGGCGCAATTGGTAGCGCGATTGTCTTGATAAGAGGAGCTCGCAGTTTGTTGCGTGTCGCAGGTTCGATTCCTGGCTCGAGAAATTTTTTCATATTCATGTCTTAAAATTTGTTTCTAATTGATCTTTTCTAGTTTGTAATGCACTCTTATAACATTTAGAGTATTCCAAAGCGATGGATTTCACCATTAAAACATAATCTTATTCATATTTCCTTTTTTTTTGCTATATTCCGTTTCAGGCAGCTGTTTTGAAATATAATCGGTTTGACTTCAAGGCAAAATAAATGGGATTATCGTCTTTTAGCCTTTAGTATTCAGATACTTTGATAAAAGATCAAGTTCTCAAGGGCCAAGGGGTTTCGTACTGGACATCAAACTTAAAGGGGGTAAATTTCCTTATTCAATTTTATTACACTTAATGCTTTCTAAAATAAAAAATAAAATAGCTTTATTGTTCAAAAACATAGTTAACAACAAGTTTTCAGGGCCCCTGTACTAGACCTGAAAGATCTGTTATTACTGGGTGCCCCACTTTTAATATTTTGACCAAGACAATTAATATTTTGAGCTTTAAGTAGACACAAGTTTTATTACTAATTATTAATTAATCTTAATATAAAAATAAATATACTATAATACTATGAGTGTAAATGTGTGGTCTTTATGTGCGGGGGTGTGTACGTGTGGGAGTGTGTATGTGCGAGGGGGTGTTTGCGTGTGTATGGGGAGTGTAAGTACGTGTGTGACTTCGTTTCGGAAGTGACTAAAGGGCCACTAGCGGTCGTTTAATTTTTAAAATTATTGAACCGTAAGTCATCATTTAGCTGTTGAAATATCTTCTTTAGCACGAACTGATAAAGTTCAATTTGCAATGTACAGATCGGAAAGGGAAGAGGTCCTTTAATTTTATAAATTATTGAACCGTAAGTCATCGGAAAGTGCTCGGAAAATGATTTTTTCTGCATATCGTGAATTCTGTTTAAACTACAGAGATCGCCTCGCTCCGCTCCGCTTCGCTCGGCTCCTTAATATGTACTTACATGTCAACCTAACCACTCCTCCTCGCTTCGCTCGTCGGTCGCAACCTATCACTAGCGGTCGAATATAATTAAAACTAAGAGAGCCGTTAACGGCTATTTAGTCACTTCCCTTCGTGTTTGTTAATAATTTAGCTGATTAGGTTTTCCGTATCTTCATATTTTAGATTGTTGAGGTGAAGCGTCAGTTTCCATTTTATTTCTGTTACAGTAAATGGGTAGATTTGAATAATCCTGTTAACCTAGTTGTAAATGGATAAGGATTGAGAAGGGAATTGTTTTTGTGCAAATTTAATTCTCGTCTTGTCTACATGGCAAACTATGTCGTTCCTGCGTTTTAACATGTACTGAGGGCTGAATTTTAGGGATTTGTGCTTTCTGACAACACTAAATATTCAGAACATACAGCTGTCGTGTTGAGAGGATTTCGTATGTATTATGAAGGTCAAACGTTTAAAAACGAATTGGCTTGAAGAACATTACCTTTAAAAGTGCTCTTTGTGCTCGTTCTAAAGTTATTAGGTGAGTTTTTGCAGCACCTCGACTGGAATACAGTAAGCCAAAACTGACAGTGCGAAAACTTTATATGTGGTAATTAACAAGCCCACATGAGTTTCCTCATTCTGCTAGCGGTTTTGTTAATTTGGGGAATCCAAGTAAGATTTTGGTCAGTAATGACACCAAGATATTTAATACTAGCAGCCATAGCAATTTCTTCGCATGCGCAAATGTCAGAAAGGGGATTGAAGTAAATATGGGCTTCAAAGCTGAATTTAACGGGTTGTTTATTTTTGCGAATTGAAAAAGTTGTTTTCGTTACATTCAATGTTAGTAAGTGCGCTCTTAACCAATTGATGACATGAAAAATGCCTGTTTCCGCGTTAGTTTTAAGACTTTCCCAAGTTTTTCCATGAATGACGAGGGCCTTGTCATCAGCATCGGATATATTGCAGTTTTGAAGAACGTGGTTGCAGAGATCGTTGACATACACCAAAAACAAAGTGGGGCCAAGGACACTGCCCTGGAGAACACCATAGGAAACTTGACATGAGTGACTGAAATGATCACCTATTTTAAGCTGCTGTTGTCGTTCTGTAAGGTAGTCCGAGAGACTCCTTACACCGTACGTATGGAGTTTTCCAAGGAGCATGGGAACAGAAAGAACGCTTTGGCAAGATCCAAAAAGGCCCCAGCACATCTAAAGCCTTTGTCAAGTTGTTTGGTAACCTCCTCTATGAGAGCCAATATAGCATCTTTCGTTGAAATACCGTTTCTAAATCCATACTGGTTTTTCGATAGAAGATCGTTATCAGATAGAAATTTCTTAAGACGCTCATTCATAAGTTTTTCTAAAATTTTGGACATGTTGGTAAGCACAGATATTGGCCTGTAGTTGTTGACATCGTCTATGCTCCCACCCTCATGGACCGGGGTGATAATCGCTCTATTAAAGATAGTAGGAAATGCGCCATTCTCAAAGCAGAGATTAAAGATGTGGCACATGATTGGGATGAATATTATGTTTGGCTATTTTGACAAACTTTATTGTAATTTTATCATATCCAGGTGCAAAATTGTTAGATAGGTTACAAA
The DNA here is from genome assembly GCA_910592155.1 of Ypsolopha scabrella. NCBI lineage: Eukaryota > Metazoa > Arthropoda > Insecta > Lepidoptera > Ypsolophidae > Ypsolopha > Ypsolopha scabrella. The sequence goes on along the minus strand of OU342975.1, from coordinate 15,914,412 downwards.
TAATTGTATCAATTTCGGAAGGGTCTGTTTTTAGTAGGATAAAAGAACCAGAAGGAGAAGCCTCCCTGTACAAAGTCTTATTTACTACACGGGGAGGAGAAGTATTTATAGTTTCAGCAAGAAGCTTGCCAATATTTGAAAAGTGGTTATTTATGAAGTTGGCAGATCTTTTCAGCAGCAGATCTTGTTAGCAGTTTCTCAAGGAAACAAACCTGCATAAATGAAAATAAATGTTTCTAAATATTTATAATCCAAGGTATAAATCCAATATTAACTTGGATTATAAATCTTTCGACAGCTTTTTCGAAATAGATCCAAGTAAAACCTTAAAATGACGTCATTTTAACGTCCGTGACATCACATTATATAGACGTCATATTCCAAACTCAAAATGATCTTATGGAGACGTAATAATTACGTCAACATTGCGTCATCATTGCATGAGCTTAATTAAGATGACGTATTAATGACGTACATTTATGAAATACCCTAAAACGACCTGTACAAGACGTCATTTTTATGTTTTTACGTCACCGATCGCAGTTGTTAGCCGGGAGATACCAGGGGAGAAGAAAGGAAATGTTGGATAAAGCATGTTTATTTTTACATTAAAACCGTTTTGTACGAGATTTTTAAGTTATATACCAATATATGCAGACAGAAAAACGTTGAATTTTAAATCGATTATTTTTGCGAAGATTTTTACATAAAATTTTCTTTAATTTATATTTCCGCACAATGAAATTGTGAAGAAGACCTTATTGATTCTGCACTAGTTAAATACCTAGAAAATTGTTCTCTCTAAGTGAAATATGAGTATTGCAATTTCGCAACTTCATACCAATTTCCCCCTGTTGCAGAGTGTGCGACAAACGTGCCCCGCGCCTTGCGCGTGTGCGATGACGCACGTGGTGTCAGATCGCGCTGGGAACATAATTCCGCTGATCACTGTGGACTGCGCTGACCAGGCTCTGACGGCACCGCCAGCGACACTTCCACCTAGCACCACCACGCTGCGTTTAGAGGGTAACAAGGTACCGTCGAAGTACTTTAACTACTAGCCTTTGCTTATTCAATCACTACCCTGTTTTTGGCTTAGGCCTTATTTTTAACACCTCTATAGCCTATGTTGACCGAGGTCACTACGATGATGATAAAAAACCGCATTCAAATCCGTTGCGTGGTTCTCGAGCTAAAACGAAACATACATACAAACATACAGGCAGACAGATAGACAAAAATTCTTAAAACTGTAGTTTTGACTACAGTACAATAGTACCATTTAATTTAAAAAATTTAACACGGCACGACATGACTTTCTTACTAACGGGTGGGCCAGAAAGGCGTACGATTTTGAAAAAATAATAATAAAAAAACTAAGTACAATTCACATACAAATTTTTATTTCAATTAAAATAGACATCTGGGAAATTCATTTCTTAAAAATAACATCATCCAGGTGTGCACCATCGCGCTGCAAACATTCCTCGAATCTGAACCTCACATTAGTAATAACTCGCTGGAACGCTTTCGAAGTTTCAACAACATTCTGTTCTCCGACAAAGCCCATTTTCACTTAAATGGGCATGTCAATAAACAGAATTGCTGTTACTGGGCTGCAGAGAACCCACGTGCAACACATCAAAAGCCTCTGCATTCGCCGAAAGTAACTGTTTGGGCGGCCATATCAGCGCACGGAATTATCGGACCCTATTTCTTTGAAAATCAACAAGGGCAATCTGTCACTGTAAATTCTGACCGATACATAGCCATGTTAAGGGATTTTTTCTTTCCGCAACTGCAACAATTTGAAGCTTATAATCGTGCGACATGGTTTCAACAAGATGGCGCGACATGCCATACATCTAATGCCTCTTTGGCGGTCGTAAACGAGATGTTTGCTGGGAAACTGATATCGCGCCGAGGTGACATTGCATGGCCGCCTAGAAGTCCGGGTCTAACGCCACCGGATTTTTTTATGTGGGGATAGCTGAAAAGTAGAGTCTACTCCAATAACCCAGCCACAATTAACCAGTTGAAGACTAATATCCAAGAAGAAATGGCAGCTATTCCCCGCGCAATGTGCCAGCGAGTTATTACCAATGTGAGGTTCAGATTCGAGGAATGTTTGCAGCGCGATGGTGCACACCTGGATGATGTTATTATTAAGAAATGAATTTCCCAGATGTCTATTTTAATTGAAATAAAAATTTGTATGTGAATTGTATTTAGTTTTTTTATTATTATTTTTTCAAAATCGTACGCCTTTCTGGCCCACCCTGTACTTTATTATTAGTACAGATTAGTAAATAAAAACCAGCCAAGTGCGTGTCGGGCCACGCGCAGTGTAGGGTTCCGTAGTTGCCCGGTAAATTTTATAAGTTGGTCTACTAATACAGATCGCGCCAAACTTTTAGTCCCATACATTTTGAAAAACGACCCATACATTGTCGTGTTTAGAGGGGGCTAAAGTTTGGCGCGACGCTTAAACCTGTAAAGCCTACTTAGCTGTGATAGATTTCCTTTTAAATTCATTATAATATATATATATACTACTTCTGTGATTTTTTTCACATTTCTATAAACGGGGGGGATGCTCCACTCTAAAGATACTTTATTCTTACTAAAGACAATATTATGTCACTTACTTATGAAGAAATCTTAATTAAAGTTTCGTCCACCCGCACAGACCATAATTGAAGGTAGGGTACTCATGGATCCATCCATCAGCCTGTTTCGTCCATCTGCTGGACATAGGCCTTTCCAGGATTTCGCCGCTCTTGGCGGTCCTCCTGAAAGAAATGCCCATACTCACACTCACTGGGCAGGCGGGTTGGTAAACTTGCCTGTGCTGGATAAATGAGATTGATGTGTGAATTGATTTTCTTAATATTTTTCTAACAAGGATGCATGTGCAGTAAGCATATAATTGTTTTAGATTCATGATGTTGGTTTGTTTGTATAATGTAGTAGTTGGTGTTAAGTAGGGATAGTGAAATAACATTTTAATTTATTTATTTTGGATGATCTGCCGACCATATAGACTGGTCTTACATGCAATTAACACTTCCAAGCTTAATATTTCACCAACGGATCTCTAAATTGAAAAATGGCTTTCACACACCCATGTTTTTGAACGACCTATCCAATGATACCCCACACTATGGGATAGACGAGAAAAAAAATCATCCCTAATTTACGTGTACGAGAGGAACCTTTAAAAAAAGAGATTTTTTTGACCATTTTGCGGGCGTAATTGATATTATTATTATGTAAGTACACTTTTCAGTCAGGGCCCGGTCATTTGAAAGGCATTCATGGGGCCGAAGCCAACATTGAAGAGATGTGAGATGGCCGCATCCATGGAGGCCTCTCTATGGAGACAGTCCCCCATAGTTGCCAAACTATTGCCAGGAAGGAAGCGACTCGGAGTGGGCTATGAGGACGGGATGATAAATGGGCCGGATAACAGGGCTATGGAGTGAGATAACGGACATCTGCCTCAAAAAATCTCTCACAAATTTAGGTCTGGCAGACTTTGACTCGCCGCCAGCTAGATGGGCCCACCAAGCAGTCACCGGAGATGGCGAAAAGTAGGCAACATCGGGGTGTAGAGAGGTGTGTGTCAGTTTCTCCGTTATTGAGCAACTTGAGAGATTGAGCACTTCCACCCTTTCGAGCATATAGCTCTAACGCTCCACTCTGGACAGCTAATGAAGGCAAGCCAGAGTCGGGGACGAGATGTTGTTGTCCCCTGGAGATCTCGGGTCCGGGGTGTCGCTACTGATAAAATTGTCTAGTTTATTTATATATGTATACCCATACCAAATTACAGCTTTCTAGTATTAATAGTCTCTGACCTTAGCCACGAACAGACGAACAGACGGACATGGCGAAACTACAAGGGTTCCTTGTCATACTACGGAACCCTAAAAAAGCAACACCCAACCCAACAAGTACTGACAGTGTAGTAGAGAACATACAATAATATGGCTCCTAGAAAAAAATTTGGGCATGTGCTAGTCTGAATCGCGCACGAAGGGTTCCGTCCCATATCTATGAAAACGGCAAAAAATCAAAATCAAAATATTTATTTTTGCAAAATAGATACCTACATAAAGTATACTTTCTACAAATCAAAGTTAATTTTAACAATATAATATATCTTTAGAATATACAAAAATATATAATAATACGGGAAATAAAATATACACCTGCATAAAATAGAGGAATCTAGGAATAAAAATATTATATATACATAATGCAATGAAGAAATAAGTTAATAAACAAAAACGGGACATACATACAAAAAATATTAAGGTTGGGCGGGCTACTGTCTGTTGTATGAGAGGGCGCGGGTCCGACTCGCACTTGGCCAGTTTTAGTATTTGTTGTTATAGCGGCAACAGAAATACATCATCTGTGAAAATTTCAACTGTCTAACTATCACGGCTCATGAGGTACAGCCTGGTGACAGACAGACGGACGGACGGACGGACAGACAGCGGAGTCTTAGTAAGGTTCCGTTGGTCACCCTTTGGGTACGGAACCCTAAAAAAATGCTATTTTTTCGAGTTTTATTGTATAGGGTTTCAACATTTTTATTATCCAGGTAACACGTAATTTGTGAAAATTTCAACTTTCTACCTATTACGGCTGAAGCTGTAGGTGTAGACCCCTGAGACAGATGGACAGACAGCGGAGGCTGGTTCCGTATGGCACCCTTCGGGTACGGAACCCTAAAAATGAAATACCTTGCAGTATTTAAATTATGTAAGTTGACTAACGAAGTAAACAAGTACTTAAATAATAAATTCCACGTATTTTTACCGGCTCCAGCAAAGCCTTCGACTCTTCTTGGATTATCATTTATAATACCTTGTAGGTACTATAAGCTCGAGCAGAACGTTACACTGGTCCCTCTTTTAAAATTCTTTAAAAAATATCATACACATAGCTATAAACTCTTATTATTTTTAATATATATAATTATAACTGTAGAATAAAGTAAAATGTATACATTGCAGTCAGTTACTCGAGACAGTACGGGCTATAACTGCAAGATTAGGGGTCGGGGGTAGCGGGGTTGGTATTTTTGAAATCAGGAGACACAACTCTATCGTGCATCGATGTTAACTCCTTAGCCGTTACGCTCGACCCATCAAAGTGCAGTAACTGCTGCACAAGTTGCAGCTTGACGTCTATGCCTGCACGTTGGTCCGATGCACATTCAGTGGACAATTGCACATACAGCCTGCTAGCGGACCGATCGTGACCTTAGCTCATACAAGTTATACGTGAGTTGGGATACCTACTGGACGCGGTGTCGCGTCAGCTATGTCAATGAAACCAAGAAGTAGTACATAATCATTTTATTTTAAAGTAAAACAAATTAAGCATCCCTATAATAAGTAAACCTAAAGTACGCACAGTTGACAGAGTAGCGGTGGAAATTACTATCTCTAACAGTATTAAATTACTTATAATAATTTTAAACCTTAGTAAGGCTTCGGATCTGGTGGGCCACTGAGAAATACAATTCTTCAGGTCCCCATCTCTTGATCTCTTGACGACGTGGGAGCGTCGTACCGGTATCTTGTCGGCTTCCGTCCAACGGTATCCGGTCAGATCGGTGACCTGAAAATAGATAAATTAACATTACTTTCGTTGAAGCTTACAGGACGTTCCGATGGGTTGGCGCACACGAAAAACTCTTTGCTCGGAAGTTGAAGAATAATAAGAAACCTGGACGACGGACCGTTGATATGAGTAGAAATTATATACTCACTTCTTAGCATCCTGTGCATTTTGCAGTCTGGCACTTTGGCAGTCACGATCTAGTAGCTACAAATAGAAAGAAATTCAATATGAAATTCAGTTATTAAAGGGGTGCTCCATCCCTCGAAGGAATGCGTAGAAAAGAAGTATTCAAATGCAGAATATAATTAAATTTTATATTGGATACTTACATAGAGAATGGACGTTGATGTCCAGGTCTTCGGTCACAGGTCACAGCAGGTGTTGCCCTGGACGAACTAGTTTACGCAGTGGTTGTTTATGAGCTAATGCTTTCCATGAGGAATTAATGAACGCTATATATCTGCCTGGTGATATCATTTTCAATGATCAGAAAAATGAAACCACATTGACGCAATCTGCGGTAATAAAATATGCTGCAATCATCATCAACTCAAATAAACAATGCCTGCACATGGTCTAATGGCGATCAGTTTCAATATTATTACGTCAACCTTCATATCGATTACATTGGTTCTCCTGAAATCCTGACGTCACTGTAATTTCGAAATCTGTATGACTAGATTAAATTAATTTAGTGGTGTACTGTTTGTGTTTAAACTGGAGTAGACAGAGTTTGTACCTAATGTGGTCAATAATCGAAGACTACAAAGTCCATACGTTTTGACATGCTGACTTTTATTAATTCCGTACAAGATAAACCTTACATGCCAACCAGGTGCTTCGTGTCTTGGCCGCACCATCGGGCTACCGATACGGTCAATGCGACACAAGAGCCCACTACGGGCTATGGCTACGTTCGGAGCGTCACTATCAGCGCGAAAAATGCTACCTATAGGTATATTATTTGCTGGTAGCGTTTGTGTTTACAGCGCAGATAGCGACTCCCTGAACGCGCCTTATGAGGGTAGCGGGGGGGTGGTATTTTTGAAATCAGAAGCCAAACTCTATCTTGCAACGATGTTAACTCCTAAGCCGTTACGCTGGACCCATTAGTGTGCAGTAACTGTTACACAAGTTAGAGCGTGACGCCTATATCAGGACGTCAGTCCGATGCACATTCAATGCACATGTAGCCTGCTAGCGGACTGATCGTGACCTAAGCTAATCCAGGTATATACGTGAGTTGGGATATCTACTAGACGCGGTGTCGCGTCAGCTTATTCTATGTTAATGATACCAAGAAGTATTGCATAATATAATTTTTATTTAAAAAAGTGAAAAATAGGAAGCATTACAATAAGCAAACTTATAAACCGCATGGTTTACAGAGTAATTACAACCGACATCTTAAACAGTGTCAGGTTATTTATGAAGATTAAAAGTTCCAGTATGTATTGGGGTCTGGGCCACTGCCAAATCCAATTCGGGTCCCCAGCAAGGCCCATGATTTCTTGACGACGTGGTGGTCTTTCCTGTAGTGCGAATCTGCAGCGGGACCTGGTGGGATCGGTGAACTGAAAATAACAAAATGTACATTAATTTCGTTGAAGCTTTTACAAGACGTTCCGAAGGGTTGGGTCAGACGATAAACACTTTGCTCACAAGTTGCGACACTAATAAGAAACTTGGACGTTGATATGAGTTTGTAGAAATTATATACTCACGTCTCTTGGCTGGCAGGGCCACTCCAGCATAGGTTCTGGCCTCGCGTCCGCCATCAGGACCAAAGTCATCAAGATCAGCAGACTGTTCATCTTGCGGATACAGTAGCTGTAAATGAAAGGAAACAAAATATTAAACTCAGTCGTTAAAGAGGTGCTCCATCCCTGAAAGGAATGCGCAGGAGTACATAAAAATGCATAAAGTGGCTGTCGATGAGCTTATGAAAATCAGGAGGTTATATAGTAGCCCGCTGATACGAGTTGCCGCATGTTAAGCACTGGCCTTGAATAAACCCATGACGCAATTCGAGGAAAAAAATAAGGCAATGGTCCTGAAATAAAATAAATCAACAACGGGTAAATCGCGATGGGTTAGTATTTTTGCGCCATCTGTTTGAAATAATGATGTAATTATTGTTGCAATATGCAATAACTATTCCAATGTTTTCTGTAAATCCTACGGTCAACGCAATTTATACATGTTTACACCACGATTAAATTAATAACGACATGCTGTTTGTTTGCAAACTGGAGTAGACTTTGTACCTAAGGTGGTCAATACGTTCGTAGAATACAACGTCCATATCATCATCCAACGTCTTATCAGGTGCTCCGTGTCTGCTTGGCTGCACCATCGAGCTACCGATAAGACCGAGCTGCACGTGCCGCAGCGGCCTGAGCCCATCAGAGACCACGTCGCAACATACAAAAAGTTCAGCTCGCAACGGATTGTTCAACTTTTTATAATACAGCCTGAAAGTTCTGCCGTGATGGGTTTCACAGCTGCACATAACAACACGCATATGACGATTCCTTTTAATTAACCACACATAGCGCACACTCGCTGAAATTCCCAATGGTGTAATTGTGGTAACCCAGTAACATTAAAAAATAGCGATACATACGTTTTGGTTATCTTTATCCTCATGTTGCAACGGGACTGTTACATTTACGTTATCCAGCTAAGAGGTAAATTACACCGGGATTCACGTAGCAACTAGCCCGTGTAGTTATTGTAAATCCCGAGATAAGGTGTTTGGTTGCTATGGTCACAGAATAAGAGAAGTGACAACGGTTTTCACCAAGATGCTGCCTCAAATCAAATCAAATCAAATCAAAATATTTATTTTTGCAAAATAGATACATTAAGTATACTTTCTACAAGTCAAAGTTAATTTACACAATATATTCTCGCCATCCGAGTAGGACGGTGACCCAGCTGACAGAGATTGCATAATGTTTATACATCCCATAACATTGATGTGTCTCGGGCATCGCGGCATATTACAGACATATCTTGACCTGCATATCTTGACCTGCTACGTCACGCTCGTGTACGTGTGTACGACACATGAACACACGCACACATACACATACAAGGGAAACGTCTTATGATCTCAGTAAACGTCACAAACGTTTCAAGATGCAGTAATATGTTTAGCAGAGGTCTAAGAGCAGGTGAGCCTTGCTCAGGTACGGTAGATTGTTGTGTAGACGCTGACACTAGCCTTACGATCGACGTTACGTTACTAGGTTTCGCATCAAGGGGCTCGTCAGCTCTGCAGCGTTTATCTGCTTACCTTTCTGCAACACCTAAGACTCTTTTGTAGAGATTCATGCCTAGACCTTATCCAGAAGCATGCCAGGGGGCTAGCAACCATCGTTTGTGGTCAAAAATTAAACTGAATTCTGAGTCAAATGCATCCAAGTGCATCGGGTTGACATTGCAATGTCGAAATTCCTACTATCACCTGATGGTGCATCTAGTTTTTGGAAATAAAAAGAAGTCACACGGTGCTAGATCGGGGCTGTAAGGAGGGTGACCCAGGAGTTTGACTGGCGTGCTGTTCAGGAAGTCTCTCGTTTTGAGTGCGGTGTGCGCAGATGCATTGTCGTGGTGGAGCACTAGCCTGCGGAGCCGAGCCCTGTGTTTGACAAATAATAATGTTCTCAAGATATATTTCATCGGCATCAATTGAGTATTATGGTATAATAGTATATAAGCTGACTTAAATTTATGCAGCCAAACTCATACTGGAAGCTTGGTAAGTGAGCAGTAACACGGATCGATAACGCTTTTTGCTAACTTCGCTAAATAAAATCTTGACGTCCCATAGTCATTGACTCGCGGCTGGGCTTGGGTTTGTAAGGAACACGAAAAGAATGATTCACGAATTTCACAAAAAGGGTCATCGAACCTTGTTACTGAGCGCTTATGGAGTCTTCAGTAAGAATTTGGCTGCATAAATTAAAATCACATCATATATACGGTACAGTTATAATTATAGTTATTATATTTTTATACAAATAGCAAAATGATACCTACTGATAAGAGTACGGGATTCTAATGTCCTACAATAAAGTGAAAATAATTCTAGGGTAGATCATGTATGGTTAACTGATCACATTCCAGAAGAAAATCATCACATCACAACACAAAGTGGTTCTATCGGCTGACAAAATTTCTATGGAAAGGTAAAAAAAAGTTCTTGCAAAAAATCCTTTTTCCCTTGGAAAGTGGTATATTAGGGATATTTTATCATCTCTTGAATTGTACCTAATTTGTGTAGGTGATAAACGAGTACCTACTTCGAAGGGCACTTCGTCTTCTAAGTGAAGTCAATAGTTGCTATGATGGACCTATTTTATTGCTCTTTGACGGAGTTCACAAGAGTGATGTTATTGTATATTTGTTACGTATCGCATTAAGTTAAGAATCGTAATGATAGTGAAGCATTAAAAGTGAAAATAAATAAATAAATATTTTCGGAGAGGTTTGTCTGTATATCAAATTTGCTGACAGTGGGCGCTTCTTCATTGCACGACACGGCCACAACACGACACACGGCCACTACAACGACACCAGTACGCTTTCTCACTGCCACGGCACGACAACGACATGTCGTCGCCGGCAACGGCCTGTCGTCGGCATCAAGGCTCCCACTGGTGTCGTGCCGGCATAGTTATGCATGGTGTACCATGATGATAAAATGGGGGGTTCCCGGTTCCCTCCCAGTTTCCACCTGGACAAAAAATAAAGAAGGAAAAGAAAGTGAAGTGACCTACCTAATATAAAAGGTGACTCATTTAGGTAGCTGCAAAAACCTCAGAACACCTCTGTTACAAAAACATAATTTATTTACAACAAAATTAAATAAGTTACGTTGGGGTGAGACAATGCTTATTTTATAAAATGAAAATTATATGTGTTCTTACAATATTCGTAACACACAGGACATTTGTAACGCACAGGTAAAAAGCTGTACTTGACTCTAAAGTACCAAGAAGTTAATTCTTACAAATACAACCTTCATAAAGCAATCGTCCCCCATATAAATTATACCCTTAAAATTATTACTTATCCAATAATATACCTAACTGCGGCTAAGCAAATCAAATCAAATCAAATCAAAATATTTATTTTGTAAAATAGATACATAAAGTATACTTTCTACATGTCAAAGTTAATCTTTACAATAAATATCTTGAGAATAAAAAAATAATATGAATATACTAATAAGGGAAATACATACAAAAAATATTTAGGTTGGGCTACAAAAATTAATTTATACACATACATAAAGTAGAGAAATCTAGGAATAAAAATATTATATATAAATGATGAAAGGAACAAACAAGTTGATAAATAAATAAGGGAAATACATCAAAAAAATATTAAGGTTGGGCTACTAAAATGTAATAAAGTTTTAACCTGCATAAAGTAAAGAAATATAGGAATAAAAATATTAAATATACATAATGCCTAACCAACCGCACCATTCGATTAGTACTGCTAAGAAGAAGGGCAAGAAACTTAGCAAACATGAATATTTTCATTTGTAACATAACCTTAATCTATACAATTTTCTGGCAAATATAAAACCATAGGAATTATGTCCAAGAGAAAAAAATAAAATATATTGATATTTTATTATATTTTATTAATCAGTTTACATATTAGTTAACTATAAAGGGCTTAAGATTAGCCTTTAGAGGAATCAAACATTTCGTATTAAAATTTGCTAATTATGACTCACAATTTTGATAAGGATTATTATTATTTATTACACCATGCTTCATTATCGTCCAGATAATCATTGATTTTATAATAAGCTGTTTTAAGTAGTCCCTGTTTAATGTATAATTTAAACTTATTTTCAGGCAAACTAAGGACCTCCTTTGGAAGTTTATTGTAAAATCTTATACCATGTCCTACAAAAGAGGTAGCTACCTTGGCAAGTCTGAATTTTGGAAAAGCTAGTTTATGTTTGTTTCTGGTTTCAACAGAGTGGTCCACACCAAGCCTCGGGAAATTATCAATATTTTTTCTGACATATCTAATAACTTGATAAATAAATTCACTTGGGACCGTAAATATATTAATTTCCTTAAACATTTCTCTTAATGAATCTCGATACTTCATGTTATAAATAGACCGAATTGCTCTTTTTTGCAAGACAAAGACTGCTTCTATATCCGCGGCTCTACCCCACAACATTATGCCATATGACATAATGCTGTGAAAATAACTGAAATATACTAATCTAGCAGTATCTTCATCAGTAATCTGCCTTGTGCGTCTAGCAGCGTAAGAACTGAACTAAGTCTACCACAGAGAGCTTCTATGTGGGGACCCCACTGAAGACGAGAGTCTATAGTAATACCCAAAAACTTAGTTTCGTTAACTAACTCCAGCTTGGACCCATGCAAAAATAAACTGACATCTACTTGAATTACATTTGGTAAAGTAAACTTTATACATTTCGTCTTTTTTGCATTTAGAACTAAATTATTTGCAGTGAACCAATCAAGAATCACAAAGAAGAGAGAGTTGAATTCGCGTCATCGAGAATATCATTATGTCGATTCACTTTAAAAATAAGTGACGTGTCATCTGCGAATAAAACTATCTCAGATAAGTCTCTAACTAAGTAAGGAAGGTCATTTATGTATATCAAAAACAATAGGGGCCCCAATATGGAGCCCTGCGGAACACCCATTTTGACTAATGCTCCAGATAACTTTACTCCATTAATGTCTACCTATCCGGTCACTAAGGTATGACTAAAATAACGCCAAAGATTTACCCTTAACTCCATAGTGATCTAATTTACATAAAAGTGTTTCATGATTAACGCAATCAAAAGCTTTTGAGAGGTCACAAAATACACCGAACGCATCCTGCTTTGCTTCCCAAGCGTCAAATATGTGCTTGAATCCGTATTGTTCACTGTGAAACAACTTATTTAAGTTAAAATGAGATAATAATTGATTAAAAACAATTTTTTCGAAAATATTACTAAAAACTGGTAAAACTGAGACAGGTTGGAAGGGTCTTCAATGTCGCCTGATTTAAAAAGAGGGATCAATTTACTCAACTTCATTAAATCAGGAAAGACACCATCATCTACATATTTATTAAAGATTAAAGCTAAATATGGAGCTATTAAATCAATAATACAGCTTACAACTTTAACAGATAAGCCACGTGGATTCTCTACTATCGGTAACGTAATTAAAACATTTACCGTTCGTTACAAACAACACGAAATAAGGGTATTAAAACCGTTATAATCACATCATTTTAACGAATTTTGGCCAAATAAAACAATGTTACACCAAATGAATTTAACGAATTTTGCAAAATAAAATAAACGTTACACCAACAATTACAAGTTAACAAACTACATAATCCCATGAGGCATGACCATCCAAAGCAGGTTCATTGACTGAACGCCGGCACGCAAAGCAATAAAAGTCTCACCTTGACTGGTGCTGGACACCGTACCCCAGATCATCATTCAACAACGTACCGCCGCCACCGATCAGTCATAGTTCTCCCGGGAACTGCCTCTCCTCTCGGAACCAGCTCCGTTTATGGGTCCCATAAAGGAATCCAACAGAAAGTTATAAATATGAAAACAAATATAAACCCTGAAAAGAAATATACAGAATTAACGACAAACCCTCCAACCCGTCAAAATCGTTGAAGAACAAAAGCTTTTCTTCTTACATCATCTAAAAACATTACATAATGATTGGGGAAAAAACCTTCCACCAAAGCACCACAATTCAAGACCAAAAACTCACCAAATTAACAAAAAATATATTTTACAAAACAAAGACAACTGACGCAGCCTTCTCGCCGTACTTGTTTCTTATCTCAGACCTAAATTTATTCGACCGCGCCTGACCGTCAAATCTAATTTGCATATTTGGTAAACAAAATGACTCACGCGCAACGGAAGGGATCCGTGCGTTTAAAACGAAAACCACCTCAACATTAATTTTAGACAATGCCAAAATATGCCACGCTACAGTGGTACCATACAAGCTTCCGTGTGTGCGTGCGAGTGGCGTGAGCCGTGTCTAGGGTCGCCAACTTTTTTTAGAAAAAATAACGTAGAATGATTTCAGGAAAGATAAATATAAAGTGCAGTCCTTAAAAAAAGAGTATATTTTATTCAAATTTGTGAGACTGTATAATTTTGTGCTTTTATCACAAACCTAATCGTACTCGTCATACAATTTTGCTTGGATTTTCTTACAGGGAGCCTAGAACGAGGCACAAGAATAGTGTCTCTTGAGAGAGTCTTCTGCTGTCAAACTTGATTTCTAGTATTGTAAAAAATCAAGTTTGAAGACTCTTTCAAAAGACACTTTTTGTGCCTTGTTCTAAGCCCTCAGCTGTATTTTCGCTGGCTGGTGTTATTAAAGTTTACGTTTTCTTTTACATCGAGATTGACTTAAGATTAAAATAAAGTAGGTATTTTTATGTACTTTATTGCTATTAAAAATATAATGTACAGAGACCCAAAATAATCTAAGATACTTTATTTTAAAGTACGGTTGGCAACCCTAGCCGTGTTGGGCTGAGGCGAGCCGTTGTCGTATCGTCTAATGAAGAATGTAGCTACCGGTGTCGTTGACGGCTGTTGTGGCCGTGGCCGTGTCGTGCCTTGGCCGTGTCGTGCAATGAAGAAGCGCCCAATAGTGTATGAAAGAAGTTCTAATTCTGAGAAGGGTTAAAGAGGGGAGGAGGATTATACAGAAACAATAGAGATTGGGAGAGGGAAGTCGGATACATACTCACTCAGATACGACAACCTTGTAACAAACATGGTTAAGGGAAAATAGAAGGAAAGAGAGACCAATTAAAAGAAGAGACTGTTTGACCATTATAATTTACAGTTTTGTTTCATACATTTTTTACTTCATGATAAGCATGTAATTTTTATTCAAATAATTTACACCTATTAACTTATTCGAATGGTACGAAACTCTAAGAGCGCGAGTCCTATTCGCACTTTACAATATTTTTATCAATTTAGGAACAAATACGTACAAAAAAAGAGAACGAAGTCACCGCTAATAAACAACTGCAGCATAACAAATTAAATTTATATCACTGCGGTATAGAAAATCAGAAAAGTAAATCTGGACGTGAGGAGCTCTGAACCGTGATTCGAACCCGGGATAGAGCAACCGCCCGGTAAGCGAGAGGTCATGGGTTCGAATCCCGGTTCAGAGCTCCTCACGTCCAGATTTACTTTTCTGATTTTCTATACCGCAGTGATATAAATTTAATTTGTTATCTCCTTGCGATGGATAAATCGCCAAGTGTTTAAAAATATAGAAATTTATTTCTATCATAGTTTCGAACTGAAGCATTAATAGCGGCACGCAAGTGTGTGAGTGGAATTACTATAGAAAATAGGCTTACTACGATGTGAATGTGTGCGTGCCAGGCTCGTGCGTACACGAAAGTAGGCTTATTATTATCATGGGTTTCAGTTTTTGGTTTGCGAAATTTACCTTTATACCTTTTTTTACTTCCATGTTTAGGAATGTGATTTCAATATTGAAATTTTTCGTTCTTCGAAACTGATTTTATAACTATTTAGAGCAAGCATCGTCATCAAATTAGGGATCCTTGTCAGATTTAAGAATGCGTTCAAGAAAAAAAAAGCATATTCAAATGTGTGAAGATGGCGTCATGAAAGACATCGGTTTTTAGGGTTCCTTACCCAAAGGGTGCCAAACGAGACCCAAAGAGTATCAACTATTACGGAGTTACGTTAACTGTATATTATTCATCAATCCATAAGCTTGTGTTCATCCACTGCTGGACACAAGCCTATTATATCTATTATATGGATTATATTTATAGTAATATTCTTTGCTATTACTAAGCCTCCGCTGTCTGTCTGTCTGTCTGTCTGTCTATCCGTTAGTCTGTCATAGGGGTCTATAACTTCAGTCATATTAGTCATAATAAGTAGACAGTTGAAAATGTTCACAGAATATCGTGTTGCTATGGCTATTATCACGGCAAATAATTAAAACATAATAATCTCAGGGGTCCCCGTACAATAAAAAGCGTGAAAAAGTATTTTTTTAAACTTTATTTGTTCAGCTTTATCCTAAAGACGGCATCCATATATGTTTCAAATTTAATCAGATTGTTTTAAATTAAACAAGTAAAAAAAATATTAGGGTTCCGTACTCAGCGTGAGCGTTTTGTGTCGTCTTGATGTTCCTACGACATCTAATATTACCATATTTTTGTAGGGTTTCGTTCTCGTAGTGTGTGGTGATACGAACCCTTTGTACGCGAGTCCGACTCGCGCTTGGCCAAATTAGATATGCACGCTTATTTTAAAATCTGTCTGCTAAAAGCAGTCACGGAAATGTATTCCTCGAATTGGTATACAAATCGTAAATATTGAAAAAAAAAAGAAGAGGCTATTCCTCGTATCTTTTAACCATTCAAGAAATATTTGCTTGCGCAGTAAAATTACAAGTAAAAGTATTTCAATCAGAGGTGCAATGTAAGCCAATCGTATTCAAATTCGATTATTATATGGCTATTCGGCTAAGCAAATAAGCCCGTTTGACAATTGAAATCAAACGATTTGGTTGTCAACAACAAAACAAGACAATCGTATTCATTTGACAGCCAAAAATGTACGATTCAAATTGTCAAAAGGGCTAATTTGCTTAGCCGAATAGCCAAATGACAATCAATCTGAATACAATTGGCTTACACAATTCCACCTCAGATTACACTGCACATTCCTTGCGTGGTTTAAATTTGCGTGGTTTAATTAAACTTCTCACGGTAGTACTCTCAAACATTCAGCAAAATATCTTTTATAAATAAGGTCGCACGTGGCATGGCAATTTGCTGAACTTCCACTTGGTATTTTATGTTATAAAATTATTTTGCAATTAACCATATTTTACGTTTCACGCTCGTATTCGGTGATATAATGCTGACACACAAAACTGCCCATATAAAATGAACAGGCAGGTAGGAAGTTGTATAAATTAAGAATGCAGTTTTGTTTTTTTTTATTTGTTTAGGTTATTTTTTATCCATCCATGTGAAGCCGCTACCCGTCACCAGTCTGTTTTTAAGACCCGGTAATTTGGGATTGATATACCGCCATCACCGGTCCCACAATGGTGGGCCACCTGGTTGTGCCTGTCTGCGAGCTGTCCTCTTACTCTTCTCCGAATAACTTCGGGAGGATTCGCGAGTAAGATGGTGGTACCTCCACAGTCGAACTCTGCACCAGCTCTACCTGCTATTAGTACCGTGACAATTACATGAAATGGGGCTCGTGTCGGGAGCGGCAGTTGTTTGCTGCACCCATCAGCCGCACCCGCTCACGCCACCTCAACAATGTATAAGATGACGAAAGCTCTCAACACATTCATCGAGGCCGAACCGTCTGCTTTGATAGTTAATGTCAATTAGTTTGTAAGTTATTTCATGGCCATAAGTTAAGTTAAATAAATGCAGACTAAACTTTTATTTGATAATATTAAATAACTGCCGTAATTGAGTTCGCCCGTAGTAATTGTTATAATAAATAAATAAAACTTACATACATACATAATACTCACGCCTGCCTCTCAGAGGGGTAGGTAGAGACTACAGATTTCCATTCCCACATCCATCAATCTAGTCATACAAGGTGCGATAGAGCTGACGCCGGACTCGACTGTGGAAGCCCCCCGAAGATATTCGGGGGAGAGTAAGAGACAGCTCTCAGGTAAAAATGATGGTATTTTATCCCCGATTGCCGGGCCTAAAACAGACCGGTGGCGGGCAGCGGCGTCACTGGTACGATGGTTTCGGCACCTCGCTCACCAACCCGACTGCCCAGCGTGTGTAAGTAAGGGGAATTCCTCCAGGGGGACCTATATTTAAATAGATAGTGGTCTAGTTAGCTAAGCCAAGCCCAGGGTAGGCATTGCGTATTTGCCTATATGAGATGCACATCACTGCACACCGAATTATTTTTTCTATTCTAGTCACTACATCTTCTTTCACACCGCAATGATCCCTTATGTAGATATTTTTCACTCTGTCATTCAATGTCAAACCACACAGACCACTTACCACACATACTCCGCAAGGAACGCAAATAAAATAAATATTATGTTTTTAGGGAAAGTTATTTAGCATCAATAGAGTACCAACTTAAATTTTATATACATTTTATACTATAAATCATGTAAAATGCCAAATAAAGCGTTAAAGAGGGAAGAAACAATAAATATAATATACCTCACTAAAGTATAATGTTATAATTACTACATACGTAGTAATTATAACTCAATTATATATCTACATATATAAGGTGAGTGACATTAATTTATAAAGATAAAACTTATACTGAAGACTCGGTAAGTAGTTGATCTCAAGGTTAGAATACCCTTCTTAGGAAATTCGGAAATTATTTTCTTCCTGTTCCCTTGCAAACGCAAGCCTAGGAGGTTTATATTCTCAGTCTGTAAAAACCCGTTTTAACTGTCGAGCTCCATAAATTTTCAGTTCTAGTTTTAAAGATCTCACTTCGACTATGTCTCCGGAATTGCCCCCTAGTCAAAATTGTATTTGTCAGATTTCCCAAAAATTTTATTGATCCGTAATACTGATCAATTACCAAGCCTCCAGTATGAATTTGGCTTAATACATAAAACGATGGTATGTAAAGGTTGAAAAGTTAAATATCTGGCAGGAGAAAGGGCGACAGCTGTGCTGCAGGATTGATGATCGAAGGCTGCAGGTCTAAAAGGGCAAAGGTTTTTTCACAATTCCATACAAAACTACCAAATAGATAAATTGCTAAATATGAAATAATCGGTTGTTTCATCGATTTCCTCCTGATATTTCTCTAAAAAACTTCTATGACGAAAATATTATATTACATTTCTGTGAATGGAAATCAGACATTGAGAGTAAGTGGGTTTGTTGGTAATATTCTCTTCAAAATATGAATATTAAGGTCAAACGGCGATTAATTTTATTATAACGTTAAATGCCTTATAACATTATTTCCTTATTTCGTACAGGTTTGTTAAACATTTTAAGTATGCCTTGAGGGTTTTATATTTTAACAGTAAGAAAAAGTTGTTTTAAAAAGTGAAAACAAATACCAAAAAGTGGAGAGAAATGGTCAATTGCGAGTTCAGCTCGCATCATAAGCATTATGATGCGAGCTGAACTCGCAATGGACCATTTTTTACTTTATTGAATAGTATTGACGAAATAAATTGTATAAATTATACAATAATAAATTGTACTTAATCGAATACTATCCAATAGAAATATATTAGGTGACTTACGTTTATGTAGCCAAATTCATACTGGAGACTCAGTTAATAGTCAGGACCTAGGATAAATGACGATGTCTGCGAAAAAAAATTGTGCTTTTATATTTGTTCAAGAACAACCTCGCTCATTTACTATCGATACCAGTTTATCGATAAAAATTCAAAATCTACAATTATAAAGAGGTAAAATTTGTTTGTATGTCAGTACTAATCGATCTACTGAACCAATTTAAAAAATTCTTTGACCAATAGAAAGCTACACTATCGCTGAATTACAAAGGCTGTAGTTAGTTCCTTGGGGACTTATTAAATTTACGCGAATAATCTTTGGAACTACGTATACAGAAACTCTTCACTTCGACATAGGCTACTGTTTTTGCCCTGGGGACCGCTGGGCAGTTCCCTAGAGACTTATTCATTAATAAATAGGGAACCGATTTTAAAATAGTTTCGTTGTTGTAATTGTTGGATCTTCACTTAGACAAAGGCTTTAGTTTCTTCCTTGGGTAAGGGCTGTTCCTTAGGGACATACCTCTATTAATTAAATTCCGCCCGGTTAATGTCTGAAACCACTGAACTCATTTTGAAAATTCTGTCACTGTTGTAATGATTAGATTAGGCTATTAGGCTATAGTTTAATACCCCGCGGGCCGCATGCGTCCTCCCGGAGGACAACTTGCGGCCCGCGGAACTGGTTAATATGAACCAAAGTTTCAAATTTAATTGTATGTACAATTGTATGTATTGTATGTATTTTGTACATAAAACTAACAAAATATTCTATCGCCTTTCGTTTGTATCACAGTTCAGCAATATGGGAATATCACAGTACATTGACTCTAAATGGTTAAAATTTCTTCTATACCTATAAAACGTCACATTAAAATTGTTTTAAAACTATTTTATTCAAGATTTTTGATTATCTTTTTTGTTTAATTTCCTATTAAGAAATATAACATACATACATGTATGTTCTGTCACCAGTCATAAAAATAAGAAAAATCGTATACGGCCCGGCGTAATTTCTAATTTCCAAAATTCGGCCAGGCTGTTCAAAAGGTTGGCCACCCTTGCTATAGTTTGTTCCCTGGGAACGAATAGTTCCCCAAGGACATTAACATATATTCAGACAGATATCATTATTTTCATGAGAACCATGTTATATTTTTGTCGCGATTGTTTAAGGTAATCTTAAATACCGTACCGTATTTCTGTATAATGTACAGACGCCAGCACGACAGGCTACCTATTGGTAGTTCTTATTGCAGCATGATAGCCGTTAAAATTGTTTACAAAGAGGGAGCTTGAACTGCAGGCGTCTTACAATGTAGAGTCTGTCTAATCTTTAAACTGCACGCCACTCCACCTACGTTTTCATCTATAATTATAAAAGTATATATTTTATAGTTAGTTCTATAATATTGTTTAAATATATACGATACAATTGGAAGTATAATAATATGATCTAATGTAGTACTTCTATAATTAGAGTTAAATACGTACGTACGGAGTGGGATTAGATTATCTCTACAATTCTTTGTTGCGTCAAATTTCCAGCAATGGCGGATACGAATATTGTTCGGGTGTCCGCGGTAGGTTTATTAAACTACTAGCTTTTGCCCGCGGCTTCGCACGCATGTTATTTGGTTTAACGACGTGCTTTTTTCCGGGGTAAAAAGTAGCCTATGTGTTAAGTTAGGGTATAAGCTATATCCATTCTAAATTTCATCCAAATCCGTCCAGCCGTTTCAGCGTGAAAGAGTAACAAACATACACACAAACACACAAACTTTCGCCTTTATAATATTAGTGTGATTTCCAATTAAAATATAAATCAGCATTACAATAAATTATGTACTTGAACGTTCCGATTCGGGCTACTCCCAATGTGGGGTTCGGCTCTCAGATTACAAAGTTGCACAAGACTTATATCATTTGAGAACTATGATTTCATATTTTAAAATCTATGACCTCATTTTCTTTGGAGCTCAACGAATAACAGAAATAAACAACTTTATACACCAAAACGTCCATAATTACTCCGTTCTGACGTCGTCGTGGGTAAAACAGTTGGAGTGTAAGAGCGAAATTACGAGTATATTCAACAAACGAGAAAAACATTCCGTTTCGGGACTCAAGATAATTACATCGTGTTTGATTTACTCCCATTAGATTGGTACGATGTCACACAACTGATTGGTTGTACTCGTTTATTTCTTACGTGTGTTTATTACGTTTCGATTGTAACTAATTTTATCGTGGCCTTGAGCGAATGAGAAAAAAATTGCATTTTCACCCAGAAATCCTTCAGCGCAAAAGGGCGAGGGAAAACTGCCGGTAACTTAAATAAGTAAGTACCTACATCATATACCATATTTGACGTCGATTTCCGTGTTGTAAATTAACTAATTTTAAATTTTACCACCATGAAGCCTCAATGAGACCTAGGATGTAGCCCTTTTCCCCAGAAATTCCGTTTCAAAGATGATCTTTGAAATCCAGTGAAACATTATTTTGTTTAGACGTTTTTGCGTCGTGTGTGGGACAAAACACGCGCTCGAGATAAACTCACGCACGCGGTAGTGAAATTATTCGATTGGCAACTCGCAGTTAGGTCTAGTACACTATCTTATAAGAATACCACATTATTATATTTCAAAATATAAAATACCCTCTAGTATTTATAGTACGAAGTGGATCCGCCCAAACAACCAAACCGACAATCGAACATTACACCGTCCCACTATCATTTAAAATAATATTTTGAGAGAACGATGGTTTGAAAACTGGCTGGACATCAGCGAGACCCACACAGATCTCTGTCAGACATTGTAAAAAAAAACTCGGAAAAATACATAGGTAAAAAGAAAGAGGAAAACACCGTGGTGTAAATCTGCGTGTCCTAAAACGCGTGTTTTTGTGACCAAAGCACGACGATAAGACTCACCTGTCACAGTCTGAGAGGGTTATAATATGACTACCACTATTTACAAACCATTTTAAACACACTTCACACGTGTTGACTTTCACAAGACACTGATATAGTTCTCATTCCGTACCCGAAGGGTGCCAAACAGGGCCCTATTACTCGTACTATGCCTCCGCTGTTTGTCTGTCTGTCCGTCTGTCACAGGGGTCTACAGCCTCAAGCGTAATAGTTAGAAAGTTGAAATATTCACAGGATACGTTTTGCTATCGTCTCTACTACGACAAATAATTAAAAAATAGTACATTATGATACAAGCGAGCTTCGGCTCGGCCTGCAATCCCGCCTTGACTGTAATGTCTAATGCTGACGCGTTTCATACGATGTTTTTCAACACACTTGCGAGGAAAAATAATAAAATTTCGCTGTCTTTTTTTCAACATAATCGAAAAAACAGCTATGAAATGAACTAACAATTTTCTTTGAAAAATAGCGGCGGAGATTTTGGTTTTTGGGCAGATGTAAATAGAGGCACTGACGCAAAACGCCAAACAGCCAAATATTGCCAAACAGCCAAATATTAAAAATTTACACACTGAATATTTTAGTATTTGCAACAAAAAAATTAGTTAATTTGTTGATAAAAATAAATAATTTGATGAAATGAAATGATTATTATTATATTTCAACTACGACCGTCCATTTATTCCCAAAAACGTTACAATTTCTCAAGACATCAAAACTCTTAGCTAAGATTAAAAAAAACTGTAATGTAAAAACACTAGTACGATAATGAAGAGTATAAAGCACGCGTGTTTATTATGCTGCATTATGACCATAAAAACGCTGCAATAAGGGCCACTTTATAAGCACGTTTTCTGACGAGTGTGAGTTTGCGACACGAGCCGAAGGTGAGTGCTGCAATCACACGAGTCGAGAAAAAGTTTCTCGCACGAGTTTCGTATAATATTTTATAGCAAAAGTGCGGAAAATGCCGACTTTACGCAAGCGCAGCGTGTGTAAAGTGTTGGGGTCGTAGACGTAAATGCTATAAATAGCTATATAGCTACTGTGTGTGGGATGCCTTATAGCAAGTGGTCGGCATAGATACCTAGTGCCATTTGGGGTGAACGACCTCAAACATGAATAATATGGATATACCCCCGGGATCCCGGGATTTTAAAATTCTATTGATTACCTAATTACTTTATAGGTAGCGATATTTCGCTTTTATTTATTATTAACTAGCTTTTTCCCGCGGCTCTGTCCGCGTGTTCTTCGGTTTAACGTTATGCTTTTTTCCGAGATAAAAAGTAGCCTATGTGTTAAGTTAGGGTATAAGCTATATCCACTCTAAATTTCATCTAAATCCGTCCACCCGTTTCAGCGTGAAAGAGTAACAAACATACACACACACAAACTTTCGCATTTATGATATTAGTGTGAAGTGTGATGATTAGTGTGATAATAATCAAATCGTACCAATAAATTTGCTCGGGCTTATACGTTGCTGCCAAGTAACTATTTCCTATTGAATTCTGTTCCGTTCCGTTCCGGTGACTCATCCAGCCAGCAGTTCTGCTGCAAGGGTGCAAAGACCCGAGACACCGGAGAGCCACGTAGTATACAGGTGGGGTCTGTAGAGAGGCAGCTGTGGGATCGAGGAATGACAGGAGATTGGAGGCCCACCCGAATTCAAGCATCGTATAGTGAGCATGTAAGGATTAAATAGATACAATAATTTGTGTGTTATAAATATGGATACGCTGCGCTTGGAAATGTGGATTTGCTCGGTGATAAATGAAGAGTAATCCACTATAATTTAGTATTCATCTGTAGTCTCGGCCCTGCTTGTCATTCGCATTCCGATTCTGGATCTGTTTCGGGTAGGTTGTAGATTTCTTCTGCTGTCTTTTTTACCAGGAACCTGTGTCCAGAAATTCTTTTCCAGAAGCTTCTGTTTTGTCGTGAAAATTTTACATCTTGGAACAGGGAATTGTATATTGGTCGTCCAGTTTTCCTTCGTGATTCTGCATAGTTGTAGGCTGCGTGAAGCAAGTGGGGTTGTGGTCGCCGTTGAATGTGACAAAAATAAGAAATCCTACGTAACGGTAATTCCTGTAGTCAAATGGTGTGTGGATCTGTTGGTTAGGGGTTTGTTGACGGAAACCTCCATAGATTTTGGGGTTAATGCAAAATTTGGAGTTGAGGTCTATTTCCCCGTGTATTATTTTATGGTCTGAAATTTAATTTTTCGACCACACTTTTAATTGATTTAAATCTAACTATTTTATGCTTACATGTCATTATGTGGTCTATTTGTGATCTTTTGTTACCTGATTGCCATGTTACTTTGCATGAATTCCTTCCCCAGGTGCTATTTATTACTACGTTGTTTTGTTAGATAAAATCCAATAGGACTGTCCCATTGGAATTGGATTTCTCGCGGAATAATGTTTGACCTATGTATTTATTCTGAATTGATTTTATATATCTTCTTTGCCGATGTGTGCATTAAAGTCACCTAGAAGTATAGAGTATGAGTTTTTGGGAATCCTACCAAGGAAAGTTCCTATGCTCACAAAATTGTTTGCTGTATGGGATGGCAAGTGGGTATTTATAAAGAATAGTTCAACAGGACAGTCTCTATGGGAAGTGAAAATTCTAATGTGAATAGCAATAAGATTAAAGGTTTTTTTGTGAATGTTTAATTTCATGTTTAACCGATTTGCTAATAAGGATTGCTGTTCCCTGGTATTCTTTTGGTTTGGATCCCCCGCTTAGAATCCACGTGTAATTCTCAGATTCATATTCTCCGCTAGCTAAGTGTGTTTCTTGGAGGCCTGCTATTGTTATGTTCCTTTCAGAAAGTTCTTTGTCAATTCTTATTTTGTCTTTTCGGAGTAGCACAACTAGTAGTAGTACAACAAAAGTGATTCACAGTGTTTACGTTGTAATATAGCCGTAGGAGATGGTCGAATTAGTCTTTGTTCTGTTCCATCTACCAGGTAGTTTTCAATCAAATTTATTTTTGTTGTTCACGCTAATGACTGCGGGGAACCTTCGGTAGACGCTGCTGTCGTGCCATAAGTACACGTCATGTGTTGTGTCAGAGGGCTCTCAGGCTGCAGCTCATGTGTTGGGCATCGGCTAAGGTACTCACCTGATACTTTTGATTCGGGGTCCTGTTTAGTAGTCGTTGTTTGTTTTAATTCTGGAAGTTTTTGACTTTAAGCCTGCAGTGTTCAATTCATTTTGTTTTCGATTTGTTGTTAATGTTTTCGTGGACTTACTATTGATTGAGACGCTGTCATAGTGGTTTCTGTCGTAAAAAATGTGAACGTTTCCGTAACTGGATCGCCCGTTGATTTGTAAACAATAGTTGTTCCGTTGATGCGATGTACATGTACGTTGACCAAGTAGAATTCAGCCGCTGCTATTACGATGTCTTCACCTCCCCAGAACTTGTCATTGAATTGGGGATCAATATAGTTGGAGATTTGCTCTTCTGGGGTCAAGTTTGTGGGATTCGGACTATCAAACGTGTTATTCAGTAACGCTAAATTTATTCTGCTATTGTCCCGGTTTTCAGAGACGAAAGCAGCGAGATCTTGTCGTACCGCCCGGTGATCGAAAGTTAGTCTCATGACGGAATTTATTTGATGTGCAATAGCACGATGGATGCAGTTTCCATCAACCACCATGGATATAATGGTTATTGTGTTTGTCATCTGTGTAGTTTAGACCTGCCGGTTTCCTAGAAAAAAGAAATTTCTCCGAAAAGAGAGATGGGTATAGAGATTTATTGTTCTCGGCTAAAGTCACTACAATATAAATCACAAAATTTTTGGAATCTTTTGGCTTCGCATGTGTTTGGGTCGACTTATTTTTTGTTTGCTATGTTGTTACTGGATGCTTCTTTTGTAAGCACCCTTTTAAATTGTTTTACTATGCTTGGCTTTTGTAATGTTTTACTGCCCGTGATTTGCCAGAAATATTCGGGAATAAGACGCGGTTTAACGAATGATTTACTTACGTTTTAGCCAGACATGTTAAGATTTAAATCTGTACGAATGGATATTTGTAACGAGTTTTGTATTATTGAATATATACATTCATAAGGTAGTTGGTTCGTGATGGATGACTAAAGTAAATTTAATGTGAGAATACTGGTAATTTTAGATTACATAAATACATAAAATTTATTTCATATATACATAAACACGTGGCTTAGATGCGCCTAGTTTTACTGCTGACTTGGTTTTCCTGGAACAAGTTTTATATGGATAGTATTAAATGTAAGATTAAGCATTGGGGTTGTGTATGTTTGCTTGTCCAACACCAATAGCTTGATCTCGACCTGGGTTGACAAAAAGGACAAAATATTCTACCGACCACCGTATACTTTGCCTACAACTTGAAAAGATCTCACCAAATTTGAACTGCTCGCCACTAATCACTCTTTCAGCGACCGGCGCGCCTCGGTGTAGTAATACACTGATCAACGTTCAACCGGCACCCAATAAACTTAACACAGCACTTTAATCCAGTTTTATATTTAGAAAGTACTGTTTGCCGACTTCACATCGAAGTGGTCAAAACAAAAATCTATTGTTCTTCACTTTGGCCTCAATTGAAGAAAGGCACAGTAGAGCTGGCTCTGAGCAGGGCTTTGCGCCACGTGGCGCACTGTACACGACTTGTTGGGACGACAGCTCACTCGCAACCCCGTAACTATTTCCTATTGAATTGATAATTAAATGCGAATGCCGGAAATCAAGATCTAATCCCAGAATAAGGGCATGTCCACGTTATGCAAGCATTTATGAATGGCACTGTTTACGCCGACCACTGCTTATAGCTCACGCGCTTAGTCTATGTACCTTGTTTCCAGATCAACACAATAAGGGCGATGATGCAAAACCAGCAGTACAAGACCCTGGCAGATCTGTACCTGGACAACAATAGTATACCTAATGTGAAGGAGCTCGAGGGCTCAGAATGGTTCAGCACGTTTCGGGTGTTGAGCCTACGCGGGAATTTGCTGAGATCGGTTTGTTATTTTTCCTTTAATTTTTAGGATTCTGAACGCGAAGGCTCCCAAACGGAACCCCATTACTATGCCTCCGCTGTCTGCTTATTAATAATAATAATAAAATCATTTATTTCGGACAGGATCCATAAAGTGTTAGTAATACAATATAACTTATAAACTAGTGTTAGTAAGAGATCAGGCGAGTAAAAGTTGTATTAAAATTAAATTGTCTTGTGGAGCTCGATCCACTTTTTAAGAAGGGGCGAGTCCCACCTTTCAGGTAATACCTTCAGGGTACCTAGCATAGTAGACCATAACGAGCTTTGACAGCTCGATAAACACTGTCTGTCCCTCTTTGCGTAGATCAATAAAGTGAGATAGAGCACTGTATCAAGTGCTATCGAGCTCGATATGGTTTGCTATGCTAGACTAGCTGGACACTATTGGGGCTGGCTCGAGTTCGAGTCTTCAGCGACGCACAGCGCTTTCGCATGATTGCCGCGAAACCATCTGTGTGTGCTTCCGCGAACTTGAAAGATAATTATTGTATGTTTTTCCGTCTGTCACAGGAGTCTACAGCTTCAACCGTAATGTGTAGAAAATTGAAATTTTCACAGAAAAGAAAGTTAAACCCAAGGTCCCAATACAATAAACCTATAGTGTTAACCATAGCGCCATCTGAGCATGTCTTGTTTGACAGCTTTTACCGAGGTAATAGATGGGGCTAAGAGTAGCTTGAGAACCTTTTTGCACCGAGGATTGGTAAGATGATAGATGGCGCTAAGGTCTTAAAAGGCGGTCATTTGTTATGTACCATAATGATTTTAGGGTTCCGTACCCGTAACATATGGTACGGAACCCTTTGTGGGCGAGTCTGATTCGCACTTGGTCAAATTATTTGGGTTAGAGATGGAGAAACCAAGAAATACGCTTTTAACGATTTAAATTATCATTTTTATTTCATCGTTATTCAGAAGAAAATGAGTGTAAGTATGTGATATCTACATACATACATAATAATCACGCCTGTCTAACAAACAGAGGAGTAGGTAGACACTACAGATTTCCATCTGCTACGATCATGTCACACCTCTTTTGCTTCTATACCGCTCTAGTGTACTAGGGGGGATCAGAAAGTTGTGAAAATATACTACTACATATGTATACTCCTTGGTAAGAAAAAAAAATACTGACAGGCATGGCATAGCTCAGATATTTTATAATAAAGAAAAAAATCTTCGCTTCTCTTTTTTTTCTGAACGTAGTCATTTGTTTGCTTAGTGTCGGAACGTGTTCTCGAAAATGGAGAAAAACGAAGTGCAAGCCGTTAGTAAATACCTCTGTTTAAAAAAGTTAACGATGCAAGAGATTCACTGCGATTTGGAGGCAACATTAGGAGTCTGCCCCGCCGTATTCCATTGTCGCAAGGTGGGCTTCTCAATTTCGAGTAGCGAGAACGAGCACGGAAGACGAACATCGTTGCGGCCGTCCATCGACGTCAGTCACCCAAGAAAATGTTTTAAAAGTCGAGAAAATTGTACTGAGCGATCGTAGAGTTACCATCCCTTACTTAGTTCAAGAAACGTGCATTTCATATTGAAGTATAGGTATCTATTCAATCCATATTTAAACAATCCCATTACTCTATATTGCTTTGGTTAGGAGTAGGATTGAATTTAGCGCCATCGTGTGGAGTCCGCATGAAAAAAAATATGCCATCATGCTTGAAAAGGTGCAAAAAGCTTTCTTGAGGTTTTCGTAGAAAAAAAAAGTTCGGATTATATCCGTTTATGTACCCTACAAAATTCTTGCTAGGCATGCTCGGATTGAATGTTCTGGAAGTGATGCGAGCTTATGAATTGTATGTCGATATTTCTCTCTCTCTATTATTCTATCTCTAAGGAACGCATTTTCATGTGATATCTATTAAGTTCAAGTTCTTTATTGCATTTGCCATATACACAGATGTTGGTAGTACAATGACACCCTGTTTGGGTACAGCAACATAGCTTAAAATTACGTATACATTAATTAACTTAATATTTATAGGTATATAACATACCAACTAGGTCTTAGGTGTAATAACATTAGTTGTACTTATCACTACATAACAATATTCTAAACTTAGGTTTATATTACACAATCTTGGGGTGTAAATTAACCCTAGGTACCCAGCTTAATAATAATAAAATAAAATTAAATAATACTGAAGCCCAGTCAAAGTTTATCATTCTGATATTCAGTAATGCTATAGTAACATTTCTTGATAAGGAATTGTTTCAGCTCTTTTACAAATTTTAAGTAGTTTGTTTCGGATTTTAAACAGGTCGGTAATTTATTATAAATTTTAATTGACATAACAAACGGACTAGTGGAATGACTGGTGAGGTTGGAGGTAGGTAACATCAATCTGTTTTTATGTCGCAATGAATAGTTTATAGGTATGTCATGCCGTGTTGTGTAAAAATTTGGGTGGTTTTTAACAAATTTACATACCTCTAAGATATATATACAGGGCAGGGTCAAAATTTTAAGAGTAGTAAAATGTGGTTTGCAGCTATCTGTATCCTTAATGTTAACTAGTATGCGAATGAGTTTTTTTTGCTTTATAAAGAGAGATGGCGCGTCTGTACTATTTCCCCACATGATTATTCCGTAGGTGAACCACGAGTAAGCGTATGTGTAGTAATTTGTAAGAGCAGATTGTAAGTCGGTGGATTTTTTTATATCCATAAGAGCGTATATAAATCTGGCTATTTTATTCCTAATTTTTTGAATGTGTGGTTTCCAGTTTATGTGTGTATCTATTTCCAAGCCAAGTAAGGTAAAATTATTTACTGTTTCCAATTTAATGGAGTTAAATGTAAAATCTATTTTAAGGGGGGTTTTTTGGTGCGGGTGAAAAGTTATTAGTTTTGTTTTATTAAAATTTATCTCTAGATTATGTTTATTCATCCAATCGTTTATATTATAGAATAATGAGTTCAGGTTTTGATCTATGTTGATATTGTTATCACATGCCATTAACACCGAGATATCATCTGCAAACAGAACACAGGTTTTGTTGATAGTTTTTGGCAAATCATTAATATATAGTATAAATAGCAAGCATCCAATAACACTTCCTTGGGGAATAGAGGCATTTATTGTTTCATATTCTGATCGTACGTTTGTTATTTCATTTGTAGTATTGTTATAAGATTCTATTTCTACTATTTGCTGTCTATTTTATAAGTATAAACTGAACCATTTGTAGCAATTTCCACGTATTCATATGGAATAAAGTGTATTCAATAAGAATTTGTGTTGTACTTTATCATAGGCTTTTGTCATGTCTAATAATACTCCAACTCCATATTTTTTCTCATTTATAGTATTGAGAACCACTTGGATATATTTGTATACTGCCAGGATCGTAGACCTTTTTTTTCGAAATCCGTTTTGACTGCCATGGAAGATGTTATATTTTTCACAAATATTGTATACCCGATTGCACATAGCTTTTTCGAATATTTTGGATAACGTAGGCAATTGTGAAATCGGCCTATAGTTATCTGGGTCTGTTTTTTCTCCTTTTTTATAAATAGGTTTTATAATTGCAATCTTAAGTAAGTCTGGAAATTTGCCTTCATCAAAAGATTGATTAATTAAAATACATAAGGGTAGAGATAGTTCATCAGAGCACTGTCTAATAAGACTTGGGGGGAATTCGTCAATACCATGACTGGTTTTATTTTTTAGATTTCTAATTAGTTTATTGACTTCTTGATAGTTCACAGGGCACAAAAACATTATATTTTCGGTGGACGAGAGTACTGGTGGGTAGTGAGTCGCTGAACTTGTTGTTCGGTGACCTATTGATGTAAAATAGTTATTGAAAGTGTTTGCTATGATGTCGGGTTATGAAACGGGGGTATTATTTATCAATAATGTTATATTGCTTTTCTTTTTTTTTATGTGTACGTTCATTTATTATATTCCATGCAGTTTTCATTTTATTATTAGATTTACTCATTCTGTATTTATAGTTGAGCTTCTTGGCAGTGATGATTGTCTTTTTTAGTATTTTTGCGTAGCTTTTATAATGTTTTTTAATTATTTTATTCCTTGTTTTTTGAGATATTATTTTGAGCATTCTTTTATGGTGACAAGATTGTTTTATTCCAGTGGTGAGCCAGTATTTCTTATTTTTTGCTTTAATTTTTATTTTTCGTTTAGGCATGCATTTATTTAATATTTGCTGTAGTATATCATTAAAATACCTGTAGTATTCATTAACTGAGTTATTTGGTGAAATTACTGTTTGCCATTCAACGTTTTGTGATTCTGTTTTGAATTTTTGTATATTAACGTCATTATATAATCTCCTATGGGTGTGCCAGTTAGTTTTATTTTTTTTGGGTGGTATATTAACGTGTATAACGGTGCCTTTATGATAAGAAAAACCTAACTCTTCTACAGACATGTAAAATTTATTTCTATCCATATTTGTAAATATCAGATCTAAGCAAGTAGATGAGGTCGGTGTAATATGTGTAGATTCTTTGATATATTGACTTAATTTATATTCCAATATAAGCTCTATAAATTTATTTGTCTTAACATTATTTTTCAGCACATTTATATTGAAGTCACCTCCTATGATTATATTTGACTTTATGTATTTGAGATTAATAAAGTTAAGAATTTTTTCAAGTTGGTTATAAAATACTGTTAGTTAGTTTAATATATGAACTTTAGGAACTCAAGCATTGTACCATAGGCTCGATGTTTAAATTAATGTAGAAAAAAGAAGGACTCTCAAACTACTTATGAAAGCAGGACAGATTTATATTTAAAATATCATATTATTAAAACTCACGTATGCTGGTTTTAAGACCACGTCTTATGTACAGTTGGCATATAGTCAACGTCATATATAATTAATAATACGTGAGTGTGAAACTGGTATTCAGTTATTAAAAATACATATCGTTATGACATATTAACCCTGTGGCTTGTCAGAGAACACCCTATTTCCAACGACGATTTTAACGTCCCAACATAACACTGAGCCTTCTCACCGTACACGCTTTTTAGGACATAATAGATTATTTATTTATTTAACTACATTACACTATCTTAACATGCAGATACAACTCCCAGTCCCAGATTTTAAATCACGCTTGAGTGTTGTTCACAGCTGCAGACAGTTAACATCAATCGAATAGTGTCACTCTAACCACGGCATTTTACAAATTTGGTGTTAAAACATGTCCTTCTCAAATGCAGCCAATTTATAAGCCACTTGAACGACCTTTTTTTTACTATTTTCCCTAACCTCAGATCGAGATAAACAAAACCTCCACCCACAACGATCTGAAAAGTTTGGGTTCGTTGCGCAATAAGTAAATAATGTTTGGGTTGTTATAATAAGGTTGCTTCGAATAACTCGCTCCCAAGCGCACAACATTATGATTGTTTTTCTTATTTTTGAATAAGGAGTATTAAATAAATGAATCACTAATTAAGAACTCGCTCCGTATTTTTCGTCTGTTTGGTGCGAAGCATTATATTAATATTTTTTCTTGTAATTGCCGATTTTTTTGTAAAAATCAGGGACACACACCAGTCCATATAAGACCTAAAATTTATTTGATTTAATTGTTTCTCCATTGCGCATTATTTTGATACTTAGATATTATTAATAAAGATTTGGAGCGCGCTCGTAAGTAACTAACAAAAGAGAAACAATTCAATCAAACAAATTCTAGGCCTTTATTTAGACGGCCAATATGAAGTGGTGTATGTCCCTAGTTTTTCCAAAAACATGCGATAAAAGCCAGAAGAACATTTAACGTATTGTTTTTCATCAAAGTCGGGGCACGAGTCCGAAATTTTGACATTGTAAATTCTCCATTTGATAGATGATATAATTGTAGTTTAATTTACGGTGCCAAAATTTAGGACTTTTAGTAATTAGAAATGTGGTTGCTCTATGGCACTAGGCAACCATATTTTAACATCAAACAATCAAAATTGTGTTATTTTATGCATTACTTTGAAAATGATCCTGCACTCTACAACAACTTAGGCTAGGAAAAAATGTTACTACCCGTCCGACACAAAAAGGCACATGTCAAATACTTTATTAGCTTTTGATAGAGGCGATTATTGGTTAGCTAATCGACCTATTTGTCTAGGACGCGTAATACTAATAATTACGCGCGAAACAGCAGATCGGAGGGTTTTTAGATAATACTGAAATATTTTGTAAGGAAAAAATATTTGATTTAATCCATATCAATTAAGCAATGGTTTATGCAGTCCCATGAAACATTAGGGGTTAGTGTAATTTTTGGGTTAATTTATTAATTGATTCTGGCTGAGCCACGCTGGGATCGGTGTATTTCATTAATTCATTCAGTATCGTGTATCTGTGACGGAAATGGCAGACCAAACTTGAACTTACTAACTTGAAATTTAGTGGGATTTAAAGGATTTTCTGATACAATGATCAAGTTGTTTACTCCTTCTTTCAGTGTTGGAGCCATAAGGAGAAGGCTAGTTACTTTTATAAAAAACATTGTATCTCCAACAGGTGCCAATATACGTGTTCGACAAAGCGTTCCAAAGCAACAACAACATCATGCATGTCTTCCTTGGCCACAACCCTTGGAGGTGCGACTGCCACTACACTCCAAGGTTCCAAGCCCTGCTCCTCAAGTACAAGAGGATTATCAGAGACCTTCCGGACATTAGATGTTCTCAGTCTGATGATAAGGAGACTTCTCTAGTCCAGGTTAGTCACCTCATTGCGATATGGTGTAGACAGCTAATATCCCCTGAAATATATCGTCATGAAATAAATTCCCAGGGGAAGTCAGAGGTGTTTCCAAGTGTGAACTGTGAAATAAACTCGGTACACGCACTTTCCATCGACGATTATTACGTCCGAAACGTGGGTGTATCGCGTACTTCGGGTACAAATGAACCAATAGCTCCGAAGTACGCAGACCTAACACAAATTATTGTGCACCGTGGGGTTTGAACCCACAGTCTCTGGGTTAGCAAGCGAGCTCTCTACCTCTCGGCTACAGTAGTGATTAATACAAACGTAAATATTAGTTATGCATGACAATGTGTCTGTCGTAATATAATATTTGTTAGGATGCAATTTTCAGTTCTTAGATTCAAAGGAGATTGACCGTACTCATATCGCTTTTAAAACAATTGTGGCATCCAACAATTTTGTTTAAAGTTACAATATCATTAATAAAAAACCTTGGCGCTTCTAAAATTTTCAGTCTAAGCCGCCGTAATATTTCTCCTGTTGGGTATTTAAATATGGCCGTATCCTCATTTCTTCTTCTACGCATGTTATTTTGATGATTTGTTCGGCCTGGATACTAGTCCTTTTAGCCAGTTCCTCTACAAAAGGCACAAGAAAGGTTACCATATCGAAATATATTAATAACGTAAGCATTCAAATCGATTTTAAAATCGAATTATGTGGTTGAGCCATTTTCCTGGCTAGTTTTCATAAAAATCACATAAATGGCGCTGACCAAGGACTTTAAAAATATATGACGGCGTCCATATATCTACTGCCAAGTTAAAATAGTAGGTGTTTACTTTGCGTTTACTTTATTTGAAGTTTTATTTGGTAATGGATACCGTACGTGTCATCGTCGTACTTAAGGCTACCCACACATTATTAAACAACCGTGGCTATACTTACCAAAAACCAATAAATCTATTATTTATAAATACAAACAATCGATTATATCAAGCATGGTTGCTGTGATAAAAAAGTAACTACACAGATCAGATCATATCATAAATTTACTCACAGCGCAAAGATAATGTAAATAATCACTTCGTGTCACAGGTTTGGTGATTTCATGCTGACTGACTGCGTATTCTTCATGAGGAAAATAGTTTTTTTCAAACAGCGTAGCTAATTAACTATTCGCTGTTGTTGTCACCTACCCTGGTTTTGAGGAGCAGCGCAAAACTGACCTCGATGCCAAACACGAGTTAAAAGCCTGACCACCCGCGGCCATTCTCTTTAATTTTAAATAGGCTTGCGCTCTGTACTTACTCGGCGACATTAGCCATCTTCGGGCTCACCAGCGCCGTGCAGACTTGGAGTCGAAGTGGTCGCCATGACTGAACACGGTCGGAGTGGATCATCATCGTCGCCCTAATCGTCACCGTCACCATAACCATCATCACCATCACCATTATCATCATCATCATCATCACCGTCATCACCATTTACATACATACATGAAAATTACCCGAAATTAAAAAGTGCTTTTGTTTTCTCGTGAATCACTTTTCAGTTTCCCACCTACGTTTTTGAAAGACGCTCTACAAATTAAATGTTATTAGTATCAATTTCACGAAATTAAAAATCATAAGAAAATCATAACAAAATTGAATAACACAGAAAAATATGAACGATTTAAACATAACGCCAAAATGGTATACTAAAATCAACATTTCTCTGTTTGGTGTAGGTTAGGAATTGAAAAAAAATTGTTGTGTGTAAGGGCGGCGTTTTCCTCATAGATTTGACCTGTTTCACTGTGACACAACAGTAGATTACACAACAAGTGAAAAAAAAGGGAATCTCTTTCGAGGCTCAAAGGTGGATCCCGAGAGGAGCGAAGGATTCTAAAGTTGAATCCCGAGCGAAGCGAGTTTTTTTTTCACGAGTTATGTACTCTACTTTTCACCATTGACTATGAGAAAATAAACAATACCATATTAACTATTTGAATCAAATTTTATTATACTTACAACCAATCGGTACATAGTAAATTAATAAGAGAACAAAACATAAGAATGGCGGTTCTTTTTTTTTTTTTTTTTGATCTTTTTTCCAAGCTGCCAGGCAGTACGTTTGGTAAGATATTTTTTTATGCAAAAAAAATTTTAAATGCTTTATTCGGGCATTTTTGTGAATAGAATAGAATAGAATATCATTTATTGCTGAGTCATAGGTAGGTAGGTAAATCTTAAGCTTATAATGTGCCGTATGCTCTGCCGTTAGGCGTACAATTCTTTATCATAAAATGATTTTATATATTTACAAAATACACAAATTGATCACTTATAAAATATTAATAACTAAATACTATTACATTACTGATTTAATGTCAGAATAAATTTTAAATTCAATCGCTTGTCAGTTAGGTCAATTACCTTAAATTTAAATTACACTATAAATTACATGTCAACTATTTCATTTCATTACATACGAGTACCTATTATTCATTATCATTTTCTAAAAATTCGGTCAACGAGTAGTAGGATTTTCTGGTCAGAAAATTTTGTAATTTAAATTTATACAATACAATGTTATCTATTTCTCTGATGGAGTTTGGAAGCTTATTATAAATTTTGTTACAAATACCAAAAACACTCTGATTAAAAAATTCTGTCTTGCGAGAGGCGGCCTTTACCTTATTGCGGTGTCTTCTACCAGTGTAAGAATCAAATAGGTGGATGTTAGATTTAACAAAAATTGCTACTTCCAGTACGTAAATGGAAGGAAATGTTAATAATTTGTGCTCTTGAAAATAAGGCTTACAAGTGTCCCTGGGCTTTGAGCAAAAAATTGCTCGTATGCATTTTTTTTGTGCTTTGAAAACACGGAGTCTATCTTTGGAATTACCCCAAAAAATAACACCATACCTAAGGGTGGACACCACGTATGCATGGTATGCTGTCAGCACTGTATTTATGTTTGCTACTTTGCGAAGCATATATAGGGCATATGCAAAAGAATTTATCTTTTTGCAGACGTGATCAATTTGCTTAGTCCAACTTAAATTACTGTCAATATAAATTCCTAAAAATTTTGTAATGTCAGTTTCTCCGATTGAAATGTTATTATATTTAATTTTAAGATCTAATTCTAGTCTATTTTGTTTTTGTTTGAAGTTCATAATTTTTGTTTTATCGAGATTTATTAAAAGATTATTTGAATTCAGCCAATTTATTATGTTTGTCAAAGAGTTATTAATATCTGCCTCAAAAGTATTTACATTTTGACCTGTATATATTGCAGTACTGTCGTCTGCGAACAACACCATAGGAACATTTACAGCTTTCGGGAGATCATTAATGTATACTAGGAACAGTAAAGGTCCTAGCACACTGCCCTGCGGTACACCTATGTTTATTTTTGTTACTTGGGATGCATAGACCTTTTCGATCTTAGTTTTGGAACATATTGACGTAATATGGGTTATTTGCCTTCGGTCACTTAGGTACGATTGAAAAAGTTGAAGAACATTGCCCCGGATTCCGTACTTTTCAAGTTTGTTAAACAAGATAGAGTGATTAACAAAGTCGAAGGCCTTAGTAAGGTCCATATATAGTGCAACCACCGGTATCTTTTTATCAATATTTGTTGTGATACGTTGCAAAAAGTCAAAAATCGCCATATTAATAGTTTTATTTTTGCGGAAACCTAATTGTTCTTTTGCAAGTATTTGATGGTGTTCCAAATATTGATTGAGCCCATCGTACATAACTTTCTCAAATATTTTAGAGAAGATGGTGATAAGGGCAATAGGTCTGTAAAAACTGATGTCCTCTTTGTCATCCTTTTTAAAAAGCGGTTTTATAATAGATGTTTTTAAATTCTTTGGGAACACACCATGTTCTATGCATAAATTTACAATGTGGTTTATGACTGGAGAGATAATACGTGCAACGTGCTTAATAATTTTTGTACATATCTCATCAATGCCTGTGCTGTTTGTATTTTTCAGATTCATAATAATTTTAAGAATGTCATGTGCATTAGTTGGATTGAAGAACATTGAATGAGGTAAATTATATGTCAAAGTATTATTGTTAATTGGATTATTATTATTATTAAATGTCATATTTTTATTACTAAAAAATGAATTAAATGTCTCCGCAATTTGATTGGGATCTTTAATTATTGATCCGTTTACTTTTATCTGGGAGATATTGTCTTTGGGAACATTTAGCTTATTATTGTTTATTACATTCCACGTTGCCTTAGCTTTGTTCGTTGAGTTAAGGATTTGATAATTATTTTGGGCTTTTTGCGTGAGTTTAATAATTTTTTTAAGCCTTTGGTTATAAAGTTTAAATTTCAATTTATTCTCTTGACTTGGTACCAGCCTGTATTTCCAGAGAAGTTGTCTTTTAAGTTTACAGCAGTTTTTTATTCCCTTACTTATCCATCTGGGCTTTCTTTGAACACTTACTCTGACCTTTTTTTGTGGAAAGCACAAATCATAAAATAGTTTAAAAAGGTCATGAAACTCGTTGAAAGCCTTATTTGGGTCTTCACTATCAAAAACCTCACTGAAACATAGGTTTTCTAGACATTCTGTAAATTTGGAAACATTTTCAGTGGTATAGTCACGTTTCATGACAAACCAGTGATTAATAGAAACGCTTGTTTTTACTGGGCACTTTAGTAACTGTCCCGAATGGTCTGAGACCGCTAATTCTACTACTTCTGCTTTAGCACCACGTATATTGTGGAAGAAGTTGTCGAGGCATGTACCACTACGTAACCGTGTTGGTTCATTTAAAGATATCTTTAAGTTGTAGCCTTGTAATAGCTGCTGAAATACCTTGGTTCGCTCTATTTTCTTATCAAGCAAATCTATATTAAAATCACCACATATAATGATTTTTTTATTATTGCTATGGGCATATTTATTCAAAAAATTGTATAAATTGTCAAAAAATAATTTTAGAGTTTCATTTGTGTATTTAGCTTTTCTGTATATGCATACTACAATAATTTTGTGTTCTAATAGTTCTATAGCTGAACACTCGATTACATTTTTCAGGTTAAATTTGGAGATGTCTGATAACTCTTTATACCTATGACCTTTCCTTACTAGTATACAGGAGCCACCGCATCTTTTGTCTCTTGCAGAGCAAGATGCTAGCAGAAAATTTGGAATGGATAATGTGTTTTCGTCACCAAAAATCATGTTATGTTCTGTTATACCAATGACGTCAATTCGCTTTCCATCATTAGCCAACTCTTCTAAGTTAACGGCCAAGAGGTCTGATTTTGAGATTAAGCCATTTATATTTTGATGAAACACATTGATATGTTTATACACGAAAAAAATCAGTGTTTTCACATGGTTGACGAGTCTTGCTTTGTGGTTTAGGGTTAACATCAAGGGCGAGGTTATTGGTCTTTGGTGTGGTGTTTTGTGATTTTAAAGGAGAATCTGATATTTTAATATCCTCAACAGCTGAAGTAGTCAACTTAAGAGTCACATCCTGGGAACATAATTTTGAATTAATATCAGAGCATTTATTTAGCTTTTTAAAGTAATATGGAATTGTTCCCTTTTTTATCTTGTAATTATTTTGTTTGTCAAGAATTGTCTTATCTGTGGATCTTAACCGATCCCGAATGCTTTTGGAAGACAAAAAATCGCTTTGGTACTGACAGAAATCAATCAAAATATTTAGCTTTTGGCAAATTTTTGGTAAATGATCTTTTTTGTTAACAGCTGTTTCCCCATTGACAAAAGTACAATTCTCATAATTATTGAGCAATATCATATACATTTTGTTCAATATGCTTTCATTTAAATATTGATTTTGATTTACAGCAATTACATAGATGTGTTTGAGGTTTCGTAGCTTATGTAGTGCGATTGACATTTTACAATATAATTTATTGGGATTTGTGTCATGGCAACCTAAACCTAAAATTACTATGTCCTTGTTTGTAGCAGTCCTTTCCAAATGGTCGAAATCTTCTGAAAATTCTGTAATTGATGCACCTGTTCTTATCATTGCAGAAGGTGTGTATTTATCATTCCAGTTTCCTTTTCTGGAGTCCAACAACTGAGTTGATAATCCAGACAGATTTTCGTTACCTAATATAAACAACATGCTCTTTTTTTCAGCCTTTATATCATTCATTGGGAGAGTAGAGCATGAATCTTTCTGTGATTTAGCATTAATGTTATCATCAGTCGGATGAATTATTTCTGTCACCGATTGAACAGTATTTTTTTCTTGTATAATGTTGTCATTAATGTTTGAAGTTACCGGATTTGGTCTGGTTGGCGTAGGGCACAATGATAATTTTCTGTTTAAAGCTGTGAATGTGTTTTTACTTATACGTGGAGTCGATGTGCAGCTTGAATTTTTCGATAAAGTTATGTCATCTATTCCAACAGTTTTGTAAAGTTGTAATTTCTTTTTGTATTCCATCACTTTTGTCTTGAGGTTGTTATTTTCTAAATTAAGTGTAGCAATTTCTTCATGTGCAGTATCTAGCTCCATATGTAGTTGGGCAATTTTTTCTTTTAATTCGTCATACTGATGAAAATTTTCATTCGCTGTATTGGGTAAACTTTTTGTGCTTGTATTTGTTGATTCAAAATTCCAAGAATCTAAACTATGGGTGTCATGCAATTCATTTAAACTCCTAGAACGATGGAGAGAATGTATTTTTCTCTTGTTGCAGTTTCGTCGTGTAATGTTGTCGACTTCGTTTTCAGAGTCACCCATTGTAGTTATTGTTAAAGTATCCCAACGCAAATATTAATAAAGTTGCAGTGTTAGGTCGCGCTAATAATAAGTTGAATCGGTTACTGGTTTCTGAACGCAAGGTCAACTATTTTTATATTCTGGCAACATAATTTACAGTTGTCAAAAATTGTGTTGTCACTTATCAGCTGTTAGTCCAATCAGCTGTTTAAAACAGATATTCGTCATAGCTTGTTCTGACGAATAGAAATGTTTGTGTACTATCTATTGTTCAAAATACACGAAAAAACGGTTAACGGCTCACTCTTACCATGTAATTTCTTGATAAGAAGTCTTCAAAACACAGTTTTGGATCCGTTTTGAACCTTCGATGTTGTGAGGTTATGTGATGTGGTAATTGTTCCTGCAATTTTCTTCACTTTACTGTGATTATTACACTATGTGGAACATAAAATGTAGTGATTGCAAGATTTATAGTTTATAGCTTTTTGGGTGATTATGTTTTAAGATGGCTGTATGGTCACAGATACCTTTGCCATGCCTTTGCCTATCCAAAAAGTTTAAAAAGTTTCTTGTTCTCACTCAGTGAGGAAAAGAGCGTTTTATTCACTGTTTTTGGTGAACCAACAACCCCTTTTCGAATAGTAATGGTGAAAAAATCTTTAAAGTGATTCGCTCTCTATTGTTATTTGGTCTATCTCCTTTAAAGAGGCATAAGGTCCATAAATAAATAATAAATAGTACCATAAAAAATAATAATAAAATCTACCTATAATACTCTTAATAAACATGCGTATGATTTTTAAATATTATTCTTAATAATAAAGTAGCAAGAAAGTCGTGTCTGTACATTGAAATTATCGCGAAATTTTTAATGAAATGGGTTATTAGTGTTGTACTGGGGACAAAACCACAATTTTTAAAATTTTGTCCGTTTGTCTGTCGTTTTAACTCGAGAACTACTCAACGGATTTCGATTAGTTTTTTTTATTATTACCGTAATGATCCTGTTCAACACATAGGTTATAACGAGTGTTCATAAAATAACGCCCAAGCCGAAAACGGGGCAAAGATTGAATAAACGCTTTTAACTCGAGAACCACAGAACGGATTTGGATGTGTTTTTTTATTATCATTGTATGAACGAATGAATGAATAGACACCTTATTGTACACACACGAAATAAAAATAAAGAATAAGTTGTAGTGACCCTAGTCAACACATATGCTTTGAGAAGTGTTCATGAAATAACGCTCAAGTCGAAAATGTGGTAGCAAAGATTGACGAAACGCGGGCGAAGCCGGGGGCAAAGGCTAGTAATAAATAAAATAAGGATAATTTGAATGCATTATACATTGGTATGATACATTTGTAACGCCAAATTCGTAAACTATTGCAACGTATTACAAAATCTCACTGCAGACAAGGCAATAAAACGTGTGAGTAGAGCGAGGTATCCTGGTGATTCTGGCCACCACAATTCAGCATATGCTATAAGGGATCTTGATAAAATAACGCCCAAACTGAAAACGAGGCAGAAATTTAAAAAACGCGAGCGGAGCCGCTGGCAAAGGCTCGTAGATAATAAACCTAAAACAATACAATTTTGTAAATGAATTGTGCATGTACCTACTAATAATTCCATCCATCCATCAGCCTGTTTCGTCCACTGCTAGACTTCCTTTCCAGGATTACGCCACTCTTGGCGGTCCCCCTGGAAGAAATACCCATACTCACACACGCTGGGCAGGCGGGTTGGTGAGCGCGGTGCCGAAACCCTTGCACCAGTGACGCCGCTGCCCGTCTCTAGTCTGTTTTAAGGCCTGGCAATTAGGGATGGATATACCGCCATCCATCGGTCCCAGGCAATGATGGGCCGCCTGGTTTTGCCTGAGAGCTGTTCTCTTACTCTCCCCCAAATAACTTCGGGAGGATTTGCGAGTAAGATGGTGGTAATAATACTAATGGTACTAATAATTATTATCTACTTATTACAAATTGTACAATACAACTATTTATTTTAAGTAAGATAAGTACTAGGGTGGAGCGAAATTCCACTTTTTTCGGATTTCATATTGTAATAGTAGTTGAAGTAAATAAAATTAAATAAAAAAATATTGGACTGCATCATCTGCCCGCGCAATGGATTCAAAGTTTAACACAATGTATAAAAGAAAAAAAAAAGAATTTCTTAATTATTTTTTTCTTATTGGTCAATTGAACAAAAATAGGGTCATACAATTATGTTGTGTTCCAAGGTCGTACGAAATCTTTTAAAAAAGCCTTAAAAATTTTAAGGCTTAATTGAGAAATTCTGTGAATCGACACAGATTTGATTAAATTTTAGTCATGTTAGGTGAGGCATATTTTTATATATTTTTTTTTAATGATATACTTACATACAGCTTTAACCAACAAAAAAGTAGAATCTGAAAAAAAAATATTTTTAGTCTTACTTTTAATTAAATGTGGGGGCAGAAGATGCAGTCCAAAATTTTTAGTTTTATTTTATTTGAGCTACTTATACCTATATATTGCTTCAAAGTAATTACTCATACAACATTAAGAGGCCTGTAGTCGGCGGCTTGAAGTCAGTCGCGCACGGGGTCGTTATGCTTGATATTTCATTCTACATTCAACTTCGGATTATAGAGCACTGACTGACTGTTATTGGTTGGCCCGAACGTTCATTTCCCGAGCTCATACAGAACTAACCGAACACGGTGTGATGTGAGAGGCAAGCTAACGCGAGACAACATTCATGCTTTGAAAAAACTTGAGAACGGTTTTGGTGGTTCCTATGATTTCAGGAGAAATATCTCAAAAACCGAAATGAAACAAAAATATTTTTGTTTGGTATAAAATATATTATGCTCTGAAACTAAAATTATTTGATTTGTTGTATTGCTTCTAGGACATTACGGTACATAAACATTCATCAAAATATGTGTAAAATCCAGGACATTTATACGCTTGTAACTTTTGTATGTATTTGATTTTGATAAATATTTTAGTTTCAAGTCATGGATATTGTATGGGATATGTTGTAAACAAAAAATAATAAGCAAGTTCCTAAGGATATTATCAGCGAACTGCGCTAGTATGGGAGTTCGGGCGGATAGAGTCGTCTTAAATTCGAAATAAATGGAGTTTCGCTCCACCCTAATAAGTACGTGGATTTAAAATTTAAGTAAATACTTAGATGCAGTTAATTGCTAAACACAGTTACCGGACTATAATTAAGCGAAGTCCCAAAA
Organism: Ypsolopha scabrella; assembly: GCA_910592155.1. NCBI lineage: Eukaryota > Metazoa > Arthropoda > Insecta > Lepidoptera > Ypsolophidae > Ypsolopha > Ypsolopha scabrella. The sequence goes on along the minus strand of OU342975.1, from coordinate 15,870,696 downwards.
TATTTATCGTCAAAATGCATTCACTTATGTTTTTCTTCCCATGGGAATATCATGCATGAGGATACAATACAATTACAATACAAGTACAGTACAATTAAAATACAATTACAACACAATTATTACAATACAATACAATCAGATGTAGATTAGCAACAACATTCGCGTGACGATGGCAAGAGGCCCGATGGGATGACATTAATCCCATGGAAGAACGGCAGAGCATTGGTGTGGGATGCAACATGTGTAGACACACTAGCACCGTCCCACACCGGTGTTACTGCCGTTAGAGCTGGTGCGGCTGCGGCAGAGCCATGGTGTGGGATGCAACATGTGTTGACACACTAGCACCGTCCCACACCGGTGTTACTGCCGTTAGAGCTGGTGCGGCTGCGGCAGAGCCATGGTGTGGGATGCAACATGTGTTGACACACTAGCACCGTCCCACACCGGTGTTACTGCCGTTAGAGCTGGTGCGGCTGCGGCAGAGCCATGGTGTGGGATGCAACATGTGTTGACACACTAGCACCGTCCCACACCGGTGTTACTGCCGTTAGAGCTGGTGCGGCTGCGGCAAAGCCATGGTGTGGGATGCAACATGTGTTGACACACTAGCACCGTCCCACACCGGTGTTACTGCCGTTAGAGCTGGTGCGGCTGCGGCAGAGCCATGGTGTGGGATGCAACATGTGTTGACACACTAGCACCGTCCCACACCGGTGTTACTGCCGTTAGAGCTGGTGCGGCTGCGGCAGAGCCATGGTGTGGGATGCAACATGTGTTGACACACTAGCACCGTCCCACACCGGTGTTACTGCCGTTAGAGCTGGTGCGGCTGCGGCAGAGCCATGGTGTGGGATGCAACATGTGTTGACACACTAGCACCGTCCCACACCGGTGCTACTGCCGTTAGAGCTGGTGCGGCTGCGACAGCGGCCGAGGGAAATAAGAGGCGCAAGTATGCAGCCCTTAGCTCGGACTGCATATTTGTGCCTTTCAGAGTCGAGACCCTCGGGCCGTGGGGTCCAGATGCAAAACTCCTTTTTAAAGAAATATCTGCACGGCTGATCGACGTTTGTGGGGACCCGAAGGCTGGCACGTATCTTGGCTAGAGAATCAGCCTGGTCATTCAAAGGGGAAACGCTGCCAGCCTTCTAGGCACCCTTTCACATGACGGTAGCGATTTAGATAGGATTTTTTATTTAGTTTAGTTTACTTTTATAAGAGATTTGACAAGGATTCTAGGTTAGTTTTACCGTTTTAATTAAGGTAAGTTTTATTTATAATTTATATCCTTCAATGTGAATTATATGAGAATAAAATTCACTTGAACAATATTTTAATTTGTAAAATTAGCAAAAATGTTATAGATCTGTGATACTGATCACTGACCAAGCCTCCAGTATAAATTTGCAACAAAGTTGAGAATAAAAGAGTACAAGAAAATGTGTTTTGCAATTGGGTCGGAGAGAAAAAATCGCGCTCGCGAGAAATACGAATGTAATCTTTTATCATGATAAATATATTTTGCCTTTAAAAAACCTGCTTGGGATACTGGACCGATGACCTGAAGCACTTGTCTTCCCCTAATCCTTGACCTGTGGAGATAGTTACAGTTTACGCTTTCAGTAAACCGTGGTTTTTATTTCATGTAACTCACCTGACTGTGGAACTATCACGGGCGTATTTATAGCTCTCACAGGCAGGATGTTTCCACCGAGGCAATATGCATTTCGGGTGGACATTTTGGTGAAATGCTATTGGATTTGGGGGAAGCAATATTGAACCTTTAAAATACAAACCTAGAGACAAAAAGCTGACCGCCAAACTGAGAGATAAATTTATATGTACTTACACTAAAAAATGGTAAAAAGTAAAATGGTCGTGTCTGTACAGTGAATATATATATATATTATTTGTGAAATTTTAAAAATGGTTTATAGTAGATTAAGGGACACCAATAAAAAAAACTTTAATTGGTATACAAGCAAGCCATTTTTTTAATTTTTATTCATTAAATCATTTAAAAAAAAATTTAATTGCCATAAATCACATTTATTTTATAGTTTTTATTTAACAATGAGAAAAGAAATGCAATGTTGTGCGTTTAGAAAGACGACCGCGACGAATAACCACCTTAATCCGTTTGCTACTTGAAGAAGCCGAAACATATTTAATTGAAAATGACTTTTTATTTTGAGGGTTTCGTACCTCAAGAGGAAAAAACGGAGCCCTTGTAGGATCTCTTTGTTGTCCGTCCTTCCATCTGTCCCATCTGTACGGCCGTTTATGCCGCAAAAAACGTATATTTCGACAATCTCAAGTAAATCAAAATTTTAGGGTATTTTCCGTTGACCTAGAACTATGGAGTTTGGCACCGTCTTATACTTAACGTGACCATGCGTCCCGTTTTGAACGGGATAGTCCCGTGTTTCGGTTCTACGTCCTGGTGTCTCCGAAGAAGTGTTTGGGACACAAAATTGTCCCGTTTTTTCATATGTTTTCATAATGTGTCGACAGGAAATCGTTGGGTGGAAGTATTTAAACACTTTCACATTAACAATCGTAAACATAAAACTTTTCTATATTGATTAAATATATTTTATGTCTGCCTGGCACAAGTGCACCAGTAGAAAGAGAGGTATTCTCTTTAAAGAACAAATTGTGGACGAGTGAGAAAACTTAACTACACGTCTCTGTCCTTAAGGTGATGTTGTTGATGAAAGGTGAATATTAATAAACATGTCAAGCAAGAATTTTATTCTCACTTAAAATCGTCGCCAACTGTTTAAATCCAATACGTTCCTCTGAAAAATATAAAAATAACTGAGCATTTATGTTCCAATACCAATTTTTGTCTGTAGTTCCTAGATCATTTTAAAAATATATGACTGAAACTTGGACTTTTTTTTTCATTTTTAGTTTTTGCACTTACAACCTACTGTCCCGTTTTGAGCCAAAAAATAAATGGTCACGTTACTTATACTACAATAATAGCAATAAGAATAAGAAACATTTATTTGCTAAAATAAGGATTATAACAATACAAAATAGGTACATATTATATAAGATCTCCTTATTAGCTAATTTTAGTTTAGCATGCAAATTTTTTACTAACAAATTTTATAATTTCATATTAATAATCTCAAAAATAATTAACATTAATAAAAAAAACATACCTAGATACCTACATAAAATAAGAACACAATAATTAAACAATATTAATTAGATTTGCGTTTAATTATTATGTCAAGTATAGGGAAAAATCTGAAAACTATACATTTGTAATAAAATCGTAAAAATATATAGTCTTTAACGGAACCCTCGGTGGGCGAGTTCGACTCACACTTGTTCGGTTTTTTATTAATATCATAGTTTTGACGGACTCTTTATAGAATAACGTCCAAGCCGAAAACAGGACAGAGATTGAATAAACACGGGTGGAGCCACGGGCGGAAGGCTAGTATAGATTATAAGGAGTGTTAAGAAAATAACCCCCAAGCCGATATCTGTTGACTTATGTATCTTTTATTTACGCTTAAGATATATATATTTTTTTCTTTAGCGGATATAAGAGATACATACATCGATTGAAAGACACCTCTACGCGAACGAAGCCGCGGACAATAATGATACCCGTAGACTGCCCGACCCGAACCCAAAAAGATCTTAGATTTCAGAAGCATATAAGGTGATTTTCATTTAAATAGCCAAAACCATACTCGAGACTCGGTAAGTGGTCAGAATCAAGGCCCACTCTGTTTGCAAAATACGAAAAATATTTGTTTGCGCCTCTATATAGGTACTTGTTCAAGAACTAACTCGGCTCAATTATACGAAGCCTAAATTTTATTTTGCGTGTTTTACACACAGGGTCACTTTGTCCTGACCACTTTCCGAGTCCCCAGTATAAATTTGGCTACTTAAATGAAAGTCACCTGATATAACGGAGCAGCGCACAAATCCTCTTGACTTTGTTTCCTGAAATAAGTTCCTAACCTAATTCCTAATAGGATATAATAAAATAACAACAATATCAATTACACCAGGTAATCCCTTAGACCATAATCCCAAGACTGCAAACTAGGATCTTTCTAGGAAAAATACATAACTAGACCTACTTCAGACAGCTAAAGCAATAAATAGAACTTCACCAGAAAGAAGGCTAAAGGAGACCGCCGCGCCGCGCGCCACTGCGACGTCCTCCGTCGCGACGCCCGCCGCCGCGATGCCCGTCGTCGCGTCACCACCACTCCAACTCTACGGAGTAGAAGTCCCATGGCAGCCCCACGTGAAGCCCCAAGGAGTCACCATCGACCGGAGACTCTCTATGCGGAAACACGTGGAAAACGTCGTCACCCAGGTGAAAGGAGCGCGAGCAAAACTGCGACCGCTCCTATCTTCAAGCCTTCCTCTGCGTGCGAAGCTCGGGATCTATAAGACCTATATCAGATCCCGCCTCACGTACGCTGCGCCGGCGTGGTACAAAAAGCGTCTCTGAGCTCAGGAGAACCTAGCCCTTCGCACCATCGTCGGCGCGCCTCGCTACGTGAGGAACGACATGATCGCGAGGGACTTAAAGAAAGCCGGTTCGCGACGGAGATGTTTACGCGTGCAGAGCATGCGCCGTTCTCACATCTCCGAGAGCTGGCGCAGCACCACGCGCGCCCCCCCGACCGCCGCTGCCTGCCACGGGACCTCCTCCAACCACCGGACGAGACCACAGCGCCGCCTGACGCGACCCGCGCGTCCGCGACGACTGCGCCCGCGCTCGCGACCATCGCGCCGCGCGCCCCCGCGCCGCGCCCCCCCCGCGTGCCCCCGCACCGCACGCGCCCGCGGTACCCACGTCGCGCGCGCCCGCGCCGGACAGCACATAACACCCGCGGCTCCTCCCTGAGTAGAGCCGAGCTCCTCCCGGAGTCGAGCCGTTCTCCTCGAGAGTAGAGCCGCGAACACCACCGGACAAGACAACTCAAGGACATGCCCATAGTCATGGGCATCGGAAGACGTCTCAGCAAGGGGGCACCCGCCCCGACGCTGAATACCCACGCCCCAGAAAGGGGGATGTGAGACAACCAACTTCGAAGGCTAAAGGGTGAAAAAGGCTGTATATTTTATAGAAGCAGAAATTCCTCCGATACTGCCTCAGGGATAACTCAAACTCAAACTCAAACTCAATTTATTAATAAATAAAATTATTTACAGGTCAATTGTTAGGTCAGGTTATATGATATGACATTCGTTATTTTATTACAATAAATTATACTTAACGTTAAAAATATTATACTTAACATTTAAATCTTTAACAAATTATATTCATTATGATTATAGTATTTTACATTTTACATTATTTTCTGAAATTTAAATTTAATTAATTTTTAGTTTATTTTGTATTTGTTGAAGTGTAATATTCCTTAACACTATAGAACGATTTTTCAATTAGCCATGCTCTTAGTTTAGTTAGGAATGTTGTGGTTTCTTTACAAGATTTGATTGCATCAGGAAGCGCATTGTATATTTTTGATCCTGCTATATAGACGGACTTTGTGGATTTAGATAATTTATGTTTAGGTATATGGAGTTTATTAGAGTGGCGGGTTAGGTAGGATTGGAAAGATGCTTTTGTAGGAAAAGTAACTGGGTTTTCTCTTACAAACTTTGAAACGTTGTAGATGTATTGTGAAGTCATGGTTAAAATTTTCAGCTTTATAAATAAAGGTTTAGCGTGTTCGTCTAGAGGTACATGAGAAAGTATTCTAATAGCCCTTTTTTGCAGTATGAAAGGACGTTTACACTCGGCAGCATCTCCCCAGAGCTCCAACCCATAGCACAGCACCGAGTGGAAAAGTGAGAAGTAGCAAGAGCGTACTTCTTTAGTTGGGAGTATTACGGACAGACGACGGAGAGCGAAACAAGCTCCGCTCAGTCTTCCACAAAGCGCTGAGATGTGAGGTTCCCAAGTGAGAGCAGAGTCCACTATTATGCCTAGGAATTTTGTATGTTTTATCTGCTTCAGAGTGTCACCATTTATATTAATTGATAGAGGTCTAGGAGGGGGGCCCCCTAGGTTGAAATAAAGTAACTGAGTTTTTGATAGGTTTAGAACCAAACCGTTCACATTAAACCAGTTTTGTAGGCTAGATATATCTCTATAGATTTCAATTTCTAGGTTGGGTGTGCAGTCACCTGTTAAAATATCGCATGCGTCATCAGCAAAGATATACATATCTCCATTTACAGCGTCGGGGAGGTCATTGACTTGAACTAAGAACGATAAGTTTGCAAGGGCTGACCCCTGAGGTACGCCTATTTTAGATGTGTTTTGTGTTGACTTTATTTGTCCATTATTTAGTGCTACTTGTTGCTGTCTTTCGTGAAGGAAGTCTTTTACCGGATTAAGGGCGGGGCCTCTAATTCCCATATGTTCAAATTTACGAGCAAGTACTTGATGGTCGCAAAGGTCAAATGCGCGGGTCATGTCACATATGAGAATAGCTACATGTTTGTGGTTTTCTTTTGCTTGTAAAATTTTCCAAACCACCTCTCTGATAACCGAGACGCAAGATCTACCTTTCCTGTACGCGTATTGTTTTTCGCTGAGTTTGTTATTACATTCAAGGTAGTTATATAATCTTTCGGTTATGCCCACTTCGAAGATTTTAGCAACGGTAGGTATGACCGCGATCGGTCTATAGAACTTTAAGTCATTTTTAGGACCTTTACCCTTGTGTACAGGGACGACTTTTGCACATTTCAGTACCTTTGGATATTGACCTTGTCTAATGAGATGATTAAATATCTCGGTCAGAAAAGTAAGTAGAAATGGAAGAGCAACTTTAAATATTTTAGTTGATGCATCAAAAATATCACAGGTATTTTTACATGCAATATACTTAGTCACAATAAGGTGAACTTCCTTATCAGTAAATAATGGTAATCGGACGGATGAGTCGCTAGGTGTTTGACAGCGGCACAGTAGTTGGTAGGCACGCTCCGCACAGGCTGGGGGGGCATGCACTGTGCTAGCTGCTGATAAGAAAAAGTTATTTATGCTAGTTGCTAGATTTTCTATAGAAGTGTACTGTTGTCCATCGGTGTCATTGAGTAATAATAAGCTATCTTGACTTTTATTACCGTTACGACCTGTGTATTCGTTAACAATTTTCCACATTGTTTTTTGTCCATTGTTACTGTTACGAATTTTTTCAGAGTAGTAGTCAGATTGAGCGTTTGTCAGATTTTGTTCAAGTTGGAATGATAAGGATATAATTAAATTAATTAAGTGAATTAAGTCAGGAAATGTTCCAAGATGGGAAAGTAAGTTATCAAGTAACTGTTTTTGTGCGATAATGTCATTTGTTAACCACGGACATTTTAATGTGTGTTTTTTATTTAAGCGTTTTTTATAGGGAAAGCATATGTTGACTCCATTTTGTATAATGTTGATAATTGAGCTCAAAAGTGCAATTTGGTCGTTATTGTATTTAAATTTTATTTCGTTCCAGTCAATGGATGATAAGAAACTAAGAAACTAGATACACTTCAATGAAGAAACCGCTACAGAGTTTATTTACAGTCATTGTAAATGTAACAAAATCTTTGCGGCTGAGAGAGGGGCGGTTGCGGGGCGGGGTGATATCGTGGCGTTGGTGAGCGAATTACCATGGCAATACAGGTTGAAAATAAACCCCCCTGCTTTGTTGAAAGCTATGAATCAGAAACACTAATAGAACACAAAACCGTAAAAAGAATGTTTATTTTTTATTTTTTATTGTTCCCAAATTTCGAATGAATGGTCGACCTACGCGGTGCGACGTGTGACTGACAATAGACCGTACATATTCCCGGCGGTAAATAATGCACATAAGGGTATGTAGCTTCGGCTTCGTAGAGCGTCTTCTGTCACCGGAGTATTAGTGCTTCTTTTGACAGTCGATATCTTTTTAGGGTTCTGTAGTACCTGAAAAGTAAAAGGAACCTTTATGGTGAGACTCCGTTGTCCGTCCGTATGCCACAGCCTCATAACTTTAGCACCGTTAAAGATAAAGACTTGAAATTTTCCACAAAAATAGCGCTTACTTGTTTATATAGTAGGGTATAAAAAAAATTTCAAATTATTCAAAATATTTCTAATACAGAAAAAAGAAAAAAAAAACACCCTAAAAATACAATATAGCTATTTAATTGTAGGTATTAAAGGCTGATTATAAAAATATATACTTTTTCTATATTTACTAGCACCGATTTCGAGAAATCTTTGAAAAACCACAAAAAATGCATGTCCTTCCTCCCCTTATTTCCGAAACGGGTGGACCGAAAAAAATGACGGTTATAGGTCACAAGCATAACTGGCCAATTACAGGAAAAATATAACGATAAAAAAAAAGGGAAAACAATGAAAAAATATTTTATAAAAATACAATATGGATATCAAATTGTAGATATGAAAGATTTGATTATAAAAAATTATACTTTTACTGTATTTACTGGCACCGATTTCCAGAAATCTTTGAAAAATCACGAATAATGCATGCCCCCCCCGTTATTTCCGAAACTAATAAATCTAAAAATATAAAAAAAATCATGTTGATTTAGAATCACGTAAAGATTACAGGAAAAATATAGCAAATAATATAGAAATTCACGATAGCAAAATTACTAAATATTTTTTTTATCCAATTTTATTTCGAGTACGGTTTAAAATATTTGAGTCTCTCTTTTGTGGTACAATCAAGTTTTTTTATAGTTATCATAAACAGCTATGGGCAAGATTTTAAATACCTTCTTCGTGACTGTTCCCAAAACTGTCGAATTACGGAACCCTACGTTTTTTTTATTATCAATCATGACAAAAGTAACAGTTTCTTTAACAGAGTTGCACCTGCTAGTGTTTTAATTATTTTGTACTCGTTGTTAGTTCCAGTACAGTCTGTATCTCTATTTATCAAAAATAATGTTTGTTGGTTTTCTGAAATAAGTAGAGATACATTGCACGAAAAAGAGTGATACAAGACAAGCCAAAATATATTCTTAGTTATGACAACTATTTTGCACAGCAGTCAGCGACCCAATTTAATTAACTATGAATGAGTCCCCTTAAAATAGGCAAATATAAGAGATAACTCATCCAGAGATCCAAAATTTAATCCTGCCTGTAGTACCAATGAGTTTTTCAGGATTTTGCGTCATACACGTGCTCTACATATGGTATTTTACCACTTTTCGAGCGGGCAAGGAGACATTCTATGAAATCTCGGTGCATTGAAAAGCGTATATTTGTGGACAATGCTTTACTGCCAGCATTGGCGATGTTAGTTCCATCAAAGAAATCTCTTCTTAGAGATAAGTTTGCCTTGGTACATGTCTTTTCCTTATTTTAAGTTTGCTCATTTTTATTTCGTGTACAATAAATAATAAGAATAAAGCTCACAATCACGTTGCAGTTGCTGTAGCCACATTGACCAGGGTGATATCATCTTCGTGGTCATTATCTTCAACATCCCCATCATCATTATCATTATTTGTGCCAGAAGTATAGCGATGTGACTTACCCCTATCACATTGAGAAGTTTCGTTTCGGCATACATTTTTTAAGAATTTCACCTTTATGCGAACGTATTAAAAACTGTAATGGTAAACCGTGACATGCTGGAAAGTGTACCTACCAAGTTGTAGGGGGCAAACGGGAGACAAAATAAGATGAATTTTTGTTTTAAGCTCGAACCTAAACATTACAAAGGCCCTTCAAAGGTCAATCAAATTCTTTCAATAAAAGACCCCACTTATTGTTCTGATACGATAGTATCTTGATATTCTTAGCATAAACAACGTGGTGCCGTAAATCTTGTCTAAGTTGTGGGAAAATGCAAACAAAAGTACATTATAGAGAATGCTAAAAATAATACTGACACTGGCTGAAAATATACATTTTTTTAAGTGTAAGAAAGTCGCTCTCTTCTACCCTGTCAGGGGATTTTGATTTGATTGTGCAATATTGGAAACACGGGAAAAATGAAGCCGACATAAAACACCATGCGCATTTTGAAGAAAATTGCAGTTAACTGAAATATGTATTCCAATTTTAAATTGCAATTTTTTCAAGTTCCATACTGAAAGGGTACAAAGGAACAAAGTGAGGCCTCAGTATATTTTTTTGCACGAAGGTTTGAATGTTGCAATGTGAAATAGCTCATGCATTATATGAGTTAAAGCGCATATTCTACTAGCAAGAACTGTCAGTTACTTCTTGCAAAAAATAATACACTTTAGCAAAAAAAAACCTGACAAGTGCGAGTCTGACTCGCCCACCGAGGGTTCCGTTAAAGAGTATATTTTTACAAATGTATAATAGTCTTAGAGGGATGTAATTTAATTACTCTAAGTGTATAGTTTTCAGATTTTTCCCTATAGGTACTTGTAGTATAAGACGGTATTACTTGCCAAATTTCATAGCGGCCAGCGGGATCACTGGTGTGAGGGCTTCGGCACCACGCTCACCAACCCGCCTGCCCAGCGTGCGTGAGTATGGGCATTTCTTCCACGAGAACCACCAATAGTGGCGAGATCTTGGAAAGGCCTATGTCCAGCAGTGGACGAAACAGGCTGATGGATGGATGGATGGTGTGCATGGGCCATAGAAACTGATGCCTATTATTATTAAACACTAGCATTTTTCCCGCGGCTCTGCCCGCATTTATTCAATTTCTGTCCCGTTTTCAACTTGGGCGTTACTTCATCCACACATCTTATTTATAGCCTATACGTTGACCAAAGTCATACACGATGATAATAAAAAAAACACATCCAAATCCGGTGAGTGGTTCTTGAGTTAAAAGCGTTTATTTAATCTTTGTCCCGTTTTCGGCTTGGGCGCAACTTTGTGAACATCCCTTAAAGCCTATGTGTTGACCAGGGTCACTACGATGATAATGAAAAAAAAAACCACATCCAAATCTGAGTGTTTCTCAAGTGAAAACGGAACAAAAATTGTGGTATTGTCCTCAGTACAATACTAATACCCATGTTACTTAAAATTTCGAGAAAATATTCAATTTACAGACATGGCCTTTTTACCACTATATTATTAGTATAGATAAGTATAGTTGTGTCCGGTCCGGCATAGTTTTCATGGGGTCATTCAGCGTTATTTGATTTGATAGAGTTTAGTTCGTTTGCCGGGTGAGGCACCGTTGTATCTCAACCTCGTTAGGTCAACGATATAAAGTGCGTTATATCGCTGCGTTATGTACTTGAGTGAGTATGATTACCACATTGAGTGTTTAATTTTTATGTTACTAATATTTTGCTGGCGGCTTCGATTTCATATTTGTATTAGTCTGTACAAAAGTTGTCTATTCATTTTCTTTATCAAACAGCTCTTCATTAAACAGGATATCAACACATATTCAGCATATTCTACTGATAAATCTACACAGTATTTGTACATTAGTGCGGATTTTAATCTATCCTGCTTCGAAAGTTTCATCTCGATCCGTTGGGACCACTTATTCTCAAAGTAATAACCTTCCAGATTTAAAATATCAGTAGAGTAAGGACAGGGCATAGTAAAACAGGGATTTTATATACCATTAAATGAAACCACATATTCTACCGACCCTACTGAACCACTTTTCCCAAGAGTCATACCCGCGGACAGCCTTAGTTTAGGAAATAATTGAGTTCCTAACAAAAATGCGTGTACCCTATAACGCACCGACGTACGGGCGAGTTTAGAGAGAGAGTCGACCTCAAACAGCTTCAGGTTTCACGGACGACGTTCTTTCTAAACTCTCTGTTCTCTCTGTCGGTGCGTTAGGGTTCACGCATTTTTGTTTGGAACTCAATTATTTCCTAAACTAAGGCTGTCCGCGGGTATGACTCTTGGGAAAAGTGGTTCAGTAGGGTCGGTAGAATATGTGGTTTAGTTTAATGATAGCAGTCTATCTACACTCGATATTTATCGAGGATCTTCTTTGTCCAGATCAGCACGATGTCGCTAGGCAGCGTCTGCAGCAGCAGCAGCGTCAGGATGCCTATCAGCACCATCAACATGGTGAACCTGGTGCTGGCGGCGCTGATACTCCTTGTCGTGGGACGGTTCCTCTACGACTGGCACAAGTTCAAGACCACGGGGAAGCTGCCCTGGATATCATCTATATTGCCTTAGATAAGAGTTTTTAAACTTTTCGTTGGAACAGTAAAATTATATGTATACATTTTACATAAGTATTGCCTTTAGTAAAGGTTCACATTTATATTTATATACAGGCTGTAATCATAACATGCTCATTAAATTAGGCCACATGCTCTACTAATCATCCTGAACCACCTCCATAGAAAAACTTTTAATAAAACGCGAAAAAAAATAAAAAGTCAATTAGAAAATGACAAGGAGGTATTAAAAATTTGTATGGGAAAGTGACAAACAACAATACGACAAACAAAGCTCTTAGACAAAAATCAAGATTAACGGATGCCGTGCGCCACGCGAAGCAGCTAAAATGGAAATGGTCCGGCCACGTGATGCGGCTCTCAGATGGCAGGTGGACACGTGAGGTGACGGAGTGGTGCCCCCGACATGCATCGCGGGCTCCTGGCCGGCTGCGCGTGCGCTGGAGAGACGAGCTGGAGCAGTTTCGTGACCTCGGAGTGCGCTGGACACAGTGCACTCCCGATAAGCTCGCATGGAAGAAGATGGGGGAGGCCTTTGCCCAACAATGGGATGAACTATAGTGAAAATTTAAAATGAACATGTAAGTGAAAAGGTGAAAAGTTAATAGGTTTATTTTTGACAACTGATATTTTCATGCAAGCTTGATGACATATTGTTAAATTTTTACTTTTTTAAGCATGACATGTTTCCTTAATTTTATAACTTTTAATTGTTTCGTGTTTGTGTATCTTTGTGAAAATCTATAGTTTGGCTTGAATAAATAAATAAAAATGGGAAAGTGAATTTTTATTTCGCGTTTTTTCAGAAGTTTTTCTATAGACGTGGTTCAGGATGATCAGTAGAGCATATAGTTTAATTTAATGAGCTCGTCATGATTACATCCTGTATATAATGATGATGATGATGATGATGATGATGATGATGATGACGACGATGATGATGATGATGATGATGACGATGACGATAACGACGATGAGGGTGATTGTGACGGTGATGAATCTAGATAAGACTTCTGTATTATAAAAAGTAAGAAAAGAGTTTGTATTGAAAATAGGACTTTAGTGTAGAATAGGACTAAAGATACGAATAACTTATAAACCACACAAATTAAAATCGAGTGACATATACGTAGACGATAAGAGGACACCGCGCTATATCCTTGATAACGAGGTGCACAGTTTTAATTAAAGAAAACTAAAAAAACTAAGAAAACGCTATTTGTTCTTTAATATATATTTTATTTTTATATTACATATTTATATAAATTATTAATAATTCTATGAAATAATAAAGTTATCGAGTACACAAATGAGACATAAAAGCGCTAGATTTGTATCAAAAGTTAGATGTTATGTGTACACAATGTCGTTTTTATTTTAGGTAAAGTAACTTATATAAATAGAAAAAAAAATTTTGATCAAATGAATAATATTTCAATAATAAATAAAAGAAAATATATTTAATATCACAGAGAATGTATCTACAATTTTACCAAACTTAAAATTAAAAATAATTCATGGTTTGTTGTGAAGCAAAACTATCTAAAGTTAGCCCAAAGTCTAAAAGGCGTGTTCGCGTTTCAGTAATTTCATAACTTAACGGTACATTTATTTCAACTTCAATTTAAAATTATTTTATACAATTCGTCGTTGCCTGTTTATTTACGAGTATTTTTATTCAAAATGCATTCCAGAATTCTTATATCCGCCATAATTTTCGGGTTATTCCCATCGGCTCACTGGTCCATTGCGTAGTTGCTTTCTTAACGTATATAAAATCATATTCTTAAATATTTGAAAAATAAAAACATGCAAATTAGCAATCAGTATAATTTCAGATATGTATTCTCATGAATGTGTTTACTTTTAAAATGTTTAAGGATGTGATTTAAAATAAGTAAAAGCAACTCCGCAACGGATCAGTGAGCCGATGGGAATAAGCCTAACTTTCTCTATGGCAGCGCTGTGCTGCATTTAATACATTTCTAAACGTAGGTATACAAATTGAAATACAAGAATAACATCGCAAAATCGCAAGTATTTTTATATTGCATTCCACGGAGGCCAGCATGACAGGCTACCTATTGGCAGTTCTTATTGCGGGTACATAGGCGCTAAAATCGCACAAAACTCGGGAGCTTGAAAAACATTCACGAACAGAATTCGAATTTTGAAACCACGTCTCTGCCCTGCTGGTCTATAATATGATTGGATCCACTGAAAGCAATTCCAACCGAATATCAACTGAAATTAATCGGTACTTCAAGGAAACTCTCATGAATTTAACAAATTTTGTGTTCCGAGTATTTGATTTGATTCAAACAAACAATAAGGATCAATACATGTTTTGTAATTACAGTGAGACAGATTTTCCCCAATTCCTGAGTTCCTGAAATCGAAATTTGAAAACAGGACGGCTATTCTGGCGTTATTTTTCACTCGCAGTTTTAGTCGTTCGAGTTTTGTTTACTGTAAGATGTTACGTGGAATGACTAAGCTTCATCAAAAAAAACTATGGAATATAAAGAATGCTCACAGGTTTTCAATCAAAAAATCAATATACATCCGTAGAAACCATGTATGCTATAGGTATCTCTGATGGATAGAATCCGAAACGAGAACATCCGTCGGAGATCGAAGTTTACCGACGTAGCCTGTTGAATCAGTATGTTGAAGTGGCAGTGGGCAGGCCATATGCCATCAACTTCCGAGAGCACATTAAGGATGTTTGCAAAAAAGCTTTCAGGAATTTAGGGTTTATCGTACGCCAGGCAAACGGATTTACTAACATCTTATACGAGGCTCTCGTGAAAAGCCACTTAGAGGGTAGCTCGATGGTATGGTCTCCGAGTGAAGCTAAATATAAAACAATGTTGGAACGTACTCATAATAAATTTACAAGGTTTATATATTTAAAGATGTATGGTGTGTATCCGGGATATCCTTTGCTGTATCCTACACTGTTTGTATTAGGCATGGTGGGATACAGCAAACTGGAATTGAGAAGAGACGCATCCTTCGCTACGTACTTATTTCGTGTGCTGAGGGGCGAGGTGCACAACCCGGCCATCCTCGAGCAACTGCGACTGAGCGTGCCGGACGGACTGGCGGCGCGGCGGTTGCAGCCGGCACTCCTGGCAGTACCGCGCGCACGCACCAACCTGCTGCAGAGGGCGCCACTGCGCTGGATCCGGACGGGTTGATTTGTTTAATTGTAACGTGAGCGAGTTCACACAGGCCATACTAAGTATTAATGTAAAAGTTTAATTGTGTCTGTAAATTTAATTGTTAAGTGTTAATGTTTAATAAGCCTTCTCTAGGTGGTAGAGCTGATGCCGGGCTCGACTGTGGAGGTACCACCATCTTACTCGCAAATCCCCCCGAAGTTATTCGGGGGAGAGTAAGAGAACAGCTCTCAGGCAAAACCAGGCGGCCCACCATTGCCTGGGCCCGACGGATGGCGGTATATCCATCCCCAATTACCGGGCCTTATATAAAACAGACTAGTGACGGGCAGCGGCGTCACTGGTGCGAAGGTTTCGGCACCGCGCTCACCAACCCGCCTGCCCAGCGTGAGTGAGTATGGGCATTTCTTCCAGGAGGACCACCAAGAGTGGCGTAATCCTGGAAAGGCCTATGTCCAGCAGTGGACGAAACAGGCTGATGGATGGATGGATGGAAGCCTTCTCTATCGCATTAGGATGCATCCTGTAAAGATAGATGATAGGGGAATGAAAAATAAATAAATAAAATATTTGTCGCTGACGTGATGGCCTTTGGGGCCGAAAGGCGTTAAGAGTGGAAACCATAGAGAAGCGTAGGCTGACATCGTGACCGCTGGATCGACTACCTTGCGGGTGGGCGGTATGAGGAGGACGGGGGACCGCAAAGGAATGGAAAATTTTGGGAAAGGCTTATGTTCAGCAGTGGACGAACACATCCTTATGGATGGATGAATGAATGGACCAATAATTATATACCGAGTGTAAGGTGACAGGTTACGTTAAACAAAACCACATGGTAGCGATAAACAACTTTTCCAAAAAAACATGCGCAAATCTTCGATTTCCTTTCAGAAACATACTCGACTCATTATCGACAAATATTATGTATTATTATATCATAAATAATACATATAAGTAAAATTTTACAAAGTTTCACCTTGTTTTTTTTTGCATACTTAATTAAATCGGAACTTAGTCCAATTTTGGACCTTGTTTCGGTATTTATTCAGTTAAAGGTTTGGACACAAATTAAAAAAAAAATTCAGCCGTCACATCAGATATTCTGCAGTTTATCATAGTTTTTTAATATTTTATCATAATGAAACCTCATACTCTACTGATTTTCTGGAGAAAACTTCCCGCGCAAATCTTCAGAGGAGAAGATATTCAATTGTAACTAAAAAGACTTTATCTCGTAAGAAGAAGGTCTATTTTAGAACGCTGCACCGTTACAGCTGTTTTACGGAAGACGTTGTTTCAAAAAACACCCTTTTGTCGGTGCGTTAGAGTTCACGCATTTTTGTTTGAAACTCAAATATTTCCTAAACTAATACGAGTTAGCGCTGGTATGATTCTCGGGAAAAGTGGTTCAGTATGGTTCGTAGAATATGTAGTTTCATTTAATAGTAGCACTCTTTTTACACCCGGTATAAATTTTATTCAGTTATGTGGGTGTGTATAACTTTGGATTCATAGTGCAAGTTTGTGTGCGTTTTAAACTTTACTGATTCAATCAGTGTTTCTCAATCAGTGTTGAAAATAAAATTTTGATTCAGATATGTTAGTATAAAATGTTGATTGGTTATGAGCGTGGACACCGTGTGTGTATAGCTTTGGGATGATCGTGTAAATTAGGGTGCGTCTTCAACTTTGCTGATTAAATCAGTGTTTCTCGAGTAGTGCTTTCTTTTAATTAAAACCCGTCCGAAAGGAACTTGCTGTAGGTTTTATTACTCAGCGATAGTGTATTTTCTATTAGTAAAATAATTTTTCAAATCCGTTTAGTAGTTTCAGAGATTACACATTACATACAAACAAACAAATGTTTCCTCTTTATGTATAATGTAGAAAAACCGGTCAAGTGCAGGTAGGACTTACGACAAAAGGCTTCCGAACCTTTCAAATAAGTTAATAGACTTGAATGATTTGAATAAAAATGACAAACTTATCATTACCTACAAAATATATGAAACCAAACTGCAAAATTAAGTTGGTCGAGTATTTGGGTACGTAACCCTAAACCTATAATAAAAATCGGCATTTTCAGTTTTTGTTATTTCAATACAGTATATGGCACATAATTATACAGAAAACTCCAAATTCCTGACTTGTTTAGTTTTTGAGATAGACCCCGCAACAAAAACGGTCTAAAACTGACATCTTTGATTCTTGATTCTTCGAGATAAAAAAATATGTTTGTATTCTACTTAAGACGACGTAAGTAGTAAAAACGGAGTTTTTAAACAAGTAGTACTCCCAAACTACAATAGATATGGTTTTGAAATAAATACAACGTTATAAACAAAGCCATTTCAGAGGCGATGTAACAGCTCGATCTAAAAAAATTGCAAAGTGAAGGCTATTTTTTCATTTCAAACAAGCAGTCTGTCAAAAATAATAAAGTAAAAATAACAATGATTACCCTTTAAAACATATAAACCCATTATCTAAACGATAATACAGTGATTTTTTTTAAAACGCGCTTGTGTGACTATAAATTAAATTTTATTTATTGAAAAACATTATCCACTCTCTTCTTGATTTACCGCACTGCTCAGACGCGCGCTTTTTCAGATACGCTTAACTCTTTCGTTGTGCGATCGACCTACTACGCCTTAATGAATTCTAGAACAACGACTACATACCCGATGTTGACGTCGGGGTAAAAAAAAATTGGCGTCCCCTCTTTCCTGTATGGGGCTTTTGGGCGCGGAACCCTAATAAAAGGGAAATGCAACAAAATATATTATATTTATTATATTATTTTCGTTTTTGGTTTTAGCCCATGGCTTAAATAAAATCTTGTTTTTAAATTTATTATTTTATTCATTTGTGACCCAAGCTTGAGCATCTCATTTTACATCAAGTAGAACTAAATACGCGCTCTCGAAAAAACATAAATTTATAATTTAATCATATTTAATACTTTTCTCGGCTTCTAGTGGGAATAAAAACACAATTTTTTCAAAATCGCTAGAATTCATCCTAACACATTTTATAAATAAAAAACCAACTGAATCCCGAAGTAAATACTCGAGAGAAAATCAATAAGAAGTGTTAAACAGGGTAAAATAGAGAGTTGCAAATAATTTTATTAACAGTAAATTAATAAATGAATTAACGCGCTTTGTTCAAATACAGTTCATAAAGGTTAGATGAACAACATAGGTATATTTTTTTGTTAACTTTTAGTATCTTGATTATTGCAACAAAATCATCCGAAGTTAGTCATTTTATTTATATTTGCATCATTATATTCTCCCCTAAAAAGATTAATGTATTTTCTAATGTATTTACTTGTAAATACAGGACCTAAATATTTCCGAGAACGGCATATTTGCCGTAGTCATACAAAGTCAACAGACTCAAATTGAAATAAGGATTACTTATATTTTGGGACTGGGCGGATCCAGGATTTATTTTTGGGCGGGGATATAGGGCCTGATAGGTATAGATATAGAATGTCCCGCATGGTATTGCACTATATCTTTTAGTCCTAGCGGTACGCCAAAATACTGAAAATGGTATTAAAAGCATGAAAATCAGTGCAATTGTACTTAAGGCCATCAATTTGACATCAAGCAATAATTTAATAAATACATAAAAATACCAGATGACAGCTACCAAGGCAAGGCAGACGATGGCGGGATGATCACGACTCATTTTTACGGAGGTGGTCGAAAGTAGCTCAGGACCGCGATGTGTGGTTTCAATAAAGGGAGGCCTTGCCCAGCAGTGGAAATCCTCAGAGGCAACATAAAACAAAACAAAAATAACACCAAACGTTTTCCAGGGACACTCTTAAAAAACAATCCCGAGTGTGAAAGAGGACGACGCATCGCACGCAAGTTGGATTGACAGAGACAAACAAGACGTTTCACTCACGTTATTTCTGTCGAGTCGATATCAATTGAGTGATATTTGCAGCTTGAGGTATTAGCTCCTACTTATGTTCACTTATAGAAACGAATATTATTAAAGCGGTTTAGTATAAATCTTGCAGCTGCTTGTTTTATTTGAACCATCTGGAAGGGCCGTGGGTGCCCCTGTGCCCCCCACCCTCTCCCCTCCTCTTCTCTGGATCTGGCCCTTGTTTTGGGAAGCAAGCGTCTGAAATTGGATCCAAATACCACTTTGTTATTTATACAGTACGCTGAGAATGATATTCAGTCGTGTCGGAAAATGGACAGAAGCTCCGCTATTATTGAAATAGGTAGGTAATATTGGAAAATAATAATAATGTATACATTTTGGAAAATTTTTGCAACAGCTATTTGTCAAATCGAGTTGATCCTTGCGATTGTTGGAACTTGGTGGAACTATTGATACATTTTGATTAAAAAGAACTTGTACTTATTTATATTATTTTCCTAACCGGTTATTATATCATCATCTGAGTATACATTAGTATAGATAATAAAATGAATTAAAGAAAAACTTTTAAACTCTTAAACCGTTACGGTTAGCACAGATTAAAATACATACTAGTTTTATAGATGTAGACTTACAGTACCTAGTCGTAATTATGTGTATAACTAGTAGTCATACATTTTTGTCTGTGATGATAATTTATTAATAATACGAAATAAAAAATAGTTTTGTTAAAGTATTGTTTTGTTGTTTTATTATGTGGCTTCGAGTTACAAAATCTGTTGACGGGTGAAAAAAAAAGTTTTCTTTACAAGGTCCTACAATAATGAGTGAAAAAAATTGTAGGGTAGATAGTGTATCGTTAACTGATCACATTCCAGAAGAAAAAAAGTTTTTCGCTCAAATAATTTTTTCACTTCCTAGTACAAAGTGGTTCAATTAGCTGATTAAATTTCTATGGAAAAATGAGAAAAAAACATTTTTTTCCTTCGAAAGTGGTCTATTAGGGATACTTTATCAACTCTTAAATTTTTTTTACTTTAAATTGTAGGACCTTATATATAAAATTATAGAAATTAAAATAGACCAACTTACTAAATCAGCTTCAGTAATACAAGTACGTAAGCATCGATTCGGTAAATTTGACAGGTTAAAATCGATAAGCAACCCTTACTGCAAAGAAATAAGAGTTACAATTTTGTTTATTGAATCGATGTCGAGTCGATAGCAAGTTCGTGCTCGTACTCCAGGGTACCTTATACACTGTCTGTCCCTCTTTAAGTTGATTAACAGAGTGAGACAGAGCACTGTATCAAGCGCTATCGAGCTCGATATGGTTTGCGATGCTAGACAAGCAGGACGGCGATTCTTGCACATGCGACAATTTGCAAGGGCCGAAAGCGGGTGATATTTACAAGCTCTTTATGAAGATACGTATCAATTTTTTTAAGTATAAATCTATTATCCGTATTCATAACATGCTTTACGTGTCTTTTAAGGAGTTATGGTTTATAGAATTATTATCACACGGCATTTATGACGCGATAAACAGAGGCGTATGAAAAGCAAAGCGTGTGAAAAATTTTGCGAGAATCGCTGTCCAGGTTCAGCTAAAACACAAAAACAGCACAAACATTCGTCTTGAAATGAAACAAACATATCATCACGACATGTAACCCCGAAGGGCTATCAGTGGTGTTTTCGAGTGTGGATGTCACTGAAATGATCACAAACGTACACCCTAGTTTCACCGACGTGATATGTGAGCCGTACCACCGGTACATCAGGCACAAATACACGATTTATGAAAGCATGCAGTTTCATTGATTTCTTGCGCTGTAAATGGTTAGTAAACAAATACTATAAATAAATAAATATATCGTCACGACATGAATCTCCGAGGGGGAATCAGAGGTGTTCCGGGTGTGAACTGTGAAATGCAAGTCACACCCGCGTTTCACTGACGATTATTACGTTTCAGCGTGATGGGTGGTGAGCCGTTTTTCGGGCACAAATACACGCTTTTTAGGGCATGCAGATTTCCTCACGATGTTTTCCTTCACCGTTTAGCAAGTGGTTGGTATTAAATACTCTGCACATACATTCCGAAAAAATCATTGGTGCATGCCCGGCTGGGGATCGAACCTGCATCTCAAAGATTGAGCGGCCAAAAAAACTCACTGTCGCATGTTCAATGGGCAGAATCGAACCCGGTTCTCAAGATTGCGAGTCCAGCGTCCGACTGACTAAGCTGCCGCTGCTTACTCTTGAAATGAAATGAGGTCGATACCTTAGAGATGAAGCGAAGGCAGGGTTGCAGATGGGCACAATTTAATTCTCGTACTAAGTCTGTAAAATTCTCGTTCCATTAAAAATTAAATCGTTTATTCGTTTTTTATTTATAAAAATCATTAAAAAAAGTATTTTATTAATTATCACTATGTCATAGCGCTATAGAAACGCAGTAGAAAATAACAAACACCTGCCCTCTTGTTGTCTAACTTCAATGTATATCGCTATAGCAAACAAATGTGTCGTGATTGGCTAAAAATTATAATGGTGTCATTTACAGCCAATGACGGTGCGTTTCAAGGCGTTTGCGATGGATGTCGTTAGACAATAAAGCCCCTGGATCTGAGGAGCTCTGAACCGGGATTCAAACGCGACATCTCTCGCTTACCGGGCGATTGCTCTATCAACTAAGCTATCTAATGTTAATAGCTAATATAATATTTATTATTTTCAGATATAAAAAAATAATAAGAGTATATTTCCGCATTTAAGCTCACTTTGTGCAAAAAAACGATGGAACAGACTTTCAAGCCGTACTTTTCCGTACGAGAACCCAGTTTGTCTCGTACATTACATGAATGAATGAATGAAAAAATCGTACATGAGTTGGAAATTCTCGTACATCTGGCAACCCTGAGCGAAGGTGAGGGTAGTAGTGGGAGTGGTACGTAAATAGATAACACGAACAAGGTATTCCCTGTTAATTAATGTGAACTACTTTCCCATAGGGAATCTATAAATTACGTATTATTAGAGGGACAAAAATATTTTTCGTATTCGTAAACAGGGTCCTTGATCCTGACCACTTACCGAGTTTCTAGTATGAATTTGGCTGTGTAAACGAAAGTGATCCTCCAACAGAAAGTCAAAAATAGTTGCGACGGCGAGCGAAGCGACAAGGAGCGTGTTAAGTTGTTTGTGATCATAAATCCCACCAAAAACACACATGTCAAAAAGGGCCCGAGTTCAGTACAAAGGCAGTGCAGGATTGTCGGCTTCACTAAAAAAAATATTAAGATCAAATTGGGTACCGAGGCTTATGGAGGCTCCTTAAATGTACATGTTCTTCCCTTGTTTTAAAAGAAAGTTTGTTAGGGTCCTTCTGAATAATGTAGAACTTGGCAAGAATTCACAGCTTAAGTTTAAACGTTTTAAAGTTACGACAAACATGCAAATAATTGACTATGTGTACTTGCCAAATTTCATAGTTCTAGGTCAACGGAAAATACCCTATAAACTTTGATTCCTTTGAGAGTGTCAAAATATACGTTTTTAGAAGTTTGATTTTTCACAGCTTCAAGGGACTGTGGACCTGAGTATATCGATACCTCCACGCGTTCCCAAGATAAATAGTCTTGCTTGACAGACAGATGGACGTACGGACGGACAGACAGACGGATAACAAAGTGATCCATAAGGGCTTCGTTTTTTCCTGTTGAGGTACGGAACCCTAAAAATCATGCTGTTAGGAAATAATCTTAGGATGACAGGGAAATACGGCCAAAAATTATCGATGAAAATCAGAAAATAAAAAATTATGATCTTAGATAAAACATAAGGAAGATACGGTACCCCGCTTCTCGCACGCGGCACTGCAAATATAGGCCCAATGGGCCTGTTTTGTATAGCGTGTCTCGCTCGTGCCACTGTCGAAGCTTGTCGCTCTATCCCTGTCGTTCGGTGGCGCTTGCTTAAAAAGTGGTCCATTTTTCAGATGACGATATAATATAAGAACCTACCGTATCTACCTTTTAGTAGATCGGAAAAAGCAAAAAAAGACGCTTAAATACGATTTTGGCCCAAGTCATCTCTGATATGGTGTCATCTGGTGTCATAGCGTTCAGTAGGACCTCCTGAACACCCATATATGAGATGACGAGGGCGCAGACTGTGGGGTAGATACTATGAGGTCATGAAGACGGCAGAACAAAGAAAAAAAAATTGAAAAAATGACAGGTATTTGTAAGTTGTTTACAAATATATAACATACTATAACATTTTTACTACTTGGTCAAACAAAATATGAGAAAACGTTCAAAAAGTCACAATTTAGAGTTGAGTTTGAACTGCTCTAGATTGAAAACCACTAGATAGATTTTTACAAAATATATATCAAATGACTTTAAATATGTTCTTTAGAGCGTGGAAAAAATATTTCAAGAAAAATTTTAAAATAAGAAATGTACATCAATTTGAATTACAGTATAATATCCTGATTTTACAATAATTACCCTGCGACAAAATATACCCTACACCGGGTTACTGTTCTCATTTTTAGGGTTCCATACCACAAAATGAAAAACGGAACTCTTATAGGAGCACTTTGTTGTCCGTCCGTCTGTCCCTTCGTCCCTCCGTCAAAGTCAACTCTAAATTGTGACATTTTTGGACGTTTTCTAATATTTTGTTTGACCAAGTAGTAAAAATGTTATAGTATGCTATATATATATATGTAATCTACTCACAAATAGCTTTTATTTGATAACACAAATGATATATTTTTTTTAATTGCTTTGTACTGCCGTCGTCATGACGTCATAGTATCTACCCCACAGTCTGCGCCCTCGTCATCTCATATATGGGTGTTCAGGAGGTCCTACTGAACGCAATGACACCAGATGACACCATATCAGAGATGACTTGAACGGAAAATTCTGAAACCTTATTTTTTCGACCTACTATTTTGTTATATCAATGATTGTGATATGAATTGGCTTATTTGAACCCTTATCTTGCTCTAATTAATAGTTATTGATAAAACGCCACACACGATTCGCTGTCTTGAGTCAGCTCTTGACCCGTCTTGACCTCCCAAATATTAATCAATAATGTAAATTAACAAACAACTAACTCGTACAGTGAGCTCTTTATATTAAATTTTATAATTAGCAGTCACGTGCGCACAATTGACCTCCATTACCTCATATTTTTTCTCTAATTAAAATATTATCCGATCTCCGATAATTATCAAGATACTGCCATGTATGCCGCAAAAAACGTATATTTCGACACTCTAGTAGAGGGAATCAAAATTTATAGGGTATTTTCCGTTGACCCAGAACTATAAAAGGTAAGTAATACCGTCTTATACTACACAAGTACAGAGAAAAATCTGAAAACTATAAATAAAAATAATAAAATCATAAAAAAATAATGTCGTTAACGGAACCCTCGGTGGGCGAGTCCGACTCACTCTTATCCGGTTTTAAGGTTCCGTAGTCCGACAAGGAACCCTATAGTTTCACCATGTCCGTCTGTCCGCGGCTTAGCTCAGAGACTATTAGAAAGCTGTAATTTGGCTTGGGTACACGTACATACATATTAATCACGCCAACAAAACGTTAAAATAAAATCTCAAAAAAAATTTATGAGGTTACCTCCCATACACGTAAATTGGGAAAGATTTTTTTTCTCTCGTATATCCCATAGTGTTGGGTATCGATGGATAGGACGTTTAAAAACATTGTGGGTGTGTGAAAACCATTTTTCGATTTAGGGTTCCGTTGGCGAAATATTAAGCTTTAAAGTGTTAATTTTTATTAGAGTCAAGCGTCCCCCTCCCTGCCGGCTAAACGGTAGTTTATAGATGTATGAAAAAATTCAAAGAAGTAGTATACATATTATAATGAAGCTATCACAGATAAGTAGGCTTTACATGTTTACGAGTACAGGTCGCGCCAAACTTTAGACCCCATCTAAACACGACAAGAATGGGCCGTTTTTCTAAATGTATGAGACTAGAGGTTTGGCGCGATCTGTATTAGCAGCCCAACTTATAAAATGTACTGGGCAACTACGGAAGCCTTCATTGCGCGTGTCCTGACGGGTTGGTTCCAACGTCCCCGGTGCGTCGTCCCCGGTACCGGGGAGGATGCGAAAAAAAGTGCCATCGTCCCCGGTGAGAGCTGCAACGGGGACGTTGGCACCTACTATGTACAGTCGAAGTGCCATCGTCCCCGGTGAGAGCTGTAACGGGGACGTTGGCACCTATCATGTACAGTCGAAGTGCCATCGTCCCCGGTAGTAGTTCTAACGGGGATGTTGGTACTTATCATGTGCGGTTGAAGTGCCATCGTCCCCGGTAATGGTGTTATCTGGGAAGTCCTCGGCAAAACAGAGGGAAGGAGAAACAGAGATCAATATTTATTTATTAGTGCAAAAAATACGCTTTTAAATAAAAATATTTGTTTTGTGTGATCAGTTTTTTATTGGTATGAACATTATCAGTCTGCTAAAAAAATAATCAACATAGCGAAAATACATCTCTCTTAAAAATAATATTTGCTACAAGCAGTCTTCTCAAAAACTCTCAACTCCTTAAAACTATAAAAAGTTTAACAAACGATTTGAAACGTTGTAAAAATTTACTCTTTAATAATAATCCACATTAGAAAAGTTACCTCCTGCATTAAAAAAACTTCCAATATCCACAATTAAATCGAGAAATTGAATAATACGTAATCAATAAAATAAAATAGTTTTTCAGTTAACATTTCACCTGACTTAACAGGTTACCATCACCTTTATTATTCAGTTACCCACTAAAATCACAGTTTTTCGATTAACAACTCCAATATCTAAAATTAAATTAAGATAGCAAATACTTCGTCGCTTAAAAAATAATCAACATTGTAAAATTGTATTTCAATTAAAATATACCTGCCTAAACAATCACTTATATTAATCATAAATAATCAATTAATCACAGTTTTTTAGGGAAATGTCCCCAAATAACTGTGATTAATTGATTATTTCCTATAATAATTCCTGAGTAACTAAAATCACAGACATTAATTAAAATTCCTAAATAACAAACAATATTTGTTAGTAATGAAAAGGTCACAGTTAACGACAGGTCGTATTCCGTGCCGCGCACAAATGAAATCTGTACCGGGGACGATGATTCTTCGACTGCACATGATAAGTACCAACATCCCCGTTAGAACTACCACCGGGGACGATAGCACTTCGACTGTACATGATAGGTGCCAACGTCCCCGTTACAGCTCTCACCGGGGACGATGGCACTTTGACTGTACATGATAGGTGCCAACGTCCCCGTTGCAGCTCTCACCGGGGACGATGGCGCTTTTTTTCCCATCCTCCCCGGTACCGGGGACGACGCACCGGGGACGATGGAACCAACCCGGCCCGACACGCATTTGGCCGGTTTTTTATTAATAATGTTTCCGAACCCTTGGCATGTGACTTCCACTCGCACTACAACTACTTTTTGTTCTGTGCTCGAACTTGACGTGAAAGTACGTTAAAATAACATTGTTAAGAGGATAGGTTCCAAAAAACCATAATTTATTCTTCCTTGTTTGAAGAATCTAGCAATACTAGATATTTGAAAAAAATTTGGACTTCTGTCAAGAAAATAATGTACATTCTTATCGAAACAGAATCTTCAGAAGTCATTCCAACATTGAGCCATAAAAAATCAAAGATGACTCCAAAAAAAGGTTTCATGTCGAGTTTTAACATTATTTGAGCAAAATCATATTATATTATTTATTAATTAAAATCTGTATAAACTTTATTATACTGTTATCCGAAAATAGTTTTTTTTTAAATAATAAAATTCGTGATAAAAGTCGTCATTTTGATGATTTTCCAGAATTCGTCCCTCTCGCACTGCAGGTTTTTCGGCATGGAGTAACAGCGATCAATGCAATCGGAACCTATTCTCTTAACAGCGCGACTGCAAAGTGGCTCTTACGACGATCGCTGCGTCTCCGGGGATAGCGCAAAATAGTAGAACACAATATTTTTCACATAGACGCGATGAACTGAAATAGTATTTTATGAAACTGGTACTTATAGATACTCGCCTACGGCTCGTTTCTTAAACTCACACTCGTCTTTTAATCAGTGGCGTGCATAGAACATTTTTTTGTTGGAAAAGCAATGAGAAGGTTAAGATTGACGATAAAAACAAGATGAAAAAAAATTAAAACCGATTTGAAAATAGTACATTTTGATGAAAGTGCGAAAAAATTGATATTAAGAGTCACGATTGACTGAAAAAGTCGGGACGAGAAATATCAACACTTTCGCACGTGTATCAAACGACATTTTTTAATACACCTGCGAAAAACTACATGAAATACTAAAATAAAAGCAAGTTTGTTGCAAATTGAAACCTTAGACCATTTAACACGGGACCTGGCAAAGCGCAACTCGTACTACTGAAATTATTCTGCCGTTTTCCACGGGAGGGGAGGTAAACACGCACAGCACAAATTTACTCATTCACGCACACTCCTGCGAAAAATTGATATGTCACACTAAATCTAAAGCCGCAACACAAACACAAAACGCGCACACAAGCAAACTTACATGAACAAATTGTTCATATACTTTGACAGAGGGGGATAAGTGCGCTTGCCCAGTCCCGTGTCATGTATATGGTCTAAGATCAAAACAGATACACGCCGACTGAAGAACACGCAGTCTGATTGGTGCCAATCTGAACTACAAAACCAACGTCTCTTTCTAAAATCTTTTTAATAATAATTTCTAAGATAGTTAAAATATAATAAAAATTATGACGTCTAAAATCGTTTCGAATTTTTAAAACATCTTTTACAATTTAGCAAACATACTTATACATTTAATAATAAAATATAAAAGTTTGAAAATACTCATCTTAATATAGAGTATCTGGTAAAACAAAGGTTTACATGCTTACTAAATGATGTGGCCAGTTTCCCGTAGATGGCGTCAGTAGGTAGTAAAAACAAAAAGCACGAGTGCGAAATATGTCATTTTACGCATGCTAAACAGGCACTTAATCTATAATATTTTGAGCAGGTGTATTAAAAAAAACATTTTATATGAAATGATGTACTCTAGGGTAGGCAGTTATGCATTAGGCAAAGGAGGTTAAGGAGGTTTTACAGCGATGTGGTCTCGCACCGCCACGTTAACTCCTTGGTCGGGGTGCAATCACGCACGCTTGTGAAGTCTTGCACCGCTATAAAACCTCCTTGTTCGGGCCGCAATGTTTTGTTGTACGTATTAGCCAATATTATTTAAAAACCTCATTTGTGTTAGATAAACAATCATTTAACTTTATCAAATTATATATTTTTATCAACAAATTACCACAATTTTTTGTTGTAAATACATAAATATTCTGTTTGTTAATATTTAATATTTGACTGTTTGGCGGGTGCCTCAGTGCCTCTACTCCCATCTACGCACGCATAAACAACATCTCCGCTGCCATTTTTATAGGATTCTGTGGAAAAATAAGACAGTGAAATTTTATTATTTTTCCTCGCAAGTGTGTTGAAAAACGTCGTATGAAACGGGTGAGCATTCTCTCGGTATTCATTCATAACACTCTCGGTTCCATAATGCCCTCGCCTTCGGCTCGGGCTGAAATACCACCTTGACTGTAATGTCCAACGCAGCTCACTTGTATCATATTTATCTAACCTCATATCGTAAAATCCTCATTACGAACTCAAAACTACTGCCATAATGAAAAATACTTTTCATGAACGTCTCTAAAAAATAAAAAAATAAAATTATATCTCCGAACAACATAAAGCTATAAAAAAACTTTTTCTGACATACATGTGATATTAACTATATATGTGTATATTAACTAGGAAAGCAAAGGGAACTTAGCCCATACAGCCATGTCTGAGGTTTAATATCAAATACCAATGAGGTTTTTATATAATGTTCTCCAATGCATACAAAATAGTAATGAGGTTACAGTTCAAATTTATTTTCCGCCAGGTATTGTCTATGGCATACGGCCCGTTGGACTCGGTCTGTCCATGGATGAACTGTTTGTTGTGCCATAGTTTTCGAGGAAATGTACGTGGGACGCACTATAAGTTTCCGGAATGAATATGAAAAAATACTATTAAAGGTACAAAATTAATTTATTGTTTTTCAAAATAATCTCCCTTGGCGTCTATGCACTTTTTCATTCGATCAAACCAGTTTTGAAAACTTTTGTGCCACTCCCCTGTGGTGACCTCTGAAACGTGTTTTTCATACTCCTCGACAGCCTCTTCTGGTGATGAAAATCGTTGACCGCGTAATTGGTTCTTAATTTTTGGGAACAGAAAAAAGTCACAAGGTGCCAGGTCGGGACTGTATGCAAGATGACTCATGAGTTCTACATTTTTCGTCTTCAAAAAGTCGTTTGTCTGTCTGGCCGTGTGAGAACTAGCATTGTCGTGGTGCAGGATGATACGGCGTTTACGGTTATTTTTACGGAGTTCGTCAATAACTTCCGGCAAACAAATGGTCGTGTACCAGTCACTATTCACGGTACGACGATTCTCTAAAGCAACAGTAGCCACGTGTCCAGTTTTATTAAAAAAAGAAGCAATCATCCGCTTAGATGCACTTTTCACGCGCGCCACTTTGGTTGGTTTCGGCTCATCTTGAAAGACCCATACGCTCGATTGCTGCTTTGTTTTGGGATCGTAGCAATAAATCCATGTTTCGTCACCTGTTACTATGTCCCACACCAAATTTGACGCACCTTCGTTGAATCTGGTAAGCATGGCACTGCACCAAGTGACGCGGTCCGTTTTTTGAGCCTCGGTCAAGTTGTGTGGGATCCACCGCGAGCACAGCTTTCTCACACCCAAATGTTTGTGTAGGATTGATTGTATTTGACTCATGCCTATTTCTAAGGATGCGCGAATTTCATGGTAGGTCACATGCCTGTCTGTTTCAATCATACGGCGCACAGCATCGATGTTTTTGTTGGTCACAGCGGTGGACGGCCGACCATCGCGAGAATTCTGTAAACCAGCTATAAACAGTCGTCTTGCATGGTGCTTCATTGCCAAAAGCTGTTTCAAGCCGAGCGATGCTCTGTTGAGCTGTCAAATTACACTTAAAATCATAGAAAATCATACTACGAAAATTTTCCCGAGTTAAATCCATGTTGATGCAGACACACAATTTTTTAAATGGCGCCACAAGGTAAAAACAAAAGACAGTCAGATGAAACAAACTGCATTCTACAGCCAAAGAGTTCTATTTTGAAATGTTGCAATAAATTTTTAAATATTGTTTATGTAAGTGGCCAATTCCGGAAACTTTTAGTGTTACCTATGTATTTATTACTCACAGTGGTTTTATGGGTCAAAATAATTATTTTGCCCTAAAATTAGTGACAGCAGGGATGGTGATGAATGATATTTGACTCCACCTGACATTCTGGAAATAACGACGGAAATTACGAACACTTTCAGAACAAGCTTTTACAAGAATAATAAAAATGGCTGACGACAAGTTTACAAAACATATGAAAATAGGTTAGCAGGCATGAGTTTAGATAAAGTAGTGTATGGAACTATACATAACTAGGTATTAAAACTCGTGTTCTATTAAAAAATTCCCCTTCGCCTCGTTTTTTAAATAACACTCGTGTTTTTAATAACCTTTTTATGTACCATGTTCATAAACTACTATTATATCATTATGTTGTTAGGAGAGCGGTACTATAATTTAAAAAAATCGTTAATGCACTATTGCTGCGTTCATAATCAGAATTTTCCGACATGAGGTTAGATAATAGTAGTTTATGCTAGGAGTGCGTAAAGGAGACAAAAGCTTAGGAGGAAAGATTTAAAACACGAGCGATAAGCGATATAAAACATGAATTCGACTCCACCGGCTTGTTCATTCCAATAATGCAAACAACAATGGCTGCCCGAAACTATCTAATCTTTAGATACAAAAAACGTTGTTACCAAGGAAGACCGATAAATAATAGTGTATTTTTTAAAAATAGTATACAGAGAATGCAATTGGCCGGTATCATTTTGCAAACTCGTACATTGAAACTTTTTGTCTGTTGGCATTATTATGATCAACGACGTAAAGTTGACGAAAAGTTCTTATTCATATTACAATTAAATGAGGTTACCTACCAAGAAGTTCATTTTAACCAGACTCCAGGATCCTTCATGTTACCTGTAAATTAGCAAAAGAAATTAAAAAGTAAACATCCGGCGCGAATTGGTTGACTAAGATTCATCAGAATTTTCAATTTATAATGTTACTACCTACAGAAAATGTCGTTTAAGCAGTTTTCATTTCATTTTATCAAACTGAACGCAGCCTACGAACGCATCAAAATGAAACCAGCTATGGTAAACAAGATAAGACTGGCTACATTTCTCGATGATTAAAAATATACCTCAGAAAATGCTGTATGGGCTAAGTTCCCTTTGCCTTCCCACTATGTAAGGGAACAAATATAAAAAAAAACAAATTAAATGAAAAAATAGAACACTAGTGCGTAAAGTTGGCCTTGACAACAGTTTAGACGCATATTAAACAGAACTTTACGAGCACTTGCATTGGAAATGTTATTTACGGCACTCCGCGACAAAAATTTAATGTCAGTTATATTTTTTCTAGCTTTGGGTTATTTTATGTATTATTTTGTAATTGATCCTTCACAACAACTATAAATACGCTATAGTTGTTATGCAATATCATACATAGTCTAAAACTGACAACTTTGATGGCCCCCATTTCTTTATTTTTAGAGATAAAACAAATAAATAAAAAAATTGTACTCTAGTCAATGAGTTCTAAATAATGACACCCCACCTGTCGCACACAGGCGAAAATACGAAAAATCTTGGCCAAAACCTAAAATTGATAAAATTGACAAGGAAAGGAACACGGCCAAGGAACACCGCACCATTGTTTTTTCTGATAAAATTGGGAAAAACTTAGGACTTTTGTTAGGAAACAATATGATGCAAAATGTCATTATTATTTGCATGCCAGGTGCATCATTCATTCAAATTTTGGAACATATTATGAAAATGAAATTCAACAGCAATGTAAATACTACAATTATTCTATTATTAGGAGATAGTATTGATGTAACACAAAGTAACCTATTAAAATACTTTGAATTTATGTTAAAACTTAGTGTTCATAAAATCATACTCTGTGAATTCCCTTACTCAGAATCACTAACGGGGTCACAAAAAAATAATTTATAATTATAATTTAAATATTTGCATGCACAAATTTTCAGTTAGTCACAGTGACAAAATAGAATATTTTGACACGAATTCGTACATTCGAGATTTTGTTTTGACAAATGGTACTCTATACCTTCCAAATTTTTATAAAAAACAAATGGCTACTAAGTAAGCTAGCATTTTACCACGTAATGAATCTGTTACAATGTGTGTAACAGGATTTTTTTCAATACCAGTCATAATTGATGGTATTTGTAATAATAATTCTTTTCATAGTTTTGTCCCTATTGACAAAGTTAGTACAAGTACTAACAAAATTGTACCAAATCCTTTTAAGATTCAACGACAACGGGAAAGCCTTCTGTATATAAACTAGTACATCAAAACATACAAGGCGGCTTCCTCGGCAAAATACTTTCAATAGAGTTGTTCCTAGAGGAATCAAAAACAGATATTTTGTGTTTAACTGAGCACCATTTACCGGAACATAATATGCAATTTAATGTTAATAATTTTAGTGTCCTTAGCTGCTATAACAGATTAACTATAGAAAAAGGTGGTTCTATGATTCTAGTCAAGAATAATATAAAGTCAAAAGAAAGAAAAGACATTGTAAAACTTTCTGTTGAACACCAAGTAGAATTGGCTTGTATAGAAATGAGTAAATATATAATTCTTTGTGTCTACCGACCCTCGGGACAAGATTACAATATTTTTGAAAAAACAATGGAAGAAGTGCTAAAGTTATTATTTGATACGAAGAAAAAAATTATCGTCTGTGGAGATTTTAACGTAGATATACTAGAAAAGTCGGTTATGACCACGAAATTAATTCAGTTATTCAAATCATTTAATTTGTCTAATGTGTTCTTAGAACCAACTAGAATTACCCAAAATACAGCAACTTGTCTTGATAATATATTCTGTGATTGTGACTACTCAGACAATAAAGTTATTAACTGCTTGCAGTCTGATCACAGTGGCCAAACTGTAACTTTCATACAAAGTGTGAAACAATTGCCCAAAAAAGCATTTTACAGGCCTGTAACAACTCACAGACTAGAATGTTTTCAAGCAAACTTAGAACTTAAATTACCACATTTTAATCTTCTCCAAGATGATCCAAATGCTCTCTTTGCAGACCTGTTTAACATAGTTTCCAAAGAATTTGAAAATACGTTTACATTGCGGAAAGTTTCTAACAGTAATAAAATCACTTTTAGTGACTGGGCAACGCCAGGTATTTACAAAAGCCGAAATCATTTATACGAATTGTACGACATAAAATCCTACAATAATAATATTGAATTTATTGAACATTTGAAAATATACTCACGTACTTTCAAATTAGTGTGTTTAAAAGCAAAAAGTATATTTCTGAATAAAAAACTTAAAATGGCCGATAACAAAGTAAAAGCAGTATGGAAAATCATAAATACTGAAACTGGGAAGAGTAACAAACGGAATAATGAACTAAAATTGAACATTAACAATGAAGTTTTTACAGGAGATAAAGAAGTTGCGAAGGCTTTTGAACAATTCTTTACTGACATTCCTTCCTTGACAACTAAAGGCTTAAATTCAAGTCCAAGACTTGCACAGGATCTTTTGAGTGATCACGTGCCTCAGTGCCATTCTGTATTTGCGTTAAAGCATATTAATTCACAAACTGTCATTAAAGCATTTAAATCTCTTAACTTTAAAGAAACCGAGGACTTATGGGGCCTATCTGTTAAAGTTGTAAGTTGTATCATTGATTTAATAGCTCCATATTTAGCTTTAATCTTTAATAATGTGTTAATCTTTAATAAATTGATCCCTCTTTTTAAATCAGGCGACAATGAAGACCCTTGCAACTATAGACCGGTCTCAGTTTTACCAGTATTTAGTAAGATTTTCGAAAAAATTGTTTTTAATCAATTGTTATCTCATTTTAACTTAAATAAGTTGTTTCACAGTGAACAATATGGATTCACTAAAGGGAGGTCAACCACTGATGCAGGAGTTGCTTTAGTCAAGCACATATTTGACGCTTGGGAAGCAAAGCAGGATGCGTTCGGTGTATTTTGTGACCTCTCAAAAGCTTTTGATTGCGTTAATCATGAAACACTTTTATGTAAATTAGATCACTATGGAGTTAAGGGTAAATCTTTGGCGTTATTTACGTCATACCTTAGTGACCGGTTTCAAAAGGTAGACATTAATGGAGTAAAGTCATCTGGAGCATTAGTCAAAATGGGTGTTCCGCAGGGCTCCATATTGGGGCCCCTATTGTTTTTAATATACATAAATGACCTTCCTTACTTAGTTAGAGACTTATCTGAGATAGTTCTATTCGCAGATGACACGTCACTTATTTTTAAAGTGAATCGACATAACGATATACTTGATGACGCGAATTCAACCCTCTCTCTGATTCTTGATTGGTTCACTGCAAATAATTTAGTTCTAAATGCAAAAAAGACGAAATGTATAAAGTTTACTTTACCAAATGTAATTCAAGTAGATGTCAGTTCATTTTTGCAGGGGTCCAAGCTTAATTAATTAAGTTAGTTAACGAAACTAAGTTTTTAGGTATTACTATAGACTCTCGTCTTCAGTGGGGTCCCCACATAGAAGCTCTCTGTGGTAGACTTAGTTCAGCCGCATACGCTGTTAGACGCATAAGGCAGATTACTGATGAAGATACTGCTAGATTAGTATATTTCAGTTATTTTCACAGCATTATGTCATATGGCATAATGTTGTGGGGTAGAGCCGCGGATATAGAAGCAGTCTTTGTCTTGCAAAAGAGAGCAATTCGGTCTATTTATAACATGAAGTACCGAGATTCATTAAGAGAAAAGTTTAAAGAAATTAATATATTTACGGTCCCTTGTGAATTTATTTCTCAAGTTATTAGATATGTCAGAAAAAAAATTGATAATTTCCCGAGGCTTGGTGTGCACCACTCTGTTGAAACCAGAAACAAACATAAACTAGCTTTTCCAAAATTAAGACTTGCCAAAGTAGGTACCTCTTTTGTAGGACATGGTATAAGATTTTACAATAAGCTTCCAGAGGAGGTCCTTAGTTTGCCTGAAAATAAGTTTAAACTATATATTAAGCAGGGACTACTTAAGAAAGCTTATCATAAAATCAATGATTATTTGGATGATAATGAAGCATGGTGTAATAAATAATAATAATCTTATTCAATATTGTAATTAATAATTAGCATATTTTAATACTGTACGATTCCTCTAAAGGCTTAAAATTAATTAATATGTAAACTTACTTTGTTAAAGGTAATAGACAATATGAGACGGGTTGACTAAGATATATTTTTTTTCTCGTGACTAATTCCCGCAGTCTTATATTTTTTTATGCCTTTACTTGAGTAGGTATGTATATTATTTTGTATCATATGTTTTATTTTGAAAAAAGGAATGTTTGCTAAGTTTCTTGCCCTTCTTCTTAGCAATACTAATCGAATGGTGCGGATGGTTAGGCATTATGTATATACAATATTTTTATTCCTATATTTCTATATTTTATGCAAGTGTATAACTTTATTACATTTTAGTAGCCCACCCTTAATATTTTTTGTATGTATTTCCCGTTTTTATTATTTCTTCATTGTATTATGTATATATAATATTTTTATTCCTAGATTCCCCTATTTTATTTATTTTTTATTTATTTATTTATTTAAAAACTTACGACTATCATTTATTAATGCAGGTGTATATTTTATTTCCCGTATTATTATATATTTTTTTTATATTCTAAAGACATATTATATTGTGTAAATTAACTTTAACTTGTAGAAAGTATACTTAATGTATCTATTTTGCAAAAATAAATAATTTGATTTGACCATATTATGATCCTAGTATATAATAAATATACTTTTTTCATAGTAAAATTTACAAAGCATGCCTAAAATAAAAGAAAAGTAAATTATTTAACAAAATTATTTATTATTTTTCAAATTATTTGAAAATTTGGTTCTTTTAACAAAAGTAAAGCGGCTTCCGGTAGAGGTTTTCCGTATGTTTTCCTTGGAAGCTTCCTGAGACCTGTGATGTAAGGATCAGAAGTCGCCAACAGTCTTTGGTACGTATCCGTTAAGGTTAAAATTCTTGAAAATTTTCGAGAGTAACGCAGTCTATAAGCTCATACATCTTTATTGCGCGCTTCTTGTCCATCTTCAGATAGAAGAGCTATAGCCGTTTCTGCATTTTCTATTATTTCCGCACCATGAATCAAAACCTTGTGAAGGGTGGTAGGCATTTTGTACCAAGGATACAGAAAAACAAACTTTTGCGCAGTTCTGAGGCAGTATTTTTAAATACTGGGGCACATATTTCATAGCCACTTGAATGTGTTTCATTCCAGTCTAGTGTTTTAAAACACTAGACTGGAATGGACGAGGCATAAACGTAAACGGAGAGTACATTTCACATCTTCGCTTTGCCGATGACATCGTCATAATGGCGGAATCGCTGCAGGAACTAGAGGAAATGATGCGCGGCCTTGGCGATTCTTCGAGATGAGTGGGCCTGCGGATGAATTTGGATAAGACTAAGGTCATATCCAACTGTCACGTCATCCAAGGGCCAATAACCGTCGACAATGTCAGCATCGAAGTTGTTCAAAAATATGTTTATCTGGGTCAAGTCATACAGCTGGATAAAAACAACTTCGACGCCGAGGCTGACAGAAGAATATGCTTGGGTTGGGCAGCATTCGGAAAGTTGCGTCACATATTTACGTCATCAATACCGCAGTGCCTAAAGGCTAAGATGTTCAACCAGTGTGTCCTTCCTGTGACGACGTATGGCGCTGAGACGTGGTCTCTTACAAAGGGTCTGATCCACCGGTTTAAGGTCGCTCAGCGAGTTATGGAGCGGGCTATGCTTGGGGTATCTCTGATGGATAGAATCCGAAAAAAGGAGCAGATCGGTCGGAGATCTAAAGTAACCGACATAGCCTGCAGAATCAGTAAGTTGAAGTGGCAGTGAGCAGGCCATATTTGTCGCCGACATGATGGCCGTTGGGGCCGAAAGGCTTTAGAATGGAGACCACGTACAGCAAAGCGTAGTGTACGACGACCTCGTGCCCGCTGGACCGACGACCTGAAGGACGTTGCGGGGGGCGGCTGGACGAGGAGGACGGAGGACCGACATGAGTGGCGAAATTTGGGAAAGGCCTATGTCCAGCAGTGGACGAACACGGGCTGATGGATGGATGGATGGACTTGAAAGTACAGACAAGATAACATTAAAATTGTCAATCAGGTTTTTATGTACACCTGTTATTTCAGATGTCACATCTGAACGTAGTATGATACCACGAGCTACATTTCCTGTAGTTGATGTTCCGCCTCCTTGTCTGGGTTTATCTACATGTAGCCCTAATCTTCTAAAAAACTCCTCTTGTATGCGTTTTTTCTCAGATTTTACGCTGCTTTTGGCTACAGCTCCTTTAGCTTGGTATTTAGATATGGCTTATTTATAGCCCACATGTAGTATACACTCCGTAAGCCGTATCCATGCGTGTAAAGGTGAGATCCCTAGTTGAAGGGTGTTTCCATGAATTTCCTGTTTTAGGCAATAGTAAATTCGATTAAAGTCTTTTATAGCTAAACAACATATATAACATCGCTGAGCTGAGGTCGTATCCGTTATAGCATCAACCACTTTTCCATCAACCGTGGTCAGTTGAAGATGGTCTTTGACGCGAAGTGTTTTTCCATATATTTGCTCAACAGTGCGCTCTAAACAAGTTATTTGATTTTCGACATGTACTTAATGTTTCTTCTTTTGATATTTGTGTCGTTTCTTGAGTAAATTGCAATCGCAATGGTCTGCAATATCTTGGTGAAGAAGGACGAGGATTTTGCCATACGATGAGTTCATTTTCGGTATCTTCCTCGTTGCTTACAAGGCGGATTGGTACTATTGGCGATTTGGTTACGAAGTAATGAACATATATGAATCATCATAGTCCTCATTTTGAAATTTTTGATTATACTGTAAGTGGCAGCCTGATCCATCACATCCCCACTTTGTTATGAGGCAAAGATTATTTCGCTGATTATCTGTAAGGTTATCTATCCCTTCAGCAAGCAAAAAACATGATCTTCTGGTAGTGTGATTCAATAGACTCTATAAGGGAACTTCCGCACAAACTTCGGTTACAGATTGGTG
This sequence comes from Ypsolopha scabrella, assembly GCA_910592155.1. NCBI lineage: Eukaryota > Metazoa > Arthropoda > Insecta > Lepidoptera > Ypsolophidae > Ypsolopha > Ypsolopha scabrella. Next base: position 15,831,954 of record OU342975.1, on the reverse strand, counting down.
TTCAGGGTAGCAGTTACTTTTTGTTTCAGTAATTGTTTCATAATACGGAAAAAGGTTACAATTTGCTTCCCGTGTATAACAAACCATTATATTATACTGACTTTTTGTTAGTCCAGCTTCCAAAAAAAGTGATAATGCTTTTTCTTCACTTATTGGTTTTTGGCAGTAGTTATCTGATATTGTAGTATATTTTTCAGCCTCTTTGGGTCCATGGATAGTGATATCTTTCAATATCTTAGATATTCCACTTGTGCAGCATATACAAGTTTTGTAAGCGAATATTTTTTTCTTATTTCCTCTGTCTTTCTCCGTTTAGAACGATCGCTACTCTGAGTGAAATCCTTTGAAGGTCTACCCCCACTGTCACCGCTAGTATCAATTTTTTTCGTTGAAGTTGGAAAATCTACCGGAACATAGCTTATGGTCTGCATTCAGTCTTTATTTTCTCTATTAATTTTTACGACATTATATCGCGCAACTTTCATTTTGGATTTGTAGTCATGAATTAGTTTTGATAAAACGTATCTTATTTCTGAAGATAAATCATCTTTGCGAATTGCTTTCTTCACTTTCTGCAGAAAAAAAACATATTTGGACTCATTGTCTGGGCATTCCTTGTAATAGGAAATAAGAGTGGCTCGGCTTATGTATACTTCATCCATATTGGATCCTTTGGACAAAAGAAAAGAAAAAGTTTATTACTACACGAAACTGCAGCTGTATTTTTGTATTCCCATAACCCAAAAATAAGAAAAAGCACTTAACTGATAATATACTTTACAGGTAACATGACCATAATAAATATTAAGATTTAAATAATAAGATTTTTGAGTCAATTTTCTTGAAGATTAAATTTTTGTTTGAATAATTGTACGAAATGTAAAATCCTAATAACGCTGTCTCCTTATGAATAAACCTTTTTTGGTTGAAAATCGAATCAAGTCGGATCCAGTTCAGTGTTTCTAGTAAGTTGACAGTATTACCTACATTTGAAGTTGCATTTTCGTTTTGAATTCTGTTGAATACTGATCTTTAAGGCTATTTGAAATCGAATACATACAAAAAATATTCTGATAAAAATCCTTATTTTTTTTGCTAGCTTATAATATTTCTGTGGGTATTTTAACAATTTAACCAAATTAAATAGTAAGGACTTACCTCCATCAACAACTTCCATTAAAACAAAAGAACTTCGAACTGAACACAGCAAAAATATGAATTTTTAAAACAGTGACTTATTTACACCTCTGATAACAATTAACACATACGTCTCTCAAAACGTTGAGTTTAGGACTGATTATCTGGACTGGGTTATAAAAGACAAAGAGCTAATTTTATTGTTTGGGTGAAATGGTTCGTTACCTTTGTAAGCCAAGTGTTCGATTTGATGACATAAAATTTTTATAACTTTAGGTTTTGTCCAAGATTTTCTCGCAATTTCGCCTTTGTGTGTCGGGGTAATAAAAAATATTTTTTCGGCTCCTTTTCATGTATGGGACCCCCCAAAAATTATTCCATTTCATTTTTATTCAATATTCGATTTGGTTCAACATAATACAAATTTCCGGTCTGTAACTCAGACGGCTGCGAGCTAGAGACCAGTGACATACCCGGACGGATAGACAGCAGAGTGACATTAATAAGGCTCCGTATGCCCTTTGGATACGGAACCCTAAAATAGGTCCACCAACCTTGGCATCGTCAAGTAACCAAGTTTCCGGTATGAGTTTGGCTGTATCATTCAAAGTGAAAATTCACACTAACCCAAAGAGGTTTTAAAGCCAGCTTTTAGTTTCAGTAAATACTGGAATCGAGCGACATCCTGTTCAATATTGTCACTAAGTCTTAGTGCAATGCAACGGCATGCCATGTTTGTTATTGCATTCATAGCGCGTTTGGTCTTCAGTATTTCGAGCTTCGGTCGGAGATTTTTACTTATTATCAACAACAACAACAACAACAACAACAACAACAACAACAATACAACTTTATTTGTACACCTTAAAAAGGAAACAAAAAATAAAAAACACAAACATTTAAATATCTAACTTAGGAAACAAAGAAATATAACTTACTAACTTATTAGGTAAGCACAAACAGGCGGCCTTATCGCTTAAAGCGATCTCTTCCAGACAACCCTTGGGTGGAAGAAACTGTTCAAAAGAATTACTGTCATGGCGGTGTACTAATTTTGTGTTAAATACATATACAAACATGTATCAATGGATATATAGTATTATAAATGGTAATATACTAGTAAATAAATACGTAATAATATATATATATCTATATACCACATACATATTTTATTTTATATAGATAATTAAATTTCGGTAATCAGAGTGTGAGGTAGTGATGTTTAACTAGTCTCTTGAAGACAGGCAGGGAAGGTGCTCTCCTGATAGGTAAAGGAAGATCATTCCATAAATAAACAGCTTTTACTGAGAACGAATTGTTAAACATCTCATCAAACTTTTTTATTATTATAATTTTTAGATACCATTATTAAGGTAATGATGTATAGTCAAACTGAAATTTAGAAGGCCTACTCCTCCTTCAAGGGTGGTCAAAATAGTTTAAAAAATACTTGGTGGGCATAACATAACAACAATTTATATTTAAATCCGGATAAATGTTTCTTTATTTCTTTCACAAGAAATTCGCATTTTGGGTGTCATCATGGATTCCAAACTGAGCTTTGTCCCACACATAGATAAACTGCTTAATAAGGCCTACAGGCTTATAGGCTTTGTTGTATTGCTAAGCCATTTAAAAATTCATCTACTTTTAAATTTTTTTATAACTGCTTTGTTCGCAGCCGTCTGGAATTTGGTTGGCAGCCTGGCATCCGTTTTATGCTATACATATTGATAGAATAGAAAAGCTTCAAAGGAAGTTCGTTAAGGCCCTAGATTATACGACAGGTCATATTTACTCTGACTATACGTTATCAGCAAAAAGGCACAACATTGAATTGTTAAAATACCGGCGTGATTACATTGACGCCGGTGTTTTGTATAAAATATTAAATTCTAGCATCGATGCTCCGGGTTCCACAAAGACGTGAACGTACTGCTCGTAAAAAACACTTGTTCTCTATTTCTAAATTCAATACTTCTTGTGCAAATAATACCTTTATTAGACGTGTGTGTAGACTTTACAATTATAGACTTGATAGTATTGATATTTTTTTAAATAATGTTCGGAGTATAATCTCACAATCATCACAAATAAATATTGTAATGGTTAAAATACCTTTGTTTGTATTTAGTATTTAATAACAGATGGGTGTTCTCAGTTCAATGGACTGTAAGCATTTCCTTACAGGGAACTTTAGGTAATATATCATAATTCTAGTTTATTTTTATGAAATTTGTATTTTTTTCCTATAAGTGACCGTTTGTTTCATAATAAAATCAAATAAAAATAAAATCCATGTCAATTAAAAAAAAATGTAAATCTACAAAAACAAATCGAAAGTTGTCGAAAGTTTTCTATGATTTTTGCAAGAATTTTCCTACTCCTTCAGACTGCTTGAATCTTTCACCATACTAAAGACAATTAAAAAAGCTAGGAAATAAACGTGACATTTACATAATTTGTTCAACTTTCTTTTTTGCAAATTGGCTAAATTTTAAAACCTACGCAAATACTTTTAAATAAGTTATAATCAATCTATTAACTGACTCCTACATAGTAAATAAAATTTTCAAATAATTACACCGATTAACTTTGTTAAATATAAGGTGACTTTTATTTATAGAGCCAAACTCATACTGGAAGATTTGTAAGTGATCAGTAACACGGATGGATAACACTTTTTGCTAATTTCGCAAAATACAATCTTGACGTCCCATAGTAATTGACTCGGGGCTGGGCTTGCGTTTGTAGGGAACACGAAAAGAATAATTTACGAATTTTACAAAAAGGGCCATCGAACCCTGCTACTGAGCACTTACCAAGTCTTCAGTAATAATTTGGCTGTATTATATAAGGTGACTTTAATTTATACCGTCAAATTCTTACTGAAGACTCGGTAGGTGCTCAGTTACAAGGTCCGCTGACCCTTTTTGTGAAATTCGTAAATTATTCTTTTCGTGTTCCTTACAAACGCAAGCCCAGCCCTGAGTCAACTACTATGGGACGTCAGGATTTTATTTTGCGAATTTTTGTTTGTTTTTTATTCTCACACTCGTCTTTTAATAACCTCTTTAGGTACCAGTTTCATAAATTACTATTATTTAACACATTAGTTACTCTCAAAAGAAAATCATGTGCTCAAGTTCGTTGTCCCTTTGCACAGGTTTTAAATTTGTTTACATCATCCGTGGTTTACATAAACCGTTTTCATACAATAAACGTAAGCAATTTCCTTAAATCAATGAATTTTCCATGTAAACAGATCTAAGTACTGTTTTTGTACCAAGGAATAAAAGCATTTTAAAAGGTCACGACAGGGGTAGATCAAAGAAGAATTTTACCTTTTTGTTCGTTTAATACAAAAAGAAAACTTTGTAAGCGAGACTCACTGGAGTTCTGAGAATAAAGCAAAATACGGTTTATATAATATGTAGGTTAATAGATATTCCGCCATACGGGTCGTGTATGTATAGAGTACCTTCATGAAATGTTGCTGAATATACTTTTAATTCATGTGTTTGTTTGTGCGGGAATTTACGCAACCAAGCCATGCACAAAAGATGTGTTCCGTGAATGAAGGTGTGATCCGATTGGAGACTCGGCTTGTGTGACACGAGAGATCAAATAATTTTATTATGATTTATCGATCCAGTTATTTTCAAACAGACGGACAGACACTGATAATACTCGTAGCATTTTTAAAGGTTTCTTTGTATTCCCCCTTCTTTTTTCATATTTTTATTATTTGTCGTGGTAGAAGCCATTGTAATACGTATTCGGTGAAAATTTCAACTGGTTACCTATTACGGCTGAGGCTGTAGACCCCTGTGACTGGGGTTGCCATACGTCAGGATTTGTCCTGACATGTCAGGATTTTTTGGTCAGGATTCCGGCCGGACTTGGAAAATTCAGGATTTTTTAATTCTAGGTCTATTTAATTTATACAAATCGTATAAATTTAGTTTTATTTATTATCTTTTCTTTGGTAAAAATCAACTGAGTACATTGGCAGTAAATAAAAATAAACAAAAATAAATAAAAACTAAAATCTAAAACTTTCTTTTTCTTTTTATAATTTCACGCGTCATTATAAGAACATACTATAATAATTATTAAATTTATATCATTGCGGTATAGAATCGACAACATTACAAATTAATAATTGGTACAAAACTAAAAACCATTTCGAGATATTGATTGGCCTTCTGAGCATCATACATTTTTTTCAGAATTAAATCATTATGAAATAAAAAGATTAAAAAAAACAAAAGTTTGTAAACACAGGATTTTAAAAACAATTACCTTTGCTTTCATATACATTCCGGATTTAAAAAAAATCAACTGTCATGTCATTGTGACGGTTGACATTGACAGCGAACATAAACATGCCAAGTTTTTTTTTAATACTCCCTTGGCAATGAACATCGAGTTTGAAATCCTTAGTTGCGACTTACGTTCTTTTAGAATGAGTGAATAAGAAAAAATACAAATAAGCATTAAAAACACACAATAAAACCAAATAAAAAATACCTAAGCTTTATTTTTACGCCGACTTTCAATATAAATATTGAAAGCAAATGGTTACCTGAAATGAAATGATGTCGATTGCGGTAATACTTATATAATATACTTATTTTTGTCACATAGCCGTGGTGGGCGGGCGCTTTAGCATAATGTCAGGATTTTTTACTAGAAATCAGGCTTTCAGGATTTTATAGGTATACCATATGGCAACCCGCGGTGACAGACGGACGGAGAGACAGACGGCAGAGCCTTATTAATAGAGTCCCGTTTGGCACCTTTCGAGTACGGAACCCTAAGAAACATGTAACGATTCGATCAGTTTAAATATTATTTATGCTGTATCAGATATTTTGAAATGTTCAATGTTCGATGCAGGCAGGAACGCGTAGGTATTACTGTTGTCTAGGGAAATTAATATCCTGAAACATCAACAATGGACTTCCTCTCAAAACAAACAACTATAGGTACACATAAGTATTTTAATATTATCGAAGCGATTACTTTTAACTTTATAAAATACTAACTTTTGTCAGCTGCTTCGCTCCTGTGAACATGTCTATCTATATTTGAGTAAAATCAAACATTTTCAGCTTGATGGTTATTTTAAAAACAACCCTTAAAGCCTATTAATATGTTGAGCTTACTATGATAATAATAAAGAAAATCGCATACAAACCCGTTATGAGGTTCTCGAGTTTAAATGGAACAACATAGAGACAAATAGAATTATGTATACTAATAAACAAAATTATTTAAAACTTTAGAAAAATATTAGATGTGACTTTTTGCTAGGTACTTTAGTATAATTAATAACTTTTTAAAATATTTCTGGTCTATCCATTTTACGAAAGTGTGGTTTTCTATACGTTTGATTTCACCCTGATACTAATTTAAAGGTCGAACCATACGAATATCGCTTATTAATAGACTAACTGAATAATCTTCAAGTACATCAATAATTTTATCTAAACTCCTAGAATAGTTATCTATTTCAATCCATAAAAACTTCGTAAACTTTTCTTGATTTTGCTGGTATTAAATTCTTCATAATTTTCGTTGCTCAGTATCACTCGACCTTTGTTGTGAGACATTTTTGGCCAGAATAAAACTTTACAGAAATAGTAAATATTGAATTAATTATCTTAATTGCGGCGTAAAAAATCTAGCAGGCCAACGCGCATGCATGCGAGGTTATACATTAGGCAAAGAAGGTTTTTATAGCGATGAGGTCCCGCACCGCCACATAAACTCCTTGGTCGGGGCGCAATCACGCACGCACACAGACATATAATTATTTGTTTGAATACACGATTTTTAGGGCATACGGGTTTCCTCACGATGTTTTCCTTCACCGTTCAGCAAGTGGTAAGTATTAAATACTCTGCAGATAAATTCTGAAAAATTCATTGGTGCATGCCCCGGCCGGGAATCGAACCTGGATCTCAAAGATTGAGAGGCCAGCGTTCTACCCCTAAGCTACCGCCGTTTTTTTTTGGATAATATATAGGTTACAAGAAGGATACTGCTGAAATCTGGTTTTAAAATAAACTTCTTGGTAGGTAACCTCATTTAATCGTCATGTGAATAAGAACTTTTTGACAAAAAGTTTTTATAAGCGAGTTCGTGAAATGATACTGGCCACTTGCATTCTCTGTAAATTATTAAAAAAAAATACGTTATCGATGGGTCTTCCTTGATAACATTCTTTGTATCTAAAGAATAATTTCTGGCAGCCATGCCAGCCATTGTTGTTTACATTATTCGAATAAGCTGGTGGAGTCGAATTATGTTATGTATGACTGAAAGCAGCTCTCAAACGCATCATACTGAAAGCAGCTTATTTCCGTTAAGTTGGAAACTTGCGTGCAAAGAAAAAAAATGCCCGCCTAAAGTTCATTTGAAGTTAGTATTTATTGTATGTTTGTTTCTTTATTAACGCTTAATTTTTTTACTCACACTATGCATTGAAAAACGTAGTATGATACTCGTGCGTAAGGGCAATAACATGCTCGTAACGTTTAAAACACTCGCTTATCGCTCGTGTTTCAAATCGTTCCTCGTATAAGCTATTGCCTCCTTTACGCACTCGTAGCATAAACTACTATGAAACCTTGTGCTGACAGTAGGTAGGCCGTAAACGCTTTGATATTCTGTTATCATATCCGATAACCCAACTTATGTAAGTAGTTATTATTCATATGTGTCAGATCAAAAGGCCTCCGTCTCCCTAACATTCTTTTGAAATGGTGCGTGGATTGGACGTAGCCAAATTCGGAACCTACGCCGCTATCCTAATAGAACTAACCCTTGTTTCACAGCTGCACCACCCTTTTTTTCGCATAACTTTTTAATTCTAAACTTTTAACTTATGTGTTAGTATGTTAGTATTTCTGGGTCAAGTTCTGCCACTGAATATTAAACATGTTTCTCTTACCCGATTAAGCTGAAATGAACACTTTGGTTGGAAGCATATTGATTAAAAGTCATTCTAAATCCAATATGGCGGACGCGTCATGGTGGCGATTTATTATTTCTGTACCAAAAAAAACCCAGTCAAGTGCGAGTAGGACTCGTGTCCCCAGGGTTCCGTACTATTTGAATAAGTAAATAGACTTAAATGATTTGGATAAAATAACAAAGTTATCAGTAGGTACCTAAAAATGTATGAAACAAAATTGCAAAATTAAGTTGATCGAGGATTCCGGTACGTAAGCCTAAACCTGTATTAAAAAATCTGCCTTTTCATTGTCTTTTATATACAGTACCTATAATATTGCACATAATATACATGTTGCAGTAAGATAGTTATATCCGTGATATAATGATATCCCTAGATGCAATCTGAAGAAATATTTTATTTATTTATTTATTATAAGTATCGTACTAAACTAATCTAGTTAAATAGTTATATACATATTACAGCTCTAACCCGAAATCAGTTAGAACTCGTTTTAACTAGTTAGTGCCATACAAAACTTCGGGGGTTGCCTCGCTCCGCTCCGCTTCGCGCAGCTCCTAAACGTAATAAAATGTATACCTAACCGCTCCTCCTCGCTTCGCTCGTCGTCGCAATCTATTTTTTTTGTATAGCAAACGGGTTCTAACTGATTTCGACTCTCTTCTGCATTAAAGGCTTGCCACCACCAATGCCATCGACCAAATAGAGAGCAGTGTATTATGTTACGGGTATTATGTATATAACTATTTACCTAGATTAGTTCAGTACGATACTTATATCACTATGTCACTAGATTGCATCTAGGGATATAATTATATCACGAATATAACTATTTTACTCAGGGCCGGATTTAGGGGAGGGCAACCGGGGCTGAAGCCCAGGGGCCTCCACACAAGAGGGGCCTCCACAAGTTTTTATTTAATGTTGTACACTAATTGTTTTTTCGAATAAATAACTCACCGTGTACATATTTTTAACTAACAATACATAAAAATACAGTAAGTACAAATTGCATTAAGATGTGTAAGGGCTCATGATGTTTTTTTTCTATTTGTATTGGATTTATCCATGGGAACAATATTTTTCGTTCTACCTTACTTTTTTAAGAAATGTAACTATACTTATACAAAGAGCAATGTTGAAACACGAAATTTTTACCACCCACCTTACTTCGTTCTTGCCCAGGGGCCTCCACACCTTAAAATACGGCCCTGATTTTACTGCGACATACAGATCATTTAAAATTCCAAATAGTTAAGTTTTTGAGATTGAGTACTGACAACTTTGATGGCCCTCCATTTCTCTATTTTTGGGCATAAAAAAATAAAAGGAATATTATACTACTCTAATCAATGTGTTTTGTCATGTAAAGGACCTTCCTAAAAATATTTAATTTCATTTTTATTAATTCAGTACCATTCGTTTTTGGGTCATATTTATTTCCAAATTTCATATAAATTCGGTAAGCTAGGAACCCATGACATATCCGGATGGACAAACGGACATAGAGCAGAGCGATATTTATTATAGGGCTCTTCGGGTATGGAACCCTAAAAAGGATTTCATGGGGAGCCATACGGTTGTATATAGGTATATACAAAAATATAGAAACCCTTTTAGTATATCTAAATGTAGTCAAATTGTCATAAAAGAATATTAAACCCATTGCATTTAGTTTAATTGCATAAGTACTCATAACAGAGAGATAGTTACGCAACATGTTTGCTATCGAAATCTCAGCTCTTATGATTGAAATCCATCTGATCCCTATACCCTATATCATTTTGTGCTGTTAACGATTCGATCGCATGACAAACATCTGGTGCTTACTCACGTCATGTTCCATTGTCCTGGGTGGCTATTCTGTTATGATTTTTCGCTCGCAATTTCAGCCATTCGACATTTGTTTATCGTGTCATTTTCTTGTCTTAAATGTCAGCTTTCTTACTCATCAACTGCAGTGTGTTACAATTAAAATTGAGGTGATAACTATCTTAAACAATAAAACATATTTTCAGCTCCTACAAACCCAAAAGTAAGAAGTTAAACGAGCGAGGCAATATCTTTCAAAGTGCTTTCCTCAAACAATGCGAGGCAAAAAAAATCGTTTGCAAAAGAACAAGCAATTTAATGGAAATAATACAAACTCTGTGACATTTCCTGCGCTTTAGCTCAGGGGTTCCCTAACCTATTTAGGACGCGCCCCCCATTACACAAAAAGAAATCTGCGCCCCCCCTCTGCCCAGATAATTTTTTGTTTATTATCCGGTTAGAAAAAACACTGCTCAATAACAAAATAAGTATTTTATTGCTCCTTAAGTTACACAAACAGCATAGAAAACTAATTTGGTAATACTTATTCAAATTCAAATTGTTTATTTGTAAAATAGATACATAAAGTATACATTTTACATGTCAAATCTAATCTGTATAAAAATAATATTTTATGATGAAACAAATATGATACGGGAAATATATAAAAATCTATATTTAAGTTGGGCTACAAAAGTTAAATGCATAAGATAAAGACTTATTGGAATACGAATATTATTATAACTACACAATGCAATTAATATATAAGTTGATAAATAAACTGAATAGACCCTAAATAAATATAATGCCTAGCCAAATATATACTAACATAAGTGAGAAATTAAAATATTGTATATACATACCTACATAATTTAATGAATAAATAAGTTAATAGATAAATAAACTATAAATAGATATAATGCCTAAATCCGCCCATTCGATTAATCTCGCTAAGAAACTTAGCAAGATCATGTCTTTTTTATCAGTATTTTTTTTTTCTGAATATGGCTCAATACTATTACAGTTTTTTTTAACTTATATAAAATAATACTAAACAATGTATTAAAAAAGGTTAAAAATATAAAAGACAGAAGGAAATTGTGTCATGAGGAAAAAAAAATATATATCTTAGTCTACCTGTCTAATGAGGTAGTAAGTTAAAATACTAAGCAAAACATCATCCACCTGTCTCATATAGTTTATCACTTTTTTGATAGTCAGATTATCAACTAAGTAATAAATGCTGAGTTCATGTCAATATGTAAAAAGAAATGTCAAAATAATAATAAAAAAAACAATGTAAAAATATTAGTCTACATAAAAACAGACGATTTGAAACACAAATAAGTTAGAAAATAAACGAACAGTAGTATCAATCAATATTCTCATGACACCAAGCGTCACTATCATCCAAATAGTCATTAATTTTATAATATGCTTTTCTCAAGAGTCCCTGCTTAATTTATAATTTAAACTTATTTTCTGAAAAACTAAGGACCTCCTTTGAAAGTTTATTGTAAAATCTTATACCATGTCTTACAAAAGAGGTGCCTACTTTTGCAAGTCTAATTTTTTGAAAAGCCAGTTTATGTTTCTTCCTAGTGTCTATAGAGTGATGCTCACCGAGTCTAAGGAAATTATCGATATTTTTTCTGATATATTTAACAACTTGGTAAATAAATTCACAAGGAACTGTTAAAATATTAATTTCTTTGATTTTTTCTCATAATGAATCCCGATGCTTCATATTGTAAATAGCACGAACTGCTCTCTTTTGCTAAACAAAGACTGCGTTTATATCCGCAGCTCTACCCCACAGCAACATACCATATGACATAATGCTGTGAAAATAACTAAAGTACACCAATCTAGCAGTATCCTTATCAGTAATTTGCCTCAACCGTCTAACAGCGTATGCGGCTGAACTTAGTCTACCACAAAGGCCTTCTATGTGGGGACCCCACTGAAAACGAGAGTCTATAGTAATGCCTAAAAACTTCGTTTTGTTGACTAACTTTAGCTTGGACCCCTGCAAAAGTAGATCAGCATCTACTTGAATTACATTTGGTAATGTGAATTTCATACATTTTGTCTTTTTCCCATTTAAAACTAAATTATTAATCAAGAATCATACATAGAGTTACATTCTCATCATCAAGGATATCTTTATGTCTATTAACTTTAAAAATAAGTGACGTGTCTTACTAGACTTATTGGAATGTGATGGATGAACTTGCATAGATTTTACACTATGCCTACTCACGAAAGTTGTTTCTTGTTTATCTCTTAATAAGGTCCGCGCCCCTTTTGAAGGTCTCTGCGCTTCCCCCGGGGCACAACCCTCACTTTGAGAACTCCTGCTTTAGCTGGAAGCAAGTTTTCTATTACCGAATTGACTTCTTCTGTTTATGTTCACGCTACCACTGACGCTACTTTGTTTACTCCAACTCGTTTTTAAGAGTGTTCGTTAAACATTAAGATACTTTTCCGCTCTACAATGAACTCAATTTAACACCAATTAAATTTTTTTAAATCCTCTCTTTTTGACCATAAATTTCATGAAGAAAAAAAAAAGAAAGATTGTTCCTTAAAAATCGGGTTCCGGCGCCGGTACTTCAAACGGAAAATAATATAATAGGTGCAAGATTTTTGTGTATATCACGAATTTTGTAAAAACTACGCGGATTTCCTCGCTCCACTCCGTTTCGTTTTCTATCTTTGCCTGTCCCGGAATGGTGTAAACAATAGAAAAAAAATGTTTTGAAGAACGAGCGGTCGGCTTGGCTGTAAGGCATTTTTATCCTCAGCCTCTATTTTTAAAAGTTGGTCGTGTCTTTAGCCCCTAGGGCAGAAATGGATTTTTATACATTTATTTTTCTCTAGGGCATAAAGGAATCTCTGTTCGTCTTCTTTTTTCAAAGGAAAAGCGCCCTTTGACGAGCTTGTTTGAGAAAATGGAATTTTCCTTACCACACAGGGGATCTCCACGGAAAACAAGTTGTGGTGGATACAGCATACTTGTAATGTTTGTTCATGTGGGTGGCTGATGGCGGAGTATACAAACGTTCCCAAATATATTAGAAGGTCAAAGTATGAATCTGCTTCTAATATCCACTTCATGGAGGGTATATTTCACTACCCTATTTTGTATGGGTAAACGCAAGCAACTAACTTTAGTACTAGGCAAGCGCACTGCTATAAAAAAACAACTTCTTTTTATCAACAATAGATAATAATGTAAGTTAAAATAGATAAAATATTTTTTTTAGTCTTTTGTAGTTTTATTTGTATAATCAAAGAAATATACGGTTTAATGCTCTGTATATTTCGACCCCCCGTAGTGGGATCGTCATCAGGCAATTAAAAAAAATAGTGGATATAATAGACAAAATAAAAGGTATGCAACAGAGCGTGATATACAAGATTCTATGTTTCTATATGTATTATATTTTAAAATGCCATGTCAAACTGTTTAAATTGCTTATTTGAGAAAAATACAATATTCGACGACTTCAAAAATGGGTTCAGAAAATCGAATCAGTGACACAGATTTAACAGTGTACATTGGGTTATTTATTGGATTTGACAAAAACCTTAAATAAATTGTCAAGTATTCTAATCTAAACTATATTAATCACGAGTTTCAGGTTCAGCTTTTTCGTGGTTTTCATCTTAAATGTCTGCTGTTACATTTGAAGTCAGCCGACTATTTGTTAAAAGTTCATTTTATTTCACACTTTTTAGTGTTGAGGAGTTAAATTATAAAATATGATCGAAGGTCAGGCGGATGCTGACAATTTTCAAGCAATACCCTGCAATCAGCATCCTAGTACAAAGCGATTATCTCAATATCTAGTGGTATGCTCTCATGAATTGAGGAGTTCCACTGCATTTGCCTGAAGACTTCTTACATACATAAAAAACACTCTTAAAAAAAAGGATCATTCAAATCGTTTAAAAATTACGGAGTTACAAAGCAAAATAACCAGAAATTAAAATTATAAAGAACAAAAACTAGATTCGAATTAAGAACTTCCTCCTTTTTCGAAGTCGGTTAAAAAACTAAAAGAATGCCACTCCGTCCATATCAGAAACCAGCCTTAACTAGAAATCGGAAACACAAATCTTGAATCTGTAATTTTTTTTTCTCCAAAGTAATTTATAATAGGCTTTTAGACAGGGTCAACAAAATATTATTCTATTTAGTCCGTCATTTAGATTATCAAAAAATATTGGACACGTATTTTTTCTTTTGTAAATCAAACAAAAAATCACAGAGATAAAGCGCGTCAAAGTTTGGGAGTGGGGTAAAATGACTTCACTTCTAAGTAATATTGTACCTAAATGTATACTCTGAAAACGTTGCATCTGAATCCTTGCTTGTATATACTCAGGGTCATCCTCCTATGTATATATGGTATGGGTACTTGTCCGTGACTTTGCGTGGATCCAGAACAATCAATTAAATTATCCCACGGGATCGCACCAATAATAAATGTTTATTAATGTGTGTATAATGTGTAGGTATAATTGGTGCACCAATTAAATAAATATAACAGGCTGTACCATACCTTTGAGAAGTCGTTGGCTAAACAATCCTCGTCGTGGGTCACAATAAAAACCGTAACGGTTTTCTTAGGGCACAATCACGAGCATTTTAGGGCGTGCAGGCTTTCTTAAGATGTTTTCCTTCATAGCAAGTACGTAAGAATTGATTCAATTTTGATAGTTAAACCTGTTTCGTTTTAATTACCTGAAGTAAATATTACTCATAGCTTATTTTAAGTCTAATTTTGTATATTTTGTTCGGCTTGTTTTTCTCTTGAATAAAGACAACTTCTAAATGGCAACTGTTATTGAACCGATGTCGAGTCGATAGCCTGTTCTATCGGATTCGGATGCGGCAAGCAGGTGGTTGCCCATGAATGGTGGCTTCGTAACCCCGACGGCAATTCTGACATATGCGTAAATTTGCAAGGGCGGAGGGAGAGTGATTTTTAGTTAAAAGCTTTTTATAATTCATATTATCATAACCGATTATTGTAATAATAATATGTTGTTATACAATGAACTCTAAATACATACATATACTCACGCCTGTCTCCCAAAGGGGTAGGCAGATAACCTAAGGCGATGGATTTCGCTATAAATCATATTATTATCCAATGTTTTTCATATCTTTTATTTTATCAATTATCATCCAACGGTTGTAACAAAGTCGTATGAAAAATAAAGCCATCCTGATTTAGATAAGCCAATAAACGTTTGAGTTTGCCAGTACGAGTATACTTTGTGTAAACGTTGCAAAATTATAGTCTCATCTAGAGTCCTAAACATATTATTATCGATAATATTAACTCTCTGGACACGGTCTAATTAAACAAACGGAACAAATTACTTTTTTTAATGAATATCAGCTGGCAAAGGAAAAAATGTTAAGCGTATTCCTTGGTTACCGTATGATGACGTCATAATATGAAAACACTTCAAAATTCATTTGTGAAGGATAAAATTGAGCATGTTTTAAAACAGTTTACATCTACAGACAAATAAATAAATTCACTGATTGACACATTCTCACAAAAAAGGTAGTGTCTTGAGAGTAGCTGTAGTTCTAGTATCTGTAGCTGCTGTTCTTAAAAAAGGCTGGTTTTTAATAGAAAACAACGAATAGCACAACGTTCATTTTAACCACTTTTCAGGTCTAAAAACGCAACAAAAATTACGTTTTTCTTTACTTGTACAACCTCCTTGTGCTATTATCTAATCGGTTCCGCATAGACTTGATGAAGGTTTTGAAAATATTTTATGGAATATTCCCATTCTTGTGTTATTGCTAACTGCTTGAGGCAGTCTTTTTACGCTTGATGGAATTTAAATCTGGGCTGGGAGTGTATTTTTGAATCATTCGAATTTCAATTCGCATACGAATCTGCAAAGTTTTAAGTTTTCGTATGCGAATCATGCGGATTCATATGCGAATTGAAATTCGAATGATTCAAAAATACACTCCCTGTGTGCTGGCTAATCTCAATCAACGCGATTCTGGAGACACAGTCGAAGTGAGATTTCTAAAACTTGAGCCAAAAATGTATGGAGTTCGATTGTTTAAACGGGTTTTTACGGTCGAGAAGGCTAATTGGACAGCCTGAGAATAGTCCTCCTGCACGCAGTTTTCCGCAATAAAACTTCTATTTGCTATTAAAGAAAGAAAAAATAAAGTAGATATATATTTCTGTGGCAAATAACATAAATTACCAAAATACGAATAATACTATTAAGAATATGTTGGTATCTATATAGATGCCAAATATTGAAATTTTTATTCACGTGCTGCCATCTGTGAGGGGGCTTGTAAATTATTTCAAATCAGAGCCATCTGTTGATACATAGAGGTATCTATTCTACTATCTTCGAGATGTGAAGCAAGTTGACTCGCCGCAATTTGTAAAGACCGAAGTTCTGATTATATGAGATAGATGGCGTTATTTTAAAAACGAAAAGTGATTTCTTTTTTATTCCTTTTGTTTGTTTTGTAGCTTTTTATTTACAACTAGCTTTTGCCCGCGTCTTCATTCGCGTGGGTATCGAATATAAATTTGAATCAGACTTCCCATAGATTTAGCCTTTGCCGTTTGTGTTTATTCAATCTTTGCCCCGTTTTCGTCTCGGGGGTTATTTTATGAACATCCCTTATGATCTATGTGTTGACCAGGGTAACTACAATGATAATAAAGAAAACCGCATCCAAATCCGTTAAGTGGTTCTCGAGTTATAAAAGCGTTTATTAAATCTTTGCCCCGTTTCCGGCTTAAGCATTATTTTATGAACATTCCTTATAGCCTTTGTGTTGACCAGGGTCAATACAATTATAATAAAGAAAACCGCATCCAAATCCGTTCAGTGGTTCTCGAGTTAAAACTCAGTACAGTACCAATAACCCATTTCATTTAAAATTTCGCGAAAATATTTAATGTACAGACACGACTTATTTACTACTTTATTATTAGTATTAGATTGGGCCGATATGCAAATTCAAATTACTTAAGTATTAATGTCACATTAATTAGTTTAAAGTTAAGCCCGGTCCGCGGCGACGACAACTTTGATTAAAAGCAAATGTTATATGTTTTTCTGGCCTTTAACGCGATCTTTTTGGAAAAATTAGGGACATACACCACTTCATATTGGCCGTCTAAATAAAGGCCTAGAATTAATTTGATTGAATTGTTTCTCTTCTTCGAGTTATTTTCATACTTAAGAGCCCGCTCCGAATCGTTATTCATAATATCTAAGTACCAAACAATTGAATCAAATAAATTTTAGGTCTTAATTTAGATGGTCAATATGGATTTGTATACTTATGTCCCTGATTTTTACAAAAACATCGTGGCAATGACAAGAAAGATAATAGGCATGATGACTAAAAAAAATGTATGTGTCCGTCAGTTAGATTATCAGAAAATATTGGAAAGTATGTTTTCTTTTTTCAATTTAACAAAAAATGATAAAGATATAGCCCGCTGAAGTTCCGCGTGACGTCACATCTAGGTACAATTTTACTTGAAGTGACGTCATTTTCCCCCACGCGCTTTATCTCTGTTATTTTTTGTTTGATTGACAAAAGAAAAAATACGTGTCCAATATTTTTTGATAATCTAAATGACGGACTAAATAGAATAATATTTTGCTTACCCTGTGTACAAGCCTATTAAAACAATGCTTCGCATCAAACGCACCAAAAATACGGAGCGGGTTAGCATCCGCACTTACTTATGCCACCTTTGTACAGTTAGTGAAATTAATGCGGAAGAAAACTGTCAAACTGGCAGTGTTATCACTTGACCCAAGCCAACTGTCAGATCTCATACAAAGCTTCTGTTTTGGACAAGTTTTTGTGGATTTCCTTAAAAATGCCTCGTGGTATAGCCATTGGGTGCAATGAGAATGGAAATTATAGTTTTTCTAAGGATCCCTAAATGAGAAAATTGTTGGAAAAGGCTACGAAAATAGAAAACTTTAAATCAACTTATGTTTTAGGCATTTCAATGAAACAGACTTTTGTTTCAGAATCGTGGTGTGGTTTATTAAAGTTAAAACGTCCTGTCAAATGATTCTAGCCTGCAACAAAACGATAATTTTAAATAGCTCAAGAACAGTTTTAGGTTATGTTATGCATGGGATATAACATGAGAATACGGTGTAAATCCGTAATCTAGTTAACGTGAACGTTAAAAGTACGTCATTTTATAACCAAGTGTGATAATTACATCTACAAAAATTACATATTTATACAGAAATATGAGTTTAATTACCGACTAACAAGATCTGCTTTTATGCCTCGTAAATAAGCACCTCTTATTCGTAACTCGTCCTGTAGCCGTGAGACTGTCCACATTGAATACATTTTCGCACTCGACTGACAAAAAAGCGGACAATCAATGATAATAATGGTAAAAGTACGACAAAAACAATTCACAAAAAATGAGAGCCGAAATTTATGGGTCAAGCGATGGCAGCGCCATCTGAGAATAGCTTTGCGTTTTCTTCCCCAGACGGATAGAGAGAGATGGACGACAGAGATACTTAGATGAAAGAGGGAAATAGACGAAACTCAAAGAGAACTATGCTATTACTTACTATGAAAGTATAAAAATTCAAAACATTTTTTTATAAAGTTTATTTACATTTAACTAAAGTATGTAGGTGCCATTTTGTCGATAACTTTCTGCCATCTTGTAGGTAGAGACATGATTTCATTGCTATAGAAATTCTGATCAAAAAACCGCGACAATTGGTTTTGGCAGTCCTCTCGTGATGTTAACCTGTCACTGCCTAAAGAATTCTGAAGAGACCGAAACAAGTGGAAATCTGAAGGTGCAAGGTCAGGACCTTGCATAATTAATACGTAACTCTCTTAATTTTTGCCGAGCGGGTAAAGATGTGTGAGGTCTAGCGTTATCATGATGAAAAACCACACCCCTTCTGTTGACTAATTCCGGCCGCTTTCTCTCAACTTCTTGGTTTAATCTCATTAGTTGTTCGCAGTAGAGTTCAGAATCGATGGTCCTGGCTGGCGGTAACAGCTCATAATGAATAATGCCCTTCCAATCCCACCATACACACAGCATTACCTTATTGCGAGATAACCCGGGTTTTGCCAGAGTCTGTGAAGCCTGACCAGCCTTTGACCACGACCTTTTGCGCACGTTCTTGTCATACGTGATCCACTTTTCATCACCAGTTATCAGGTTTTTCAAAAATGGTTCGGTTTCATTACGTCGTAATAAAGAATCACAAATGAGTACACGGTTCATTAAGTTTCTGAGCTCATGAGGCACCCAAATATTGAGCTTTTTTGTGTACCCAGCTTTTTCAAATGCGCCAAAACTGTTTTGTGGTCAATCCCCAGTTCTTTAGCTACATCGTTACTACTGATATGCCGATCTTGCTTCACTTTTTCAAAAATGGCATCCATTTTGTCCGTATCCGCCCAGAGCGAGGTGCATCTTTGACATCAAAATTTCCGGACTGAAAACGCTTAAACCAAATTTGTGCTACTCTCACAGACACTGGACTAGGTCCATAAACATCACAAATTTTTTTCGCGGCTTACGTTGCATTTTTACCTTTTTGTAGTAAAATTTTAAAATGTATCGAATTTCTTCATTAGATTCACTCATCTTAATAGTAAGAAAAACAAATGAAAATCACAAGTTTTACCTAATTTGAATTTGGAATTATCTTTTTTAAAATTTAAACTTTTTAATAATACCAAAACCAGCCATATACAAATGGTATGGCCAAAGAGATTTTATTATAAGTTCATACATACTATTTGCGAAAAGAGTTTTTCCCCAACCTATTATTACAGGTATAGGTAATTGCTGCATAAAACTTGGGCTCCCAATCTTTTTCCCTTTATTCCAATAATCTCTTTTATCACATTTTTTTTGAAACCGATGTTTCAAAGTAATTTCCCTCGGAAAAACGGTCTGAATTCGTGGCAAAATTCTCTATCTCATTGGCAACACTAACGCCGGGACAATAAATTCGAGCCCAATCGCATCCTCAGCTCGGACACCGGAAATGACTCGACACAAATGACGGAAACTTGAAGGAAACCGGTCCAGCTTATTTGTGCTGAACGGATACTCCTTGGACAACGCCACTCAAAATATATTTACTGCGATGCTATTGAAAGAATTCTTCTCTCAGATTATGGATTTGCTGAATAACGAAACTTTTTCAGTGCTCCCTTAACATAAACCTCTTCTTAATTTATCTAGTAAAATTACTAACAAGAAGGATTGATTGGGCTAGAATTATCAAGTTTTAATCATAGACAATAATGGTAAATTATGATAATTTAGTGGTAGAGCTGATGCCGGGCTCGAGTGTGGAGGTACCACCATCTTACTCGCAAATCCTCCCGAAGTTATTCGGGGGAGAGTAAGAGAACAGCTCTTAGGCAAAACCAGGCGGCCCACCATTGCCTGGGACCGACGGATGGCGGTATATCCATCCCCAATTGCCGGGCCTTATATAAAACAGACTGGTGACGGGCACCGGCGTTACTGGTGCAAGGGTTTCGGCAGCGCGCTCACCAACCCGCCTGCCCAGCGTGTGTAAGTATGGGCATTTTTTCCAGGAGGACCGCCAAGAGTGGCAAAATCCTGGAAAGGCCTATGTGCAGCAGTGGACGAAACAGCCTGATCGATGGATGATAATTACTATGAAATACTGTAAAAATTTCCGCCCATTTCCCAATTTCCCATTTCTAATTTAGAGTTGAGAACGTGAAACATAATAATCACGAACGAGAGCAATCAAGAGTAATCATAGCACTGTCATGTTGTCATACTTTATTTTTGCATTTGTGTGGCTGCACGTGTTCAATTAATTTCATATGTAGGGGTTCTACGGGAGCAATCTGCATTTTCAACCCATTATCAGAGGATCATCTGGCCATACAACAGGGTAACGTTGCAGCCTGCTGTGTACTCTCCCCTTAGATTCTAAGGGTTAAACCTTGTGTTAAATATTTTAAGTACTCTGCCATATGATGGGGATTATATTGAATAAAACAAAAGTTTAGTTTATATACACTTATTTTCAAATCTTTAGTTTGATTATTTTGAGGTGGGCAAAACGTGCTGCGATATTGCAGGACGAACTTATATCTAGAGTCGAGCGTGAGTGAGCTAGATAGACATGGCATGGTATAAGAGCCTTATAAAATTAAATGTAAGCGATAAAATAAATGAAAATATATATTTAAGAAAATCTTAGACATAACTGAAAAAAAGCTTGTAGTCATGTCATTGTAGGAAATTCACCAAGGCAAATTCGTATCATGTTTTCTGATAATCAAAAACCGGCCAAGTGCGAGTCGGACTCGCGCACAAATGATTCCGTACCATTATCTTTAAAAACGGCAAAAAAATCATGTCTGTTGTATAGGAGTGCGCGGGTCCAACTCGCACTTGGCCGGTTTTAGTATTTGTTATTATAGCGGCAACAGAAATACATCATCTGTGAAAATTTCAACTACCATCACGGTTCATGAGATAAAGCCTGGTGACAGACGGACGGACGGACAGCGGAGTCTTAGTTATAGGGTCCTGAGTCCCATTGGTTACCCTGTGGGTACGGATTTCTAAAAACGTAATAAAACCCATAAACACTTATGCCACACTGTACCGATCTACTTGTTTGGCGTTATTAATTGGACAAAATCAGAATTACTCAACCTATAACACGTCATGACTAGAAATAGAAAACACCATCCTCGTTCCTACATCCAAAGATTGACGTTAGCAAGAAAAGACGGTGGACGAGGAATCATTGTGACTAACTTCCACAATCAGCAAATAACCAACTTACGATCATACTTTCACTCTATTTCTCAATTACACAATGCAATAACCCAAAACGATTACAGGTACACGCCATTAAACTTGCAGAATATGTCCCAACAAAATAACCAACGGCAGACTGACAGACAGACTAAACTGGATGAGTGGGCACAAAAATCACTTCACGGGAGACATCATCGCGATCTAAACCTACCTCACGTCGACAAGACAGCGTCGAACGAATGGCTCAGTCGCGGTGAGCTCTTCCCTGAGACGGAGGGTTTTGTGCTCGCCATCCAGGACCAAGTTGTCGAAACACGCAATTACCAAAAGTATATAATGAAAATACCAAACACGATAGATACTTGTCGACGGTGCAGTAGAGCTTCAGAAACAATACAGCACGTAACTGGCGCATGTTCATCAATAGTTCAGACTGACTATAAATTCCGACATGACCAGATTGCAAACATAATTCATCAAAAACTTGCCATACAACACAAACTCATTACTACCCCCCCATTACCATACTGCAAATACAACGCTGAAAGTATTCTTGAGAACCAGACTCATAAACTTTGTTTTGATAGAGCCATACTAACTGATAAAACTGTACACTACAATAGACCAGATATTACTGTTATTGACAAAGAACATAAGACTGCACAACTTATCAACATCGCCGTCCCCAATACGCATAATTTACAGACTACAATTGCTGAAAAACTAAGTAAATACACAGACCTCATAAACAGAATAATAATAATAATAATAATAATAATAAATCTTTATTTCAGGTAAAGTACCCATACAATATCGTCTCAAAAAGTAAATTACAATAAAATTAAAATAAGATTAAATTAAAACGTTGATGGCTGTGATTGTCGGCACTTGGTGGAACATATTATACATCTTTGTTAACCCAACCAAACATTACATCAACAACTCAACATCAACAATTCACCTCTTTACAATATTTTAAATAACTGTGATGACATTTTAATGAACTACGAATTTAATAATTAACATAACTTTTACAACTTTTTGACACCCATTTTATAACACAGATATATTTTTGTAAATAACAGTTTTGACATTTCTTTTTATTTTAATTATCTTTACCAATTTATAATTATGATAACTTTAACAACATTTTGACATTCATTTTATAAAAACCTTTTGACATTCATTTCATAACACACTAATACAATACTTCCTTTCATAACTGACATTTGATTGATATTTTGCTTGACTTCATTTAAATTATTAGATACCTTTTATATATAAACATATAAATAAATTCCCACAATCTGGGGTACATTTGCAATGTGACATCACTTTTTTCACCAACTAGATTATCAAACTCAGATTTGATCGTTGAAATAAAAATGAAGCTTTCCATACTAATAACAAACAACGTTGCATATAAATCCATCTTTACTTGCTTTCTGTCATTTTATTATTAAATTACCGTCGGAAATTATTTGACATTTACCGCATGTAATGAACATGTAAATACTATCACATCACATCACACTCACACTAATATTATAAATGCGGAAGTTTGTGTGTGTGAGGGTGTGTGTGTGTGAGGGTGTGTTTGTGTGAGGGTGTGTGTGTGAGGGTGTGTGTGTGAGGGTGTGTGTGTGAGTGAGGGTGTGTGTGTATGTGTGAGGGTGTGTGTGTGTGTGTGAGGATGTGTGTGTGTGTGTGTGTGTATGTTTGTTACTCTTTCACGCTGAAACGGCTGAACGGATTTGGATGAAATTTAGAATGGATCTAGCTTATACCCTAACTTAACACATAGGCTACTTTTTATCCCGAAAAAAAGCATGTCGTTAAACCGAATAACACGTGGGTGGAGCCGCGGGCAAAAGCTAGTTTAATATATTTTTATTGTATAAAGCCCTAGATAATGCTTATAAGCGAAACCGGTGATTTGCATTGAAGTTTAATTTAATTCTGTGGACAAGTAACAAGTGTCTTATTTAACAAAGAAGTTTAAATTAAATTTAATTTGATTAAATTAAATGATACTAAGATCTACTTTACATACATAAAATGTGGTAAATTAAATTTTCAGATGTATTTTTAAGTTCATTTCTCCATTATTTGAAAGTTTTTGAGATAGTCAATTTCTCATATCTCCGAAAAAAATATTTATGTTTTATAGGTTTGTATTTACATAAAAAAACATCATGGAGGCAAATTTATATTTGAACTAAGATTCTTAAAGGAGCCTAAGTTTTAACTTTTGCATGGGCTGTTAGTTAAAATGTTTGCAGAAGTTCTTACGAAGGAAACCCGATAGTTGAATTTTGTTTCTCGACGATTTAGTGGACATCAATCGACAACATTACCAATTAATAATTTGTACAAAACTAAAAACCATTTCGAGGTATTGGCCTTCTGAGAATCAATTATTTTTTTCACAATTAAATCATAATCAAATAAAGAGATTAAAAAAAATGCAAACACAGGATTATAAAAATTTTTGCTTTTTACCTTAACCTAAACCTTTGCTTTAAAGTTCATTCCGTATTTTTAAAAAATCAACTGTCATGTCACTGTGACTGTTGACATTGACAGCGAACATAAACATGCCAAGTTTTTTTAAAATAATTCTTTGGCAATGAACATAGAGTTTGAAATCCTCAGTTGCGACTTACGTTCTTTTAGACTGAGTGAATAAGAAAAAAATAAAATAAGTATTAAAACACACAATACAACAAAATGAAAAACACGTAAGCCTTATTTGTACGCAGACTTTCAATATTGAAAACAAATGGTTTCCTGAAATGAAATGATATCGATTCTAATAAAACATTGACCTCTCATAAAAAGAAGAATTTACGAGTAAGAATCATCCGGATGGAAAATATTTTTGGGCTAAGCGGAGATACTACCTATGTATAGTAAGGATATAATTCCCTATGATCTCAACAAAGTCCTCGACGTCACAAGCACTGTGTGACGTCATGAAATAGATTAATCCAATTAACTGGAGATATACGAGTGAGCCAATAAATCGTGTTTCAGGTGATAAATCGTGACTTAGTGGCTGCCACTTCGCGTTGTGGAATAGCAGAGGTAGTGACATTCATATTCTTATAACCCCTATTACTAAGGCCGAAACTGTGTCTATCGTAACGAATTTTCCCGCTATGACACGATCAGAGTTGCCAGGTGTCTGATATTCAACCGGATATTCCGATATTTTAGTGTCCTGTCCGGATAAAAAGGAATACTGGAATATACAGGTTGAACCAAAGGAATGCCCCCGGAGAGAAAGTACCTTAAATATTGAAGATAGCAAATTTTCAAGGAACTTTCATTTTATTTTTAAAGATAAGAAAAACTGCATACAAATAATTAAAAAAAATCACCCGCTTGAACCGGGAACCGAACCGGAGAAATGTGTAAAAATACATCCTGTATTTTTATGATACCGATCGAAAGGGTCAAGCAAAAGAAATAAATTCTTCTGAGTAACATAGTATCGTAAATTAAAAGGAAGACCATGAAATTTAACATTTTAATAACAAAACTCTAAAAGGTATTCCAAAATTCAAGTCAAACGACGCAGGAAAAACATTCATTTTCTTGAACAACATTTTAAAACGGGACATCGATACATAAGGATCAAAATCAGGATGTAATTTTAAAATGTTGTTCAGGAAAATGAATATGTTGTATGTTATATAGTACACAGACACGGATTTTCTTAGACTGTACAGAACTTTATCAGTAAAACTGGCCAAGTGCGTGTCGGGCCACGCGCAGTGTAAGGTTCCGTAGTGGCCCAGTACATTTTATAAGTTGGTCTACTAATACAGATCGCGTCAAACTTCCACTCCCATACATTTAGAAGAACGGCCCATTGTCGTGTTTAGAGGGGGCCAAAAGTTTGGCGCGACCTGTACCCGTAAACCTGTAAAGCCTACTCAGCTGTGATGATTTTCCTTTTTACTTCAGTATATATACTGCTTCTGTGATTTTTTTTACATATTATGTAAACACCTGCTTAGCCAGCAGGACGCTTGACTCAAAAAAAAATAGCACTTTAAAGGTTAATATTTCGCCAACGGAATCCTAAATCGAAAAATGGTTTTCACACACCTATAATTTAGACGACCTATCCAACGATAACCCACACTATGGGATAGACGAGAAAAAAAAATCATCCATAATTTACGTGTATGGAGGGAGGTACATTAAAAAAAATTTTTTTAGAGATTTTATTTTACCATTTGGTCGGCGTGATTAATATGCACCTATACCCATGCCAAATTACAGCTTTCTAGCTTCATAGTCTCTGAACTAAGCCGCGGACAGACGGACGTGGCGAAACTATAAGGGTTCCTTGTCGGACTACGGAACCGTAAAAAAGCAGGAGGTACGCGCGCGCCGAAACTTTACTGTAAATCAATTGTTATCGAGAATTACAGGGAGTTAGCCCGGCTTTGTCTCTTTTCTAATTAGTTGTGGACCATGAAATTGTGAAATTTCATGTCTGAACAAAAAATAATAATTTAGATACACATCTTTTCTGCAGATTTACTATCGGTTTCATTTGCGATACGTACTCGTTAGAAAAAAAATTGGAAGCTGTGGAGTTTTCAAGATTTTTTCGTTTATACAAAATTTACACGACCAAATGAAATGAATATTGCAGATAATTAAAAAAAGGTAATTTAGCAAGTATACCAAAGGTAATTTTTGTATATTTCACTATATAGCTTTACCGCTAAGAGCAATCCTGAACGAGTACGCGCTTTATAGCGCTTTTCTCAAAAATAAAATGAGACATTTTCATGTTTTTCATGATAATGAGTTATATCAAATAAAATTAACTTACTAGGTAATATTAAAGGTTACTTGCTCATATTTGGGCGATTAGTCATGTTTATTGTTATTGATTTCTTCAGCAAAGCATTAGTGGAGTACAATCTATATCAGAGCTCTCTTCTGAATTCATTTTGTAATTTATTTGCACAAAACACTTTCAACTAAAATATAAAGCAACATAAATTCCCGCTTTTACGCAACTATTTTTTTATTATGGCCAGCTGGGCAAAGGTATTTACCGCCATGCAGCCTCCTCCATGGACAACGCCATCTAGAGGAACGCTAAGATCTAAGAAAATAAACAACGAGAAAAACGCTCATTGAGGTTACATTTTAAGTATTCAATGGTTAATACCTATAAAATCAATATAAATTATATATTTTTGTTATTATTATTGCAATTATAAAATATAGCAAACATTTCTACATTCTAAACATGAAATTGTAATTCATTTTATTTTTCTTTGTAAATAGGCTGCATAAAACCTTTATGATCGCCAAACTCCTTGATCTCATAAAAACATAGACACGCATAGTTTTAAAAAGAAAACATATGAAATGTACTCTGTGAACATATGGTATGTAATTGATTTTCAAACGAATTTCCTGGACAGTTTTTCAGATTTCCTGGATACTTTTAATAGCTCGCCAGGATGAAGTATTTTCTGGTAGGTCTTTACAGTATGTAATGGTAATATTACTATGTATTTTTGAGAAAATTATGTGAAAGAAAAACGTGATTCTTGAGAACACGCGATGATTCGGTTGTTATATTTTAACAGGACAAATTTTAACAGTTTTATATATTTCATATTTTATTATAAATCCTTTAATAAGAAAACTTTAACGTTTTAAGGTACTTGTAATAATAATAAAAATGAGTTAATTTTCGAAATATATTTCGGCCCACTTTGGGGCCGGCATCAGTCGAATACTTAAAAAGTAAGTTATTTTAGTTATTAGTTATTTTCTTTTTAAGTATTCGACTGATGCCGGCCCTGAAGTGGGCCAAAATATATTTCGAAAATTAACACATTTTTATTATTATTACAAATACCTTAAAATTTTAAAAGAAACTAAAAGCTTTATATAGCTAAATATATAGGTATATATTTATTTCAAGTTATTAAGAAAATTATGAGATAGTATTATTTTCAAAAATTAATAATTTTTATATAATGACCTTGTAAAATCAGAGCGCGCTATTTAAAAAAAATACTGAATCGTAATAGAGTTTAGTTCTAACTGACGCAAAATGAGGTATTCGATGTCATGGATAACGGGCCCTTCATAAGAAAGCAGCCATAATAATATAATGTAGGTGTAGTTACTTTAAATTGAACTGACGTTTTCCTTTTGTAAATACATTCAGACATAACTGAACAAGTGTTTATGAAAGCTGGAACACACCTTTGTATCTTTTACACTGGCTCTGAAGCAATCTTCATGACTTTGTCTTGACCTACTTCCATTGTTTCCGAACCTTCCAATAATGCGATCTCAGTTCAACCATTCGGTTGGAGACATTCATAATATCCAAAGACGGACGTTTATTGAACTCGGCACTATAGTCTATAATTGAATCTATGTCTTGTGCGCCAATAAATTTAGCAAGCAGTGATTTATTCGAGCAAGCCGTGGCTTGGTTGACAGCTTGGTTTCTAGCAGCTACCGAGATTCTATCAATGAATGCAATGCTGGTGAAGACGGAATGAATATTCTTGTCCCTGAACGCAAGAAATAAATAGGAAAAATATTGGAAGAAATAAATGGTACTTCTTTGATATTCCGTATTGAAAATAATGCGGAACGAGTCAAAATATTTTTAGTTTTGAATTAAATTCTAAATTACCTGTTTAGTAGCGTTAATTTTTATTTCTATTACTAGATTTATATAACACTGTAGAACTGACTATTTTCTGATCAAGTAACAGGAGAAGCAATTATCGATGGGCTCAGTAGTCTAATTGATTAAGACAACATATTATCTAAGTGGTAAAAAATGCAATTTTAAAATAGTAGAACTCTCATACTTCAATACATAGGGTTCCGAAAGAAAAAAATATAAAGACGATAAAAGAGCCCAAAACATGATAGAGAAAAATTCGCTGTATCGAAAAAAATTTCAAAGAGAAGGCTGTATTTTCAGTTCAAAACATTAGTCTGTCCAAACTAACAAAGTAAAAATAACAATAATGACTATTGTAAACATAATATATAAACCTATTATCTTAAACAAAACGACACTTTTTAAACACTCTTTTCATTGGTTATATTAAATACTAGCTTTTGCCCTCGGTGAAACCGCGTTGAATTAGTTTTTGGGTACTTCTATAAAATCAGTTAATATTATTCGGACTGGTGAAATGTGTGTGTTATGCGCCTCTGTTTCCCATTTTGTGTGTCTCTTTTATAGCATTCCATGGGAACAAAAGGAAAAAGTAGTTTTTATCTTATTCAAAGTCTAGAACTACATTGATGCAAAATTTCAGCCTAATCGGTTTCGTAAGCATGGCGAGAAAGGGTGACACTTTTCTAGAGAAACTTGAAACCACATTTTCATCCCATGGGAACTGATTTATGGGATAAAAAGTAGTCTACATCCATCCATCCATCCATACATCCAAACTTTCGCATTTATAATATTAGTGGGATTAGTCACAAAAACAGCAATATCCAACCTTTTCTGGATTCACCGCACTAGCCGCGAGCTATGTTTATCTCTTTCGATGTGCGATGGACATTATCATACTCGAGAATTTCAACTTAATTATAAAACTATGAAATGTAGTGCTGTCATTTTTAGGGTTCCGTACCCAAAGGGTACCAACGGGACCCTATTAATAAGACTCTGCTGTCCGTCTGTCTGTCTGTCCGTCTCTCATCAGGCTGTATCTCATGAACCGTTATAGTGAAATAGTTGAAATTTTCACAGATGATGTATTTCTGTTGCTGCTATGACAAAAAATACAAAAAAAACAGTACAAAACGAACAGGTAGATTTGAACAGATCTCCATTGTTATATTATTATAAATAATTGTAATTTATTGACATTTATATCTTAATTTATTCATAATGTGTAATTTACTGACATTTATTGACTACTCTCACAATTCTGGACATTATTATTTTTATTTCATAGGACTAAAAATTTCCCAACTTTAAGGAGTGATTTCTGCGGCTCAACCTCTCATAAACAACAAGACACACAGTCTCTAAGAAAAGTTTGTCAGAAAGTGTCCGAACGTGCGACGTGCATAGTAGCAAAAATGCTTGAACCAAATTAAAACGTTATGTCGTTAACATAAGATGCAATGTCAATTGTACGAAATCGTCATTCGATTTTGTCACCCTATAGCGGTGACAAAATGCATTGCGAAAACTTTTTGAGCAAGATTGTGAGTCTAGTTAGTTGTTTATGAGAGGTCAATGGGCTCAACACTGAATTTCAAATTTAAAATCATGATCTAGCCTACCCTCTATGACATTATTATTTACCATCTTCAATGAAAACTGTTACATATATACAATCTGCATAGTTTTTAGTTATTAAGATATTATAACCTGATGATGCCGTAGGGCGAAACCGGTAGTTTAATAAAGTAAAATTAAGTGAAACAGTACAAGTGCATTTTTAGATGTTTACTTTAAATAATAATTATCACATTAAAAGTGACGTTTAATAATTGTAAATGATGAAAAATTGACTCTTTAAAATTCAAAGCTTGACCTCTCATAATATTTATGAGAGGTCAATGTTGAGAACTAAATATTTGTTTCACCAACTAGAGAAGGTTTTATCTGATACGACTTTAATTATTGAGTAAATCGTCTAGGTCCTATCACTTTTTTGAGTCTTTGGTATGAATTGAGCTGTGTCATCAAATTCAATACGGCAAAGAAAGTCAAATATCTCTCTGATAAAACAATTTACAGACTAGCCCCGACAGCAATGGATGTTTAGTCAAGAATGTACCTACAAAAGCCATCAGGAAAGGTAGCAGACATTCCGGCTTTGTGAAGTGAAGCAAGGGGATGGTTATTGTCTTTGGGATTCGGCAGGATTTAGGGTACTTTTACAATTTTTGTTTCAGAACCTTAAAACTACTGGTAATTGTATAATAATCTGAAACAAAATTTTGATTTGCTTTGGCAATGATCATGTTCTGGATGCTCAAGCCAATACGAAAAATGGTAATCGCTAAGAAAAAATACCATCTTTGTCTTTAAAATACCAACTTTTTTAACAAAGCATAATTTTATTAAGGTAAAACTTTTTTATTCGTTCATTATTTGGTATAAGTTTTTATTCATGATGAATAAGTTGATACTTATTAGTTAGATCAGGATAATAATAAAAAATAACCTCATAAGCGAATGCGCTGCCAGCACTCACATAATATTATTAAGATATATATGGCTGCCATTGATTCTTACCTCTGTGATGAGTAAAGAGGCAACATGATAAGTATCCAAACAATTTACGATTGTATCTCTGACACAACCAGCTGTTTTTTTATAGAAATGTATTTTGTTCACTAAAATATTATGTAAACAGTAAGTTATTTAGATTCCAAAAATAACGCAAGTTATCGTTTTCCACCCTAAAAATAACGTTTTCACGTTGGGTTTTTATAAGTATGTAAAATTGTAAGAATCACTACGACCTTCCGAAGTTACGCGGGATAAATGTATCTACTTATATAAGGTCCTACAATAAGAAGTGAAAATAATTCTAGGGTAGATCATGTATCGTTAACTGATCACAGTCCAAAAGAAAAACATTTTATTGAACAACTATTGTTTTCGCTTCCCAGTACAAAGTGATTCAATCAGCTGACTAAACTTCTATGGAAAGGAGAAAAAAAAGTTCGCGCAAAAAAAATATTTTTCAGTGGAATATGGTCTATCGGGGATACTTTATGACCTATTAATTTTTTTTCACTTGGAATGACCTTATAAAGTGTGTTTCTAAGGCAAGTGAAAAATCAGACAATTACCCAAATTATTATATTAAGCTAGATTATTATCTACAAAAAGCTAAACGTATCGCTCTCCAACACATTTTTATAACCTACGCTTCTTTACCCCGTTTCATACTAACGTTTCATAGTTAGTTGCTACGAATCAAGAAATCCGCCGACTGGAAAAATTATCAGTCAAAATTTTCCATAACTGGGGATATTCCTGAAAATTACACGAGAAAATTAACATGAATTGGGAAAACTAGTTTATTTACTGCAAACAAATTCATATCAATTATTCAAAATATTCAAAGTTGAAATTAAAATCACAAAAGCAATTTCAAAGGTAATATTTCGCTGTCACTTTATCAAGACATTTACAAATTTTATCTCTTAAGGGGAGACTTAGGTTAGTGCTTTTCTTTGTAGTATCAGTTTTCTTTTTGCTTTCATTAAGCTTTTTAGGTTTAAATATCAAAATCTTAGGCCGCATGGTTAAGATTTTCATCAGAGTTCATAAAACATGCTCTAGTTAATATAAAACGTATACTTTTAGATTTAAACTAAGGCAACGTAGTTATCAGGATATTATTTTTAAGGCATGACATATTATTCAATTTCGTTCGAATCCTTACGTTAGTTTAAAATGTTTTACGGCACTAACTTTTTTTACCACAACGAGCATCTTAAATCGGCTTAAGGACACAAAGAGAAACACCTGCGTCCCTTTTCAGATTTAAATTTATTGGATTTTTTAAAAGTGATCATTAATTGACTCATTAAAATCATTATTATGTGTCACAAGAAAAATAGGGCCCATCAAAGGTGTGGTGATAAGAGGGTACAAAATGGTATAGAATAAATAAGACGCGAAAAAAATGAAATGAGTGATATACAGTATGATTTGAGTGGTAACATTAAGTAATATGGCTAAGTACGAGTCGTACTCGCGCATAAAGGGTTTCGTACCACAACATAATACGTATACGGCACTCTCAAAATATCGTTAATAACAACAATCTATACACCGGGTGTAAAAGCAAAGGCAAGAATCCTTTAAGGGTGTGTTAGTATGATCGGTAAAGATATTATATTAAATACTGGGATCTCTGAATAAAGCACCAGTACCTCATAATAAGACGATTTTCTTAACACTACACTAATCGCGTGGACACCCTCACGGTTGATTGCCACTCGGATGAGGGGTGCGGGTTGCGGGGTGCAATTTGGTGTGTGGGGAGGCCGGTGAGCTGCGTAGCCATAGCTTAGAAAAATGATGGAAGTTTTGGTGAAAATTCAAGGCATATTTTTTTTTTTGAAATGACATCAGAATTGTGTATACTTTCATACCCTAAAGGGATTCTTGATTTTGCATTTAGACCCTGTATATGCTAATAATAAAGTAGTAAAAAGGTCGTATCTGTACATTGAATATTTTCGTGAAATTTTAAATGAAAAGGGTTGTTGGTACTGAGGCCGAAACAACAATTTTTAGAATTTTTGTCTGTCTGTCTGTATGTTCCGTTTTAACTCGAGAACCACTTTGGATGCGGTTTTTTTATTATCATCGTAGTGACGCTGTTCAACACATAGGCTATAGGGGTGTTCATAAAATAACGCCTAAGCCGGAAACGGAACAAAGATTGAATGAACGCTTTTATAACTCGAGAACCCATCAACGGATTTGAATGTGGTTTTCTTTATTATCATTGTAGTTACCCTGGTCAACACATATACTATAAGGGGGGTTCATAAAATAACGCCCAAGCTGAAAACGGGGCAAAGATTGAATAAACGATTTTATAACTCAAGAACCACTCCACGGATTTGCATGTGGTTTTCTTTATTATCACCGTAGTTACCTTGGTCAACACAAGGCACCTGGCAACACACCTGGGCAAAGATTGAATAGACGCAAACAGCAAAGGCTACTATATAAATCTACGGGAAGTCTGATTCGAACTTATATCCGAAATCCACGCGAACGAAGTCGCGGGCAAAAGCTAGTATATTAATATATTATATTATAATAAAGATGTTGTAGCAACATCAAAGTGACACAAAACAAGCCGCTAAAATGGTGGCACCTGACAAACAATTCGAAACCAATTTTTTATATTTGTTACTAGCTTTTGTCCGCGGCTTCGCCCGCATGTTATTCGGTTAAACGACATGCCTTTTTTCCGGGATTAAAGTAGAGTATGTGTTAAGTTAGGATATAAGCTATATCCATTCTAAATTTCATCCAAATACGTCCAGCCGTTTCACACACAAACTTTCGCATTTATAATATTAGTGTGATATGATTTTACTTTATACAGGTTGATACAAATAGTGACGTCAAATATTTTTTTATAGATTCCTCACACCGTATTCGAACACGTGTATCCGAAAATATGCCATGTATGTTTATCAATTTTTGGTAGTTTAGAAATTATGATTTTTTTACGTGTATTTGCGAATTTTCTACCGCAACGGCTTAAAAAAATTTTGTGCTAAGAATTTTGTACATTTTCTGTCACAACTGTCTTGAGTCACTCTTTCTTACGTAAAATAATCAGCTACAAAAAATCCATACGAGTTACCAAAAAAAAGTTCAAAATAATTTTTTTTGGATCGAGTTGGACATAGTTAAATTTTCAAAATTCTTTTAAAATTACAAAATGGATGTTTCATAGAATTAAACAATTTTTAAAAATTTAAACTGTTTATCAGCTTACAAATATATTTAAAAAAAGTGCTTCTTAATGGGTTATTTTACGATGATATCGGTTTCCAAAGTTAGTTAGGTAAAAAATTGGTTAAGAAAAAGTATTGTTTGTAAAAATTGTTTAAGCTATTATTTTTTAATTTTTATGGCCAATTTAATTTTTTAGTAAAACATCATCAGAAGCATTCACATAAACTTAAACTAATTTAAATTTCAGTGAAATTATTATTTCTTGGTAAGCTCATTGACTTTTGAAGTTTTTAAAATTAGTTTGAACCTATGAAACATCCATTCTGTAATTTTAAAAGAATTTTGAAAATTTAACTATGTCCAACTCGATCCAAAATATTTCACTTTGAACTTACCTACGTAGGTATTTAACTTTTCTATGGAACAACTGATATTTTTTCACAATTTCAGGGTTGGCTCCATAGTAAAAGTTATTCATATGGAAGAGTACTATCATCAGTTTTCGTTAACAAAATGACATTAATTTCACGTTGTATATACAACAAGCCGAGAAGATTTGAAACTTGTATGTTTACCCGTCTTTAAGGTGACATAGGTAGTAAAAAAATAGATTTAAAAAGTATACTCCCATACTACTATATATTGGGTTCCACAAAAACATGTTATAAAGGAGGCCTTTTCTAAGACGATAGCATAGCCCAAAATGCGATGGAGAAAATTTCGTTACCTTTGGACAATTTTTTTTGCTCAAAACAGTAGTCCGTCCCGAACTAATAAAGTAAAAACAAAACCTATTATCTAAACTAAAAGTTGCGTTTTTTTATAATGCTCACAAGAGTGAATTTATATGAAATTTTATTTAAAAAAAGCAGTATTTTCCCAATTGACCCCTCATAAACAACAAGACACACAGTCTCTAAGAAAAGTTCGTCAGAAAATGTCCGAACGTGCGACGTGCATAGTAGCAAAAATACTTTAACCAAATTAAAACGTTATGTCGTTAACATAAGATGCAATGTGAGTTGTACGAAATCGTCATTCGATTTTGTCACCCCATAGCGGTGACAAGATGCATCGCGGACACTTTTTGAGCGAGATTGTGAGGAGAGGTCAATGATTGTCCCACCTTTTCTTGGTGACTCAACGCACCACTTGGACGCGCACTTTTTCAGATATGATCTTTCGTTACATATCTTTCGTAGAGCAATGGAAAAATAAAAAAATTGGGGGATCCCACTTGTTTTTTGGGTTCTGTACCCAAAAGGTAACCAACGGGACCCTATTACTAAAACTCTGCTGTACGTCTGTCACCAGGCTGTATCTCATGAACCGTGATAGTTAGACAGTTGAAATTTTCACAGATGATGTATTTCTGTTGCCGCTATAACAACAAATACTGAAACCGGCCAAGTGCGGGTCGGACCCGCGCACTCCCATACAACAGACATGATTTTTTTGCTCTTTATATAGATAATGGTACGGAACCCTTCGTGCGCGAGTCTGACTCGCACTTGACCGGTTTTTTTATTATTTGCTGTGATAGACCCCATAGTAACACGTATTCTGTAAAAATTTCAGATGACAACCTATTACGACTGAAGCTGTTAGCCCTTGTGACGGAGGGATGGACAGACAGACAGCGGAGACTTAGTAATAGGGTCCCGTTGGCACCCTTGGGTAAAGAACCCTAAAAAACACAAAATTTTCTACTGGTGATTATTTAATGTCTCAATTTTAACTTTACATACATACGTGTTGATTTTTACATAGAATTTGTAATTTATTTCGACTTCTCCATTAGTAAGAAAAGTTGGTGTGCCTTTTTTTTAGAAAATACGAAAAGAGAAGGCTTGACGTAGGTTACAGATAGGAATCAGTTCTGTAAATGTCTCAGAGCCGTAAGAGGATCTGTTACTTTGAGGAGGGTCACCGTTCGTTTCCCGACCTTGTAAGACTACTTTGAACGATTTTTTATTCTTGGGATTCTTATTATCTACAAATGGTTGGTACATTTTAAATTTGCTATATGTTTTTTATAAAGGGAACATAATATTTGGTCTGGGGAGTTGTATAACAACAATTTGTTAGCAGAATGTACAATTTGACATGTTTATACGTTTAAAATAATTAACATTATAACTAGCCATGTAAAACTACTGAAGTGCACCATAAATCTGTAATATAATAACTGCCTAAGGTTGGCCACACAGAAGCGGCGTGGCGCACATAGAGCGCGCGGGCGTCATTCAAATTTCGTACAAAACGCATGGGAATAAAGTCGCAATTTGAACACACCGAATGGTATGTTTCAGGCGGTGTCGGGCGTGGAACGGGCATCCGTACCGTACCTCAAATTGCGACTTTATTTCCATGCGTTTTGTACGAAATTTGAATGACGCCCGCGCGCTCGATGCGATACCCAAGGTGTAAGCCACACAGAAGCGGCGCGGCGCACAACGGGCGTGCCACTGGCGCGCTACTGGTGCGCCACTGGTATGCTATCGGCGCGCTACCAGCGAGTGTTTGATTTTGATCTGACAAGATGTGGGCGAGATGACGGGGGGTGCGCGCCGGCGCGGCGGTGCGCCTTCGCTGTACTCGCGGCGTGTTTGCGTCACAAGCGTGGCGTGCCGTCTCGACGCCTTTCCAATGTCCTTTCATACAAAATGTAGGAGAGGGACCTGGTGCAAAACAGATAGAAGAGGTGCGCTGACCGCACCCGCGCCCGCGCCTTTTCTATGTGGCTTGCGCCTAAGTGTGAATCGGCCCCTGCGTTGGTTCCGTAACATTACAATTAACAGAAATCCGTAAAAAAAAGTTTTTTGTTTGTTTTTGTTACAGCTTACAAATTATATTAGGAATCAGCCCTTTTAAAATTTGTTGCTTAAATAAAGTATGGTACAAAATATACATAAATTCCAAATACCCAACTAGTTAAGTTCTTAAGACGACGTTTTTGAACAAGTAGTACTCCCAAACTACAATAGGTATGGTTCTGAAATAAATACATGTTAGAAACAAAGCCTTTTTCAAGGCGATGCAGCCCAAAACGCGATACAGAAAAATTGGCTCCAAAAGTGAAGGCTATTTTTTTTCATTTCAAACAAGCAGACTGCCGGAACTAATAAAGGAAAAATAAAAATGATTACTGCCTAAGACATATAAGCCCATTATCTAAACGATTGTACAGCGATTTTTTAAACAAACTTGTGTGAATTTATATTCAATTTTAATAATTGAAAACAGCACTATCCACTCTCTTCTTGATTTACCGCTCTGCTCCGACGAGCACTTTTTCAGATATGCTTATCTCTTTCGTTGTGCGATCGACCTACTACGCCTTAAGATAGACCCCGTAACAAGAATGGTGTACAAATTGGATGGTCCCCAGATCTTTATCATTTAAATATTGAAATTACCATGTATTTCATATGGTCAGTTGTATGTTGCCATATCGCGAGTCTTATGACAAATAAAGAATTTCGTGTATACGGAGGCATTGAACTAATATAGTACATACTAATACAGTTATAATAAAACTGCCTTCTTAAAAAAATCATGTTCTTTCGTGTAGCTTATTTCCACGGAAATCTCTTAACCAGGAGCGGAGCCGCGGGCAAAAGCTAGTATTATAAATATAATTTCATGATCGGAGCACTCGTTTTATATATATGTTATATAATATTACATATATATAAAACGAAAAAACACAGACATCTATTGACGGAAAGAATCATGAACTTTTTTTAGAAAGAGGTTGATTTTGTTTGTTGTTTTTGATTATTTCGTTTTATATAACTTGTATAAAACGGAATATTACATATAAATATTAATTTAATAAATATTTTCCATTCGTCTAATGAAGACCAACTGCGCATTTTACTGAATTTTATTAGCTTTTATTAAAAAACACAAATTATTATAAATTAAAACCCAATATGTATCTGTTTTTTGTGTGTATATTTTTATGTTACAAATGTTATATATGAGTTATAGTTCTGTAATTGGATATTTTGTGTAGAATGTTGGCCATAAACCAAATATTTAATTAGATATACAAACTACATAATTATAATAACTATTTTTAAGCTAATACAATAAAAACTCTGGAATATGGGATTTCAATCATTAAATAGAATTCAGTTTTTTTAGGGCTCCGTACCTCAATAGAAGAAAACGGAGCCCTGATAGGATCACTTTGTTGTCCGTTTGGCCGTCCGTCTGTCTGTCAAGAACCTTTATCTCGGGAACGCGTGAAGGTATAAAAACCATATACTCATGTCTACAATCCCTTGAAGCTGTGAAAATATCAAACTTCTAAGTTAACGTGAAAAAAATATACGGCCATTTATGCCGCAAAAAACGTACATTTTGACACTCTCAAGGGAATCAAAATTCATAAGGTATTTCCCGTTGGCCTAGAACTATGAAATTTGGCAAGTAATACCGTTTTAAACTACAAGCATAGGAAAAAATCTGAAAACTGTACATTTGTAATTAAATCATAAAAAATATATTCTTTAACGGAGCCCTCGGTGGGCGAGTCCGACTCGCACTTGTCCGTTTTTCTTTTTTATCTTTAAGGTAACATGGATAAAAAAAAAGATTTTAAAAATTTACTCTCGCAGTACAATATTAAGGGTTCTGAAAGAAAAACGCTTTAAAGGAGGCCTTTTCCAAGACGATAGCACAGGCCAACATGTAAAGGCAATCAATCTTCAATATAATAATATTTATTGAATAGTAGTTCATCCAAACTAATAAAGTAAAAATAACAGTAAAGTTGATAGTTGAGATTGTCGGCACTGATTATGCTTATATAGTGAAACCGGTTGGGTAGTGTAGTATTAAATATTATCTGTGGAAAAGTACAAGTGTTTTTACATCACAACAAAAATAAACAGTAATTTAATGATTGTTGTAAGTTAATTAAACCTTTTATCTTGAGCAAAAAGATGCGTTTTTTATAAACGCTCTTGTGTGAATTTATACTTAATTTTATTTGTTAAAAAACAGCATAAGCCAACCTTTTCTTGATTCACTAGACTACTCGGACGCACGCACGTTTCAGATATGTTTATCTCTTTCAATTGTCCAATACAAAGTTTCGCATGCCGTAAAAACTCGATATGAAATACCTGCAGCGCCACCTAGTGTCTAGTAGGGAAACGCAGCGTTAAAGAAAATGCAAGTTGCGCCTATCATCTGTTTCATATTTTTTTATGAGATACTACGACCGTCTTTTCTGAAAACATAATGTAAAATATTATATTACAGGTTATTTATTACTTATTAATTAATGTACGCATTGAAGATTAGCGATGCCACCTAGCGGGTAGTAGATTCAATTCTGATAGGTATTGTTTATAACAAATGTTTAGAAGAAGAACGAAGAACCATCAATCGAATCCATCCAATATTTATAACAAATGTCGTTGTGGTACACATTCCACTAGCCGCAAGATGGCTGCTCTCGACTTGCAAAATATCTTTTATTATTTTTTCCGATAAAACTAGGTTTTACTTATAGTCGTTAAGTTACATAAATATTAATGTCATTTAAATTTGTATTTTTTTCGACTGATGACGCCCCAAAAGTGGGCCAAAATATATTTCGAAAAAATATTTAGTTTATTGTTCTTATTGTGGATTTAATTAAATAAAAAACTTACAAAAGCAAAATATTTCCCTATATTTTATTTCATGTTACATTGAAAATCCTTTTAAAATCATAACTACGAGTACGAGTACAATCAGTGTAAACAATCATACAGCTGATTTCGTAACTCGGTTGATTTCAGCGCCAGGACAAATATAAATATAATGTTAGCTTCAGAAAAATATATCAAACATATTTATATATTGGTAGGTGGTAGAGCTGATGCCGGGCTCGACTGTGGAGGTACCACCATCTTACTCGCAAATCCTCCCGAAGTTATTTGGGAGACAGTAAGAGAACAGCTCTCAGGCAAAACCAGGCGGCCCACCATTGCCTGGGACCGATGGATGGCGGTATATCCATCCCCAATTGCCGGGC
This sequence comes from Ypsolopha scabrella, assembly GCA_910592155.1. Lineage (NCBI taxonomy): Eukaryota > Metazoa > Arthropoda > Insecta > Lepidoptera > Ypsolophidae > Ypsolopha > Ypsolopha scabrella. Next base: position 15,791,632 of record OU342975.1, on the reverse strand, counting down.
CTTTTTAAAACAGACTAGTGACGGGCAGCGGCGTCACTGGTGCAAAGGTTTCGGCACCGCGCTCATCAACCCGCCTGCCCAGCGTGTGTGAGTATGGGCATTTCTTCCAGGAGGACCGCCAAAAGTGGCGAAATCCTGGAAAGGCCTATGTCCAGCAGTGGGCGAAACAGGCAGATGGATGGATGGATGGATTTATATATTTATTTGTAGGTATATATTTATACCTAAAACAAAAAAAAAACAAAAAACGAATTACTTAATGTGGCATTTAAACCCGCGACTAACAAATTACAGTCGACTCTACAACGGCGAATATTCCACATATTGTCACTAAAATTCTCATTGCGCTGCTCCCTTTTGTTATACCATTGAGTGGTTCTCAAGTTATAAGCTAACGAACAGACAGACGTTGTATTTTATATGTGTAGAGAAGAAGATTATAATAACTGTAAATTTAGTTTTCATGTAGTTTAGTAGAAATGGTCGTTTGACATAAGACATAAGACATAAGACATTTTTATTCATAATTGTCATTATACGTCAGGACACAACACAATAAATAAAAATAAAAATAAAGAAAAAAGTATACATAGTATTTCAATCATAAATAAAATTTGAATGTCAAAAAGTTGAAACATGTCAATTACAATATTTACGTCGCAAAGTAAAAAGTTCCTATTCTAATAATAGTTATAATTAATCTATCAGCAGCTCGTCCACACTGTAAAACGTCCGCTCGAGAAGCCAATGTTTCAGCCTGGATTTAAAAGACTGCAAAGTGGTTGCGGCTGTAACTTCAGCCGGGAGTTTGTTGTACACTGACGGAGCCATGATATGAGTTGATCGTGAGGACTTTTCGAGTCTGCGCTTGAGGTTAGCGAGGTTGTCCGCGTTGCGCGTGCGGTACCTGTGGATATCACTATGTTTTTTAAACAAGTGCAGGTTCGCACGCGCATAGACCGCAATCTGGAAAATCACAATTGAGGGCAGCGTCATAATATTCTGCTCTATAAAGTAGGGCTTGGCTGACGTACGTTGCGACACCTGCACGATCGCTCGGACGGCCCGTTTTTGCATACGGAAGACGCGCTCCCAGTCTGCGGCGCGTCCCCATAGCTCGGTGCCGTATTGAAGGAGTGAGTGTACGGTCGCAAAGTAACACGTCCGAACCGCATCGCGTGGTACTGTATAAGACAGTTAAGTTTGTTATCTTATTTGTTTTTTTTTTTCATTTATACCATATGTTACACATTTAAAAAATATAACTACTTAACTTTATTATTCGAAACGTGTAACTGTGTAACTATAATTAAACTAATCTCAAACTATCGGACACGCGTATGCTACTCAACCAATTCAACTTGATCTTCCTTCCAACCTTTCTTCACCTTTGTGACGTCCGCCTTTGTTCTTTGTTTTGGGGATGGAGGAAGGTCCTGGTAGCTGGTTGTAGGGCTTGTCTGATCTCAAGCGCCTTCTTGAACTGGCAGCAATGTTGCCAACAGATCTTAAATGTTTGTGGCTAGATTCCTTGCAAAAGTGCTTAGTTTTTAAATTTTTCTATTTTGGAAAGTTTCTTAGAAAATATGTCAGAATTTCTCGATAATGTGTAACAGGCATGATGACTAAAAAAAATGTATTAGTCCATCAGTTAGATTATCAGAAAATATTGGCCACGTATTTTTTCTTTTTTCAATTTAACAAAAAATGATGAAGATATAGCCCGCTGAAGTTCCGCGTGACGTCACATCTAGATACAATTTTACTTAGAAGTGACGTCATTTTCCCCCACTCCCAAACTTTGACGCGCTTTATCTCTGTAATTTTTTGTTTGATTGACAAAAGAAAAAATACATGTCCAATATTTTTTGATAATCTAAATGACGGACTAAATAGAATAATATTTTGCTTACCCTGTGTACAAGCCTATTGTGTGTCTTTTTATGGAAAACCGTTACTTAAAATGTATATATTTTTTTCAAAAAATACTTAAATGGTGCCCTACGTACCTTTTCTCGAAGCGTTTCGTCATATTTTCGAACCCTCATAGCTTCGGTCTGGATAATACTAGAGATACCTTACATTAAGTTAGACCTGATTCGATCATGAATGACCGAATTCCTTTGATTCAATTCCAACCTGTTCGCGAGTGATTCAATCATCGATCTCAAAAATATACGATAATTTTAAAACTCTTGCCACTGTTGCCTTGCCACGCGCCGTATGTAAAAGCGAGAGAGATTCGAACAAGTTGTATTTTTCGCAAAAAATTATCGATCGACACAGGTTTGATTAATACCAAATCCCCGTGGGGGTATCAGAGGTATCATCTCCTCTTCTCTTCTCTATCTCTATACATATAAAATACAACGTCCGTCCGTCTGTCTGTCTGTCTGTCTGTCTGTTCGTTCGCTTATAACTTGAGAACCACTCAATGGATTTTGATACAGTTTTCATTGAAAGATAAAACATTTCTTCGGGAAGGCTTAGGGCTATGTATCATCACGCTATGACAAGAGAGAGCAGCGCAATGAGAATTTTAGTGAGACATATGGAAGGTTCGCCGCCGTAGCGGAGTCGATCGTCGCTGGTTCAAACCCCGACTGATAAAATTTGTTTTCACTTTTTATTTTTTATTCTTTTATTTTATTTTCAGAAAAAATATTCCCTTTTGTAAAAAAATATTAAAGCTGAAATTATATTTCTTGACTGAGCAAAGACCAATGACTAAAATATTTTTATTTCCAAGATCTTAGAAAACGCCATCTCTGTGAAGCTATCCTGGATAACGGCTCAGTAAGCTGGCGTTGAAATTGTTTTTATTTTAATACACTAGATGACGCTGCATGTTTCGAAATATCGGATTTGACGCAGTCTGGTTCAGATCAACTCACGTTAAAGTTTGTCTACACTATTAATAAAGAAGAAAGATTTGTTTTTTTGTATATCATGGGTAATATCTAGAACTACTGAACTGACTATAAAAATTCTTTAAGCACTCAATAAGATTTTAGTTAATTATGTGGTATGTACGCCTTGCGTAGTCGTATGTAGTCTCATCGTCGGGGTTTCAATCATCCACTGGTAAATTTCATGTTTTTTTAAGAGACCTCTCAAGTTTAAGTTTATTTGATCGGTATTGATGAATATTATTGTAGAACATGGTGACCAGGATCTAATGACGGGACTGGGAGGTGGGTACGGGATCTCCTCAACGGATAACAGCAGACCCTTCGAGTTTAGACTTATTCGATTGGTATTTATCAGCACTTTGGTAAAACATGGTGACCAGGGTCTGATGATGGGACTGGGTGGTGGGTACGGGATCTCCTCAACGGACAACAGCAGACCCTTCGAGTTTGGACTTAGTTGATTGGCATTTATTAGCACTTTGGTAAAACGTGGTGACCGTTACATATTGTCGTTTAAAAATCATATTCTTTTGTTTTCCTTATTTCCACGAAAACCTCTTCGACGCGGGCGGAGCCGCGGGCAAAAGCTAGTGTATAATATACGTGGGACAATCAGAAAGTTCTGCGAAACTAAAAAAAAATTGTTCTGTAGGTACATTTTTTTTAATCTTTTCAAATTACTCTCCACCAGGCTGTATATAAAGTTTCATGCGTCTAAACCAGTTTTCAAAACACTTTTTCTAGTCCGCCGCAGACACCTCGTTCAGCCTGCTCGAACGCAGCCAGCGCATCTTCCGGCGACGTAAATTGTATTCGTTTGAGCTGATTTTTTATTTTTGGAAATAAAAAGAAGTCACACGGTGCTAGATCAGGGCTTTAAGGAGGGTGACCCAGGAGTTTGACTGGTGTGCTGTCCAGGAAGTCCCTCGTTTTGAGTGCGGTGTGCGCAGGTGGATTGTCGTGGTGAAGCAGTAGCCCACGGAGCCCTGTGTTTGGCCGCTTGTTGCTGTATCAATAGAAATTTCTATGGAAAGGTATAAAAAAAAGGTGGCGCAAAAATTGTTGTTTTCGGTGGAATGTGGTCTTTAAGGACTATTTTCTATCATCTGTTTAATTTTTTTCACTTTGAATTGTAGGACCTTATATAAGTATTTATCTTAGATTACGTAGGTTTGTTCCTTTGTCATCAGGAGGTGGTAGTTGAATCCCGAACGATATTCCTTCTGGGTTTGTGCCTAAATCTGGGCGGGATATATACAGATAACGTTCTGTCCTATAACTTGGCCATCTCTCCCGTGTTTTTATCTAATATTGTACAATACTTGGTTAAACCTTGAATTTATTGACATAATGCAACGGCCTTAATTTCGTTGAAATAACGTTCTTTTTTGCTGAAAATTTAATAAAAAATGAAATTTATTACAAACATAAAAACAAATGTTTTTTAAAAATTTTGGCCTTGAATAAATACAATTTATATTTATTTTAATTGTATTTATCCACATAAATATTTCTATTCTATATAATACCCAACTAGTTGCGCTATTCAGCATTCTCAAGGGCTTTATTATAAACGTAATTTATTAATTGAAGTTGAATAAATATTGTTGACTTTGACTTTTTCTTCGAAAAATTGTTGGGAGTGTCAAATGAAACGAACTTTTTGGGGTTCCGTATCCAAAGGGTAATCAATGGGACCCTATTTCTAAGGCTCCGCTCTCCGTCCGTCCGTCCGTCCGTCTGTCACCAGGCTGTATCTCATGAACCGTGATAGTTAGACAGTTTTAGACCTGCGCACTCCCATACAACAGACATGATTTTTTTGCAGTTTTTATAGATAATGGTACGAAACCCTTCGTGCGCGAGTCCGACTCGCACTTCGCCAGTTTTTTAAACTTGCCTTCCCCGTAATGTAACATTCGTAGACATCTTAATTAGACTATACTTACGTACATTGTGAAAGATGTACAAAAACTTTACAGCTTTTTCCTTATTTTGTGGGTAAAATATGCGCTAGATCTAGCTACACATTGGCTTAACTGGCAACACTGGCTGGCAGCCTCCTTTAATTAACGTCTGCAGCACAAAGCGTGCCACACGTAACATACACGCGAGATGTATCGCATATTTACTTGCATAATGTCGGATCTGTGTCACTCGGTATTCATTACGTGTGGGTTAATTTGCATTTGCAGACATATATCGATATGTCGATACGTGGAAGGCTTTAGAAGGTTTTGGATGTCTAGTAGAATTTCGGCTTACTTATGCAGGAATGCAGGTTAAAATCTCGTAGGGGAACAATAAATTAGTTTGCAGCTCGTTAGCAAGGAAAGTCTTTGGCCCGGCTTAATACTTTCCAAGCACGGACTAGGATATCTCCTGTTTCCAAGATTCCACCAAAATTTCATCAAGTGTTACTCAATCCAAAAATTTGCAAACTACAGCTCCACATTTTTAACCGACTTCAAAAAAGGAGGAGGTTCTCAAATACGATTGTATTTGTTTTTTTTTTTGGGTATGTTACTCCATAACTCTGGCAAATCTGTACCGATTTGAAAATGTTTGGTCGTGATCTGATGATGGTCTTAATGGACTACAGCATATCACTTGATTTTGCGGCAAAGGCTTTGTACCAGGGTGCAAATTGCGGGGTGTTACTTAAAAATTTACATATTTTCACCTGACCTTAGATCCTGGCCTCATCACCACAGAACTCCTCAACAAATGACACTATACATATGTAACACATAACTATAAATGACGGCAATTGCTTTGTGTTATTAGGCTAATTGCAGGATATTACTTGAAAATTGTCATGCCACGGGACCTTTGAATTTGAAACTCCCCAAATGAATCAATCTCATTGCTCACTGTAGTCTACCCTTCTTTCACAATGTAACCCGTTAACACTATAAAGCGTGAAATAAATAAACTTTTAACAAAATAATAATAACCGACTTCAAATATTATAGCAGGCATTCACTAAAAAGTTTAAAATAATTACATACTGACCGATGGTACCAAAATAACACGTTTGCTGATTTATTTCTTCCTGAAACATATGTTATCTAGAAGTCGGTGCATTCCCTTTAGTATAGAACGCAAAACCAATATGACAGCGCTGGGTTATGAAGGAGGGTTAGAAAAACTCAACACTGCAGATGACGACGCCGTGAAATGGCTTACCCCCGATTTCACAATTGAGAATTTTTAGTTAATTAGTGCTTAACTTTCAAATGCAGCGCTGTGATTGGCCAATTCGTCACTTAAGTATCCACTTAGCGAGACTTTCTTAATTCAGAAACTGGCCTTGACACACCTAATTTTGCTGTGACAGGCTAAAGACCATAAGACAAAAAAAAACATCGTAACCACTTTAGGTAACTAATGGAATCAATGCGTAATAATAACTGCACAGACTACGACTTAGGGGCCTATAGGTCGCATTATATCAATGTCCCCAGAATACGATACATAAGCCCATTTTGGTGTTAACTTTTTCTATAATGAACAGATAATCACTTGTACTATCTCAAAATATTATTTATTTCCTGGCCAGTTTTGCGTATTAGCTATTATTATTATTAGTTTTCCTATTTTCAAAGTAATTAGTTATAATAAAGTCTATTTTCCTTTCCACAGATAGCGGCCGCCATGAGAACTTTTTACGTTGTAGAATCCCAGATCTGAGACAGAACTAATCTAGAGGAAAACAGGCACCAATTTGCCAACAACATATTTTTTCATCGCTTCGTTTGGTTGCGGGTTGGATCGTTTAGGTAAGGTACTCATGTTTGTGGGTGGATTCGCGTTTTTGCAACTATTTTGAGTTCTGTGAAGTTCTTCAAAGTCCTGGTAGTAAGAAAATCTCCTGTATGTAAAACTAGGATTTGTACCTAGGGGGGCAGGCCCCTGGTTCCAATTCATAAAGGAATCAACAAGTTATCTGTTCTTGATTGTTACATGTATGATCGTAACAAGTAGAGATAATCCTCCATACACCGAGATCACATACAAACCAAAATACTAAACAAATAATTTGCAAATGGTACTCCGGAGAGGGGCCCTGGCCCTTTTGAAAAAAATATGAAAGTATTGTAAAAATCCTTTCACATTGGCTGATCTCGATAGTGCACATTCATGCTTATGCATCACAGCTTTGATAAATCCATAGATGAGTCTGACACGATATTGATTGATTGATTATATCAAAGCGTCAGTGTCTGTCCGTTTGCCTGGCTAGACTGGTTGAGCTTAAATCTAGAATGTAGGTGGTGAATCAATACAGTAAAGTTTTTTTATGGACCTTAATATGAAATAAAACCGGCCAAGTGCGAGTCGGACTCGCGCATGAAGGTTTCCGTATCTATGAAAACGGCAAAAAATCATGTCTGTTGTATGGGTGTGCGCCGGTCCGACTCACCCTTGGCCGGTTTTAGTATTTGTTGTTATAGCGGCAACAGAAATAAATCATATGTGAAAATTTCAACTGTCTAACTATCACGGTTCATTAGATACAGCCTGGTGACAGACGGACAGACGGACAGACAGACGGACAGACAGACAGCCGGGCAGCGGAGTCTTAGTAATAGGGTCCCATTGATTACCCTTTGGGTACGAAACCCTAAAAAGAGGGACCCTTATTAATTCGTACGTGTGCCAATACCCCTTTTCTCGGGCCACGTAAATTAATTATTCTATCAGAGATTTATTATATCATAGTGCTGTTAACTTATCGTGAAAATAAATCTTTACGTAATCATTTCATACAAATAAGCTTGCCATGAAGACCCATAGGGAACTTCCAGTTGATTTAGAAACTTGAAATTCCGTTCACAATTATATATTAATATATAAAAAATCTGAAAATTTTATGTGACAAGACAAAATTATAGACCAACTTAATTAGATCCTTTGGATACATAGACTTGAATAGATCGTGAGTGTCAAATTAAGTTGGTAGACCTACCTGCTCGTGGAATAACTTCGTGTTTTAAATGGTATGTACGTAACCCGAGTCCTTCTCGCATTGACCAGTTTTTTTGCACTTGACCAGTTGTCTATCTGTCCATCCGTCCGTCTGTCACCAGGCTGTATCACAGGAACCGTGATAGTTTGACAGTTGAAACTTTCACAGATGATGTATTTCTATGGCCGCTATGGCAACAAGTACTAAAAAAACAGAATAAAATAAATATCAAAGGAGGCTCCCATACAACAGACATGATTTTTTTCCGTTTTTATAGATAATGGTACGGAATCCTTCATTCGCACTTGGCCGGTTTTTTTATACATCGTGTCTTTTGTCGCGTTTTTATCAGTAGATTATATGTAGGTATCTACGTTAATGGAACTCGTACGAGATACTTTTTGCAAGCTTATATGTGTACGTACAAATATAGAGACGCATACTACCTATATAGGTACCTAAACATAGATATAGCCCTTTAGGGCTGGTGGAAAAATGCTTCATCAATTTCGTTCCGCTCCAGCGAGCCTGATCAATAGCGTCGACCTCGTTATTTGTCAACGACACGACATGTGTAATGCCTAGATGTACAAAATTATCTGTTGAGTTTTCATCAGCAATTATAACCTTTATTTGCTGAGGCAGAGTAGTGCTGAGGAAGCATCAATTAAGTTGGTAGAACAGTGACGGTTTCGGGATATCTGCATCAGGCGATTCAGTGAGAAATGTTGACGCAATAGGAGGCTATTAATGCGACGGATTTTGAGAGTCACTGTACACCGGACATGGTAAACCGGTTGCCTTGCCTTCTAGATTTCAAGGGTTTTTGCATAAATATTCTGAGTCCATTACCTACCGGCTCCCTGATTCTGTATCGTAAAATCAGTTGACAAACCAAGTGTCTACCGTCGAAAATTACGTATCCGCTTATCTAAGGATACGTTCGCACTTGGAGTGACGTCACAATTCGTAAATAGTTCAATACCCATTGAAGGTTATTTTGGAAGTTCAGTTTTTATCTGTTTTTGGTGAATAGCAACCATAGATGGCAACCGACACTGAGTTACATAATAGGCCCGCTGAACAATGTGAAACTCACAGATAAGTTTTTTCAGATCTTTATCATTAAGTTGTAAAGACAGTTGAACACATTTCACTCGATAGATTTTATTTTTGAAAATTACCTCTTTTTAAGTGCCAATTACGTTTTTTATCTAAGCGCCTTGAGTTTTATGTCTGCAGTAACTGCGATAGCAAGGAAACATAGTTTGTTTCAAAATGTAAAGCTAAAAAATACCTGCACCAAATACTTTTTCATAAAATCTAGAAAAACCTCGAAAATACACTGATTTTGCGTACCTGCAGCGCGCGAAGCACGCGTTCTAATCTAGACTCTCTTAAATATATACTTAAGTTCAAAATCACTCAGTGACTGTCGTGCCCCATGGATCAGGCCTTTAAAAGAAGTTTTCTTGCTTTCGCATTGGTTTGCAAAAAAGAAAAAACAATAATAAATAAACTTCGCTTCGAAAAGTTATATAATAAACAAGTGCGTGTCGGGCCGCGTGCAGTGTAGGGTTCCGTTATTGCCCAGTACATTTTATAAGTTGGGCTACTAATACAGATCGCGCCAAACTTCTAGTCCCATACATTTAGAAGGACGACCCATACATTTTCGTGTTAAGAGGGGACTAAACGTTTGGCGCGAATTATAAAAATCCATCGCTTTTGAATACTCTAAATATTATTATTAGAGTGCATTACAAACCAGAAAAGATAAATTAGAAACAAATGTAAAGACAAGAATTTGAAAAAACTGCTAACAGAAGCTGACCACGTAAATTTGTCGTTTAAATACTTGGGAGAACCAGTTTTCACCACCCCAAACAGTAAAGCAGCAAGGCGGAGCTGACGACGACCCTCAACTTTTAAAAAGTTGGCTTAATTTTTGTAAGGTGTGACGTGTGATCACCAGGGGATCCGCAAGCATTTTGCACGCGTTGAATGAGTCGCATTGTCTTCGCGTAAGTACGGTGCCGACAATCACTAGCACCAGCTACGTTTTATCTCATCTATTTTCAGCTTATGTAATTTCTCATGATCGCGATCAGTATCCATTATTCTTTAATTTATTATTGAAAATCGACAATTAAATGTGGCGTGGGTAACGATAAGAAAACACAAAAATATTGTTTTATTACAGGACCAAAAATTTCTACATTCATAAAACAAAGTACCATAATAAGGCAAACAGTAAACAAAAGTTAGGGTACTAACGTTTCGACAAAGTTCACGTTTTACCTTGAGGAGGTTTAATTAAGGCTTCACTCTGAACAAAGTAGAGAAGAAACTCCAATATGTCTACGAAAACACGTTCACTTCATACACAAACTTGTGCGAACGTAAAAGATTCAAAAACTCCTCAAACATGTCTATTAAGAGCTTACCTTTCTAATGCCTGTATTCTCGACAGTTTCAAATTCGATGAATTTGGTAACGGCTTACACTAAAATTGGTTTTGGATCATGGAAATGGTAACAAAAACTGCCAGACCCGATGAAGACCTTATAAGGGCTTGCCTTTGGTCTTTCAGCGGTTTTTGTTTTAATATGCTGAGTCAACTACTTATCTGATCAATGTAAAACTTGGACACGTGTTTTTTCAGACCTTTGTCTTTCCGTTTTCAGGTCGGTTACCTAATTGGACACATTTCACTTGATAGATCTTAGTTTTGAAAATGATGCCTTTTTAAGTTATTAATTCGTTTTATTTCTAAGCGGCTTGAGTTTTATGTTTAAAATTACTGCTATAACCTACGAAGAAATTATAGGTATAACAAGAAAACATGGTTTATCTTCAGATGTCAGGTGAAAAAACTCCTACACCAAATACTTTTTCGTAAAATCCAGAAATACCTCGAAAATTCACTGATTTTGCGTGCCGGCAGCGCAAGAAGCAAATGTTCTAATGTAGACTTTCTGATAACATGACTCACTGAAGTTCAAAATTATCAGTAAGATTATCGTATCGTGCACTTAAGCACTTAAGCCTTAAAAGTAAACTGTGATCAGTAAATACACTATGCACAGATTCCGCAAATATACGCTAAATTTCACACAAATTGTGATAATTTACCCACGCGTCTACCAATCATACTGTACACACTCTACAGCTTAAGTCAAATGTTTCATTTGCACGGGTCAGTTTCGTCAAGGAAAAGTCCATAGTTAAATAGTATATAAAATTTTACATGAAAACCATAAGAAGAAATGTTTCGAATTGTCACAGAAAAATAACATTAATTATATTTTATAGTGCAAAGCTCAAAAAAATAGTGAGAATACGGGTGCAGGTAGAAGTTATACGTGGGACGCACTATAAGTTTCCGGAATGAATATGAAAAAATACTATTAAAGGTACAAAATTAATTTATTGTTTTTCAAAATAATCTCCCTTGGCGTCTATGCACTTTTTCATTCGATCAAACCAGTTCTGAAAACTTTTGTGCCACTCCCCTGTGGTGACCTCTGAAACGTGTTTTTCATACTCCTCGACAGCCTCTTCTGGTGATGAAAATCGTTGACCGCGTAATTGGTTCTTAATTTTTGGGAACAGAAAAAAGTCACAAGGTGCCAGGTCGGGACTGTATGCAGGATGACTCATGAGTTCTACATTTTTCGTCTTCAAAAAGTCGTTTGTCTATCTGGCCGTGTGAGAACTAGCATTGTCGTGGTGCAGGATGATACGGCGTTTACGGTTATTTTTACGGAGTTCGTCAATAACTTCCGGCAAACAAATGGTCGTGTACCAGTCACTATTCACGGTACGACGATTCTCTAAAGCAACAGTAGCCACGTGTCCAGTTTTATTAAAAAAAGAAGCAATCATCCGCTTAGATGCACTTTTCACGCGCGCCACTTTGGTTGGTTTCGGCTCATCTTGAAAGACCCATACGCTCGATTGCTGCTTTGTTTTGGGATCGTAGCAATAAATCCATGTTTCGTCACCTGTTACTATGTCCCACACCAAATTTGACGCACCTTCGTTGAATCTGGTAAGCATGGCACTGCACCAAGTGACGCGGTCCGTTTTTTGAGCCTCGGTCAAGTTGTGTGGGATCCACCGCGAGCACAGCTTTCTCACACCCAAATGTTTGTGTAGGATTGATTGTATTTGACTCATGCCTATTTCTAAGGATGCGCGAATTTCATGGTAGGTCACATGCCTGTCTGTTTCAATCATACGGCGCACAGCATCGACGTTTTTGTTGGTCACAGCGGTGGACGGCCGACCATCGCGAGATTCGTCACTGAGATTGATACGACCACGCTTGAATTCTGCAAACCAGCTATAAACAGTCGTCTTGCATGGTGCTTCATTGCCAAAAGCTGTTTCAAGCCGAGCGATGCTCTGTTGAGCTGTCAAATTGCACTTAAAATCGTAGAAAATCATACTACGAAAATTTTCCCGAGTTAAATCCATGTTGATGCAGACACACAATTTTTTAAATGGCGCCACAAGGTAAAAACAGAAGACAGTCAGATGAAACAAACTGCATTCTACAGCCAAAGAGTTCTATTTTCAAATGTTGCAATAAATTTTTAAATATTGTTTATGTAAGTGGCCAGTTCCGGAAACTTTTAGTGTTACCTATGTAATGCACTTTTGTGAAGTTTGAAAATATGAACAAGTTTCTACCGCCTGCCGCTTGAAGTCCTTGTTTTCTTTCCTTTCTTTATCGTAAAAACTTTGAACAAACCACTACTAGTATGGAATTAACGAGCAGGCTTTAAGGCGACGATATTTGGAGAAATGCTCCAATACTTGCATTATACAACGTGAAATTTAGGTCATTTTGTTAACGAAAACTGGTTAAAGTACTCGTCCATATGAACTACTTTTACTATGGAGCCAACCTTGAATTCGTGAAAAAAATATCAGGTGTTCCATAGAAAAGTCTTCTTATTTTGGAGTGATTTTCTATCAATAATTTATACCTGTTTCAGATTGGTTTTCAACTGCCAATTGTGTACTTGTTTTGGGATGATTTTCTACTAAAAACTTTACTTTTTTTAAAAGATAAAGATAAAGATAAAGATAGTTTTATTTGCTTCAAATATGGTACTTAAAGATATATTATATTAAAAATGTCCAACATATTTCACCTTAAGAAGGCATGCAAATATTTACAAATGGTATGTAGAAGTTAAATTTAAATCTTTAATTATTATAAGTCAGAGACGTCACCAAACACACAAAAAACATTAAGAGAAAGCTATTAAAAGTTTCACACAAAGAAAAAAAAAAAAAAAAGAATATATACACATTCCTCTCAAAAACTAACATGTCAAGAAGGAAATAAATTAGAACAGAATTAAAATTACAATGTCACAGAAATTTGCATACGAAATTTTTTATTTTACAATTTAAATTACCATTTCTTATATGTCACAATACACATTAACTATATTTTATTTCTATACGTCAAAAATTGAGTTACACTATAAAAACATTTCTCAACGAGCCAGTTGTATAGTCTCCTATTAAATAATTGAGGGGCTACATCTTTAATTTCACTTGGTAGGCTATTGTAAATTCTAATGGCCATTGGAAAGCAGCTGTCTGAATAGAGAGCACTTTTTTTCATTGGAATAGTCAACTTATTTGGATTTCTTAACCTATATACACCAAAAGCTGCTTCTTGCTTCGTCTTGAAAAAAGTTGGATACTTTTTGACGAAAATACAAATTTCAAAAATATACAAACATGGTAAAGTAAGCAGTTTGAGTTTAGAAAATAATGGCTTACAGGAGTCTAGGGGTTTTGCGCCACATAAAGCACGGACACATTTCTTTTGGGCGATAAATGCTCTGATTACTTCCGTAGATTTTCCCCAGAGAATAAGACCGTACCGAAGAACTGACAAAACATACCCATGATATGCACTGAGAGCAACTTGTTCATTCGCTAATGACCTTAATCTATACAGGGCAAAAACAAACTTATTAATTTTTTTGCAGACTTTGTCAACGTGGGCTTTCCAATTCATATTTCTGTCAAGAGTGATCCCTAAGAAATTAACTGTGTTGGATTCTTCAATGTTGTTGTTGTCATACTTTATTTCTAGTTTTAAGAGTACATTTTTATAATTTTGAAACTGTACAAATGTCGTTTTTGATAGATTTACCTCCAAGTCATTGTTTTTAAGCCACTTTATGATAGATTGAATACTTTCGTTTGTTTCTTTTTCGATGCATTCTCTTTTACATTCTATAATCAAAGATATGTCATCAGCAAACAAGACAGTTTGATGCTTTGTACAGTCCGGAATGTCATTAATATATAATATAAATAAGAGTGGGCCAAGTATACTGCCCTGAGGCACTCCCGTTTTATTAGTTCTTAAGGCAGACCTGTACACAGTAGTATTGGAATTCCTATCTAGGTTAGTTATTTCTACACTTTGTTGCCTGTTTCTAAGATAACTTTTAAACCAGTCGTAAGCAGGACCTCGTATACCATATTTTTCCATTTTATGAAGTAAAGTTCTATGATTTACAAAATCAAATGCCTTGGTCATGTCAAAAAATACTACTAATGCTGGTTCTTTTGTATCTATTTTCTCACATATACTTTTTACTAAATGAAAAACTGCAAGACTCGTGGATTTGTTGGTTTGGAACCCATTTTGTTCTGTTTTTATTATGTTAAATTTTGTCAGAAATTTGGACAACCTTACATGCATAGCTTTTTCAAAAATTTTTGATAATATTGATATCAATGTAATCGGTCTATATCTTTGTATATCGGTTTTTGGACCATTTTTATGCAAAGGTTTTACAATTGAAATCTTAAGTGCCTCAGGAAATATACCATGGACAAAGGATTCATTTATCAAATGGCTTAGAATTGGAGCAAGCAGAATGGTACAAATCTTTATTATTTTTGTTGAGATTCCATCATAGCCGACTGAATTAGTGTTATTTAATGAATGGATAATTTTTTCTATTTCACATACAGAAATAGGCGTAAGAAATATAGAGGAATTATTCATTTCAATTTTATCAGATTCATTATTATTATAATTATTACGTGTTAAGATATCATTTTTACATATGTCAACAAAATAATTATTAAAAATATTTGCAATGTCATTGGGATTAAAAATAACCTGGTTGTCAAATTCAATTTTGTCAATTACATTGTGTTTAATGTCTTTACTCTTAGTGTTTGCATTTATTATATCCCATGAAGCCTTACATTTATTTTTCGACAAGTCCATGTAAGCCTTATTACATGTTTTGTGTGATCTTTCAATACACTTTTTTAACATTTTTGCATACTTTTTATAAGTAATTTTGTTGCATAAGGTTTTTTGTTGGTAGTATTTTTGTCGTAAATGTCTTTTTGTTAAGCATGATCTTCGGAGTCCTTTTGTGATCCATTTAGGCTTTCCTTTTTTAGAAGACACCTTGATTTTGTAAATTGGAAAGCACAAATTGTAAAACAAAGTTATAGTTTCATGGAACATATCAAAGGCTTGATTGAAATCTTCGATTTCGTCATATATTTCAGACCAGGTAAGGCTTTGAAGACACTCGTAGAATTTTCTTATATTGTCATGACAATAATCTCTTTTGTACACGTACCAATAGTCTATTGGTCGCGTTTTGTTAGATGTAAGGAAGCCTAATGTTTGTCCAGTTTCATGATCTGATATACCTAGAAGATGTACTTTTCCTATAGCTTCAGGGACGTTGCTTATGAAATTATCAAGACAAGAGTTTTGTCTCGTTGGTTCGGTTATGTGGAGTTCCAGTTTAAACCTTGACAATATATCCCTAAGCTTTACCGAATTGTTTTCTGACTTAAGTGTATCTATATTTAAATCACCGGTTATTACCACTTTTTTTTTTGAGGAAGCTACAAATTTGTGCAATAAAACTTGAAGTTTCTCAAAAAATGTTTGTTCATTAGTTTTGGATAGTTTTGGTACTCTATATAGGCAAATAATAATTGTTTTTGTTTTTGGAATTTCAATTCCGCAACACTCAAATATATTGTCACATGCTATTTCATCAAGATCAAGCGGTAGAGATTCAATGTTCTTTTTGGTAAAAATACAAACACCACCTCGACGCTCGTTTATTCTTTTACGATTTGGTTTTGGTTTCTTACTAATATTCTTTCTGCAATAACATGTGGCTAGTTTATAATCATGTAAATATAACAAAGATTCCTCCCCTGGCTTAACAAAAGTTTCTGATAAACATATTACATCAAAAGAATCTTGTATACGTTCGAATTCATCGATGCAAATTTCTAATTGGTCCCTTTTACTAATAAAACCTTCCACATTTTGGTGAAATATATTGAATTTGTTTGTATCTATCTTATTTTTATCTTTAGTGACGAAAAAATTCCGTTTGAGTTTTTAATTGCTGGGAAGATTTCGTATTTGTTTCATAAAGTCTTTTTGACACGTTAAAGTAGTACGGTATAGTTCCCTTGCGATAGATCGTTGTTGAGGTAGTAACAGAACCTTTATCACCCTTAACTGATTTCTTAAAGTAGTAGGGTATAGTGCCCTTTTTAATTAATCCTGTTTTAGAAGCTTTGGTGTACACAGCATATGATTTTGGCAGATTATTATTACCATTACTAAATGTCAGATACTTTTCGTTATAATCTGCAGAATCAATTACATTATTGATTTGATTACACATGTCCTCTTGGAACTCATTTATGTTGTTGACTTTGGTTTTACACTCAAGGAACGAACAATTTTTAAATTTACTACCTATTAATTTTACTTGGTAATTTAATTGTATTTCATTAACGTGCTCATTATAAAATATTGGTAAAATGAGAATTTTGGGAGCATCGTGTAATAATTTTATAGCGGAATAAAGTTCCGAGGTAACCATCATAGGGTCACTGTCACTTTCTCCGACGCATAACACAATTTTGTCTCTTTTGTCTATTTGTGTATGTTGACATTGTTTAAGAATAACGGGTGTTGGTGCACCTGGGAATGTAGATGATAGAACAGTGTATTTATCATAATTTCTCTTTGATCTTGCCGTCAGTAGTTTAGATGCTAATCCAATGATTTGTTTTCCCCCGAAAATCAAAATTTTTCTTTCTGTGTTGGTTTTTATATTGTCACTCTCGCTATTACTTTTATATTTTTGCGACTGTTGATAGAGGTCAGTCTGTGTTCCTTTTTCATGTGTATAATTCTTGCTGCATGTTTGTTTACTTGTATGACTTATATTTATATCGACTTCGCAACTTTCACTATCTTTATTTATTGTTTTATTTTCTTCCATTTCTATTATATTTTGATGATTGACTTCCTCAGAATTTTCATGTTTGGTCTGTTTTATTATATATTTTTCAGTCTCTACGTCAATGTTCATTTCTATATCCTTTGGTTGGCTTTGTGCTAGTATAATTTCTTCTTGAGACTTTTCCTTGTGTGGATGAACAGCCTGCTTTTCTTCTGTGTAGAATATTTCGTTAGTATGTGTTTCAGTGTTTGTGAGTTTTACATTGACCTCAGGTGTAATATTTGTCTTATTTTTATTATTGTCAGCTCTTATTTGCTGTGTGTTCCCAACGTTGTTTGTTTCATCAATACTATCTTGTACCTCACTTTGCACGTTGCAGTTTAAGATATCATTAAATGACTCGTCACCTTTTTTAAATCCTAGTGTAACTGTTCTAAGCAATTTCTTTTTTGTTGAGCTCATTGTTTCTATGTACATGTTTTTGTAAATATCCGTCTTTTTTGCCATTTTCTGAATAATACTCTTTAAATTATTGTTTTCTATTACCAACATATCGATTTCATTATTTGCGCTGTCCAAAAGCTCTTTTAGTTCAAATATTTTACTTTCATAGCCTTCTAATTTCAGTTGTTCGGCTCTTATGGACAGATCAAGGTAACTTCTGTCGTTTAATTCAGGACTTGACAAACTGTTTTGGAAGTCAGTATTCTCTTGAATTAACTCCAGTGAGTTATGTCTTCTAAGTTTCTTTCCGGAAATATTTTCAATTGATAAGTTAAGACTTGTATTAAAACGTTTTCGTTTTGTAATTCTGTCCGGTGACTCGATGGGTGAGATGGGTGGAGAGTGTCTGATTTTATTAAAAATATTGTCCATTTTGTAATGAAAAAAGGAAAAGAAAAAAAAAATGAAAAAGAAAAAGTTTATCTCAGAGTTCACTTCCAGCGGGGCTCGAACTGTAGTTGTCGGTTTATCAGCCAGCGTCCGTACCGCTTGGTCACAGAAGCTTATTCGTAAAGGTGTAAAATTATGCCGACATATCTATGTAGTCAAGTTATTTGTCAACAACAAGGTAACACGTGAGTCATGTTAGGTTTGTGTCTTCTTTTGTTCTTGATCACTTCACTTGAAATGAGCCACAAAATTAACGGATTGTTTTGATATAGTTTTGTTAATTACTCGTCACACAGAAATCTTTTTTTTACACGAAAAACACAGTTTTGTTGGTCTTTAGAATATGTTTCTATTGATGTAATTCAGTCACTGTAAATTGTATTTTTTGCACTATTTTTCAATTAAGATCACAGAGACAACTAGTAACACGTCTTTTCTTTATCAGAGCTGATGCCGGAACTGATGACTATCTTCTTATTTTAGAATGATTTTCTACTAAAAAATTAACCTACTCGACCCAAATGTATGAAACAGCTGTTTTTATTTCACGGTTTCAGGGTTGGCTCCATAGTAAAAGTTGTTCACATGGACGAGTACTATCGCCAGTTTTCGTTAAAAAATGACATAAATTTCACGTCGTCTTACAAAAATAAGTGAAAATAATTCTAGGGTAGATCAGGTATCGTTAACATCACATTCCAAAAGTAAAATAAAATTTTTGTTCAAATAATTTTTTCACTTCCCAGTACAAAGTGGTTGAATCAGCTGACAAAATTTCTATGGAAAGGTAAAAAAAAAGTTCGCGTGAAAATTTTTGTTTTCGGTGGAATTTAGTCTATTGGGGATACTCTATGATCTGTTGAATTTTTTTTACTTTGAATTGTAGTACCTTATACCTATGTGTATGCATCCGCTCAGTGGTGCTAGCCGTTTAGAAAACTCACGTTTTTAAGATGTTTTATAATTTGTTAATGTATACAATTTTATGACGATATTTTACAATATTTTACGCCTAACATACCTATATTTTTTAATAGATATCTATCTATACATTGAATATTTATTACGAGTGGTATTGTCCGGAAGCCAAAACCACAATTTTACCATCACCGTGATGCTGGTCAACACATAGGCTATAAGGGGTGTTAATAAAATAATGCCCAGAACAAAAACGGGGCAAAAATTTAATAAACGCTTTTAAACCGAAAACTACCCAACGGATTTGGATGCGGTTTTTAGGGCTCCGTACCCAAACGGTAACCAACGGGACCCTATTACTAAGACTCCGCCATCCATCTGTCTGTCTGTCCGTCTGTCGCCTGGCTGTATTGTATCTCATGAACCGTGATAGTTAGGCAGTTGAGTACTGTTGTCGCTATAACAATAAAATACAAAAAAAGAATAAAATAAATATTAAAGGGGGCTCCCGTACAACAGACATGAATTTTTTTGCCGTTTTTATATAGATAATGGTACGGAGCCCTTCATAAAATAACGAAAACGGGGCAGAGATTGAATAAACGTGGGCAGAGCCACGGGCAAAGGTTAATACTAATAATAAAGTAGTAAAAAAGTCGGGTCTATACATTGAATATTTTTGGGAAATTTTAAATGAAAGATGTATTGGTTTTGTACTGAGGCTAAAACTACAATTTTTAGAATTTTTGTCTGTCTGTATGTATTTTCCGTTACCAAATCAAAAACCACTCAACGGATTTGGACCCGGTTTTTTATTACCGTGGTGACTCTGGTCGACACACAGGCTATGAGTGTTCATAAAATAACGCTCAAGCTGAAAACGGGGCAAAGATTGAATGAACGCTTTCTATGAAAGGGTTACGTTGGGATTTCTTATGGTAAAATAAAGTTGATCATTTCAAGTAATATATTATACACTTTATATAATTGATTATACTAATTGAGCCGAGGTTGTTTTTGAGCAAGTATAGTAGAGGGAACAAAAAAATGATTCGTATTTGCAAACAGGATCATTGAAACTTGGTCCAGACCAATTACCGAGTCTCCAGGCTACATAAACGAAAGTCACCATTAATTACTTTGGCTTTTTTGGTAATAATAATTTGGTAATGTCATGCAGATATTATTTTCCGTGAATTATCGATATTAAATATTATCTAATTCCTTGCAAATATTTACTACATACTCTTTGCCAAGTTTCCCTTTCCATAAATACAAGTTAATATTATGTTGTATCAGAAAAGCTTATTTTTTTACATCCTTTACTTCCGTGTAAAGTGTTATTTCCCATTTTCATGGTTCCATCAAGAGAAGAAGGGCATTCCTTTTTACCAGATATTTGTCATTGTCTAATTAATTTAATTAAGCATGCAACGTCTAGTCCTTTTTATAGTTTTTCCATGGGAACTGATTTATGGGATAAAAAGTAATTTTTGTCCTATTCTAGATCTAGAACTTTATTTGTGCAAGGTTTCAGCCCAATCGGTTCAGTAACTACGGCGTGAAAGAGTAACAAACATCCATCCATCCATACATCCAAACTTTCGCATTTATAATATTATTAGTGGGATTAGTGGGATGGGATTTTTTGTAGTTTTGGCATTCACGGAATGCGTTATGTAAGGTCCTACATTTCAAAATATAAAAAAAATAACAGATGATAGAGTATCCCTAAAAGACCACATTACAGCGAAAAAATTCTTTTTACATTAAATTATTGCAGCTGATTCATTGAACCACCTTGTACTGCGAAGAGAAAAAAATATTTCATCAAAATACAATTTTTTTCTTCTTGAATGTGATCAGTTAACGAGGCATGATCTACCCTAGTATCATTTTCACTCATCATTGAAGGACCTTTTATAAAGTTAGATGTACGGTCTTCTTCCTGATTTTCTTCCCAGTAAGAAGCTATAAGCTTGCCGCTTGCGTGTCTCTGATAGGAGCCGAAAAGGGTCTGCACTTAGCCCTTTGCAATCTAGGAGAACATATAAATAATGAACCAAACTAAAATGAAGCATACTGTACCGACATAAGGATTATTTTTGCTTTGGAATCGATTCTATGGCAAAGCTAATCAAGGCTAAAGTACATGTCACCACAGCTCTAGATGCTGATACCGGCCTGAAGTGCATGGATGGGAAATTTACTTATACAGAATGTGAATTAAATTGTGTACTTCCTTTTAAGGCCGTTTTGTCATTTAAAGCGTCAGATTGCAACAAAAATTGTTTTGCACGATTTTATTTTCAGTAAGATAGATAAAACGCGTATTAAATAAATTTATGTTTACCTTTAGAGCTTCGGTTCTTTATTTTTCCATATTATTATTATAATTCATAAATAAGACATAAGTAATCAATCAACTTACAAAATCGAGATGTATTTCGGGCTCTACTGGGCCAGTCATTATTTGAAACAATAATGACTTTTGAAAAATGACATTTTAATATAGTAGGGCCCGAAATATATATCGATTTTCTAAAGTTTATTTATAAATTATGTATTATTCATACATATATAATAATGATATGGAAAAATAATGAAATAAAACCTTAATAACATGTAAAATAAAGAATAAAATAATTCTAAGTTAAACATTAATACCAACTTTAATTTCACCCTAAAATACATATGTATTTATTTCATTTTATTTCTTTACACAAATTAAACGTCAGTCGCAAGTTAATTTAAAAATCTAATTTTCTCCAAATTCAAATCAGCTGATTCCGACAGTTTGTACTGAAATGTCAAAAAAGTTCACGTAAAAAAGTTATATTGGATGGTTTCGATTGATGGTTCTTGGTGGAATATCATATTCAATAAATTACCTATATACACCAATTTTTGTGAAAAATACATGTGGTAAAATAAATAAAACAATATTTGTGGAATAAAAAGCAATAGAATTTGTGTATAATTTATTAAAATGTAATCGTATTAACCCAAGGATTAGAAGGAAATACATAATTTAGTTTATTTTCCGTAATTGGTCGTTTTTATCAGGATTGCGCTGCACTCGTGACATACTATTATCACAGTTGATATATTTATCGTGCTATTAGTCTAGTATCTTGACTTATTAGTCGAGGAAACCAATCAATTATGCATAAGCTTCACATCTACACATATACGATTAGTTACATCTTGCATTTATTAGCAAAGGTAAGAAACTTAAATGGCAAGAAACATAATTGAAAATTTCAATTACAGATTTTTTATCTACTACCCCATCGACCGCGGCTCCACTCGCGTTTATTCAATATCTGCCCCTTTTTGACTTGGGTGTTTTTTACTATACCCCTTACCCCCTTTTAATTTTAATCAAATATAATGTTATTTAGAATGAAACAAAAATGCATATCTTTATAATAAAATAAACAAATATTTTCCAATTGAAAAAAAAGTAAATATTATTCGTGTTTAAAATATTTAAGTAGTCTAAAATGTTGGTAATTATTGGAACCATATTAGTCAGTCAAACAAAAACCCGCATCGAAGAGTAATATAACATTTATTTTTAAAACTCACTCAGGAATCTTAAAAAAAATATATAAATATTGGTTGTATGTCTTTTCATTTTGATGCTAACGAAATAAAATTAACATTTCATCCATCGAAATATAAAAACAGGTAAAAATAGGAAAAAATTACCGTTATAGTATAAATGTATTATTCATGTTTAAAATAATAACAAATAGATATTATTACATAATATGCTCATATTAATGGAAGAAAATAATAATAGAAAAGACTCGTAAGACTCCAAAGAACAAGTGCAGGTATTAAAGGTGTGAACGCAAAGAACAGTCCCTCTCACTAGTACTCTCTTTTTAGGGTTCCGTAATCTGACAAGGAACCCTTATAGTTTCGCCATGTCCGTCTGTCTGTCTGTCCATCTGTCCGCGGCTTAGCGCAGAGACTATTGGTACTAGAAAGCTGTAATTCATAACAATATATATTTACCAATATGTATGTATATATCTATTAATATACATTTATATATCTATCAATATATTTATATATATATTACCTATACACAAATTTAGTACACCACCATATGAGTTATCCTCTTGACCAGTTTCTTCCACCCAAAGGTTGTCTGGAAGAGATCGCTTTAAGCGATAAGGCCGCCTGTTTGTATTTACCCAATATGTTACATTAAGTGTTACATTATTTTTTGTTTCCTTTTTTTTTTGGTGTACAAATAAAGCTGTATTGTTGTTGTTGTTGTTGTTGTAATTTGACATGGATATAAATATTAATCACGCCGACAAAATGGTAAAATAAAATCTTGAAAAAAAATATTTTTAATGGTACCTCTCATACAAGTACTGGGGATGATTTTTTTTCTCGTCTTTCCCATAGTATGGGTTATCCTTGGATAGGCCGTTCAAAAACATTGTGGATGTGTAAAAACCATTTTTCGATTTAGGGATCTGTTGGTGAAATATTAAGCTTTAAAGTGAAAATTTTAGTTAGAGTGGAGCGTCCCCCCCCCCTGCCGCCTAAACGGTTGTTTATAGAAATGTGAAAAAATTTACAGAAGTTGTATATATAATGAATTTAAAAGGAAAACTATCACAGCTAAGTAGGCTTTACAGGTTTACGAGTACAGGTCGCGCCAAACTTTTGGCCCCCTATAATGTATGGGACCAGAAGTTTGGCGCGGTCTGTATTAGTAGACCAACTTATATGTATCGGGCAGCTACGGAACCCTACATTGCACGTGGCCCGACACGCACTTGGCCGGTTTTTTGAAGATCAGTCAGTAATGGTTAGAATCTTGCTTAAAGTGAAAGGGGAGTACCCCTCTGAGGGATGTAAACCTCTGTATTATTGGATCTATATTTGACTACCCACAACAAAGACAGCCATCTTTTTTAAGATCTTTCATATAGCATTTCCGTGATTCAAACAGTGTGTGATCATGACATGCTCATTAAAATAAACCACATGCTTTACTGATCATCCTGAACCACTCCCACAGAAAATCTTTTGAAAAAAAGCGCAAAAAAATGCACTTCCCTAAAAAAATTTTTAATACCTCCTTGTAATATTCTATGGATTTCTTTTTTAGATTTTATCAAAAGTTTTTCTATGGAAGTGGTTCAAGATGATCAGTAGAGCGTGTGGTTTAATTTAATGGGCACGTTATGACTACGTCTGTGTAGGTACGTTTCATAGCGAAAAGTCGCAAAAGAATACCTTCTCTAACCGCCAAACGAGATGCGTAATTGTTTCGAAATAGCAAAACTTTTGAGAAAAGTACGTTAATTAAGTATAATAACATTCATACATAATACAATAAGTGCCGAGAGTTCAGTACTATTGCAGCACGTAAAATGTTTACCGACTGATCATCGAATAAATGTAAACGTTTGATAAAATATTTGTACTAAACTTTCGAATACCTATTATTTTATGAGATTTAATAATAAAAATACACAAAATGATACACAATAAAGCTCATTTCGGAACGTCAATCAAGAGGTGAAAGAAAAAAAAATACCTTTAGCTGCTCGTCTCTTGTTGGTGTAGCTGTCTCCATTGACTCATTGCCCATTCCTTTAGTTCTTGACTCCAGCCTTTTCCTTTAATTGCTCTTCATAACTTATGGTACTGGTATTAAAAAAAAAATATATTTATTTACATACTATTAGTTCACGAATAAATGTGGGATTGTTGAAAGAGTAGGAATGCATGACGAGAGCAAGGTTTCTTGATTATGGAGTCAGAAAGATAAAAGGTGTCATTTTATTATATATATTTTAATTTAGATAACAATTAAAGAGTTGAAAGCCAATATGTTCATTTTTTTTTGTTTCCACATAATTATGGTTTGATGACTTAAATGGTAGTTTTATTTATTGTATACTAATAAAATACCTTGGAAAAGAGAGTACACATATAATTTGGATTCTATCCTAAGTCCAGCATAACGAAGTTTACAAAAATAAACTTTGTGTAACGTTATTTAATTACTTATGCATTAGAAAAATAAAAAAAGTTATGTATTATGTACTATTAAAAAAGATGACGCCAATCCAATCGCTCTCGTACTTGAAAAGCAGGTCCGCGGGTCCGAAATATATATGTACATATATTATATTCTTAGTTTTCAAATACCGGCCTGGGCAGCGTATATGAAACTATAATGCCATCAAAAACAAAACTCGCAACTTAGTTCTTTTACCGTAAAAAGTTGTGGAATCCCTACTTAAGGGACCTTCTGTCTTAAGTTATTACATAATGACATAATATTACGTAAAAAGGATAATTAAAAGTTATTACATAATTAGCTAACCAAACAACATCTTATAGTGACCATATCGCATGAAAATACAATGTATGTCACAAGTAATACATATTACATTAGATTAGATTATTTAGTGCGATTGCCAAGTCAATATATTTATTTAAAACATAAAAGATTTTTAATATTGATATGGTCATTACAAGATGTTGTTAGGTTAGCTAATTATGTAATAACTTAAGACAGAAGGTCCTTAAGTAGGGACTGAATACATTAGCCGACTTGGATTTACATGGATCTCACAACTTTTTATGGTAGGTAACCACGCCGTCTTGTTTTCATAGGCAACGTTTCAATGACGTCATTCGACGCTATATAGCGACCGCTAAATGTCGCCACCACTTTTGGAGGAAACCAGAGCTTTACAGTAATATGTAGCGCTCGCAAGAGTCGCGAGTACTTGTTAGTTGACGTTTGACATTACCTTTAGCGGTGCTAATACGCTGCCTTTAACTGGGAAAGTGATTACTGGAATTCGAGTTTGAGCTCGAGTTACAGAGGAATTCCTTTCAAAACCGTTCGTATGGTCCACTATAAATAATTTTAAATAAGAATTAACGTAGCTGTGGCTGTTGTTGGGTAATTGCATTAAGCAATGGGTGACCATCTTAATTTGTTCTGTGGATAGTAATAATAATACACTTGTCTCGATAGGGGCTTAGATAAACAAAAAAAAAATCGATGTATTTATTAATTATTATTAATAGTGGTAGAGCTGATACCGGGCTCGACTGTGGAGGTACCACCATCTTACTCGCAAATCCTCCTGAAGTTATTCAGGAGAGAGTAAGAGAACAGCTCTCAGGCAAAACCAGGCGGCCCACCATTGCCTGGGACCGATGGATGGCGGTTTATCCATCCCCAATTGCCAAGCCTTATAAAAAACAGACTAGTGACGGGCAGCGGCGTCACTGGTGCAAGGGTTTCGGCACCGCGCTCACCAACCCACCTGCCCAGCGTGTGTGAGTATGGGCATTTCTTCCAGGAGGACCGCCAAGAGTGGCGAAATCCTGGAAAGGCCTATGTCCAGCAGTGGACGAAACAGGCTGATGGATGGATGGGTGGATTAATAGTATTCATAATTTATTTTTGCTATATTGGAGTTATTACATTTTCTTTTTATCTTGGTTTCTATTGTTAGAAGATGTTTTATTTATTAGCATGTGATCCGTTGATACGGTTTCCCCTTCGCACGTAACAGGAAAATAAAAACACCGACGTAAATAAGTTCCAACCAAGCAACGTGGAAAAATAAGCATTTCCCATTGCTGTCTTAAATACATGGCGGGATATTTTTTTCTCGGTCGCGTTTTTTCTCTTTAAACGGTTTTTTCAAGTTTTTCCTCAGAATCTGGACAAAACAATAGCAGTTTATTTATATTTGCGCAGCTAAGTCGCAGAAGAGCTCATTAAGAGAGGTAGAGCCGTTCTGTTTATTATCTTCCACCTGCCCTTTATTATTATTAGGGATTAGAATGGCTATTCTGGGATTTTTTCGCGTTCTAAAATATTTGATATGTGACTTCTCTTTGGCGTGTGATAAATACCAAGCAATATAAAGTAATGAACGAAATGACAAATACGTACAAATTGTAAGAAATAAGACTATACTAGAACTATACTACACTTCTGGACACATCTATTGGCCCACCTTAGAGTTTAGGTTTCGGTGGCCCCTACCTAAATATGAATGCTAGATTGAACAAAAACTATTGATCCAGTTTTAAACCTGATACATTTTACCATCTTTTTCGATCGTATTGTTTTAAACTTTTTCCTCGACCTAATATAAATTTTTAGCTAGGACCAAACGAAACTGAAAATGCAAGGTGGGCCAATAGATGTGTCCAGAAGTATATAAAAGAACAAGTTGATAAAAATGTTATGCTTTTACGTTAAAACTTTTAAGAAGAGGTTATCCTAAGAAATCTGTCCTGCTCCAACGCTTTGATTTTTCACATGTTTATCCTGCTCAGCGGGAGTGGACCGCTCAGAAAACTCGCTGTTTTGAGGTGTTTTTATTTATTATTTTGGAATTGGAGGGATGGGTTTTTAATATGACGGCCGTTTTATGTCACATTTCTCACGACGTTTATTTTAATATAAGTTTTATTGTCCAAAACTTAAAACAGCTCAAATGAAATGATATTAAGATCGTAGTTTAGACCTATCTTTGCGATTTAATCGGATCGAGGAAATTGTAAGCAAACGCGTATCGAACGGCCGAAATATTAATATCAAAGAGTGAAATATAACATAATACTAGGTGAAATTAAATCAACCGACCAAATTCATACTGGAGACTCGGTTAGTCATCAGGAACAAGGTTTAATGACCCACCAGGTGAAATTAAAAAAAAAAAAAAATTTTTCCCGTAGAACCTGCACTAGGAATTGTACTTAAACTAGTCCAACCTATACGGGAGCAAAAAAATATATTTTTCGAAATTGGCCAAAAGGATTACTGAACCTAGTTTTTGATCACCAACCGAGTCTCTAGTATGAATTTGGTCGGTTGATTAAATTTCACCCTATATATATTTTTTGCAAAATTTAAACATTGCTTTTTATTGGTTTAAAATTAATTTGAAAAATTTTGGTATAGGTACAATTTAAGGCAAGAAAACAACTTTATATGTAAATCTGTCCAGCTCGATATCTTTAAAACAAAATCAATATTGAAAATTTTGGCACAATCAATGGTGCCTTTTAAAATATCAGTACCAGATGATAGAGGTCTTATACTTTCCGTTATAATATAACTGTTTGTAAAGAAAAACAACTGAGAAATAAAAAACCAGCCAAGTGTGAGTCGGACTCGCGCACGAAGGGTTCCGTACCATTATCTATAAAAACGGTAAAAAAATCATGTCTGTTGTATGGGAGTGCGCGGTTCCGACTCAAACTTGGCCAGTTTTAGTTTTTGTCATTATAGCGGCACCAGAAATACATCATCCGTGAAAATTTAAACGGTCTAACTATCACGGTTCATGAGATACAGCCTGGTGACAGACGGACAGCGGAGTCTTAGTAATAGGGTCCCGTTGGTTACCCTTTGGGTATGCAATTATCGCGTGGTACGAGAATTGCTGCCCTGGCTTAGATGTTTTAATTGTATTTTGTGCAAGAAAAAAAATAGTAGGTATTGAAAGAAAATACAAAAAACAAAACTTTTCCTTTGATTTATCAATATTTTTTTTTTCCCAAAATCGACTACGAGAGGGCTTTGAGCCTCCCTACTGCCCCATTTCAACGCTCCACGGCTTGTGCTAAATAACATCGGTTTTAAGCATCAAACAAACAATTTAAATACTCTAAAACCGTTTTAGGGTTCCATTCATATACAAAGGGTGCCAAACGGGACCCTATGACTAAGTCTCCGATGTCTATCTGTCTCTTTCTGCGTCTGTCACACGGATGTACTGCTTCAGCCTTAATAGGTAGCCCGTTGAAATTTTCACAGAATACGTGTTACTAAGGCCTCTATCACGAAAAATTATAAAAAAGAAGTTTCAAAGTTATTTATTTCTTTCGTCTGGCTATATTTGTAGGCACGTTTTGTGTGCTTGTCGCAAATTGTAGCGCTCACAAGGTAACACACACAATAGAAAAATAAAAACCGTTCAAGTGGGAGTAGAGAACCTGAGGGTTGCGCATCATTCAAATAACACAATATGAGGGGATGTAAAAGTGAAGTAATAGAAATGGCACTTTCTGACCACACGGCCCAATTGTTGAGCTGTCCAGTAAAAAAGACATGTACCAGCTCTCATTGGTTTATTGAAAGAAATGATCTATCTAAAGAAAACTTAGAAAAGTTTAGACAATATTTAAGTAATTTAAAATTTCATACCACTTTTCTAAGCACAGACCCAAATGAAGCATATGACAATTTCATAGAATCCTTTAAACTTTTATATGACCTCTGCTTCCCTAAAGTAAAAGTTAAATTGAGTACAACTCAGAAACCTAAATGGATATCCAAAGGCATACGAAAGTGTAGTAAAACAAAGATAAAACTGTTATGGCACTACAGACACTTTCCCAGTAATGAGAACCGCCATAAATTTAAAGCCTATTCAAAGAGACTTAAACGAATAATTCACCTGACTCAGAAGTCACAGAATGATTATTATATTAAGACCGCTTCCAATAAAGCAAAGGCAACATGGAAAATAATAAATAACAATAAAACTAATCTTCCAAAGGAACACATTACACGGATAAAGACACATGAAAAAACAATTGATACACCACACGAGATTTCCGAATTATTTAATAACCATTATATTGACATTATCAAATCTAGCAATGACATTACTACGAACACTTTGACATATAATAATTCCAGTTCATTATTTCTATATCCAACCACTCCTGACGAAATTGTACAAATTATTAAATCTTTAAGAAATACGCATAGTAGTGGATATGACGGTATTAACACAATGGTAATAAAATACGTTGCAGACATAATTGCTCCAGTTATTTGCCATATTATTAATTTGTGCTTTGAACACGGTGTCTTTCCTGAAAATCTCAAAGTGTCTATTATCAAGCCTTTATTTAAAAAAGATGATAAGGAAGATATTAACTTTTACAGACCCATTGCATTAATACCAATAATTTCAAAAATATTTGAAAAAGTAATTTACAAGCGATTGTATGGTTTTTTCGAGCACAATAAAATATTCGCACCTGAACAAAAAGGTTTTAGAAAGGACAAAACAATAAATATGGCGATATACGATTTTCTAAGTAAAATTTTAGTAAACATGAATAAAAGCATCCCTGTCACTGCTTTATACATGGACTTGACTAAAGCATTCGATTACGTGGACCACAATTTACTGATAAAAAAGATGGAGTGCTATGGCATCCGAGGAAATGCTAGCGGTTTAATTCGATCTTATCTGAGTAATCGTCGTCAAAGAACTGAAATAAATAGAATATGTCCTAAAACTAAAACTCAAGAAACATTTTCGTCAAGTACCAGATACACAAGGCTTGGCGTGCCTCAGGGAAGTGTCCTCGGTCCTCTGCTGTTTAATGTGTATATTAACGACCTTCCTAAAGCAATCAACCATCCCATGGTCCTGTTCGCAGATGATAGCACTGTCATGTTCTCGGCAAATAAAGATAGCAACCATGAAAAGGAAATTAATGACTCGTTGAATTTTATAATTGATTGGTTAAATGCAAATAATTTACAGATTAATTTAAATAAAACAAAAATAATGAATTTTAGACAAAAAGTGGAACCAGCAAAAATTGACATTTCACATTCAAATGAAAAAATAAACGAAATTGACATAACACAATTTTTAGGATTAACAATAGATAGTAAATTGACTTGGCAATCACAAATAGAAGGGCTTTGTACAAAACTGAATAGGTACTCATATGCACTTTACATGCTTTCTAAAATAGTTAACACAAAAGCGGTTCTACATGCATACCATGGATATGTTGACTCCACTATACGGTACGGTATTATTTTTTGGGGCAACGCTAAAGACAAAGAAAAGGCTTTCAAAGCACAAAAAAAGTGCATTAGAGCGATTGCTAAAATCAAATCCAGAGATACCTGTCGTCCTCACTTTAGGAAGCTTAAAATATTGACTTTGCCCTGTGTATAATATTGGAGGTAGCTTGTTTCGTCATAATGAACAGGCACCTATTTGGTACATTTAGAAGTAAGCGCCACGAAAACATGATCCCTGCATATTCTTCAAAAAAAGCACTGCTCAGTAAAAGTATATTAGGAATGGCACCAAAAATATTTAATAAATTGCCTGCGGATTTAAGATGTTCTAAAAATATTTCAACGTTTAAACATAAATTAAAAACTTTATTAATAGAAAAGTCTTACTATAGCACGACCGATTTAGAAGATAATAGACTAAATGAATGTTTTGAACGTTGCGAACTCGGAAACGCGACCGATTTTTAGATGATCCATGACAAAGATATGTTAGTACATAAATGACATTATTATTTAACCATAATTAATGACATTGTTTTTATTATTTGTGTTTCTTGTATATTGGAACCTTGTCGTGAAATGTGTTGTTTAGTTATTTTTTTTTGTGTGTTTTCTGCCTTTTTGTGTACCTACCTAATTTATATACCTACCAAATTGAATTATTTTTTCTTTCATGCATGACACTAATTGTTGAATTTATTATTTTGGTAGCGTACCTAATTTAATGTAATCCTTTTTTATTTTTTAAGTTTTAAATATTTGTATGCCTTTACGGCGGAACATAGCGCACTACAAATTATGTAACTCCATCTTTTAACATACATATGTTGGACAAATAAATTATATTGATTGATTGATTGAATAATACACTTTTCAGTACGTACAAAATGTATAAAACAAAACTACAAAATTAAGCTGGTCGAGTAATCGGGTACGTAACCCTAAACCTTTATTAAAAATCGGTGTTTTCAGCATTTGTTGCTTAAATATAATCTATTCATCCATCCATCCATCCATCCATCAGCCTGTTTAGTTCACTGCTGGACATAGGCCTTTACAGGATTTTGCCACTCTTGGCGGTCCTCCTGGAAGAAATCCCATACTCACACACGCTGGACAGGCGGGTTGATGAGCGCGGTGCCGTAACCCTTGCACCAGTGACGCCGCTGCCCGTCACCAGTCTATTTTATATAAGGCTCGGCAATTGGAAATGGATAAACCGCCATCCATCGGTCCCAGGCAATGGTGGGCCGCCTGGTTTTGCCTGAGAGCTGTTCTCTTACTCTCCCCCGAATAACTTCGGGAGGATTTGCGAGTAAGATGGTGGTACCTCCACAGTCGAGCCCGGCATCAGCTCTACCACCTAAATCTGCTCGGCTCATTATAATTTATAAATTTTTTAGAATACAATTTGGTATAAATGTACATACAGATTGTTTACTAAAGTAAAATAAGAAAACTTTTAAAAATGCCACTTTAGTTTGATACGATTAGTCAAAGTAAGACAGAAGTCAAGTAAATTCAGCAAAAAATCACACATTTATTAACCATAAAATGAACTTATAAAAAAAAATACTTAAAATTAAACGCGTTTTTTATAATAGGGAGGTACTTTTGCAATTAGTTCATTTCTTGATTATAATGCTCATACAAAAACAGATATCTTTTTGTCATAAAAGGACACATTTCGAGGTAGGGCATAAAAAGCGCGACTTAACTTTGGCACAATACCAACTGGCATCAGTTTAGTTCTAAGCGGACAGCGAAAATTCACAAGTGTGAAAGGGACACACAGTCATGTTTCTCTATCGGAGATGCGCATTTACACGGGTGTGAGAGCAGTACCGATTTTAGTGCGTTTTATGAGTAAAACTAAATTATTGAAAATTTAGATGTGTGCCACCTTTGATCTGAAGCGGCGAAATATTAGACAAATGTACTTCGTAAGATAGAATATCTGTTATAGTAATATTTTCAGTGTGCGCTTACTCGATTTCAAGTGTACGAAAGTAATGAGTTTCCCTTTAAGTTTGATGTGAATGTAGGTAATGTTTCGAGTGCTCTTATTCTGATATATTCGATTGATGGTTCTTTGTGGAATATAATCTTGAACAAATTACACACTTATCTTTTTTTTAGGGTTCCGTACCTCAAGAGGAGAAAACGGAGTCCATAAAGGATCACTTTGTTGTCCGACTGTCCGTTCGTCTGTGTGTCAAGACCCTTTATCTCGGGAGTGCGTGGAGGTAAAGAGTTGAAATTAAAACCATATCTACAGTACCCAAGTCTAGAGTCTTTTAAAGCTGTGAAAAAATCAAACTTCTAAGTTAACGTAAAAAAGATACAGCTTGGCAAAAAAGAGTTTGGAAAAAATGAGGGCGCTATACCACATATTTAGTCATACCACACACTACGACATTCATCTGCCACCGCGTCAAACTCTTTTTTGCCAAGCTGTACGGCCGTTTAAGCCGTAAAAACGTGACAACGTGAAATTTAAGTCATTTTGCTAACGAAAACTGGTGATAGTACTCGTCCATATAAACAACTTTTACTATGAAGCCAACCCTGTAAACGCGAAAAAAATATTAGCTGTTTTATACATTTTGTTCTAGTAGGTATTTAACTTTTCTATGGAACAGCTGATATTTTTTTCGCGATTTCAGGGTTGGCTTCACAGTAAAAGTTGTTCATATGGACGAGTACTATTACCAGTTTTCGTTAACAAAATGACTTAAGGGCGTTGTATTTCGAATATATTCGAGATCAAAATTTATAGGGTGTTTTCCGTTGACCTAGAACTATGAAATTTGGCAAGTAATACGGTCTTATACTACAAGTATAGGAAAAAGTCTGAAAACTATACCTTTGTAATAAAATAATAAAAATAAGTCTTTAACGGAACCCTCGCACTTGTCCGGTTTATTTATTGTATTTCTGTCAATGTTTTGTCTTTTAATGCTTTCTTTACTCTATAGATATTAATGCAGCTATACCTTTACTATTCTGGTCTCGAACTAAGTGATATCAACGTCAAGGAACTTTCGTGCAAACTCCACAAATGGAACGGGTTTAAGTGAATGACATTTCATTAAGGGAAAGTCAATTAGGCGGAGTACGGGAAACATATGGTGGGGCATATTTCAGCTCATATATATATACTGGGAAAGGAAAAATTTAATTAACGCCCAAATGCTAAACGAGCAAACAATGTGGCGTGGCATTTGTTTGATGTAATTATTTTTAAACGAGTTTTTAATAAAGATATCGAGTGAACGTACCTTTAAATGTCTATAAAGAAGTGAAAAAAATATGTCTGTACATTGAATATTTTTGCAAATGGATTATTAGTATTGAAATGAGGCCTAAATTTAAATATTTTGTATTTTTATCTCTCAGGCCCTCGATTTTGGCACGTGCGCAAAAATTGCGAAGGCAGATTGCGGGTGACTTTAAAATGGGTTTTGTACGGATTTGTATTGATTTTTTTGATTGAAAACTTTTAATGAGCATTCTTTAGATCCTATAATTTTTAATTGATGTAGTTTTGTCACTCTAATTTTCATTGCATGTCATTTATCTAACTTTAAGCAAATATCTAATGATTGATATTGTGAGTGAAAAATAACGCCAGAATAGCCGTCCCGGGCGGCTATTCTGGCGTTATTCCGCGTTCACAATAACAGTCATTAGATATTTGTTTAAAGTTTGATAAACGCCATGCGATGGAAATTAGAGTCCCAAAACTAAGTACATCAAATGGAAGCTATAGGATATAAAGAATGCTCATTACCTATAAGACTTATAATAGTTGATTTAGTGTCACTTGTCACTTTGTGTCAATCAAAAAAATCAACACATATCTGTACAAAATATCTTTTTAAGGGCTTGTATTGGGTCTTTCTACGGTTTTTGTTTTAATACGCTGAGTCAACTACTTATCATATCAATATAAAACTTGGACACGTATTTTTTCAGACCTTTGTCTTTCCGTTGTCAAGTCGATCACCTAATTAGACACATTTTGCTCGATAGATTTTATTTTTGAAAATGATGCCTTTTTAAGTTATTATTTGGTTTTATGCCTAAACGACTTGAGTTTTATGTCTGAAATTACTGCTATAACAAGAAAAAAAGGTTTATTTTCCGATGTCAGGTGGAAAAACTCCTACATGAAATACTTTTTCGTAAAATCCAGAAAAACATCAAAAAATCACTGATTTTGCGTGCTGCCAGCGCGCGAAGCGAGCATTCTAATGTAGACTTTCTGATAACATACTGAAGTTCAAAATCGCTCAGTAAGATTATCGTGCACCAGGGGTAAGGCTTTAAGTCACCCGCAATCTGCCTATGCAATTTTTGCGCACGTGCCAGTATTGAGGGCCTGTACGTTCCATTTTAACTCAAGAACCACTAAACGGATTAGTTTATTTTTATTATTATAATCATCATGAACCTGGTCTAAAAATAGGCTATAGTGGTGTTGATAAAATAATAACTTAGCTGAAAACTCTTGATGCTACATTATTCTGAAAGGTCTAACCTACAATTATTTTACTCGCAAATAATAGATACATTGACTGACAGAAACATTCACGCAAGCGACGCCTCGGGCAAAAGCTTGTATTAAATAAGATATTATTTTGTTGAAGCGGTTGTTATATGAAACTGTGGTTTTCATTTTCAAGTCCGGCTAACAGTAGGACAGCAAAATGGACGAACAATTACCTCGATGTTCGTACCCCTTGTAGAAGTACATAGAAATCCATTTAATTATTCTCTTTCTCAATTTTTTTTTACCAAATTCTTTTCAAAGTGCTAACGGTAAGAAGCTTTCCAGATATTCTCTAAAGATAAATAATACATAATAATAGATACATCATGTAAATAACACTCTTGGTCGGAATAAATAATGAATATGCCATAAATGATAGTAAGAAAGACGTTGGAGCTCCTAAAAATAAGAAATAACAAAAGTTTTTGTAACTCGGTTATTTTGTTTTCTTTTTACGACTTCTGTTACGACAATAAAGGTACAGATAGCGCGCGAGTTCATGTCCATCGGGGCCAGAGGCGACGCACGGGGGCCGCTCGCCCCGCCTTCACCCACCTCGCCGCATTAGCCTGCAGTCGTGTGTTGTCCTCGATGGTTGTGACGCGCGCTTATCGATACCGAAAATTAATTGCTATTGAAAAGACAGACTAATGGAAAATACGATCGACAAATTCGTAATTGAAGTCAGCGACGGCGAAGATACTGATTCCGACTCTACTCTGTCGGTTGTCTTTGCATCTGATAGTGATTAAATTGCATTTTTTTTCTCTACTAGCAACTAGCTTTTGGCCGCGGCTCCACCCGCGTGTTATTCGGTTTGACGACATGCTTTTTTGGGATAAAAAGTAACCTATGTGTTAAGTATATATGAATTCTAAATTTCATTCAAATCTGTTCAGCCGTTTTAGCGTGAAAGAGTAACAAACATACACACACACAAACTTTCACATTTATAATATTAGTGTGATAAACAAGTAAGTACTTATCACATTTATTTTATTTGATAATTTGCAAAATTACCTTGAGTTACAATAAACCAAATTGACAGCTGTTGACAAAATCGGTAGTAATTATCGACATTACCATAATTGATTAGGTCACAGCACTACCGCATTCCTCAGGATGGACATGAACTCGCGCGCTATCTGTATATATGAAGTCTAGTAGACGCTTGGGGAAGAATTTAAAAACTTGGCTTCATAGATTAAATAAATAGCCCTAACAAAAAACAACAATATTTAGAAAAAATATTGTAGTTTCACTCATATTTCTCTTTTCTAATAAATTTTGTTAATATTGTTTGATTTTATTCCATTATTTTAATATTCTATTTTGTATGAATTTTTTAATTTCTTTTCCGTATGTGTGTGTATTGTAAATTAGTTTTAGCTTTTAAATAGGTTTTATATACCCGAAATAAACGTTATTATTAATTATTATAAAATAATAATTTATACAGATTTAGTTGATGTTAGTAGCAGTATTTATATAGGTAGTCTACGCCTTCGCACAAAATTAGTAGTGAAACACTTTACGAGTAAGTACTTGTAAGTTTTAGATTATAACGAGTAAGGGGTTCCGTCGGGAAACCAAAACCAAGGGTGTAATAAGTAATCCAAAACGATACTTTCATAGTTTTTGAATATCATTGTTAATGTAGTCTCTTAGAACAATAATTTTAATTTTCAATACTGCTGAAACAAGCAATAAAAACCAGCCATAGATAAAGCTCTTGTACCGGAAGGCTTTCGTGGCGGGAAGGATGCATCAGTTCCGGCGCAGAATCCTCATGGTATAGATTTACCGTAGATGTGGACATAGGTTAAATGTTCAACATACCACCTTGACCTCTTGACATGATATTTGTATGAGCTTTGTTGTTTAAAACAGATTTTGTATACAAATAATGATCAAAGCACAATTGTTTATTAAGATATGAATTGATTAATTTAATGTAGTCAAAAACATAATATCTCTTCAGTAGCAAACTACTGGGTGTAACTAGGCAGCTATATTTAAACGAAACCACCATCTACTGAGCATACTGAACAGACAAAAAAAACAAGATAAATCTCTCTAAATAAATATCTGATTTCATATTATAATAGTGAAATTACTTTAAAGAGATCTTATAAGATCCTAAATAAAATAAAATAAAAAATATTCGAGTAGGTACATCTTCTGCCCCCGCATTTGATTTAAAGTTTAACAAAATGCAAGAAAGATATTTTTTTTATTATAGCCCTGTATGTCATAAAAAATATATATTATATAAAAATATGCATCAATCAACATGTCTAAAATTTAACAAAACCTGTGTTAATTCATTGAATTTCTCATTTTGAGGCAATTTAAGGGATTTTACTCTAGTACGGCTTTGAAACGCAACAGAATTTGATGATTTAAGTAGTGTTGGTGAATTGCTTACATGAGTAAAACAAAAAAAAAATTTTTCCTCCCTCCGTTTTGTAGAGCAATTAATCAATTGCGCGGGCAAAAGATGCAGTCCAATATTTTTCATTTTATTTGAGCTATTCAATAAATCGCTTTAAAGTAATTTTACTATTACAACATGAAATGAAAAAATAGAATTTCAAGCTACCCTACTGAATAGCTTTCCTGTTTTCGTGTCCTTTTTTTAAATTATTCCTTAGGAAAAAGAAACGAAAAATATTTTTTTTTCTTCCCTCTGTTTTGTAGAGCAATTAATCAAATGCGCGGGCAGAAGATGCACTCCAATATTTTTTATTTTATTTGAGCTATT
Source organism: Ypsolopha scabrella (assembly GCA_910592155.1). Classification (NCBI taxonomy): domain Eukaryota; kingdom Metazoa; phylum Arthropoda; class Insecta; order Lepidoptera; family Ypsolophidae; genus Ypsolopha; species Ypsolopha scabrella. The sequence continues at coordinate 15,753,464 of OU342975.1, read as the reverse complement.
CATATATCGCTTCAAAGTAATTCCACTATTACATCAAAATAACAAAATTATGAACGGACGGAAGCACTTTTATGCTCCTTGTTTAGAATTAATCTGACACTTATTTTACACACTCACACACCCCATCGTATACAATTGGTACTTACCAACGCTCGCAAAATTACCCCTTCACACCCACACACACTACATAAATATAATAGGACATTAAATGGATTTATTCTGCATAGGTTTATTATACAATTACTACATAGTTAACAATTTTGTAATGTAAAGCAAGGTATCTTTGTGTTAAGCAGTATATCTGTTTATAACATTATTATTTTAAACATAATTATCATGAGAGAGCGAATTCCTCCTATTACAGGTTTTTTTACTTCTTTCTTTCTTTTTCATCCTCCTTGATTTGACCCCAAAATACCTGTAACCTAATGTGATATATAAATCATTTTGAATTATACATTTGAATTAATATTATATATTTTGAATTGAATTTTGAATTGTGAAATAAAAAAAATGGAATTTCAAGCCACCACTTTTTATTTCTGTGAATATGGTTTTTAAGAAAAGTCGTTCAAAATTATCAGTTTATTAAATGGTATTATTTAAATATAATATATACATATATTTTTTTAAGTTTTTAGTAAAAGTGAATCGCTTCGCCTTTTAGGGGCTCCTGTGCTGATTCTATTCCTAGTTTTGTAAGCAATCAAATTTCTAAATTTGAGGAATCATCCGGCCGACTAAAAGAAATTAACCCGCACATGGCTATGTTTATTATTAGATACTGCCTTTTTGTACCCAAATTTACATATGTGCTACGCTGTTCAACTCTTTGGAAACATACAACCTTTTTAGATCAGTTAGACGATATGTTACGCACGACTTTGACTGAAATTCTAAATTGCCAGCTGAATGACCGCAGTTGGGCCCAGGCCACGCTTCCAATCCGATTTGGAGGCCTGGGTATCCGCAAACCATCCAGCGTAGCACTGCCGGCGTTCCTGTCCTCGGCCCACAGCACGCTTGACCTCTATGGTAGAATAATTAACCCGTCACTCGGTGACGTAGAGGTCTCGTGCTGGTCGACTGCAGCTGGGCCGAGTGATAATATCCCGCTTAATCTGGCATCTCAGAAGCTATGGGTAAAGCCGCTCTGCAGTAAGGTTCAAAAGAACCTTCTAGAAACTGCTAATAGCCCTGTGGAGCGAGCTCGTCTCTTGGCAACAAGGAAGCCAGAATCGGGGTATTGGTTTCCTTCAATTAATATTGGGACACTCCTGGACAGATCCGCTTTTACTCTGGCTATTGGCCTGAGACTCGGATTATAAGACAAACGAGCCACATCGCTGCCGCTGCGGCGAGAGTGTCGACCAGTTTGGCCACCACGGCTTATCGTGCCAACGTAGCGCTGGCCGGCTATCACGCCACGCCACACTGAACGACGTCATTCGGCGGGCCCTTGCCAGCGCCGCTGTGCCAGCAATTCTAGAGCCAAATGGCAGGAGGCCTGACGGAATGACGCTCGTTCCGTGGAAAAATGGGTGGCCGCTGGTATGGGACGCCACATGCGCCGATACAGTGGCACCGTCTCACTTACCAGCGACCGCTGCCAAGGCTGGCGCGGCGGCTATAAAAGTGGAAGGCACGAAGAGGCAAAAATACACAGCGTTGGGACAAAATAACCACTTTGTTCCCTTCGCTGTGGAAACCCTCTGGCCGTGGGGGCCAGAAACGCGACGCCTCTACAAGGAGATGTCGTCGCGCCTGGTCGATACTTCGGAGGATCCAAGGGCTGGATCCTATTTCGGCCAAAGATTAAGCCTCGCGATCCAGTGAGCTGCCGCCAGCCTGTTGGGTACCCTGCTGGGTGACAGCAGCGATCTGGCTTCAATTTTTTACTTAGTTTAAGTACCCATCCTGTTTAATTGAAATAGGCGTTACCTTGCGGAAGTCCATCACTAAGTAAAGGATATATGAATATAATTTGCAATATTTCGCTAAACAATTCTTGTCGTGCTATTCAAAATGCAGACTCGTGCACCGCCCACCCGCCCGCATAAAAAGGACAAATTAGATAAAAAACAACAGTCTGGTATTTACAAATTGTCTTGCAATGATTGTAACGGTGTCTATGTAGGTCAAACAGGTCACAGTTTTGAAACTAGGTACAAAGAACATATCTCAGCCCATAGAAATAATCATCCTGAAAAATCACACTTTGCAAAACATCTATTAGAGTCCGGTCATAGTTTGCTTGATAACCATTCATTTGAAGTAAAACATATTTGTAAAAAAGGTTTAAGAATGTGTGTGTTAGAACAATTAGAAATACTAAAAAACAAGAATAACCCTGATTTACTAAACGAACAAACTAACTTTACCACTACCCCACTGTTACGCATGTTTTCGTCTCCCCATTTTCCCCACCAAACAACTAGTCAGGCCGGTGTATAAAAGGCGAGTTTTGGTCGGCGGCTCGTCACTAGCTGCTGAGCTGTCGGGCGAACAACATCAGTTGCTGCGGAGCGGCTGGGCGAGCAACACATCAGTTGCTGCGGAGAAGCCGAGCTAGCAACACATCCCGAGGATACCTCGTTCAGAGGCGAAACACGTGTCGATAAGTTTTCTTGCTTGTTATTTAAGATTGCTTTGCTTGTATTGCTTGCTTGTTGCATGTTTTTATGCGGGCGGGCGGGCGGTGCACGAGTCTGCATTTTGAATAGCACGACAAGAATTGTTTAGCGGAATATTGCAAATTATATTCATATATCCTTTACTTACCCATCCTGTGTTTTATTTGAGGTAGGTTTTCTTTTTCTGTTTTTTTATATATTTATTTTGGTAGTTAGTTTTATTTATAGACAATTTGTTATTTAAGTGTTAGATAATTAAATAAAGAGATTTATTTTAATATAATAAATAACTTTTCCCAACAAGTACTTCATGACATGACACAGATTTAGATTTAGAGGGAATTATCTTTTCTATTTTGTATGCATTCTTTGACGGTACACCATCTATTTCCGGGACAAGTTAGTCCAGGATTTGTTATCTGCGCTCCCACGCCGATGTGCAGGAAGCGTTAGTTATACTGCTCCAAAGGGTCTTAGTAACTGTTAGCTATACTGACGTTTAACGAAGATATCTCTATTCTCTATAAAATTTATTTTCGTTGGAAAGTGGTGTATTAGGGATACTCGTTAATCTCTTAAATTATTTTCACTTTGTATTGTTGGACCTTTATATAAGGTATTTAATATTTATATATATAATATATATAAGCATTATTTAAATGTAATAAAAGGTAACACATGATTAATAAAAAATATATAAATAACAAGATTATATAATATACATAATACAATAAATACTACAAAGCTCATACATAAATAAGCTATTAGTTCGTAAATATATATAAGTGACTTTAATTTATGCAGCCAAATTCTTACTGAAGACTCGGTAAGTGCTCACTAACAAGGTTCGATGACCCTTTTTGTGAAATTCGTAAATTATTTTTTTCGTGTTCCCTGAAAACGCATGCCCAGCCACGAGTCAATTACTATGGGACGTCAAGATCTTATTTTTCGAAATTAGCAAACAGTGTTATCGATCCGTGTTACTGATCACTTACCAAGCCTCCAGCATGAGTTTGGCTGCAAAGGTCACCTTATATATTTTTTAAAATTCAATTTTATTAGGTCGCTTCGAGCATATTTTAGTGTTCTACAGGCATGCTCTGTTTGCCTATAAATTGGGAATACACTTGTACATGTTGTCATTTCATTGATTGATTGGCAGACCAAAAAAAAAAAAATTATATATTTAACGCCTTATACACGGTTGGACCTAGGGAACTAGGGACATTTTTGAACTGTTGTCGATGTCTTATGTGTCCTTGAAATTTGCTAAGAAGCTATCTTGGGAAACTACCACGGAATCGGGTGAAGCTTGAACCAAGCGAGCAATGCTGCTGAGAGTCCGCTATGATTGCTGAAAATACGGAGGGTCCTATTATGGAGCATTGGGTTCAGCGTATTAAACATCCCAATTCTTTATACGGGCTAATGCGTTGACTTGTCTATGGATATTTAATTTAATTTAATTTAATTTTTATATTGAATGTGTAATTTAATTGTATTGAATGTGTAACTTAATTTTTGTATTGTTTGTCTTATAATTTTAATGTTTAAAATATGGATTTTTATCCGAAATAAATTATTTTGATTTGATTTGATTTGATTTGATTATTATTTATGTATACGTCGCTGTAAAATGTTGAAAAGCCAAATTATGGCGTAAAGGCACGAGAAAAAGAAAGATTAAAAAAATTACGAAAATCTTTTAGCAAATTGTTAAAAATAGGTGCGACGTCGAGCGAAGCAAAGCGGTGCGAAGAGGAGCGTATGGTTTTTTATGTTAAAATAAATTTGGGGAACCGAGCGAGGTGGAGCGGAGCGATGGTATTACAGAAAATTATTCCCTATTGTCGCGTAATGGGACTATGTTTACGCCATAATTCGGTTTTTCACGAGATTCATATTACAACGCAGACATCCGCTAACAAAGGATATTTCGAGATTCTTATTGAAGAAATGTGTGAACAGAGATCGTCGAGTCTGTTTAGAGGGGGTGCAATAAGCTAAGTTTTTTGTTCTTCTGTAAAAGAGTAAAACACTAATTTTCATTACAGTGAAGGCAAGCATATAAAAACGAATATAATCATTTTATTTTCATTTCATTCATTGTTATTTTTATTTGTGCATTGCGATATCGAAATATTTTTCGGTTCATACCTTCATATGGAATTCAAATTATTGTCAATTAAGCTTCGGTTCACCTATACATAATTAGTTAACGTTATCACCCTCTACTAAGTTCCCGGAAATAGGAAACGGCGAAACATTAAGGGTGCAAAACGTTGACCCCTCATAAACAACTAGACACACAGTCTCTAAGAAAAGTTCGTCAGAAAGTGTCCGAACGTGCGACGTGCATAGTAGCAAAAATCTTCAACTAAATTAAGACGTTATGTCGTTAACATAAGATGCAATGTCTGTTGTATGCAATCGTTATTCCAATTTGTCACCCATAGCGGTGACAAAATGCATCGCGAATGTGATTTGCAGCGGTTATTTTATGACTAAACACAAATGTGTTTGCATTTAACATAGCATAGCATTTTCCTAATATTTTTTATGCATTTTCCTTTCGCTACAAGCACTAAGGCACGGTCAAAGTAAAATAATCATTTTGCAAAATATGTGCGCGTGAGACGACTAGCGACACAGATTCCGGCGCCGACTTACGGAGAACCTGTGTCCGCCGGGACTCCCTGCCAGTGCCACGAAAAACCGTGAAAGATAAACTGACACTAATCAATTTGAAGATTTTATTAGTTTAGAATTTTTAATAGCTCGTATTTGTGTATAACTTTTAACGTAGTCTCTTTTTGAATTTGAAGAGTTTAAACATATTATTCGTTTTATTGAAGCATTTATAATTATTTATGTACTTAATTTAGGAGCTTTAATGTTTTTCGTTTTTTTGGTTACCGCGAACATCAGCCAATAGATGTCATATATTTATTTCGAAATTTTGTGCTAATCATAATCAAAGTTTAAACGATTCAAAAACGTCTTCAAACGCAGTTTAGAACAGCTTTATGGCACCCGTACAAATCCTTCTCTGGACTCCTAAGTTGGGTTTAGGCCTATGCAGCGAACTTGTCTTGCTGTACTCAACTCAAGCCTTTCAAGCTTACAAGGAGACACCAGCCACTATTTATGTTAGTTTAACCTATTTAAACGAAATAAAACATATTTTTTATTTTATTTTTATTTTTTATGTACTGCATTTTTGCCCCAAGTATTCATTATGATAAACTTATAACTTATAACGTCTATTTTATCCTACCCGTTACGTCCAACTCACCAATTCACCATTCTGTTATGTCCTCATAAAAAATACTGGAAAAACATCACAGCGTTGTTATTTTCATACCAATGATATTAAATAAAAAACCTAATTTTTCCATAGATAAAATAAAACCAAAAAAAATGTATTGGCATAAAATATTTGTAGTTTATGTAACTGGTACATAAAAAGGTTATTAAAACACGAGTGTCAGTTTAAAAAACGTGGCGTAGGCGAGTTTTTCAATAGTACACGAGTATTTTAATTCCTAGTTATGTATAGTTTTATACACTACTTTCAAAACTCATGCCTACTAACCTGTTTTCATAATATTTGTAAATTTGTCGTTAGCCATGTTTTATTATTCTTGTAAGAGCTTGTTCTGAAAGTGTTCGTAAATTCTATCGTTATTTCCAGAATGTCAGATGGAGTCAAATTATCATCACCATCACTGCTGTCAGTAATTGTATGGCAAAATAATACATTTGACCCCTATAACCACAGTAAATAATAAATACATTTCGCCAATTTCCAACACAACACAGAAAATAAAGTTGAACTGTAACCTCTTTTGGGTCGCAATATTGTTTTGTACGTATTGGAGAACATTATTTAAAAACCTCATTGGTATTTGATATTAAACCTCAGACATAGCTGTATGGGCTAAGTTCCTTTTGCCTTCTTAGTTAGTGCCACATTGTATTATAATTTCAGAAAAAGTTATTTTATAGCATTATGTTATTCGGAGACCTATACTATATATTTTTCTCTGTTTTAGAGACGTTCATGAATTTTTTTTTGATCATGCAAGTAGTTTTGCGTTCATAATGAGGATTTTACGATATGAGGTTTGACAAAATATATTAAAAGTAAGTTTGTTTGTATGTATTTTATTTTTATTTTATTTTATTTATTTATGGAAAAACAACAGGAGCAAACTACAGAAAGCAATAGTATTATAGAAATGTTGACATGTACATAAATCTACTCCCTTTAACATTTTTCACAAAGAGATAGACTTGTAATTAACTTTTGGTGAACATTACTGATGAAAGAATATAAACATAAACCTAACTTAACTAAATCTACAACTACACTTCATTACAAATTCTGTCTTCCGAAATAGTAAATACATAAATAGATATGTCGGAAAATATACATACACACGTATACAATATATACCTACTGTACTTAAAATATTACATTCATAAACATATTCATATTAATACTATACGTACCCAATGTTTGATATATTTTAATTAATTAGATTATATTACTTGATTTTTTTTCTGAGTCGTCAAGGATTTTTCTTATTTTTCTTTTAAAAGTAAACCTTTTTAAATTGAATAGGTCAGCTGACAGGAATGTTTTGTTGTATGACTCACAGATTCTTCTAAGAGGGGCTCGAAGACCGGCGTTTTTCCGCGTCATAGCCAATGAGAATAGAGCCCGAGATCGTGAAGACCGCCCAGGTGCTCTAAACTTTATCTGTTTCAGAAGAGAAGGACAGTCGTAAAGGTTATTACAGATATTATAGAGAGTCATCGCGTCCAGTAAGGTTCGTCTATCACTTAGGCGTTGCAACTTATAGAGTTGAAGGAGGTCAGAATAGTGACCTCGAGATCGCGTCAGTCTAAAGTGAAGTGCTTTCACAAATCGTTTCTGAATGATTTCTAGTTTATTAGAATACACTGTGTAAAATGGGTTCCATACTACTGAGGCAAAGTCGAGTTGTGAACGTATAAGTGACTGATATAACGTTATGTACGTCGATGCGTGTTTAAAATGTTTCGTTATTCTTAATACAAATCCAAGAAGTTGATAGGCTTTTTTACAGATCTTATCTACGTGTTGATCAAATATTAGCTTTTCGTCGAAAGTTACCCCGAGGTCACGAACGCTGGTTACTTTAGCTACCTTTACGCCTCCTATCTTGTACACATAATCGACCTTATTACGGTTTTTGGTAAACGATATTTGTTGACATTTATCAAAGGCAAGTTGCAGCTTATAACGTAAACAGAAATCTTTAAACCTGTTCAAATCATCTTGTATAAGGATGCAATCGTGTTGGTTTTTGACAGTCTTAAAGATCTTTAAGTCGTCAGCAAACATTAGTATGTTAGAGTAGTGAAAACACTGCTCAATTTCATTAATAAATAGTAGATACTGCAGCGGTCCCAAGATAGAGCCCTGGACAACACCAGAAGAGACAAGCCTTTTCTCTGAACAGTATCCATTTATTGTGATTACTTGAAACCTATTTTCAATGTATGAAACGAACCACTTCAGTAGGTTACCCTTTATTCCGTTATAAGAAAGTCTCTCAATAAGCAATCTGTGATCCACCTTATCAAAAGCTTTACGAAAATCCGTGTAGATTGCATCCACTTGGGTTCCAGCTTCTAAGGCCTCAAACAAATAGTTAGAATAAAGTAAGAGATTGGTGACTATTGATCTTTTCTTCATGAAACCATGTTGCTGCTGACTTATTTGTGACTGTAAGATGGGGTAAAGTGCATCATGGACCAAAGATTCAAATAGTTTAGGCAGAGTTGATATATTGGATATAGGTCTGTAATTAGGTATTGTCGCCTTAGAACCAGATTTATGTATAGGAGTGACGTTAGCCATTTTCCATCTATCTGGGAACGTACCTTCAATTAGGCATTTGTTAAATATTATAAACTTGAGTTAAAGTAATTATGTACTTGAGTTAAAGTATTTTTTTCTAGTTTTAAGTAAGTAAACAATAATAAATATTTTTATTCTTAGAAAACATGTTTTTTTTGCTTTTATATAAATATAAAGAAGAAAAAAACTCGTTATAACCGTCGGAGTAATTTACTCGTCCCAGGAATAACTAATATTTTAGTAATTATTACTATAAATTTCTTGTGCCTAATGAAGATTTTTTCTACGTGAACTTTTGCTATTTGCTTGATTTTTTTTTGTGTTTGACTTACTCTTGGCCAAATACCAACACCTACTGTCAGTGTATATGACGCTGTTGCGAATACCCTCACCTGATGGTGTGGTATTTATAAACAGGAAAGCCATAAAAACAAAAATTACACCACTTGACTTGCGGCGCGGACCGTCTCAAGTTGGCGTATCAAATTAATTCCTGCAGCATTAACGGGACAAACAGATTAGGGGATATGGATTCTCATGACGTCACGACGGAACATGGTGAGTCGCTTGGCAGCATGGTTTCGTTATGAACATGGTGACAAGCCACAGCTGAAGTCTACCAGTTGACTAAAGATTTTGTAAGTTACTCGTAGTTGGTGTATCTTGCTTTAACTGTCCTGGGCCGCGTTCAGTTTGATTGCCCGCTCATCACTGACAGCAGGATAGCATATACAATATCAACGCGTGCAAAAGAGATGTCATGATCGCCGGGCGTGAGCGGGCGATCAAACTGAACTCAGCCCAGAGTGCGCCAGGCGTATTTAGACTGTCGGTTATGACATTTTGAGAGGCTCTTTTCATGCACTCCAATGATTATTTTTATTCCTAACTAGGTAATTTTTTGTAACATTTTAAAATATCTTCAAAGATTTTCCTAATATTTGGCGGGGTCCCAGTGAATTTTGAAATCCACACATCACACAACTAAATCAGTCTAGTCTTTTTAGGGTTCCTTATAGTTTCGCCATGTCCGTCTGTCCGCGGCGTAGCTTGGACTCTATTAGTATTAGAAAGCTGTAATTTGACATGGATATACAATAAACATTAATCACACCGACACAATGGTAAAATGAAATATCGAAAAAAAAATTTTTTAAGGGTACCTCCGTACACGTAAATTGGGGATGATTTTTTTTCTCGTCTATTAAATAATGTGGGGTATCATTGTGGGAAATAATTTAAGGATCCGATGGCGAAATATTAAGAGAATAGGTTCCGATTGCATTGATCGCTGTTACTCCATGCCGAAAAACCTGCAGTGCGAGAGGGACGAATTCTGGAAAATTATCAAAATGACGACTTTTATCACGAATTTTATTATTTATAAACAAAACTAAAGTTTGTATCAAATATCTGTTCAGATAACAGTATAATAAAGTTTATACAGATTTTAATTAATAAATAATATAATATGATTTTGCTCAAATAATGTTAAAACTCGACATGAAACCTTTTTTTGGAGTCATCTTTAATTTTTTATGGCTCAATGTTGGAATGACTTCTGAAGATTCTGTTTCGATAAGAGTGTACATTATATTCTTGACAGAAGTCCAATTTTTTTCCAAATATCTCGTATTGCTAGATTCTTTAAACAAGGAAGAATAAATTATGGTTTTTCGGAACCTATCCTCTTAAGCTTTAAAGTGCAATTTTTTGTTAGAGTCAAGGAGTCAAGTCCCCCTGCCGGCAAACGGTTGTTTATGGATATGTGAAAATATTTACAGAAGTAGTATAATGATGAAGTTAAAAGGAAAACTAACACAGCTAAGTACGCTTTACAGGTTTATGAGTACAGGTCGCACCAAACTTTTAGTCCCCTCTAAACATGACAATGTATGGGCCGTTCTTCAGGAGAGCAACTTCCGAGTGAACTAGAAGTTTGGCGCGATCTGTATTAGTAGACCAACTTACAAAATGTACTGGGCAACTACGGAACCCTACACTGCGCGTAGCCCGACACGCGGCACTTGGTCAGTTTTTTTTTATAAGGTTTTGCCACGAACCGAAGTTTGCCAATGCGGAACCCTGCTAGCTTACGTGCATGCTGGTAAAAGCAAAAACCGTCGACAATTATTCAAGGGCGGCCTGGGCATCACTAATCGGCGTCATCAATCAGCCGCCGAGGCGTGCGATCGGATCAACCGGCCAGCCCCCTGCTGCCTAATTACAAATCCTAGTACGATCCGGTGCTTAAACTATTGGAATTTGCAAACGTTTTTCTGCATAATAAAGTACGTCGAATAAAAAGGTTATGTGTCGTACACAATAGACGCGCCTCGTAAATGTCTTCTGCCTTAAAGAGCACAGAAACATCAACGTTTCACCAATCTGGAAATCCTTTCAAGACCTCAAAAGTTTAACTGCTATGGAATTTAAATTTTTAAAACTGTGGTGGAAACCCAAGGCAAGGTTTTTTTTGTTTTTATCAACATAGAACACATTGAGGGGGTGGCCCGTGTTAAAACAGAGAAAAGTTAAAATATGAACCACCCTAGTAGGTACTTATCGTGGTAGGTACGGTAGGTTTTAAGGGGTTGGTGTGCAAAAGGCGTTATAGATTAAAGATTTAGATATTTTAATTAACATAAGGTTGAGACCAGACACATTTTGAAAAAAAAAAGCAGAACCGGGTCGATGCCATAGCAGCCATAGTAACGCAAACACAGAAAGCGTATAATTATGCAACCCGACTGAGTAAAATTTGGTAAAGTCTAATTCAACTAAATTGTAGCCGCAGCTAAAGGCTATTATGGTGTAATGGCATGGCAAGAATTAACTTTGTAAGGATAAATAAAAAAAGGGATATTAAAGTAAACTTTTTATTTAATGTAGTCGGCAGATTGTAGAATTGGGCAGATCGTGAAGTATGCAACCCAAGACTTTCACCAAAAGTGAAAAATAGGTGCGACGACGAGCGGAGCAACGAGGAGCGTGTTAGGTTGCTTGTGACGTGACCATAAAGGAGAGCCGAGCGAAGGGGAGCGAGGCGACCCCCATAGTTTTAACAGAAATACGACATGCCTGGGCATATCATGATATGCCCAATCCTACGATCTGCCGACGCAATTACTACCGATTATATTCGAGATTTCTTTGATTAAAGATAAGTAGCACTTGGCAGTCGACAGTTGGCTTGACAAAGGCGTGATCGCGAAATATGGTTTCCGTAATACGCTCCTGCTCCCTCGCCCACCCCCTTCTCCCTCCCCCTGTGTCGTCACCTTTACAAACTTGTTTTTAACTAGCCGAGATAAAATGCGGTAGAGTTTGATATCACGAGTCATGAATTATTGACGCATAGCGAATCATTCAAAAGCTGCCACAAAATGTTACAGGCACGCACGCATTTTATGACAAGAAAATAGTTAAGTTCAATTGAGTAATCTTGCCTATGACGAAAATCCAATTATTTCGCCTTATTTGCTATTCCATTGCATTAACAATAAACTACCCGCAAGTGTTACAGACCGGCCACTTATTATCCTTTTAAAAGAAAACCATATTTTATATTAAATAATCTGATTTTGTAAGTCAGTACTTTTGACTTCTCTGAATTTTTACTTACCGTATACTACTTAATATATCATAAAGGGTTGACTTGTTGATGAGCGGTACGGGTACTATTATTATAAATAAATACCAATAATGTTTCTTAATGTTTATGTTTTTTGTGTTCTTTTTGTGTTTTCCTACTTAAATGTTTTGTTTGCATGACCAAAATTTTGTAGCTGAAAATACTTAATTAATTGTGTACGCCATTACATGGCAGATCATAGAACTAATTTTATATAACACCATTTGCACCTATGTTCAACAAATAAAGATGATTATGATTACTTTAATGTTATAAATGAGCATTTTTATCAAGAACAAAATAAAAAGACATTCCTATTAGTATTTTGTAAATTAGTTATAATAGGCTTTGTGGTAAAAAAAAAATCGTATGCCAGTGTGGTAAATATGATTAAAATTTAAGATCTTATAATTTATCTAGCATATTTTAAACGAAATAAACTTATTATTTATTCCAGCAAACACTTAACCCTTTCTTTACTTTAGACTATATGAAGCCGTCAAAGTGTGGTTTGGTTAGCAGTTGCAACTTAACCTTGGTCAATGTCTGATGTCTGGTTCTTAGACAGAGAGTCGTAATTTGATCTCGGCTGGTGTATACCCCACAGAGTTTAATCGAATTCATAGTGAAAAGTATAACTGTCGAAAGTATAAAATATGGCCATCGTGTTTGGGTACAAAGAATTAATGGTGGTAATTAATGTCCAATCCTTGGACGTCAATCTTCGGTACTAGTTCCTGCGGGCCATGTTGGGTGGTTTTCTTTAAGATTAAATTTCATTTGTATTTAGGTAGTAGCTGTTGATTAGTCGGTATCATTACGGCAGTGGCGGATCACGGGGTGCTTTGGGAGCTGAAGCAACTATAAAAAAAAATACTGTATCTGTTCGAATAACCGTTTAATTAGTGTTCTTAGAAATGCTTTGTGTTTGCTTGAGGCTTTGAGTCTGTTTAACAGCCTTACACTTGACGTCAACAATTTCTAGTTTTAGAGCGTCGGTGAAAAGAAGGAGCGTTGACTATTCTCGTAACAGTCACTGAGAAAAATGTCTTTTTGGTTTCATTATAGAATAGCATTAAATAAGTTTAAAATACGGTGACTTGTTTTTAAATTTGGTGATAATAGGAAAATATTAGACTGTAATTAGGAAAATAATCGAGTTTTTAATGTAAGTAACGCAATATTATGATGACAGATTACCTTAAAATTGGTCACAGAAAATAGGATTATCATTTTCGTATTACATCATGCCTTCCCCATAAAAAAGGTCTGTCACACTACGGTATGCTTACTGTCACCATAAAAGCTGTGACGGAGCGCATAATTCTGTCTGCTACCTACAAAGTCATAGTGACAGTGCGTCATATTATAACGCTAGCAGAAGCAACGGTAGTTTCATCGTATTTTATTGTGATGTCCGTATGCTCCCTACTTTACGTGAATCATCGTAATTTCAGGTTAATTCACTTAATTTTATGATTACCAGTTTTCTCAGTAACAGAACGGAAACACTAGTATTATACTAGCACATAGTAAGGCCTACTATGAGTTTGAGTGACGATACTCATTAATATTTTGTATTAGAAATTGTGGTTCCTCTCGTAAGCCGCTAGGAGCGCTGTATAATTCCTTATACAAATCCCCCCTCGCTGATCTATGTCTTGACGATGACGATGCCAAATAGGTCGAGCTAAGACCTACCGGCTCGATACCGTCACATCCAAGTGCAATATTACGAATAGAGCTTCCAGAAAACTTACGGGCTCATTGAAAAACATTTAAGATCGGTAGTGAAATTATTAAATCTAATCTTGCAGATAACTTCACTTGGTCTATGAAACTTCGTAGACTATAAACAGTCTTCGTACTACAAGTCGGAAACTTTTCTCAACTCGATACCCAATCCGTGAGGATTTATCACGGAGCTGTTACTGCTTCGTTCCTAAGTTACTGCCTAGGTCAGGGCAGGTCAAAAGCCAGCTGGGTTTTAGAAAAGCAGCTCGAAAAGCTCAAAATAGTTTACAAACGTCAGGCTTTGTGAACTTTTAATACATAGTTTATAAATGCTTCAAGCAGGGTTGTGTTGGTAACTTAGTACCGCTATAAACCTAATTTAGAGCTAACTTTTGAACGCCTGGATGGTTATTCCGGCATTATTTCTCATTTGCAACATCAGTCGTTCGACTTTTGTTTAAAGTATGATAAATGCCATACCATGTAATGTGGAGTAGCTAAACTTATAAAAAAAAAACTATGGTACATATACAGGGAATGCTCAGTACAGGTTTTAAAATAAAAAAACCGGCCAAGTGCGAGTCGGACTCGCGCATGAAGGGTTCCGTACCATTATCTATAAAAACGGCAAAAAAATGATGTCTGTTGTATGGGAGTGCACTGGTCCGACTCGCACTTGGCCGGTTAGAGTATTTGTTGTTATAGCGGCAACAGAAATACATCATCTGTGAAAATTTCAACTGTCTAACTAGCACGGTTCATGAGATACAGCCTGGTGACAGACGGACGGACGGACGGACAGCGGAGTCTTAGTAATGGGGTCGCGTTGGTTACCCTTTGGGTACGGAACCCTAAAAATCAACACACATCCGTAAAAAATACAGTCCTCTTATTATCCTAATCGTTATCTCCTATTACGTATCTTTGAATAGGTTGCCAACTATTGTTGCTATTCATCAAAAACAGATATAAAAAGAACTTTCAAAATAACCTTTCAATGGTATTGAACTATTTACGAATTGTGACGCCATTTCAAGTGCGAACGTATCCTTAGATAAGCGGAATTCGATAGTTGATCGAGCGAGCGAAGCGAGCGAGTTCTCCGAGTCTACTGGAACAATCTGGCGTTTGTATGTACCTATAAGTATGTATGTATGTTTGTTCAACGATAACTCGAGTATCGTTGATCGGAATATCATGAAATTTGGCAGGCGAGTAAATAAAGCAAATATAATTTTCAAGTTAAAACATAAGCCAAATCGGTCAAGTGCGAATCGGGCGAGCGCGAGTTCAAAGTGCGGGGCGAACTACTAGTATACCATAGTTTTTATTTGATAAGGCTTTGTTACTCCACATTACATGGTGTGGCATTTATCATACTGTAAACAAAAATAAAACGACTGATATTGCGAGTGAAAAATAATGTCGGAATAGCTGTCTTATACGGATATTCTGGCATTATTTTTTACTCGCAACGCCAATCGTTCATTTTTTGTTTACAGTATGATAAATGTCACACCATGTGAAGTGGAGTAACTAAGCATCATCAAATAAAAATTATGGCATTTAAGGAATGCTTACTATAGATTTTCAAGTAGAAAATCCCTTTTAAGAACCCGAAATCTGCCTTAGTAATTATTTCGCATATGCCAGAATAGCCATCCTGTTCAGTTTCGCAAAACCGGTTTTTCTCGCCCTGCTACGCTTGAAGTAGTGTAGATGTCGCAGTCATCTGGTTGAATCTGCTATTCGATTGAATGACTAGTGCGTTCGTTGAATGACGAAATTCAATTGAATGACTAGGCCGAACGTTGATTGAACAAGCGTCACTCAACGTCCAACTAATTAGCGGATTGTAACATAGCCCTATGAACAGAGCGGACGTAAAATCAGTCAGGTGATTCAAATTTAGTTCATTTTTTTTCCACTGCGGCGCTAGTAGTCACTAAAACAAATATGACGTCAAACAGCTCGCACAAATAGCACTGTGTTTATTTTTTTTTCGATTAAATATACTTTAAAGTGCGTTATTTGTAATAAAATAGTGTGACAGTTTATAAATCAGTAATTTTTAAATTCTCCCAAAATTCTCATGAGCATCCTACCTGATAAGCAAACCTAATCTTTATGGTCACCCTACATGGGACCCCACTATGGACGACCTAAAATTTTGGCGGCCAATGATGAAACTTACGGCAATCGACAGTAATATCGTAAGGTTAACTTTTAAGTTGCGAACTCATAGTCACCCTAACCAAACATTACAAAGTCGGCTATATCCCATTCAACGACTTCGCTAAATGACGTTCAGTCAAGATGTTGAACGTTACATTCAACGACTTGACGTGTTGTCCTTTAGTCATTCAATTAAATGTCGTCATTCAATAGACGCGCTAGTCATTCAATCAAATAGCAGATTCAACCAGATCACTGCGACATACATATTTTTCCGGGAACATTATATTTCCGGGAATATTATAGGCATGTCTGACATTCCACTTTTTGTATTTACCTGACGATAATAGAGAATGTAGTTATTTGTCAATTTACCCGGGCAATTGCTTGGAGGGGTTTTTAGGGTTCCGTACCAGAAGGGGTCCAAAGGGAACTCTATTAATAAGCCACCGCTGTCTGTCTGTATGTCTGTCGTTCTGTCTCTCACAGGGGTCTACAGCTTCAACCGTAATAGGTAGACAGTTGAAATTTTCACAGAATACGTGTTACTATAGCCTTTACAATGGCAAATAATAAAAATGTAAAAAAATTAACCCAAGGAGCTCTCCATACAATAAACACCAAAAAAGTAGCATTTTATTAACATTTTTTGTTTTAGCTTTATCATAAGGGCGTTTAGGGGTCTCTGGATGGTGCTGCAGTTGCAGTTTGTAGGTATTCGCAGGAACTGAGGAGCAGGGTCCATTAAATAGTCCAGCACAGGTACACTTGTATCCATTTTATTGTTAAAGGCACAGCAAAAGGAAGAAAGAATATGAAAAACAGATTATACATAATAATTATGGCTAGTACATAAATATAAGCAAGTAGTGATTTAGTTGCGTATTTACGTAAGCGCGGCAAACAAGCGAGAGACGTGCGTTGATGTAACTTAGATTATAGGTAAGTAGCCCACAGGCGGTAATACATAAAAGTTTTAAATTTAGCCATATTAATTATTTTACATATTCTAAAGTAAAATAATAAAATTAAGGCTCCGTACTCAGAGGGTGCTCAATTGTTTGTCAGGCGCAACCATTTTAACGCCTTGTCGCCTTAATGTTGCTACAGCATCTTCATTGATGATAGGCATATTTTTGATAGGCGTATTGTGTGGTGGTACGGAACCCTTTGTGTGCGAGTCCGACTTGCCCTTGGCCAAATTATAAAATACTGCCAAGTGCAATATGGAGTGCAAGCTATGGGTTTCGTAAATGTAAATACAAAAATAATATGTACATCGCCACGACCTATTATCCCCGAGAGGTAATAGAGGTGAGTCTAAATCACAATCCACCCACGTTTCACCGACGATTGTTAACGTCCCATTATCTCAGTAATCGAGGACAAAATATGGACCCACAGGTAAACGTGAAGAAGTAGGCAGAGAGCAAGCAGCAGAAGAAGTATTAATGTTGTTATTATTTAAAGCTCAAATATTTGAAAATACTGACGTCACCAAACATTTTTCCGGAATCCTAGTGTAATTCTTCAGATACGTTGCATGCTATATTTCAGCTTATTAACTTCGAAGATATGCTAAAGGGCCGCCTTTTTTTGTTGAAACTCAAAAACTGGGTTCTATACTTTAGTAGAGAAATTAAGCGGCTTTCAGACTACGCTATAATATAATATCATATAGCTCATAGCACAACAATATCGCGCACCATACATTGTTATGGACACGTTCACTCTGTACTCTACTATATATTCTAGTTTCAGACTACGCTATAATATAATAACATATAGTATATAGCTTATAGCACAACAATATCGCGCACCATACATTGTTATGGACACGTTCACTCTGTACTCTACTATATATTCTAGTTTCAGACTACGCTATAATATAATAACATATAGTATATAGCTTATAGAACAACAATATCGCGCACCATACATTGTTATGGACACGTTCACACTGTCCTCTACTATATATTCTAGTTTCAGACTACGCTATACTATAATATCATATAGTATATAGCTTATAGCACAACAATATCGCGCACCATACATTGTTATGGACACGTTCACACTGTACTCTACTATATATTCTAGTTTCAGACTACGCTATACTATAATATCATATAGTATATAGCTTATAGCACAACAATATCGCGCACCATACATTGTTATGGACACGTTCACACTGTCCTCTACTATATATTCTAGTTTCAGACTACGCTATACTATAATATCATATAGTATATAGCTTATAGCACAACAATATCGCGCACCATACATTGTTATGGACACGTTCACACTGTACTCTACTATATATTCTAGTTTCAGACTACGCTATAATATAATATCATATGGTATATAGCTCATAGCACAACAATATCACGCACCATACATTGTTATGGACACGTTTACACTGTACTCTACTATATTATTATTGGCACATTATTATTAACACGCTTACTATAGTAGGTCCTTCTATACTATACATATAGCAACAATTGTATAGCGTAGTCTGAAACTAGCTAACAAGCAAAACTAAACGAAAATGTACGGCGATAAAAATGTTATCGTACTCGTAGTTATATATATCGTAGCATTTACTAACAAATCTAATACGTTTTTAATCTATCTACATTATAAAATATTCGTAACTGACTAACAGAAAACGCACAGCCTAAACCACTGAAGATAGATTTGAAAAATTCTCGTATGTTGTTCCCTAAGTGATGTAGACATGCACTAATGTAGGTTTTTCGAAATTCATGAAATGAGGTTTAAACTTTAGAATTGAAAACTGGTAAAACGGGCTGTTTTATTCCCAAGTTCAAGCGCACATCATCTAGTGTTCTAATAGTTTATTCAGAAAGTCCACAATATCGGTATCAACTTATTTTCCGCCTATTTATAGTGAAATAAGATGAAGGGTATTATTTAAAGATGTCTGTACGTAGGTATGAAACTACTGAACCGATTTGAACAACGAGTCCCGTCAAAATAGCTCGTTACCGCGGGTTTTTTGCTTACTTTTTTAAACATTTGTTAAATTCACTATTTTCATTTTTAACGGGTTTATTTTTTGTAATTCTGCAGTAAAGACTAAAGCCAGAGTGAGAAAGGAAAGAAACTAAACTGTTCCTATAACACGAAGGAATCCAAAAGTAAATTGAGTCATGAGACAGAATGATAATAACATAACCCACGTTTGGATTTAGAGGAGCTCTTGTGTAAAGTGGCTATTAATGTCGATAACACTCATGACATAAATCAAATGGATTGTCTGTTTTACACACAACCTTCAAAACTAGAAATGTTTATTCCACTCTAATAGCTTCCCATAGAGGTGCTTTTGCTTTGATATTGTATCCCAATTATTGTAGTTCTTTAGTTTGTACATTCAGCAAATGTAACAACAGTGCGAGCTTGGAATCAGTGCTAACCATAAAGAGGTTTACCGATCAGGGCGGCTATTCCGGCATTATTTCTCACTCGCAATATCAATCATTAGATATTTGTTTAAAGTTAGATAAATTCCATGAGATGCAAATTAGAGTGACTAAATCACATCAATTAGAAGCTATAAGATATAAGGAATGCTCTCTATAAGTTTTCGAAACAAAAAATCAACACACATCCTTACAATATCCTTTTTAAGATCACCCGCAATCTGCCTTAGATATTTTTGCGCACGTGCCCTCGTTGAGGGCCCTCAATTCTGGCACGTGCGATAAAATTGCGAAGTCAGATAGCGGGTGACTTTAAAAGGGATTTTGTACTGAAATGTGTTGATTTTTTTGATTGAAAAGCATTCCTTTTATCCTGTAGTTTCAATTTGATGTGGTTTAGTGACTCTACTTTCCATCGCACGGCGTTTATCGAACTTTAAACAAATATCGAATGACTGATATTGCGAATGCGCAATTATGCCGGAATAGCCGCCCTGTGGTGTAGCGCTATTGTGAACTCTGTTAAATTATATCGAATAATACCATGCTTACGTTTAGTGATTGAAATACTGGTAAATATTGTAATGTAACCATAAAAAGCATTCTTATTTGTTGTCGATATCTACTCCAAACGAAAATAACTCGTCTATGTCTTTATAATAAGATTTGCTGACAACCCTTTTATTTGCGCCTCCATAGTCCTAAATTATATATTTAGAAGTTAATAATATCTATTAAAATATCCATCAATTTCTTTTATCAGTGTAGTCTTACGTGTATTATTTACTCCTTTTTGGAAAGCCCGCTTATCTGTACATGTCACTACTACAAACAACCATAGCCAAACCGCTTTGGTGAGATAGAATATCTGTAAATTTATTAAAATGGTGTGAAAATATAACAACTTCATAGAGCTTCTTTCATTGTAAATTTTCATTTTATATAATGAACTGATGCCGGGTCCATGTGCACATCGTACCCGAAATATATTCTGTAATGACATAACTATATTTTATATATTAAATATTTACATATAAGTACAATATTAAATTTATTTCATTGCGGTATAGAAAATCAGAAAAGTAAAGTCGTTTGCAATAGAATCCAACAATCATGTAAACAAATATGGCGGACTGACATTGACAGCGTATTGTTTATGCCCATAGTGATGTCATTGTGTTCTAATTTAATTTTAATTAAATTTATTTTTCTAATTATTTTAATTTTAAGTCATAGACTATGGCCCATAGTAGGATAGGTGCTAAAATAAAACTGACTAAATAGATTAAATATATAAGCCATAGACTATAAAATTAGTATTCAAATAATTAGTTACGAGGGCAATACAATATTAAAGTGCGTCTAATAGATTTCCGTTAATAGGTAATAGATCTAAATCACTCTTACCTCCTGATTACTCCTTGAGAAAAAATACCAATCGTATGCTATATCAAAGTCCGTGATGCCGTGCAAAGGTCGTCGTTCCAAGAAAAATATGTCCAGCCAAATCGTAAAGCAAAACAAAAGTCCAAAATGAGAATGCAAAGCCGTAGAAATCGGAAACAGAAAACGGAAACAGAAAACACTAATGCACAGCGAACCCACAGAACAGTGAATGACTGTGAATGACAATTCTAAAAAATACAAAAATATAAAAGAGGTTTTAAAAGAATACTTTATTGAAAAGTTGTAATCTAAAAAACTAAAATCAAATACTGTATAGTAGTTATGAAAAAGTTAAAGTGAGCGATATCATCACGGTTTCTGTGGTAAGTATATTGTAGCATAATTGACTGATTGCGTTTTATTCATTTATTTATTTTTCTCTGTGTGTGCTCGCTATGCGCCACGATGATTATTTTGTTGCCACGGAAGGAAGACCAATATTGGCTACTTTGGTTACACAAAGACAGAAAAACCTTCTGTTACACAGAGAGAGAAAAAGCCTGCGTGATTTCGTCTGTCAAACGCTGAGTACCTAGTAGCGCTGATTCGTGGTTATACCTATTTTAATGCTCTTGATCTTTATTGCGTAAGGTGGTTTATTTAGGTAAATTAAATAAGTGTTAATGTTTTTGTACCTTAGTTAGCGCACTGGATATTGGCTAAATTCTTTGTATAATTTATTGCTTAAGTTGGTTTATTTGAGTGACAAGTGCTTAAGTTTTTAGTACCTTAGTTAGCACACTAGTTATTGGCTAAATTTTTTGTATACTAATTTATTGCATAGGTTGGTTTATTTGAGTAAATTAAATAAATGTAAAGATTTTGTACCTTAGTTTGCACAATTTTGTGGTTATTGTATAATTTTATTGCTTATGTTGGTTTATTTGAGTAAATTAAATAGGTGTTAAAGTTTTTGTACTTTAGTTAGCACACTGGTTATTGGCTAATTTCTCTGTATAACGTATTGTGATGCTGGGATAGATCACATGTGATCTTACAGCATCACTGGTCCATTTAAATATTTAATGTAAAGTTAATAAATTAAAAAAAAAAAAAAAAAACAAAATGGCCACCTGTCAATTTTTAAAAACTAACCATTATTTTTATGGCTTAGGATACAATCCGTTTTGGTTAATTATATTAAGCTCTTGAAAAAAAATTTTTATTGTATTCAAATAATATTAAATTAAAATAATTTATTAAATTAAAAATAAAAGATAACTTCAGATTACGAACAACACTAACTTTTCAATGACTTATAGAGTTCGATGAGTAAAAAACTAAGATGACAGCTTGTCAAATACTTCGAAATTTTTACGTTGCAAATGTTTTAACAAATTTAACTTATAAATACAAGTTAAATCGTGTTGAAGATAATGTGAAAACAATGGTGCGTTCGTTGAAATCAGACTATGTTCATAATTGATCGTCAAATGTATGTGATTACGGAGTAATCGTGACAATTTGGTTTGTTTACATGATTGTTGGATTCTATTGCAAACGACTTTAAATGTGGACGTGAGGAGCTCTGAACCGGGATTCGAACCGGACCTCTCGCTTACCGGGTGTTTGCTCTACCAATTGAGCTATCCAGTAATTCTCTTACATTGCATGAAAAATCAATTAAAAACTACCTCTCTGAAACAAATTGTTACACGTGTCGATCCCGTATCTCTGCTTATCGTGTGCCACAGACTTTTTCATTTTTTGGAGTTCCGTAGTCTGACAAGGAACCCTTATAGTTTTGCCATGTCCGTCTGTCCGCGGCTTAGCTCAGTGACTATAAGTACTAGAAAGCTGTAATTTGGCGTGGGTATACATATTTATCACATCGACAAAATGGTAAAATAAAATCTCGGAATTCCACCAAGAACAATCAATCAAATCTAATAAATTTTTCAAATTGAAATCTGAACAATAACCCTTTCAGATCGATTCTAGGAATAAATATGGAGCACTATAGATTGGAGGAGATATATGTCAATAGCTACGATAAATCAGAAATCATTATTTCGTGATTTCTGTGAGAATCACGAACTCTGTTTGGGCTGAGATTTCATTAGTTTGAAATGGTTGAATGTAGGCATTTGTAAGGAATCAATGCTTTTGTGATAATATTAAACATTGAATAAAATATTAACTTAAGGCTCAATACTATGCCAGAAAACAGATTTCCATATTAAATTTACAGAACTTTAGAATATATCCATCCATTTATCAGCCTGTATTCAACCACGATGGAGAGACGTATAAAGTGGGCCCAAATCCCATCCTAAATACGTTTTTAAGTCACTTATACGATGACCAGGGATAGGATATTCGGATCGATATATGCCTAAAGTTTACAAAATACCAGAAAACGTTTGCAACAGATTTAGGTTAAATAGCATAGACGGTCGATCGAAGTATAGATCTGTTGTAAAAATAAAATATATATCTTCGACCTTCTACTCTGTTCAACCTAATTCTGCTTGGCATTTTAAAAAAATCCTTGGAATTGTATATATACAATGCCTGAAAAATATATTAAAGTAAATATTAACTTTGACTATCTAAATAAATAATATTTTAAGAAGCCGACTCCATAGTTGCAAGCTTTTTTGTAATTTTTTCAACCTTAGGTATATATCGATCCAAATATCCTATCCCTGACGATGACCTTATAAAACAAGGAGACTGGACGAGGATGTACTTATCCTAGACCGTTGAATTTTTCCATTATACTGTACACCGAATTTTTGTAACTATTTGATCTACCAGCTCGTCATAAGACACACACCTATGTCATAAGACCACGCTTATGGAACCGTTTGCCGCTACACATCCGTGAAGCTTCATCTGTGTCAGTCTTCAAGACTAAGATAAAGCAACACTTTCTTGATTTGCAGAACGATCCATGATAAATTAAATCTTTTGTTTATAATGATTTGAGTTGTTCGATCAATTCTCCTCAATAAAGCTATCGACGAGTCTTTGAGTACTTATGTATGTAAACTTGCAAGTAGTATATGTATTTTATCACATTATGTTGTTAGTTCTTAATATTGTATATGTTTATTAGGATGTAGTGTAATATTATAATTTATTGAGTATTTTAGTGACAAATAATATATCTATTTAAAATTGTATCTATACTATTCTGACATCATGGCACTACCCCCAACAACTTCCCCATTGCCAAAGGTTAGCTGGTAGAAAATACTAAATAGTATTAAGCTCGCCTGTGTACAAAAATTTTATAGTGTGCAATAAAGAATTTTATTATTATTATTATTATTACACCTACTTATACACATACATCACGAGGGCGTTATGTGATTTTGCGCCTTGTTCTTGGGAAACAGATGGTGCTGTCATCGCTGCAATATGTGTTGCTTCAGACAGACAGTTAATAGATTCGCAGTTCTCATTAATTACGATATTTTGTATAGCGAAAATCCATCGCTTTTAAATACACTAAATATTATGAGAGTGCATTATATACAAACTAGAAAAGATAAATTAGAAACTTTCAAGACAAGAATTAAAAAAAATACATATTTATCTTGCGAGAAGCAACCCACGACATCGCACGGAATGAGTACCATGATAGGGAATTTTTAGTAGCAGTCACTCTAAAAAAGTTTTTAGGAAAGTAAACAAGTAAATCGTAGCAGGAGGTAAAGTAGGAATTTTTTTAAATGTCGGAATCGGCTTAAGAGCTTATCTGCCAATGAATGGCATTGTTCTATTGTTATGTTCCAGCACTAATTAGCAGTACACAACGAAACGCATAAACAGCAACATATTTTATGTTAATAGCAACTTTAACGCCTGAATAAAAATTCTCAAACTTGAACGGCAGCGCATTCCAGATAGTACTTTTTGAATCTGAAAGCGGCAGCAAGGTACAGGTGTGATACAGGCTGAAACGATTTTTCAAGAATTTTACATAATGTTATATGCATGTTATTAAGAAAAACAGTTATTAATTATTTTATAGTCATAAATATTATGTATGTAGAACTCTCGCACCGTTATTTGTGTTCGTGCGTCACCACTATTAGGCTCTGGCAGAATAACAGCGCTGCAGTTTGTACTGAGTACATTGCAGCACATGCTGAGTTTAGAGCCCTTTTTTTGCCACGACACATGTTACATTAATTACATGGCTGTGTGTGTGTCATTAATTAAGTTTAATGTACTGCGTCTCATTGTTGAAAATTGTTAGAGTTAAGTCCTTTTATTTTGTCATGTCATGTGTTTTGTGTTGTGGTGATTAATAAATGATTATCTTATCTTATCTTATCTTATCTTATCTTATCTTATCTTATCTTATCTTATCTTATCTTATCTTATCTTATCTTATCTTATCTTATCTTATTTAAGTTTAAAAAAGTTAATTTGTCTCTTTGAAACGTTAATTTAACACATATTTGTAGTTTATAAAATAACAATGTTTACATAAACTTATATAATTCCAATAAAAACCAGTAAGTACTTACAAATCCAAAAAAAAAAAATTGTACGGCTGCAATATACGGTAATTATTGAAGTTACATTTAAAATTAAATACATTACATTTTTGTACCTCTTATTCCCGCAAAATCAAAGTCCATATACACAGACGAGGTTCGTTATCCAGCACACTTTTCATAAAAATCCAAATAGTAAGCAATCAAAATCCTATAAACGTAGGCCATAGTCAAATTTATGAAATGTCCAGAATAAAACACGGAGAAGTATGTAGATCCGAAAGCCATTACTCAATCATCCTGTAACTGACACACAAATTGGTAGCCGCTTACAATTTTAAAAATGAAATGGAATATGAATTTGAATCTGAAATTTGAGCCTTTTTGTTTAGGTGGTAAAGTTGCTATTAACATAAAATATTTTTTTGTTTATGCGTTTCGTTATGTACTGCTCATTTAGCGGTTGAACTGAAAAATAGAGAACAATGCCATTCATTGGAAGATAAGCTCTTAAACCGATTCGGACATTTAAAAAAATCCCTACTATAATGAATTTTTCACAGAGAACAAAAAACTTTCTTACTCTCCTGAGATGCAATCAAAGACATTTATATATTTATGTACTCCTTGGGGTTTTCATGTACAAACACTATTGAGGTTTATTAATATTTAAAAAGCAGTTGGGAAAATAATCTTTCTTTTACCCTATTAGTTCTAAGATACCTGGCGACGTTATTTACGTTTGATATCCAAATTCGTTTTTAAAAGCATAGTCATATACACACTTTACGCGCCTTTTTGTATTAAGTTATTCCGATAGATAAAATTCATTTTCGTTTTGAATATTTTGTATCTTTTTTATTGGCCTTCCACGTAGTACTTCAAGAAGGTCGCTTTTTGGAGATCTTGGCGATGAAGGTTGACATTTATGATTGCCCTCATCCACCTCTGGGTCAGGTGGTTATTTGTCAGAAGAGATCAGACGGATCATAATGTAATCACGCGATCTCTCACACGTATTTTTGAGTGTGTGATTGTCCAAATGCCAATCGTATGCTCTAACGTGAGAGAGTTAATTTAAACCTATTCCGATTTAATTTTAATTTTAACTACTTGATATCTCAACCACAGATTGTTATAATAGTCCTCAACTAGTAGTTAATACACGTATATAAATATGCACTCAAACGAGGGCGAGTAAATTGGTTTTCCTTTTTTGAAAACAACCTATTCTATTTAAAAAAATCTTACACGGTCCCCCGTAATTTGGTACGTCTATCCACCATTGTACCTATATAATGTATTATGTCACCAGAAAATTATTATCAAATTACATCCCTACTTATAATAGTAAAGGGTAAATTATTACATCAAGAGTCGTAACTATCCACGTATATAGGTAAACATTACCGTTAAATTTTAAAATCCGATAGTTTATGATTTCACTAGTGCCATTTTAATTTCACGGTTGATTTTTTTAGGCTGTTTATAAACTAACCTAACCTAGTGAACTTGTAAACTATCGGATTTTACATTCTCATACGCTGACAAATATACCTGATATTGGCAGAAAATGGTGGCAGAAAGCAAGCCAATGGCCAAATAGAGAAAAAAAAAATCTTCGAAACTACAAATTCGGAAATCAGCCTCGTATGTATTTACTTACGACGCAAGCAGCCGCTAAAAAGGATTTTTGATAAAGGTGTTAGATGTTACTCCTTCAGCGCAGGCGGAATCAGGGTTAAAAGGTTAGTATATAAAATTAAGTTACATAAAAGGAAGTTGTTTCACTATTTCTCAGGTTCTTAATCAACGTTGATGATCTGTTCAGAAAATCTGACTTGAAAGGGCTTGTTCAGTCCTTATTCCAAGGGTTTCTTCATTTTCCGTAGAACAAAGGAATTTTCGGCTATTGTAGAGACTTAAATGAGACTTCACAGAACCTACATTTCATTTATTAAGTGCCTATTCGATAGGTATAATGACATTTGTAATTAAAGAATCTTCTTTGATAAGAGCGAGTAGAATTACAAAGCATTCTTTTTAGCATCACTGTATTGTCTTACCACTCATTGGTCAACTAGTATCATACTAAGGGGGTACATTGAATAATATAACCGAGTCTCAGACCAAATAAAAATTCAAGACAATGTCAACATTGAAGTTAGGTCAGTTTCGTAAACACTTATTGAGTGTTGCCGTGCAGTAAAAACTGATACAGATTGCGCACTTTTGGTCTCCTTCACCCGTTTCATGGAGTAACTATGTAAAATATAATGGTCTGAATAGCTAAACATCCCTTGAAAATGGTGTAATATCCGAAACCGGTTGAGAGAGATATATGTGTATATAAAATATAACAGTGAGACTAGTACAAGTGGTTTTAGTCAAGATAGTCAAGAAGTAAACTATGTTTTGAAATTTTATTTGTTCTGAGAAGCGAGTAGCGAAATATAGTAAACCAATGGCCGAGTGGTAGACTCGCCTGCTAACCTAGAGGTCATGGGTTCAATCCTCGCGGTTCATATTAATTTTGTTCGGTCTGCATTCGTCAGAAAGCAGGTTAAGCTGTTGGTCCATTTGTGTCCGAATTCCAGCTCACCACCCATCGCGTTTGAGACGGACTTGAAGGACTTCTGCTAAATGACAGTACTTCTACAAATTGAAATGAGCCGTTAGATGAAGCTCATGCTTTCAATTATAATTTATACTGAGAGGATTATTAACTGAAACCTTTGTGGTTTATATAAAATAAATAAACTGATGACATTGGAACTAGTAGGTATATCCAAAACCAATTTGTTCTGGGATTTAGATTTTTGATATTTTTTTTGATATTTTTCTTGTTATTAAGTTCTTATTCATATAATTTAAGTATCTGTTAGCTATGGAAGAGCGACGCCTCCTATTGTAGGTATCCATTTTACCTAAAAGGAGACTCCAATCTTTGAAAACCAAACTGTAATATTTTTATATTTTTTAAATTAATTTAAAGTTTACTTTAGAAAAAAAGCTTAAATTCAAAATATCTCAGAAATGGTTCACTTTTGCATAAGGCATTATGTAGTCGAATCGACTGCATTTGTTCTCTTCTACAACCCCTTCAAGGGATTGCATCAAATTATCAATCACCTGTATAACAGGATAGAATATGTAAATATAGAACAATGATAGTGCCGTGCCAATAACGACATTACACAAATATGAAATTCAAATAAAAGTAATAGGATTAATCGAAGGCGGGACGTTACTATTGAAAACAATTAAATATAATAAAATATATTAAATATATTTATTAAATATATTAGGTGGTAGAGCTA
This sequence comes from Ypsolopha scabrella, assembly GCA_910592155.1. NCBI lineage: Eukaryota > Metazoa > Arthropoda > Insecta > Lepidoptera > Ypsolophidae > Ypsolopha > Ypsolopha scabrella. The sequence continues at coordinate 15,724,708 of OU342975.1, read as the reverse complement.
ATGCCGGGCTCGACTGTGGAGGTACCACCATCTTACTCGGAAATCCTCCCGAAGTTATTCGGGGGAGAGTAAGAGGACAGCTCTCAGGCGGCCCACCATTGCCTGGGACCGACGGATGGCGGTATATCCATCCCCAATTGCCGGGCCTTATATAAATCAGACTGGTGACGGGCAGCGGCGTCACTAGTGCAAGGGTTTCGGCACCGCGCTCACCAACCCGCCTGCCCAGCGTGTGTGAGTATGGGCATTTCTTCCAGGAGGACCGCCAAGAGTGGTGAACTCCTGGAAAGGCCTATGTCCAGCAGTGGATGAAACAGGCTGATGGATGGATGGAAATATAATAAAAGAAAAAGAAACCGAAATTATATATTATTATACTGACATAAAATAACTAATTTATTATAATAATAATTCCTCTGTTTGTGTGTGCCTGTTTTATATGTGCGTGTAAGGTGTTGAAAGGGTGTGTGTTAAGTTGTGTGCAAGCGGAACATTTTAAAGTTGGAAGAAAAACAGAAGTTGTTTGCATGAAATTCAACGAGAACGGAACTACTGGTTGGTGTTTGACAGTCTACCTACCTGACACAGGACCTCTGTGAGAAAGCGTGGTCGTGGAAGGAAGAACATGTCTACGTCACAGAAATGTCGTTAGTGCTCATCAATACACCTATAGTCGCCGTCAATGGAAATTGTGGACTATGTAAACAAACCGTTGTCTCAATTTTTCTCAAGTTTCTGTCACGGAGTCTCACTGAACATTATTCCAAATCATGGAGCATCAAGTCTTACCTGCCATTCGCTGTATTTCATCATGAAATATTCAATAATCACCAGTTAATTACGGAAAATCATAGAATCAATAGTCAATTCTGTACTGCGTCGAGATTGCTGTCATATTATTTTCTCATCGAATCTGTATTGTCTTTGAAAATTAGTGATGTACGAATCTATTTGAATATAAACCTATTTTATTCGTGATGCTATTTTATTACGTCTTTTTTTTTGACAGCGTTACTTTATAATCTTTGACATAAACGTTTGTGTAATTATATCGACAGCTGTGTGATCTTCCAGCGTTGCTCTAAAATCTTGTGTGTTTTCGGTATTCTAACGACTTGGCTTCTCTTACTGATTTTATCGTAATAGTAATGGACAATGCCCCATATCATTCGCGTCAAATCGAAAAGGCGCCCAACGTGAGTTGGCCGAAGGAGGCTATCCAAAACTGGTTGCGCGAAAAATAAAATAAATTTCAAGAAACCGAAATCACAGCGAATCTCATAGCTGAAGTGGACAAGCAAAAATATTAAAAATGTATGTAGATGAGTTGGCGGCATCGAAAAATGTTACAGTTTTGCGCCTTCCACCATATCATTGCGAGCTTAACCCGATAGTGTTGATATGGGCGCAAGTAAAAGGTTACGTTGGAAGGAAAAACAAAACATTCAAAATGGACGATATGAAGATTTTGTTGGACCAAGGTTTGGCGTGGATTGGGCCAGAACAGTGAGCGAAATGTGTAGCTCATGTCCTTAAAGTAGAAGAAAAAATGAAAGAACTGGATGGGATATTAGATACGGCCACCGACGCTCGCGCTGTGACGGAACCATTTGTAATTAACGTGGGCGATTTGACTAGCGATTCTTCAGAATATTTTAGCGATGAATCAAATAAAGAAAATTAATTAAACACCTAACATATTTTAATCACATACTTACCCATCTCTAGATAGTTTACTTATTTATAGACAAAGACAACATGGCGCTTTGTTTACATAGTCCACAATTTCTATTGACGGCGACTTTATGTAACACGGAGTTAACTGCATAGTTTGTGTGCACCATGGGATGGTGCAAGAGGTGACGGTGACGCGCACGGGAATGCGTTGCTCTGAGGCCAACAGGTTGCAGGAGTTCAGGGCAGTAAACAAAATTATTTTTAATGTCGTAGAGAAACTTTGAGTCGGCTACGAGTCTTCTATCCTTATGGGAAAGCAAATTGTGTTTAGTAAGATTACTAAGGTCATTATTTTTTGGATAATGTGATCGGAAATTTAACGACTTCAGAAACATTTTTTGAATTTTCTCTATTAGATCAATATAATTTATGTCGCATAACAGGGAGACCATATCACTGAGGAATATTCTAGAATGCTGCGTATGTAGCTCAAATATAAAGTTTTTAATGGGATGCAAATGGTTGCGCGCAAAATGAAACCTAACATCTTGTAGGCTTTGCCAGTAATGTATTCATAATGTGCTGTAAAAAGAAATTTCTCATCTAAGATTACACCAAGATCTTTTATATAGGAAACTTGCTGGAAAGGAGTATCATTCAATTTATATGAATAGCTAATTACATTGCGTTTACGGGTAAATGTGATCGACTGATATTTCTTTACGTTTAATTCTAATTGATTACGTTCGCAATACTGACAAAGCTGATCCAGGTCCTTTTGATATTTGTAGCAGTCTGCAAGTTGGTAGACCGACATGTATATTTTTGTGTCATCTGCATACATTAAGAAATTTGTATATAAAAATTATTGAGACATGTCATGTAAGCAGATGTTGAACAGAAGAGGACCCAAGTGAGATCCTTGTGGAACACCTGACGGTATTTTTGCAAAACGTGAGCAAAAGCGTTCCAATCTAACAGCCTATGACCGATTTCGAAGATATGAGTAGTAAGCTATAGTGTACACCAACCATGGAAAGCTTTTCGAACAGGATATCATGGCTAAACATTTCGAGTAGTCCGACAGGCATCAACCTGACCTCCATTGTTCATTTGGCTTGTGACATAATCAGTAAATTCTGCTAAGTTTGTGGTAGTTGAGCGACCTCTCATTAAACCATATAATTTAATTGGTCATAAGCAATATGTTCAAGTGCTTTACTGAATACCGTCAGGACGGATACCGGCCGATAATGCTCCACATTCTGTTTAGCTCCGCTTTTGTGAATTGGAGTAACATATGCCTGCTTCCAAATGTGAAAGGACTACTCCCTCCGAGAGAGAGCGTTTAAAAATAAGCGTTAATGGAACTGCAAGCTGATCAGCACAGGATTTTACATAAATAGGAGGTATCCCATCACTACCTTAAACTTATATAAACTAGAATACTAGAATACCTAATAAAATAAAATAAATGTTTGTATTAAACTTTTATGGCTTGCTTTCTGTTTTTTATTATACTACAGTATTACACAAAAGAAAAAATATAATAAAATATTTCAAGATATATTTCGGGCCCCGCTGGGCCCGGCATCAGTTGATATAATAATAATTATACCCAGAGAGGTAGGCAGAGACTACAAATTTCCATCTGCTACGATCCTGACACACCTCTTTTGCTTCTTCTACATCCATCAACCTAGTCATACAGGCTCTTCTATTCCGGGTACTTTTCACTTTGCCCTTTTTCAGTATGTCACTTATTTGGTTGGCATACGTCCTTCTAGGGCGGCCCGGTCGAGCTTTACTTCCACTTGTGCAGCATAAATTCCTTTCGTCACTCTACTTTCATTCATCTTCTCCATATGCCCAAACCACCGAAGCATTTCATTTCTATTCTAGTCACTACATCTTCTTTCAGGCCACAACGATCCCTTATGTCGATATGTCAAACCACACATACTCCGTAAGGAATGCATTTCCACTGCATTCACTCTACTGTGATGCTCATCTTGCCATACCCAACATTCACTACCATACATAAGCGTAGGGGCCAACACTCCATTATGAACCGCCAATCGTGCCTTTGAAGTCACACTTTGGCTGCCCATAAAGGAGTGCAGGGCCCCGTTCACTTTGTTTCCCGCATTCACTCTTCATTCAGTGTCACCGTCACACTTTCCATCGCGTGTGAATAGACTACCCAGATAAACAAATCCTCGTCTTTAATCTTAACCTTACATTCAGTCACCGTTTCATCCCTCTCTAGCACCATTACCTTGGTTTCTCCTGCATTCATTTTCATTCCTTTCCTTTTAAAGGCATCATTCATTATTGATGCCATCTTTTGCAGCTCATCCGCCAGTCAACACCCGAAAGATAACGAGAACCATAATAAAAATAATCTAATTATGATGGACCACCTGAGGACAATGAACAGTAAAGACATTCCAAAGTTATCGAGAAACGATAACCCATTAATCGAACAATGCGTCGTTCTACCATGGACCTCCGTCAAAGAAAAGATGTTTCTAGAATCCAACAAGTAAACAAGACATGTCAGAAGACACCCAGTATATAAGCCAGCGCCGCCGGACATCATGGTCTCTTTACAACTCTTCGATCAACGAGTAATACATAAGTTTAATAGTAAGAAATAATATTGTTTAGTTAAAGATAATTATTTTTTATAAAGTAATAGTTTCGGCTATTTTGACTGGCGCCCAACGTGGGGCCAATTAAAAAAGTTAATTAGAGTCAGTGTCACGAGTTCAAGATTTCCGAACGCTCCAAGGTCGCCCTGCATACCAGCTCCAGACTTCTTTTTGCTTTTTGAAGCATTAAAATTGGGAACTCCACAAATAAATAAGTTGAAATAAGTCATGCTACGAGTGTTCTTCGGGTTGCAGCTACTGTGAGTACCTATTCGCATTCCTTTCGCTCCCAAGATTCCGCTCCTAAAACCTGCTAAACTTGTTTTACCTAAGAATATTTTATGTAAAGAGAACGACCCATCATCTATAATGACTGAGGGTAATACACATTTCGTGCCATCTGCAGCATCAAATCCTACGGTTCTTGCACATAGTGTTTTAGACCCTATGAAGTTAGCGAATTTTGTTCCTTCATATAATGTGGATCCGTTATACGATATATAATCACTTAAAGAATTGTAATCAATGGCTACAATTTGTTGGTGAAAAAACACCACAAAACGTTATGATTTTATTAACAAGACTAGAAGGTAAAGCAGCATTAATTATTTCTATGATAGATCACCAATTTTATTGGGATATTATTGAAGCCTCTCTTAAAGCAGAATGTGGTGATAACAGAGAATTTAATTCTTTATTAGTAGAGTTATCTAATGTTAAGAAGAAGGGAAGTTATAAAGATTTAATTTCGAATTAAAACAAAAAATATTTTATATTAAAAGTAAGTTACAGGATAAACACAATAATCTTACTACGGTTGACCAAATATTGGAACCATACATAAAAAAAAACTTTAAGAAACAGTTTACCATATCACGATCAAATATATGTAAGTAATTGTAGTTTTAATGAGACAGTTTCAAGAATTCTTCAACTTGAAGCTGAAGGAAGATTCGATTTTATTTATTCGATAAAAGTTTTCTAATTGTTTGCCTGCACCACGAATTATTTGTAACCAATACCCAAAACCTTCAACTTCACATCAATATAGTAACCACAATCAAATCCCAAACCAAAATCAACCACGTCACACTTATCCGCCAACACAACGATCTTTAATGAATCAAAGATTTAATTCATATCCTCCTCGACAATTCCCACAAAACAATTATCCTAGGAGTAACGCGTTTAACAAACCGCAACATCCTTACTTCACTCGATATTCACAACAACAATAACCACAACAACCTCAACAGCAAACACAAAACAAACCTTTCCAGAACGAAGACGTTTCTATGAGAACAGTTCCACAAATAAAAACCGGACAAATAGATTTAGGTAAAGGCATGGTAGCAGAAGAAGTATTTTATTATCCAGAAAATTTACAAGAGCCTGAATTCTTAGAATTCGCACCGAGATATCAAGATAATGATTATTACCAAGGTTTACCAGATTATAAAGATAATACTGAAGATCATTCGGATTTTCAGGAAGCCATAAATACCAAAGACAATTTATAGAATTTAATCATGTAAAATCATTTCAACCTTACTTCGAGACAGATAATCCAAAATTAAAAATTCTAATAGATACAGGTATTCAAAGATCATTTATAACCAACAAAGTTTTTAGAAAAATTTCAGTGAATTTTGGAAACCAGAAAGTTTCACTGTACGAACATCGCATGGTGTAAGTACACATAATGGGATTAAAGAAACTCCCTATTGTTGTAGATACTTTGTGGAAGATAAAGGTTTAATGAAATTTTATATTTACGACTTTAGTGACAAATATGACATATTAATGGGGAGAGAAATGATTGAACAGATAAATGCAAAAATTGACTTAAGAGAAAGAAAATTAATAATGCCACAAAATGACTTATTAATATTTCATATGACAAACGATGATAACCTTAACATTCAAGACTTGTGTTATACCTACAATGACTTATTTACTGAATACGTAACTAACAGTGGCATGACAACTATAAAACATCAGATTCATTCTATAAAAAATGAACCCATATATCAAAGACCATATAGACTCCCACAAATATTACAACAAGAAGTTAGAAGTCAAATAGAAAAACTTTTAAATGAAAATATAATAAGACATTCGAATTCACCTGGTCATTTAGTTAAAAAGAAATTGGATCAAACAGGAATTCAAAAATGGAGAATGGTTATAGATTACAGACGCTTGAACGAGAATACAAAATCGGATAAATTCCCATTACCCAATATAGAAGAACTATTTTCAAAATTGTCAGGTAATAATTATTTCATGACACTAGATTTAACGTCAGGGTATCATCAGATAATGATGGACGAAAATTCTATAGAAAAAACAGCTTTTAGTACTCCTGAGGGTCATTTCGAGTTGCCCCAGCAACTTTTCAGAGAACGATGAACAACGTTATTAAACAAGAAATACAAGGAAACGTTTGTTTAGTTTATCTTGATGACATAATTCAAAGACGAAACAAGAACACATTAATAAACTACAACAAGTTTTTGAGTCGCTACGACAAGCCAACTTAAAGGTCAACAAGAACAAATGTGTCTTTATGGCAGAAGAGATAGAATTCTTAGGTCATGTCTTAAACAAAGATGGATTGAAACCCAATCAAAAGAAAATAGAAGCAATAAAGAAGTTTCCTATTCCAAAAACTTTAAAAGATCTTAGATCATTTCTTGGATTAATTAGTTACTATAGAAAATTTGTTCCAAACCTTTCAAAAATAACTAAACCTTTGACAAAAGCTACGAAAAAGAATGCAGTCATCAATATTAACGATAAAAAATAAATTGAAGCTATTCAGACATGCAAATATTTATTAATGAATGGACCAATCCTAGCATTTCCTGACTTTGAGAAAACTTTTACAATAACTACCGACGCTTCAGACCTTGCGTTAGGAGCAGTAATTAGTCAAGACAATCATCCAATTGCCTACGCATCCAGAACTCTTAGTAACACTGAACAAAATTATAATACTACGGAGAAAGAGTTGTTAGGTGTTATATGGGCAGTGACACAATTCAGACCTTAAGTCTACGGAAGAAGATTTACGTTGAGAACAGACCATGAAGCTTTGAAATGGTTAAGTAAAATTCCAGAATCAAATAAAAAGTTAACTAGATGGAGATCAAAACTACAAGATTACGATATGAACATTGAACACATTAAAGGAAAATATAATCACGTTGCCGACGCTTTGAGTAGAGTACAAATTCACCATACAGAAGGAAGTTCAATGGATGTGAATGTAGAAAATTCGGAATCTGAAATGTCAGTTGATCCTCCTGTAAATTTAGAAGAAGACTTAGCCGTAACAGACTCTCACATAACATCTGATGTCACAGTTCACTAAAACCAACAAGATAGTGATGAAGGTATTCCAATAATAAATGCATAACCACCTAAGAGACTTAGACGAGTAGTTTTTGAGTTAGCACCTTATAAAAATGCAAAGTTAGATAACGGTATCTGGTACTTTTTTATTCCTCCAGAAAGTTCAGAAGCAACTATTAAAGAAGTCATGTTAGAATACTTATCTCATAAAAAATACGCATTCATTATCCCAAATGACGAGTTATATTATAAAGTATCAGAAGTGTATAGGAAAGACTTTGATCATACTAAATTCATTCACACAAGATTTACAAAGACGTTAATTGAGATTCATGAAAGGGAAGAACAATTAGAAAATATGATAGAATGTCATCCACAGAATAACAGACACGCTGGTATAGAAAGTATTTACAAATAATTAAAGGAAAAATATTATTGGAAAAATATGAGGAAACAAATTAAAAATATGTGACTAGATGTGAAACCTGCAAAAAAGAAAAATATAATAGACATCCTCATATAATCTTAGCTACAGATACAGAAACGCCTAGAGAACCGATGGATGTTTGGCATATTGATTTTATGTCGTTAGAAAAACAATGGTATTTAACTTTAATAGATACATTTTCAAAATATGCAATTATTAAACCAACGGAGAAAAGTAAAGTCTATGACACATTATCCGAAATATTTGCCTTGATTGGAGCCCCGAATAAAATAGTTCATGACGAAGAACAATCTTTTTGCAGTGAAATTCTTTCCGGACTATTTGAAACATATAATATCATAAACCACACTACAACTCCATTACATCACAAATAAAACTCTAACGTAGAACGATTACACAACACAATACAAGAATTATTTAGATTACAGAGAGATTCAGAACTAGATCAAAATCAAAAGATTTATTTCATAACACATGCATATAATAACACAACGCACAGTTCAATAAAATTCCATTTGAAGTTCACTTTTCACGAAAACCTAAACTTCGTAGTTTTGATAATCTAAAAGTAATGATTCAAAGATACACAATTCAGCAAAAAGAATTTGTTAATGACTTGAATAAAAATATCCACGAAATCTTGTTAAAACAAAAAGAATCGCGCAACAACTGGATTAACAGTAAAATGAAAAATCCTGCAACATTTAAAATAGGAGACGTAGCTTATTTGAAAAACAGTAAGGCTGAAAGACACAAGACAAACGCTCGTTACTTAGGTCCGTTTGATATCGTTAACTGTGAACCGAATAACAAGTATACGTTGAACAATGGAAAAACATACCACATCGAGGATGTATATGATATGTACTTTATGTTACAGATGCGCGATTGTTCTCGGATTCAAATTCAGACAGCTCAATCCAGACGAACATATCGTCTTAGTAGAAATGAAGTATAATAGAAGGCAAATGGACGATCACACATAGTTTAGACATTAAGCCCATATTAGAAAATAAGAATTTAATTGTCAATAATCTTAAGAAAATTGTATTCATTAACAAAGAAGAATTAAAATATGTATGCGATAGGATTAAAATTATAATCGATCATGTAGAAGAAATTTGTAATCACTTAGATTTTCACATTAATTAAACCTCTCTTTGTTCAACGTAATACAACGTAGAACAAAGAGAGGTTTAATTAATGGATTAGGTTCTGTAATTAAATTAACTACTGGGAATTTAGATCAAGATGACTATGTTAATATTCAAAAAGACTTGGAAACTTTAAGAATTGCATACAATCAACAAATATCTGTAACTAATGAAAACCGTGAAAAATATAATAATCAAATTAATAAGATAACTGAAATTCAAAAAAGAATAGATGAACAATTTTCACAAACTACTACTTCAAATAGGCAATCTAGAATTGTATACAACTTATTATTACAAGCTCAAACTTTACAAGAAATATCTGAAAGATTAATTACAGCGATAACTTTTGCAGAACATCATATGTATCACTATAGTATAATACAATCTCATGTACTTCAGGAAACATTAAATATGATAAATAAAGATGTTATGATTTCAAACAATATTAACGATGTAGAACCATTAATTAAAGTAAATTGTAAAATTATTGATAACACTGTATACTTTATGATAGAGATACCCTTGGTCAAACAACAAATGTATAAAATTAGAAAAATTGTACCCGTTATCCAAAACCACCCAACCTGTTCCTATCCTATAATGCGAAAAGTAATCTACGCCTACACAGAAGAAGAGATCTACGAAGTGCAAGATTGTATCGAATTAAAACAATTAATATGTAAAGAAAGTATTTTGCAAAAGGAGTCCCGCGAAGTGAATATCTTAAAGAAGAAAAGTGCTAATCAGTGTAAAAGTGTGCCTATTCAGTGTCCTGATGAAGAAATTCAAGAAATATCGCCAAAAGGAATGTATATGTATTTTAATAATACTACAGAAGTAAAAATAAAATGTGGTCTTCACGACGAAACAACTTGGGTAAAAGGAGCCTATATACTACAAGGAGAAAATTGAGATATAAGCATATCTGGAATTAAGAGGTTTAGAACTCAAGAATCACATGACAAAATAATTATGACAAAGATTGAAATAAATGATACTGAAGATGTTTCTGAAATGGACTTAACGTATGATGTCGGAAAAATAAATTCAAGACTAAAACAACTGAAACAAATTAAAGAGCTGAAAACACAACAAACGAACATCTATATTTATTACAGCATAATGGGCCTCATCATTACTATAATATCCCTTTAGTTTCTGTTTAAATTTTTCAGATCCAAGGTTCTTTTTAAACCGTGAATGAAGTGGGGGAGAGTCAACACCCGAAAGATCAGGAGAACCATAATAAAAATAATCTAATTATGATGGACCTCCTGAGGACAAAGAAAAGTAAAGACATTACAAAGTTATCGAGAAACGATAACCCATTAATCGAACAATGCGTCGTTCTACCATGGACCTCCGTCAAAGAAAAGATGTTTCTAGAATCCAACAAGTAAACAAGACATGTTAGAAGACACCCAGTATATAAGCCAGCGCCGCCGGACATCGTGGTCTCTTTACAACTCTTCGATCAACGAGTAATCCATCCATCCATCAGCCTGTTTCGTCCACTGCTGGACATAGGCCTTTCCAGGATTTCGCCACTCTTGGTGGTCCTCCTGGAAGAAATGCCCATACTCACACACGCTGGGCGGGCGGGTTGGTGAGCGCGGTGCCGACACCCTTGCACCAGTGACGCCGCTGCCGGTCACTAGTCTGTTTAATATAAGGCCCGGCAATTGGGGATGGATAAACCGCCATCCATCGGTCCCAGGCAATGGTGGGTCGCCTGGTTTTACCTAAGAGCTGTTCTCTTACTCTCCCCCGAATAACTTCGGGAGGATTTGCGAGTAAGATGGTGGTACCTCCACAGTCGAGCCCGGCATCAGCTGTACCACCTAAACAACGAGTAATACATAAGTTTAATAGTAAGAAATAATATTGCTTAGTTAAATAAAATTATTTTTTATAAAGTAATAGTTTCGGCTATTTTGACTCGCAGATGAAGCAAGGAGAACTTGGTGATCGGCGTATAAGAGGCATTTGATAAGTAACTCCCCTAACTTCAGTCCACATTCACGCTCTTTCAAAACATTTATGCCACTGTCCATGAATATATTGAATAGCCACGATGACGCTACACAGCCCTGTCTAACTCCTCTAGAGATGTATAATCATTCAATGTATGCAAGCACTGGAATTCTCATAGAGAGATTTCAGGGCCCGCACCAGGTAGCTACTCATAATAATACATTATTATACCATAATAATATAATATATTATTATATCAACTTATCGGAGTTATTCTTCTGAATCTGAAGGGGAGGGGGACACCCGGAAAGTATAATAATAGGTGAAAAGCGATTATTCTTCACACTGTGTAAAACGGAATATTAATTATATAGATTGTTGGCGCTGAGTGGAACTTGCAAAACATAATGAACAGAAATTTATTTGTACTTTTTCACAAAATTACTGTTAATTTCCTGACCAGTTTCGCCTTCATGGCATTTTCAAAGGAATTATACTTAAATCAAAATTATCATGTAAACATGGAAACAACGTTATACTTTCGACTAAAGTATAATTCATACATAATGCCATAATGGCGGAACCGGTCGGGGAGTTAACAAAAATTTGTGGAATAGTACAAGTGATCTTCTTTTCATTATGTATAAAACGGAGATAAAACCTATTAAGTATAATATCCAACAGCAAATTACTTCAAGTCAACGAACTGGTAGCGCAATATAAACACTTTTTATAGAGAATTGATAAAATAATTATCGGATGCAATATTCCATGGAACCGCTAAACATTGCAGTTTGTCTTTTATATTTTATTAATTAATACATGGTTCGAAATAACTATGTGAAGTAACGTGAAGAAAACCGAAGAGCTGTCCCAGGCTGGGTTATTTAGGGAGAAAAACGAAATCGTTATGATAAGTACCAGTACTAATACTTCAGAAAATGAAATTGACCACAAAAAATCTTATAAATGTATTGTAAAACAATTTCAATGCATAGGCTATGTACGATGGAGCTCAAAGGAATTATTTTTCTTACGAACTAAAGGAATCACATAATTTTCTTCTTTCTTATTTGGCAGACACCGTGTGCCATATCTTGGCATAAAACCCCGAAACTTCTGTCCAGAATACGTAAAACTCTGATCGATATTTCTGAAATTTACTCAACTTCTATCATAAAGAAACACTTCAGTGCAGTTTTCCTGGCTTGCACCGAAGCGTTTTCAGAAACGATGATTGAATCTAAAATAATATTGTCTTTGATTTTACATCCCACTTCAGGTTGCAGTTAGGTTTTTCCGTTAATTAGAAACTCAATCAAACAAATAGGTGAATTAAAATTTATAAAATACGTTCTACACAATTTTCGTGTTTTTTTAGATGTTACAGATTTGGGGTTAAATAAAAATTGTGGTAATACTATAATAAAAAAAATATAAAAAAATGGTTTTGTAGGCGACGACGGCATATAATTTTTAACAAAGCCAAATTCTAGAAGCGAGAGCTCTTAAAATTTAAAAGGTTTGGCTCTTTCTGATGTATATTAGTTTTAACCATCACTTACTGTACAGATATTGACTGTACAGTTATTTTCCAAATGTAAAAAAAACAACCGCGTTCTACTTCTATGCTCTTGCTATTTGTTTTTTTTAAATTTTCAAGTATTGTTTTTGAAACTAAGGTATATCGCTTAAAATATAATTATCGAACCTGCCGTTTCAACAACGCCTTGATACGACAATACTTTCAGAAAACGCAACCAACCGTTCTGAAGGAATGTCTGAAACTTTCAGAGCTCACGACTCCTGCTCATTATATTATAATATATAGGTACCTTACAATATCTTCTAAGCCATTAATTTTGAATTATTCTTACTTTGTTAGGAAGTTCATGCATTTGCTTGTTTGTTATAGCTTAAAAGGAGGGTCCAAAGTACTTATAAATTACTTGTGTATAAATAAATAAATTTTGTATTTTGTATTTTTTTGTATTTTGCTTAAATTATTCCTCGACGTGGTGAGTTTTTATTTATTTATTTAAAAAGGCATAGGTATCAAGAATATAAAAACGCGATATCCAATATCCATACAATATATATTAAAATCAAGACTAAGGACCAGAGCAGTTGTAAATATTCTGGATTGCAAATTCATTTATTTATTTTTTTGTGTGATTCAAATTTTGCCTTTTTTTGCTTCTGAACCAAAATGACTTTGATTTACTTTATACGTATGTCTCTTCGTTATTATTTAAAATGTTATACATTTTCATAATGTCTGAAATTGATTTTTTTGCTTGTAAGTTTCTACAATTTATTGAAATAATTTGCAATTTTTAGCCCGATTTATGAGAAGGATTTTTTTTGGAAAAGGGGATTCATTTTTGGATAGAAACTATTTAAAATCTAAAAACAATACGCTTGTACTAAAAAAATAAAATCATAATTATTTTGAAATAAAAAAAAATATTTACACTAACTTTGTCAATAAACTATATACGCTGACACATTCAAGTAGTGATTTGAAATACTCATTATACGTATTTTAGTTTATAGCCTGGTCAAATAACTTATCACAATTCTCCCGTTACTCACCCACACCTCCGTAGCATCTCCTTTCGAGTGAAAATGTCAAATTTGATATCACACTCTTGGTACCGTAATCAATTTCATAAATTCGCATTAAAAAGTGGTCCAAGTCTGGATTCAGTCTCATCTTCGGACGACTCCCGCCTAACATGTCGTCTCTTTCGCACGCGTTGAATTTGTATATTCTGTAAAATCCTGCCTGCTATTCAGGGTTAGACGGGTTCGTCCGCTGACCAAACTAAACAGCCCAGTTACTGACATCGATATTATCGCCAAAATGGCACAGAAACTAAAATCTGTGTAATACCTAAATCAATATAAATCAAGTTACGAGACGAATTTAATCGAAGTTCCAAAATTGTAAGAGATTTACACTAGGCTCTTAAAGGATTTGTCCTGGACAAATCACTCTGCAAATATTTGTTCCCAAACAGGAAAAAAGAAATTTGTCATTTTAATTATTGTCAAGCTTATGACGTACATAATGTATGGGTTAAAAATCATTTTAAAAATCTGATAATATACAGGCTGTTAGGAAAAGGACTACTATCCTTTCAACCACGTATGGTATAAAAGAAAAATATTCCAAAAAAATACCCTATACCGATACATTAAGAAATCTCATTTTTACTATTCTGTGTTCTTTGAGTGATGCTGAGTCATAAATTTTAATAAAGCTAGGTGGTTGACAGTGCAGTACTTTTCCTAACACCCGTATTAGTAGAATGTTATAGAAGAGGTTATGTGTTGAACACTCTTCTTTCCATCACTAATGCGAGGAAATAAACAATTAGAATTTTTAGAAATATGAGTGCAACTACCAACGTATTCAACAAGGATATTTTAGTGCCGTCAATTATTTTTTATGCGTCTTTTTACTTTTTCGTGCAACCTTCGTGCTGGCTAGTATGATCGTTTTAAAAATATAACCAATTGGTTCTCAAACATGCACGATTGCGTCAATTGGGTCAGGCAACTTTTTTAAGAGTTACTTTTCGTTCTGCTTTTCACAGTACTCGATGAGTTACAGTTACCGTATATGCCCTTAAGCTCTATATGTTATTCTTATATGAAACGTACAGAAGTAAACAACAATAATACGAGAGTATGTAGCGTACGCGAGTTTTAAATAAACGTTCAGTTTCTAAAACTGAGTCTATACCTTTAATTTAACAAAATGATATATTCCTGTAATGGCTTTAATCATACAAACCGGTAAATTTTCATTTCTCATTCATGGAATCCACCATATGTAATGCTAAACAGCTGAAGATAAACCGTAAAAAATACTCTCAAGGAATAAAAATTACACACCTTAGCAGGCAAAAGTATGGCGCCGTTACCGACAAATAATACCACAATTTGCGTTCCGAGCCGTATCTAATAAAATATGTAAGACTACGTTACTTTTGGAACGTCTGAGCTGAAACATGTTTACTTATTAGTTCCAAGGAGGCCGGAATGTTTTGTGAAGAAGGCTGTTAATCTTAATCCGTTATTTGGCAGTGTACACAGGCTTTATGTTAGCTGAAATGTTTTCAGAAGCTTTTGGGTCGGTCTGGAGGGCAGTCTTTACTTAAAAAAATAGGTATTTCGGTAAAATTTATTGTTTTTTATCTTCACATGATTATTGTATATTTAAATATGAAATGTTATAAAAAATAATTATTGAATTTTTAATCCCTTTGTAGACCGTTATTGCGGCCGAAATTTATTTCATATTCGCAGACATAACTTTATTATAAAATGTATTTGACATACATTTATAATTCTTTTTGATACTTCACAACGTTAATTATAACAGGGTTTAGCCCTTTGGCATTTCAATACACCTTTTAACCTAAAATAAAAATGAAAATTTCAACTTATACGAGTATATAATTATGCTTGTTGCTTTTACATGAATAATTTAAAAAAATCTTATGCATTGACAGCTCCAGACGAAGCAATATGGAAGGAAGCATGCTTCAAACTTCAAAGTACTACGAAATATTTCAAGGGTACTTAACAAAAAAAAACCGTGTTTAGTCTTTAGCAGTTTTTGTAACAGGGCATATACAGCATATATTTGTAATATAAATACCATTTCATTCCTTCAAACACCTATTTTGCACCTTTTTCTGGACGAAAACCAAAAATTATATTTGCACTTTATGGAAATAGGAGGAACTGTACGTATATCAAATTACACATGAAAGTTACCCATGAATCAAAATTTATAATCATCACGCACTAATTTAGCTATATTTAGATTTATTATTATTTCTTTTAACTAATATTACTTATAATTTATAAATATTTTACTATAGGTGAGCAGAATATTTTTTTGCGAACAATCAAAATACCTATAAAATATAAAACCGGTCAAGTGGCATTGGAAATCATGCACTAAGAGTTCCTTACTATAGCTAGAACTTTTAAAACCTAACTTCTTCCCAAACTTTATTTTAATAGTTATATCATTAATGAGTGATGGAACAATGTCTTACTAAAACGGTTTTCTTTTTAACCTTTTGCTATGGAACCTTAAAAAGTGATTAAATTATTCAGCAGATTAAGCCCTACAGTTTTCAATACTATAAACAATTTTACTTCAAGCCACAAGCCATTTGCGAAGGTGATCGAAACAATTTAAAACATTCAAATAAATATTTCTTAAAGAAATGCCAATCAAATCTAATTTTAAAAAATCTAACTGATGTTGCAAGAGAAGTATATTTCTTCAAACTAAATCTTGGTTCAGTGCTAGAGACTGGCTAGCGAAAGCTAAACCCAGAGATTTTTATAGCGGCAACCCTGCCGAAAATGTCATCATGGCGTTTGTTGTTGTTGACGTAGTCTTTGTAATTACGTTGTGTTTGAATTTGCGATAAAATTTATTATTTTCCATCATAAATCATGACTAAAACTGTGAAGAGTGCTGTTCGACAGATTTTATTTACTATGATTAGTAAATACAAACAAAAACAAGAAGAGTATATCGCTAGAATCAAGCAAAAAGAGGATTGTTTACATGTTGCAATGGAATTAATAGGTTAGTGTAACATACTCATCTTGATAATTTTATCCATGTTATTAAAATGTAAAATGAACTATGTCATGTTCATATCAAAAATTACCAAGTAATTCCTATGATATACTTGAATGTGGATTAAAATTATAATATTCTACCTAAGAATATACTTGGTTCGCATAAATGTATAATTTTTATTATTTTACAGAAAAGAATTTTAATACTGAAGAAGCTTGTGCAGCTTTACAAAGTCTCAAGAAAATTAAAGAATTGCATCAACAAGAGTATCTATCTCAAAATAAATATTTCCAAGAAATTGCTTCAATGACTGAAATTAGTGTATCCACATTAAAAAGAATAAACAATGAAGGCAAACTGAATAATGGAGTATTCAGCACCCCAGGTACAAAACGCCCACATAAAGCGACAATATCCAACTTGGACAGCTTTGATATTCAAGCAATCAGAAATAAAATTAATGAATATTATGTTGTTAGGAAGCAAGTGCCCACGCTTAGAAATCTCTTGATAGACTTGAGGGAAAGCATTGATTTTACAGGGTGTAGAGAAACATTACGCCAAATCCTATTAGCCAATGGATTTGTATTCAAGCAAAACAAAAATGAACGTTCTGTGCTCGTTGAACGTTATGACATCGCAGCGTGGCGACATAGGTACTTACGGACCATTACTTCAAAACGACAAGAAGGAAAGAAAATAGTATATTTGGACGAGACATATATTCATCAAAATTATAAACCAAAAAAGTCATGGCAGGGACCTTCAACGAAAGGTGTTATAGATAATGCGAGTTATCATACAGTGCAAGTGAATAAGGCACCGAACACCAACAGTCGTAAAGCAGAAATACAAGATTGGCTACGTTGCAATCATGTTTCGTTTGAAGAAACTCAATCTAGGGATGAACTTCTGTGCTTGGTTGATAAGCACAAATCTGAGCCAATTTATGAAGCCGATCAAATCCTTACAGAACATGGCCACCAAGTGTTAAGACTTCCCCCGTATCATTGCGATCTTAATCCTATTGAGCTTATTTGGAGTACAGGAAAACGAAAATTGGCTAGTAAAAATATAGCAAGATCCGCATCTGAAATGGAAAATTTGATAAAACACTGTTTTGACAGCATAACTTCAGAGGAATGGAAGAAGATGGTTGACCATATTATTCACATTGAAGAAAAATATAAAGAAAAAGATGGAATTATGGATCAAATGGAAAGTTTTATTATAAATGTATGTGATGCAAATGATGACAATATAAGTTCAGATGAATATGAAGTTGAATATCTGGAAACAGACTTTGATTAAAGCGAGTAATAAATTTTATATATTTTTGTCATGTTTTGTTTTAAGTACTCCCATCCTTTTATCCCAAAAAATTAAAAATAGAAAAACTATTAATTCTTATTACTAATACATATCATAGTTCCCACATTGGTTTTATGTATTTATTTTCTTTCATGTACAAATACACAGTAATTAAAGATTCGGACTATTTAATTTTCCGAATGCCAGTTCCAAAAAATGAAAAGTATCAAAACTAAAATTCCTACTATACACTGTAATACCAGCATAAGATTATTTAAATTTGCCGCGCTTTGCTAGGTTCATATTTCAGTAGCCAGACTCTAACTGCCGATAGACACAAAATAAAGATTCGAAAAAAAACTGAAAAAGTATATAAAATATAGGCGACTTAATGTGAACGCTTCTTACCGATATGCCCGCAAAAGTGAATAGCTAATTATTATTTGCCCATAAAATTGGCTTTTATTTCTAAAGCTGGTATCCCTATTTTACCAACCCTTCACGGCACTGACACGAGATCGAACCTGATCGAGAGGAATCATGGTGCATTGTTTGCATTTTCTCGTTCACAAAAGGCGTACCTTTAACACAATCTCTTTTGCACTATTGTTCAACGGCCTTGGCAATAATTATACCTAATGTATCAAATAATTTTGAAAAATCTGACTGACAACAAAATGACAGCAAAAGCTTGACAAGCAGTGATGATGAATCAAGTGACAAGTTATGATGAATGGTCTGTATGTTATTTTATTGCCTTGTTTGTATCTTCTTAAACTTGTTCACTGACAACAAAAAAACAGTGAACTCATTATAATTTGTTACAAGCTCTCAGAACCTAATTTCAAACTTTTTTAATGTTCTAAGATATTAGTCCTTTTAAAGGAGTTGTAAAACTAAGGGTATTTATATTTATATTAATAATAAAGTAGTAAAGATTTTGTACCTATCTGTACATTGAATATTTTTCTCAAATTTTAAATGAAATAAGTTATTGGCTTTGTAATGAGGCAAAAACATTTTTGTTTCAATTTTGTCTGTCTGTATGTGTGTATGTACCTATGTTTCATTTTAACTCGAGGACCACGAGGAGGATTTCACTAAATAACACCCAAGCCGAAAACGGGGCAGAGATTGAGTTAAGGCTAGTTAAACTATAAAATTAACAAAAACTTTCTTGATGTAAATAACTTTGTATTTCTAGCTCCTATAAATACGGGTTAAGGTAGGCCCTTTGCCTAGAGAAATGGAATCCAGTTTGTTGATAAAGGTTTTTTGAACATTCAAGCTTGGTTCAGTGTACAGACGCCTGCTGGTCAAATTCCGAATTTGTAAATGATTTTAATAGCTAGGTATTACGTCAGAATGTACAACGCTGTACTGTGTGAAAAAAAAAAACTTTTCCTAACTAATAGGTACACATATCGTCACGAAATGAATCCCCAAAGGGTTGCCAGAGGTGTTTCCGAGTGTGAACTGTGAAATGCAAGTCACAGTCCACACCCGGTACACCCTCGTTTCACCGACGATTATCACGTCCCAACGTGATGGTTGGTGAGCCCTATCGCCGCACTTTGGGCAGAATTACACGCTTTTTAGGGCATGCAGGTTTCCTCATGATTTTTTTCTTTCACTGTTCAACAAGTGGCAAGTATTAGGTAAGAACACGAATACTATGCACATATATTCCGAAAAACTCATTGGTGCATGCCCGACCGGGGATCGAACTTAGGTCTCAAGATGAGAGGCCAGCGTTCTACCCCTGAGCTACCGCCGCCGCTTAAATAAGGGACACTATTATAGTATCACAGCTGGAACAGATATTGAAGTTTTATACACAACAGTGCTATAAGACAAAATGAAACAATCACGTCTCCTTTCTAAAAACGGTTCCAAGTGTTGTTAAGAACAGCCCATGGCAATACTGTGTTTAGGACGGGTTTATTAAGGGGGGTTTATTCCGATATTGTGTCTTTGTAAACCGTGAAATAGTAATTATCACATTTGATTAAAAAAACGTGTTTTATTCTCTGAACTTAATACTTTGGTGACGGTCGATATACGATTACTTGCATTTTACTGCATCCAATAAAATCGCAAAGATAGGCATAAACTATGATTTAAATACAATTTTATTGGAGTTATATTAAGTTTTTGTTAGTAAAATTCGTATCAAATAAACGTCAAGAAAGGCCGTCATATAAAAATTCTATCGTCATAAAAACACCTCGAAACCGCGAGATTTCTGAGCAGCCCGCTCCTACTAAACAGGATAAAAAAGTGTAAAATGAACATTGGAGCAGGATAGATTTCTCTGGATAACCACGCCTCAAAAGAAGTGTAAATTTCACAAAAAAGCAATTAAGCTCCGGTATTTCAAAACCGATTAAAACAAAACTAACTCACGCAGATACACACAAAAAAAACTATCATTCAGAATAGCTGAAGTTTTGGATGCGCGGCAGTTGATTAGAGCAGGATAGATAATTAAAAAACAAAAGTGTTAGAGCAAGACCGAAGTGAAGCATCGCGGAGCCCAGTAAGGATAGTTTTTTCTCGTAACAAACGTAGTTTATCTTTAGAAGAGCTCGAACGGGGTGCCCCAGATAGATATACTCGTTTCAACCAAATTGACAAGGTACCGAACAGGGGACAAGTTTAAAGTGTCCAGAATAGAAGAGTTTGAATGAATTTGATCTGTGTGGGAGAAGTGTGAGATAATTTTATACATTTTAGCTAGTATAGTATTATATTATCTGTGATTTTAGATACTTTAGCTTTGAACAAAACCTGCCAAGAGCGAGCTCATAATTCCTAAAAATCTTCCTGCTAACGCACAACGGAGCACCACCACAATTAGATGAATGTTGCTTAATAGCTATTAGAAATTGTTTTATACAAAAATATTAACTTGGATTGACATTTAGAATTTAGAATCTCAAGGGGAAAAAGCTTAAGGAACCCTTATTATTTCGACTTTTCTGTCAAGTTTTTACAACGCAACTACTTAGTGTACCTGTACAAACATTGCTTGTAAGTATGAACAGAATAAATCTTTTATGAATTAGTCAATAGTTATGTTGGAAACACCTAACAAACACAACCCTGTGTTCTTTTAATAACAAAGCAGATATACGAGAACAACTCAGCATCTACAACAACAAAAAGACATTCACAACCGTCACTTCAGCGTTTGTGGCTCCCAGGCTGGGAATAAACCAACTTCTGTTCCAATTTCGCTTGGCACCAATTTTGTTCACGTCGCATCACAAATTCGCCTCAAATAAGTGGGCTGCGCGTTTATCGAAAATTCGCCTAACAAATATGGCCTTAGGCTCGCGCGTGTTATTTCGTTACTCCATTTTCCGGGTGTTATTTTACTCATTGAATTTGTTAGGTTATTGTATCGTTTATTGATAAAGAACGAGAACTTTTTTTTATAGGAATATACTGTATTTTATAATAATTTTATTAGAATTGTAATTTTAACGAGTACTTTAAAAAGTAATAAACTTTTAGTGCGTTTCAAAAGAAGCATATTTGACAAAATATACAAGGTGAAATTAACCGGCCAAATTCATACTGAAGACTTGGTTGATGCTCAAAAACAAGATTCAATTAAAATTATGGTGAAATAAAAAAAATTGCTCCCTTACTGCCTAGACACGGAATTGTACTTACACTAGTCCAACCAGTAAGGGAGCCCAAAAATATATTTTTTCGAATTTGGCCAAAAGGATTACTGGACCTAGTTCCTGACCACTAACCGAGTCTCCAGTATAAATTTGGTCGGTTGATTAAATTTCACCCTATATTGATAGACCACAAACATTATTTTCAACAACGACGTTCACTTGTTAGACTACAAAAATAGTCCACTATATTTTCAGTTGCGCTGTATAAAGAATTCCTCCTATGTCACTCACGCTAAAATTAATAGGCAACGATCCTCGTTTCACCACCCAGCCCTTGACAAGACAGCCAACACATCACTATTGACCGGACAATAACTACCCGCATTTTCAGAACTCACCCCAACCGTACAGCACACGTCAAACCGGATCATAACATCCATGTATCTTACCTGAAACAGCGGGTGCCTGATGTAATAAACGTCCAGGCTACCATGACCTGCAGAAAATTACAGCCACAATACTCTAGTCACAAGGGTCACGGACCAGCTTACGTTGGTGCCCTCGGATCTCTCGTATGGTAAAAGCTGGACGGCGAGGCCGCTATCATCCGTCAGGCTGTACCCAGACAGCTATCAAATTGAGGATTTCTAGCTTACTGCAGCATCATAATGCAGCTAAGCTGATGTGCCCCGGGTGGAGATTGCAGGCTCCATTGCATTTCGGTGGCAGTTGCGTTTCCGTAATGGTTTGCATAAATGCGGTTTCTGATTTTATATATATATTTCAACTTTTCATTTCTATGGTTCCGTTAGCAAACTCAAATCCACCTGTCCATCTATATAGTTGCTACTCCAAAAGCACCTTCCTAAGGTGCAGCGCAATTAATATAACAAAAAACGATTGTTTTGCAACTTTCAACTCCATTAAAAATTAAGCAAGCTTAATTTTATCACACTATTTAAGTTTACACATACATACATTGTATAAAAAATTAAACAGTGATGTATAAAACTAAGAGACATTCTGGTTTGTGTTAAAATTAAGATTGGTATTTAAGTAAAATAAAATATGGAAAAGATCTTGAATAAATCTGATAAAAAAATTACATAATATAATAAGTAAAATAATTAATATAATGATATATCTACACCCGATATGAATTTAATGAAATCTTTAAATGAAACCACTAATCTACTGATTACAGTGATCAACTTTCTCAAAAAACATTACAGAGGATATGCAGTATATTTCCACGTTTTATTTTTTGATGATGATCATAAGGGTCCCATACCCGAAGGGTGACGAATGGGACCCTATTACTAAGCCTCTGCTGTCTGTCTGTCTGTCAGTCAGAAGGGTCTACAGCTTCAGTCCCAATAGGTAGACTGTTGAAGTTTTCATAGAATAAGTGTTACTGTGGCTTCTATTACGAAAGATTAAAAAAATGAGAGGAGTCCCCGGAAAAAAGTCTTAAAAAAATTATTGAAATTTCGTGTTTGTACATTGAGTATTTTTGTGAAATTTTAAATGAAATGGGTTATTGTACTGAGCTAATGTACTGAAGCCAAAACTACAATTTTTAGAAATCATCGTCGTGACCCCTGGTCAACACAAAGAGTATAACTTGGACAGAGATTGATAAAACGCGGGCGGGGCCACGGGCAACGGCTAGTATAAAATAATAAATATATCAGTTCTCACTATCACTATTACACATAATAATAAAGTTTAATAATAATAATATATAATTCCGAAAGCCAAATCTTTCAGCTTTTTCTTAACCGATCATCATCATCATCCGGCCTTCGTGAACGAAGATGCCAGTAGGGCTGCTCTGCCAGCTTCCAAAGTTTGACTGCATGGATTCTAAGAATTTACCGCATCTTACAATATACTTAAGAAAAATGTTTAATAATTAAGGTAGTAATTTGTTTGTAATTTTCCAGAAGGGTAATTCTCAGTCTGTCAAATAAGCCTTCTCGACGTTTTTTTTGTCAAATTCCATAATTTTTTTAGCTTGAGTTTTAGAAATCTCGCTTCCATTGTTTCTCCGGAATTGGGTAAAAATAATATGTAAGGTTGCTTATTTTTATTGTAAGCTTACAGCCAGTATTTTTTATACATTTTGGATAATATCTCTATATACTTGCCTTATTTATTTTGCAATGTTTTTAGATTTTACAAATTAAAAAGCAGTTAATCGGTCCTGAATACAATGGATTTTCGTACAACGCAGAAAAATGGAGTAACTTTTGTACGAAACTATGTTCAGAGGAGTTCGTTTTAAAATGCAGCGAAATGATCGATTTATTTTATATATAACGTACCGGGGTTCTTGAAAATGTTTTTTAATGAATGTACAAAATTTTTGGGATCACGATTATTTTTAATTTTTATTTTAGTTTAGTTATATGTTTTAAAATAAATAATAAAATAATTTTGATTTTATGTTATTGTGTAAATATTGAATTTTATGTTACTTACATTATGGTTTAATATAATGCATAGCTATAGTCTGTACCGTATTATATAATGTATGTTGTGTCCACCTATAATAGTTTTAAACCCATTTAATTAATATGAAATAAGGTATTTGTGCACTGGATGTGGGTGGTCCAAATAAATAACATAAAAATAAAATGAAAAGTCTTAGCCACGGAACAAATTTAGCAAACAAACAAGAGTAAAGACGGAGGACAGTTAACTTTTAAATTGATAATTTGATAAATTAATTAATAATGTTATAATAATAATTCCAATAACTTAAAACATAAAAAACAAAAACTTATTCTAAAATAAATTACCTCACAATATAAATTACACACTTAAAAATAACTACAAAAAATATACCTCATCTAAAATTGACCCCTGCGGCATGGTGCCCAGAACGCTGGCCACATTTCCTCTTTGAATGGACAAACTTATACGTTGGCCGAGGAATGCGCTAGCCCTCTGGTCACCCGATGTTTCCACTAAAGGAACTGATAGATTTTTTACTAGTTTTTACCACGGGTCGAAAGTTTCAACCCCAAACGGCTCAAACATATAAAAGCTTCCTAAGGACGCATATTTGCGCCGTTTGGAGTTTTCAGTAGTTTGGGCGGCCACGCCAGCGGCCCTGATGGATTGGGAGACGTGGGAGAGCGCCAGCGTATCGACGCAGGTCGCATCCCACACTAGCGGCCTCCCCTGTCTCCAAGGTATTAAAGTCATACCGTCGGGTCTCCTGCCATCATCACGTGCAATGCCTGTTGGTTCCAGAATAGCAGGCACGTTGACGGTAGCAAGAGCCCTTCGGATGATATCATTCAGGGCCGCATGGCGAGAGCGCCGACCCGCACTCAATCGACAAGACAGCCCGTGGTGTCCCAGGTTGTCAACATCGTGGCCGCAGGGGCAACGATGTGGGTGAGTTAAAGCCGAGCCAAGGCGCAGTGCAATGGCCACCCTGAACGAGTTGTCGTCCAACAGGGTTCCAATGTTGGACGACAGCAGAGCCTGTAGCCAGTAGCCCGACTCACGTGTTGTGACGGCAGTGAGACGAGCTCGGTCGATGTTAGAAGGACTAGAAGAAATTAGTTCAATTTGTGTTTTTTTACAAATGGGTTCGTCCCACTGCCTTTGAATGGTGGGTTTTTCCGGAGGATCTTCATTCGGGCAAGCCATCGACCAAGCAAGTTTGGCCTCCATACAGCAAGAAACCTCAATATCCCCTAATGAGGGGTGTAAAATTTTCTTATACAAGGCCTCAGTGCTGTGTATGGAAGACAAAAATGCCAGAAGCGTGACTCTTGCGACCTTTCTGATCCCTAGGCCACCAAACCTTATAGGAAGCGTGGCCTGGACCCAACATCTGTTGGTAATAGAACAATTTAGAATTTTTGTTAAGGCTAAACGGATATTCGTATCAATCGTGACGGAGAGAAGCGACTCTAGCTTGAACATGGGACTGCAACGGAGTACATACGTAAATTTTGGAACAAATAGGCAGAATCTTATAATTTGAAAAGCCATGTGGGTTTTAATTTTTGAAAGATTTGGTAGGGTATCTAGAAACGTCGCCTTTTTTCATCTAGAAAATCAGGTATGGAATCTGGAAGAATTGGCGCCCCTAAAAGGCGAAGTGATCGCTTGTCAACAATTTTTATATTTGGAGCAAAACCATTAAAATCCGCAGTTATTTCTGTCTTTGACGAGCTCGGGATTTGCTCCGACATAAAGAGTTCACATTTTTCAAAATTTAGATCTAGACCATTTTGATTTATATTTTTGGGCGTTAGTTTTGCATATCTCAAGTAAGCTAGAGTAATGTACCTGACTGTGTAGCAAAAACGATTTTACACCGAATAAACTCCCTGGTTGTGTAAATTCATAAGTGAACCATTTTAAATTCAATAGCTGGAAGTTGTATCTCTGCAAACATGACCATTTGGAGAGGCAAATGTGACCTGAATTAATATTTGACCGCCATGTTTGTCTTTCTGAAGTTGTGCCTTCATTTGACCTCAACGGGGAATACAGGACCGTATTTAAAAGTTCAAGCAAAAATTAAAATAATAATAATTTAAGGTTTATTAATTTGCTTTTGATCTTGTAAACAACGTCAGTTTATTAGAAATTGGATTATTTTAACGATTAAACATTTTTTTTGATTGTTTAGAAATTATCACAGGACATAACATTAAAACATTTCATAACTCGAGGGGATGCCAGAGGTATCCCCAAGTGGCCTGTGAAATGTAAACTATAGCAAACAATTGGTAGAGTGGAGACCACATCAAGCTATACACTTGCAGTACGACATTAGCCCCTACAGAGAAGAACATAAGATAGGTACAAAGTCCGAAGTGTCCAACTTGATGCGGTCTCCACTATACACCCGCTTTCATCGACGACGCGACGTCACAAACATGAGGAGAGTTGGGCCCTATTGCCGTATTTCGGGCATAACTTAACGCGCCTTCCGAAGCACGCAGAGTGAACACAAATTAATGTACACCACGGTGATCGAACCCACGACTTTGGTTAGTTAACTGTAAAGAATGCGTGACCTTGTGTAATAATAATAATATAAAAAACTACTTAAAATATTACAATAAAACCGTTCCAACTAAAATTTATTTGTTTCAAAATTATTATTTAATACCGACTTGAAATTGTTTTGATCAAACAGTTGGCATATAGTCAACAATAATAACACGTGAGTGTTAAAGCCGGTATTTAATAATAATTAAATATTTCAGCTTACCTGAGTTTAAATAATATTTTCATAAATATAATTTATAGCACACCGTGCGTAAAATGACCGCTTTACGCACGCTGCGCTTGCGTAAAGTCGACATTTTCCCCACTTGTGCTATAAAATATTATACGATACTCGTGCGAGAAACTTTTTCTCGACTCGTGTGATTGCAGCACTCACCTTCGGCTCGTGCCGCAAACTCACACTCGTCAGAAAACGTTTCATCGCTCTCGTATCGTAATGTACTATTATTTAATATTAATGTTAGTTTCAGTCTTTAACATCGATATTTTAAGATGACTGTTAACATTCAATTTCTGCCCATTTTAAGAACCGAGCCTCGTGAACCTAATTACGGCCCTGTAGACTTTATCACTGTCCGTAATTTTCTATGAGCTCCAATTTTGCAAATTAGTAGTCTGCCTCCTGATTCTCTTTGGCATAATTAATTTCACGTCGCGCAGGGAATATGCTGTGTAAGTGTGAGCCTACGTTTCAGCAATTTATGTCACTTTTCTTGATAGCTGTGAGCATGAAATATATAAGGTGACTTTCGTTTAAATAACAAAATTCATATTGGAGACTAGATAACTGATCAGGACCAACCAACGTTCAATGACTCTATTTGCGAAATACGATTTTTTTGTACCTCTATACTACTTCATGAACAACCACGAGTCAATTATTAAGGAAGTCTTAATTTAATTTTATTATGCAGAAAGGGTAATTGAACCTTGGTCCAGACCTCTTACCGAGTCTCCAGTGTGAATTCGGCTGCATAAACGAAGGTCACCTTATATATCGTCACGACTTGAATCCCCGAAGGGGTAGTCAGAGGTGTTTCCGAGTACGGACTGCGAAATGAAAGTCACAGTTCGCACTCACCCACATTATTATTGACGGGTATTAATAGGTCTTAGCGTAGTGGGCGGTGAGCCCTATCGCTGTACTTCGGGCAAAAATATGGACCGACATCTTATAGCGAGGTTATCTAGAGAAATCTATCCTGCTTCAACGCTTTCATTTGTCATATGTTTATCCTGCTCAGCGGAAGCGGGCCGCTCTGAAAACTCGCGGTTTTGAGATTTTGGAATTAGAGGGAGTTTTTAATATGATGGCCGTTTTATATGAAATTTTTAAGACGTTTATTTTAGTGTTTCGTTGCATGTAGGGTTACTGTTAAAAACTTAACATAGCTCAAATTAAATGATATTTAGATCATAGCTTAGACCTATCTTTGCGATTTAATTGGATCGAGCAAAATGTAAGTAATCGTGTATCGAACGGCTGAAATTTTAAGATCAAAGAGTGATATATGACATATATTTTGTTACAAAATTTTATATTTCTTATTTATTGGCTTCAAATTAATTTGAAAGAGAAAAAATCGGGATAACCCCCCTTCAATGATCGAGTACTCTAGCTACTAGACCACAGAGGTGGTACAAGAGATATATTACTTTATTTTGCTATGTTTTCTTTTAAAATATAGTAATAAAATATATATATATCTGAAGTCATGGGGATTCATATATTTAACGGTCACTCTGTCAGTCACAGCTATATTTTCATTGAAAAGAATCACTGTTGAACGTATGAACGTAGAACTGATCATTTCATAATCAGCAGGCCTAACATGGTGCCACTTTACCACCATTTTAAACACCACTAGGTCTGTAGTGATACGCTCGGGTTCTCCAGCCAACAGGGATTCACGAATATTGAAAACACTTCTAAATATATGTTTTCCAAACACTATTTATTGAAATAACTTGAACTGTTACACAAATGGATCACTTTATTGCTTAACACACGGCAGCGTAACAACATAGTCAGAAAGCAATACTCGAATGCCCCAACATTCGTAACACCACTCCTTTTATACAACTGGTATGAATATGTCTTACTTACATAATATCATAGATCAAACTATGACTATTTACATGATATTGAATTAATAAATTAACAAGTAATAAATAAACGAGCAAGACAAATACAACGCTCAATAACTAAACAGTATTGTACTCGGCTGAGTTACAAACAAAACAATAAAGCGTCTTATTATCCCTCAAGGTATCATGACAAGGAAATGCTTTAATATTGGTAACAGTAGAGGTGCAATTGTCTAGAGGTAAGTCAATTGTGTTCATTTGGCAATCAAAAAACGTACGGTTCCAATTGTCAAACGTTAGCCGAATATCCGTTTGATAATTAAGATTGTTCGTTTTGAGCCGTCAAACGAATATAATTGTCTTACACAATTGAACCTTTAATCGACAATATCATAAAGTATGAAATAAGAAATTTACGACAGACTTCCAACAAAAAGTCAGAAATAATATTATTAAAACTCACGTGAGCTGACATTCTAAATAATGATAAAATATTTACGTATTATTATTGTTGAGTGGCCGTGTGACAACGTCGGCGAACGCCGCGTCGTCGTCTTAAGAACGACACTCTCCTTGAAAGTGCCGAAATTGTCTCGGTGAAACAGTTGACATAAAGTCAACAATAATAATACGTGAGTGTTAAAGATGGTATTTAATAATTATAATAAAGTCAGAAATAGGTGCGAAGACGAGCGAAGCGAGGCGACCCCTTTAGTTTTACAGATTTCATGATATTCGAGTAGATCATAAAATGATCAATTCTATGATATGGCCACGATATTTAAAAGAGTTTTTTCGTACTCTGTTAATATCTTCTGCATTGTCCACTGTACATTTAGTTTTCTTATTATATTTATTCATAATCTCTGTTTAACAGGTTTCAGTTCCAACATCGGTACGTTTATTTTACAACTCTAAACGAAAACTGTTACAAAGTCATAAATTTAGTATTTTACGACATTATAATACTTCGCGTCACGTACCGCGTCACTTACGTGAACTTGCTCTTTTGAAACGTTTTTACTCTGATCGTAAAAAAAAGATTAGCGCTAGCGTGTAGGCCGAAACACGCGACAAGAAGTAAAATGGGAAATAAAGCTTTCTGGGATAGTACGTCTCTACAAAGGTTGCCAGATGATTCTTTTTTTAAATACTTTTACTTAATTATTATGAAAGACACGGTTGTTCACTTACGTATTGTTAACTATATGCAAACTGTTTCACCGACACAATTTCGGCATTTTTAAGGCGAGGCGTGGCGTTCTACGTCTTTGTCAAACAGCCATTAGCAGCCAACTTCTAGTTAGTTAAATTGCAAATAATAATTTGGCCAAGTGCGAGTTGGACTCGTGCCCAAAGGATTCCGTACCACTACAATCCATCCATCCATCAGCCTATTTCGTCCACTGCTGGACATAGGCCTTTCCAGGATTTCGCCACTCTTGGCGGTCCTTCTGGAAGAAATGCCCATACTCCCACACGCTGGGCAGGCGGGTTGGTGAGCGCGGTGCCACTACAATACAGGTACGAAACCCTAAAAATATTGTAGTAAATAACAGCAATCTAGATGTCAAAGCCACATTAAGGTGACAAAACACAAGGTGCTTAAATGGTATCGCCCGACAAACAATTCGGCACCCCCTGAATATGGAACCCTAACTTTTGTTACTTGTGTTTTACTTTAGGGTATGCATAGGCGTAACTATGTAAGGGCCAGGGGGGCATGGATCCCCCCAGATTACCATGTCCCTCCCCCCCCACCCCAGAAATATAGGTGTCATTGATGTAAAACTATATTTTATACATTTTGAAGCGTTATTTGTTTGACTGTGATTTCGTTGCATGTAGGGTTAACTCTATTTATTCAATTACGATCACATGACCGAGAACAGGTACTTGTTGATGCATTCATGAGTTGGAACCGGGGTCGCCCCCCCTCCTAGGTATAAATCCCAGTTACGCCAATGAGGGTATGTACGTACAAACATGTGACCTTTGAAATGTTAACAACGTTGAAAAAATCTTACAGACAGGTACATATACCGCAGTTTTATGTTTTAATCAAGTTTTTGATCAAAAGCCAATAGAACGTATTTTTATACTTGACCCACCAAAACCAGGCACAAGATACAAAGGCTCTTCAAAATCACCTCTATTGCTAGACTGTTAAGAGTTTAATTGAGTGTGTCAGATACGTAGGCCAAGTCAGTGCTAAAGACATACGATACCTATACATTGTTGTTGAGACAGCAGTTTGTCCTAGCGACTTATAATTTTGGGTCAAATATAAAAACACGTACTTTAGGTATTTGATCAAGAACCGTAAGAAGACAAAATTATTATTTAATCTTATCATAAACCTAAGAAAATCCGAATCTTCGCTGAGCGAAGCGGAGCGGAGCAAAGCGACCTCTATAGTTCTTAACATTTCATAATTATATCATAAACCTTAACTAGTTCAAGTTTTTGATAAAAACAGGATTTTTTCAGGTTTATGATAAGATTAAGTAATATTTTGTCTTCTTCCATTTCTTGATCAAAAGCCTAGGTGTTTGATCAAAAACCTGATTTTATTATGAACCTGTGACGTATACAAGTTTCATACTTGGTCAGATTTTTGTACATATTCTAAAGTACAACAAAATATAATAAAAATTAAGGTTCCGTTCTCAGCGGGAGCCGAATTGTTTGACAGGCGCTTGCATTTAAGTAGCTTGTTTTTTGTCGTCTTTATGTCATCTTGTTGCTGCTACGACGTCTTTATTGTTATTATTCACCATACTTTTGGGTTCCAGAAGTCCGACTTGCATTTAGTCAAATTAATATACTATATCAATACTGCTTTTAGTTACAAAACGAAGCTTCTAGTCTAGCAACACTGTTCTAAAAGCGAAGCGAGCACTCAGGGTGGCGTTAAATATTTAATTTTAGACAAGTTTTTATTGCACTTGCTGTACGTGCTCGCGATAAACGATCTTTACGTGACTAGAGAGACTTATTTACGTCGAAGTCCATCGATTGAACACCGTTAACTTAAAAAGAAGCAAATTCCCTTAAGGCCTTGTCATCTGAAAACCAGCGTTGTACAATTGCTTGCAATATTCAGCAAATGTTGACATGGTTCCTTTTTGTCACAAGTATGATTTTTGTATATAATATATGTATTTAATTTGTTTCTATGAGTGACAAATAAAACATTTTCTTTCTATATTTCAAGCGCTTTTACCTAAATATGTTGAGTCAAACAGTAACCCGATCAATGTAAAACTCACGTACATGTTTTTTCAGACCTTTATTTTTCCGTAGTAAAGACTGTTACATAATTGGACACATTTAACTCGATAGTTTTTTTTTTGAAAATGACGCCTTTTTATGTGATATTTTTTTTAAATATAAGCGACTTATTTCTTTATGTCTGAAAAAAACTGTTTTACCCACAGGAATGCCCTATTTGTCTATACATACAATCAGTTAACAAATATTTCGACATGGAGCTCATTAAGATAACATTGTTTCATTTTAACAAACTTCAATTTACCTGAGTAGAAAAGGATGACACTATTTTTGTCTCGACATTATTGGCAAGTTTGATTACGTGACGTTACACTTATAAAGTTTCATGCAGGGCTGCCATGTTTTGTTCCAATTTCCTATGGTACTTGGACTGTCAAAACACGGTTGCTTTATATGTAAATTGATGTAAATAAATATAATTTCTGATTATCTAGGGCTATCATTTGCAAATAAACGTGACAAGAAAGTTTTTGATAATGCCCAAAAGGTAGTGTCGGTGGATATGACTCACGAAAAAGTGAAAATGAACCATCTTTGTCATTGCACCGGTATGTAAAGAATTTCTAATGAAACAATCGCTTATTTCTGTTATTCTTTGAAACTTTGCCTTCCTTTATTAAATATAACTGTGGTAAAAAAGTTTTGTTCAACCCTTAGTAAGATAAGATACACGGAAGAAACAGTAATTCAGCTATTTTCATGTAGTACTTTTACATACTAGTGTTGTTCGTTTGGGCTTTGTAAAATATTGATTGAAAATCTCTTTTTAAGGCTACCAAGAAATGAAATAAAAAGATGTGGCTGGACGCAATCAGAAGAGAAAATATACGAAAGTGTCATACTTATAAACTTGCTTGAATTTAAGATTCAGATATTTCAGCAAAAACATGAACGAGTGATTTATTAATATTCTTATTAATAGTCTAAGTGGTATGTGCTCTTAACTCGTGTGACTGACATTTATTTATGTAAATAAAGATGTTTTAAATTTTAACATTTGAATTTGAAAAAGAACATTTGAATGGTTTTTATTTATATACGAGTAGGTAGTATATAAATATGGTTGATTCGTGATAGCAAAGACTAAACAAAACCTAAAATTAAAATTAAGTATTTAACGTTTTTAGTCAAAAAATGTGTGTTTGTATGATGTGATTATAAATTATGTTTCTAAAATTGTGGAAAAAATGTGTTTTGTAATCCATAACTAACTGGCGAGCATTCAGTTTGATTATCGAGTGATGTTTGTTCGTCCAATACTGATAGCAGCATAGCATAATATTATGTCGTAGGATGGCACGATTTTCCGTGAAAAACCGCATGATGGCGTTAACACCAGGAAGCTTCTACTTGGTAAACACAGACTCTCATTACATGATCATTGGAAATTATTTTCTGAGGGGTTCGTCTCGCTCTACTCCCCTTCGCTCGGCTATCTAAATTTATTAACCTAACACGTTTTACCTCGCTTCGCTTGTAATGGCACCATTTTTTTTACTTTTTGTTCGGGCTTTTGTAAATACTTATTTTAATAATAATATTTTTTAAATTTTGCATGCAAGTTCTGAAAGAAGTATGTCAAATAAGTTTGCTGCATTATACACGTTTTTTCTATAGGTATGGCAATTCCATTGGGTTCCTTAGTCTGAGGTTTTACCAAGAAGACATAGTTTCTTTTCCGATTTAAAGCTAAAAAGTATATCTGCACTAAATACTTTTTCAAAAATTCTGAAAAAATCGAAAATTCTCTGATTATGCATGCGGGCAGCACATACGAAACAAGCGTTCTAATATAGACTTTCTATCTATATAATTAAGTTCAAAATCACTTACGAGTAATAGGATTGTTGTGTCCCATGGGCCAGGTCTTAAGTATTATGAATGGAATACTCTTTACTTGTTTTCTGTTTACATTTCTATGCTGCGAATGCGAAACGCTTTGTGTTTTAAGAATTTCTGATTTTTTCTTCAATATAAAAATATAGTCACTCTTAAAAGCTTCAATCTGTCTAGCCGTTTCAGCGTGAAAGAGTAACAAAAATACACACACACACACAAACTTTCGCATTTATAACATGAAGTCGGACCTGCGCACTCCTATACAACAGACATGATTTTTTTGCCGTTTTTATAGATAATGGTACGAAGGGTCGTGCGCGAGTCCGACTCAAACATGGCCGGTATTTTTTTTACTTTTTAAAAAATTATGTCCCTTCATATGTATATTTACAATTTTATAATTATCCTACTTCCTACTAATATTATAAATGCGAAAGTTTGTGCGTGTGTGTGTGTGTATGTTTGTTACTCTTTCACGCTGAAACGGCTGGACGGTTTTGGATGAAATTTAGAATGGATATAGCCTATACCCTAACTTAACACTACTTTTTATACTTTTCTACTTTACTTTTTATCCCGGAAAAAGCATGTCATTAAACCGAATAACACGCGGGCGGAGCTGCAGGCAAAAGCTAGTAATTTTATAATAAACACATCTTCTTTCTTTCAGTTATTAAATGTTTATGTTTTTTTTTAGCTGAATTTATTTCTGTAGCAGGCTACTATAGACTTTCGCGACCGTACGCAATGACTGGTTAGTCTGTTTTCAGATTATCCTAGAAAATGAAATACCGCTACATTTAGGTAAGGTTACAGACATAAATTCGGTAACCGTACAGTCGAGAACATAATTTCTAAAACCGCCCGGAGCTTAATCGGGTTCAAATGAAGGAAGCGTAGCAATATCCGCTGCGTATGATGGCAGACATATGAGAGCGCCGAGTGCGCCGAAACACGCTCTAATTAATATTTTGACTAGTAACAGGAATTGGCTTCGTTCGTTGGAAAAAAATAGTTCTGTGCGCCTATTTTGGCAACATTTTTCCCGCGCTTTGATAGTCATACGACTTTGTTTATGAAAATTACGACTTTGTTTATCAATTTATTTGTGAAAAATAGGTTTACATGCGTAGATCACAAATATTTATTAGGGTCCTCTATGATTTGCCTAAAAGGCGTACAAAAATTCATAAAATAAAAATTACACAGTATAATTACACAATTTATATATGCAATACATTTACAATAAAATCCCATGTCACATCATAATATTTATGTCATTAAACTTACAAATGTCAGAATTAAATAAATGAAATAAAAATAATGTAAATTATGTCACATGATACATGCAGTTTGATGATAATTCTACTGAATATAACTCCTGAAATACATGCAAAATACATTATGAATCGGGAAAAAGGCTTATATTTCATAACCTTGATATAGTTCTGTATGTATTTCTGCGGCCTTCGCAAATTATTTCATGTGTCAGAATTGCCGTCCAGGTACAGTGGAGCCCACATCAAGCTATACACATGGAGTATAAGCTGACCTCTCATTGTACGGGAAGCCTATACAATGAGAGGTCAGCTTATACTGAAAGTGTTTAGCTTGATGTGGGCTCCACTGTACATCTAACAATATTATGTTCAATCAGCTGAAAACGATAAATCAGAAGATTAACTAGAAATTTTCATGACATATTTTTGTTGAAAAGAATCTTATGAGTTTAAGGAAATAAAACCTACCTATATCTTTATCTACGATATTACTAACGGCAGATTAAAAGGCAATGTATCCGTAAAAAAACAGATTTACTAAAGAAAACGGGAGTTATTTGTAATCAAAGACAACGAAATAGAAATCCATAAATAACTTTAAAGAATTTATACAAATTATTATTATATCGTTACTGTATCGAAACGCAGAAGTAAATTACAAATGGTGTAATTATGACGGCAAACAAGAGGTCCCGAGTTCCCGAAATTTACTTTTCTTATGCGATTTTACACCGCAATGATACCTTTGATGTTAATTTGTATCTCCTTGCGATGTAGTGTTAAAAAATATAGAAATTTATTCCTATCATAATGGTGAAACTCTTCCCTACGCTGGTTGGATAATGTTGCCTTGCTCCGATCCAGAATTTATTTATCATAGCAAACACGCTTCACCTCACTCTGCTCCACTTCGTACGGGTCCCCTTGATTTACATGTGAACCCAACACTCTCTTTCTCGCTCCGTTACGTTTAGCTCACCCGTCACACCTATTTTTTTGTTTTTTTAATTTTATTTCCTTGTATTTCTTTAGAGCGTTGTGCAATTCTAAGTTTACCCTTCTTATCCATTCTTCTAACATTATCCGTGACGTACACAACAAAAGAAACAACGAAAGCTTTTTTATCAGATGTTAATTAAGCTTCTTTTTTAGTAAATAATCGGTAATAGCCGGTACGCTATTTTTTTTGGTCCCGTAGGTACTTAAGGGGGTAACTTTTTACCTCGGTACAAAATGCACATCATAATATTGTTTTCCTTACTTTTGAATAAAAAGTATGTATTAAATGTGTTTTGAAGCAACTTGCGCAAAAAGCTCATTAATAACAAAGTCTTCTCAAAAAAATTACTAATGTATTACATTTTGTTTGAATTACATTAACAAACTTAAAAGCGTGTTTACAGTTGTAATGTAGTGCAGCTAAAATGTAACGCATAAAATTGAATAATTTTCATGTGATCACCTACAATTAACAAGCAGTTTGCGCGAATTGCTATAAAACTCATTTATTGCAAACTTTTTATTCAAAAGTAAGGAAAACAATATTACGATGTACATTTTGCACCGAGATCCCCGAGAAAAAAGAAATCCCAGTGTGTCATGTCTTGTCTCAGTCCGTTTATCTTTGTCTGTCTGTCAGTCTGTCGCAGTCACGTTTCTCCGGTAATCCAGGATATTATGTAGCTGACAATCAAAAATTATTGAAAGTGACTCTAGACTGCAATCTATTGCTTTATTGATAACTAGCTTTTGCTCGCGGCTCCGTCCGCGTTTATTCAACCTTTTCCCCGTTGTCGGCTTGGGCGTTATTTTATGAACATCTTTTTAAGCCTATTTGTTGACCAGCGTCACTACGATGAGAATATATTTAAAAACAGCATCCAAATCCATTGAGGTTTCTCGAGTTAAAAGCGTTTATTTAATCTTCGCCCCGTTTTTGGCTTGGGTGTTATTTTATAAACCCCTGTAGCCTATGTGTTGACCAGGGCCACTACAATGATAATTAAAAAACCGCATTAAAATCTGTCGAGTGTTGCTTATTAATTCTTAATCGTAGTGATCGTATTTTTTCAGTGATTTGAGAATATAAATATAATGTAAAAGCCACGGTTTATCCATTTATTTCAGAAATTTATTCTATAGAAAAATTTCAATGGATTCATTCCATGAATAAAACAGAAAAACTAAAACGAAATATTTCTCACATTAATTGAATTTCTAAAAACACGATTTAGGTACGCACCTTGCTGCAAGGATCGAATTCGCACTTGACAAGCTTTTTTGTTTCTTTTAATACACATTATTTAAATCCCTAAACATTTTTAAACTTATACCTTTAAATTAGATGTGCTTGCCCACCCATAATGTAACATTTAAGATTATTGTTTTAACTATGAGAGCCCTGGATGTAATCGATATACTCACTTAAAGTCCCTTTCAATAGAATCCGGCAATAATGTAAACAAACCAATTTAAACAGGATTACTCCGTAATTACTTACATTTGAATATCAATCCTGGTGATATTCACATTTCAAGGAACCATACATTGTTCTAACAATCATTTCGACACCAAATAACTTCTTTATGATGGTTATTTTAACAAAAAATACCCGGACGACGAAAATTTCAATAGTTTTGTCAAATTTCATATTAAGTTTTTAATCGTCAAAGTCTTATTTGTCTTTGGAAAGTTAGTGTTTTAAATTGATTTTAACAATATTTAAACATTTGAAGCAATGATAGGTACAACAGTAAGATCTTAAACAACTTTGAAATAATTAGTTTGTTTACATTATTGCCGGATTCTATTGAAAGGGACTTTAGCTTGATATTTCATAATTATGCCTCGTGGTACGGTACGGCTGCCTTCCGTTCAGATTTCCCCGGATGGTTTTCAAGGAGCGTCCGAATAAAACCCGGTCGCTTTCTATATCCGGGAACTCACTTTAGTAAAAAAATACAAATTAATGCCTGGCGTGTGAGTAGTTTCGTTTGTTTTCTAATCCACCAATCAGCGGCACAGTGGTGGGGATTTAAAAAGAGTATTGTTGACCAAATATAGCGACACAAAAAATACTTTTCATATTTCGCAAACAGGTTCATTGAACCTTGGTCATGACCGCTTACCGAGCCTCTAGTATGATATTGACTGTATAAGGTGACTTTAATTTATACAGCCAAACTCATCCTGGAGGCTTGGTAAGTGATCAGTAACACGCATCGATAATACTTTTTGCAAATTTCGCATAATAAAATCTTGAATTGGGCTTGCGTTTGTAAGGAACACGAAAAGAATAATTTTCGAATTTCACAAAAACTGTAATTAAACCTTGTTACTGAGCACTTACCGAGTCGTCAGTAAGAATTTGGCTGCATAAATTAAAGTCACCTTATATAAACTAAAGTCACCTTATAAAAGCCATGATCTGGATGGACGATGCAGGGACACAATTGATTCAATTGTCATAATTTTGTGCATACGTGTGAAGGGTTAAAAGCAGATTTGGGGGCGCCCGTCGACCTAATATTCAAACCTCAGGCTAACCCTACTACCGTTGACAAATTACGTCCACATGGGCTCCAAACCCTTAACACATAGCTGGATGATTTTTCAATCCGCACCCATTATCTAGCGATTACAAGGGTGGGTCGGACAGACCCGAGCTGTTTTTGCGTATTTCTGCCGCGGCTAGGGGTTGGGTGGAAACGACCCAGCGCATGATTTATCGACGCCCGTTGACGGTTTCAGCAGCGCACATTTATTTTTAGGGTTCCCAAAAGAACAAAACCCCTGCAGCGAAGCCTTAGTATCTGTTTATCCGGCCACAGTATGACTGAAAAACGACTGAAATGAGAAACTGTGTTTTTTCATGCTGGAAAAATATCATTGGAAAATCTTCATTATCTGACATCTCGCCCGTGGCTGCGCCCGCCTTTATTCAATCTCTGCCCTGTTTTTGGCATATGTAGGTTATTTTATTAACACCCCTTGTTGCCTTATGATGATCAGGGTCACTACCTAAAAAAATTCGCATCAAAATACGTTGAGTGGTTCTCGAGTTAAATCTCAACATAACTATAGACAGACAAAACTTTAAAAATGTTAGTTTCGGCTTCAGTGCACCAATAACACACTTCAACCGAAAAATTTGAAAAAATAAACACGACACGACTTTTTTACTATTTTATTGTCAGTATAGTCTTGAAAAGTATAGTGTCCAAAAAAGTATATTTTCAAGCAGTTTACACAAAGAAAAGCTGTCAATCCTCCTAACAGGTTACATCACAGACATACGGAATCCGTATATTGTGTGCGACATGCACTTGACGGAGATTTTTAACCTCATTTTATCTCGGTTTTGTGGTACAGGGGATTTATCTGCTATTATTATGCTGTAGTTAGCTATAAATACACTACTTACTACTTTGTACGTATAAAAAGGTATGATTTCTTATAAATATACTTAAAAAAACACGAAAAATTTAAAAGTATGGAATATAATGTTGGGCTATTCGGGCCTGGAATCAGTCGAGCGATAAACGCAAGAAAAAAACACCATCCATCCATCCATCAGCCCGTGTTCGTCCACTGCTGGCCTTTCCCAAATTTTGCCACTCATGTCGATCCACCGTCCTCCTCATCCAGCCGCCACCCACAACGTCCTTCAGGTTGTCGGTCCAGCGGGCACGAGGTCGGCCCACACTACGCTTTGCTGTACGTGGTCTCCATTTTAAAGTCTTTCGGCCCCAACGACCATCATGTCGGCGAGAAATATGGCCTGCCCACTGCCACTTCAACGTACTGATTCTGCAGGCTATGTCGGTTGCTTTCACTATTTACACACACAGACTATACAAAAATAGGAACAGTATGTAGATCTTGGTTCGGATTATATTTTATTATAAATAACAATTAAAAACTTAAATAACAAATATCCTAAAAATACTTATAGTTCTTTAGTTTGTTATCTTCTACAATTGCATGGAAGGTGATGGCGTCACGCGGTGAATGACGTTTCGCGTCCATTTATTTGAGTAAAAGTTAAATAATGGGAAGGACATGAAATTTTATTGCAGGGGGTAATTCTGCCTACTGTTTTTAATACTTGGCTTGTACACAAAACAGCCGATATTTCCGACTGAAATAAAATGTGTCAGGATCGTAGGAGATGGAAATCAAGATGAAGATTAAAGATGGCTGCACGTCGGGATTTACATTTTGCTGTTCTGTTGTTTGGTGTAGTTAAACATAAACACCCAAAATATCTATTTGATAAACTACATTGGTCTTCCAATGTCAATATATATTCTACTAGGGCATCTGCATATCTTTTAATTGTTGCTAAACACCAAACAGCTGGATTAGGGCAAGTTTCAGTTATAGGGCTTCAAAAGTATGGAACTAGAATGCAAGACGAAGGCTAATTTTCGTATTAAACTCAAGAGCCATCTAATTGAAAAACAAATAACGATGTCTTGATTATATTTTTATGAATTATGCATCTCGTTTATGTAGTAAAACACTATATTATTTGTACATTTATTTCATATTACTATTTATTTTTTCATTTTTTGTATGTTTTTTACACTACCTATACGCTTTTTTAAATTTAAATTAAATTAAATTAATATTTTAGTTATATTTAGATTAGTTATTAGTTTTATTTATGTAGGATCCAGCAGAAAACCAGCGCTATGGCTTCGGCTGTGGCATTAAGCTGAGCTGAACTCCCTTTTCTCAAACAATAGACTATGCCTTATTTGATGCCATTGAAATACAATGCTCAAAACTAAAATTTTAAGTATTTTTGTCTGTTTGTACCTATGTATGTATGCTCTGTTTTAACTCGACAACCACTCAACGGATTTGGCTGCGGTTTTATTTATTACGATCGTAGTAATCCTGTTAAATATAAAAGCTAAAAAAAAGCCAAGCGGGAAACGGGGCAGAGATAAAAAAAACGTGGGCGGAGCCACAGGCAAAGGCTAGTAATAAATAAAAGAGCTTGTTACTCTACCTTCAGACTCGCCTGGTCAAAATAATGAATAAAACATACGTAAATTATTCCCTCATTTACTCTGGAGCAAGAATACTGAATCAAGTTTCTACCATTTACATACGGAAGGGACAAGCAAGTGGTTTTCATTTCTATTCATGCTACCTACTGTTTCACTAATAAATTAGATTAATATTTAGTGTTGGTAAAATAATTTTGATACTAAGTATCCTTTTTTATCGTATGTAATAATCACACTAATATTATAAATGCGAAAGTTCATGTGTGTGTGTGTGTGTGTGTGTGTGTGTGTGTGTGTGTGTGTGTGTGTGTGTGTGTGTGTGTGTGTGTGTGTGTGGATATAGCTTATACACTAACTTAACATATAAGCTACATTTTATCCCGAAAAAAAGCATCGTGTAAAACCGAATAACATGCGGGTGGAGCCGCGGGTAAATGATAGTTTATAATAATAAATACATGTTCCCGCGTATGGACTGTGAGACTGGAGGTCATAGTCAAAAAAAAATGAAAAACTTTCCTGAAACTGGGAGATTGACGGCAGGTGAGGCGTAATCAGTCTTTCCAGGGACCTCCGCAAAAATCTACGGAACTCGGTAACGAACGAATAAATGTTACTACGCAACTGCCTGTAACTATTCCCTCGGTACGGCTTCTCAAATGTTTACTACATACTAAACTACTGATGACGACAGGTCGACATGGCAATCGGGGTAAAAGGTGAGTCGTGGAGGGGGTGACGCCCCGACATCCGCGCAGCACCCGCGCAGCACCCGCGCAGCACCCGCGCAGCACCCGCGCAGCACCCGCGCAGCACCTGCGCACCACCCGCGCAGCACCCGCGTCGTCTTAGTTTCCTCGTGGCGTGTTAAAATATAAAAAAAAAAATGTTGAATTCTCACACAAGCATGAGAACTAGCCAGAAAAGTATTAACAAACATCATTTAACTTTAGATAGAGCTTTTCTACACAATAATTTAAAACAACTTAAACTATCTGCATTAATATCACAGGTTTGACTTACTTTATTATAGGTGTTTAGAAGTCGGGACACTGGAGCAAGGACAGTTTAGTTTGCAATATTAAATTTAACAAGTTGCAATATTCCGCTAAAAATTATATCCATAAGGTAGTGATGGACTTTGCAAGGTAACGCCTATTTCAAAATTTATCCTGTTCAATAACATAAAAAAAATATTATTGTTTGTCAAAATTGTACCGTGATCATCGACATAACTATAAGTCTGGCAAAAACTGCCAAATAAACCTGCCAAAGCCAAAAGAAAAATAAGTTGGCTTTTTGTAATATGGCAGCGTGGTAATAGTCATTATCGCATGGGTGTATGGTGTTGAAATGAGTATAGCTCGTGTTGATTGGTTGATTAGTGGTAGTTGAGGCACGGCGAACGGCAAACTCCACCCACAACGCCAAGGTTAGATTCCGTTTATGTTTAGTGATATTTATTTGTCTTTTAATATACGAAGTTTTGACGTTTCTTATTTTTGATGATATCTAAAAA
This sequence comes from Ypsolopha scabrella, assembly GCA_910592155.1. Classification (NCBI taxonomy): domain Eukaryota; kingdom Metazoa; phylum Arthropoda; class Insecta; order Lepidoptera; family Ypsolophidae; genus Ypsolopha; species Ypsolopha scabrella. The sequence continues at coordinate 15,681,789 of OU342975.1, read as the reverse complement.
TTACTTTTTGATATTTTTATGTTTATTTGTAACCGTTACACAGCAGTTCGGTTCTTACAAATTTAACTCTACAAGCCCTAACTCTACAAACCATACATTTTGATCAAAAAGTATGGCTTGGCCGCTTCATGGAACTATTGCATGACATTATATTATATGTCCATCATGGACTCCATGGGAGTGTCTGTTTGACGGCCGCAAAACGGCCAAGCCATACTTTTTGACCAAATATAGGGTTTGTAGAGTTAGGCCTTGTAGAGTTAAGGGCTTGGCTCTACATGAGATCTGATAACTTTTTAACCGTGAAAGCGTTATGAGCTTCTGAGTCTTGGCGACCTAGTTTACATGAAATGTTTTTGATGGGATGTTTCTTTACTCTCATCAATTAACAAAAATAAAATATAATATGAAAAAAAACAATTATACTAATTGCCTATTACGTCGGTCGTATAAAAATTGAAGAAAACTTTGTGGCAGCAGTAAAATAAAAATAACCCAAATTCGATACGACACGTTTCTTGCGATATTTCATTCTAAGCAAGTTCCATGCATCTCGAATATGACCGATAATCTTACCTTCGCACCTATAAATAAATATATAAATCATTATCATTATAATATTATAAATGCGAAAGTTTGTGTGTGTGTGTGTTTGTTACTCTTTCACGCTGAAACGGCTAGACGGATTTGGATGAAATTAGAATGGATGTAGCTTATACCCTAACTTAACACATCTGCTACTTTTTATTCCGGAAAAAATCATGTCGTTAAACCGAATAACACACGGGCGGAGCCGTGAGCAAAAGCTAGTTTAAAATATTTATTATAAAAACTCACGACAGCCATATAATATAATATATGTTATTTTATATGTCTGACCCTTTATATTATACAGGATCAGACATATAAAATAACTTTCATGAAAACTAAAAATCCAAGTCAACTAAAACTTAAACGACCTATTAAATTATTTAAGTTTAATACATAAACATTAAACAAACGCGGTTGAAGTCGCGGACAAAAACTAGTACCTTATAAATTACCCAACAGACAGACCTAACGAAGCACAGCTAATGCAAACGAGCATCAAATCAAAAGAGAATCTACGAGCCTCTACACTGGCACCCTTTGCGTCGTCGCACCGAAAAAAAAAAAAAACAAATTGTGCACATGCATGCAATCAGTTGTCTCGATTAGCTTCCAACACGGGTTCGCACGTATCGCTAGTGGATTTATATGCAACTTGTTATTTTAAATTGGACATTCTAGATTATATTCCGCCATTTCAACGCGGAAATATTGAATCGGAATAATACTGGAAATGTGTTATTCAACGGTTTTATAAGAGGTTCGTTATGACCGTGAAAGAGTGCAATTTACTGGTTTTGACTAGTAGGTTTTGATTTACCAGGTTAAGGAAATATTTTGGCCAAGCTGAGTCGGATTGGTGCACAAAGGGTTCCGTGCCACCAAGTTTGTTAAAATGGTAGCGCATGAAAAACAATTTCGTTCCCGCTGACTACGGAACCCTCATTTTCATTTGTTTAATTGTCTGCAACTTTATTTGTTTCGGCACTATCTTAAAGATAGTACCTATAAGTTTAAACTGTAGTAAAATGTATGATGTTACAGTTAAAACCCGAAATCAGCTAGAACCCGTTATAACTAGTTAGTGCTATACAAAACTTCGAGGGTTGTTTTTGTGTTTTTTTATAGCACTAACTAGTAAAAACGGGATCTAACTGATTTCAGGTTTTGACTGTAGCATATACATACACAGTAAAACATCAAAATTAAATAATGAAAAATAAGGTTCCATACTTCGCAGGAACCAAATTGTTTGTCATGCGTTTCGATTTGAACAACTTCCTTTTTAATACACCTGCTCAAAATTTGATAGATTACGTGCCTATTTAGCGTGCGTAAAATGACATATTTCGCACTCGTGCTTTTTGTTTTTTCTACCTACTGACGCTATCTAGGGGAAACCGGCCACATCATTTAGTAAGCATGTAAGCCTTTGTTTTACCAGATACTCGACAATAAGATGAGTACTTTCAAACTTTTATAGTTTATTATTAAACATATGTATGTTAAATAAATTGTAAAAGATGTTTTGAAAATTCAAAACGAATTTAGAAGTCATAATTTATATTATATTTTAACTATCTTAGAAATAATTATAAAAAGATATTAGAAAGAGACATTGGTCTTTGTAGTAAAGATTGGAGCCAAGCAGACTGCGTGTTCTTAAGTCGACTTGTATCTGTTTTGATTTGCAACAAAATTGTTTTCATTTTATTATTTCATGTAATTTTTTGCAGGTGTATTATAAAACGTCGTTTGATACACGTGCGAAAGTGTTAATATTTTTCGTCCCGACCTAACCTTTTCGCACTTTCATCAAAATGTATTATTATGTCGCCTCGATGTTGCTACAACATCTACAATATATAAGGTGACTTTAATTTATGCTGCCAAATTCTTAGTAAAGGCTCGGGTAAATGCTCAGTAATAAGATTCGATAACCTTTTTTGTGAAATTCGTAAATTATTATTTAAAAAAAATTATGCTACCTTAACCATACGTGCGTCTTTGATTCATCAGTGTTTCAGTGAAAACGATTCCAGTATTTTTGATGCATATTTTCTTTGCATCGAGGTAAGCATCTCTCTTGTAAACGTCTCTTGTGTTCTGGTTGAATATACTTATTGCATTTTTTTCCTTGCTGGGTTTGCATTAGGTAACATGTCATACCATTAAGAATCTTATCGATAAGAATCGTATTCCTTACAAACGCAAGGCCAGCCCCGAGTTAATTACTATGGGACATCAAGATTTTATTTTGCGAAATTAGCACAAAGTGTTATCGATCCGTGTTACTGATCACTTACCAAGACTCCAGTATGACTTTGGCTGTATAAATAAAAGTCACCTTATATAGTTGCTATTGATCATGTTTTTAAGGTTCCGTACCCGTATCGTGTGGTGTTACGGAGGCCTTTGTAGGTGAGCTTAAGGGGTACATTTTACTTTGATGAAACCCGTATATTGTGTAGGATGTACGTGCACTTCATTTTGACGCCAATACCCAACCAGAAAAGGAAATATAAAATAGACTTTACTTTCACAGAAATGACTGAAATTGAGACACAACTTTCCGAGCCTTGGCGAGTTATCGGAAGCCTCTTTGTGAAATACTATCCGATATTTTCAAAAGTAACTGCGCACAACTTTCAGAGCGGGCCATGGGAAAGTTACTCTAACTTTGCCTTTTCCAATTTCTTTTGTCCGTTAAAAATACTAGTAACATTTTTACACAGTGAATCAGGTTAGAACGCTCTTGGGTGTCAATATCACCAGATTGTCAAACAGAGTTGATAAGTTTGAGACGTGCGAGCTTCAAATTTTGTAATACTTTAAGCAAACTTCTGCAGTAAAGTTTCCAACAGGTGCTGCATGGATTCAATATTCAAGGGGGGAGGGGGGTGGGTGCAACGCAACCGAATGAGATAACGAACCCGATGGGTACGTGGTACGTGCTCTTTGGGTACACCTATGAAACTTCGGATTGATTAGGTACTTGCCAAATAATCGTCTATGGCCGGGAGTGAAAATGTAATTTGTGGGTAATATTGGTAAAGGTGAATGAATTTGGTAGGTAATATTATTGATTAAGGTGAATGTATACTCAAACTACAATTTAGACCTATTTTTGAAACCTTACTCCTTCTATACGGGTTGTCAAAACTTGAGAATTAAAAAAAAAAACATAATCAAATATAAACTTTTTGTTTTTCTGTAGAACTTTTTGTTTTTCTTTAAAAAATCTTTAGTTTTAACAAAAACAAATCGAAAATCGTCGAAAATTTCCTGTGATTAAAGCAAGAATTTTGCTACTCGTTCCGAATGCTTGAAGCGGTTTTAATGATTCTTTCACCACACTAAAGACAATTCATAAGGTTTACAAAACTATTGTTACAAAAAAAAAACCGGTCATCACGTCAACGTGAAAAGTATTATTTTCTTCTATTTTGCGCTATCCGGAAACGCAGCGATCGTCGTAACAAACACTTTGTAATATGAGCTGATATACCGGGTGTAAATAGAGTGCGACCATTAAATGAAACCACATATTCTACCGACCCTACTGAACCACTTTTCCCAAGAGTCATACCCGCGGGCACCCTTAGTTCGTGAAACCTCCAGCTGTTTGAGGTCAACGCTCTCTCTAACCTCGCCCGTATGTCGGTGCGTTAGGGTTCATGCGTTTTTGTTTGGAACTCAATTATTTCCTAAGCTAAGGCTGTCCGCGGGTATGACCCTTGGGAAAAGTGGTTCAGTTGGGTCAGTAGAATATGTGGTTTCATTTAATGGTAGCAGTCTATTTACACTCGGTATATGATATTTTAATGTTATTTCCGTCGATTTTTGCACTGACACAAATAGAGTTGCTAATAGCGTAGGCATGCACCTTAATCAACAAAGATGCTAAGGGAGATCAAAGGGAATTTTTGGCGTGTGCCATCGTCATTTCAAAGAAATATTGTCACTCCATGTCTTCTCAAGGATGTCGTAAAAGGCGACTAAGGGATTATAAAACAGTTTGTCAACAATGTATGTATACCGGATGTAAATAGAGTGCTATCATTAAATGAAACCACATATTCTACCGATCATACTGAACCACTTCTCCCAAGAAACATACCCGCGCTAACCATTAGTTTGGGAAATATTTGAGTTTCAAACTAAAATGTGTGAACCCTAACGCACCGACATACGGGTGGGTTTCAAGAGAGCGTCGTCCGTAAAACAGCTGTTGAGGTGCAGCAATCTAAAATGGACCTTTCTCCTACGAGATAAAGTCTTTGAGTTACAGTTGAATATCTTTTTCTCTAATGATTTGCGCGGGGTTTTTTTTTCGAATAGGTTTTCAGTGTGATCAGTAGAGTATGTGGTTTTATTTAATGGTTGCCCTCTATTGACACCCTGTATGTAGTATTGAGGGTCATGAAATCATCGGCCTCGTCTGTAAAGACGACGTATTTACTGGTGATAGACTTCGGCCGTGGCTTGTCACCGTCCTCATGACGAAACCACCATCATGTTCATGTCATGTTCCAGGATGACGTCATGAGTAGCCTTACCGGGGGAGTAGTGGTTGTAGGCAGTTGCGTGGTATATGTTCGTGGTATCAGTTATATGTCCGTTACCGATTTCCGTAGATTTTGGCGGAAGTCCCCCAAAAGACTGATTTACGCCTTACCTGCCATCATTTTCCAATTCCTGGGTAAGCGTGCTTCATCTTAAGTCTTGTTGACGCTTTCCCTCAGAGACACTAATGCAAAGTGATTTTTACCAAAAATAAATTTGTAATATTACCATTACATACCTACTGTAAAAACCTACCAGAAAATACTTCATCCTGGCGAGCTATTTAAAAGTGTCCAGTAAATTTGAATAACTGTCCAGGAAATTCGTATGAACATCCATTACATACCATATGTCTACAGAGTACATTTCATATGTTTTTTTTTTAAAACTATCCGTGTCTATGTTTTTAAGAGAGTAAGGAGTTTGGTGATCATAAGGTTGAAGCGGCCAATTTACAAAGAAAAATAAAATGAATTACAATTTCATGTTTAGAATGTAGAAATGTTTGCTTCATTTTATAACTGCAATAACAATAACAAAAATATATAATTTTTATAGATTTAATAGGTATATTTAAAACCATCAAATACTTAAAATTTAGCCTCAATGAGCGTTTTTCTCGTTGTTTTTTTTCTTATTTCTTAAGCGTTCCTCTAGATTGTCTAGATGGCGTTGTGCATGAAGAAGGCTGCAGGGCGGTAAATACCTTTGCCCAGCTGGCAATAATAAAAAAGGTACGTAAAAGCGGGAATTCATGTTGCTTTATATTTTAGTTGAGAGTGTTTTGTGCAGATAAATTACAAAATTAGTTCAGAAGCGGGCTCTGATATAGATTGTACTCCACTAATGCTTTGCTGAAGAAATCAATAACATAAACATGACTCATCGCCCAAATATGAGCAAGTCAGTAACTTTTAATATAACGGGCTTGCTTTTTTCCTGGTCTTAGCAGTAATTTTCTATTACTGACTTAACCTGCCAAATTTTCATTATTGTTAAAACCCGCTCGACTATTTTTCTGACGATTATTATCTCCTAAATCCTTATATTTTGTAACTAGTGTACTGGTACTTGTTATTGGAAATATACATTTTTGTATATTAAGGAGACCTTAGACCCAATTTAGTAATTTTCACTTGTAATAGTTTGAATAGGAATGTTAATTATTGAAAAAATTATATTGAATATTATTAAAATTAAACAGAAACCCGCCTGCCCAGCGTGTGTGAGTATGGGCATTTCTTCCAGGAGGACCGGCAAGATTGGCAAAATCCTGGAAAGGCCAGTTGACGAAACAGGCTGATGGATGGATGGATGGATGGGGTGAGCCTTATTGCTGTACCTTGGGTACAAAAGCACGCTTTTTTGGGGAATGCAGTTACCCTCATTTATTACGTTGTAACTAGGTGAGGAAACACATTAATGCGCACGTAAATTCTGAAAAACATTTTATATTAGTAATACTTGCGATTGCCGCCACTTCTCGGGTAACCACATGATGATTAAAATTACACTTGTACTTGTTTCACAATAATTATATTTATTCCAACGGGTTTTGGTCTTACACCATTATCAAGGGCTTAGATTTAATAACTAATAACACATTTTCCATGATATATCATGTATATAATGAAAAAGATCACTTGTATTATAACACCATGCTTCAGTTTTAAGTATGTAAATATGTAGATGAGTAGGCTTATAAATTATAATGTTTATGTTATAAAAATAATCTCCTGGTAATTTTTCTTAAATATTATGCATTTACTTATTTTTAGAATACATTAATTTCTTCCACAATTTTGTGATGATTTGAAAGAAAAAGGTTATCAACTTAACTTAGCTGTGTACGAGAATTCTCCTGCAAATATAATTCAACTAAGTACTTATAAACATTATTAAACTTTCCTTATAAGAAATGCCTTATCCTTAAGGTTTAATCAGCTTTCTGCCTCCTACGCAAGCTATTTAGTTATGCTTTGTATTATATCACAAGAATAGCTGGTTCCTTTTACAATTAAATTTCGTGTAAAATAAACAAATAAGTACCTAGGGAATGCTTTGTTCTGCTCTGGATGTGCCAGTCCAGATTTAATTTTATCTCATAAAATATGTTGCCTAGTCTATGGGCGCTAGCTGCCTGTTCTCCTGTAATAGAAATACCTGGCTTATTAGAGTCTAACATGCAGTGCCGGATCAGACCAGGGCAGGGCCTGTAGCAAATGCTAACAAGAGGCCCTTGCTTTGCTTAAGGTATAACATTTTGGCCAAGAGCGAGTCGGACTTGCGTATGAAATGTTCCGTACCATCACATAAAACGGAGGAACCATAAAAACAGTATAAAAAACAACAATATGTATACTATAGCAACATAAAAGCGTCAAAAAATGATAAAATAATAGCGCTTGTCAAATAATTCGGCATCCTTTGAGTACGGAACCCAAATTTTCATTATTTATTCTTTTACTTTAGAGCATGTTTAATAATCTGAAAAAATTTGAAACTTGTATGTAAACTGCCTTTAAGATTTGAGCTGAAACGCTAAACCTTGAAAAAATAGCATTTTTTAAGGCTTCTTGCATGGGGACCAACTTTGTATTTCATATTTTTCAAATTTTTATTACTTTTCGTGGTAAAAGCTATAGAAATATATTTTCTGTGAAATTTTCAACTGTCTACTTTTCACGGCTGAATCTGAAGACCCCTGTGACATACAACGGAGGCTTAGTAATAGGGTCACGTTTGACACCCTTCGGGTACGGAACCTTAATAAAAATGTAGAAAAAAATAAATAAAACAGCTACTTCAATTAGTCGGGTTATTAAATACATCAGAAAATTCTCTTGAAGGTTTTTCGATCAACTTGCGACAGTTTGTGGTGTGGTATTTTGGTTTGGTATGATTTGGGCAACACCGTCATTCCACTGGGCAGACCTACAGACGTATCTAGCTTCATGTGCTTGTTACGCCATGACGCGGAGCCCCTCAACGCGAGGGGCCCATAGTATTTTCTTACTGTTGCTACGTGAGTAATCCGGCACTGCTAACATACCATTTCCATCTAAACCTTATAAGGCATTCATCTAAAAAGGAGATTATAATAATATTATAATTCACTTTTTAGTCTATACCTCCTCCTATTCTATAATATTAGTTTATGAAACTAGTACCTATATAAAGACACAAGTGTGAGTTTTAAAATTCAATGAAACTTTAAACCAACAAAAATACAGTAAATATTAAATTAATAAATAACGTATCTAAATAATGGCGCCAAAATCCCGCAGTCCACGAGTAATAAGTTAGCGAGTAAGTTATTCCCCTTTAAATCCATTAAAAGTACATTTTCTTAAAATTATGCCTGTCTCAAAAGGACTGAGTATCCAAAGCCTTTAGAGAGGAAAATATGTATATAATAACATCTATTTAAGGTACACAAGGAAAGGTTGCAGGTTAGCAAAATTTTTGTCAATACATAATAATAAAAAGACGCTAGTGTGGTAAAAATTGCTATTTGTTTCACCTCTATCTTAAAAACGGTAACATAAACAAGTTTTTGGCGAGATTTTTAATCTCTTTTGTTTGTTTGATCTTGTAATAATAATAAGGCTTTATTTTACCAATTAAAATCAAAGAGAAGACAAAATGGTCCCAGGCTCGGTATACAACTGTTCAAGCATGCAAACATTACCTGATTATCAGCCTGGGCCTTACTTTTACATACGTGGGACAATATTAGTAAAATAATAAAAAATATAAAATAATAGTATCTGCACTGAAAATAAAGTAGTAAAATTTTGTACATTGATGATTTTTATGAAATTTTAATTGGATTGGGTTATTATTATTCGTATTGTACTAAAACAACAAATGTTAGAAACTTTGTCTATCTGTCTGTCAGTCCTGTCTATATGTACCTATGTATGTATGTATGTATGTAGGTATGTATGTTCCGTTTTAACTCAATAACCATTCAACGGATTTGGTTGCGATGCTCATAAAATAACGCCCAAGGCGAAAATGAAGCAGACTGAATAAACCCGGGCGGAGCCTTGGCAAAGGCTAGTTAATAATTCAATTAGATTCAAAGATAGCATTATGAAGTATCAACTGTAAAAATTAATAAAAGTGATTCCAAAATTTGAGGTGATTCCTAGGGTCACAAACATTTAACACTTGTTTAACTATTTTTACCGACGATTATAACATCCCAAAGTGATCCATCTCGTGGTTCTTTGGACAAAAGTACACTTTTTTGGGGTATGAAGGTTTACTTTACAACGTTTCCCTTCACAAGTAGGAAAAATACAAATACTACGCACATCAATTCCAAATAACTTATTGGTGCATGCTCAACCAGCCGAAAATGTGTAAAATATTCCGAAATTAAGCAAATTGTATAAAGTACGTACATCATGCTTTAACCATTAACTTATTGTCTGCTCATACCCCTTCACATAAATATTGATCTATCTTTACGTTACATTCATTAATCATTTTCGTCACAAAAGGTGTCGCTATTATGAGGATGAAAAATTATGCACTGAGTAATGCATCACTATAAGAAGGGTATTTTAATTAAAAATATGTTATTATTTTAATTAAAAATAAGTTTGTTTAAGACCCGCGGTCTGAGAGTTTCATTCATACCGATATATCAAATATGCTAAGTGACATTTGGGGTTCTGTACCTCAAAATAAAAGGCAGCTAAGGGCAAAAATTATATTTAGTGCAGATTCCGTTGCAAAAGTCAAAAGCGTAATAAATCGCCAAGTGGTTTTGTAGGACTATTTTAAAAACATTGTCGCAAAGACCCAACGCTGCATCGAACTCATAAATCTAATCCCACCTCTACACTGTTCTACCTGAAACAAGCCGAGCCACCGAACCAATATCTCTTCCGGGTCACAATAGGTGACTGCATAAAATCATCCATAGAGCGCGGCTATCTGCCGACCTGCTATTATTGGAAACGAGTTGTTATTGTGGAGACACACTAGATTTAGCTCACCTTCGATGTCCCACTGATCAGGGAATATTCGACTATATTACAGTTAGATAGGATTTAGATTTAGGACGACTGTAAACATGGTAGACTGCTAGTGGAGGGTCTGCAAAATATACAATTATACTTGGGAAATTATGCAGCAACTTCACTTGGTAGTATCAGAATAGCATCACTTTCACAGTTAATTCAAAACAAGGGCGTAGCATGGGCCCCAAAAGTGCTATATATGTAATTTTAATACATAATTAAAGTGTTTTTTTTACATACTGTCTAGACATCTTCACCGTCACGCAATTTTCGAGTTTATTGCTATGAAATACGGATTGCAATTAACGAGGTGTGCGAGCCGAGCGACATCCAAAGTTTACTCGTGATGTGCGCTAGAATACAAGAAGTAGTCTAGTTTCTTCTTTACAACAAATTAACGATGGACTTATCGAAAATGTATGACAAATTACTAATGCCATAATAAAAGAGACTGGGCTATGTTCAATATTTGATCAGCCCAATAAAGGAAGATCATTTTTCTCAAAGACACAAGTAAGTACAGTAACCATTTAGATAATGCGCACAGGAATCTTTGCCATTTATTGGCAAAAGGTCTAATTTTCTTGCGCTGTCTATACAATCCATGATAGACAATGCACGTCCGGTTAGTCGAATATAAATATTTATGCGCATTAAATTTGTAGCAGATCTGTACTCATTGGTACAGTATTCAAGTCTATGATATTCTTAAGCACTAAATATTCAAAAAGCACTTTTTCTTGTTGTGCGACTCCCCTTAATTTTAGTTTTATCAAAAATAGAAGAAGAAAACGGTCAAGGATGTTTTTTTATTGAAACGGTCTACTATAGTATAGTTTGGGCGAAAAGGCTTAGGTGGACATGACACCTATTTTAATTTTTTATGTTTTGCGCTCGAGTCTATTTTTACAAAATATAGTTTTATTTTTGATTGAAAGTTGAAGTTTGACAGTTCACAATAAATATACTAAACGTAGCTCGTTTTAAAATGTGTTTATTGTAATTTTTAGGGTTCCGTACCTGATGAGTCTGTCTGTCCGTCCGTTCGTCTGTCTGTCAAGACCCCTTACCTCCAGAACGCGTGACGGTATCGAGTTAAATATCAACAATATACCCAACTTTACAATCCCTTGAAGCTGTGAAAAAATCGAACTTCCATGTTAAAGTGAAACAAAGATACGGTCATTTATGCCGCAAAAAACGTATATTTCAACACTCTCAAGGGAATTAAAATTTAGAGGGTATTTTTCGTTGACCTAGAACTATGAAATTTGGCAAGTAATACCGTGATAAATCTGAAAACTATAGATTTGTAATTAAATCATAAAAAAATATAGTCTTTAACGGAACCCTCGGTGGGCGAGTCCGACTCGCACTTGTCCGGTTTTTTAAAGTCTTAATCAATTTATAGGTCAATATTAATAAAACAAAAAAACCTGTCGCTTCTCTTGATTTTCCGTCCAGAGTTCATGTCCCGTAGCCGGTGGTCACGGAGGAACCGTGACAAAGTAGTGGAAATATAATAAAACCTTCAACTAATATTTACATAACGCAAGCAGGACTAAAACTACTAAACTTGGGTATCGACATTTGATAACGATTCTGGAAATACCCTACCAAATTGAGAAACTTGTGCATACTTTAAGTACAGTATTAATTTATATTGTTTATCTAAAATGCCCTCTGGCATTTCTTACTGCTTCAATGAGAAATTATACATCCACTAGCAACTTTAGCATTCAATAGCAGACCAACATTAGCACCACATTTCTTTATTTTTGGTGATTAAAAAAAGCATATTTGTGGTCTACTTAAGGAGTTCTAGATAATGAAACTCCACATTGCGGTGTGAGAATATATATATATTTTTTAGTATCCTTATGCAACGTGAAATTTAAGTTATTTTGTTAATGAAATCTGGTGATAGTACTCGTCCATATGAACAACTTTTACTATGGAGCCTACCGTGAAATCGTGAAAAAAATATCAGCTGTTCCATAGAAAAGTTAAATACTTACTCGACCCAAATGTATGAAACAGCTGATTTTTTTTTCACGAATTCAGGGTTGGCTCTATAGTAAAAGTTATTCATATAGACGAGTACTATCACCAGTTTTCATTAGCAAAATTACTTGAATTTCACATTGTATATTAAAATGTCCCATGACGCCCCTGAAAATTAATTAAATTTAATGTTTAATTCAATATCCGGTTTTAAGTCAACATTTTACATAACATATCCATATCTGGGGGCACCGTAGTGCCCCCGCCAAGTCGAGCTAAAAAGCGGCACGGCCGTACCATCCTTTTCTCGAAACAGTTCAGGCCATTTTCGACCCACCTATAACTTCGTTGTGTATAAAATTAGAAGCCTGAATTTTCAGTAACTTAGCAGGAATGGTATAAAAACGGTATATTTAAAATTTCATTCAATTTGAAGCAGTAGTTTAAGAATTATAACTAGCCAAAGTTTCTCAATTTTGTCACTCACTCACTGACTGACTGACTGACCGATCATCAAAACTCTAAGGCACTTCTAGCAGACAGAGAAGCTTCAAATTTGGAATACAATTAGTGTTTAGGGTAAAGATTTCAAATATTTTGCAATTTCGGTCCTAGATACAACAACTGCATATATAACTTTGTAATCCTATATAAATATAAAGGATTACAAAGTTACATTTTCAGTTTTAAGTAGAATGTACCGGAAAGGATAAAAGGTAGGAAAAAGAAATAAAATGCCACCAAAAACAAAACTTGTTAAAAAAACAAGTCTCGCAACTTAGTTCTTCTACCGTAAAAAGTTGTGAGATCCATGTAAATCCAAGTCGGTCAATTTATTCAGTCCCTACTTAAGGGACCTTCTGTCTTAAGTTATTACATAATAAGCTAACCTAACAACACCTAAGAGAGACCGAATCAATATTAAAATCTTTTATGTTTTAAATAAATACATTGATATTGATTGGTCCCTTAAGTAGGGACTAAATAAATTAACTGACTTTGATTTACATGGATCTCACAACAATACAATACAATATAACTTTATTTGCACACCGCACAGAAGGAAACAAAAATAATATAAATTACAATAGCCAAATAACGTAGGTACAACCAGGCGGCCTTATCGCTTATAGCGACCTCTTCCAGACAAACTTTGGATAAAATCTGGACTAAAAGGAGATTTATGAATAGGTGGTGCACTAATTTTAAAATAAATATTTAAATATACTATACAAAATCTACATTAATAAATTAAAAGAAAAACAATAATGTAAATAATAATCTCACAACTTTTTACGGTAGAATAACTAAGTTGCGAGACTCCGTTTTTTTTACAAGTTTTGTTTTTGATGGCATTGAATTTAGATCTGTACCTCATTCCGTCTGCAAGTTAGAGACCAGTGACTCACGGACGGACAGACGTATAGACGGACATGCAGCAGAGCGATATTAATAGATCTCCATGTTGCCCTTCGCGTACGGAACTCTAAAAACTGTTCCGTAAGTAGCTTCCATAACCGCTATATACTGTAAGCAGCAGTCTATGTGAGTACATACGAGTACCTCCATAGATCATAGGATTAATACAACCCGCCGATGTCTAACTAACGCTGCTGTAGCGCTGCAAATATTACTCTAGCGGCTTTGCGTCTAAGCCTTATTTATAGCAGCTTTAGATACATTCTAAATTTTGTACTTTTTATTACGCTTTCCGACTAACAATCTAATACTTGACGTAGCCGCTAAAGGGGTTAAAAACTAAGATGAAATTATCTATAGCTCGTTGGTTAAAAGGGTAAAATAGTAGTTTATGCTACGAGAGCGTAAAGGAGGCAATAGCTTACGAGGAACGATTTGAAACACGAGCGATAAGCGAGTGTTTTAAACGTTACGAGTAAGTTATTGCCCTTACGCACGAGTATCATACAACGTTTTTCAATGCACAGTGTGAGTAAATAAATTAAATGTAATTAAATAAACAAAGAAATAATAAATACATACTCCAAATGAACTTTAGACGGACATTCTTTTTCTTTGCACGCAAGTTGCCGACTTGACGGAATTAAGCAGCTGCTTTCAGTTTGATGCGTTCGAAGGCTGCTTTCAGTCATACATAACATGAATTCGACTTCACCAGCTTATTATACATAATAATGTTAACAACAATGGCTGCCCGATATTGTCTATTCTTTAGATACAAAGAATGTTGTTAACAAGGAAGAGCGATCGATAACATTGTATTTTTTTTTTAAGTTAGCAAAATACAAACATAGTATTTTTCTTAAATATTGTATAGAGAATGAAAGTGGCCAGTATCATTTTGCGAACTTCAAACTTTTTGTCTTTTGGCATTATAATCAAAAAGTTCTTATTCATATTACGATTAAATGAGGTTACCTACCAAGAAGTTTATTTTAACCAGATTTCAGTATCCTTCTTGCTAAGTACCTAACTATATATTATCAAAAAAGAGCGGCGGTAGCTTAGGGGTAGAACGCTGGCCTCTCAATCTTTGCGATCCAGGTTCCCCTCGAACGGGGATCGAACCTGGATCGCAAAGATTGAAAGGCCAGCGTTCTACCTTACTTACCACTTGCTGAACGGTGAAGGAAAACATTGTCGTGAGGAAACCTATATGCCCTAAAAAGCGTGTATTTGTGCCCGAAGAACGGCGATAGGACTCAACACCCATCACGTTGGGACGTAATAATCGTCGGTGAAACGCGGGTGTACTGGGTGTGGACTGTGACTTTCATTTCATTTCGTCATGTCGTGACGATATATTTTTATTTTTTATATATTTTAACAAAAGATTGGTTGGTTAAGTTTCGTCAGAATTTTCAATTTGTAAAGTTACTACCTACTCAAAATGTCGTCTAAACAGTTTTCATTCCATTTTATCAATCAAACTAAACGCAGCCTATGAACGCATCAAACTGAATCTGTCATGTCTATCTATGTTACTTAAGATAAGACTGGCAACTGTTTTCGATAAATTAAAAAATAAAACATTCCTCGGACATGGCTGTATGAGCTAAGTTCATTTGCCTTCCCACTATGTAGGGAAAACAATTTTTTTTTTTTTTAAAGAAACCATTAAACACTCGTGTGGTAAAGTTGACTTTGACAACGGATTAGACGCATATAAAACAGAACTTTACGGGCACTTGCATCGAAAAATTTTTTTAATACACCTGCTCAAAATATGATAAATTACGTGCCTGCTTAGCGTGCGTAAAATGACATGTTTCGCACTCGTGCTTTTTGTTTTTACTACGATGCCATCTAGGGGAAACCGGCCACATCATTTAGCAAGCATGTAAACCTTTGTTTTACCGGATAATCTAAAAACTGTTTAAGATGAGTATTTTTAAACTTTTATATTGTATTATTAATTAATATATTATGTACGTTAAATTGTAAAAATTGTTTTAAAAATTCAAAACGATTTTAGACGCTATAATTTATATTCTATTTTAACTATCTTAGAAATTATTCTTAAATAGTACATCACGATACGAGAGCGATGAAACGTTTTCTGACGAGTGTGAGTTTGCGGCACGAGCCGAAGGTGAGTGCTGCAATCACACGAGTCGAGAAAAAGTTTCTCGCACGAGTATCGTATAATATTTTATAGCAAAAGTGCGGAAAATGCCGACTTTACGCAAGCGCAGCGTGCGTAAAGTGGTCATTTTACGCACGGTGTGCTATAAAAGATTTGGAAAGAAACATCGGTCTTTGTACTACAGATTAGCGCCAACCAGACTGCGTGTTCTTCTGTCGACTTGCATCTGTTTTGATTTGCAACAAAATTGCTTTTACTTTTTATTTCATGTAATTTTTCGCAGGTGTATTAAGAAACGCCAAAAATTAAAAAAGTCAATTATGACTCTGAATATAAACCTTTTCGCACTTGCATCAAAATGTACTATTATGCTTAGGTATCCATTCCTGTAAAGGTTGTCTGTAATGTAAATTACTTGTAATACAAACTATTCCTATTCATATTTGCCATCAGCTTTGAAATCTGTTTGAAGCAAAAACCTGATCCAAATTATTAAATAAAAATTAAAAACCGTACTTTTTCAGTACAAAGCGAATCCTATATCTATGTTTTCAGTAGTAATTATCTCTACTATATTGACCCGCGTCGTGTAAAAGCTAGGTATATGTAAGCAGATCTTCCAACCAATTTTAAAACTTTGAAATGAAATGAATACTTTATTTTTGCAATGTAGGTACATAAATACACTTATCGCACGTTAAAATATATTAAATAAGTAAAATGGTTAAATTTAAAACAGGAAAATACAATATAGATTTCGGTAAGTATATATACTTAATAAGTTAATACACGTACATAGACTACGTTAAAGGTATATTTAATGTATACAATAATATATATACCTACTATATGATAATGATAGTTAACCATACACTAAATACTAATAAGTTACATAATATATAAATATATGCCTAACTCCACCCATTCGATTAGTCTAGCTAAGAAGAAGGGCAAGAAACTTAACAAGATGAAACCCCTTAGAAGTATCAGAGGTGTTTTAAAGTATGGACTAATGTGCCCTTGTGAGATTTTAATCCACTACTTCGTTATCAGTGGTCTAGATATACGAACCATTACATTACAAAATAGCGACGGTCTGAAAGAAATTAGGAATCAAAAAGTCATATTTTTTTATTGTGTATAGAGTTGCTAAAAAGTTTCGAGACTTTGTTGGAAGCCACAAGAATCTCAGTACTTATGATAACCTAAAAAAATAAACAAACCTGTGCGAGTTCCATATTTTGCAATATATTCCAAACTTACCGCCGATGCCAAGCCTTGTAAACAATAACATTACTTAACAAGCAGCAACTTTGAAAAGTTCTCTGTGTTATTTATATACAGCATACCTAATTTTACGGTTCCTTCAAGAATGAAAGAATGAAATCTAATAAAGCTTAGTTGTTAAAAAAAATGCGAATTATTTCATTTTGGAACTATATGTGATTAAAAATTGTTATGGCAATAATTTTGTGAAGAAAGTTATTTGGTAAATTAACCAATTCTCCTGTTTTTAGGATTCCACACCCGAATGGTGCCAAACGGGACCCTATTAATAAGCGTCCGCTGTCTGTCTCTCTGTCTGTCCGTCTGTTACAAGGGTCTACAGCCTCAACCATTATAGTTAGAAAGTAGAAATTTTCACAAAATACGTAATACTATAGCCTTTACCATGACAAATATTAAAAAATTTAAAAATTGAAATTTAAGGGAGGTCCCATGCAAGAAACTTTGAAAAAGTTGTATCATTTAAACGTCATTGGTTTTGGCTCTTATCACTTAAGGACGGCAAAACAGACAAGTTTTTAATTTAGTCAGATTGTAGAACATAAGAAATAAAAAGTAGGGTTCCGTACGCAGATGGTGCAAATTTTTTATCAGGCCCTACAATTTTAGCGCCTTGTTTTTTGTAGTATTGATGTTGCTTTGCCATATAATTGTTGTTATTTACCAAAATGTTTGTAGGGTTCCGCACCTGTATTGTAAGGTAGTACGGAACCCTTTGTGTGCGAGTCCGACTCGCACTTAGGCAAATTATTTAGAGTTTTGACCGGAGGCTTCTTTTTTAAGGTAGAGTAGTCCGACAAGGAACCCTTATAGTTTCGCCATGTCCCTCTGTCCGTCTGTCCGCAGCTTAGGTCAGAGACTATTAGTACTAGAAAGGTGTAATTTGGCATGATAATACATATTATTGACGCCGACAAAGTGGTAAAATAAAATAGCGAAACAATTTTTTTAAGGGTACTAACACGTAAATTAGGAATGATTTTTTTTTCTCGTCTATCCCACTGTATGAGGCATAGTTGGATAGGTCGTTCAAAGACATTGTGGGTGTGTGAAAACCATTTTTAAATTTAGACATCCGTTAAATTTAGTTTTAAAGTGCTAATTTTTGTTAGAGTGAGTGTTCCCCTGCCGGCTAAACCGTTGTTTACAAATATGTGAAAAAATTCACAGAAGTAATAATTAAAATAAAAGGAAAACTATCACAGCTAAATAGGCTTTACAGGTTTGCGAGTACAGGTCGCGCCAAACTTTTAGTCTCTTCTAAACACGACAAAATGTATGGGCCGTTCTTGGGGAGAGCAACTTCCGAGCGGACTAGAAGTTTGGTGCGATCTGTATTAGTAGACCAACTTATAAAATGTACTGGGCAACTACGGAACCCTACACTGCGCATGACCCGATACGGTTTTTAATTGACTATATATTATACTTCTTCATTGATCAATTTCACTATTTTCAAGTTTTGGCAAAATGTCTGGTCGATTTGCTGTTTGAACTATAAAAATATGTTCTAAACACATCGGTTAATAGTTTAGAAATAAAATGCTTCCGGCAGACGGATGGACAGACACCTCAGACCAAATAAAAACTCAAGACGGAGCGCTGTCAACATTGAGGTGAAGCCAGTTTTGTAAACATGTGTGCACTTGGTGAGTGTTGCCGCCAAGTAAAAACTGAGACAGATTGCGCATGTGTGAGTTTCAAGCCGTGTACGAATACGAGACTGTCTCACCTTTGGCCTGCTTCATCCGTTACATAGAGAAAACTACGTCTTGACTTTTTATTTGGTCTGAGACAGACACTAGCAGCTGCAATTCCACAACTGTTCCTTCCTCAGGTCACGGAACTTCGCAGTGCACGTGCAACAATAACTAAACTAAAAAAATATCGAACTAAAACACTCTACACTCCACTTCGAAGAGGAAGTCCAAAGCGATCCACAGACTCTTTAATTATTCAGAACTTGGACACCTGGTGGCATGAGAGCCTGCAAAAAAGTCAAGTGCAAGCCAAATTTGGTTTCAAAGTTCTGTTCATCAATAACAATTTTTAAGACAATTATCGTTATAAAGTCCTTGCAATACCACAATTGGATATCTCATAATCTTTTGAACCCCAGAATCACTTGCTTAAATCAATTGTTAGCTAATTAATACCAAGCATAAAATATTTAGGTATACATACAGACTAAAATAATCAGGTCCCAGCTCAAGAATTTGGGCTGGCATCTTAGCTTAAGTACAGTTCAAGAAGCCAATTTTAACAGTAAACCAGGTTAAGCAAAATTAAATATAGACATTTTTAACAAAATTAAAAATTTAAATCATGAAACAAATAGAGGCTTCTATGAATTTTATGGCGTATGCGGCCGCCGCCGCCACCAACATCCGCGTTGGCACGTGTATTTTGCGGCCTTTTCAAATTTAGTTTTCGAGTTATTTTTATAACGTTATTTTGAACATTTTTGACTTAGACATTAGTAGGCAGATAGTTTGAAATATTCGAAAACCGTCAAGTTATAGGGGATTTTTCGAGTTGAGATGATAATTTTGTGGGGGGAGGTTTATGACCCTTGTTCATTAGGGGAAGATATTATTTTAGGAAAAATCTGAACAACACTTAGTTCATTTAACACGGGACCTGGCAAACTCTTAGTACTGAAATTATTCTGCCATTTTCCACGGGAGGGGAGGTAAACACGCACAGCACACATTTATTCATTCACGCACACTCCTGCGAAAAACTGATATGTCATACTGAAGCAAAAGCTGCAACACAAACACAAAACGCGCACACAAGCAAACTTATATGAACAAATTGTTCATGTATTTCGGCAGAGGGGGATAAGTGCGCTTGCCTAGTCCCGTGAAAAAAAATTACTGCAAACATAATTAACAAATACCTTTAAAAACTTTTCTATGCCATGCCGATTCTAAAATGGTGTTACACTTGCCCTTTGATTCTTGTACCTATAAGTAAAATTAATAATTTAAAATGACTGTTAAAAAATTGGTGTGGGTATTGTTGAAAAATTATTTTTTCTCACAATAATTGTAAGCCGTAAATTCTTGTATCTTGGCTATTTATTTATGATTTAAAAAAATTAAACGTCATTTTCATTGGTTTACATTGGTTTACATTCATATTGTATGACGTTTTGACAGCTTCGAACAGACATTTTAGTCGAGGCGACAGTGGTGCCATCATTCCTTATTCAGCTCAGTCAAAAAGCTTATAATAACCACAGTGAAGCGCATTGCATTGACATAAATCCTGTAGACAGATTTACACACACCAAAAATATTCTACAAAGTTTTCCGTATTTCGGCCACCCTAAGAAACATGGCATTCGCAATCTTGCACTTGTCTAGTTATTTATTAAATAACTGCTGAGTAATTTTCATTTCCCCCATAAAATTGTAGAGAGAAGAGTTGGGCAAATGATGCGTCACTTGGACGGGACAAAGTGGGGGAAAATTGCTATAAGTTATGCAATTTTATGCCGCACCATTAGCTCTGGCCCTGAGACGGGCAATCCTGGGGTTGCCAGTACAGGCAAGAAACTAGTTCTCATGTGTTCCTTCAAAAAATAATTTCAACTGTTAAAGAAAGGTTCGCAGTGATTATTTTAAAAATTATCCTCACAATGAATACCCGAAGGGGGTGTTTTCCTGCAGTGGACAGTGAAATCCAAGTCACATTGCACACTCGTACATCCACGTTTCACCAAGGATTTTTACGTTCCATAGTGATGAGTGGTAAGCCTTACTCTGTATTTATACACAAAACTTATTGATGTATAACTTGAGAATCTCGTTTCGGATTTATAGGTTTTTATTGGTAAATAGTTAAAACTGCGCTGTAATTTAATATGAAAAGGTGGTAGAGATGATGTCGAGATCGGCTGTGGCGGTATCATCATCTTAATCGCAAACCCCCCCGAAGTGAACAAAACATCTATTGCAAATAAATTATATCTGAATCTGAATCTTGTTTTCACTTATAGTAGGACCTTATATAACTTGATGTAGTATAAAGTGACGCTAATCGACTTTATAATCCACTATAAACTGAAACATTTTTAGTGAAAAGTCGGTCAAAGGAACTTTCTCTTATAGTCCATTGCATCACATGTAGTACATTCTCACTGAAACTTTGAGTAAACTTGCTCATATCTCGTCTTGAAAGCGTAATACTATTAATGATGTTAAAAGTACTTACCCTCTAGGTCTGTCTAGTTGTTAAGTACTTCTTGTATTTAGGGAATTAGTAACAAAGTAAATAAATAACTCTTTTATTTAACTAGTGGAAATGTTTTTAATATAGCTTTTTTTGGTTAGGACAAAAACAATCTTGATTTGTGTGACCTATGGCTTCTGAGTGTTTATTTATTTATATATTGGGAAACAAACAGTTTTCTCATCACACAATGCAATCAAACTTAGCTAGAACAAAAAACCAAAAACGTTTCCACATAAATCTTAGCAGCAAAATTAATCGATCCACGGAATTATTTTACAACAACACAAGTTACCAGTTGAAAGCACATATTATCAAGCTACTTAAATCATAATAAACAAGGATACAAAAAAGAAACAAATATACAGGTTGAAATTCAGTGAACCGCCTAAATTCATACTGGACACTCTGTTAGTCATCAGGTTTATTATCAAGGTGAAATTCGAAAAAAAAAAATTATTTGCCCCATAGTGCCTGCACTAGGAATTGTAGTTGAACTAGTCCAGTCATAGTAGTAATGGGAGCAAAAATTTATTTTTTTATGATTTTGCCAAAAGGATCTTTGAACCTTGTTCTTGATCACTAACCGAGTCTCTAACATGAATTGAGGCGGTTGACTGAATTTCACATTATATAATAACAACTACATTTGAAAATTTTAGTTATATTTAAAAAAGTTCTAAATAATTTTCCCCTCGATTGAGCCAGCAAAAGATGCAATATGTCAAGATCAGTAAAGCCTATGTTCAGTAAGTACTTCCGACAATAATTACGCATAGTTTTCATTGCATTATTATGGTGTGTTTCTTGAAATACTTATTAATCATAATAACTTATCGCTGCATACAAAAGCCTACGGGTCTGTGACGTCATTTCGAAGTGATCTTTATAATTTCCTTAACGTGTTTGTTATAAAATGCTATATAAGCGTCCGTATGAACTTGCTTTTTTGTAAAAATAACACACTATGCAAATAAAAAGAGTACCTTTTTTCTGAGTTATTTCGATATACCATTCTAGAAAAATTCACATATCTTATTTAAAGATGTTTGAATAGTTTCATTAGGTTCAAATATATCATGACGTCCCATCGACTAAAGCTTTTTTGTGGCAGTTGAGCGTGATGGCTCGTCTAACGTCTGCTCTTTACGGGCTATCTTTTTCAAAACAACTCTGCTTCTAGTAGAACTCCAACTCATTTGAGAGAGTGCATACGTAGCAAAAAGTGCTACGACGCGACGACGTAGCAAATCCTCGTAGTGGCATACGATCGGGTAGCACTAAATTACAACCGTACAACGCGGTGAGTTTCCTGCTTTGTAACGATACGCATGACTTACATAATATATAAGGGGACTTTCGTTTATGCAGCCAAATTCATACGGGACATTTGGTAAGTGATTTGGACCAAGGTTAAGAGTTTCAATTTGTTTCTTTGCATACTTAATTAATTAAATCTTGCTTCGTATTTATTTACTTAACTATAAAAAAAAAAGATTTAAATTACTAATCAAGGTACATCATTATATAGGTAGATTTTATTCTGTAGTTTACTAAAAACTTTTTTCAAATGTTTACTCCCATAACATCTTAATTAATCATCATCTTAATTGTACTATTCAAGGTCTGCTGGTTATTATAGCTCTCTCAATAACCAAAACACATTTTAATCCATTGATATCTCGTGGCTTTATCTCACTTTTATTTTCTTGTGACTGCAGCTCAAGTACCTATACGGACAGACATTCTATGAACGAATAAAATTCTCTCATTGGCATGTATCATAAAAACAATGTTCATAATACTCTTCTGTGGAACCACTTTGAAGTAAAATATAATTTTGTTTAAATTATAGGATACACAGTGTAATAAATAGCTAAAGAACCTTATTTATTTTACGTATGTTCTCAATTCAAGGTACTCGTAGGTACATTTCTTGCACTTTTTTATAAGAGAAAGTTTTTCATGATGATCAGAAACTTATAAAGAAAACTGTCATGACAAACATCACCCACCTTAAAAAATGCAGAGTATCTGCAACAGCTACTATTTCAGCAATAGGTTTCAATCGATTTTGACTTTCGTTCAGCAAACTGCGTTAACAACCATGCTACGTTGACAATTTTGCTAACCTTATGTTATGTAGGATAGAGTTTGTTATCGTTTGAGTGAATGTTGTGGTTCTAAGGTATACAAATATCGTCTCAAGTGAACATCGTCAGCTCGTTCGGTATTCCTACCGCGCGCCGGGGACAATCGTTGTGCTGTCTGATTCCGTAAAGCTGAAATGAACCAAATACGGTCGTCATTAATATCGCGGTATAAAAAGACAGTTGCGTGATTGATCACGCATTGATTTTAGACATCGATAAATTGGGAAATAACTTGTAAGAAGTATATACCAAGAATTGAATTACAATGAGGGTCGTGCATACCTGTCTTCTTAAACCATGTCGAATACTTACTAGTTCCATTCACGTGCAAAGGAGTATTAGAGAAGTACATATACGTTTAATCTAATAATGCCTCGGTAACTTTAGTACCAAAGTTCTTGTTATAATTTATAAAAAACACACATCAAAACATATCGTCACGACATGAATCCCTCCAAGGTGGTGTCAGACGTGTTCCCCGGGTTTGAACTGTGAAATTCAAGTCACGGTCTACACCCGGTGCACCCGCGTTTCACCGACGATTATTACGTCCCAACGTGATGGGTGGTGAGCCCAATCGCCGTACTTCGGGCACAATTACACGCTTTTTAGGGCATGCAGGTTTCCTTACGATGTTTTCGTTCACCGTTCAGCAAGTGGTAGGTAATAGGTAAGAACACAAATAAACTAAATAAATTCCGAAGAACTCATTGGTGGATGCCCGACCGGAAATCGAACCTGCGTCTCCAGATTGAGAGGCCAGCGTTCCACCGCCGCTATAATTTATACTATAATTTATACTACTATGAGATATATACCATCTAAGCCATCTTATAAACAATCATCAAATCGAAGAGACTAATCGCGAATGTTGTTGTTACATTGTTCGGGTGATTGTACGATTAAAGAATATTAAAAAAAGACATGGAATCGCATCAGTACAAGTGCTATGCCCCGGAGCAGTTTTTCAAAAATGCTTTAAAAACATAGAAACCATAAACGAAGAACTCTTGAAGTCATAGCACCTGCTACGCTACTACAAACAAAAGCATCTGTAGACTTATAGAAACCTGCAAAATAAACATGGCTTTTTACCAAAAAAATAATACTGCCAGTTTGAGCAATATTAAGGTAATATTAATAAAATTATTCGAATAGGGATCCTGGATGCCTTCGAACCACCCACCGTTTCGGACCTGCAAACTGCTCAGGTATATTGTACTGTACAACCAAGTGTAAACTGTTCCCTGTCGTGATTTCAATTGAGATAGATGTAAGCTTTTGAAGATAGTAATCATAAACATCGTATCGGTACAAAATAATTTCCCGAGACCGCGTCAGTGTTACCGAATGTAGACTGTGAATAGAACGTCAATATACGTTCACTTTCTTTTAACTGGCTAATTTTACGTCACAGCGTTATATAGGATGAGCTTTATTGCTGTACTTTGGCACAAATACATACTCGTTTACCTCACAGTACTTTCCTTTACCGTTCAGCAAGTGATAAGTATAAAAATAAAAGAAGCATTTGAACCAGGGTCCCAAGATTGAGAGTCCGTCGTTTTACTGACGGGCTACGCTACTTTAAGATGTAAAAATATATACTGTATATTAACTCGCTAAAAATATGGCAAGTCAATAATAAATAGCTACCAGAGGCGAAGGGTGAAACATAAAAAAACAACTTTGCAACTCCCTATCAGCCAAGTGTAATTGTCGTATTGAGATTTATGGAAATGTTTGACAAAGCGAAGGGCACGGAATAAAGATATGTAGTATGGATGCCATTTCCTAAACAAGCCGATGGGAATCGTGTTATATGGACCCTTCGCCACTGATATTTTAGTTTGGCAAAGGCCATGTAGGCTTCGGCCATGGCTTCTCACTGTTCTCACCACCCACATGACGAAACAATGCCGCTAAGCAACTGGTCGTATTCTGGCATGACGTCATCAGTTGCGTAGTGTCAGTGTTCCGTAGATTTTTGCGGAAGTCCCTGAAAAGACTAATTAACGCCTCGCCTGCTGTCACTATCCCAGTTTCTGGGCGAGCGCGCTTCATCCTAGGTTTTATAGACTCTTCCATGAGGTGTTTTAATGGCCAAGCGTAAGCCCATAGGATGTGAATAAAAAGGGTTCAAATTTCAAGCAGCTTTGTGACTTATTGCATTTTTAGGGTTCCGTACCCGAAGGGTGCCAAACGGGACCCTATTACTAAGCCTCTGCTGTCTGTCTGTCCTATCGTCTGTCACAGGGGTCGTAATAGGTAGAAAGTTGAAATGTTCACAGAATACGTGTCAACATAGCATACCATAGCCTCTACTACGACAACAAGTAAAAAAATATTAAAGCCAAAGTGGGGTCCTCATAAAAAAAAAAGTTTTTATTTCAGACAATATTACAGTGCGTAGAGATGTTAGTAGGCCTTATAAGTATGTTAAAAAAACTTATCATATTAAATCAATTTGATTTAAATATTTGCCCGTACAGCTAGACCCTGCCACCTGATAAAACAAACCTCGAAAAAATTGCATATTTTAACGTTATTTTTTCAGCGCTATCTCAAAAATGGTAATGAATACAAGTTTCAAAGGTACAAACATTATTTTACATAATCTAAAGTAAAATTAAAAGTTACTGAATTAGGGTTCCGTACTCAAGGGGTGCTGAATTGTCTGTCAGGCGGTACCATTTTAGCGCCTTGTTTTTTATCGCCTCAATGTTGCTATATAGCGCATCTATATTTTTGATCAGTATATCTTTATATCTTTAGTATTTCCAACTCGCACATGTTTTTTTTTAAATAATAAGCACTCGTTACAAATTAAATGAGATAACTAATAATAAAACAGGAGAAACAAATAACAATGTCGGAATAGCAACAAATTTGAATTAAAAGGACACAAAAATAAAACTATTATTCGTTCGTTTTGTCTCATTCTTTCACGTCCGATATTTAAGGTTGTAAAGCTTCTTTTTTTGAATAAAGTGAGTACGTGCTTCCCTCCAGCCCGATGGGGTTGCCAAATGGTGCTACAACAGATTTTTGTAATGTTCTGTATTGGTAAGAGAGGTCTGGACCTCGGCCAATTCGGTCATCGATTTATAACTCCACATTAAGTTTTCCTAATACATCGCCGAATAAAGAAATACGAGACGCCCCACCGCGTTTGTGGCGTAAGTGAAATAACGAATGTGAAAGTTGGCGGGGATGTTAATTTTAGGGCTTAGAATTTGAAATTAGTTCTTTCCTTTTTAAATTGGTTTACAGTTTTAGTTAAAAGTTCTTTTGGGAAGCTAAAAATTATATATATTTACGCTTAGATGAAAAACTGAGCAGTTATTATTTTATTTAAATAAGTCGGGGAAAATGTCACCGCGGGCAGACCTTTTATGATTCCAGTTAAAATAATACACAACAAACATACAGGTGACTAGTAATTGCTCTTAATCCTCTCGGGAGAAGAAACTATGGTTTAATTTAATACTATTAATTTGGAGTGATTTGATCCCTATCACTTGGGGGTCGCAAATCCGCCATTTTCGAGAAAATCGACATTCTTTGTTTTATTTATTAAATTGCAAAATATTTACAGGCAATTTTAGACATGCAACATAAGATTTTGCAGTTGTTTGATTGTTTATTAGCTTTAAGAAGATCGCTCAATCAGTAAGAAGTAGTACATATTATAATGTATAGATAATCAAGGCCAAATATTTGGCCTGAAATTTGGCGTGGACTGATAGCTTACTGATAAGCTTAAGCTTACTGATAGCTTACTGATATCAGTATCAGTATATCTGATATCACTAAGCTATCAGTCCACGCCAAATTTCAGGCCAAATATTTGGCCTTGATTATATATACATTATAATATGTACTACTTCTTACTGATTGATCGATCTCCTTAAAGCTAAAAATCAATCAAACAACTGCAAAATCTCATGTTGCATGTCTAAAATCGCAATAACAAAGAATTAAAAATTGAAACAAGAATATAAATTTTCTCGAAAATGGCGGATTTTGCGACCCCCAAGTGATGGGATAAAATCACTCCAAATTAACCATAGTTTCTTCCCCCGAGAGGAATAAGAGCATTTACCGGTCACCCTGTATATAATACGATCGCAAATGGGCTAATCAACTTTCTTACCGATACTGCTAGTTATTTTAACCAAGCAACTTTCATGCGTAGCTTTTTCGTTAAAAACCGGCCAAGTGCGTGTCAGGCCACGCGCAGTGTAGGGTTCCGTAGTTGCTCAGTACATTTTATAAGTTGGTCTACTAATACAGATCGCACTAAACTTCTAAACCCATACATTTATAAGAACGGCCCGTACATTGTCGTGTTTAGAGGGGACTAAAAGTTTGGCACGACCTGTACTCGTAAACCTGTAAAGCCTTCTTAGCTGTGATAGTTTTCCTTTTAACTTCATTATATATACTACTTCTGTGAATTTTCCCACACATTCATTAAGGCCTTACCCCTGGTGCACGATAATCTTACTGAGCGATTTTGAACTTCAGTATGTTGTCAGAAAGTCTACATTAGAATGCCCGCTTCGCGCGATAGCGGCACGCAAAATCAGTGAATTTTGGAAGCTTTTCTGGATTTTACGAAAAAGTATTTAATGTAGGAGTTTTTCCACCTGGCATCGGAAAATAAACCATGTTTTCTTGTTATAGCAGTAATTTAAGACATAAAACTCAAGCCGTTTAGACATAAAACGAAATATTATCTTAAAAAGGCATCATTTTCAAAAATAAAATCTATCAAGCGAAATGTGTCCAATTAGGTAACCGACTTGACAACGGAAAGACAAAGGTCTGAAAAAACACGTGTCCAAGTTTTACATTGATCAGATAAGTAGTTGACTCAGCATATTAAAACAAAAACCGTTGAAAGACCCAATACAAGCCTTTAACAACCGTTTAACCGACAGGGGAGAGGGAGACACTTGACTCTAACAAAAATTATCACTTTAAAGAAAGATCCCTAAATTGAAAAATGTTTTTCACACACCCATAATATTTTTGAACAACCTTCCAACGATACCCCACACTATGGGATAGAGGAGAAAAAAAATCGTCCCCAATTTACATGTATGGGAGATAAGACTAAAAAATTATTTTTCGAGATTTTTTTTAACGTTTTGTCGGCGTGATTAATGTTTATACCCATACCAAATGACAGCTTTCTGAAGTAAGGCCACCGAGACGAGATAAAGAATAAATTCGATAAAATCATTCATTTCCGTGCTCATCCCAACGAACTGTCAAAGATTTTTTTTTGTCTATTTTGGTCACGGCAAAATAAAAAATAATTACGCTATGAATCGATGTTTTCGGTGCTTCGAACACAATCCAAACAGGAATGAAGTTGTTCACAAAATGGCGAACAAAATGTTGGTAAATGCAATCTGACATCTTACCTGTACCACACGACTCACGCAACGACAGCTGTCGTCGACCAACTGACGCCATTATTTCGTACGAGCGGTACGAGAGATAAGGATAGAGATAACTCAGTAGCGGTCCGATTGTTTACATTCTTTATCTCGTCTCATTGTTATAATATCGTCCCGTTGGCCTTACTTTAGTACTAATAGTCTCTGAGCCAAGCCGCGGACAGACACACTGACAGCCGGACGGACAGACAGATATAGCGAAACTATAAGGGTTACTTGTCGGACTACGGAACCTTAAAAATGAGAACCCAAGCACTTATAAACACTATTAAAATGGTTTTATCAAATCATAACAGCATAAGTTTTGCTGAATCTCGAAAATATACCAAACAAAATACCAAGACCGCTTCAACTAAAAACTTTCTCGGAAACACGGAACATAAAACATCTTTAAGGTCCATTAAAATTTTATTGTAACTTTAAGAACCTTGTCAACTCTACTCTCTTGTTTTCCGTTGGTATTTTCATATTTCTGTAGCCTTCTGTCGGATGCTGGAATAAATGAGCAAGGGGTTCAGTGTTTAGGCAGCTCCAATCTTTCTGCGTTCTGCGTGACAATTTCAAAAACCTGTACGTCCTAAAATATTTGCGAGTAGGTGAAAGTATTTATTTCCAAAGTACAGTTATACGTATTTGCTCAAACCATCGGAGTCTTTGCATCATTTCATTGCCGGAACAACGTTGTATGTTAGGAGCTTTATATATTACAAGACCAGATATTTAAACCTTAGCGTGCAATACTATAGTATTTTTTGCGTTAAAAAATTATTATCCTTAGGAACCAATACAGAGTAAATGACTTAAAGAAACATGAGTTAAATTAAAATCTATGAATAAAAACCAAATTCAATATCTTACTCAATAGAAAAATGCTGCATGGCACATGATAATGTGTCCATGACTTATTTAAGTTAAAATTGCAAGTACTCTCGATTTTAAATATATTTAATAGCACACCGTGCGTAAAATGACCACTTTACGCACGCTGCGCTTGCGTAAAGTCGGCATTTTCCGCACTTTTGCTATGAAATATTATACGATACTCGTGCGAGAAACTTTTTCTCGACTCGTGTGATTGCAGCACTCACCTTCGGCTCGTGCCGCAAACTCACACTCGTCAGAAAACGTTTCATCGCTCTCGTATCGTAATGTACTATTTCAATACACCGGCTCAAAATATGATAGATTACGTGCCTGTTTAGCGTGCGTAAAATAACATATTTCGTACTCGTGCTTTTTGTTTTTACTACTAACGCCATCTAGGGGAAACCAGCCACATCATTTAGTAAGCATGTAAACCTTTGTTTTACGGGATACTCTAAAACTGTTTAAGATGAGTATTTTTACACTTTTATATTTTATTATTAAATATATAATGTATGTTAAATTGTAAAAGATATTTTAAAAATTCAAAACGATTTTGGACGTCACAATTTATATTATATTTTAACTATCTTAGAAATTATTATTAAAAAGATTTTAGAAAGTGGCATTGGTCTTGGTAGTACAGATTGGCGCCAACCAGACTGCGTTTCTTCTGTCGACTTGTATCTGTTTTGATTTGCAACAAAATTGCTTTTATTTTATTAAGTCATGAAATTTTTTGCAGGTATATTAAAAAACGTCGTTTGATACACGTGCGAAAGTGTTGATATTTCTCGTCCCGACTGTTTTTTGCCTCGAATGCGTCTTGGCGAAAAAGTCAATCGTGACTCTAATACTGACTTGCATCAAAATGTACTATTTGGCCACTAATCCAAGCCTTTTATCTTTTAATATTTCCATACCCCAGCATTTTAATCTTGCATTTTGTAAACTGAAATTACGATTTTTATAATACCAGAGTTAGATATTTATTATGATAAAATGGTTGAAGTATTTTTTGTGGTTTACATTGTTTTAGGCAAAGTTATTAGCATACTGAAATATCACATTTTGTGAATTTACAAGTAACTTAAATCAGATCGAATTCAACACTCCTTTATTTTTTAAATAAAAAATGAAGTCTTAAATTTAACAAAGCATATTTATTTATTGCTGAATAGTTTAATTCAGCTACTGGACGATATATCTCTAAGGTGGTTAAGTTTTCTAGAGGCTGAACCGATACCGTTATCTACTTGATATTTTAAATTTTTGTACAAAATATGAACTAATAATAGAAAAATACTGAAATTTTTTGTACTTTCTTGTTATATTGTTTATAACGGCATCAGTTGAAAAGTTATGTACGTACAGATCTACTATCCGAACTTGAAAGTGGATATACGGAGAACTGATAACGCCCGCGAATGGCGGACAGAGCACAATACTAATGACGCCCGCCAATCAATATGGCGAGCCGCCATTTAGGTATAGTCTGTCAAAAAAGTGTTGAAATGAAAATTAAACTTTAATGAACTTTATTGGACTTTAAACGTTCAAGTAGTATAATTTAGGTAATATATTTATGAAATAACAACGCGGTTAACTCGATTTAACAGATTTTATACTTATTTGTTTGGTTACAACCAGGCGAAAGACAAATAGTTTTTTCAATATTCATTTTAACACTTTTTTGACAGAGTGTATGTAATGTAATGACTGCTTTGTCCGCCATTTGTGGGCTTTCTTAGTTCTCCGTTTATCCACTATCAAGTTCAGATAGTTGATCTGTACCTACATAACTTTTCAATCATATACCAACAATGATAGAAGTTTACTTCACTGTGGTTATTATATTAAAACTAAACTCAGTTGCGAACGTTGCCAATGTTGTCATACAGCATTGTTCCATCATTAGTAACTTTGCCAAAATGTTACATACAGTGTTCGAGCATACTCTACAAATTATATCGCACAGAGGTTGTAATGTAACAACAAATGCTCAACTTTCGCCCACCTATCCTATATCTGTCTGTTAATAACCTTAAAGCTACGAGGCACCGTTAAGTTGACATCCACTTTAAAAGTTACAAGTCGTGTTAACATTGCCCTATATGTGTAAAGGTATGATTTACAGTAAATCATTATTTATCAGTAAAACATTTTGTACAAGCAAACTCTTATGCAAAAAAAATGGAGATGCCATCACCAGATCACGACCAAACTAAAACAGGAGCTACCTGAAAGCAAACCCTTCCAAACAAAAAAATAATCGTTCAAGTTGGTTAAGAAATAACAGAATTATGGAATACATTAAAAAGTAGAGACAAATGAGAACCTCCTCTTTATTAAGCTCGGTTACAAATGAATCAGTACTTTTACATTAAAATTTTTGTATATTTAAAGCTCTTTAAATGTGTTTAATTTTAGTCAAACAAATAGTACGAACATTGCAACTTGTACGAAGTACATACGATAGACTTTCTAAAAGAATTAAACTCGTCTCAACACCAACCAAACAAGGAGCAATGTATTTGTAATGTTCGTAAGTTCTGGGTGACGGACATTAATTTACCTGCGTAGTCCGTTATTGATTAGATTGTCCTCCGGCCTCTTTGGTGGTTTCAATTTGTAGGTACCTAAATTGAATTTCAAATTTTCAATTTGCGTCCTCAAATTCAGCTTAAATTTATTCCAAACACTGTTTTACCAAGAATTTTTTCCGGTTCACGATTTTTTCGCGGCGGTTAACGATTATACAAATTGACTTTTTGAAAGAACTAAAATATTCTGATTTCAATTAAGTAATAGAACTAGTTTGATGGTGCCACCTCAAATATTCAGTTAATAAGCAATTGAACAATATTAGATTCAATGCATTGTATATACATTTTATTTGGCATAATTTTTTCCTTTCTGTTATGGATAAGCAAAACTTAGAGCTCGTATCTCGTATATTTAGTTCTGTTTATTCACGTAATTCATTTTTGAAGTTATTTCTTTACATACTTAGTTAATTAAATTGGATATAAGTCTTAATTTGGACCTTATTTTGAGTCTTATTTGT
Organism: Ypsolopha scabrella; assembly: GCA_910592155.1. Taxonomy (NCBI): domain Eukaryota; kingdom Metazoa; phylum Arthropoda; class Insecta; order Lepidoptera; family Ypsolophidae; genus Ypsolopha; species Ypsolopha scabrella. Next base: position 15,648,949 of record OU342975.1, on the reverse strand, counting down.
AGGTAGGTAAAGTTGTTAATAAAAATTCAAAATTCTAATCAAGATACCTACATCATTTAACATATTCTGTAGGTTATAATGTATTTTTTTTCTATTTTTTATTCATATAACATCTGAATTGTGGCTTTGAAGGGCATCAGCAATTATAGCCCCCATAAGAACTAGCTTCACCTTCGCTCGTGTGAAAGTGTCTTCAATATTAATATCAATCAGTGTTGAAAGACACTTTCACAGGAGCGTAGCCTCGGGCTGAAGCTAGTTCTTATGAGTACTATAAGTGCTGGTGAAATTCAAACCCACAATTCAGATGTTATAGTAGTATCCATCGACATAGAACCAGGACAAGTTATTCGCATGGTCCATTATCTTACCAAGTCGTTACAGGGATTTATCAAAGCCCTTATTTGTTTAGGGCACTATTTTTTGAACACATTAGCATGATAGTATCTCACGCTGGACCCACATATTTGTTGGCAAATATCAAACCAGAACTTATACGCACGAATGAGATTTGTACAAATTTACAAACATTAGCCAATGAAGCTTTGGAATCTAACGATAGTATACAAAATTAAGAACAAACAAACCAAAACACACTCACATTACAACTACATAAGCAACTACTTTGTGGCGACATGCAAACGCTCACACAGAATAATGCATTCATCAACTACGTAACTATACATCTACAAACTTATTCCAAAATTTGTGTTTCTAAAGTAGCCTTTATTATAAATGAATATGATCTAAGTGCCCTGTCTGAGATTTCTAGATAAGATTGTCTAAGTAAGAGTAGGTAATATGGGATATGATTTGCATAAGTTCAGAGAGATTTCAGTAGTTCTCACAGCTTCGGGCTAGATTTTACTACAAAGTGGTTTTGCTGTGAATTGATAAATAAATAAATACCTACTGGTGAATAATACAACTGCAAGTTTTATGAATAAACTAGCCTTTCGCCCACGGCTCCACTCGCGTTCATTCAATTTCTGCCCCGTTTTCAGCTTGGGCTTTATTTTATCAACGATAATAAATAAAGTAACTGTAATCAAATCCGTTGAGTGGTTCTCGAGTTAAAACGAAACATAACATACGGACAGAAGACCAAAAATAAAATAGGTTTGCCTTTAGTACAATATTTACCAATAACACAAATCATTCAAAATTTAAAAAAAATATTCAATCTACATATACAAATTTTTTACTCATTTATTATTAGTACAGATAGATAGATGAAAGTAAGTTTTATCTGCTGGCATATATCCATCAGTGGTCGAACACAGGCTATGGATGGATGGATGGATGGATGGTTGGATGGATGTTTTAAACAGGTGCTCCTAGGTGTGAACTGTGAAGTGCGAGTCTTAATCCACGCTTGGTACATCCACTTTTCACCAACGATTATTACATCCCAAACAATTATTTGCACCGCGGGGACTGAACCCACGACATATGGCTTAGCAGGCGAACGCTCTGCCATTCGGCCAAAGGGGCGGTTGTTATAAGTATAATATTGTTAAAACTCTTACGGTTTTAGTGGATATTGTATGAAAGTGAAATCAAAGAGCTATTATATCGTCGAATGGTTCATTTACTTACCAATCGATATGAAATATTTTATCGAAAAACGCTTCAGACGTTTGAACAAATAAAAGGATTTGGCTTCAACACGAAGGTATTACTTATTACCACCCTTTACTTTGACCTATTGTAAAATATTACTCCTATCGTATCTCTTAGGGGGGATGTATCCCCAAAATTAGCAACTTGGCGTTTGTAGGTATAAGTATCTACGAAAAAGACATTGAAATAGCTTTTATATCAGCGCACATTGCTAAGTAGCTGTTACGACGTCGCTGCGTCTCTGGATACCGCAAAGTAGAAGAAAATAATACCTTTTACACGGACAATGGGCGGAAAATTATTTCAGAGTTTACTCAATGTTTTATCCAAAATAAGCATGATTTTGATGATTTTTGCGTGATAAATAAATATGGTCTTAACTATGATGATGATGATGTTGAGGTGGGACGCCTGCTGGGCTCAGGCGGATGGTCGGCTCACCACTTGGAGCTATTCCATCCAATTCCCATTGTTTGGAGCTATGGTATCCTAATGTCCCAGGGGCATTCCCTCCTCAAATCTCCCGCTTCTTTTCATGAACCTAAGTATATCTGAATACATAAGATGCTTAAGATCTTCTTCCTTGATGTGGTCATGACCAAGTATCTCCCATCTCAAGCTAGAATATATAAAGCATTCTCCTAAGTAGTGCTTGCTAGTTTCTTCCTCACCGCAGTGTGGGCAGGAGGGGTCGTCTTGTACCTTCATTATTGACAGATGCCTATTTAGCCTGGAATGGCCAGTTAGAATACCTACCAACATACCCAGGTTGACTCTGCTTAGGTTAAGGATATACCTTACTTTTTTGTAGACAGTAGCCGAGAGAAACATCTTCGACTGTCGGCAGCCCTCGATGTTCCTCCATTCATCTGCTGATTCTACTGAAGCCAGACGGCTTATTACCTTGTTAGTGACGTTTGCGGGAATTGGCAGCCTAGGTTCTGGTCCAATGAACCTGTCCTCTGCCCCTTCTCTAGCTAATTCGTCTGCTTTTTCATTACCTTCAATGCCTTGATGTCCTGGGACCCAGGCCACTATTGTTTCAGTTTTTTCACCTAGCTTATTGAGTCTTATTTTACACTCTCTTACCAGAGCCGATTTATTTACTGGATTTTTCAACGCAAAAAGTGCTGCTTGGCTGTCCGAGTAAATAATGACCGTTTTCTCGTTTATGTCCGACCTTAATAGTACCATGCTGGCGCATTCCATAATAGCGTATGTTTCTGCCTGAAATACGGTAGCTAAGGTACCAAGTGAGTAGGATGCGCTTCTTTCTTCTTCATCAGATATATAGACACCGGCTCCTGCCAGTCCTGTGTTACCTTTCCTTGAGCCGTCCGTGTAGCAATTAATACTCGGTCGGTCTGTCACTAGCTTCCAGTCTTCTCTAGTTCCTATATGTATACGATATTTTTTATCGAATAATATTTCTTTCTTAGTCAGATCGTTATTGGCTAAAAGCATTTCCAAATGACCGCCTGATATGTTTGCTATGGAGGCATGTCCTTTATCCATAAAGTTGCCCTTCCACTCTTTGTTTATTACCATTCTGTACCATTGTTCGGTAGCTCTTTTTTTAACCTCTATATGCAAAGGGTTTAGACCTATTATCACTTCAAGAGCCCTAGTTGGAGTTGTTTTCAGGGCTCCAGTGATCATGAGACATGCTAGTCTTTGCACTTTGTCTAATTCTTTTCTCGTGGATTGTATGTCTGTTCTTGGCCACCATACAATTGCTCCGTATAGCAGTCGCGGTAAAATGATGGCCTTATATATCCAATGCATAATGCTAGGCGTCAGACCCCATTTACTGCCTACTGCCCTTCTGCATTGGAAAAGAGTTCTAATTACCTTACTAGATTGGGTTTTAACATGAGTATCAAATCTCAATTTGTTGTCAAAAATCACACCAAGGTACTTTAATTCTTTAACTTCTTCCAGAACTATGCCTTTTAACTTGATAGGTTGTAGTTCCTTGGGCTTTCTCTTATTTGTAAAGAGAACTAGTTTTGTTTTGCTGGGATTAAGATCAAGTCCTTTGTCTTCAGACCAGTCCAATACTTTTCTTATTGCGGTTATCATCCTAGATCTCACCGTACTTAAGTCTTTACCTACTATCATTATAACTCCATCATCCGAGTACACTTGTAGGTAGATGTGCATTCTGTTAACGATGGTTATTATTGAATCTATCAGGAGGCACCACATTAGAGGAGATAGGCACCCTCCCTGAGGAAACCCTCTTTTTGCTTTTATAGTGTAGGTTTCCCCTGCTAAATGCGCAGATATAACTCTGTTTTCTAACATTTTTATCACCCATCTTACTATTGCTTCACCAATTCCTTCTCTTTTGAGTGATTCCTCTATTGCTCCAAATGTTGCCCTATCAAATGCTCCCTCTACATCGAAGAAACACGCGAGAGCATATTCTTTGTTACCAATGGCACGCTCGATCTTAATAGCAAGACTATGAAGTGCAGTCTCCGTGGACTTCCCCTCGATGTATGCATGTTGATTAGCATGCAGCGGAGAACCACTTACTTTTATTTTGTTCCTGATGTGTTTATCTATTATTTTCTCTTGTGTTTTCAAGATAAATGAAGATAAGCTTATGCTCCTGTACGCCTTGGCTTCTTGATATGTCTTTTTACCGGGTTTTGGCAAAAATATTGCTTTGACTTTCCTCCAGTTATGAGGTATATGTCCTAGTGCAATGCTACTTTGGTACAGTTTAATCAGACCTTTACCTATGAATCTGCATGCATGTTGTAGTAGAGCTGGAAAAATACCATCTGGCCCTGCAGACTTATAAGGAACAAAAGATTTGATTGCCCATTCTACTTCTTCTAGTTTAATAATGTCCGAGCAGTTCATCCATGCCGGGTTTGTTATCTGTTCTTTTTATTTTTGTGTGGTTTCTTCGCAGCCTGGAAAATGAGTTTTGAGCATAAACATAACATAACATAAACATTTTAACTATAAACACCAAAAGAAAATGATCGTCTTTTTTGTCAGCATTTATCCAGCCAAATTCTTATTAAAGACTCTCTAAGTACTCAGTAACAAGGTTCAATGACCCTTTTTGTGAAATTTGTTAATTATTCTTTTCGTGTTCCTTACAAACGTAAGCACAGCCCTGAGTCAATTACTATATGGGACGTCAAGATTTTATTTTGCAAAATTAGCAAAAAGTGCTATCGATCCGTGTTACTGGTTACTTACCCAGCATTCAGTATGAGTTTGGCTGCATAATTTAAAGTCACTTTATATATATATTTTTGCTTGTATCCTTGAGGAGGTAACTCACTTTCAGTGGAGGCTATTTCTATAAACACTCGGAAAAGCGGCCTTGCATCATAATTGAATACTTTAATAATATTATGCAAATCAAAATATTTCAAGACCGACAATTCAACAGGAATCATTTACACTAGTTGTAAACCCGACTTCGCTCGAATGGTGATTCAAAATTATTTATGCAATCATCATACAGTGAAATAACAAAACATAGCTTAATAAAAAGGTTTTTTTTTATTGACGAAAGCAGAAAAAACTTTAATAACATTAAATACAATTAAATCTAGCTAAAATAATAACAATTCTTAAAATTACCCTAAAACTTACATACCTAAGAACAAAACAAAATGTACAAAATAAAATATTTTCACTAAATTACCTCCATCGATCGGCAGGGTCCCTGAAAGGCTGGAAGAATTCCTTAGTTGAATATACGCTGCCCGAGGTATGCCCTTTATAAACGAAGAGGTATATAAATGACATATTAGTAGCTTGCTTGGTACCATAGTCTATCGTGACTACAGGTTCTATCGATTCATTGCATAAAAGCACTGTCATGTTTTGCTGTGTGTAAAAAATTGGTCAATTACGACTCGGGCTCGCGCAAAAAGGGTTCCGTACCACCATACAATGCTTGTACGGAATCCTGAAAACATACATATCAATAAAAAGGTCACAAAAAACAAGGCGCTAAAATGATACTGCCTGAAAAACAATTTAGCACTCTCTGATTACGGAACCCTAATTTTATATTTCTTGTTTGACTTTAGTTCAGAGTATGTACAATCCATCCATCCATCCATTCATCCATCCATCAGCCTGTTTCGTCCACTGCTGGACATAGGCCTTTCCAGGACTTCGCCACTCTTGGCGTTCCTGGTTCCTGGAAGAAATGCCCATACTCACACACGCTGGGCAGGCGGGTTGGTGAGCGCGGTGCCGAAAACCTTTCACCAGTGACGCCGCTGCCCGTCACCAGTCTGTTTTATAAGGTCCGGCAATTGGTGATAAACCGCCATCCATCGGTCCCAGACAATGGTGGGCAGCCTGGTTTTGCCTGAGAGCTGTTCTCTTACTCTCCCCCAAATAAATTCGAGAGGATTTGCGAGTAAGATGGTGGTACCTCCACAATCGAGCCTGGCATCAGGCTCTACCACCTTTTATGTACAATAATGTGTGCAAATTTGAAACTTGTAGGTATAAGCGTCTATAAGCAAATAACGTTAAAAACGGTTTATTGTATGGGGAATTAAAAACCGAGAGTAAATTTAATGTTCATTTCAAGTATATGAGACATTCTTTTTGTTTGATAATTATCTCCTTTTATGGCTGCAATCTATTATTTTTGGCTTTTCATCACTTAGAAACTTGTAACATGAGTTTTTTAAGGTGCACAAAAGCGTTGACTTCGCATGTCTCGTGAGCTTTTACTCAACTAGCGCCATATCTGCTTTGCGGTTTCCAGATATATGCTGTCATTGCATTAGATCGAAAAGTATTTCTCCAATATAAAATATAGCCTTTTCTTCGTCCCACTTTACTTAATTTAATTTATTGTTACCATCACGGATCACCTGGGGCGGGCATTCATTAAATTTTACACAGGGCTGGCGTATAATACTTGTACACCACTGGGAGATATGAAGGAGCGAAACTTACATTGAATTCTTATCCAAAATAAGTTAATCTTTTAATCCAAGACCTATGTATTTATAAATTTCTAGGTTTATCTTATAGAGGTCGGAATTAGGTAGAGTTATTTATGTACTTTAATATGGATCCTCCCGTGATCCCCAATGGACAATCCTGTGTGGCCAACAATATTACAAATAAATAATAATAAAAACCTCAGAGATAGATAAGACAAATAAAACAAAGATAATAAAAATACAATAATAATAATATTATTTGTATTTACATTAATTCACAATACAAATACCCATATCCACTTTATTCTTTCGTCTTACGTAATTAGTGTAAGTCGATAAATAACTATTTAATTCCGACCTCTGCTTATTAATTAGAGCACATGAAATTTTATTTTCTACATACGTACGTACACATATAAGAGACTTGGTTCATATAGCCAAACTTATATTGGAAACTCGGTAAGTGGTCAGGAACAAGGTTCAATGACCCTGTTTGCGAAATACGAAAATATTTTTTGTGCCCCTCTACTCCACTTGTCGAGTCAATTGGTAGAGGAAATCTAAATATTATTTTGCTTATTTCAGAGAAAGGATTACTGATTCTTGGCCCTGAACGCTTACCGAGTCTACAGTATGAATTACAGCTGCATAAACTCAAAGAACTCACCGCTCATGAATACTCTCCACACAACCACACGCACGCTCACACACTCACTCACTTACACATTTAGTTTTAATGTATGAATTATGTTTTTGTTGTTCGTTGCTTTTTATGTTAAATGTATCAAAATTAATTATAACTCATGCATGTTAGAATAGTCTCTGCTTTAGAATTTAGAAGGATAAGTCTGTGACCCTACGATACACGAATACGTAGGTTAGGGGACAGTGAACATTCTTTAAGTATTATTTTGTATTATGAACAAATAAAGTAATTTATTTATTTATTTAAACAAAAGTCACCTTATATAGGTACGTTTGCATGCACCGTAAATTTTTTGTGGCGTGGTAGATTTATGTGCGTAGCAAATAATTTAATTGACTAAAGTGGGATGAATAAAGTACATTAATTACCCTGTTGTACTGGATTTGTATTTTTTGACTTTAGGCGCTACAATTGATATTTCCACTATTAGATTACGCTGACGTGTGCTTTAAGGATGCCACTGAGGAACTTGTCAACAAGCTTGAGCGTCTTCAGAATCTTGCCGTACGTTTTATCTTTGGTCTACGCAAGCATGATCATGTAACAGAGTACAGGCGCAAACTAAAGTGGCTATCAATTCGCTCTCGCAGAAATATGCACATGCTTAGTGTCTTGTTTAATATTTTAACGTTTCGGTGTTCTTCCCCCTCGTGACAGGCTTCAAAGATCGTGTGACCTCAGGACCTTACAAGTGCCTCAATGTAATACTAAATTTTACTCTAAATCATTTACAGTACGAGCAGCTCGAATGTGGAACACACTGCCTAAGATTCTGAAAGATAGTCCGGCAATATTTTCATTGAAACGTAAATTAAAAGAGCACTTCCTCTCTTATGAGAATATTTATGTATGTATTTTAAATTATTTAAGTATATATTAATATATATTTGTATTTATTCATTCTTCATTTACATCCATTATATTTATATCTATAATTTTCATTTTAATTTTTTATTTGTATAGAATAAGTTGTTGAAATCCTTTTGTATGCTTGCTGCCAAGCTATTTCGTGTATTCTTTCACCACAGTACTGGTTGGCTGGAAGAAACCTCTTGAAGAGGTAAGCTCACCTTTATGCATATTTTTTACTTTTTTTTATCTTAGTTTAAGTTTCTGTGTGTGTACAATAAAGGATATAATTGATAGTGAGGCCTTCTTCATTTGGATAAAAGCTATTAGATGAAGACAGGTTGACATGGCAATCGGGGTAAAAGGTGAGTCGTGGAGGGGGTGACGCCCCGCACACCCGCGCAGCACCCGCGCCATCTTAGTCGTAGTGCTGCACTAGTCGGCATCGACCGCGTTTATCGATTTCGATCTCGCTCACGTGGTTGCTTCTAGTTTTGTATTGAACAAATCTGTGTTTTAATAAAACGTACCTTTAAATAAAGATATATTAATAATTTAAGTCTCATTTTGTTGCGTACCAAAAAAATTGTCGATTTCGAATACTTGGCATGTGATGTGATTTCACATCACTAGAAAATTGCCATGTCGACCTGTCGTCATCTTGTAGTTGCTAGTCTATATGTTCTCGCTTCTTACTCAGTGGAAACAGGGCGTAAAGCCTGAGCCGAGAATAAATTTGTCATCCGCAGAGGCCTTTGTTTTGTTCAGGGAAATATTGCCATTCGATTAATGATGTCGATATTTTCATGTCAAAGATCTTATCTGAGTTGGAGGAGTTGGCACTAATTAATTTTAAAGACAATGCCTAAAATAATAATAATTGTTCAAAGGTGTAATCATTTATTTTGCTTAACAATCTTCTTAGACTGGGTATTAACAAGACAAATAAACCAACCTTATAGATTGACATCTAGAGAAGTGTATTCTGAGTAAACGATCGATGTCTCAAGCGTTCTTTGATTTGGTCCGAAATAACGTCACGCACCATGCCGAGAAGTTTGGCAAATCGCTAGTCCCCGATCTACACTCTTGACTTGTGCAGGGAAAACTTGGCATGAGTCTGGAGCCAGCCTTAGAAAATTACGGGTGGGACAAAATCTTATAATTTTATGACGTCATTGGGTAACTCCTATAGAGAAGAGTATTTTGATGATCAATTAAATGAGACCTTTAGAAGCCCCACCTATGGCAAGTAATGATCGTCATTTTAAAAGAGTCCCATCCATCAGCCCGTGTTCAACCACTGTCGGACATAAGCCTTTCCCAAATTTCGCCACTCTTGGTAGACCTCCGGTCCTCCTCATCCCCCGCCCCCCTCAACAGCCATCATGCCGGCGACAAATATGGTATGCCCACTTACTGATTCGACAGGCTATGTCGGTCACCTTCGATCTACGACGGATTTCTTCGTTTTGGATTCTATCCATCAGAGAAACCCTAAGCATAGCCCACTCCATGCTCATTGAGCAACTTTTAAAAGAGTGGATGGCATAAAATTGATGGTGGAATGAAACGTCATGTAAATACTAAATACTATACAGCTTAAAAGCAACTGCTGTACTAAAGGTAAATTTCATTATTTAGTTTGTCAGAAAATACCTTTACTACGCAAAGTCACAGGTAACAATCGCAGCTATGAGTTAAATGAAATAAATTACTGACTGACTAGCTTTTCGAGTTGATCAGAAACACGAAAACCCACAAATTCAAATGGTCTGAACGTAATGAATTTAAAATAACCATTGATGCATCGTTCGCGATTTGCGCCACACTTCCGCAATATGCTGCTCCAGCAATAAATTTTGCTGTTGCTGTTCAAATGTTAATGGCATGCACCTGTCAAGTCCGCGTGGCGTTTCGCAAAATTATGGATACGTATTTTTGCTGTTGTAGCTTTTGGTGTACGCGGCTTCGATGTGCCGAAGACCAGCTGAATAGCTTTAAAGTCCGTATGGGTTTACCACTTAACCCTTATAATTCTCTATAATATTAAAACAAGTTATAACTTATAAGTTATAACTCACTCGTTTTAGGGCTCCGTATCTCAAAATGAAGAAAAGGAACCCAATAGCATCACTTTTTGTCTGTCTGACTGTCCGTCTGTCAATACCCTTTTTCTCGGACCCAAACAGAAAACAGATAAGTTATCGGTTTTACATTGTTAGGAAGCTTAGTTAATAAAACAAAGCCGTTTAGTTTAGCAGTTTAATTTCCATATTTTATGATAATACGAGTAGCAACCTCTCATTAGCAATTCTTAGTATCTTAAGCAGTAGAACTAATTTCCAAGTAACATGCAATCTGGTGAACGGTGCCACTCGCGATGGGCAAAAGTTTTAATGGACTCCTATTGTATGTCCACGTTAGATCTAGTGAACTAATGCTACGCGGTGCTCTTACCATGCCACTCGTAGCACGTTAGATCTAGTGAACTAAAGCTACGCGGTGCTGCGAACATGCCACAAGTATTCAATTAACTAATGCTACGCGGTGTTCTTAGCATGCCACTCGTAGCATGTTAGATCTAGTCAAATAATGCTACACGGTGCTGTTACCATGCCACTCTTATTGAATTAACTCATGCTACGCGGTGCTCTAACCATGTAACTCGTGCCACGTTAGATCTAGTCAAATAATGCTATGAGGTGCTCTAACCATGCCACTCGTAGCACGTTAGATCTAGTCCAATTATGCTACGCGGTGCTGTTACCATGCCACACGTATTTAATTAACTAATGCTACGTGGTGTTCTTACCATGCTACTCGTAGCACGTTAGATCTAGTCAAACAATGCTACGCCGTGCTCTGACCATGTCACTCGTAGCACGTTAGATCTAGTGAACAGAAGCTACGCGGTGCTGCTTCCATGCCACAAGTATTTAATTAACTAATGCTACGCGGTGCTCTTACTATGCTGCTCGTAGCACGTTAGATTTAGTCAAATAATGCTACGCGGTGCTGTTACCATGCCACACTTATTGAATTAACACATGCTACGCGGTGCTCTTACCATGTAACTCGTACCGCGTTAGATCTAGTCAAATAATGCTATGAGGTGGTCTTACCATGCCACTCGTAGTACGTTAGATCCAGTGAACTAATGCTACGCGGTGCTGCTACCATGCCACACGTATTTAATTAACCATTGCTACACGGTACCCTTACCATGCTAATCGTAGAACGTTAGATCTAGTGAATTAATGCTATGCGGTGGTGTTACCATGACACATGTATTGAATTAACTAATGCTACGCGGTGCTCTTACCATGCTACTCGTAGCAAATTAATAATGCTGAGCGCTGCCCTTACTATGCAACGCGTAGCAAATGAAATAGTGTTATGCACTGCTGTTAACATGGCACGCATAACGAATTAACTAATGCCACGAATTGCTGTTTATGACACGCATAGTAAATAAACGAATGATATTCGTGGCATAGTAAGAACAAATACCACTAGCATTTTATGCATCACAACGGGCATGGAATTCCTTGGGTAAGCAAACAAGCAAATAGATGGACTGTGATTCCTCGCGACTCGTAGATTGTTGCCGACAGCGTGTAGGATCACAGCGTAGCATTAGTTGATTCGCTATGCGTAGCATGGTATCATCAGTACGTAACATTGCACAGCGTAGTTTTTTCACTCGTTTATTCTTTAACAGAAAACTGCATAGACTTATTCATTGGTTAGTTACGCAATTGACAAAGAGTAACTTTAAAAGATGGGAAAGATTACACTTACTAGTACATATACAATCTTACTCATCCCATGATACGTGACTTGTTTCAATATATTTTTCGTTTCCGTACCCAAAGGGTAACCAGCAGGACCCTATTACTAAGACTCCGCTGTCACCAGGCTGTATCTCATGAACAGTGATAGTGAGACAGTTGGAATTTTCACAGATGATGTATTTCTGTTGCTGTTATTACAACAAATACTAAAACCAGCCAAGTTCAAGTCGGACCCACGCACTCCCATACAACAAACATGATTTTTTGTCGTTTTGATAGATAATGGCACGGAACCTTTGTACAAGTGTATTCATCATGTTGTTATCGAAGTTTCACGAAGTGCCAACAGTCGCAAGTATTAATCATATTTCAGATTTTATTTGATTTTTACTTTCTAAACAGGTGCTATCTTTTGTGAAGTTTGGTTGACTCAACGGCTGGGTCAATCGAGATGATTGCATGGAGGTATTAAAGCACGGAGAGCTTGGAAAATCAATGAATCGAATGAAGCGTATACATAGGTAACACTAAAAGTTTCCGGAACTGGCCACTTACATAAACAATATTTAAAAATTTATTGCAACATTTGAAAATAGAACTCTTTGGATGTAGAATGCAGTTTGTTTCATCTGACTGTCTTTTGTTTTTACCTTGTGGCGCCATTTAAAAAATTGTGTGTCTGCATCAACATGGATTTAACTCGGGAAAATTTTCGTAGTATGATTTTCTACGATTTTAAGTGTAATTTGACAGCTCAACAGAGCATCGCTCGGCTTGAAACAGCTTTTGGCAATGAAGCACCATGCAAGACGACTGTTTATAGCTAGTTTGCAGAATTCAAGCGTGGTCGTATCAATCTCAGTGACGAATCTCGCGATGGTCGGCCGTCCACCGCTGTGACCAACAAAAACATCGATGCTGTGCGCCGTATGATTGAAACAGACAGGCATGTGACCTACCATGAAATTCGCGCATCCTTAGAAATAGGCATGAGTCAAATACAATCAATCCTACACAAACATTTGGGTGTGAGAAAGCTGTGCTCGCGGTGGATCCCACACAACTTGACCGAGGCTCAAAAAACGGACCGCGTCACTTGGTGCAGTGCCATGCTTACCAGATTCAACGAAGGTGCGTCAAATTTGGTGTGGGACATAATAACGGGGTGACGAAACATGGATTTATTGCTACGATCCCAAAACAAAGCAGCAATCGAGCGTATGGGTCTTTCAAGATGAGCCGAAACCAACCAAAGTGGCGCGCGTGAAAAGTGCATCTAAGCGGATGATTGCTTCTTTTTTTAATAAAACTGGACACGTGGCTACTGTTGCTTTAGAGAATCGTCGTACCGTGAATAGTGACTGGTACACGACCATTTGTTTGCCGGAAGTTATTGACGAACTCCGTAAAAATAACCGTAAACGCCGTATCATCCTGCACCACGACAATGCTAGTTCTCACACGGCCAGACAGACAAACGACGTTTTGAAGACGAAAAATGTAGAACTCATGAGTCATCCTGCATACAGTCCCGACCTGGCACCTTGTGACTTTTTTCTGTTCCCAAAAATTAAGAACCAATTACGCGGTCAACGATTTTCATCACCAGAAGAGGCTGTCGAGGAGTATGAAAAACACGTTTCAGAGGTCACCACAGGGGAGTGGCACAAAAGTTTTCAAAACTGGTTTGATCGAATGAAAAAGTGCATAGACGCCAAGGGAGATTATTTTGAAAAACAATAAATTAATTTTGTACCTTTAATAGTATTTTTTCATATTCATTCCGGAAACTTATAGTGCGTCCCACGTATTCAAACAGATTACGTACATTTCAAGCTCTCTTTTTGCAAGAGATTATAATGGCTAGGACACAATAACAACTACCACTATGTTACTTATAATGCTTGCGTTCTTACATCAAAATAAGCTTCATTAGACACATAAAATATGTAGTCATTAAAGACGTTTTCGTCTATATCCTGGGGTCCTTAGAAACAGAAATACGGAAAGTTATACAGATAGAAACATAAACTAAGGGTAAACGTATTTTGATGGAACCCTAAAAACCTTACCTTTGTAATTCATCGATGACTTAATCTATAAATGAAACACAACCAGAATATTTGTGGACCTACCATGACTTTCTAAGGAAGATAAAATCCCCTTCACGAGTCCTCATGTCCAAATATATTTCGGTTAACTAGTTCAAGTAAAAAGCATGGGCTTGTGCTTCTAACAGCACTCGAGCCAAGCAACAATCACCTCTTTTCCAAAACATTAAAGCCCCATGAACGATCCAGTTGTTATGGTTAGTACATATAACAAGGTGTATCAAGCGCTAATGGGCTGATCAAAGGCCTAATCTGCTTTAATCTAGTTCAGCTCAATCGAGACAGAGCACTTTTTCTTGTTAATCCCCTAATTAGTGCCTAAGCTTCTTGGATAATACTGCCAAGCCAGTTTGAACTTTATCGTCCAATATTATTTTCTATCAGGCTATGTTAGAAAGGGGTATGTAAAAAACGGCCAGATGTTTTATACATAAATAATGCGCGTGAATAAGGTAAATAATATCGCCTCGTGCGCTTTCTCAGTTGGTGGAAGAGCTGATGCTGGACTCGACTGTCGAGGTACCACCATCTTACTCGCAAACCTCCCGAAGTTATTCGGGAACGAGTAAGAGGACAGCTCTCGAACAGGTACAACCAGGTGGCCCACCATGGCTGGGACCAATTGATGTTGGTATATCCATCCCCAATTGCCGGGCTTTATATAAAACAAACTGGTGATAGGCAGCGGCGTCACTACTGGTGCGAGGATTTAGGCGCCCCACTCACCAACCCACCTGTCCAGCGTGTGTGAGTATGGCGTTTCTTCAAGGAGGGCTGCCAAGAGTGGGAAAATCTTGAATCGGGCAGTGGTTACACCAGGGTGATGGATAAATAGATGGTTAGTCTGTCTTCGCTACCACCATTCCTTAGATTTAAATAAATCTTTCTGAACATCATTTCACTACAGAATATTTTGAGAAATACTTGAAAAGTTTGCCCAAATTTTGTTGTTAAGTAAGTTGATTTTAATATTTGGGATTTTAATGTTATTGCGTATCGAAACATGGGCAGTTTTTGTTACCCTTTATTACGAAAGTAAAAAATCTGTCTCAAATCGGTTTATAGTGACTCAGGTCCCAGGTAATGGTGGGACGCCTGGTTGTGCCTGTTTGAGAGCTGTCCCTTTACATTACCCCGGATAACTTCAAGGGTATTTGTGAGCAAGATGGTGATACTTCCACAGTCAAGCCCGGCACCAGCTCTACCACTTCCAGCTTAAAGTGAAGACGCGAGAAATAACGCAAAAAATATCAAATATTTGAGTACTTATTCATCTAAATAGTAAAAAATATTGGCTAGTTAGAACAGCCAACGTGTATTCTACCAATCAGCACTCTGCAAAGCGGAAATTTAATGACATTCAGCCAATCAGGGGGCCGAATAAATGGTATTACGAGTACACTGAATATTATGTCATCGTTTTGTGATATTGACGGCCATACTAACGAGAAATCATTTTTTATTTTGAAATGGTTACTTCTTTGTTCACATTTTGTATAGATGGTCTGGGCATGCTCAGAACTTGTACGTCTATCCCGCAAGGTCTTTTTTGACGAAGCATATTTTGAGTAAAGATTAGTGCGGTTTTCACTCGTTAATTATTTGTTATTAAGTTATTTATTATTCACCGTGATAATAAAAAGCAAAATGATAATAAATCTGAATGACCTCGTAAGAGAACGCGGTGCCATCACTTATATATTATTATGATATCTATGGTTGGAATTGATTCCTTCCACTGTAACTGAGTAAAGAAGCAGTTTAGGAAGTGTTATTCTTTTTAAAAAATCACGGTGGTATCTTCGACACAAAATCGGTGCTATTTTAGGATTCCGCACACAAAGGGTAACCAGCGGGACCCTATTACTAAGGCTCCGCTGTCCATCTGTCCGTCTATCTGTCTGTCTGTCCGTCTGTCACCAGGCTGTATCTCATGTACCGTGACAATTGAAATTTTCACAGATTTCACAATTTTTTTCTGTTGCCGCTTTAACAACAAATACTAAAACTGGCCAAGTGCGAGTCGGACCTCCAATACAACAGACATGATATTTTGCCGTTTTTATAGATAAGAACCCTTCGTGCGCGAGTCCGACTCGCAGTTGGCCGGTTTTCAAATAAACGTATCATACTGTTATACCATAAACATTAAAAAAGACGAATCAAGAACTCCATACGAACCATTGTCAAGGTCCAAGGTCAAGACGCCAGTATATTTTAAGAATTAGTTGGGTCCACCCTCTCTTATGACAGTCACTACAATTTTTCCACAAGCATCCATCACTATTTTAATTCTTTCTTATATGCGATTAAGACGACGACGTGGGTAGTAAAAATTAGATTTTAAAACTCACTTAATAAATTAGATAGAGTTCTGCAAAAAAAACATGTTATAAATGAAGCCTTTTACAGGACGATAACAGAACCTAAAACGTGATAGATGAAAATTCTCTGCATCGAAAAAAGTTGCAAAGTGAAGGCTGTTTTTTCAGTTCAAAAAAGTTCATCCAAACTAATAAATTAAAAATAGCAAAAATGACTGTTTTAAACATAGAAACCTATTCTCTCGTTTAGTTTTATATTCAATATTATTTACTAAAAAACAGCAATGACACCTATTCTCGTGTAGCAAATATTAGATTTAGAGCTGCCATAACCTAAACCTTTTCATTGCAAATTAGGCTTTAATGCAGATGGATAAACGTTAAATGAGCTTGTATTATTTTAGGTTTTTCAACTCTAAATTTAAGCTTTTGCTGCACGAGAATAGGTCACAATATTCAACCTTTTCTTGATTCACCGTACTGCTCAGCCGCACACTTTCTCAGCTATGTTTATGTCTTTTGTTGTGCGATGGACATATTGCGCCTTAATATTATATTTTATGTTCACTACTATATCTTATACAGGATTGTCCGTTTATACGTGTACGTTCAAGTTTTTTTAGACAAGTTCATTGTGATTAGCCACACTTATTCCTTTAAAACTTGTATAGGTTAAAAAATTATACTAATTATAATTAGTCACCCTAGTAATTAGAATGAGAGGTCTTTACCCAGCTAGAGCGACTAGTAAATACTCATATGCTAGACACAGGTTGGTGTGGAGTTTTTAAGTTGATATCCATCCATCCACCCATCAGCCTGTTTTGTCTATTCTGCCGTCATACCGAAGAAGGGCACAAACCACACAAATCGAATATCGAGAAAAATGGGCTTAAATATTTTTATTTATTTTTCTTTATATTTGTTCATTTAGTAACTTTTTCACGTTGTTAATGACTAAAGAAAGTTAAGACACATGTTCATAAGGAAAAGTAAATTAAATAACTTTTTGATTTATTAAGAAAATCGAACTTTTCTGTTTCTTATTAGTATAAAAAATAAATTTAAATCATCTGTACTATGTATGTAAAAAGGGGACTACTTATCAAATATGACCTTTTATCTTAGGATTTTTTCCCCTGCATAATTTTAAAACTTTTCTTAAACAAAAAGGCACAATTACGTTACTGAATTCCATGAAAATTATGATCCATAAAGCCACGCCATACAAAAAGCTTAATTATAATAGAACGCGGCTATGAAGTCAATCCTGACACATGCCTCTAGGGTTGTTATACGTTCGATCACTGTATCGATAAAATTCGTCAAGTGTGAGTAAAGTCGAATGCAGTTATCAGATGTAAGTATATGAAGAAAGTGAAAAAAAAAACATCTAGGTAGAGATCATAGAAGTAGTTTAATTACTTAATACTTCTATGGTAGAGATAATATTTATATTCTTTACTTTATTATGTATCACTTTCCGAAGCACCATCACCATTATCACTACTGGAATCGTTTGTATTAATAACTAACTCAAAGTCATTATCTAAAATATTATCCACTTTAATGTCTCTGTTGCAATCGTCCCATATTTTGGCTTTAGTTTTATTCACTACCATTTTCCAATTATTTTTGGTTACGTGATTGCACGCTTCTTCTAACAATTTCATCATTTTCGCTGTGGAAAATGGAGGTTCAGTATTATGGCGTGCCGCATGTCCTTTGATCTGTGCCCATATCAATTCGATGGCGTTATACTCGCAATGATACGGCGGTAAACGAAGTACTCGGTGCCCATGTTGCAGTGCTAGTTCATCAATGACGTATCGTTTTACTCTCGATCTGTGAATATTCATCAATCTAATCAAATCTCCTTTCAACATAGACATACTTGCGTCTACACCTTTTTTTTGAAGCCATGCAACCAGATGGGCTTTTTTCTCAGAGTTTGAAGGTGGCTTATCAACTAACATGGAGTGATAAGGTGCATTATCCATAATAATAACTGATGGCTCAGAAAGGCTAGTCAGCATATTAGTGAACCATTGGGTAAACTTCTCACCATCCATTTCTTCATGGTAATCACCTGTGGTTTTAGACGCAAAGGCCAATAAACAGTTGTCTATAAAACCACAGGCGTTGCCAGCATGACAAATAATTAGTCTGGCTCCTTTTCCGGAGGGGACTTTGGATGCCGATGCCGCCGTATCGTCCGTCCACGAGCGACCAACTGTGTGATTCGCATTTAGCCACGTTTCGTCCAAAAAAACTACATTATCCCAATCATCTATAGCTTTCGCCTCGCGTAAAAAATCAGTCCTTTTCATGGCAATATCCGATCTTTCCATTAGCACCTTTCGTTTGTTGCATTGTTTATATCGGAATCCAATGTTTTTCAAAACCTTTGACAATGACTTTTTTGATCCGGAAAATAATCCAGTTTCCTTTAATGTCTGCACTAAATTCGACAACGTTGGGTACTCTTTACGTAAATAATAATTGTAAATATGCCTGCGGATGGCGTCAACGTCAAAATTATCTACATCGGTAAGCTTCGCTCTTTTTCTCTTGTTGGGAGAATATAGAACATTATCTTCGATGCCAGTCTCACCCAATTTTTCTTTCGTGATTTTTATAATAGTTTTTTTGCTGATATCGAGAGCATCTGCAACTCGATCCAACACCGATGTCACGGGCAATATCGGTCCGCCGTTTTGAGCTTCTCGTTCAAAAAAGTCACGAACACGTATGATAAGCTCACGAGACTGACTGTTAAGAACGAATTTCTTCGATCGTTTTGGCATTTTAACAATTCCAAGTAGTAAGCATTTCAAATTCCAAGTTCAAGCCCTTGCTTCAATCTGCCCCTTGGTCAATGGGTGAGATGGGGGATGGCACTAGGTATTAATAGCCAAAAACATGCACAAGTTTAGCACAATCAAAAGTATCAACCTTTGGAAAAGCGATCAAGGCAATACTTAAAATTGTTTTATCATACCTATTGACGTGTCATTGAATTAATTGACAGGAAATATTGTACTTTACATTCAAATTCAAAAAGTTTTCTCTAGGTAAAAAGAGTTCAATTCCCAGAGGTTAGTAATAAAGAAACAAACTCATTTATTCATTAATATTTATAATTAACTGAAGGAGAATATTACTAATATATCTAATTTTACGTTTTATTTACAATAATGCACATCATCATAAAACATAACAATATTTTTAGCTATACGAACTTTTTAACGTGTATCGATATATTGTCTGTGATATTATTGCCACTCACTATTCTGTCACACGCAATAAGTAATTATGTAATTTTTTCCTATGTGGTTGACATTGTCATTATTCAGAAACTTCATAGTTGCGCAATGTGTCAGGATTAACTTCATAGCCGCGTTCTATTATAAGTGAAATGGGTTTTAATAACAATAATAATTTAATTTTACTTGGCGTTTTAATAAGTTCAAACTCAAATAAGACTTTATAACGAAGCAAGCATGCTTTAAAATAAATAAAAAAAATGAAATCTCTGAAATGCAGTTCTGTGTTTCAAAATTTGACGCAATAAATAAAATAAAAAATGGCCAAGTGCGAAGGTTTCCGTACCGTTTTCGATAAAAACGGCAAAAAAACGTAAAAGATGGTACGTTTGTTGTATGGGAGTGCGCAGGTTTATCTCTCACTTGGCCGATTTTAGTATATTTGTTGTTATAGCGGCAACAGAAATAGATCACCTGTGAAAATTTTAACTGTCTAACTATCACGGTTCATGAGATACAGCCTGGTGACAGACGGACAGACGGGCAGATAGACAGACAAACGGACAGCGTAGTCTTAATAATAGGGTCCCGTTGGTTACGCCTTTGTAGTTATGCCTTTTTTGATAAACGTATCTTCAAAACTATGCAGTCAAAACAATAATGAAAAATATAGGCACCTTTTTTCTGATTGCGAATATGGTATTAACTCAATTTTGTAAAAATGTCAGATGTGCCCTTCTTCGGTAAAACGGCAGCATTGCTGGAGATAAGCATTTCCGAGATTTCGCCTTTTTTGGCGATCCTCATGGAAGAATGCCCATACCCACACATGCTGGTCAGGCGGGTTGGTGAACGCGGTGCTGAAACCCTCAAACCAGTGACGCCGCTGCTTATCACCGGTCTGTTTTATGTAAAGCTCGGCAATTTGGGATGGATATACCATCATCAATCTGTCCCAGGCAATGGTGGGCCACCTGGTTGTGATATGATATATATTTATGTAAATGTGTTATATCCTTAGTAAGCAAGTACAGATACAAGATATGAGCTTAGTTAAAAATATCACTTTTTGTGCAGACTTACCAATGAAATTTTTTGATGGGGCAACAGTAAATAATACAGACGTGATTTCATTATACAGCAGGATTTACCAGTAATATGTAAAATTAAACAATCTTTTGAAATGAGCATTCTTTATTTAGAGACACACATAAATGCTCTAGGCGAGCTCATATTTCCTAGTAAAACCTTTTTTAAACCCCTCAATACATTATCTATCAATTTTATATTTACAAACTAAACTTTCATTTCACTTGGCTGAAGATAATTCAGGCAATCAAATCAAATCTAGTATGGAAAGCCTTTTTCTGTCCAGCGCTCAGGCGATAGTAATATTTAACGATAGAATGAACATGAAAATTCATGATGCATATTGGTTTGTCCGTCTACTATTTACATACAATACTTACAGGATGTATTTAAGAACATGTTAAAGATTAGAGTATGTTCTTAGTACTGACATTTGAAATATTTGATTTCAATTTTTTTTGGTCCGCGGAAGAAACTGTAGCGAAGCAATCCAAGCCACGGAAAACCGACAGCACTTTATAGATATTGAACGGCATTTTCTATCATTATAGTAAAAGGAGCGTCAGCAAGAAAACTATTCCCTCGCCTCTATTACTTTCATAATACTTAAGTGGATCGGATAGGAAATTGAATCATTTATTGTAACAGTATAATACTACTTTATCAGATAGGTTTTGGATAGACATTGTCCATACGCGGTCGGTTGTTTGCCACAAAGGAGAGTTTGGGATAAATTTATTTACGATACAATATCGAAACCGTACTTTGGGTGGACACAAAAGTTTTTGTGATTGTATTGATTTAGGCCACTTTGTTATTGAGGTATATTCGTTTATTGTAATGTGGTTCGTAAAATTGTAGGTATTCTTTTGGATTTCGTAACATCGAGAAAGAGAACATTACTATATTTATTATTATTTTTTATTATTTTATAATTCAGTATGACATCTCAGTAATTATTTATGCGAACTAAATATTATTCTTTACGGCGCGGCGTACCACAGGGCAGTATTACAGGGCCCACCGTTTTTATGTCTACATTAACGACATCTGTAAGAATATATTCCAACCCCACGAAGGGATTGCAGTCTTGTCAATTCAGTATGACATGATATTAAATTAGTACATTACGATACGAGAGCGATGAAACGTTTTCTGACGAGTGTGAGTTTGCGGCACGAGCCGAAGGTGAGTGCTGCAATCACACGAGTCGAGAAAAAGTTTCTCGCACGAGTATCGTATAATATTTTATAGCAAAAGTGCGGAAAATGCCGACTTTACGCAAGCGCAGCACGGTGTGCTATAAAAAATATTATTTCAATGAAAAAAGATGCCTCAAGAAAACATTTTTTTTACTTCAATGCATAACACTAAAAACCAAAAAGTATTTACGATGAAACAGAATTACGGTTATGTGAAATTTGATAAATAGCTCCTAATGTACAGCTGGAATCTAAAAATGGTTGAACTGTTATTTGTCAAAATGCACACATATGTGCGTAAAAAGCACCGCGAAACTAATTTTCCTTAATATTTTCTTAATTTTATGTTATTTCTGTAGCTACACTCAAACATAATGCATTATCATATTTATGTAGTGGTTTATAGAACTGCACATAGCTCGATATGTTTTAAACTGAAACCTATGTTTTATTTCTCTCTGTTATGCGCCAGATTAATAAACTACTATTATCTATCTACGTATATCTACAAAACAAGCTGTATTTTCACTTAGTGATGCATTATTTAGAAGAATTGTTCTCTGCGCAATTGTAATTTTGATACAAATAATGCAATGTGTGTCTGTGATGTACTTTTATGACTTGATAACCAGTTTTAGAATTTGGATGGGGATTTCACTGTTAGCTAGGAAAATTTAAAGAAGTATCAGTGTACTTTAACCAAAGGGAGCTGAACATTATATATATTATACATTATATATTGAACATTATATATACATTATCTACATGTTGCTTGTGTGTATTTCCCACATAATTTCAATCACCTAGAAAGTCTACAGACGTTTTTTGAGAATGTGGCGCGCCTAATATTAGAGCATCCTAGTGATGTTTTCCTGCTTCTGGGTGATTTTAATATCACACAGGCTACATGGGTCCCATTGCCTAGCTCTAAATTACTAAACCTAAACACATTAAATGACCCATTCGTAACATGCCTATCTGATTTCATGGCTTTTGCATCGCTTTGTCAATACAACTATTGTCTTAATGTTAATAATCGTATACTCGATTTAGTTTTATCCAATGTAGAATGTTGTGTAACACCTAGTCTGCATCCTCTCACACCAGAAGATGCGCATCATCGTTCCATAGAAGTTACTGTCTCACTTAAGCCATCGCCTACACTAAGACAAAACGCGAGAAAAAAATATATGTTTTTCAAAGGCGACTATATAGCCATCTCGAATGGATTAAATAACATCGACTGGTCTAACCTCCACACCTTGAATGTAAATGACGGTATCCAATACTTTTATTCTGTTTTGTACAATTTAATTCAGGAACACGTACCGAAACGCATTGTTTTGAACAATACAAACCATCCACCTTGGTTTTCTCGCTCTCTAGTCAAACTACATAAGGAAAAAACTAAAACTCACAAGAAATGGAAGATATACGGAAACAATCGCGATTATCATGAATTTAAATTATTAAGAGCCCGGGTGAAAAAACTGGAAAAAGATAACTATAATAAATATTTGAAATATGCTGAATAAAACATCACTAAATCACCCAAATATTTTTGGGCGTTCGTTAAATCCAAGTCTGATCACAACTCTGTACCTGAAAAAGTCACTTATGGAGACAGGAGTTCCGACCAAGGAGAAGTTATTTGTGATTTATTTAATAAATATTTCCATTCTGTCTTTGTTAAAGATGATAATACCTCCTCTTGTGAGTCTAATGTGATCAATAATGTTTCATCTGCTGATACCTCCGTTGATATTGCTAATATAAATATCTCTAAGGATTCTGTCCTCAAACAATTAGAGCAATTAGACATTACAAAGGGCGCTGGACATGACGGTATACACCCCCTGGTTATCAAAAGATGTGCAAAGGTAATTTGTGTCCCTTTATCGATTATTTTTTCCAAATCACTCCGAGATGGATGCTTTCCTAATGTCTGGAAAAATGTGCTTATTACACCTATTTTTAAGGGAGGTGACAAATCTAATGTAGCGGATTACAGACCAATTTCTAAACTTAGCATATTCGGAAAAGTATTTGAAAAAATTGTCACAGATCAAATAACGGGTGCCGTGATCCGGCAAATTTCCCTTAACCAGCATGGATGTATGAAGGGTCGCAGCGTAGAAACAAATTTATTGACCTTCACTGACTTTGTTCTCACTGCTATACAGGATGGCCATCAGGTTGATGCCGTGTATACCGACTTTTCAAAAGCTTTTGATAAAATTAGACACAAGACGCTTATATCAAAACTATTGGAGATCGGTATTCACGGCGACCTGCTTAGGTGGATCCAATCATATATTAGCAGACGTTCACAAGCGGTAGCACTTAAAGGTTTCTTGTCAAGTTTTCTTCCCATTGATTCTGGAGTGCCGCAGGGATCCCATTTGGGTCTCCTTCTTTTCGTATTATACATTAACGATGTAGATACTGTTTTCAAAAATTCTAACCATCTGCTCTACGCCGATGATATGAAAATATATCGGGTGGTTGACTCTGTTGAGGACTGTTTCAAACTTCAACAAGATCTAAGTGACCTTTTGTATTATTGTGAGCTAAATTCTCTATTTATTAACGTGAACAAATGTTATACAATAAGTTATACCAGACGGCAGCAAAAAATTACACATAACTATCAGTTCTCAGGCAGAAGTATAACACGTGTTGAACATATACGAGACCTTGGCATTACTTTGGATGCTAAAATGAACTTCAACATCCATATCGATTGTATAATACAAAGAGCATTTAAACTACTGGGTTTCATTCTCCGGATATGTGAACCATTCAGGCGTGCTTCTGTTTACAAGGTACTTTTCTTTGCATATGTTAGAAGTATTCTTGAGTTCTGTAGTGTGATCTGGTGTCCTTTTTATGCAGTGCACGTGGACCGCATCGAGAGGATACAGAACAAGTTTCTTAAAGCCCTTGATTATAGAACAGGGAATTATTTTACGGACTATACCTCTTCGGCTTTTCGATACAATATATTTACCTTGACTAGTCGACGTAAAGTCATTGATGCTACATTTCTATATAAACTAGTAAACAACGAACTAGATTGTCCACACCTGCTTGAATTATTATTTTTTCAAATACCGCGCCCCTCCTCTCGTTGCAGTTCGTTAAGATTTCACATTAGTAGGAGTCGAACGAACTACAATAAAAACCGATTTTTCTCTCGCTCTCCGGCATTATATAACAAAATGTTGGGTGACATCGACATCTTCCTTGAAAATAAAAACTGTTTTAAAGCCAAAGCAAATAAAATACTATGTAAGTGACTTTTAATTATTTCTCGTGCTTGTATATGTATAATATGCATCTGGAACTTTGTATGTAATGTATTTGTTAACAAACCATGTAAGCTCCAGTGTTTATTCTAAAAATGTGTGTTATTTTATAAGGGTTCTTTAGGTCTGTTTATATTAATGTTTTCTCTATTGTTTTCTTTTTAATATGTAATGACCGTTTGTAACCTAAATAAATAAATAAATATATATTTTAACTTTTATTTAAGATCCAGTGAATGGAAGTGACAGTATTGTCAAGTACCATTTTTTTGAATTAAATATACATATATACCTACATGTATGTAACTATACGTATTGTTTGCTTTATATAACTGAAGATGAACACTAAATATTATGGTGTAAGAATAAGAAAAATGCGGCCCAGGGCAGGGGTTGTACTCGTATTCAGTATAAAGAAGTAACAATATCTATAAAAATGTAGGTAAACTACGTTTTCCATCACACAAGCTCCCACATAACCTTGTTAATATTTAAAGCCTTTGCTGTTGCAGTTACACAAACATTTCGTGCAAAAAAACTTCCATCCTCCGCGTCAAAGTCGAGCCTCACTTTGAGAGAACTATAAAACCGAAATATTTTAAATTGCACATTTATAGCAGCTGCATACAGCAAACTTTCCGTTACGTTTTAATCCGTTCAGCGACAAACTCAAAGCCGCTTTCGGGGGCTTTAGCGCTGTCGGGGGACGGACGGATTTCGTTGGACAGTTGTGGGTGTCACACAGCACGTATATATTAATGTGTGACGCATGCACCATGAAACTGTGCGTAGCTTTACAGCTTTGTGAGTGACGCAGCGCAATTGTACGGCAACGCGACGACTAGCGTGGAAAGACAAATTCGTATTTTATACTGTGAGACACCTATATCGGGTAATATTGTTTTATAATTAAACTAAATGTTCAAAGTTACGCTTAAGGGGCATTGGGAACTTAAACGTTTTTTGGCAGGTCCATTGAAATTTTAAATTTAGTATTTACTTTTGAATATAAATTAAACAGACAATGTGCGTTGGAAATTTTATGGTATATTTTGAGTGTGAATTTTAGTAATTGCTTTGAGTGAAGTTCTTCTTGTTTTTACATAGAAGTAAGTACATCGCCATACCTTTTACATCCATCCATCCATCAGCCTGTTTCGTCCACTGCTGCACTCTTGGCCTTCCTCCTGGAAGAAATGCCCATACTCACACACGCTGGGCAGGCTGGTTGGTGAGCGCGGTGCCGAAACCCTTGCACCAGTGACGCCGCCGCTCGTCACCAGTCTGTTTTATATAAGACTTGGCAATTGGGGATGGTTATACCGCCATCCATCGGTCCCAGGCAATGGTGGGCCGCCTGGTTTATCTTTTACATAGTTTCCTACAATGGCTGGTTTTCAATGGTCTTCAAAATAACATATTTTTTGAGTATGAATTTGCCACCTTTTGATAAATACACTGACGTAGAAAATCTTTTTTATTGATTTCATGACTAAAAATATCTTAAACTCTTTTGTTCTGCGAATTAAAAAAACAACGCCAAATTAAGTTCAATTTACGGTGGAGAATAGAAACAGTTATCAATAAAAAAAATTGGGATCGAAATATATAGCATTTTTATTTTATTTTATTATATTTTGTTGCATGGCGACTATAATTTTATATTATACTAGCCTTTGCCCGGAGCTCCGCCCGCATTTGTTCAATATTTGCCCTGTTTTAGGGTTGGCGTAATTTTATGAACATCCCTCATAGCCTATGTGTTGACCAGGGTCACTACGATGATAATAAAGAAAATCGCTTCTAAATCCGTTCTAGAGTTATAAAAGCGTTTTTCAATCTTTACCCCGTTTTTGCCTCGGTTATTTTATGAACACCACTTATAGTTTACGTGTTGATCAGGGTAACTACAATTATAATAAAAAAAACCGCATCCAAATCCGTTGAGTGGTTCTCGAGTTATAAAATCCTTTATTAAATCTTGGCCCCGTTTCCGGCTTAGCCGTTATTTTATGAACATATTTTATAGTCTGTGTGTTGACCAGGGTAATTACATTGTTAATACAGAAAACCACATCTAAATCCGTTAAGAGGTTCCCGAGTTATGAAAGCGTTTATTTAATCATTACCTCGTTTTCAGCTTTGGCGTTATTTTATTAATACCCCTTATAGCCTATGTGTTGACCAGGGTCAGTGGTTCTCGAGTCAAAACGGAACATACATGCAGACAAAGAGACACACAAAAATTCAAAAAATTGTGGCTTTGGCCCCACTACAATACCAATAAACCATTTAATTTAAAATTTCGCAATATATTCAATGTACAGACACGATTTTTTTACTATTATTTTATATTTCTTATATATTATACGTATATTTACCTTTAATGGCATGCTTATAGTTACTAAAAATTTAATTATTTTCAGTATTTATTTTCTCCGATAGTTTTAGTACGAACGGCTTATGTATGTTATTCGGGATTTGTCTATCCTTACATATTTTCCTTTTATTTTTCCAAAAATGTTGAGTTTAGTAGAATATGCGTTTAAGGAACACGGCTATTTAACATTTAGATTTTATAATCGCCTTAACGAATATTTTTCAAACATTGCTTAAATAATTTTTATGATTTGTCACGATCTTCAAACAATAAAATAAAGTCCTTTAAGTAACTTTATCCACAATATACGATTTATTTCTATGTAGCAGTTTTCGGGAAAACACTTAATTTAATCAAGTTACAGTTGTTGCATGTCATGAGTGCGGGCGAGCCATACTCGTGTGTATTTACATACACATTATTTTTTTACGCGATGTGATTTTATGTGTCGCAAAGGTAGTAAATATAGGTCTAGCGCATAACTGAGTCTATTCTTGCGGTACGGGAGGGCTGTGTTTACGAAATGTCAAACGACGTAACTTCAGTCGGGCGTCAGCCTTGCCCCTCTTGTCATCCCTCCCGTGCCACTCCCATACCTCAGGAACAGACTCAGTTATGCGCTTGACCTGTAGTTATCAATTTTGTATCTTGACCGCCCCTGTAGCGTAGTGGTTTCAGTACTCGACTGCTATTCCGGAGGTCATGGGTTTCAATCCTGTAGGGGCACATTTGTTTTCGGTCTGTGTGCTTTATTCCCCGAGTACGGCGATACGGCTTTCTACTCATCACGCTGGAACGAAGGAACTCCTACATAAATATCTTGCCTGCACATCATCTTGGTTAAGAAATTAACATACTTATTAGCTTGTGGCTAATCATAGTAAATTCAAAGCCGGAGAAAGCCTTGCTAGATTTCCAAGATATTTCCACTCTAGGCAGTCCTCCTGAAAGAAATGCCCATACTCAGACACGAGTCAGGCGAGCTAGTGAGCATGGTACCTAAACCCTGCTGGACGCTGCTGCCCGTCACCAGGCTGTTTTATATAAGAACCGGCGATTGGGGATGGATATACCGCCATCAATCGATCCCAGGCGTGGTGGGATACCTGGTTGTCCGTTTAAAACCTGCTCACTTACTCTCTCCCAATAACAGTGGGGTAGATTGCACGTATCTTCAAGATATCTTTACATACGAGCCCAACATCAGCTCAATCACATTATTGATTACATGGATATTAAAATTCTGATAAATAACTTTGAGGAACGTTTTACGTATATTTATTTTAAAACATGACATTGAGCGCTCTTTAAAACTGAGGAAACGGTGTTTTAAATGTTGTTTTTTTACTTTTGTATCTTTATAGCTACGTTTGAAACGATATAACTGAGAAAATATACACAGGATAAAAACTTTGTTGTGTACATTCATTATGACCTAATTCTGTGTCTTTCAACAATTAAATTAGGCTAGGAGAGATAACCCTAAGAGATAGATTTAAAGCTGCCTGGAATCGGTGCAACCAGATGATTAGGAATGCCAAATGCAACCATATCCATTCCTCCTTAAAAAAATGTAGCCCCAACAATCTTTGGCATTGTTTACGTTTCTTAGGCTTTAGAAAGTGTCGACAAGACCTGAACTCGTCTTTAGACAAGGATGGTCTTTATCGGCATTTTTCAACCCCTCCCCACGTTATTAATGCCGCTGTTAAGGAAGCCACCACCCGAAAAATATTAGCTGTTCCCCCTACTTCTAATTCTACGTTTTCTTTTTCGCCAGTTTCTGTTTCCGATATTGTGAAGATCATTCTCTCCATTTATAGTAATGCTGTTGGACCTGATAGCATTGGCCGTGACCGTTCTACCTGCTATTACGCATATAATCAACTTTTTCCTATCGTCCAACACTTTTCCTGCTCCATAAAAACCTGCCTACATGGTCCCCGTCCCCAAGACATGTGATCCTATCGATTTCAAGCACTATGGACCAATTTCAATACTTCCATTTCTGTGCAAAGTGCTTGAACGCGTCGCTCATCGTCAATTCACGAATAACCTTCACTTTAACAAGCTACTAAATCCTCTTAAGTCGGGATTTCATCCATCCCACAGTACTTGAACTGCTCTTATTAAAATCACTGACAACATACGTGAAGCCATGGACGATAGGCGACTTACTACCTTAACCCTTCTTGATTTTAGTAGTGCGTTTAATTGCGTGGACCATGGTATCCTTGTTGCTATCCTCCGTTCGCTCAACTTATCGGAAACAGCTGCAGAGTGGTTTCAACCATATCTTTGTGGTCGCAAACAGCGTGTACGTGTTTATGACACTTACTCTGAGTGGTGTAACATTACTGCTGGGGTCCCACAGGGAGGTGTACTTTCTCCAATTTTTTTCTGTGTTTATCAATACTCTTGTTTTCTGTATTTATCAATACTCTTGTTTCCATAGTCTTTTCTGTTCATATAATTTGTATGCTGATGACCTTCAGTTAGTTATACTTGTCTTACTGGATTCCATACACAAACTTACTTCCGATCTTGATCGGGTCAGTGAGTGGACGGAGAAATTTGGCCTACTTGTGAACCCATGTAAGACACAGGTGATGGTTGTTGGCAGCAGAGCTCTGGTTGACAGAACTGATGTCTCCACCTTACCTCCAGTCTGCTTCAATGGCACTCCCCTTACATACTGCAAATCTGTTAAAAACTTGGGGCTACACATTTCCAAAAACATGTTTTGGGACTTGCAGGTTGCAGAAGTCAGTAAGAAGATGTTTGCGCCAATGCATTCACTAAAGCGCATGCAAAAATTTCTTCCATACTCCGCCAAAGTTACATTAGTCAATTCTCTTTTGCTACCTGTTGTAGATTACGCCAATGTGTGTTATCCTGACCCTACTGATGAACTTCTACACAAATTAGATCGTCTCCTGCCTCTTTGTATTAGATACATCTTCGGATTGCGCAAATACGATCACGTCTCTCAGTTTTGTCTCCAGTTAAACTGGCTCAATATTCGCCACCGTAGGAATTCACACATCGTCTTCGAGACCGGTTTGTCCCTGTTGAATCCTTTGGCCACCCTCAGCGACCAAGTAGAGCAATACTTCTCCAATTTCCTGAACACCACACCAACATGTATACTAATTCTTTCACAGTGTCGGCAACCAGTATTATGTATTTATGGACCTTTATATGTATATTTTTTCTATTATTTATACTGTAAGGTGTGACTCCTTGATGGAACTTCATTTCAACGCTAATAAAAGTCTCCGTGTACGAGTTCCACTATGTTTTTATTAATTAGCGACTAGTTTCGTCTCTTAGACATCTTCTGGCTTGTTAAAATATGAACGGTCAAAATTGATAAACATAAACAATAATTATGAAGGTAGGTAGATATAACAATAAAAATAGTTGAGGGTAAATGAGTATAACATGAATGTTGCGTTTTGATTTAGTAATTAATTTTTAGTGGTCTTTAATAAACGGTGGAATGTTCATTTAAAATACCAAAATTAAATTAAATTCAAGTGAAATAAAATAAAATATAATACTACTGTCAACTTGTGAATTGGATAACACCAAAAAAGAAGACCAATGCGGAGTTTAAAGCCTCACATGTAATACTTGTCAGGGCGTTTACGTAGGACAGACAGGCAGGAAACTAAGGACCAGGATCAAAGAACATATAGCTAGCTGGAAAAAGAAAGACAACAAGTCAACTTTTGGAAATCACCTAAGCTCACAGGAGCACGACTTCAATCCTGAAACGGACATGAAACTATTACATAGATGCAGAAAAGGAAAGAAAATGAATGCCCTTGAAGCCCATGAAGTGAACTGACATCGTAATAAGGACCCAGACCTTCTAATAAATGACCAGACCTGCTTATCCACTTCCCCATTATTGATTTACTTTTAAACCAGATTTAATGTTACACCATTTCACTCAAGATTATTTTAGTTCAATACGTCAGTTTTAGGACATTTAATTAGTTGACTTCGAAACATAGCCAAGTTTTGTTATTACATCATTTTTATCACTGTATTTCGTAATCCAATTTATAAGTTGACATTAGTATTATATTTTATTTTATTTCACTTGAATTTGATTTAATTTTGACATTTTAAATGAACATTCCACTGTTTATTAATGACCACTAAAAATTAATTACCTACTAAATCAAAAAGCAACATTCATGTTATACTCATTTACCCTCATCTATTTTTATTGTTATATCTACATACCTTCATAATTATTGTTTATGCTTATCAATTTTTGAAGATGTCTAAGAGACGAAACTAGTCGCTAAAATTAATAAAAACATAGTGGAACTCGTACACGGAGAATTTTATTAGCGTTGTATATTTTTCGTATTTATGAGAAGACATGTATGTATCAATTTTATGTATATTATATTTATATGTAATCTGTATAGTATAATTCAGTGTAGTTTAATATATATATATAAATATTACTAATTTTTACATTAAAATTAATACAGTTAACTGGCACTACCCTTGAACTCTCCAAATAACCAAAGGTTAACTGGCAGAGGATGCTAATTAGCATTAAGTTCGCCTTTGTGCAGTGTTTATTTTTTGTGCGATAAAAAATTTACATACTTACAAACTTAAATACCAACAAAAAAGAAACATTCCTTTAGCGATCTCTATTTTACCTTTCAATAAACTGCACCGATCAGCTGCGCTTCTATGAAAAGTAGAAAAAGGTTCTGGTATATATCAGTATAAAGTATAAACTCAGTATAAACCCGATAAATTGGGTGGTTCCCTTGGGATGAAAAAAACACCAAAATCATGCGGACAAAAAGCTAGTACGTTATAGCTCAACGGCTTTGTGCATTTGTTTTCACAAAGTTTTTCTATTTGCCTCAATTCGTGTTGTATTGGCTTCGGTTCGGTCACAACTTTTCCATTTCTCTCCCTGTTTCCATGAACATGGTAGCTATCATATTGTAAAAACAAGAGCGACTGTATTCGCGTTGTATAGCACATAGCTACAAAGAATAATTTTAATTACTACGCTGTAGCAAACAGTTCTACTAGTACAAATACTACGCCCACTACAGCGCTACGAGTTTTGTAGCCAAACGCTACGACTCTGTAATACTATCTACGTAGACCCTCTCCATGATAATTTAGACGCATCTACGAGTATGCTTCACATGACATCATTGTAGCACGTAAGTCTGCTTCCTTAAGTCTACTTTCGTCGGTCTACGCCGTAGTACGAGCCTTAAAAAAATGCTGAAAACAAAAACAAACAGCTGGGGTTTTATACGGCAAACCTTCAAAACACAAATAGTACTAGGTGGTATCTTTCCCAGAGAAGTAGCCAGTGACTGCAGTTTTCATTTGCTATGCTATGACCCCATAAAACCTTTTACTCTTTCCACTTTATAATTTGACGCATTGAAAAAATAAATAAGCACTAATTTAAGATATTATTTATTACACAAAGGAATTCGTATACAAAAGTTTATTTCTAATTTAATAAAATTCAAAAAAATCACTATATGTTTAATCTTAAGCAATGAAAAAGTCATTAAATTTCGATGTGTTTTTTCACTATTAAGTACATGAAATACACAACCTTTGTATTGGCATGTATGTAGTTGAATCTGTTCTGTGTATGTAGTGCTGCATTCTTTCAGCTGACAAAGCCGCTGTGTTACGAAAAATGTTTATGGGATGATTTTTTGTTCAGAAAATATTCTCTCTGTGCTATTTTTAATTCATAATTTTGGTAAATTTTGTAATAAAAACTTCTTTTCTGAAAATATTTTAATATTTTTTACAAAAATATTTATCATACAGACATCAAAATACAAAAAAAACACAAACAGAAACGGTTTATCGGTCTTTTCAATTAAAAATAAAGATGATAAGAACATATCTAGATAAAATTACATTACTTAGTTCAATGATAATTGAACGAATATTTTGAATAATTGTATGCTATTATTATTAAACTCTTTTATTACTTTATTGAAATTAATTACTTTTATAAAAAGTTTGCCTTTATTCTGCTAAGCAAACTGCCGTTTTTTCTTGAAATTACATTAATATACAAATAAAATCAAAGACGCTAAATTGTATCCATGTTGTTTCATTGCAAATATTTAATTTTAGGTTTACTTGTAATTTTGGAAGTAATATGACTTATTAATGATATAATAAAGTCATAAAACAAATTTTTCTCCACTCTGTTACCTTTCTTTCAATGGTTACAATGATGATGAATCCATCATCAAGACATATGTAGGCAGATTAAAAACAATAACACTCAAGAAACAATACAATAAAAACAAAAATACACAATTACCAAGCTTTACACAGACGCTCCAGCTTCACTATTCTCATTCGTGAGAATTTCCCCATTTCCCTCTGAAAGCTTATCATTCAAGTGCACCTCAAACTTCGCTTATTCCCGTAGGTATCTCTTCAAACTTGTACAGTTTTGCACAAATAATGTGTACTTTACTCGCGCTAGTAGTTCGAATCGCGGATGGCGCTGCGGTACTCTGGATTTTCTTGTTTTTCTCGCTCTTATTTATAAACGAAGATTAATAACTATAGCTTGATCACCTCTGTGGATGAGTGGTAAATCGCTCGCTTGATAACCCAAAGGTGATGGGTTCAATCCCCGTAGTGCACATTAATTTGTATTCAGACTGCGTGCTTCGGTAGGTACGTTAAGTTAATTTGGTTAATTTGTAACAGCGAAAGGGCTTACTGCACATCACGTTCAGCTATTCCATTATGTTGAGGACGAAGCAAGAAGCAAACATGTTATTGTGAACTAGCTTTTCACAGAAGACTCCGCCCGTGTTTATTTAATCTCTACCCCGTTTTCGGTTTGAACGGTATTTTATCAACACCTCTTATAACTTATGTGTTACCAAAGTAGCCACGATGATAATCAAGAAAACTGCATACACATCCGTTGAATGGTTTTCGAGTTCAAACGGGACATACACACATACTTACATACAGATGGACAGACAAAAATTCAACTAATTGTTGTATAATAACCCATTTCATTTAAAATTTTGCAGTAATATTCAGTGTATAGACAGGACTTTTATACTACTTTATTATTAGTGTAGATATCTTTATGTACACATTATGTTTTATGTAATATTTATTTATATTAGTATTTTTTTACAGTTTACGTAATAAGTATATACATAATTTATATATGGTTTGATGTTTATTTATATAATACTGTGTATGCCTTGATTATGGTATATTTATACACATAGCCGTCTCATTCTTTTAAAATATATTCCACCCAAGGTGTTGTGTTGTCAGTGCCCGGTGTTCCTGATGGTCTGGACGGGTGTTCTGACTTGATAGCTTATAAAAAAAACGGAGAGTTAGTATTCCAGAAGGTGCTGTATTCCGAGGCTATTATAATATTCGCGCATGCATTATGGACAAGAGTAACGAAGAGTGACTCAATATAAATTGAATGGTACAAAATCAACGACTTGAATGAATGAATGAATGAATGACTGAAAGAATAAACTTAAAATGGTTAAAAGACGCGCACTTTTAAATATATACTAAAAATGGCGGCCTGTAACCGTCACGCACCGGCTTGAATATTGTGTCCAAAAAGTTTGTCTGGAAGAAAATACTCTAAGTGATAAGTCTGCCCATTGTTGCTTTAATCTACTGAACTTTGTGTTGTCCTTTTCCATTTATTGCACGATAAATATTGTTTATGTTATGTAAGTACTCGTATGTCATGTTACTGGAGGAACACATTCCAAAGATTTCAACTTAACTGTAAGGTTATTATGTAAAGACGGTCAATATATCTTAGTCGCAATAAGAAAGTAACCATAGTACCGCAGCACTATGTTCGTAGTACTGCCGATGCACTCTAAGAAACTTCGGTAAGAAGCCAAATGAGCTGACTGAGTTGGCGCTCATCGGCTTTTAGAACAAAATGTGACATCGTTACATTGCAACGAGAATTTGTATGAGCTAATTTATTTTGATTTATAGAATATTGTCAAAATCTAACCGATTTCATGCATCTCCAATGTTCGTAACTCCATTAGCAATATAATACTGTAAAATATACTAATAATAAAGTAGTAAAAATGTCGTAACTGTGCATTTAATATTTTTGCGAAAATTTAAAGTGTGTTAACTATCACGCCATCTTTGAAATAGCAGTTTATTTTCGTAAGATAACGAAGTTGTCCTGTAAATGATTAATTAATTATATTAGTGACTGTCTAAGGGGGCTAAAATACTGTTTTATCAACTTTATATTACAAAAATAAACAACAGTTAATATGACTCAGCACGGTGATTATTTTATAGCATCTGAATTCGAATTGACCAAAAAAAATACAAATATAAAATTTGTGCCTGAGATTTGAAGTTGTCATGTTTGAATTTTGTATAGGATAAGAATTTTCAATATTATAATGATCTATTGCGAAATCCATCGATTTGGATTTTCTTGGAGAATTTGTTTCTCATTTACTTTTATCTTGTAATGCACTCTTACAATAAAAATACTAAGAATTATCAGTTAGGCCTCGACAGTTTTTTTTTATATGAGGCAAAAATTGTACAGACATTGAATCGGTCTGTGAAAACTCAAAATAAGTAGATTCTTATAGAACAGAGTCGAAATAATTTAGATTGAGGTAATTTCAACTTTCAAGACAGTGCATTGAAATAAAAACTTTTTAAGGCTTCTCGCAATGTCACATAAATTTTGCACCTTTCGATATGAAACGACGTGTGGAACATTGGATTTTTTATTGGAAATTACTGTACTTCACCGAACGAGTAATAAAAACTGGTTCTTTTAACGCGCTCAAACTTATTTCAGAAAATTGCTAACATTCTTAATTTGCTGTGGTCTTTAAAACAATATTAGGTGAACTTCGTTCATATAGCCAAAATTCATAGTGAATCAAATCAAATCAAAATATTTATTTTGTAAAATAGATACATAAAGTATACTTTCTACAAGTCAAAGTTAATCTTTACAATAAATATCTTTAGAATAAAAAAAACACAGAAAAAATAATATGTATATACTAATAAGGGAAATACATACAAATAATATTTAGGTTGGGCTACAAAAATTTAATTATACACCTACATAAAATAGAGAAATCTAGAAATAAAAATATTATATATAAATGATGCAACGAACAAACAAGTTGATAAATAAATACGGGAAATACATCCAAAAATATTAATGTTGGGCTACTACGAGTGAAGACTCGGGAAGAGGTCAGGACCAAGGTTCAATGACCCTTTTTGCGAAATACGAAGTTTTTTTTTGTGCCTCTATACTTGTTCAAGAACAACCTCGACTCAATTAGTTTAAGAAGTCTAAATTATATTTTGCGTATTTCACAGAAAGGGTCATTGAACGTTGGTCCTGACCAATTACCTAGTCTCCAGTAGATATGAATTTGGCAATATAAACAAAAGTCACCTTATATAGCAGATCAGATTATTTATTTATTCCGTAGATAGCAGGCAAGATCGTGGCTCGAAACTACTTTATAGTTCCTTAACTATTAGTATAGTCTTTACATAGTTTTGGCGCATCTCATAAATGAATTATTGAAAATGTTTATTCATAATATTACCAATTAAAATTTGGTAACTTACAGTTCATTAAAATTCATGCTATTCTTTACGTACTTACACAAAAAACATGTTTAACTTCGCTGTTTCATTCAGAGTGACTGTGGTCGTGAATCGGACCATAATCCAAGCATATAAATATTAAATATTGCATATAATATATATCGTAGAATCGGTCACGGCATGATCCTATTGACCATATACTCGTGTCATTAATTTAGTTAGATATAATAGGTGCCAGGTCGTAGTGCTAGGCGGTTATAAATCCGATATCATCGATATCCCTTCTGGAGTACCACAAGGTTCTCATCTGGGTCCACTACTGTATAATGCATATTTATATGATATTTACTCAGTTTTTCAGGAAGCAAAGTTTTCGATGTATGCAGACGACAAAAAAGTATTTCTAAATATCAAAGATACAAGTGACTGTGAAAAACTTCAAAACGAATTAGACCGTTTGTCTAATTATTACACAGAAAACCGCATCAATGTAAGTGTTGCCAAATGTGCTCAGATATCGTTTTCACGTAGCCCTAAACCTATTGTATACCAATATCATATCGAAAATCAACCAATTAAACGTGTTGAAACTATCCGTGATCTAGGTGTTACCCTTGATATCACATTGATGACATTCTTAACCGTGCCTATAGAAATATTGGTTTTGTTCTTCGCACGTGCCAAGTATTCAAAGATTTGGGCTGTATTAAAACTGTTTTCTGTGCTTATGTTAGAAGTTTATTGGAGTATGGATCTTGCATATGGTCACTACAGTACGTAACCTACAAAGAACGTTTTGAAAGAGTCCATGATACAAATTACTTTTCGGATTGTTCTAGGCATCACATGCTCTGGCTCGAGGATTGTCAATTGCTGTTAGACATGGGGGTACTTCATGATATACTGAGCGGTCGTCTTGACAGTCCTGTGTTAATGTCGGAGCTAACGTTTAGCACTCTTCAGTACCGTACTCGTCACTCGTCACGTACTCTATTTCAAGTGCCAACAGTCTATTTCAAGTGCCAACAGTCCACACGAACTACGCACAAAACTCTCCTCTCGTTAGATTAACTCGTGAATATAATAAGCATTTTCACCTAATTGATCCATTTGATTGTAACAAGGCGTCATTCAAAAATATAATTATAAATCAACTGATTTGTAATTATTGAGTAACGCCTGTTATACTCATTAGGACAATTATTATTGATTATTTTCCGGCTCGACACCACACACCACACACCTCACATCCTCACAAATTTTAAAATTGAATGGTGCTATTAATTAGAATATTAAGATTTGAAATTAGTTCTACTTTTGTTTTTACTCCTGAATTTTTTTTTGTCTTTTTATTCTTTTTATCTGAATAAATAAATTAAATTAATAATAGTACATTTTGATGCAAGTGGGAAAAGATTGATATTCAGAGTCACGATTGACTTTTTTGCCGAGTCGAGCCAAAAAAACAGTCGGAACGAGTAATATCAACACTTTTGCACGAGTATCAAACGACATTTTTTAATACACCTGCCAAAAATTACATGAAATAATAGCAATTTTGTTGCAAATCAAAACAGATACAAGTCGATAGAAGAACACGCAGTCTGGTTGGCGCCAGAGAGTCTTTTTCTAAAATCTTTTTAATAATAATTTCCAAGATAGTTAAAGTAGAATATAAATTATGACATCTAAAACCGTTATGAATTTTTAAAACATTTTTGATAATTTAACATACTTTTTGAAATAAAAGAAAAAATACCAAGTCTTTACCCCGTTTAATATCAATGTTATTCTTCACCGAGCAAATTATTTTTTGATTCTTCAACTATTTTGTCACAGGTAGGTGCTCAAAAAGGGGATCCTTTAGGTCCTTTAATATTTAGTGTTGCCATTCAAAAAATAATATCCTCACTAGAGTCCCCCCTGAACATATGGTATCTGGATGACGGCACAATTGGCGGAAGCCCTGATACTGTATTCAAAGACATCGAAACAGTCCTCTCCAAATTTAAAGAGATAGGCCTTGAAGTGAACTTGAATTAATGTGAACTTTTCGAGTGTGGCCCAAATCATTCTTCATCTCTAGCTCGTTTCCAAAAACTTATTCCAGGCCTAATATCTTTAGACAAAACGAATTTTACTCTGCTATGTGGTCCCAGATGCAATCCCCATTTTCCCAGATGCAATCCCAGACATTATTGAAAATAAAAATCAGTCGTAGAGACTAAAAAGGTGCAAAATAGCCTGAAAAACCTCCAAGCGCATGTTGCTCTCATTCTATTTCGTAGCTGCTTGTCTATGCCAAAATTAACATACACTTTAAGGACATGTCCTGTATGGCACTACCCGAGTGAAGTTTGCCTATTGGATAACACAATTAAGAATATCCTAGAGGAAATTTTAAATTTTAGTCTCGACGAAAATCAGTGGCGCCAGGCGGCCCTGCCGATACGGCACGGTGGTCTTGGTATTCGCCGCGTAGAGGACACTGGACTAGTAGCCTTCTTAGCCTCTGCACATGGGGTCGTGGAACTTGTTACTCGCATACTTAGTAACAATGGTAACAGTTCGCGGCTACCATTTGTAGACGAGGCTTTGAAGGAATGGTCTACTGTTTGCCCTGGACAAGTTCAACCAGACCATCCGGAGGTGCAAAGAAGCTGGGACGATATCCGAGCTAATTTCATAATAGAAGAGCTCAAACAAAATAATTCAGGGGCGGAATTAGCAAGACGTAAAAGCCGTAACTAAACCTGAGTCCGGTGCCTGGCTTCACGCCCTTCCATCTCCACAGCTTGGTACTTTACTTGATAACGACTCTCTTCGTATTGCTGTGGCCCTTTTTTGAGACTTGGTTGCCATGTTTGCGAGGAATATGCCTGCATCTGCAACTCTACAGTCAACACAAAAGGTCACCACGGCCTGAGATGTTTAAGATGTACGGGTAGATTCCCACGGCACCATGCCTTAAATGAAATCATCCGCTGGGAACTCGTCTCAGCCAACATCCCTTGCACCCTGGAGCCCCCTGGCCTTAGCCAGACAGACGGCAAGCGCCCAGATGGTCTCACCCTCGTTCCCTGGGAGAGAGGTAGATGTCTGCTGTGGGATGCAACTTGCGTCAGCACTTATGCTAGCTGTCATTTAACCTCCACAGTCAGAACTGCAGGATCTGCGGCTGAGAGTGCCGCTAGGCAAAAGCACATCAAATACAATGATCTAAAACAAAATTATATTTTTATTCCCGCCGCATTTGAAACGACCGGCGTATGGGGCTCTGAGGCCAGGACATTTCTAAAGGCACTCAAAAGAAAAATAAAAGACAGGTGCCAAGACCACCGCTCCATGTCGTACTTAGCGCAAAGGATTTCCCTA
This sequence comes from Ypsolopha scabrella, assembly GCA_910592155.1. NCBI lineage: Eukaryota > Metazoa > Arthropoda > Insecta > Lepidoptera > Ypsolophidae > Ypsolopha > Ypsolopha scabrella. The sequence goes on along the minus strand of OU342975.1, from coordinate 15,608,304 downwards.
GCCATCCAACGCGGGAACGCGGCTAGCGTAATGGGGACCTTTGCGCCGGGTACGATGAGGGGCGCACTTTTTGATAGTTAGGATTTTATTTCTAAGTTAATTTTATTTTTATAGCATAGTTTCTTCTTTTTCCTTTACTTTTAGGATTTTTAGTTTTTTATCTTTTGTTTAATTGTAAATAATAATATTATTATTTAACATACTTAATATATTTAATAATAAAATATGAAAGTTTGAAAAGACTTATCTTAAACAGTTTTTAGAATATCCGGTAAAACAAAGGTTTACATGCTTACTTAATTATGTGGCCGGTTTCCTCAAGATGGCGTCAGTAGCCGCCCACGTGCGCTGAGCTTAAAAGTGGCTTTTTTTTGAAACCCTTGAATGCGCAAGAACCATGAAAGTGGCTTTGCGGCGCGTGCTCAATTGCGTCGTCATAACTTTGTTGTTATATTGAATGTATCGGTTGTGTGTGGTTGCCACTCTAGTCAGATAGTGTGTGGACCATATTGACGTCATAAATGGTATTTGAAAATTGTTTTTTTCTGTGTGTGAGAAAGGCATCCGTTTTGGTTTAATTTTTTTTCTTAAATTTAGTCTAAATAGTATGTACATCCAAACTGTTGATGTGTATGCGAAGTATGTCATTTTACGCACGCTGCATAGGCACGTAATCTATCATATTTTGAGCAGCTGTATAAAAACATTTTTTTACTATAATTTACCACTTTTCCTTTAAGTTATATTATAACTATATGGAAAAAAGAGAAGCTTGCAAAAAAAGCAACTAATGACGATTCCATTGAAAAAGTCCAAATTTATCATATATATATTTTTTTGTTATTCATTTTCTCTTCAATCCATATAATTGTAATAATTTCTTTGGAACTACAGATATGGCCTCGTTCTGCTCCGATTCGCTCAGCTCTAGAATTTACCAAATAATAATATAATCAACAACCTAATACGATCCTCCTGACTTTGCTCGTCGTCGCACCTATTTTTGACTTTGTTGGAGGACTTGTGTCAATTTCATGCTATTCATGTCATCATAAAGCCAATAAGCCAATTTTAGGAAATGGCCACGATATATAAACCAGCAAGTAAATAGCTTGTAAGTGAGTTTATAATACTCACATTAGCAAAATCAAAATTAATAGTTTCCTTTAGTTTATTAATATCTTCTCATTGTCATCTTAATACCTCAGCTGCTCCCAAACAGAACCAGCAGTGACCAGCACAATTCTCTTCCATCAAAATATTGTAACCAAGCCAGACTACAATCAGCTCTATACTTTAGCAATAAGAGTCTTGCTACTGATCTAGTTTTTGAGGTGAGTTTAAGATTAAGATTAACGATAAGATGTGAGTCCGGAACGATATGTACATTGGTTGATTGAATGACTTACCATAAACAATGATGAGACGAGTTTTTTTGGTTTATTTGATTTCAGAAGTATACGATGAGTGCTGAAAATTTTATGGAAAATGTTATTCAGAGAATCCAAATAAACGTATTTTTACGACAGACGTGGAAATAAAATATCAATATAGGTACTCGTCTATGTAGCCAATTATTAACACAATAAAATACATACAAGGTCCAAAAACTCTAAGTGAAATAAATTCAAAAGCTGATTGAGTAGCGATAACATATTACATTCTGCCGATTTTTTTTGCGTTAACTGTTTTTTCCATGAAAAGATTTTAACGTTGTACTTATGTAAAAGAAGCAAAATTAGAATAATCAAAAATAAAGTCCCTGTTGAAATATCATCAATTCCCAATCAACCATAGAATTATTTTGTCTTTTAACTAGATATTTTTTATAATAAACTCAACTCATTTCTCTAAGGGATATTGTCCGTCCGATATATTGGTTGGGGAAAAACTCTTTTCGCAAATAGTATGTATGAACTTAAAATAAAATCTCTTTGGCTATACCATTTGTATATAGCTGGCTTTGGTATTATTAAAAATTTAAATTTTAAAAAAGAAAATTCCAAATTCAAATTAGGTAAAATGTGTGATTTTCATTTGTTTATCTTACTGTTAAGATGAGTGAACATAATGAAGAAATTCGATACATTTTAAAATTTTACTACAAAAAAAGTAAAAATGCAACGCAAGCCGCGAAAAAAAATTGTGATATTTATGGACCTAGTGGCAGTGTCTGTAAGAGTAGTGATGTCAAAGATGCACCTTGCTCTGGGCGCCCTGTTACGAATAAAATAGCTGAAAAACTGGGGATTGACCACAAAACAGTTTTGGCGCATTTGAAAAAAGCTGGGTACACAAAAAAGCTCGATATTTGGGTGCCTCATGAGCTTACTGAAAGAAACTTAATGAACCGTGTACTCATTTGTGATTCTTTATTACGACGTAATGAAACCGATCTATTTTTGAAAAACCTGATAACTGGTGATGAAAAGTGCAAGAACGTGCGAAAAAGGTCGTGGTCAAAGGCTGGTCAAGCTTCACAGACTCTGGCAAAACCCGGGTTATCTTGCAACAAGGTAATGCTGTGTGTATGGTGGGATTGGAAGGGCATTATTCATTATGAGCTGTTACCGCCAGGCAGGACCATCAATTCTGAATTCTACTGGGAACAACTGATGAGATTAAAGCAAGAAGTTGAGAGAAAGTTGCCGGAATTAGTCAACAGAAGGGGTGTCGTTTTTCATCATGATAACGCTAGACCTCACACATTTTTAGCCACTCAGCAAAAATTAAGAGAGTTTGGCTGGGACGTATTAATGCATCCGCCGTATAGTCCTGACCTTGCACCTTCAGATTTCTACTTGTTTCGGTCTCTCAGAATTCTTTAGGCAGTGTCAGGTTAACATCACGAGAGGACTGCCAAAACCACTTGTCGCGAATTTTTGATCAGAAGCCCCAGAATTTCTATAGGAATGGGATCATGTCCCTACCTACAAGATGGTAGAAGGTTATCGAACAAAATGGCACCTACATACTTAAGTTAAATGGAAATAAACTTTATTAAAAAATGTTTTGAATTTTCATATAAAATGCGAAGAAACATTTTCTCCAACCTGTTATTTGCAATAATATTTATGCCATCAAAAAACTTTAAAAAAATAGAAGTCCCGCAACTTGGTTCTTCTACCGTAAAAAGTTGTGAGATACATGTAAATCCAAGTCGATTAATTTATTCAGTCCCTACTTAAGGGACCATCTGTCTTAAGTGATTATATTAATTATCTTACCTAACAAAATCTTATAGTAACCATATCAATATTAAAAATCTTTTATGTTTTAAATTAATCCTTTATATTTGTATTAGATTACAAAGTTATTTATGCAGTTGGTTTATCTAGAGCACTGGACCGAAAAAATTTGAAGCTTCTGTGTTTGCTAGAAGTGCCTTAGAGTTTTGATGATCGGTCAGTCAGTGAGTGAGTGAGTGACAAAATTGAGAAACTTTGACAAGTTATAATTCTTAAACTACTGGTTCAAATTGAATGAAATATACCGTGTTTATACAATGTTTGCTTGGTGACCGAAAATTCAGGCTTCTAGTTATATCCACAACGAAGTTATAGGGGTCGAAAATGGCCTGAACTGCTTCGAGAAAAGGATGGTACGGCGTGCCGCTTTTTTATATATCGACCCCCAGATAATAATAATAACATTTATTCCTTCCGTACTTACCTCATTAAAACCGGCCAAGTGCGTGTCGGGCCACGCGCAATGTAGGGTTCCGCGGATGCCCAGTACATTTTATACGTTGGTCTACCAATACAGGTCGCGCCAAACTTCTAGTCCCATACATTTAGAAGAACGGCCCATACATTTTCGTGTTTAGAGGGGACTAAAAATTTGGCTTGACCTATACTCGTAAGCCTGGAAAGTCTACTTAGCTGTGCTAGTGTTCCTTTTAAATTAATTAAAACTACTTATGTGAATTTTTTCACATATCCGTAAACAATTACTGTTTAGTCGGGGGACGGGGGAGTAATTGACTTTCACAAAACGTTGCACTTTAATACGTATACTCATGCCAAATTACAGCTTTCTAGTACTAATATTCTCTGAGCTTAGCCGCGGACAGACGGACATGGTGAAACTATAACGGTTCCTTGTCGGACTATGGAACCCCCTTAAAAGACCAAGATGGTGAAAAGAGTGTAAATATAATATTTTGCTATTGGTTGCTTGAAGTTGTGTTTAGGTAATCGGCATAATATCATAATCTGCCTTGGGAGATCGTTTTGCTGTTAAAACCTCCGCTCCGCTTTGCGCGGCTCCCCAAATCTATTTACATGTAAATCTAACAAACACATCGTCACACCTATTTTTAACTTTTGGTGAAAGATTTTCGAATCATTATATGCCGAATACATAAAATTCAAAAAAAAAATCTAATTGTTTATTTGTAAAATAGATACATAAAGTATACGTTTTACATGTCAAATCTAATCTGTATAAAGATAATATTTTATGATGAAATAAATATGATACGGGAAATATATAAAAAAACTGTATTTAAGTTGGGCTACTAAACTTATATGTACACATGCATAAAATAAAAAGACTTATTGGAATAAGAGTATTATTATACCTACATAATGCAATTAATAAATAAGTTGATAAATAAACTGAATAAACCATAAATAAATATAGTGCCTAGCCAAATATATACTAACTTATGTAAAAAAATTAAATATTGTATATACATACCTACATAATGCAATGAATAAATAAGGTAATAGATAAATAAACTATAAATAGATATAATGCTTAAATCCGCCCATTCGATTAATCTTGCTAAGAAGAAGGGCAAGAAACTTAGCAAGATAATGTCTTTTTTTATCAGTTTTTTTTTCTGAATATGGCTTAATACTATTACAGTTTTTTTAATTTATATAAAATAATACTAAACAATATATTATAAAAGGATTAAAATATAAAAGACAAAAAAGGAAATTGTGCCATGAGAAAAAAATATATATATCTTCGTCTACCTATCTAATGAGGTAGTAAGTTAAAATACTAAGCAAAACATCATCCACCTGTCTCATATATGTAGTTTATCACTTTTTTTAATAGTCAGATTGTCAACTAATAAATGATATGTTTAAGTTATAAAATGTTCATTTCAATATGTAAAAAGATATGTCAAAATGATAATAAAAAACAATATACAAATATTAGTCTACATAAAAACACAAATCAGTTAGAAAATAATAGAACAGTACTATCAATCAATATTCTCATGACACCAAGCGTCACTATCATCCAAATATCATCCAAATATGATTTTATAATATGCTTTTCTCAAGAGTCCCTGCTTAATATATAATTTAAAAATATTTTCTGAAAAACTATGGACCTCCTTTGGAAGGAGGTGCCTACTTTTGCAAGTCTTATTTTTGGAAAAGCCAGTTTATGTTTCTTCCTAGTGTCTATAGAGTGATGCTCACCAAGCCTAGGGAAAGTATCGATATTTTTTCTGATATATTTAATAACTTGGTAAATAAATTCACAAGGAACTGTTAAAATATTAATTTCTTTGAATTTTTCTCTTAATGAATCCCGATGCTTGTAAATAGCACGAATTGCTCTCTTCTGCAAAACAAAGACTGCGTTAATATCCGCAGCTCTACCCCACAGCAACACACCATATGACATAATGCTGTGAAAATAACTAAAGTACACCATCTAGCAGTATCCTCATCAGTAATTTGCCTCATCCGTCTAACAGCGTATGCGGCTGAACTTAGTCTACCACAAAGGCCTTCTATGTGGGGACCCCACTGAAGACGAGAGTTTATAGTAATGCCTAAAAACTTCGTTTTGTTGACTAACTCTAGCTTGGACCCCTGCAAAAGTAGATCAGCATCTACTTGAATTACATTTGGTAATGTGAATTTCATACATTTTGTCTTTTTCCCATTTAAAACTAAATTATTCGCAGTAAACCAATCAAGAATCATACACAGAGTTACATTCTCATCATCAAGGATATCTTTATGTCTATTAACTTTAAAAATAAGTGACGTGTTGTCAGCGAATAGCACTATCTCAGATAAGTCTTTAACTAAATAAGGAAGGTCATTTATGTATATTAAGAACAATAGAGGCCCCAATATGGAGCCCTGCGGGACACCCATTTTAACTAATACTCCAGCTGACTTTACTCTGTTAATATCCACCTTTTGAATTCGATCACTAAAGTATGACTTTAATAATGCCAAAGATTGGCCCCTAACCCCATAGTGAGCCAATTTGCATAAAAGGGTTTCATGATTAACGTAATGAAAAGCTTTAGAGAGGTCACAAAAAACACCGAATGCATCCTGTTTTTCTTCCCAAGCATCAAATATGTGCTTGACTAAAGCAACTCCTGCATCTGTAGTTGACTTCCCTCTAGTTAATCCATATTGTTCACAATGAAGCAACTTATTTAAGTTAAAATGAGATAATAATTGATTAAAAATTATTTATTCGAAAACTTTACTCAGTATTGGTAAAACTGACACTGGTCTATAATTAGACGGGTCTTCATGGTCACCTGATTTAAAAATGGGGATCAATTTACTCAACTTCATTAAATCAGAGAAGACACTATCATCTATACATTTATTAAAAATTAAAGCCAAATAAGGAGCTATTAAATCAATGACGGAACATATAACTTTAACAGATAGGCCCCATAAGTCCTCGGTTTTTTTTAAATTAAGAGATTTGAATGCTTTTATAACAGTGAATGAGTTAATATACTTTAAAGCAAATACAGAATCGCACTGTGGCACATGTTCACTCAACAGATCCTTTGCAAGTAATGGACTTGAATTCAAATCTTTAGTTGTCAAGGAGAGGATGTCAGTAAAGAATTGCTCAAAGGCATTTGCAACTTCATTGTCTCCTGTAACATTTTCATTGTTAATATTCAACTTAAGTTCATCATTTCGTCTTTTACTCTTACCAGTTTCTGTGTTAATGATATTCCATACTGCTTTTATTTTATTATCGGACATTTTAAGTTTTTTATTCAGAAATATGATTTTTGCTTTTAAATAGACCAATTTGAAAATACGCGAGTATTTTTTTTAAAATTCCACAAATTTATCATTATTATTATTATAAGATTTTATGTCGTACAATTCATATAAATGTTTTCTGCTTTTATAAATACCTGGTGTCGCCCAGTCACGGAAAGTGATTTTACTAGTGTTTGAAACTTTTTTCAATTTAAAAGTATATTCAAACTCTTTGGAAACGATGTTAAATAAGTCTGAAAATAGATTATTTAGATCATTTTGGAGAGGATTAAATTGTGGTAATTTAGCTTCTAAGCTTGCTTTAAAACATTCTACTTTGTGAGATGTAATCGGCCTGCAAAAGGCCTTTTTTGGCAATTGGTTCACACTTTGCATGAAGGATATAGTTTGGCCACTGTGATCGGACTGCAAACGGTTGATGACCTTATTGTCTGAATACTCGCAATCACAGAAAATATTGTCGAGGCATGTTGCTGTATCCTGAGTAATTATAGTTGGTTCTAAGAAAACATTAAACAAATTAAACGATTTTAATAAATGAATTAATTTCGAGTTCATAACCGACTTTTCGTTTCTCCACTTACGATAACTTTCTTCTTCGAATCAAGTAATAATTTTAGCACTTCGTCCATTGTTTTTTCAATAATATTATAATCTTGTCTCGAGGGTCGGTAGACACAAATAATTATCTATTTACTCATTTCTATGCAAGCTAATTCTACTTGGTGTTCTATAGAAAGATTAACAATATCTTTTCTTTCTTTTGCTTTAATATTATTCTTGACGAGAATCATAGAGCCACCTTTTTGTAAAGTTAACCGGTTGTAACAGCTAAGAACATTAAAATTATTAACATTAAACTGCATATTATGTTCTGGCAAGTGGTGTTCAGTTAAGCACAAAATATCCATTTTTGATTCCTCTAGGAACAACTCAATTGAAAGTATTTTGCCGAGGAAGCCGCCCTGTATGTTTTGATGTACCAGCTTAAAACCAGGGGGCTTTCTCGTTGTCTTTAATTCTAATAAGAATTCGTTACAATTTTGATAGTACTTGTACCAACTGTGTACATATCGATAACTTCGGCTCCATTTCTGCTGTTTTAGAACTTTATTAATAAGGCTTTTTTATCTTGCAGATCCTTGATAGAATTGACCCATAATAACTAGCCAAGCTAGTAGGACACCCGAAAAAACACCACAAAAATGTTGTCTTTTCCGACACACTAATATAACAACAACAGTCTCGAGTTTGAAATAAAAGCAAGAGTGCTTCAAACCTTCGTGAGAAGCTCATTATTCGGGGACACGAAGCCCTTTGTGAAGAGATAAGGTCCCTTAACAAACCTTGTACATGAGAGACAAAAAAGTTTCTACTTGTAACTTCCAGTATCGGAAAAGTGGAACGCTGGAATAAAAGTTCTAGCTGATTTTTGACTCAACAACGTTTTTTTTTCTTCACCTTCTACGCTTTCACAACTATAACGACAATAACGAATGAAATGATACATTAACATAGGTATTACATAGGTAACACTAAAAGTTTCCGGAACTGGCCACTTACATAAACAATATTTAAAAATTTATTGCAACATTTGAAAATAGAACTCTTTGGCTGTAGAATGCAGTTTGTTTCATCTGACTGTCTGTTGGTTTTACCTTGTGGCGCCATTTAAAAAATTGTGTGTCTGCATCAACATGGATTTAACTCGGGAAAATTTTCGTAGTATGATTTTCTACGATTTTAAGTGTAATTTGACAGCTCAACAGAGCATCGCTCGGCTTGAAACAGCTTTTGGCAATGAAGCACCATGCAAGGCGACTGTTTATAGCTGGTTTGCAGAATTCAAGCGTGGTCGTATCAATCTCAGTGACGAATCTCGCGATGGTCGGCCGTCCACCGCTGTGACCAACAAAAACATCGATGCTGTGCGCCGTATGATTGAAACAGACAGGCATGTGACCTACCATGAAATTCGCGCATCCTTAGAAATAGGCATGAGTCAAATACAATCAATCCTACACAAACATTTGGGTGTGAGAAAGCTGTGCTCGCGGTGGATCCCACACAACTTGACCGAGGCTCAAAAAACGGACCGCGTCACTTGGTGCAGTGCCATGCTTACCAGATTCAACGAAGGTGCGTCAAATTTGGTGTGGGACATAGTAACGGGGTGACGAAACATGGATTTATTGCTACGATCCCAAAACAAAGCAGCAATCGAGCGTATGGGTCTTTCAAGATGAGCCGAAACCAACCAAAGTGGCGCGCGTGAAAAGTGCATCTAAGCGGATGATTGCTTCTTTTTTTAATAAAACTGGACACGTGGCTACTGTTGCTTTAGAGAATCGTCGTACCGTGAATAGTGACTGGTACACGACCATTTGTTTGCCGGAAGTTATTGACGAACTCCGTAAAAATAACCGTAAACGCCGTATCATCCTGCACCACGACAATGCTAGTTCTCACACGGCCAGACAGACAAACGACTTTTTGAAGACGAAAAATGTAGAACTCATGAGTCATCCTGCATACAGTCCCAACCTGGCACCTTGTGACTTTTTTCTGTTCCCAAAAATTAAGAACCAATTACGCGGTCAACGATTTTCATCACCAGAAGAGGCTGTCGAGGAGTATGAAAAACACGTTTCAGAGGTCACCACAGGGGAGTGGCACAAAAGTTTTCAAAACTGGTTTGATCGAATGAAAAAGTGCATAGACGCCAAGGGAGATTATTTTGAAAAACAATAAATTAATTTTGTACTTTTAATAGTATTTTTTCATATTCATTCCGGAAACTTATAGTGCGTCCCACCTTTGTATTAAATAAGTAATGCTTTATTTATTTTTTCAAACTTAATAATATTTTTATATAAATATTAAACTAATATAAAAATGATAAAATGCTTAATTTTGATTGTTCTTATAACTAATTATTCAGGAAATATTGCGGGTTATTTAATTTTAAGGTGATTGCGAAGCACATCCCAAACGCACAACTAATAATATTTTTTTACCAACCGTAAGATCCTATTTTGATTGTTTTAATCCTAAGTTCTCTTACGGAAATAAATTATAATTATACAAGGCATTCATGGGACTAAAGCCAACATTGAAGGCCTTTCTACCATTTAATCTATTTATCTTAACATACCATTGGGATACACTAACGGACAGTCCCCCATTGTTGCCAAACTATTGCCAAGAGGGAAGACTTGGAGTGGGCTATGAGGATGGGATGCTAAAGGGACCGGAAAACAAGACTATGGAGTGAGATAACAGACTACTGCCTCAAAAATCTCTCACAAATTTAAGTCTGGTAGACTTGCTGCTTGATGACTATCCAGAAGGATAGCCGTTGTGGGACCCTATCTAGCCACCATGGGGTGGCGAGGGGATTTCCTATTAAAAAGTATTAAATACATATGGTTTAGGGCACTACACGAAAACAACTTTAAAGCGTGTTTGTAGTTGTTGTGCAGGATCATTTACAATGTAATGTCTGAAATAATACAACTTTGCTAGAAAAGCTAATTGACCTTAAACTTTTGTCGCATAGCGTCATAATAAATCACATTTATATGATATCTTTTATTTAAAAAAAAACAATCACAAATTGTACTTTGTGACCGAAACTTGTCGCAACCACCTTAAATCACTTACAAACTACTATATTAGATACGAAGTATTAATAAGGTATTGGAAAGTGGCAAACGTGCTGCTCATTATTTTTGGGTGTAAAGGTTGCGTTAAGAAATTCAAATATGTGCTACGACAAACATTATTAACCAAAATATGCGTTAATGTTAGTGATCGTCCATCATTATGGTCTGAAGTTAGCTGGAAACCACGTTTTTCCGTACGAATTTTGACGTTTGTTGAATAATAGTGGGTGTTTTTTGTGGAAAATTGCTATATATTGTGGATTCATAACCACACTTAGTATATATTAACTAATGTAGGTGTGGCACAAATGTCGATCAGCTCGGACACCACGGCCTTTCTTGTCAGCGTTGTGCTGGCCGCCTGCCGCGCCACGCCAGTATAAATGATGTCATCCGGCGGGCTCCTACCACCGTCAACGTGCCGGCTATTCTAGAGCCGAAGGGCATAACGCGTGACGATGGCAAGAGGCCCGATGTGATGACATTAATCCCATGGAAGAACGGCAGAGCATTGGTGTGGGATGCAACATGTGTTGACACACTAGCACCGTCCCACACCGGTGTTACTGCCGTTAGAGCTGGTGCGGCTGCGGCAGAGCCATGGTGTGGGATGCAACATGTGTTGACACACTAGCACCGTCCCACACCGGTGTTACTGCCGTTAGAGCTGGTGCGGCTGCGGCAGAGCCATGGTGTGGGATGCAACATGTGTTGACACACTAGCACCGTCCCACACCGGTGTTACTGCCGTTAGAGCTGGTGCGGCTGCGGCAGAGCCATGGTGTGGGATGCAACATGTGTCGACACACTAGCACCGTCCCACACCGGTGTTACTGCCGTTAGAGCTGGTGCGGCTGCGGCAGAGCCATGGTGTGGGATGCAACATGTGTTGACACACTAGCACCGTCCCACACCGGTGTTACTGCCGTTAGGGCTGGTGCGGCTGCGGCAGAGCCATGGTGTGGGATGCAACATGTGTTGACACACTAGCACCGTCCCACACCGGTGTTACTGCCGTTAGGGCTGGTGCGGCTGCGGCAGAGCCATGGTGTGGGATGCAACATGTGTTGACACACTAGCACCGTCCCACACCGGTGTTACTGCCGTTAGGGCTGGTGCGACTGCGGCAGAGCCATGGTGTGGGATGCAACATGTGTTGACACACTAGCACCGTCCCACACCGGTGTTACTGCCGTTAGGGCTGGTGCGGCTGCGGCAGAGCCATGGTGTGGGATGCAACATGTGTTGACACACTAGCACCGTCCCACACCGGTGTTACTGCCGTTAGGGCTGGTGCGGCTGCGGCAGAGCCATGGTGTGGGATGCAACATGTGTTGACACACTAGCACCGTCCCACACCGGTGTTACTGCCGTTAGAGCTGGTGCGGCTGCGGCAGAACCATGGTGTGGGATGCAACATGTGTCGACACACTAGCACCGTCCCACACCGGTGTTACTGCCGTTAGAGCTGGTGCGGCTGCGGCAGAGCCATGGTGTGGGATGCAACATGTGTTGACACACTAGCACCGTCCCACACCGGTGTTACTGCCGTTAGAGCTGGTGCGGCTGCGACAGAGCCATGGTGTGGGATGCAACATGTGTTGACACACTAGCACCGTCCCACACCGGTGTTACTGCCGTCAGAGCTGGTGCGGCTGCGGCAGAGCCATGGTGTGGGATGCAACATGTGTTGACACACTAGCACCGTCCCACACCGGTGTTACTGCCGTTAGGGCTGGTGCGGCTGCGGCAGAGCCATGGTGTGGGATGCAACATGTGTTGACACACTAGCACCGTCCCACACCGGTGTTACTGCCGTTAGAGCTGGTGCGGCTGCGGCAGAGCCATGGTGTGGGATGCAACATGTGTTGACACACTAGCACCGTCCCACACCGGTGTTACTGCCGTTAGGGCTGGTGCGGCTGCGGCAGAGCCATGGTGTGGGATGCAACATGTGTTGACACACTAGCACCGTCCCACACCGGTGTTACTGCCGTTAGAGCTGGTGCGGCTGCGGCAGAGCCATGGTGTGGGATGCAACATGTGTTGACACACTAGCACCGTCCCACACCGGTGTTACTGCCGTTAGAGCTGGTGCGGCTGCGGCAGAGCCATGGTGTGGGATGCAACATGTGTTGACACACTAGCACCGTCCCACACCGGTGTTACTGCCGTTAGAGCTGGTGCGGCTGCGACAGCGGCTGAGGAAAATAAGAGGCGCAAGTATGCAGCTCTTAGCTCGGACTGCATATTTGTGCCTTTCGGAGTCGAGACCCTCGGGCCGTGGGGTCCAGATGCAAAACTCCTTTTTAAAGAAATATCTGCACGGCTGATCGACGTTTGTGGGGACCCGAAGGCTGGCACGTATCTTGGCTAGAGAATCAGCCTGGCCATTCAAAGGGGAAACGCTGCCAGCCTTCTAGGCACCCTTCCACATGACGGTAGCGATTTAGATAGGATTTTTTATTTAGTTTAGTTTACTTTTATAAGAGATTTGACAAGGATTTTAGGTTAGTTTTACTCTTTTAATTTAGGTAAGTTTTATTTATAAATATCCTTTAATTAAATAAACAGGCTATCTAATTATTTTTTTTAGATTCAGTCTTGAAATAGTAAATGTGGAATCAATCAAACCATGTAATTTAATCAACTAATGTAGCTCTTGTGTACACGTAAGTCAATACTCGTCGATATTGGGAATATCTGCACGTTTGCTACACGTACCGTAGCTAATCTGGGCTCAGGCACAGAAAAAATAATCGTACTGCGTACAGAAGATCTACTCTTCAAAGAAACTGGAATAAGCTCGGACAGCGCTGCGTGCCCAAAATTTGATTCACCTACCCTCTTTGTGCCTATCTTTCAAATCTTTCTATATCGTAACTCTTTTCATTCTTAACCCACTGAATGGTCCCGCCGCGCCAGCTCAGCCCGTGGATGTACTTATAGCTTATTATAGCCTCGGCGAAGTGCGCCAGGCCTCGCTCAGATGAAATTTGGTACTAAAATAATACGCGTAGTGCACCGTGATATTTTGTCGTAAATATCATTCGTTTTGAAATTATATTAACCCCTTCTATATTTGCTTTTTGTTTTTATTCATGCTCAGGTTAATTTTCATTAAATAATGTCCGTAATGCCCCTCTTTTCTGACAACATTTTGAGGCACTAAGACTGTATACAATTATGAATTTGAGAATAGTAAATAAAGTAATTTGAATTGTTACGTTATGTGCTGAGGAACCTAAAATCTCTGTGTTTCAACATCCACCACGACGTAGCTAGATATTCAGAAAAACCGGACAAGTGCGAGTCGGACCTGCCCAACGAGAGTTCCATTAAAAACTATATTTTTTATTATTTAATTACAAATGTATAGTTTTTAGATTTTTTCCCTAGACTTGCAGTATAAGACGGTATTACTTGCCAAATTTCATAGTTCTACGTCAACGGAAAATACCCTATAAATTTTGATTCCCTTGAGAATGTCCAAGTGTTTTTTTGCGGCATAGACGGCCGTATCATTTTTCTTACGTAAACTTATACGATTGATTTTTTCACAGCTCTAAGGGACTGTAGACTTAAGTATATGGTTTTAATTTCAACTCAATACCTCCACGTGTTCCCGAGGTAAAGGGTCTTAACAGACAGATGGATAGAAGACGGACAAAAAAGTGATCCTGTGAGGGCTCCATTATTTCCTCTTGAAGTACGGCACCCTAAAAATATTTAACCTTTGAAAAAGTTGCAGCTAATCTAGAAAAGTCTCAAAAGATAGTACTCGTATATTTACACACTCTACTACGGGATGTTCTATAGATAAGTTTACAGAGCGCAAAATCCTCCTTAATCCAAAGAGGTTGACACAAAGAATAAGTCCCAATACAGAGCATTAGTTCTCAATTAAAGATCCAATCAGAGCCGTTTTGAGGCAGCTCGTATAGCAAACAGAGAGTACGGTTACATTTGTCTGAACTTGTCTCGAGAATTGTGATGAGGTGAAACAATAGCGGGTGACGATTCCACTCTGGTGTACCGATCTTGGTTTCTACTATCACCTTTTATTTATACTATAATAATGTAATGTATACACAACGATATAATATTAATTATAAAAAAATACCTAAATTAAAAAGGGTAAACTAACCTAAAATCCTTATTAAACCTCTAATAAAAATAAAATAAACTAAATGAAAAATCCTATTAAATCGCCACCGTCAAGTGGAAGGGTACCTAGAAGGCTGGCAGCATTTCCTAATTGAAAGGCCAGGGTGATTCTTTGGCCAACATACGTATTACGTATTACTTACATACATACATACATAGTACGTATCACTTACTCATTACTAAAAAAATAAAAATATATAACACTAGCCATTTCCTGTGACTCCACCCGCGTTTACTCAATCTTTGCCCGGTTTTTGTCTCAGGCCCTATTTTATTAACATCCTTATAGTCTATGTGTTGACCTTACTACGATGATAAATGAACAAAAACGCATTCTAATCCGTTGAGTGGTTCTCGAGTTAAAGAGTTCATTCAATCTTTGCCTCGTTTTCGGCCTGAGCGTTATTTATGAACATCCCTTATAGCCTGTGTGTTGAACATGGTCACTAAGATAATAATCAATCGCATCCAAATCCGTTGAGTTGTTGTCAAGTTTAAACGGAACATACATGCAGCAGACAAAATTCTAAAAGTTTGGTTTGGCCTCAGTACAACACTTATAACCCATTTTATTTAAAATTAGCTTTTGCACGCAGCTACGCCCACGTTCAGTGAATCTTCACCCCGTTTTTGGCTTGGGCATTATTTTATGAACACCCCTTATAGCCTATGTGTTGACCAGGGTCACTAAAACTATAACGAAAAAACCGCATCCAAATCCGTTCAGTGGTTCTCAAGTTAAAACGGAACAGACAGGCAGACAGACAAAAATTCTAACAGTTGTTGTTTCGGCCTCAGTATTATTAGTAGGTGTATATATGTAATTCACGTTCATAGTTTATCAAACTTCGTGTCTCTACCTAGATACTCTTACATCGGGTTTTGAGTAATATCAGTTGACGAAACACACAACATAGGTGCTACTTGTATCCATCCATCCATCAGCCTGTTTCGTCCACTCTTGGCAATCCTCCTGGAAGAAATGCCCATACTCACACACGCCGGGCAGGCGGGTTGGTAAGCACGGTGCCGAAACCCTTGCACCAGTGACGCCGCTGCCCATCACCAGTCTGTTTATATAAGGCTCGGCAATTGGGGATGGTTATACCGCCATCCTTCGGTCCCAGGCAATGGTGGGCCGCCTGGTTTTGCCTGAGAGCTGTTCTGTTACTCTCCCCCGAATAACTTCGGGAGGATTTGCGAGTAAGATGGTGGTACCACCACAGTGGAGCCCGGCATCAGCTCTACCACCTAAGGTACTTGTATGTTAACAAATTTTTCTGTGCGGGTTAAGGAGATTTTTTTTCTTTCTCTTGTCTTCCTCCGATTCTGTTTTTCGTAGTTTTTCTAGCATACCTATAAGAAAATAAGGTATTACTTAAGTTTGATACATTCCTAGGATGAACATTTAATTTTTCTGTAGTTATGACGTAATTATGGCACCAACATTTTGCAAGTTTGTTTCTTTTATCAAGTTTTATATTTTATTACATTATGTGAGGCAATACTCGTAAATGGTATTTTTGCACAAAATTTCAAGTATAAATCTTAATCGGATAAAAAGTTATAGTATAGGGCTCTAATGTACATATATAATAGAAGGACCGACAACTATATCTGACCATAATGTTTTTTACCCTTTGCACCAAATGGAATCTAATCTACCTATATATAATATAAAAATAATAGAGGGACATAAAAAACTTACTCGTTGTACCACTTTTACGTTCCTTCACGCAACAACTTACATCAAGCCTACAACAATTATTGTTTACTCGTTCCGCTACGTTGTAAATCCAAATATGCGTCGTGGCGCATGTAAAACGATATCCGAAACCATTTAGACAATCTTCCTAAGGCTGAAACTGGAACCACCCACTTCCGACGTAGCCTAGAGCGGCGCCTTGCGAAGACAAGTTACTAAATCATTTCGACGGTGTAGGAAATCACTCAACTGTCTGCTACGACGTACGAAATGGGGCAGAAATATTCTGCTCCGTTTTGCGGGTTCGTACGACTTGTTGTGTGTGACATGTTTTCTTCAGGACCACGTGATGGCTTTGTGTGATTTTCTATTCTGAAGGCACTGGAATACGTATGGGGAAAGTTACTAGACAATATTATTTATTCGGGACATGTCGGCGTTTTGGTTGGTGTGGCTAAATATGCGAATGAAAATAGGTACGACAGGGTGGTAACTTAGGACCTTGAGGGTAAATATTTTTGTGAATTGCAGCGTTTAAAATCATGAAGCAGCTCGACGCAAACGTTTCTTTGAAATTGATACAGATTCTGCCCAGATGTCGAGTTGATAAAAATTTTGCTGTTCCAGCAATATTATTTAAACAATATGTTTATATTATTTATTTTAATTGCATCAAGTGTTCTAGTTTTTTTTTTTTTTCATTTTTATTTTATATTGTCTTTATATTAGCTAAAATAACTAATTAGGATAAAACTAAACTTTCTTTTGTACACGTAAACGTTAACACACCTATTACCGAAACATTAGTTACTTACTACATTCATAAATCCTATCCAAACCCAAATACTTATTGCTATCTACTGTATGAACAAGAATGACATAACGTTTTTGAACAATGAGGTGGACAAGTTGCAACCATTTGTTAACTACGAAGTTCAATTAGTAGAGGAGTGTGAAAAATACATTAAAGAGCACGATGGTCTTAAAATCATAAACTTTAATATACGAAGCATAAAAGAAAATTTTGACGACTTTCTTGGCTTACTTAAACGAATTGATATACCAATAGACATAATAGTTTTGACCGAGTGTTGGCTACACACTAATTCCTATACACCTAGATATATTCAAGGATATAAGCTGTACACATCGACAGTTCACAAGTTCCATAGCGATGGAGTCGCTATATACGTAAAGAATTACTTAGAAGCAACAGTGGAAGAAATCACAATTGAAGATGCAAATGCATTGAATCTAAAAATTAACAATGACACAATTATTTTGTGTATATACCGATCCCCATCGGAGAAGAATATTACCAAATTCATATCTTCCCTTTCCATTGAACTCGACAAGGCAAAAAAAATCAACAACGTTTTTTTAATTGGAGATATAAATATCAATATTGCGGACGATGGTACCGACGAGAGAGCAGCTACGTACGAGGGGCTTCTTGCTCTGCACGGGTTATTTGCTACGTCTCGCATTCCAACCAGACTTAAAGCATGCTTAGACCATGTCATCGCGAAAACAAAAAATCAAACTTGTACACTTTCCTGTAATTGTACCACTACAGACCATAAACTAGTATTGACCTGCCTACATGGCAAGAGACAAAAACGTATTAAACCATCAACAGAAAAAGTTACAATCGATTATCAATCAATCAACAACCACCTTCACAATTCTGACTGGACCGATATACTTAACGAAACAGACGTCAATGTAGCGACTGATTTACTTGTATTAAAATTGCAAACTATTTTAAAAGAAAATACAAAAATTCGTAAATGTTCTCACAGACTACTTACATTAGCTCCATGGATTACTGAATCCCTCCTGAAATGTATTATTAAACGAGACAAAATGCATATAGAAGTGAGAAAAAACCCCAACAACTTTGACCTGAAAACAAAATACAACCGGTATCGTAACGTATGCAAACATGCAACCAAGGTAGCTCGAGACATATATTACGGGCAAAAGCTATTAGACAATAAATTCAACCTAAAGCGTACCTGGAACATTATAAAGGAAGCAACTGACACCACAAACCAAAAAAAAACAACAAAACTCCAAACAAGCAATCTAAATAGTTACAATAGTTACTTCGCAAACATCGGTAAAGACTTGAGTGCAACTATACTTGGCAAAATTAATAAAACAGAAGACGAGCTTCTTCAATCGGATACGACTGAAAGTAAAAGTGGCCCTCTTGGAAACTCACTTTTTCTACTGCCCACAGATGAAACTGAGGTGAAACGAATCGTAACTAAACTAAAATCAGGAAGGGCCCCAGGTTGGGACGGCATTAACAACGAGTTTCTGAAAAAAACCATAGTCCACATTGTCATCCCCCTGACTCACATTATTAATCTTAGTATAGGCAGTGGTACCTATCCCACATCCTTTAAAAAAGGTGTTGTTTGTCCAATTTTTAAGAATGGCCCAGAAACAGACATTTCTAACTACCGCCCCATTACCTTGCTACCCTCGATGTCCAAAGTCCTGGAGAAAATAATTAAAGTACGTGTTACAGATTTTCTTGTTAAAAACTCACTAATATCCAATAATCAATATGGATTCCAAACAAAAAAATCTACAGGTCATGCCGTTGACAGTTTAACAGAATTTGTTAATAATCACCTTGATCAGGGTAGACACTGTGTTGGGGTGTTTCTAGATCTCGCTAAAGCGTTCGACACAGTGTCTCTACCAATACTTTTAAAAAAACTAGAAGGAATTGGCATCAGAGGACTGACTCTAAAATGGTTCGAAAGTTATCTGCTGGGCAGGAAACAAGTTGTAAAAATCTCTGGTAATACAAGCACAGAATCAAACATTGAGTTTGGTGTTCCCCAGGGCAGCGTTCTCGGGCCGACCCTGTTTCTCGTGTACATTGATCCCTTAGCACAGCTTGAAACGAACGGTAAAACCATTTGTTTTGCAGATGACACTGTACTCCTGTTTGCGGACGATTCCTGGGAGAGCACTTATTCAAAGGCAAATAAAGGGCTTTCTTTAGTAAAGGAATGGTTAAACCACAACTTGCTTACCTTGAATACTCAGAAGACTAAATATATCAGCTTCATAATAACGCGTCACTCAGAGCCTCCAAAGAATCTTGTCATAAAAGCCCATGAATGTCAATCGACATGTTACCAAATTACCTGTCCCTGTCAAGAACTCCAAAGAGTTAACTACATGCGCTATCTTGGAGTTAACATCGACGAACATTTAAATTGGGCACCTCACATTGCCCAACTTTCAGGTAGAGTGAGAAAGTTAATGTACTTCTTCAAAAAAGCCAGGAATCTGATGGGGAGGAATCTATTAAGAGTATTGTACTTTGCCCTGTGCCAGAGCTTATTAAACTACTGCATAACATCCTGGGGTGGAGCAGCTAAAAGCCATTTCATCGCTTTAGAACGAGCTCAAAGAATGGTATTGAAAGTGATGCTTCAGAAACCGTTTACTCATGACACTACTCAATTATTCCAGGAAACTAAACTCTTGACCGTCAGAAAACTTTTTATCATGGAGATAATCACTAAGCCAAGTAATATCTCAGTTCTAAAACACAATAATGAAAGGTCAAACAGAAGAGCTGGCGAGTGGGAAGTTCCCCTCATGAAGACATCTTTTGGCCAACGACATAAAGTTTTCTTGGCCCCATACATACACAACAAATTAAATAAAACTCTTCGTCTCACAAAACTTAAAGGAACAACCCTGAAAAAGACCCTTTTACAACACCTGCTTACCCTTGACTATAACTCTTGCGAAAACCTCCTCCAAATTATAAAGTAGATAGTTTTTTTTTTTTTTTGTCTTAAAAGTTAATCCCTAAAATTTGGTTTATTCTCGTTTTATTCATTTACTATAACCTTCTTTATTATTATTAGTTTTTGGACCACTAACAAACTATGTCCTTGTCTTTTATTACTATTTCATATTTTAGTCATATTTATAGTAAACGACAATAATAACTTCATTTAACCATGTTAAACACGTCAACTTAGTCCTAAAACTGCATTACACTCACCACTAATATCACTCGATAAATAAGAATACTTTTTTAATGCACTTCAAAATAATCATTTACTCACAAATTACGCCCACCAACACTACACTCACGCAGCCTTGACACACACAACTATTTGCTCCAAGGTTGATGGTGCCCTATGGTACGGACCTAAAAAGTCTAGTATAGGGTACTAATAAGCTTTGTACATCTTGTCTGATTGAATTAACTGTAAATAAGTTATTGTGTAATCTTATAAAGATGTCTTTATGTTTGCATGTATTTCATCAATAAATGTTTTTATGTTTATGTTTATGTTATATTATTATTCGGCCCTTTGCTCCCCAGCGGAGATTGGGAATAAGTAAGTAAGTAAGTAAGTAAGTAAGTAATATAATATATCAGCTTGATAAGCAACACTTTGCAATACACGCTGATATGAACGTTTTTCCAATGTCGTTTCCTTTGATATTCGTCCGACACACGTCGAATTACTAATTTAGGGAACACATTCCCTTTAAAAAGTCAACTCCACTTATTGTGCTGAAGTTCCAGCCTATTGGTAATTGAATCAGTTTATAATGGACTTTGAAACAGTCCTGGCACACGCCACTAAATTAATCCAAACCAACGTACAGGTAAACCACAAAAATAAGTTACATCGGCATTCTTCGTCGACGCAGAAGGGTGGCTACAAATGCCGATTAAAAGTGATGATTGAAACCGAAACGCACAAATTCAATAAAGACCTTGTTACACTACGTATACGGATAAAAATCTAACAGCAAGTGAACTCATGCTATCTCGCCTATGAAATCTGTACATTGCGTGGCAATGAAATATATATTCACCATGTTGACTACAAGGCATTAAATCATCAGAAATTAAATAAAATTCAAGAAATTCGTGTTTGTGCATTAAATATTTTCGCGAAATTTTGAATAAAATGGGTTATTATATTTTTAGAATTTTTGACTATCTGTCTGTATATGTTCCGTTTTAACTCGAGAACCACTGAACGGATTTGGATGCGGTTTTCTTAAGTATCTTTGTAGTTACCCTGTTCAACACATAAACTATATGGGGTGTTCATAAAATAACGTTCAAGCCGGAAACGGGGCAAAGATCGAATAAACGCGAGCGGAGCCGCGGGCAAAGGCTATTTTAAATTAAAAAATACTATAACTATAATTTAAGGAATTCCATAGGGTGTCTGTGTTGTGTGAGGGGGTGTGTTTGTGTGAGAGGGGGTATTTTTGTGTGTGTGTGTGTGTGGTATGAGTATATGGGTATTATATCAAATTACATAAATCACATGAATCAATGTAGGGTGACTTAAAACACTAATTAATCGATGGGAAATATTCCTTAAGTTTGCACAAACTGACACACATACTCGTATATAGAATTTGCCTAAATTGACCTTTTAAGGGACATCCTGTTTCAAGCGAAGACATTAAGAAAATATATCGACTAATGATGCACATAATTTTGTCCTCAAGTGTGCTGATACGATATCTCAGCGTTTGTACGAATCACAACTGATACTTTGCTAAGCAATGGCGGACGTCAAAGTGGCGCAAATAAATTCGACCAATGATCGATGAGGAATTTACCCGCGCAAACGTACTGCCTTATGGTTGTTGGTCTATAAAAATTCGCGCCATTCTGCGCAGGTACATCTATGTAACTTATTTTTGTGGTACTACTGTAATTAAACCTAGTATTTAATGTAAAAATACAGCAATGATATTTTCCATAAAACACACCTACCTAAGTTTTTTTTGCCTAAAAGGGATGTTGAATTGTTTCTTTTATATCTACTAAAATACTCTATTTGGGTCTACCAAAGTTACTCCACAGCTTCTAATTTTAACGTAGCCATTTTATGGTTTGTGCATATGCGCCGCTTTGAGAGAGCTCTGGCAATATCGCGTATAGTTCAATATTCTATGTACCAAACCGGGTACCTAGTTTAGTGCATTTTGTGATATTGTCCTGTCTGAGTTTCATGTATGCATCATCTAGTTACATCAGAACCCCACTTGCTTTAAATGTATATTCAGTTTTATTTTAGCACAATCAAAACAACATCGTTTTCAAGACAATATTATTATCTACGTTCCAGCATAATGGTTGGTGAGAGCTATCTCTAGACTTCAGGCGTAAATAAGAGTCAGCATTATAACATGCCTTTCGATGCAGATCGAACAGAAATGTGGCCTCACAAGATTCGAATCCGCGACTTCCCGATGAATTTGAAACGTTCGAAAAGTGGTTTTAGTGATAGCACAGGTTAAGATATATTAAGTTGTACACATTGTAGAGATATTAACACAGATATAGATCTCTTTATGTCACCAATACTACTTACAGGCGTTATAGAAACAAATCATTTTGGATGAAATTGAACGGAGGATAGACAAAGTTAAATAATGATAGTTAGCGAAACTCAAAACGTAGGTAGTACTCTCTATATGAATAACTTTTTCTATCAGGGCTAAGCAAAATTCGCATTTTTTTTTCACTTTCTCTCGTAAAAATTGACCATATCAGCCGTCCAGTTTACTTTGAGAAGACGAAAAAAAAATTGAGAATTTTTCATAGCCCCATAGAAAAAGTTTTTCTTATAGACGCGTACTACCTATATGTTTTGAGTTTCGCTAACTATTATTGTTTAACCTTACTTATATATTGTGCAAGCGAAAGTTAAAGGTTGACGGGGCTGCCCTAGAAGAACGGATGCTGACCAAATTGGCGACACACTGGGGAAGGGTCATTTAAAAGTACCAGGAATAAAAGAGCTTGTATGACTAGATATTATATAGATATGGAAGAGGCGAAAGAGACGATATTCAAAGAGATCATATCCATGGTCTTTAGTTTCTGCCTTACCTTCGGAGACAAGCATGAGTCTGAGTATCCATCCATCCATCCATCAGCCTGTTTCGTCCACTGCTCGACATAGGCCTTTCCAGGATTTCGCCACTCTTGGCAATCCTCCTGGAAGAAATGCCCATACTCACACACGCCGGGCAGGCGGGTTGGTAAGCACGGTGCCGAAACCCTTGCACCAGTGACGCCGCTGCCCATCACCAGTCTGTTTTATATAAGGACCGGCAATTGGGAATGGATATACCGCCATCCATCGGTCCCAGGCGATGGTGAGCCGCCTGGTTTTGCCTGAGAGCTGTTCTCTTACTCTCCCCCGAATAACTTCGGGAGGATTTGCAAGTAAGATAGTGGTACCTCCACAGTCGAGCCCGGCATCAGCTCTACCACCTTAAAGTCTGAGTATACCGGGTGTTAATAGACTGCTACCATTAAATGAAATCACACATTCTACCGACCCTACTGAATCACTTCTCCCAAGAATCATACCCGCGGACACCCTTAGTTTAGGAAATAATTGAGTTACAAAACAAAAATGCGTGAACGCACCGACATACGAGCGAGCTTAGAGAGTGCGCCGTCCGTGAAACCTGAAGCTGTCCGCGGGTATGATTCTTGGAAAAAGTGGTTCAGTAGGGTCGGTAAAATATGTGGTTTCATTTAATGGTAGCAGTCTATTTACACCAGCTATGTGTGTACGTAGGCAGCCTAGACAGAAAAAAATGAGAGTAACAGACACCATCGAACATTTCCGCATATTTTCCAGATACTCACATTGTTCAAGGATACTCACTATGGCCTCTTAGGCAAATAGGAAATTGAAATCGTTCCGCGAAAAGTCGAGCTCAATTCAAGGAGCCTTCCTCGACCCGCTTCACTGAATAATGAGGTTTTTGAGAATAGTTTGCGTTTAATATCTTCAAGTGCTCGGTCTTTTGAATGGTTAAACAGATTATTACAATAAAAACAAAAGAATCCTATGAGAATAATTATTTGCTGTGCTGCAAGTTGTGCAGGCGTGGATTCTATTTTTGTATAGTCTAATTTGATATATTCGTCGGTAAAAGCAGACGTTGACATAGCATTATATATCATGTTACTTTATTTAACCTCATTACGAACTCAAAACTATTGGCATAGTGAAAAATATTTTTCATGAACGTCTCTAAAAAAATAAAAAATAAAATTATAGTATAGGTCTCCGAACAACATAATGCTATATAAAAAAGGGAACTTAGCCCAAACAGCCATGTCTGAGGTTTAATATCAAATACCAATGAGGTTATCATATACTATTCTCTAACACGTAATAAATAATACTGCGGTGTGACAAAGGAGGTCACAATTTAATTTTCTTTTCGGCCTGCTTTCTTTGTGGCTGCCGGTGCGCGCAACGCGTACACATGCGTGGTGGACTGTTGTATTTTGGCGCCATAGCTTACGTGGAAATTATTATTTTATGGGTCAAGCCAAAAGTCTTATTTTGTCCTAAAATTACTAACAGCAGTGATAGTGATGATAATTTGACTCCACCCGACATTCTGGAAATTACGAACACTTTTAGAACTACCTTTTACAAGAAAAATCAAAAATAGCTGACGACAAATTTTATAAAGATTATTATGAAAACATGTTGTTAGGCATGAATTTAGATAAAATAGTGTATGAAACTATACATAACTAGGTATTAAAACACTCGTGTTCTATTAAAAAACTCGCCTTCACCTCGTTTTTTTAACTGACACTCGTGTTTTTAATAACCTTTATATGTACCAGTTTTATGAACTACTATTTTGAAACTATAAATATTGGCAGGTCTCGTTTTGATACATTATATTAACGTTACAATTACTTTTAACGAAATAAATCAATCAAAACGCTGTAAAATACTTTAAATTTGTATTTTAGGGTTCCGTACCCAAAGGGTAACCAACGGGACCCTATTACTCACTAAGACTCCGCTGTCCGTCGTCGGTCCGTTCGTCCGTCTGTCACCAGGCTGTGTCTCATGAACCGTGATAGTTACAGAGTTGAAATTTTCACAGATTATGTATTTCTGTTTCCGCTATAACAACAAATACTAAAACCAAGTTTGAGTCAGACCCATACAGCAGACATGGTTTTTTCGCCGTTTTTATTAATGCTACGGAACCTTTCGTGCGCGAGTCCGACTCGCACTTCGCCGATATTTATTAAATGTTATAAAGGTCTGTTGAAAAGGTATTTTAGGAGTACTTCCCTAAGATCAGGTAGTTTGGAGAAATTGGCCTGCTTAAACTCTTTCATCCTACTCAGACCAAGCGGGCCGCTTTGAAAACTCGCGATTGAGGGGTGTTTTTGTAACTTTTTATTGTTTATTTAAGGAGATGTATAAAATTTCAAAATTTTAAATTAAATAATATATTGTTTCTTTCAGTTAGATACTGTAGTAGGTAAGTTATATTTTAATTTTAATTAAAATATATGTTCTATGGTAAGATAAGACTTAGGTTGCTAATCTAGATCGAACAAGTATGTGGCGGACGTGTGCACTTGCCGTTATATTATTCCTCTCTCAATAAAATTAAATAGAATATGTAAAGAAAGTTAGCCTAAATAATTTTAACTATTCAAAAAATTTCAATACATGACACTTTTAAAAATTAGCCTACATAATAAATTAACAATGTTTGTTAAACATTAAAAAAATAAGAACTGGTTATAATTAATGGCTTAAGTGCAGCGTTCGGAAGATAATTTTTATAAAAGTTGATGTCATACATCTAAAATTCTTTAATCCTGCGCAGTTTTTGTTGTACATTATTACCATTGTTACCAATGAGGTTTTAGTTTTTTCTTATAATATCTTTGATTGTTACCCATTTCTCCTTCGGGTGAATTCTGTTTGTTTATCGGTATGAGTATATTATATAATTCTTCATTATATTCTTAATACTTGGTCTCAGTTTCTGGTACCAAAATTCAAAAACCAGTATGTGCGCGTAGTTTCTTGCAGTTGCAAGGTTTGCCCTAGTCTACGTTGAGTCGAGATGAGCGGTGCTGCCGAGTCTTTTGTGAGTCGACACAAGCAGTAGGTATTTTTCTGCTCTAGTCCACAGTGAGTCGGTTGTGAGCTGCAGAACCAAGAAGCTTTGTAAGCTGTGTTTGGTCTGATTAGCCTCTAGAAGCGCTGTCTTACTGACTGTTGAAATTTAGAACACCGAGATTTTTTACAATATTACCAGATCGTATTTTGAATAAAATTTTGGTTAATAAGAACAGAAATAAGTCAAATTTACTTGAATTATTTTAAACAAAACAAGGTTGTTTTGTTCAAGTAAATTGAACAATCAATATAATGTAGACGTCACATATAGTACAATGTTTGTGTTTAAATTTGCTATAATCAGGTAAATGTAACCAGATTTATTTCTCGGTGTATTAGTATAGATAGTGTTTATGGGTGGATGAACCAGCATGCACTACTTTCTTTAAACCTTTTATACCCCAAATTTTCAATCAGCAGCCTTTTCTTAGTACATCCACAGAGATTATACAGTCCAAACAAAACCAGAAAGCACCCAAAAACCAATGTGAATAAAACCGAACTGCATACAGAGTTCCGTTATTTCGGACTCATTTAGTCCGGGCTGATTTTACACAGATATTTGCGAGCAGATAACTTTCCGAGCGTTATACTGTTAACCGGATTAAATCCGGCCGCAGCAGGATTGCTCGCGAAATGGACACCCTGTATATGAGAGCGGTGTGAAGTTGGTACCGTTAACCCCTTAATAAATGCAAACGTACATGTTGATTCAAACAATGTTCAATTGTTTATAAAATAAATGGCTAAGGGTACGTTCAAGGAGAGGCGACGCGTCAGGCGGCACGGTGCGCGAAGCGGGCTGCGTGGCGTCAAGCGTTTTCTCCTGTTATGGAGAGGCAGCGCGTGTCGCTGCCCGCCGCAGTTGACGCGTAAAAACAAACATATAGTAACTAGTAGTTTCGTTTATGAACGAGCGGGGCGTACGGAGTAGCGGTTTACGCCGCTGCATCCGCCGCGAATTCCGCAGCGGCGCATTCGGCGTCGTTCACTGCGGCGCGGCGCCCGCTGCGGCTACCGCAGCTTTCTTATTTTTTGCATTCTACCAGTCGTGTTCGAATAGTAACAACGGACAAACGTGTGTATTTATGTTTGTAATCATGGGCGACTATCGACATACCTATTGCTTGAAGATAATTATTACTTCAAAAGTATCTTATTCACCGCTAGATCAGAACTCGTTACTTCACCCGCTGCTTCTATCGAGGCGTCGCCCTTCGCTTCATCCACCGC
Organism: Ypsolopha scabrella; assembly: GCA_910592155.1. NCBI lineage: Eukaryota > Metazoa > Arthropoda > Insecta > Lepidoptera > Ypsolophidae > Ypsolopha > Ypsolopha scabrella. The sequence goes on along the minus strand of OU342975.1, from coordinate 15,580,508 downwards.
GTCTCCCGTTGCGTCACTCGTTTCATCTGCCGCGTCCTACGCGGCGTCCCCCGTCGCATTCGACGCTACAATTCAAACAAACGCGTGCAAACACGCTTCTCCTTGAACGCTCCATACATCGTTGTATGTTTGTGTTTCCGGCGGCCCTCTTCGTGCACCGCGCCGCTTGACGCCCCGCGTCTCCTTGTTCCTCGCCTAAGGGTACGTTCAAGGAGACGCGGCGCGTCAGGCGGCGCGGTGCGCGCTCCATACATCGGTGTATGTTTGTGTTTCCGGCGGTCTGCTACGCGCACCACGCCGCTTGACGCCCCGCGTCTCCTTGTTCGTCGCCTAAGAGAAATGTAAATTCGAAATTAAAAATAACATGTAAGTAAATTTAACCTGGCATACCTACGCTCTCACCATGTACTTGCCAATTTAAGAAATTTTCCGAAACTTTGAACATTTTAAAAATTTTTCAATAAATTTCTTAAATGTGCACCAAATGAGGCTTTTTCTCATGGTATAGTTGCAGACTCCTCACTTGAAAACGTGGGTTCTACTTTGAAAGAACCTTTGTTAAAACTAAATAACAAGAAATAATATACGAGAAAACTGGTATGTAATTTTTTATTAGATGTGTCAGAATAATTATCGATACTTTCCCAAGGTTTGGTTTGCACCACTCTATAGAAACCATAAACAAACTCAAATACTCAAATTTATTGCTTTTATGCTGTCACATGGGTGTTTCAAAGTATGAGTTACAGTCAATGACCAAAGAATCTCATTGGTTACAGTATTGAGATACAAGCTAAACGAGAGACAAACTTCTTTATTATTTTAATTTATGCTAGCTATGCTGGACGGTAATGATATTGCTCTTTCTACGCCAAGGTCCATGCCACGTCTCCCAAACACGAGTACATTTCACTTGCCTGTGCAATACTGGAATTAACTTACCTGTTCATAGAATGTTGGCTATCACACTAATATTATAGGTATAAATGCGTAAGTTTGTATAGGTATGTGCGTATGTGTATGTTTGTTACTCTTTCACGCTGAAATGGCTAGACCGATTTAGATGAAATTTAGAATGGATATAGCTTATACCCTAATTTAACACATAGGCTACATTTTATCCCGGAAAAAAGCATGTATTTAAACCAAATAACACGCGGGCGGAGCCCAAACAACAAACGATTAGTGACTGCGCTAATTAGACACCTGATGTATGAAATAACAAAGCTTTGTCTGGAATCACCACAAACGAGAAGGACCGCGCTAATTAGACACCTGATTTTTCAATTATATTGATCTATCCTACAGGAACCATGCATTTTTCTGGGATAAAAAGTAACCTATGTGTTAAGTTAGGGTATAAGCTATATCCATTCTAAATTTCATCCAAATCCGTCCAGCCGTTTCAGCGTGAAAGAGTAATAAACATACACACACACACACACACACACGCACAAAATTTCGCATTTATAATATTAGTAGGATTAAACACTCCCGAAAAAAGCTCATTATAAAATCAGAGAATATCGGGACGGATAATAAAGCATACTAGTAATCTGTGTAATGGTAATTAGATTATTTGTTTTTTTGTGGTTCCTCTAAAGCCTACACGTTAATTTATAGATAAACTGAGTAAAAGGTGAGAGACCAGTGCAAGACAGTGAGACAGGTAAAGTCGTATTTTTTCCTTATGCGTTTCTGACCTGGTTGGTCCCTGGGGAAAATTATGATATAAATTCTTGCTGTCTTGTACTTTTATCCCTTTATTTAATGTAAGTAGAAGTAACTACTTTAGAAAAAGGAAATTTTATTTAAATAATAAGACTTGATCTTGCTAAGTTTCTTGCCTTTCTTAACAAGACTAATAGAATGGGTGGACCTAGGCATAATATATGTTTATTTAAAGTATTTATATATTTAAGTTTATTTATGTATCAGAATTGTTGTATTTAATGCTTGATATTTGTTATTTATTTATGCATTTTAGTTTTGCAAGAACAATGTTTTCTTAAATTATTTTCCCATATCATATTTAGTAAAATTGTTTTTTATTTTGCGTTTAACTGACTAGTAATAAGTTTATATAATGAAACTATATTACATAAATATTAATTAACAAGTAAATTATTTTTCCATAATTTTGTATACAACTTTTAAAGAACTTGGGTACGCAAATGTTAACACACCTGGCTTACAGAAATGTCATGGAAAGCTTTAATATTACCTTCAAAGTAAATACACTCAGAACTCTCAATGTTTCCCCTTCTTCAATAACATTACTCTATCGAATGAATGTTTCGAACTCAAAGTATTTAAATAAAGTTCAAAGCTTAAAACTTTTCCACCTACGGGCCTGAAGTGAATTTCCTTCATAAAACTGTAGAAACTAGATTCAATGAAAATGGCTCGTTGGGGAAAATGCTACGCAAGATAAAGCTCTTAGATCATATCTTTCTACCGTATGAATATATCAGTATTATGTTGTCAATATTTTGTTCTTTCAAATACAACGTTTCAAATCTTCGTACATCAGATTTTGCAACCTAGATTCCTACATAATTAGTATTTTCAGAGCGAGTGCACTTTCCATGAGGCGCGGTAGTAGCCAAGTTAGCAGTAAAGTCTGTCAAGATTACCTTTGGAAACAAAATAAACTGTTTTTGATATTGCATTTTTCTATGAGTATTAGAAGAGGGTGTTTTTATACGCAAGTATGAGTAGATATAGATTATGCAAATATGGTTGCTGAATTTTACTGTATCTGTACAAACAAAGCTGTAAATCTACTTGTTGGTGCCGGTGACAGTAATTTTCATTCGATAGTGTTTTTTTAAAAAACCTCTGGCAATTGAGCAGAGTATAGTAAATATATTGCTATCTATGCTCTATAAAGGACTAACAACAGGTAAAACGATAAACAAACTGTTACACAGTAACCCAAAACAAAAATCAAAGATTCAGTGTTTCATCTTTCCAACGTTCCAACTAAACTGTCTTCATAAACGAACCAGGTCGCACAAAACAAACACATAATAATTCCCGAACGCGACACGGCACTCCCATTTTCAGAATTAAGCCGCTCATAACTTTTCCAATAACAAGTTTAACAATTAAATTCACAAACTCTCAAGTCCCGAGCTCAAGAACCAACTTAAATTTCCATAAGCAATGCGGTATTGGTTAATCTTTATATTTGTCATTCAATCAAAAGTTCTATCACAAAAAAGAATTCTGATGGTCTCAAAGGATCTGGTGACGTGAGTTCATTAATCTTTACATTTAGAAATTCACTCGCTATGAACTCACTCTCTTGGATTAAGGGAGAATTATAAATGAGGTGTCACAAGAACTGCTCGCAAAAAGTGGTGAGTTGAGAACCTCCGAAAAACTTGAATTCACCTCAAAAACTTGAAGGATGTAGGCTGAACATGACATTCTGCTCAAATGTAAAACGTAGTAAGAAAAGGGAGATGTCAAAATCCCTTGCGGGCGTAATTTCCTTTATTAATCCATAAGAAATTTCCCCAAATAAAATTTGGTACTCCTTTATTGTAACTCTTTAGTAAAAATACGGAACTTTTTTTGATCTCAATGCTCATTTATAAAATTAACTGGTCAAAAGCTTTATTTGATAAAATGTGTGCGTTAGTAACGCTCAGATGTAACTCACTAACTTTGGTCAGCGTTGTTAACGCACACAGGCATCAAGTGTTACAAGGTCCTATCCTAATAGCATCTTGAACGGATAAGATATGTGTGTACCCCTCCTTCCTCGTCAAAGTTCCGAAAATGCCCAAACGATGCCATCTTGACTATCTTCATCCACATATTCTATACTGGCACGAACTTGTATGAAGGTATTAACTCAGCAGTGTGCAAGCGAGACTGCGTGAAAAAGCGGGAAAATTGCGCATTCCTCACGAAAGACTGTATGTTATAGGTTCAGCCAATTTTTGGGAAAGCAGCTTTGTACCTCGTAAGCTCATCTCAAAAAGTGCATATCCTGCGATAGTCTAAAAATAGTCTTTTCTCTATTGTTAATTTGAATTTAACGGCTACTTCTGGTGAAATTGAACAGCCGCGATAGTACCGGTACAATTCAAATGTCACGCTGGTAAAAATAAAAAAATAAATGTGACAAATAACAGAATAACTGGAATGAGATGGCTTGGTCGCTTTAACTAGTAAATAAATATCAGGACAAGGTCCAAATAAAAACAATTTAAGACTAAGATCCGATTTAATTAAAGAAGCAAAAAAAGAAGGAATTCAAACTTAGTAAAAGTTAGACGTACGTCAGTAGTTGAGGGTTAATATAATACTGATTTACTGATTTATTCTTACATAAAACTTACCACTTGCTGAACGGTGAAGTAAAACATCGTGAGGATACCTGCATGCCCTAAAAAGCGTGTATTTGTGCCCGAAGTACGGCGATAGGGCTCACCACCCATCACGTTGGGACGTAATAATTGTCGGTGAAACGCGGGTGTACCGGGTGGGGACTGTGACTTGCATTTCACAGATCACACTCGGGAACACCTCTGACACCCCCCTGGGAATCTGGGAATACATGTCGTGACGATATGTTTGTTTTTGAATTACCGTAAGAGAAGAACAAATATCTTTTTTAAAACTTACACTTCAAAATTTCAACCGAATTAGTTTATCTATAAATATTTTAAACTACTGTGCTTGCGAATCAATAAAAAATAAGAAACAGAATTAGATCATTAATTATTTATTTTGTAAATAATGTATGATTTACTAATTATCATTTTTTACTTAATGTATAGATCAGTTTTGAGATTTGAGTTTTTAAATGTAACGGAATATTACATTTTGATTCTAGTGCGAAATAGTTGTTGTTGAATTATTAACATTTTTGCACGTGTATCAAACGCGAACAATTACATGTAACCATAAAATAAAAGCAATTTTGTTGCAAAACAAAACGAAAATACAAGTCGACAGAAGAAAACGTAGTGTATCTATGTACACTACAAAGACCAGTCTCTTTCTAATATATTTTTAATAACAAGTTGTAGGATAGATACAATAGAATATAGATTATGAAGTCTAAAATCGTTTTGTAATTTTAAAATAATTTTTCAATATAACATATAGTTATAATACTCGTATTAACTATAACATGAAAGTTTAAAAATACTCATCCTAAACAGTTTTTAGTGTATCCACTTACTTCCAGAAATACCAACAAAACGACAAGTAACACAAGGTTTACCAACTGCTTAATAAATGATGTCACCGGTTTCCCCTAGATGGCGTTAGCAGTAAAAAAAATACTCCCAGTGCCAGCCAAATATGTAATTTTATACATGCTAAACAGGCACTAGATCTATCATATTTTCAGCAGGTGTATTAAAAAATAACAAGAACTTTTCACCGTAGAATAGGCAAATACACAATTTTGTAACTATATTATAATCATATATATTATATATGTATAATATTTTAAATTATATGTTATATAATTAAACATAAATTAAATCGTTATGTTTACCATACTATTATTTAGGATTATACATTTCTGAGAAAATGTTTTTGTACAAGTTACTTTTATAACATACTGTAGTTTTATTATATTTAAAACACAGTTACTAAAAAATTACAAAATTTATCGAAATATTTCGACTCCTTCAGTAGAGTCGTCATCAGTCGAATAAAATAAAATTAAATAAATGACATAAGAGTATAAAAGAGTTGAAAGGTGAAGTCTGTACAAGTTGAAAGAGGAAAACAGAAACTTTTTGGAGATACTAGATGTAGATGATGATGACGATGATAATGACGATGATTAATAGGTTTAATAAGTTTACAAATTCACATCGTGGGGATAACTCTGGAACCACTGAATCAGGAACTCAGAAACTTATTACAGATTTTTTACAGTTCGCTATTCCGATCTTGAAATTTTCGTTTCATTTTTCTCAAACACATTTCAATCTTAAAATTATTTACTGTTATCAATCAGATCAACATCTTTCATTACATTTATTTTCAAAAATAACCTATAATATAAAAGGTTGATAAACTGGTGTCAAAGTCAAAAAAGTTACCACCTGCATGCCACTTATAAATTAATCATAGATTAAATTATATGCCAGCAACTGTGTTTTAAATATAATAAAACTACAATAATTTAATAATTTAAGTTAATTTTATAACATACAATATTCAAAGGAATCTCATCCTTATTTTCAGAGTGGTTGAACTATGTAGCAAAGGAGTGCAAAAAGTGCCTCTTAACGCATTCGCCTTTTGTGTCTCGTGACATCTGCAAACCCACCCGGGAAACTTCCAAACTGGCAGTTCTTGTGATAGGAACTTGCTCGTTTCAAGATTTCATTCTAAATACATAGATAATTTTCCATGATTTTTCTTTCCGGAAATACATACGAAAAACAAGTCTAACAATAACTAAACTATATACAATAAAGTATGTGAGGTTGATAATTTTTATAGTTCTGTACCCAAAGGGTGCCAAACGGAAACCTATTACTAAGCCTCCGCTGTCTGTCTGTTTATTTGTCTATCCATCTGTCACAGGGCCTCAGTGTCAACCATATTAACTAAAAAATTTAAAATTTCACAGAATACGTGTAACTATGGCCTCTATCAAGACAAATAAGAAAAATTTAAATTAAAAATGTTAAAGCCAGGGGTTCCTCATACAATAAACCTCTTTTTAACCATAGTGCCATCTAAGCTGACTTTTTTGACAGCTTTTACCAAGGTTCATTGATCAGATGATAGGTGGCGTTAAGAATGGCTTGTAAACCTTTTTCCACTGAGGTTCACTCGTAAGATGAAAGATGGCGCTACGATCTTAAAGGCGGTAACTTTGGAGTTACGTACCCGTAATGTGGTGGTGGTATGGAACCCTTTCTGCGCGAGTCCGACTCACACTTTGTCAAATTATTTGTATTCGCTTGTCTGTTCCAATATATCTTTCAACTGATGCCCGGCCATCTTTAATTCGGCTGTGGATGGACGACTATTGTAAGTATATGATGATTAAAAATTATAAATGTTTTAATTATTAATGATAGTTAAATGGAATTTTGCTGCGGCTATCTCTTGGCTTTAAACAGGCTTATGATTGTGCTTCCACCGTAATAAATTATATTTTTTAACACACTTGCTTAAAAACTGGCCCTTATTGCAGCATTTTTAGGGTCATATTGCAGCATATTAAACACGCGTGCTTTTTACTTTACATTATCGCACTAGTGTTTTTTACATTACAGTATTTTTTTAAAATCTCAGCAAAGAGTTTTGATGTCTTGAGAAATAGTAAAGTTTTTGCGAAGAAATAAACTGTCTCAGTTAAAATATAATAAATAATAATTTCATTATATAAAATTATATAACTCTAATCGTTGTTGTATATATATAAATATTCAGTTTGTTAATATTTTATATTTGGCTGTTTGGCGGGTGCGTTGAGTGCTTCTACTTCCATCTGCGCTGCGCGCGAATGTGATCTGTGGCGCGTGATAGATTTTAAAACTTATATTGCCGGGTACGGCAATTTAAATTCTGGGTCGACATTATTGCATTGCTTGTATTGCCGGCTCCGGCTACGAAAGTTCAGAGAGGATTTTGTAGTTTAGGTTGCCGGTTCAGGCTGCGGAGGCATTGACTAAAATTCAACATACGAAAAGTAAGCATTGAACTCCGTAGCTAAGTAAATACCTAATAATTGAACTGAACTTTAATAGGATTACCTTAGAATTCAAAAACATCTACTTATAATACGTTTTGGAATATATTGCAAGTTTGAATAACTATTATGATGGAATGATGAAAGGAAACACAAAATTAACTACATTTGGAAAGATACGGTTTATTTAGACCAAATAATATTATTACAATAAAATACTTAACTTAAGTGCCCCTTAGTTTCGATCACAATCACACGAAAACAATTTTCGAGGTTACAAACAATATTTTTATTTCTGTAACTCTGTTAGCATTACACCTCCGACGCCATATTGCATTTTTAGTCAAAAACAATACTTTATTAATAACAACTGAGAATACCAATGAGAAATATCTAAAAACAATAACTATTAATTATTTTAGTATTTATATAATATATTTTAATATTTATTAATGTGGTCATACATATCCTGTCACGCGCATAATATCTTCGCCGCCATTTTTCATAGAAAATTGCCAAGTGGTTTTGATTTTGTGGAAAAAATATAATGAAATTTTATTATTTTTCCTCGCAAGTGTGTTGAAAAACGTCGTATGAAACGCGTGAGCATTAGACATTACACTCTCGACTCCATTACGACCTCGCATTCGGCTCGGGCTGCAACCCCGCCTCGACTGTAATGTCTAACGCAGCTCACTTGTATCATAATGTATTATTCCCAGCTCCGTAAAATTTTACGTAGGTATTATAAGTTATTTGGTACGAACCAAAACATGATCAATTTTCGCATCACAGTTTAGTCCCAAACCACATCGCAAATCTCTAGTGACCGAAAACATTCCTTGAAATTTTCCCGATCGTGAAATTCCGAACACAGCGCATCACTCAGCCACTCCAATTTGTATGTAGATAAATGGAACCGTCTTCACTCAGATCGATCTCGTCTCCACCATGTAAAGGGCAAACGGATTGCGGTGTTGAAAGGAATTAAAAAGGACTAATTCTTAGGTGTATAAGTTTGCGCGTTGATGTAAAGTCGATTGATCATTTTATGATTTCGTTCAAGATTCATCAGCAAAAATGAAGGGTGTGAATATTGCCACGAACGGCATTGTAGTTGCGCATTTTTTAAGGTTAGCATGGAAGGGGGTACGCTAAAATCACACCCGCTTTCTCTGCTGACGCAAACTGTAAGCAGTGGTTGCGAGGGAATTGAACTCAGGAACCCAGTTTATTGTTTCCTAAGGGGTTTTGTCAAAGTACCTACATCTTCATTTCAATCTGCTTTATATTTGATCCTAAAAATAATTGATTGATTTACTAAGATTGCAACTGGGAACATGATCAAAATGAGTTTATTTAGGGTATCTTTTATTTGTTTACCCAAATTCATACTGGAAACTTGGTAAGTGATCAGGACCAAGGTTCGACGACCCGGAATACAAAAAAAAATGTTTGTCCCTTCGACTAAATTAGTATAGATGTTTAAATTTTATTTTGTGTATTCATAGGTATAGAAATGGTCATTGAACCTTGGTCTTGACCACTTACCGAGTCTTCAGTATGAATTTCGCTGCATAAACGAAGGTCAACTTTCATACTACACCTACTCAGGGTATACATTATTAATTTTTAGGGTTCCGTACACAAAGGGTAACCAACGGGACCCCATTACTAAGACTCCGCTGTCCGTCCGTCCGTCCGTCTGTCACGTCACGAGGCTGTATCTCATGAACCGTGACTGTTAGAAAGTTGAAATTTTCACAAATGATGTATTTCTATTGCCGCTATAACAAAAAATACTAAAAAGCAGAATAAAATATATATAAAAGGGGGCTCCCATACAACAAACGTGATTTTTTTGCTCGTTTTAGCTCGATATTGATAACAGCAACAGGGAGACGATTGAAATATTCACAGAATATTGAGTTATATTATTCACTTTAGAAATAAATAATTCAATTTAAATAAAATTAATATTTAAAGGGGGCTCCCACACAACAAACGTGATTTTTGTACATTTTTTCCCGGTCTGAATAACGATAACAGGTAGAAACCTGAAATACTTACAAAATATTTAATTTAAAATTCAAGTAAAAGATATGTTCATCAGCACTGGGACTGCTATTCGTAATAGGTACAACTGTTACACTTGATACCTACGCTATCTGTTTACAGTCGACAGTCAAGCGAAAGTTGACTTTGAGAACACGGTCGTGCCGTTTTTATAGATAACTAGCTTTTGTCCGCGGCTCCGCCCACGTGTTATTCGGTTTAACGACATGCTCTTTTCCGAAATAAAAAGTGGCCTATGTGTTACGTTAGTGTGATTGTATGGAACCATCGCACGCACTTGGCTGGTTTAACTTATTTGAAAACTTCTTATACAAATATATGCGGGCGGAAAAAGTATATGAAAACCCATGAGCGGGCAGAAAAAGTAATAATATGAAAATAGATTTGGATCGTGCTCTTTTTTATTAATTACTAGCCTTTGTCCGCGGCTCCGTCCGTGTTTTTTCAATCGTTGCCCCGTTTTTGGCGTTATTTTATGAACACCCCTTACCAGGCATGCCTTTTAAGTTCTGTCGTTTACATATTTGCCGCCAATTTTGAATTTAGAACTGCTCAATATTAAAATTTGGTGAATTTAGAATTTCAAAACAATTGAGAGAATTAGGATTAATGCAGTTGTTTAGTCACAGCGTTGTTTTGAATCTGTCAGGTCACGTACGAAAATGAATCTTACTAAGGAAAATGTCCGTGAAATCATTTTCTATAACTTTCGAAGAGGCCTAACACGGATTCAGTGTTCCGAAGAGCTACCATCTGTATTCCATGATGAAGCCTCATGTCTGCGGACTGTCGAACGCTGGTATTTAGAATTCCAACGTGGATATACCAGTCTTAGTGACAAATCTCGTGAAGGACGTCCAAAATCCGCCTTCATTGAAGATAACATTGTCGCTGTGAGAGATCTAATCCTCGAAAATCGTCATCAGGGACAACCATTCAGAAGATCTTGCATGAGGCGCTTGGTGTGAGAAAGCTATAGTTTCCCGTTGGATCCCGCCTTTGCTTTCCAACGATCATAAGAAGGCCCGCGTCAGATGGTGTAAGAAAACTCTTCAAAGGATCAACCGAGGAGAGTCAAATCACGTCTACGACATCATCAGTGGTGACGAATCTTGGATCTAAGCCTACGATCCTGATTCAAAACAAAAATCCACAATCTGGGTCTTCAAAGACGAACCAAAGCCGACTAAAGTTGTTCGCTCTCGAAGCACTTCAAAGAAGATGGTGGCTACGTTTGTGGCGAAAACCGGGCATGTTGTGACAGTTGCACTTGAAGATTGTAGAACGGTTAATGCAGAGTGGTATACCACAGTTTGTTTACCACAAGTCATCGCCGAACTTCGGAAATCTAACCCAAAGTGACGCATCATCCTACATCATGACAACGCAAGCTTACACAGCGCTCATCAAACGATTGAGTATTTGAAGCAGGATAACGTAGAAATTCTTGACCATCCTCCATACAGTCCTGACCTAAGCCCTAAAGATTTCTTTACATTTCCTAAAATTAAGAAAACTCTTCGTGGTCAAAGGTTCCAGTCCGGTGAAGAAGCAGTCGACGCTTTCAAATCAGCCATATTGAACACCCCCACTTTGGAGTGGAATAAATGTTTTAATAACTGGTTCGAGTGAATGGAAAAGTGTTGTCAACTACGTGGAGAATATTTTGAAAAACAATAAAAAGTACTATTAGGTTCCAGTTGTTTTTGTTTCTGCAAACGACAAAACTTAAAAGGCATGCCTCGTATAGCCTATGTGTTGACCGGGGTCACTACGATGATAATAACAAAACCGCATCCAAATCCGTAGCGTGGTTCTCGAGTTAAAAGCGTTTTTTTTATCTTTTCCCAGTTTTCGGCTCTGGCGTTAATTTATAAAACATTATTTATAGCCTATGTGTTGGTCACTACGATGATAATGAAATAAACCGCATCCAAATCCATTGCGTCTTTCTCGATTTAAAACCTACACAGAGACAGACAGACAGAAACGATTTCATTTAAAATTTCGCGAAAATATACAATGTATAGACAAGACCTTTTGACTACTTTATTATTAGTATAGATATAAATGCGGCACAGATACGCAGAAGAAAAGTATATCTGGATGTAAAAAGCTCTTAACTCAGTTTCATTTAAGGTTTATTAGTATAAGTTTGCTAATACTTGTTTAGTATATAATTTAGAATAAGATTTTGTATAGTTTGTAGGTTAATCATCACTCAACTTCCTATTAAGTGTTACAGAGACCTCCAAATGTCATGTATTAAATTATTATGCAGTCAATGTCAAAGGGACGAAAGTTAATGTTTCTCTCTTTGATGGAATCTAAGATGGTAGCTCCGAGTCTCGTTCCAAAATTAATCCTATTATTTTTTAAACAAAATTTATTCAATAAAAGTGGTCTATGTCACTATGCGACAATAGCTAAGTTGTTTTATTTTATGCATTACTTTGTAATTGATCCTGCACAACAACTTTAAAGCGTGTTTATAGTTCATAGCATAATTTATATAGTCTTCTTCTCTATACATATAAAATACAACGTCTGTCTGTCTGTCTGTCTGTTCGTTCGCTTATAACTTGAGAACCACTAAATGGATTTTGATGGAGTTTTCACTGAAAGATAAAGCATTTCTTCGGGAAGGTTTGAAGCTATGTATCATCACGCTACGACAAAAGGGAGCAGCGCAATGAGAATTTTAGTGAGACATAGTGAAGGTTCGCCACAGTAGTGTAGTCGATCGTCGCGGGTTCAAACCCCGACTGGTAAAATTCTTTTCACTTTGTATTTTTTATTCTTTTATTTTATTTTCAGAAAAATATTTCCTTTTGTAAAAAAAATATTAAAGCTGAAATTATATTTCTTGACTGAGTAAAGACCAATTACTAAAATATTTTTATTTCAAGTCCTTAGAAAACGCCATCTCTGGGAAGCTATCCTGGACAACGGCTCAGTAAGCTAGCGTTGAAATTGTTTTTATTTTAATACACTAGATGGCACCGCATGTTTCAAAATATCGAATTTGACGCAGTCTGGTTCAAATCAACTCACGTTAAACTTTGTCTACAGTTCTACACTATTATATAAAGAAGAAAGATTTGTTTGTTTGTTTATTTGCATATAATGGGTAATAACTAAAACTACTGAACTGACTAAAAAAAATTCTTTAAGCACTCAATAAGATTTTTAGTTAATCATGTGGTATGTATGTACGCCTTGCGTAGTCGCATGTAGTAGTCTCATCGTCGGGGTTTCAATCATCCACTAGTAAATGTTTTTTTAGGAAACCTCTCAGGTTTAAGTTTATTTGATCGGTATTGATGAGAATTTTCGTAGAACATGGTGACCAGGATCTAATGACGGGACTGGGAGGTAGGTACGGGATCTCCTCAACGGATAACAGCAGACCCTTCGAGTTTGGGCTTATTTTATTGGTATTTATTAGCACTTTGGTAAAACATGGTGACCAGGGTCTGATGATGGGACTGGAAGGTAGGTACGGGATCTCCTCAACGGACAACAGCAGACCCTTCGAGTTTGGACTTATTCGACTGGTATTTATTAGCACTTTGGTAAAACATGGTGACCAGGGTCTGCTGATGGGACTGGAAGGTGGGTACGGGATCTCCTCAACGGACAACAGCAGACCCTTTGAGTTTGGGCTTATTTGATTGGTATTTATTAGCACTTTTGTAAAACATGGTGACCGTTGCATATTGTCATTCAAAAAATCATATTCGTTTGTTTTCCTTATTTCCACTTAAATCTCTTCGACGCGGGTGGAGCCACGGGCAAAAGCTAGTGATTGATAAAATAACAAAACTTTGCTTGAAGAGCCTAATTGATATTAAATCGATGTTACGTAGTGCCACAAACCACATTGATTTATCTCTTTCTATTCAAAATAATAAAAACAATCTTAAGTCGTGCGTTTTGGAACGAGACCCAGAGCTACTACCTTAAGGCGCATAGGCACGCCACCATTTTAGTAAAAAACTTGGTAGCCTGTTTCTCGGTTGTTGTTCGTTATAGACCAAAGTATAAGATCTATCATCTGGCACCATTTTGCCAAAATTTTCAACATTGATTTTGTTTCAAGGATGTCAAAGATTAGCATACAAAGTTGTTTTCTTGCCTTATATTGTACCTATATCAAAATTTTGCATTTCAGCTAGATAGTGACTTTGTAAATGCCCGTATTAAACTACGTATAGAGGTTTTAAACTTTAGTCTATAACAAAAAACAACAGAGAAACGGGTTATCAAATTTTGTACTAAAACGTTGGCTTGCCTAAGCGCCTTAATAAAGCTCAGTAAGTCTTCGTTTTCCTCTGCTCCCAAATGTCGATACCAAGGCAATGATTCAACGACCGGAAACGCCATTGTTATATTCTTGTGAAGGGATCTTTTTTATTAGATGATTTATTAATACAACTTCCAGTAATCCTTGGCCCTTTGCCTCCGCGACCGTTAAATTTCAATAAAGTTAGGAGAGATTTATTGTGGTGGAGGAAAACGGTTCGAAAACTTCAGTTGGGGTAAAGGAATCGATAAACTGCAATCCGTCAATAGTCAAAACGCAGAAGTTTCCGAACCGAATGTCTTTGGGGTTCCTTCGATAAATGGAAAATAGTACGTCTTACAAGGCGACAATCAAGCCACATAGTTTTATCGAGTCAAGTAGTTTAGACGTATAGACCAATAAGATAAGAAAGAAAGAAAGAAAATTGAATTCAAGGTCATGGTTTTAAATCTGTAAGGTCATTTGCGTTCGGTTTTTGAGCTTCAGAAGGCAGGTTAAGATGTGGATCCATTTGTGCCCGAAATACAACGAAATAATCGTTGTCGGTGAATCTGGTGTACGAGTCTGTGCCTTATATTTCACAGTCCATACTCGGAAACACCTTTGTTACTCTTTGGGGATCCATGTCATGCCTAATATGTATTATTACTTTATGGGTAATTCTTTAGCAGGTCTTCTTGAGAATGGTGTAAGGATTTTATTGAGATATGTTCAATATTGTCTATTATTTATGTGGTTTTATTGGTACCCAACAGTAGCGAAGGGTCCATAGAAGCCGATTCCCAACCAATCCATCATTATTTTATGTGCTTCTCAATATAACAAAAAAAAGCCTGTGCGCACGATAAGCAAATTTTCAGTGCGAGGCGCTATGTGTACAAATTGGGAGTTATCGGTCTTTTCTAGCTTAAGGTGGTAACGGAGGATCTCGGCGCAAAATGCACATCATAATATTGTTTTCCTTACTTTGCAATAAAAAGTTTGCAATAAATGCGTTTCATAGCAATTCGCGCAAACTGCTTTTTAATAGTTAGGTGATCACATGAAAATTATTAAATTTTATGCGTTACATTTTAGCTGCATTACATTACAACTGTAAACACGCTTTTAAGTTTGTTCATGTAATGCAAACAAAATGTAATACATTAAAATACGTAATTTTTTTTGTGAATACTTTATTAATACATAGGTAACACTAAAAGTTTCCGGAACTGGCCACTTACATAAACAATATTTAAAAATTTATTGCAACATTTGAAAATAGAACTCTTTGGCTGTAGAATGCAGTTTGTTTCATCTGACTGTCTTTTGTTTTTACCTTGTGGCGCCATTTAAAAAATTGTGTGTCTGCATCAACATGGATTTAACTCGGGAAAATTTTCGTAGTATGATTTTCTACGATTTTAAGTGTAATTTGACAGCTCAACAGAGCATCGCTCGGCTTGAAACAGCTTTTGGCAATGAAGCACCATGCAAGACGACTGTTTATAGCTGGTTTGCAGAATTCAAGCGTGGTCGTATCAATCTCAGTGACGAAACTCGCGATGGTCGGCCGTCCACCACTGTGACCAACAAAAACATCGATGCTGTGCGCCGTATGATTGAAACAGACAGGCATGTGACCTACCATGAAATTCGCGCATCCTTAGAAATAGGCATGAGTCAAATACAATCAATCCTACACAAACATTTGGGTGTGAGAAAGCTGTGCTCGCGGTGGATCCCACACAACTTGACCGAGGCTCAAAAATCGGACCGCGTCACTTGGTGCAGTGCCAATGCTTACCAGATTCAACGAAGGTGCGTCAAATTTGGTGTGGGACATAGTAACAGGTGACGAAACATGGATTTATTGCTACGATCCCAAAACAAAGCAGCAATCGAGCGTATGGGTCTTTCAAGATGAGCCGAAACCAACCAAAGTGGCGCGCGTGAAAAGTGCATCTAAGCGGATGATTGCTTCTTTTTTTAATAAAACTGGACACGTGGCTACTGTTGCTTTAGAGAATCGTCGTACCGTGAATAGTGACTGGTACACGACCATTTGTTTGCCGGAAGTTATTGACGAACTCCGTAAAAATAACCGTAAACGCCGTATCATCCTGCACCACGACAATGCTAGTTCTCACACGGCCAGACAGACAAACGACTTTTTGAAGACGAAAAATGTAGAACTCATGAGTCATCCTGCATACAGTCCCGACCTGGCACCTTGTGACTTTTTTCTGTTCCCAAAAATTAAGAACCAATTACGCGGTCAACGATTTTCATCACCAGAAGAGGCTGTCGAGGAGTATGAAAAACACGTTTCAGAGGTCACCACAGGGGAGTGGCACAAAAGTTTTCAAAACTGGTTTGACCGAATGAAAAAGTGCATAGACGCCAAGGGAGATTATTTTGAAAAACAATAAATTAATTTTGTACCTTTATTAGTATTTTTTCATATTCATTCCGGAAACTTATAGTGCGTCCCACGTAATAAACTATTTCCGCAAGTTGCTTTAAAACACGTTTATTGCATACTTTTTATTCAAAAGTAAAGAAAACAATATTATGATGTGCATTTTGTACCGAGGTAATTGTGACGCTGCCTATTATTACTTTCAATTATTCTGTCTCATAGATAAAGAACTATCTATGTTCTGTCTCTTACGTTCGCACAGTATACTCCCGCGCCGTATCGCGCAAAAGTGGCAACCGGGCACCTGCCGGTGTCTGGTTTTCTTCTCTCTTTCTAATTAAAGACGTTTTTGACTTTTTTTCTCTTTCATATGCCTAGACGAGTACAGGGGGTAAGATTGCAAAATAAAAATACGATAAGAAAATACATCGCGAGTGAGATAATTCACACTGGAAACGACATCAGTAAAAATAGTCATCTTTTCATTGAATTAGCTTTTAAATTTCGACTTCCCATACGACCTGGTTAGAGTTGTTCTTGAACAATTAGGGAGAATCAAAATTTGCGTCATTTGTTTTATTAATAGTATATGGTACTTTATTGTATACCTGCGATTGACGACGCTTGGTGAAACATAGATACCATCTCTTATATTTTATACACTTCCCATTTGTGTCATTTAAAACATGACTTAATGTATTTTTTATTTTGTGTCATTTACAACGTGACTTTACGTGAAACAGACTAATTTTTACTAAATATTTGGTACCAACGAACGAAATAACCATTTGGTGAGTTTTAAATTAGTAAACTTTTTTATTTTGAATATAAAAACCTGATTGTTTCATTTTTTTTTACACTTACCAGTTTCTTTCTAAAATGAAACCATCTTCAGGGGACGACACAGTTATCTTAATATTATTTGAGGAACCATGAACGTGAACGAACACCGTACGTTTACCTATAATTTGTTTTATCCCCTGATTATGAATTAATTTCCAAAACCAGTTGGGAAGTGTATAAGATTATTGGTATTTCACATCACATGCAACAGGATAAAATATAATGCATTAAACAATGATAAAACAATAACGGATTTACACAAATATGAAAATCAAATATAATGTTATTAAAAAAGGATTATTTTGTACGGAACTCTACCTGTTTCCACATAATGGTCTTACCCACAACATTCACGATGTTTTCTTAGCAGACTTAAAAGATAGAGTGGCTTTACTTTATCGGTATCGACTGGCCGCAAGCTTTTCCAAGAAGTTTTACTGAAAAGCTAGGAATTCTTGAAAATACCCACGTATGTTGAGCTTTGAACATGACTAAGGTTTAATTTGAAAGAAAAGCTCTCAGCTGGTTTAAAGTTATAAATGTCTAAAACAAGTGAAACGGATTTACTCGCATGAAAAGCTGCGGTTGCAGTAAGACTTTCAAACTGGAGATCTGGATTTGAATCTTGCAGGTCAAAGAAAGCAGGTATTTTTTAAAAGTTTATGTGAGTAGTTAGTGTTTGTATGCTTACCTCTAGCTTGAACAGTGAAAGAAAATAAAATCTCTATGTTAAATAAAGCGTTTGTTTAGCCGGAAAAGAAATCAAATACCATTTCGGTAGGTAATAATCGTTGGTGAAACGAGGACGTACGAGTGTTCATGTATACTCGGATATATCTCTGTACCATTGTCTTTGGGGATATACCTACGATATACAGAAAATGCATCTTGTTTATCCATAAAATGGCTTTACACAAAGAACAAAAGCAACACAGTACTTTTAATAATTAAAAAATACCTATAGATAGCCAACCACGCCTATAAAATTTAATTCCTCAATTCCTATATTTGTTATTTGGACATATTTTTTATTCAACAGTACCAATTGAGCTAA
The DNA here is from genome assembly GCA_910592155.1 of Ypsolopha scabrella. Classification (NCBI taxonomy): domain Eukaryota; kingdom Metazoa; phylum Arthropoda; class Insecta; order Lepidoptera; family Ypsolophidae; genus Ypsolopha; species Ypsolopha scabrella. Next base: position 15,562,141 of record OU342975.1, on the reverse strand, counting down.
AAAATCTCTTAGTACCTATCCCACAATACAATGTGTCCCATAAATATATGTCAATAAAGATATAATTGCTATGTTTAGCCTTTTATTTTCTTTAAATATTACTAGTTACAAGAAATTTTTTATAAAAACACAGTTTTCAAAATATCTCGGCCTAAGACACTTGAAGCAATACTGTCATAATTGATTAAAGCAGGCGTTGTTAGTCCAACTTGTGTTTTTAAAAAGTAGTATGGATAAAATATGTACATAATACATTTTATATGTATTAAAATGAAAATTACTTGTCCATTTGTTTTGGCCTCTCTTACCACAATTTTCTCACAGAACAGGCATATTAGAACGATAATTAAATTAATTAAATTAATTAATAAGTAAAAAGCTAATTGAAATTAACTTGTTTAAATTAATTTTGGTGTATCTTTTGACGTACTACAAATCTTAAAAGACGTGTTTTTCTGATCATACTAAACGACTTTATAACACGACTTGTAAAAAAAAAAAAAATAGGTTGGGGAAAAAGTTTCTTCGCATTTTATATGAAAATTCAAAACATTTTTTAATAAAGTTTATTTACATTTAACTAAAGTATGTAGGTGCCATTTTGTTCGATAACTTTCTGCCATCTTGTAGGTAGGGACATGATCCCATTGCTATAGAAATTCTGGGGCTTCTGATCAAAAAACCGCGACAAGTGGTTTTGGCAGTCCTCTCGTGATGTTAACCTGACACTGCCTAAAGAATTCTCAAGAGACCGAAACAAGTGGAAATCTGAAGGTGCAAGGTCAAGACTATACGGTGGATGCATTAATACGTCCCAGCCAAACTCTCTTAATTTTTGCTGAGTGGCTAAAAATGTGTGAGGTCTAGCGTTATCATGATGAAAAACCACACCCCTTCTGTTGGCTGATTCCGGCAACTTTCTCTCAACTTCTTGCTTTAATCTCATCGGTTGTTCGCAGTAGAGTTCAGAATAGATGGTCCTGCCTGGCGGTAACAGCTCATAATGAATAATGCCCTTCCAATCCCACCATACACACAGCATTACCTTGTTGCGAGATAACCCGGGTTTCCGTGAAGCCTGACCAGCCTTTGACCACGACCATTTTCGCACGTTCTTGTCGTACGTGATCCACTTTTCATCACCAATTATCAGGTTTTTCAAAAATGGTTCGGTTTCATTACGTCGTAATAAATAATCACAAATGAGTACACGGTTCATTATGTTTCTTTCAGTTAGCTCATGAGGCACCCAAATATCGAGCTTTTTTGTGTACCCAGCTGTTTTCAAATGCGCCAAAACTGTTTTGTGGTCAATCCCCAGTTCTTCACCTACATCGTAACTACTGATATGCCGATCTTGCCCCACTTTTTCAAAAATGGCATCCATTTTATCCGTTACAGGGCGCCCAGAGCGAGGTGCATCTTTGACATCAAAATTTCCGGATTGAAAACGCTTTAACCCAATTTGTGCTACTCTCACAGACACTGCACTAGGTCCATAAACATCACAAATTTTTTATGCGGCTTGCATTGCGTTGTTCCCTTTTTTGAGGTAAAATTTTAAATGTATCGAATTTCTTCATTAGATTCACTCATCTTAACAGTAAGAAAAGCAAATGAAAATCACACATTTTACATAGTTTGAATTTGGAATTGTCTTTTTTAAAATTTAAACTTTTTAATAATACCAAAACCAGCCTGATACAAATGGTATAGCCAAAGAGATTTTATTATAAGTTCATACATACTATTTGCGAAAAGAGTTTTTCCCCAACCAATATATATGTCTGAAGCTTAGCGATTTAGAAAAAGTTTTTACTTTATAAATTTTTTCTGTTTTGGATATGTAGGATTTGTTTGTAGATTTTAATTTTGTTTGATTTAGATTTTTATAGTCTTTCTTACATTTAAATTATTTAAATTTTTATCTAAGTTTTTTTCATTTATTATATTATAAAGTTATATTATTTTAATGTTTAAAAAAATGTTTCTCTTGTTTTTGCCAAATAAAATTTCCCAGCTATGAAGTATTAATAGAAATAATAAATTGGCAGTTCTTTTCGGGACACATTGTATATCGAGCTAACGAGAGCGCAGCGCAAACTAAAAATAAAAGAGCTGATCTGCAAAGCTGTCTGCGTGCAGCCTTTGAATCATTACAGCTTTCGATTAGCCTGCCTGTTCGCATTGGCTTTATTAAAGCTTTTTCTATAAATAAAACTTTTGTGACTTTTTGGAGCTTTTTCGTAAATACACCATTTTGTAAAGGATTATTTCTATGCAAGCAAGTTTTCGTTGCCATTAGCAAAACTCATTGGTGTAACATTCCTTTTGGGACCATTGGAAATAAACCCGTGAGCCGGGAAGACATAGGATTTGGTGCAAAATGCACATCATAATATTGTTTTCCTTACTTTTAAATAAATGTATATGGTTCGTTTTCTTTGGCCAATATGCGTATACATTTTCACAGCTGCACTCTATTTTGTAGACACAAAGAGTCATGTATGGCATACCATCCTTTGTTGAGCGAATTATTCGCTACTTTAGATAATAAGATAGTATATACAGTCTTGATGGAGTATTTACTTAGTGCTGTTCCGATTTTGTCCGTTTTCGGTTCACTATACCGGGTGTAAATAGAGTGCGACTATTAAATGAAACCACATATTCTACCGACTCTACTGAACCACTTTTCCCAAGAGTCATACCCGCGGACAGCCTTAGTTTAGGAAATAATTGAGTTCCTAACAAAACGCGTGAACCCTAACGCACTGACATACGAGCTAGGTTAGAGAGAGCGTTGACCTCAAACAGCTGCAGGTTTCATGGACGACGCTCTCTCTAAACTCGCCCGTATGTCAGTGCGTTAGGGTTCACGCATTTTTGTTTGGAACTCAATTATTTCCTAAACTAAGGGTGTTCGAGGTTATGACTTTTGGGAAAAGTGGTTCAGTAGGGTCGGTAGAATACGTGGTTTCATTTAATGGTTGCACTCTATTTACACCCGGTATAAGAACGTACCGTATCTACCTTTTGTTATAATATCGATAGCTACGAACGGCCGGCTCACCGAGGCAATTCTGGTGCTACTCTCACCAGTTACTTGTGATCACCACTGCCTACAGAGGCGTCGAAACGTCCAGCATGTTTAACGGAATATTGAAAATTATATTCATATATCCATAAGTTAGTGATGGACTTCCGCAAGGTAACGCTTATTTCAATCAATTTATCAGCATGTATTTGTTAAGGTATATTGTTATTCAACGTGGTTTTCCCAGTAAATGGAAACATAAGGTTGATGAGAAATGGCCTTGTAGGAGAAGACGAAAATAGATGAAAATAATAGAGAAGTTTTGTCTCTTGAAGAAGCGCTTGACTATGTCACGTGACCATCGCCATGACTTACGACTCGGGCTGCGTTTCTATTGCTTAAACGCTTCATCAAGAGACAAAACTTTGCTATTTGTTTAATCTAGGCACGCTAGATATGCGGAGCTATGTAAAAAAAATCTTAGCATTATACGGCCTTGTTGAAAGTACTAACTCATAGTATGCTCATAGTGTCTTTTTTACAGGAAAGGCAAAAATGTGTTTCGATGAATGCCAACCATTTGTGTTTAGTTAAAGCACTAAAAAATTTACTTTTGTTTAGTCCTACGGACTGTTTTAATTTAACCCATAACCGATATTTTGAATTTTAGTAAAAAAAGAAAATAGAAACTGCTGTAAGGATTTTTTGTCGTTACAATATCTTTCAAGAAAAGACTTATCTACATCATTTTTGTTGCGTATAACTTTACATATTTTTGATCTTACCTAATACTTACAACTTGCTGAACGGTGAAGGAAAACATCTTGAGGAAGCCTGCATGCCCTAAAAAACGTGTAATTGTGCCCGACGTACCGTATGTGACTGGCACTTTACAGTTACACACTCTGAAACACCTCTAACACCCCTTCGGGGATTCATGTGTGTTATAATACCTTTAATTTTTGTGACAGGGTACTGAACGGCAGATCCGACAAACCGACGACGAAAAATTTGTTTTGGGTGAGTAAATAAGCCCCGATATGACTTTTTCACTTTGTAGAAGCCTCAAGAAATACCCAAAGAGTCAGATAGTATCTCCACGATTAGAAGAGAAGCATAACCCTCCGTCGAATAATAATTTGATTTGAATATGGTACCATTGTCTCAGACCAAAACAAAGTCATCAATAAAACCGAATAAGGTATCTCTGGTAAGTCGAGGCGACACTGCATAAGCCGCAGCTGACAAGTGACTTGGTCCCTTTTCAATTTGCGATTGAACGAATGGAGAACTCGAATAGCATAAATGAAAATGGTAGAATAAATTGATTTCTCACTCAGGTGGAACCGCTGCGAGTACCATTTCGTGTGCATTTTTTCTTTGTACTGATTGTTGTTATTGGTACAAGTTGTTATTTTTTATTGTCTGCAGCTAAATGAATCAGACCAGAGAACTATATATTTATTATTTCTTATTTATTACATGCACTTAAGAAATCATACGTGTATGTGCTACGTGTATATTAAAATAACTTGAAAAAATACATACATAATACTAATCATTAAATTGTTTTGAGCGTATTTTTCGGCTTTACTAATTAAGGGGATCCGTTTCGATCTAGGTGCAAAATGCACTATGATTGTTTTTGTTATTCCTGAATAAAAAGTATTATATTATTTAAGCACGCTTTAAAGTTGGTATAGACATTCACGCGAACTTTAACCATAAAATTATGCAATTTTGCTAAAACAACCTTGATTATTATAAAAAAATATTCGCGAAATAACATTAAACAATTTTGATTTTGTACACTTTATTTGAAATATAAAGAAATCATACGTTGTGCATTATGCACCAAGACAGAAACGAACCACATTCTTGGGTCTCTCAGATTTTGTTACCAAATAACAAATATAGCTAAGCCGCCCAAAAGTCAGCTACCACGTAATAGATTTTCACACAATACGTGATTAAATCAAAGGATACTATGGATGGCCTTTGACAGCTACATAATAATTAAAAACAAAAACAGGAAAATGAAACCTAAGAGAGATTAACAAAAAAAAATCGAAAGCATTGCATAATTTCAGTAATATCTAATTGTTTCAGCGTTGTCTTATTAAGGTAAAATATACAGGTTTCCGGTCAGATTGTATTACATACATATTAACATACAAGTAAAATAACAAATAATAAAATTAGGGTTCCGTATTCAGAGGATGCCAAATTGTTTGACAGGCGCTACCATTTTAACACCTTGTTTATTGTCAACTTGACGTTGCTTCTATATATCTGTAATTTTGCAAAAATTTTCAGACTCCAAGCCGCGTATGCCGGGTTTATTGTGAGCGCTAGTCGGGTAGGACTTATTTTAATATATCACCATTAGCTTCAAGATGAATTCCATTGAATCGGCCCTTTTTATAACACATACAATTTAATGAGGTTACAGCAACTAGTTATGACAGCTTAAAACAAAAAGTCATACATAACTAAACATAAATCTTGACTGCATGAGCTACTGGACAGCGATAGGCAATAATACAAATGAGATTATTTTTCTTTGAGAATTAGTAGGGTTTTGTCCATGATTCACATTATAACTACTAAACGGATTCAAATGGGTGTTTTAACTTATTAACCGAAGTATTCTGGGAGTAACTTAAGCTTTTAACTACTATGTTATTGTTACTAGGACTAAAGTTACCGCTTGAATAAGATTTATGAACAAACCCCTTATGTGCATGGGTCATGCTTTAGCGCGAACGAAGTAGCAAGGAAAGGCACGAATTATAATAAATTACTCATAGCTCTTCTAACAAAAAGTCTCCAAGAAGATTTTCATTTCGCTTAAACCACATGAACAATCGTAATGGCCCCTGAAGTGGAAATTCAATTAGGAGTTTGCCATCGCCTGGTTTCCCGCGTCTTTTTCGTGGGTAGGGGGCTAATGTGGCGATTCGTGCGTGTTGACGCCAGACGGGCACGTACGCTATAAACCCATGCTTACATGTTTGTGACATTGCTAGGGAAGTTGGAATGGATTGCGGGAGAAAAATATGTATAATTTAAGGACATTAACGTAGTGCGCATTTTACTGTGGATTTTGGTTTTTGTTTTATGTTGTTTATTTATATCAAACAGACTTAGTATTTGTTGCTTTTACGAAGTTAGTTAACGATAATTTCATAAAGTCCACCAGAAACGGGTGAAAGTTCTAGTTTTAAAGCAATGCACGCCACTACAAAAAACAAAAAAAAAACAAAATTAAAATAAAGGCTAAAGAATCGCTTCACAAATATGAATCAATATTCAATAACATTACAAATTTTGTTGTGTAACCTTACTGTATTGTGATGATATAGTATGTAAATAGTACATTGTTTACCGCGGGAAGAAGGTGAATGCTTTCTTCCGATACATAATAATGCTTTTTAAATACTACACCTACGAAGAAAATAAAAGACATATTCTTTAATTGAGGTTTATTATTACCTATAGTAACATTTTTACAGTTATTAAAACTCATTATAATACTTTTCTTGAATAAGAATAAAGATATTATATACCCTTGTAAGCTTTATTTTATTTGCGACTAAAATGACCAGGGTCTGATGATGGGACTGGAAGATATACCTTGCAGTCTCATCATCAGACCCTGGTCACTATGTTTTACCAAAGTGCTAATAAAGACCAATAAAATAAGCCCAAACTAGATGGGTCTGCTGTTATCCGTTGAGGAGATTCCGTACCCACCTCCCACAGTCCCGTCATTAGATCCTGGTCACCATGTTCTACAAAAATACTCATCAAATAAACTTAATCTTGAGAGGTCTCCTAAAAAAAACATTTACCAGTGAATGATTGAAACCCCGACGATGAGACTACATACGTACTACTACGCAAGGCGTATATACCACACGTTTAACTAAAAATCTTATTGGGTGCTTGAAGAATTTTTAAAGTCAGTTCAGTAGTTCTAGATATTACCCATTATATGCAAACAAACAAACAAATCTGTCTTCTTTATATAATAGTGTAGACAAACTTTAACGGGAGTTGATTTGAACCAGACTGCATCAAATTCGATATTTTGAAACATGCAGCGCCATCTAGTGTATTAAAATAAAAACAATTTCAACGCCAGCTTACTGAGCCGTTATCCAGGTTAGCTTCCCAGAGATGGCGTTTTCTAAGCACTTCAAAATAAAAATATTTTAGTTATTGGTCTTTGCGCAGTCAAGAAATATAATTTCAGCTTTAATATTTTTTTTACAAAAGGAAATATTTTTTTCTGAAAATAAAATAAAAGAATAACAAATAAAAAGTGAAAACAAATTTTACCAGTCGGGGTTTGAACCCGCAACGATCGACAATGCTACGACGGCGAACCTTCCATATGTCTCACTAAAATTCTCATTGCGCTGCTCCCTTTTGTCATAGCGTGATGATACATAACTTTAAATCTTCCCGAAGAAATGCTTTATCCTTCAGTGTAAACTGCATCAAAATCTATTGATTGGTTCTTAAGTTATAAGCGAACGAACAGACAGACGGACAGACGGACAGACAGACAGACAGACATTGTATTTTATATGTATAGAGAAGATGAGAAGAGAACAAGAAGATAAGATATAACATAACAATTATTAAAAAAAAGTTATATTTCAGCTCATGGTATGGAGCCGTCATCAGTCGAATAAAAGGTAAAATATTTTGACAATTATATAAATATACTAGCATTTGCGTGGTGCGCGGGCTGCAAGCAGCCCGCGAGATATATTGTACCTATGCTTTTTTATATGCGTTTTTTTCTTTGTATCTGTGACATATTGGACTCGTTCTACAGTTAATTTAAAGGCAATCGGTAGAAAATCCGTGATTTACCGAGGATGGGTTGTGTGTCGAGTGTCAAAACCTGGCATCGGTTGGAATCGTGTCAAAAAGAATAATTGTAAATGTATGTGGACTCAGACCTCGTCCCTCTGTGAACCGTTTGCTCGTCCTGCTTGACTTGATGACTTGGTGCGCCTATGGTGCGCGACTTCGTCATACGTCTTGAATGTCTGGCCTCCGGAAGCGTGCGCTCAGCCTGCGGCTTCGCGCTCGCTTCCTAGGGGCTCGTCCTGCGGCCGAGTTAGTGTGTCACTGGCTCGGCCTTCGGCCTCGCTTATTGTAACACAAAGAGCGACCTTAAAAACGTGTAGAAACAGCTGTCACATGTCAAAATTTATCATCGGTCGGAAAGAGCCTGTGGTACCCGTCATTCGAGTCCAAACCCGGAAGCGCTACCACCAGCCGTTCCGAAATTATAGCAATAAAAAAAAAGTCAAAAAAATGTCAAAATGTCAATTTTTTTTGTCACATAGTGGCCGTTTTCAAGCCATTTACTATTTTGAAAACCAGGTAGCTCTAGCTCCAACCGTTCCCGAGATATTGGCATTGCGCGTATGGGACCGAATGGGCCGATTTTTTTTTTGCATATTCGGGTAGATCTCGTCGAGCCTTTTTAAACGGACCCCATGAATAGGGGTCTAGCTTCATTGGTTTATGAGATATGGGTCGAAAAAGATTTGACACTTGAAAATAAAAGGAAATTTTTTGGGACCCCTGGGGTCCGAGTTTGGGGGTTCCAAGACCAACCGTCGCGGAGATATGGCCAAAACAAAATATTTTTCGCGCCTCGGATAACATTTTTTTAAATAAAAGAAAACCTTCATAAACTTTTTTTTTGGACCCCCGAAGGGGGGGGGGGGGGTTTCCCACCGCTGCTGCTAGAGAACCGTCGCATCGAGCCGCCTACCAACTTCTGCTATCTTGGTAGTGTAATCACACCACAAGAAGGAACGGAACGGGACGTGAACAACCGCATTAACAAAGCGAGAGGAGCTTTTGCCCAACTTAAGAACTTCTGGAAATCAACCAACATATCCCGCACAACGAAAATCAGACTTCTTAATACGAACGTGAAGACTGTCCTCTTATATGGGTGCGAAACTTGGAAGGTTACCAGTAAAATATCTGGAAAACTACAGGTCTTTGTTAATAACTGTCTAAGAAGCATCCTGAAGAGACATTGGCCCAACAACATCACCAATGTTGAGTTGTGGAGGGTTACAAATCAGAAACTCGTTGCCCACGAAATCAAGGAACGAAAGTGGCGATGGTTAGGACATACACTACGAAGACCTGCAGACCATATCCCTAAAGAAGCCCTAAATTGGAAGCCGTTTGGAGGTTCTCGACGACCAGGACGACCAATTCAGACGTGGAAGAGGTCCGTTTTGAACGAGGCCGAAGAGAAAAAGATGACACGGTCAGAGCTCACCTCGCTGGCCATGGACAGACAGGCATGGAAGAGCCTAGTGTCAACCCCAGACTCCGCAGAGGAGTAAAGGGACTGAAGAGAGAGAGAGAGAGTTTGTAATGCACTCTAATTATACTCTATTTACTTCCAAAGCGATGGATTCCGCAATAAGAACATAATCTTATATAGTTCATGAAAACTGTGAATTTCTTAACTGTCTGAAGTATTCGTATTGTAGCGACGACAGCACGATCTGTTTTTTAAGACCAATTCGTCAAATCACAAAAGCCCTCGTGAACGTTCAGTATGTGCCTTATAAGCTAGGTAAATGAAATAGTTATAAAAAAAATATTCGGTGGACAAGTAAGGTGGAAACATTCAACGGTCCAGGACGGCAATTCTCGCAAAATATTTCACACGCTTTGCTTTTCATACTCTTCTGTTTATCGCGTTATTAATGTTGTGTGCTGATAATTCTATTAAAAGACACGTAAAGTATGTTATGAATACGTACAACAGGTTGATACTTTAACAGTTTGATACGTTTCTTCATAAAGAACTTGTAAAAATCACCCGCTTTCGGTCTTCGCAAATTGTCGCATGTGCCAGAATCGTCGTCCAAGTAAGTACCTCGGTGGCACAATTGGTAGCGCGCTTGTCTTGATAACAAGAGGTATCCTGGCCCGAGGATTTTTTTCAAATTCTTGTATCTACATTTTTTTCTAATTTATCTTTTCTAGTTTGTAGTGCACTCTAATAATACTCTATTTTACTTGTTCATAACTACAATACATAATATAAAACGAAATAATAATTGCATGTAAAAGTGAAATCTTCGCTTCGACAACTCCGTAAACATTTTACTTGTCAATACCACTGTGGCCGAATGAGGAAAGAGTCTTAAAAGTAAAAGGCAATATTTTTCTTAGACCCCAGTTAATTTCGCTTCATTTGTGTAAGTCGTTTTTCTCTGCGAGTTTCTAAATTCGTTCGAAGGCTCTTAAGGTTTCTCTAGAACCTTCCTCACACTCTTAAAAGGGTCCTTCAGTTAATTGAAAGAGATCGGGCGTCGAGTACCTTCTCCGTGTCGAGTACAAGCACAAACTATACCGTGTGCTGGCTGGGCTTTTTAGAACGAAGCCGTTTTCTGTAGCCTTATTACCTTGATTGAGCACTTTTATATTTTAAAAAAACTTTTATATAAAAAAAACTATTCTTTAAATTTTTAATAGTAGTTTATGTTCTAATTATAAGTGCAGTGAGGAGGCAATAAATTACGAGGACGATTTGACACACGAGCGCAGCGAATGTTTTAAACGTTACGAGTATAATACTACGTTTTTCAATGCATATTGTGAGTAAATAAATTAAACATAATTTAGGAAACGAACAATAAATACTCCAAATGAACTTTAGGCGGGCATTATTTTTCTTTGCACGCAGACGGAAATGAGGCTTTCAGTTTGATGCGTTCGTAGACAGCTTTCAGTCATAGCTACTGGCATGCTGCGTCGTCCGACGATCAAACTGTACGCAGCCTACGAACACATCAAACTGAAAGCAGCTCATTTCTGTCAAGTCTATCTATGCTACATAATAAAGACTGGCATGTTTTTTTCAATAAATTTAGTAAACAAGAATAAAACGCACAGGTATGCCCTATTTGTCTATACATACTCGTACAATCAGTTATACAAATATCACGTATTTCGACATTGAGCTCATTAAGATAACGTTGTATAATTTTAACAAACTTCAATTTATCTTAGCAGAAAAAGATGACACTATTTTTGTCTTGACATTATTGGCAAGTTTAGTTACGTGTCGTCACACTTATAAAGTTTCATGCAGGGCCGCCATGTTTTGTTCCAATTTTCTATGGTGCTTGAACTGTCAAAATACGGTTGCTTTTATGTAAATTGATATAAATAAATATATTTTGTGATTATCTAGGGCTATTATATGCAAATAAAGGTGACAAAAAAGTATTGATAATGCCCAAAGGTAGTGTCGGTGGATGTGACTCACGAAAGAGCGAAAATCAACCATGTTTGTCATTGCACCGGTATTTAAGGAATTTCTGTTGAAATATCGCTAATTTCTGTTATTCTTTGAAACTTTGCCTTCGTATAATAAGTATAACTGTGGTATAAAGTGATTGTTCAACCCTTAGTAAGATAACATACACGGAAGAAACAGTATTTCAGCTATTTTCATGTTGTACTTTTACTTACTAGTGTTGTTCCCTTATGCTTTGTAAAATATTGATTGTAAAGTAAATAAACGTATTTTTCTTTTTTTAAGGCTGCCAAGAAGTGAAATATAAAGAAGTGGCTGGACACAATTGGAAAAGAAAATTATACGAAAGTATCATATAAACTGATATTTTGGCAAAAACATGAACGTCATCTATGGTAAAAAAATGACGGAGAAAATATCATTTGCAATTATTGTTTTAATTTGTAATAGATGTATATAGATATATATAAAAAACACAGAAAAAATAAATCTATGTTTCTAGAAAACACTAACGATGAAAATATGAACATAGGGTTTTTCATACCCCAACTGACTACTAAAAAGGTCACAAGTTCACCTTGAAAACCTAAAAAATGAAATTTACGGCACACATGAACAGTCAAACGGCCTTTTTCTCCTGAAACGGTTTTTCTTTATGACAGCAGTTACACGACAGCGATTCAACTTGAGTCATTCGGGACTTGCAAAAATGCCGTGAGCTGTGAGCAACGTTGCGTACTTCTTTAAGTTTTACACTTAATCGTTTAAGGGTTTCCGCCAAAAATGTTAACTCATGTACGCTCGTCGGCAGCATAACTTGAAAACATTTTATAATAAAAAAATGTACTAAATCTACTTGTATATACTGTTCCACTAATATAATCTTGTGATGAACGATCACTACCGGTTTTATCGATTTAACGACATCACCAGGGATGATGTAAAAATAAAAACCATTAGAAAAACATTAAATACATTTTAAACGTTAATTTTATAGTGTTTAAATTACTAAAGAACAGTATTAAATGTTTGGGATTCTATAATTACTTCAAATATAAATATAAACAATACCAATGACAAGTAAAAAAATTCAAACCTCTAACCATTAGGATAACCCAAATTTATCTGGAAAAATTTTAGAAGCTCATTATTTCTATATCCTGAGGGTTAGGGGTTTAATTTTTTTGGCTTGTCATTGGTATTGTTTTTAATAATAATAAGAGTGATTTTATCGAATCCCAATAGCAAAGAATAGAGCTACAAAAATTCACAACAAAAAAACACGAAATATATTTTTTTATTTTTTTGTTTGCAGGTTTGACCTACTTGATATTGTGTATTAATTACTTAGTATACGGTCCTAGTACGTAGTTTTGTAGTTATCGAAAAATTTTTGTAATTCCTAAAAAAAACATTGGAATTTATTTTTCTCGTATTTGGTTTAAAATTGACACCCGGGAGTGATACTATAAGTTTCAAAATGATTTGCTCTAACGAATAAGTGAATAAAACGAGGATGTCCATTTTTCAGGTCAAAAAACATACTATACTTACAAACATAAATCAACGATTGGTCGATGGATCAGGTAGCGTCATCGTGCTTCACAATAATATATTATTGGAACAGTGTACATGGAGTTTTATTATATTTATTTTATTATTGTTAAAATTTTTCATCAAGAAGGGAGAATACCACCAATCACTTGAAAAATTTAGGGAAGGTGAAGTTTGGTATGTATGGGGCGATAGCACTTCTACTGTTTTTGTGCATTATTATTGATTTAAATCACATAAAAATTATGATTCTATCAGAAAACGGAAAAAAAATTACGTTGCGTTGTCGGTGAGTATACTTGGAAATGCATTTATTCGTACTACCTATTGTATATAAAATGTAAGTGGTATATTATGATGATACACCGCCCGCAAGGGTATAAAAGCCCCTGAGATACAAGAAAAATTACAAAACTCACTTATGTTATGTACCTTCGAGAGTCAATTCTCGATGTTTTCACTACGTTTTCTGCTGGAATGTTGCAGATATTTAGAAATAATTACGTTATATCTAAGATGACATTTATTTATACAGCCAAATTCATACAAGAGACTTGGTAAGTACCTACTGAGATGTAGTAGGTTGGATGGCCCTTTTTGTGAAATTCGAAAAATATTTCTCTCCTGCTTCCTACAAACCCAACACCCGCCCATAGTCAAAATTTAATTTTAAAATAACTCAAAATACAAAACAAATGATTGATCCGTGATACTGATCACTTGCTAAGCGTCTAGTATGAATTTGGCTGCAGAAATAAAAGTCCCCTTGCATAAAAAAGTAACCCACGAAATACTTCATTTGGTGACGAATGTGCGGAAAAAGCGCACATTTCTACAGTAAGCCAACAAAAACATTATGTGCCTAACTTTTTTAGGGTTCCGTAGTCCGACAAGGAACCCTTATAGTTTCGCCATGTCCGTCTGTCCGTGTCTTATTTCAGAGACTATCAGTACCAGAAAGCTGTAATTTGGCATGAATATAAATATTAATCACGACAACAAAAATTTTTTTATTTAAAAAATTTCTCATACACGTTAACTGGGGATAATTTTTTTTTCTCGTCTATCCCATAGTGTGGAATACCGTTGGATAGGTCGTTTAAAAACATTGTGGGTGTGTCAAAACCATTTTTCGATTTACGGATCCGTTGTCGAAATATTAAGCTTTAAAGTGAAAATTTTAGTTAGAGTGGAACGTCGCCCCCCCTGCCGGCTAAATGGATAGAAATGTGAACAAATTCACAGAAGTAGTATATATCATGAATTTAAAAGGAAAACTATCACAGCTGAGAAGGCTTTACAGGTTTACGAGTACAAGTCGCGCCAAACTTTTGGTCCCCACTAATGTATGGGACTAGAAGTTTGGCGCGGTCTGTATTAGTAGGCCAACTTATAAAATGTACCAGCCAACTACGGAACCCTACATTGCGCGTGGCTCGACACTCACTTGGCCGGGTTTTGTATTTAAATTTAATTCATGTTTCACCAACTATAATATGATATCTTGGTGGAAATTAATACACATTATGTATATTTATAACACATGTACTTATCCACAATATAGTTATATTAAATATTATACTCAACCGGTTTCGCTATTCAGCGATACCTAAATACTAAAATAAGCAAATAAGGGTATAAAAATCGCATTATTGCAACGTCGGTCGTAGGATTACTGTCACAAATACTAATTTATTTTCATGACTGATATGATAACCTGATAAGGGAGTAAGTGACACATTTCGATTTTTCTTATGTTTTAATGTTGCAAGTAAACAAATTAAAATTTTCCCTATAAGAAGGAAGTTTCTGTCGTCAAATACAAACTTCGAAGACGTGACATATTGAAATGTTTCAACATTATTCACTTCTACATTACAGAGATTCTTATTTACCATAAATGCTGCATGTAAAAATAACATAATAGGTAAAAATATCACGCTACTGAAGTCCTGAGACGATTTGTGGTCGACATGATGGCCGTTGAGGCTGAAAGGCGTTAGAATGGAGACCACAATGTAGCGTAGGCCAACCTCGTGCCCACTGGACCGAAGACCTGGTGGAGCCTGACTGGCGGCTAGATGAGAAGGATGGAGGACCGGGAAAAGCCTATGTCCAGCAGAGAACGAACACAGGCTGATGGATGGATGCAAGTATTTCACGTGCTACTACGATTTGATTTAAAATCACACATTTATGAAATTTTGTTGGTTATCAGATGAACCTTATTATTACAATAAGCCGACTTACCTTCATTCTCTGTACTATTTCTCCGATTCAAAATCTGCACAATGCTTTCCACAGACACACATTCCATAAAATCCTTATTGAAAATTGAATCGCAGTCGCAAATTTCCGGAGAAGATGCATAAACGTGGCAGAGGTAATTTTATCAAACTCGTCTGAAACGTGCCCGCGAGACGCCGGTAGTCACGCGCCAAGCTAAAGATAAGGCTGTCCTAAAAGCCTTGTGTCTATGTTCTTATTGCATTGTATTAAGCCCGAAAATGCCTTAATCTGCAGGAAAAATTACGAGATAAGTTCTGTGTTTTTCACACGTATTACTACGGCGTGCTATGGATTGGTTTTGGCTTGGCTAAAGGATATTACGCAGACAGTATATACAGGTCAAAGATCGTTTACAAGAAGGTTATAGTTTATTCAAGTTGTTAAAAATGGAAGGGTCTACTTCTTCAAAATACCCCTATCATTATCGCGTTTTTAAATCGATAACCCGTTATATATATGTATATATATATATATGACGTGTTATATAATTTAAAATCCTTTCCTTACTAGAGTGTTAGTTCATAAACATATCGTTACGATATAAATCCTCGAGAGGGATTCGGAGGTTCTCCCAACTATGATCTGTGAAATGTAAGTCACAGTCAACACTTGGTACACCCCCTTTTCATTGACGATTATTATGTCCCAAACTTGATGAGTGATGAGCCTTGTCGCCGTATTTTGGTTCAGATGCATAAAAAGCACGCAAACCAAACACAAATAACGTGCACCGCAAGGAGTGAACCCATGATCCATGGCTTACTAGACGAGCGCTCTACCACTTGACTACAGAAGGCAGTCAAGTCAAATCAATCACATAAAAAGTTTTTTATATTTTCTCTGCCAGAATAGGCTGTTTACATAAAACAAACAGATACAAAAAAAACAATGATACGTGCTGTGGTTGCTGTGCTTGACAGATTCTTTAAAATATTGTTACTATATTTGACTTACTTGTAAGTTATTTTTTTCGTAATTCCCGCAATCCCTAAAATTTTTATACTAGTACAATTTTTATTTTTATTCCAAATCTCCAGGGACCCCTAATCCATCAGTTCAACTATTCGGTATCCGGTTTCTATGAAAACAAATCTGTTTGTATCCGGGACATTAGGTAAATAACCGGTATTCCGCTCACGCGATCTGTCCCTAATGTTGCGTTAAGACGATAATATTACCAGTTCATGACTTGTTGCAGTTCTCCCCTATTTTGTTGCCACTAAAACTGGTAGAAGGATGCTTTTTTTCCTGGAACTTTCATGCTACACTACTATTTTAGATAATTTAATTAACGTAATGCGAAGTTACTTCAGTAAAATAATACACGTCCAGCTTTGTAAAATCTGCCAAGTAGTGTTAAGAGTTTAAACTTTTTGGTGAATGTGACCTATTCTCGTGCAGCAAACCTTAAATTTACAGTTGAAAAACCTAAAATAATACAAGCTCATTTAACTTTTATCCATCTGCGTTAATGCAATGAAAAGTTATAGGCTGTGGCAGCTCTAAATCTAATATTTGCTACACGAGAATAGGTGTCAATGTCTCCTGTTAATTTGAAGTCTGTTACTATTTTTTTGTTAATTGTTAATTTTTTAAGTTTGAAGTTTTAAACACTACTTTTCATTTTTATATTTTCGAATCTATTAGATCTTGATAAAATTTGTTGTAAGCTTTTCTTGATTTTGCTGGTAACTCGTCATTTCCGTCAGATATTTTTGCCCAAAATAAAACTTTTAACCAACAGAAATACAGTAAATATTAAACTAATAAAATTATATATCTTAATTATGGTGCCAAAAATATGTTAGTCCGCCGCGCATGTGAGATTTGGTCACTGCTGAGGTCAATATCGGCAAATGGTCCGGTTACAAGTTCGACTACGTTTGAAGCATTAGGCTAAGACGCACTGCCATGAAACATTCTTGGTTGGGTTGGGCCGCAATGTATTGTTTTGTACGTATTAAAAGTTATTTTGAAGTATTCTTTTGTTAAGAAACCAACACTTTAATTTATTAACTAAGACCATTCTAATTAAATTATGAAAATATGGTAGGCTGAAGGTTTTTTTTAACAAGAGCTTTTGTAACATCTGGATTTTATTCTTGTGTGTGACCCCTGTTTTAGAATTAACTGTTGTGACATCACCACAGTGTTTTTATTTCAACCTTCTCTAGTTTTAGTAAATAAATATATATACTAAGAAGCAGGACACTCCTTTTTAAAAAAGCCTGGTTTTCTTCCAGTAGCTGTCAAACGGTATTTTTTTCGGTGCTGCTGTGTTTCAGAATCAAGCATCCCCCGATTCATTACTCGCTGCGTTCCGTAACAATTTGTTAAGTTTTCTCTATGCGTTGATTATAGATTGTGTATACTTCGAATGGCAATCTCGACTAAATAGGCTGTTCCATGTGTATAGTGACGTCTGGTCATAGATATCTTAATAGTATATCAGTGTTGTCTGGTCCATTAAAATGTTTTACATGTTAAATTGTTTTACCTGTTCCAATAAATTTTAATTTTTCCGTCGTCGAGGATTTTGTCGGGGCTATATTTGTAATAGGATAATTTTTGGGATTTTTTTTATGCTTGGTCCTCTTGTCTAACTGCAGCAACCTGGTCATTATTATTTAAATTTATTTATGTTTATATGTCTGTTGTCTGTTTGTACTATCACCCTGCAGGCTCCAGTTAAATGTAATATGGTTTCGGAGGCGTTACTGCAATGTCTGCCACGGACGTAGCCATATTTAAGTATCGTGGGTCTAAGAAAATAAAATAACAAAAAGTGGATGAAGTAAAATTAATATTCATTAATTTTGTGAAAAAAAAAGCTAAATTCTGATTTCACCCTGTAATGAAAACGCCCTCTAAACTATTCTTCCTTGGCTACGCCTATCATGTCTGCTTCAGTCGCTAGGCGAATTTGATTCTTTTATAATGTATTTTCTGCATGTAATTTCGTATGCACATGACTTAATCTTGAATGGCGATCATGAATGCCTCTGTCTCCAGGAACCATCGTTGCAGGTTCTCGTAGACTACTTTTTGGTAACATTGACGGAGTAAGTTTTGCTTCCATGTCTTGATGTTTTGGATGTCTTGTATTATTTATAAGATTGAGAGGTGTGAGTTTCTTGTCTGCTATTGCTTCGAACTTGTGCAATTCTGAATAGTTGAATTTATTTTGTATTTACATCCGGATTTCTAAAAATTGGGCGCTCCAGATCTTTTTCTAAGTATTTTATAGTTATATATGTAATTTAGTACCGGAGATACATACATTTGTTTCTTTCGCAAGCCATGTGGTTAAGTAAGTGAAAGTATTTTAATCGAAACTTTTGTTTTTCATTCCCAGTATTACATGTGAATCTAAACACCTTGCTCCGGACTGTGCCTTAATCCTCACACGGAACTCTGGTTGAACTTTAGTTTTAAGGGCCCTTCCTATGTAACCAAGTTAACACTGCTACGTAGAAAATGCACGAACAGAACAATATTGCATCATTTGGTTCTGCCGAATGTTATTCTATGTTCAGAGCTCCTCACGTCCAGATTTACTTTTCTGATTTTCTATACCGCAGTGATATAAATTTAATTTGTTATTCTATTTGTGACAATATGTTACCGAATAGTTACTCGTATTACAACCCGTTTGACTGATATTTACACAATATGTCTATATACAATAGAGTATGCAATAAAAATGAATGTATTTAAATACAATTGTTTCTTATAGTTAACTCCTGTGAAGATTTGTTATGACAGTCTCGAAAATGCATGTTCTTTATGCACTAGTAAGAACATAAACGTGTATAATACCGATCAATGGTGGTTATGTACCGAGTTCGTAGCAATTCGTAAAGAACTTGCTGAGCGGTGGGAAACCTCTGGTGCTGCGGAGCAGCTAGGCAAGTAGCACATCAGTTGCTGCGGAGAAGCTGAGCTAGCAACACATCCTGAGGATGCCTAGTTCAAAGACGAAACACGTGTCGATATGATTTCTTATTTAAGACTGCTCTGTATTTGTGCTCGTATTGCTTGCTTGGGCATGTTTTATGCGGAGGTTCTGCGGTACACGAGTCCGCATTTTGAATAGGCGAGTTGCCCAAAAAAATATATCGTATAAACCGGATTAACTCGATTCACGCTGTATACTATGTGTCATTTTTCGACTTTTTTCGAATTTCATAATGTAATACTGAAATTATGTTGAAAAGATCTATAGAATGCTCAAATAAACAAAAATAAAAAAATTGGACTACATCTTCTGCTCGCTCAATTGATTCAAACTTTTTAAAAATGTGTGGAACAAAAATCATTTTTTTCGGTTTAATTATTCTTTTTTTTGGGTTCGTTCTTATCCCTGTAACTCATCAAAAATAGCTCATGAAAACAATGTTGCTTTCTGAGGTCCAACGAAAAAAAAACTGTTATAAATGCCCCAAATTGGAAATTCTGTCAATTTACGCAGTTTTTATTTTATCTGAGACATGTTAAGAGACGAATATTTAAATAATATTTTTTATGGTATACTTGGCTTTAACAAGAAAAAAATACAAAAATAAGAATGACGAAAAATTTTTTTTCTCCTCCCATACATTTTGTTTAACTTTGGATCAAACGAGCGAGCAGAAGATGTCGTCCAATATTTTTTTATTTTATTTTATTTCGGCTTTTTATAGATTCTTGCAAAATAATTTCACTATTACATATGAAATTCGAGAAAAGTCGAAAAAGACACACCCTTCTGTAAACCCGGCTTAACTCTATTGATGCTGTATGAAAGTTTTTGGATATATGTTTTCAGGAACTCGCACTTAGCTCTTTGATATAAACACGACGAAACCATCAAAATTTTGTTTTTAATTGCTTGTCAAATAATACCTTCTGCCAGCAGTTACGAAGATTATATCAAGATAGAATATTATGAATGCAGTATATTTTGAATCAGACCATTTAAAACTAGCCCGTCCATTTGTTCGTTACGTATTAATTGTGAAACTTATCCGCAGGTTCATCCTTCTGATCTCTGAACCAATCGGTGAACGTAGCTCGAGGTACGTGCACGTTTCATAGCTATAAATGTAAGCCATGAAATCTTCTCTTTTTCTATGATGATTTAACACTCTTAAATTCGATGATGAAATTTTTGTCCCTGAAAAGCTGATTAAGGTTAACTTATTCTGTTAAATCAATAGTAGATTCAATTGTTAAATTGAATTATTAAATCATATTAATGCGTACGTCAGTTACAATATTTATAATAATAGCAATTAGCGAACCTAAAAACATTTTTCAATGCAAGTGCTCGTTAAGTCCTATTTTATGTGCGTCTAAACTGTTGTCAAAGTGTTTGATATATATATATTTTTTATTTTGTTCTCTCGCATAGTGGGAAGGCAAAGGGAACTTAGGCCATACAGCAATGTCGGAAGTTTTTTTTAAATATTATGATATATAATTTATAGTGAAATCCATCGCTGTGGATACTCTAAATTGTATATGAGTGCATTACAGGATAGAAAAAAATCTGAAACAAATTTCAAGTCAGACAAATATTTTTTTTAAAACTCTTCGGGCCAGTTTAAACCTGCGACCTTTTATTTTCACGGCAAGTGCCTGCCAAATAATAAGCTACCACGATTCTCATCGGAGGCTGTATTATCCACCATACCTGTACAAAAAATTCCGTGACTACTTGAAACACCATATTATTATATATCTTTTCTATTTTGTAATGCACTGTAATAATAATAATAATAGAAATTCGAATGAATTACGTTATCTAATTATATGCACACAAAAGAATTAAAAAATATTATTTCAAGATATATTTCGGACCCTACTGGGCCCAGCATCAGTTGATATAGTAATGAAAAAATCAAAAAATCAACTGATGCCGGGCCCAGTAGGGTCCGAAATATATCTTGAAATAATATTTTTTAATTCTTTTGTGTGCATATATACTTCAATATAATAAAAAACAAATAAAAAACAAGCTGGTAAAGTTTATATACATTTATTTTATGTTATCTAATTATAAAACTTTTCTTAAAAAGAGAAACAAGACCGCTTCATACTGTTTTTGTTTATGTGGAATCTTCTCAGTAAATAAAGGAGTGATAGCAGAGTTACTAATTTATTAATCCCTTTTTAGGGTTCCGTACCCAAAGGGTAACCAACGAAACTGAGACTCCGCTGTCCGTCCGTCCGTCTGTCACCAGGCTGTATCTCATGAACCGTGATAGTTAGACAGTTGAAATTTTCACAGATGACTGTTGCCGCTATAACAACAAATACTAAAACTGGCCAAGTGCGAGTCGGAACCACGCTCTCCCATACAACAGACATGATTTTTTTGCCATTTTTATAGATAATGGTACGGAACTCTTTTTGCGCGAGTCTAACTCGCACTTGGCCAGTTTTATTATTAAACTTCTGAATTACACGATAGATTAAGTTGATTTTCAGGGTTCCGTTGTACCTAAAAGGTAAAAAGAACCTTTATGGTAAGACTCCGTTGTCCATCCGTCCGTCTGTCCGTATGTTACAGCCTCTATGTAACTGGCCAATTACAGAAAAACTATAGCGATTAAAAGAAGTTCAACACGTATGAGAAATATAAAAATAAATGTAAAATAAATAAAAAAATATTTTATTAAAATAAAATATGGGTATCAAATTGTAGATATCAAAGAGTTTATTATAAAAATATATACTTTTGCTATATATACTGGCACCGATTTTGAGAAATCTTTGAAAAACCACAAAAAGTGCATGTCCCCCCCCCTTATTTCCGGTATAAAAATATGTTTGTGTCTCTCTTTTGTGGTACAATAAATTTTTTTTTAGTTATCATAAAGAGTTATGGGCAAGATTTTAAATACTTTTTTCCTGACTGTTCCCAAAACTGTCGAATTACGGAGCCCTAGGTATGCGAATCTGACTCGCATTTGACCGTTTTTTTTTTGCATTACGTTGTTGCACTGCCGTGTTAATGTAGACCTTAATTGTTAAATCCAGATATTCTAACTTGTTACATAATAAATTTCATTCTAGTAATAGGAGCTTATTTGAAATAAATCTTGAAGTAATTTTGATGCCGAATCAATATTTTTTTAAATAGAAGATCTTGTATAAGTCGATTAATATATGAGTAAAGTAAGCTGCAAATATATGTTTGAATCAGAGCAGATGGAGCTCATTTGGTATTTGCCTACCCTAGCGGGAGACAGGTAAGATTCTTAACATTTATTAGTGCATTACAAATTAGAAACCAAATTCAAGTAGGACAAGAAATTGAAACAATTTCTCGGGCCAGAATTTCAATCTGCGACCTATTCTATGTCTATGACGACAAGCGCGCTTCCGACTGCACCGAGGTACTTATCCTACACCGCTGAATTTTTACAGCATACTTGTACACCGAATTTTTGTAACTATTTGGTATACTAGCTAATAAGGCATATATTAAACGTTCACGAGGATGATAAGTGATTTCTAGCCTTGTTCTTAGGAAACGAAGGATCCAGTTTTTATTTGCGGCACGTTCATGTCTGTAGTATTTGTAGTCTTGGCTATATCTGTAATGCCAATTATGCTCTAATACATAGGTAACACTAAAAGTTTCCGGAACTGGCCACTTACATAAACAATATTTAAAAATTTATTGCAACATTTGAAAATAGAACTCTTTGGCTGTAGAATGCAGTTTGTTTCATCTGACTGTCTTTTGTTTTTACCTTGTGGCGCCATTTAAAAAATTGTGTGTCTGCATCAACATGGATTTAACTCGGGAAAATTTTCGTAGTATGATTTTCTACGATTTTAAGTGTAATTTGACAGCTCAACAGAGCATCGCTCGGCTTGAAACAGCTTTTGCCAATGAAGCACCATGCAAGACGACTGTTTATAGCTGGTTTGCAGAATTCAAGCGTGGTCGTATCAATCTCAGTGACGAATCTCGCGATGGTCGGCCGTCCACCGCTGTGACCAACAAAAACATCGATGCTGTGCGCCGTATGATTGAAACAGACAGGCATGTGACCTACCATGAAATTCGCGCATCCTTAGAAATAGGCATGAGTCAAATACAATCAATCCTACACAAACATTTGGGTGTGAGAAAGCTGTGCTCGCGGTGGATCCCACACAACTTGACCGAGGCTCAAAAAACGGACCGCGTCACTTGGTGCAGTGCCATGCTTACCAGATTCAACGAAGGTGCGTCAAATTTGGTGTGGGACATAGTAACAGGTGACGAAACATGGATTTATTGCTACGATCCCAAAACAAAGCAGTAATTGAGCGTATGGGTCTTTCAAGATGAGCCGAAACCAACCAAAGTGGCGCGCGTGAAAAGTGCATCTAAGCGGATGATTGCTTCTTTTTTTAATAAAACTGGACACGTGGCTACTGTTGCTTTAGAGAATCGTCGTACCGTGAATAGTGACTGGTACACGACCATTTGTTTGCCGGAAGTTATTGACGAACTCCGTAAAAATAACCGTAAACGCCGTATCATCCTGCACCACGACAATGCTAGTTCTCACACGGCCAGACAGACAAACGACTTTTTGAAGACGAAAAATGTAGAACTCATGAGTCATCCTGCATACAGTCCCGACCTGGCACCTTGTGACTTTTTTCTGTTCCCAAAAATTAAGAACCAATTACGCGGTCAACGATTTTCATCACCAGAAGAGGCTGTCGAGGAGTATGAAAAACACGTTTCAGAGGTCACCACAGGGGAGTGGCACAAAAGTTTTCAAAACTGGTTTGATTGAATGAAAAAGTGCATAGACGCCAAGGGAGATTATTTTGAAAAACAATAAATTAATTTTGTACCTTTAATAGTATTTTTTCATATTCATTCCGGAAACTTATAGTGCGTCTTTATAGTTAATTAATATGTAAACTGACTTTGCTGTAAAAGATTAAATAGGCATTGTAAGACAGATTGACTAAGATACATTTTTTTTCTCTTGGACATTATTCCTATGGTTTTATATTTGCCTTTACTCAAGTAAGTATAAGAAAATTGTATAGTAATAATAATAATAAATTTCATTTATTTCGGATAACAGTGATCCATATATGTTTGTTACATAGGTACATGTTTGAAATCAAATAATTAGTAACTAATATAATTTAAAATAAAATTACAAATATCAAAATATATTTACTCTTTATATTGGAGCGAGTCCCGAGCTCGTCAAACACAGAAGTTTAATGGTTTTGCTCCAAATATAAAAATTGTTGACAAGCGATCACTTCGCCTTTTAGGGGCGCCAATTTTTCCAGATTTTCTGAAAAGGCCAAGTTTCTAGATACCCTACCAAGTCTTTCAAAAATTAAAACCCACATGGCTTTTCAAATTATCCGATTCTGCCTATTTGTTCCAAAATTTACGTATGTACTCCGTTGCAGTCCCATGTTCAAGCTAAAAATCCGCTTAGCCTTAACAAAAATTCTCAATTGTTCTATTACCGACAGATGTTGGGTCCAGGCCACGCTTCCTATAAGGTTTGGTGGCCTAGGGATCAGAAAGGTCGCAAGTGTCGCGCTTCCGGCATTTTTGTCTTCCATACACAGCACTGAGGCCTTGTATAAGAAAATTTTACACCCCTCATTAGGAGATATTGAGGTCTCTTGCTGTATGGAGGCCAAACTTGCTTGGTCGATGGCTGACCGAATGAAGATCCATTTGTAAAAAACACAAATTGAACTTATTTCTACTAATCCTTCTGACATCGACCGAGCTCGTCTCACTGCCGTCACAACACGTGAGTCGGGCTACTGGCTACAGGCTCTGCCGTCGTCCAACATCGGAACCCTGTTGAATGACAATTCGTTCAGCGTGGCCATTGCACTGTGCCTTGGCTCGGCTTTAACTCACCCACATCGTTGCCGTTGACAACCTGGGACACCACGGGCTGTCTTGTCGATTGAGTGCGGGTCGGCGCTCCCGCCTTGTGGCCCTGAATGATATCATACGAAGGGCTCTTGAAGGGTCAACGTGCCTGCTATTCTGGAACCAACAGGCATTGCACGTGATGATGGCAGGAGAACCGACGGTACGATTTTAATACCATGGAGACAGGGGAGGCCGCTAGTGTAGGATGCGACGCCCTCCCACGTCTCCCAATCCATCAGGGCCGCTGGCGTGGCCGCCGAAACTGCTGAAAACTCCAAACGGCGCAAATGTGCGTCCTTAGGAAGCTTTTATATGTTTGAGGCGTTTGGGGTTGAAACTTTCGGCTCTTTAACTTCTTCCACTTCTTTTAGTGGAAACATCGGGTAACCAGATAGCTGGCGAATTCCTCGGCCAACGTATAAGTTTGGCCATTCAAAGAGGAAATGTGGCCAGCGTTCTGGGCACCATGCCGCAGGGGTCAATTTAGACCAGGTATATTATTTGTAGTTATTTTCAAGTTTACGAGTGTAACTTATATTGTTAGGCAATTTTAGTTTAGAATAAGTTTTTTTTATGTTGTAAATAACATTTATATACATTGTTAAAATTGTTAGCATGCTTCTTTACCATATTTGAACAAATATAATAAAATGAAAATTTAAATAATAGAATCATACAATAAAAATAAAAATATTAATTTCAATACCTTCTCACCGGCACTGCTAATGCGATATGTCTATCACAGCAGTGCCGGAGAAAAAGGCAGTCTAGTCTGTCTCCAATCATTTTCAGGACAACATGTCATCTTACCACGACTTTACAACTGGACTTTGCACTACGAGATTGTTTTCATTTGTCGTATAGCCCATACCCGTACGTGCAACCCGTGGAACGTACAAGTCACAGAAAATATGAGTTATTAAAATGGCTGAATAAGAGAACATTACATTTTTAAAACGAATATTAAAATCC
Source organism: Ypsolopha scabrella (assembly GCA_910592155.1). Taxonomy (NCBI): domain Eukaryota; kingdom Metazoa; phylum Arthropoda; class Insecta; order Lepidoptera; family Ypsolophidae; genus Ypsolopha; species Ypsolopha scabrella. The sequence goes on along the minus strand of OU342975.1, from coordinate 15,536,047 downwards.
TTTATCTTCAGGAAGTTATTTTGTGCGCCTTTGTAGAAAGAAGACATGTACGAATGTTAATGATGTGCCACTGGCAACATATCCGTTGCTACAAATATTGCCGCGGTTACATTGCTACCGAAGTTGCCAAAGTGGTAAAAAGGTGAAATTCACACTGGAGGCTCGTTTAGTGAAAAGTGTTACGAATCAATAAGAAAATTGCGTAATTTGAAAAAGAAAATGTTGTCTTTCCATTGTACTGACTCGAGTATGAATACTTTAGTCCACTGTACTGAATACTGCTTTTAGCGACTACTTACCGAGTCTTTAGTATGAATTTGGCCGTGTAAATAAATGTTACCTAAATTTTATATTATATTTCTTGAATAGCAACAAAACTTACAAAATTTTGCTGGATAAACAATAGTTATATTACAATGGATACAAAAAATATATATTTTACGTTTTTTTCACTTGACGTCTGCTTTAAAAACCATAATATTTTAATTTTGTGTTTAAATTCTACTATTCATTTCTACATAATATTAAGAGGGAATCAAATAAAAAGACTCGAGATACGAGATACATGAAAAAAGAAACAATTTCGTAAAATAAATATATTTGTATATTATAGGACAAAGCATACGGGCAAAACAAACTTCATATGAGAATTAAACTGAAAATACTTCTTAAATTACCGGAAACATCCCATGAGAGTTTTTTGAATAGTCGGCATAAAGCACTTGCTCTCTGATTGACGGCAATATATAGAGTAGAAATCACATAACGCCCTCGTGAGCGTCAGTATGTGCATTACAAGCTAGTTAGATCAAATAGTTACAAAAATATTCGGTGGGCAAGTAGGGTGGAAAGATTCAACGGTCTAGGTAAATACCTCGGTAGCGCGTTTGTCTTGATAATTGAGGAATTTTTTCAAATTCTTGTCTTTACATTTGTTTCTAATTTATCTTTTGTGGTTTGTAATGCACTCTAATAATAATATTTAGAATATATAGAGTATTCAGGATTTCAGGTTTTTTTAAAATAGTTGTATAAGTATCAGAATAACAAAGTTTATAAGAACACAAAATTATTATGACCTAAGTCTATGTTCCCATAAGTTGCTAGTCCGATTCTTGTCAGAGCAACGTTGCCGTTACTTGCCGGCAACATTTCTGCTTTTGGCAATGTTTCCGCAAAGGTATTTTACATCTAGTATAAATATTTTTGGAAGATTTTTGTCTGTAACTTTGTGAAAATAAAACGTCTTGGTTTTATGCTTCTATATGTTTAAAATACTATAATTATGCATTCTTCATTTATATGAATATTTTCAAGACGGTTGAAGATTAATTCATTGTTTATAGCTCTTTTAGCATACTCGGATGTAAAATAAGGTGGCTAACAATATGTTAACAAAACATTAATATTGAACGTAATTGAAGCCACTTAAGTAGTTAAATTTGATAACGTTTGCTTATTGTATGCCGGAATGTAAAACGAACATTAAGAAAAACAAAGAAAAAAAAAACAAACATTTCACAGATTTATATGACGATGTTTTCAAAAACTAAGAGGTCATATGTTTCCAATCAAAACTACAAATAATTCAAAAAAATTGGGTATGAAAATGTGAATAATAAATGTATTTCTGAGAGTGAAGTTGACATTCTTTCCAAAATATTTTAGAGATTTTAACACCACGAAAACATTTGCTAGGTTTAAAGTACCGACTTGATCGATCTACTATATGGATTCCGTACATATCGTTTAAAACACAAGCTTATTCCACCAGCAGTTTTAAATGACCGCCTTAACTTGACACTAACTTGATCTATTAAACTTTATATATCCAAAAATAAAACATTTATTCTTTAGAAATCAGCCGTGGCTATAGGCTTTGTTTTTGGTCACTGATCTGTTTTATATGAGATCACCGAATCTCTTATAAAACCGGTTTATTAAATATCACCTTATAAATTACTTACATAAGTAAGTACTCTGAATACTGCCACATCAAGGCATCAATAATGATACGTCTTAATTAACAGTAAGAGAGTCTAATCTCCTTACTCTCCTAAGCTAGTTACCCTAGAAAGTTATATAACACAAAGGGCGTGCGATCCCGTGGGAGTTTTTAATCCTACCTACCCTTATGTTGTGCACTTCATGGTGTTTTCCTTTATTTGAGGGAATATTGCATCTTTAATGCAGTATTATATTTGACGTTTTCAGATGTTATTTTGTCACCAAATCAAATCGAAAATATTAATTACGGATCATAATAAATACTTCAATGTAAAAATTAAATCACGAACATTTTTTTTTATTGGCAATTTTATCCTAGCCCTAATCTAAAATAAGTTAGATTTGAGTTGAATTGATTTATTTGACCAAAAGTACACAGTTATTATACACACATATAAATAATATCCACGCCTGTCTCCCAAAGTCGTAGGCAGAGACTACAGATTTCCATTTATTACGATCCTGAAACACCTCTACCATCATTCTAGTCATAGGTAGCTCTTCTATTTCGGGTACTTTTGAGTTGGTTCTTTATCAATATATACCTTCTAGAGCGGCTCGGTCGAGATTATCATAACGTAAAAAAATTATATGAAACGAAAATGCAAGATTAATTTGCATTATTATTAGAGTGCCTTACAAACTAAAAAAGATCAATGAGAAACAAATCTAAAGACAAGAATTCAAAAAAATTCCTCGGGCCAGGATTTGAACCTGCGACCTTTTGTTATCAAGACAAGCGCGCTTAAATGGCCCCTTTTCCACTTACCGGCAATCCACCGGCACCGGCACTGGCAACGGCGACGGCGACGGCACGGTTAAGGTGGTAAAAATTGATGAATTTACATTTTACCATTTTTTGTTTGAAAAACACTTGTACTTGTCCACTTATTTATATTAATTTCCCTTACCGGTTTCGCTGTTAAAGCATTATCAAAGGTTTGTTTGGTTGTTTACGTACAATATATGAATCGCTTGGCATGCGGGTAGGACACTACTGTGCATGCGGGTAGGACACTACTGTCTACTGTCCTACCCGCATGCCAAGCGATTCATATATTGTACCTAAACAACCAAACAAACCTTTGATAATGCTTTAACAGCGAAACCGGTAAGGGAAATTAATATAAATAAGTGGACAAGTACAAGTGTTTTTCAAACAAAAAATGTTTCAAAAGTTCCACCAAGTGCCAACAATCACGAGCATCAACTCTACATTTTACCACCTTAGCCGTGCCGTCGCCGTTGCCGGTGCCGGTGCCGGTGGATTGCCGGTAAGTGGAAAAGGGGCCAATTGCACAATGTTGAATAAACAGTTGAAAAAAACTTTTAATCTTTTAATGAGAACTGTGAATTTCTTAACTGTCTGAAGCAACACATATTGTAGTGACAACAGCGCCATCTATTTCTTAAGAACAAGGCGTGAAATCACATAACGCCTTCGTGAGCGTTCAGTATGTGCATTATAAGCTGGTTAGATCAAATAGTTACAAAATATTCGGTTGGCAAGTATGGTGGAAAAATTCAACGGTCTAGGTAAGTACCTCGGTGGCGCAATTGGTAGCGCGCTTGTCTTGATAACAAGAAGTCGCAGGTACGAATCCTGCCCCGAGTAATTTTTTCAAATTCTTGTCTTTACATTTGTTTCTAATTGATCTTTTCTAGTTCGTAATTCACTCTAATAATAATATTTAGAGTATTCCGAAACGATGGATTTCACAATAAAAACATAATTTAAGTTGCATTCCTATAAAAAAATCATTTACAAGATAGCGCACGTATTGAATGCAGAGCTAAGGAATGCGCTATATACTCACACAGCCGTTCTCTCTACGCACACAGCACTACACAGCAGCCGTGCGAAGGAAGTGTGCGGACGGCATGGGGAGGTGCTCCCGCCTTTCGCCTCAGCCCCCAACTGCATTCCACTCGCGTGTTATGTTGATAAAAAGGCTGAAACATAAACAAAACAAACCTCCTTTCGATTCCCAAACAAAGAAAAAAATCCTTTCTGAAAAAATTCAAGGGTGTCACAGAAAACATCATCGTACAAATAATATACGTCTATTGAATTATTGAAAAAACTCGCATTGTTTTATATAAGCGTCAACCGTCATAGTCATCAAATGAACTGATTGATTGTCTACACTAATTTAGCCAATACTTTTTTTTCTTGTTTTTTTTAAAATACATATTATACTTGTATACATTAAATATTATAAGACATGGTACCACATTTTTGCTTAATTGATAATAATTCATAGGAAAAAATAATAACTCAAATTATCAAACGAATTTCTAGAACCCAGTATGGCATCACAGACGCAACCCTCAAACTTTGCCAGTCACTCTAATGAGGAAATAACACCGAATTACCAGCCCTATTTCGTTTACAAAGTTAGATTGAATAAAAGGTAGCATGAAATGTTACAGGTGAAGACCGAGTAAGAAGGAATTTGGACATTTTCCGGGTGAATTGAACCGCACCTAATTGTATCTGTAGATCTATTTATATTTCAATACTTGTCTTTCCCCCGCGGCTCCGCCCGCGTTTATTCCGTCTCTGCCCCGTTTTCGGCTTAGGCCTTATTTTATCAACAAATTTTATAGCTTATATGTGGACCAGGGTCACTAGGATGATAATAAAGAAAACCGCATTCAAATTTGATGAGTGGTTTCTGAGTTAAAATGGAACATACATACAGGCAGACAAAAAATTTACTGATAGTATTTACCTAAGAGCATGCATACTCTAAGGTATGCTATACCCATTACATTGAACTTAGAAAATATTGTTGAATATACAGACACGACATTTTTTAGGAATTCAACATTTTGTGCCTGAAGGGACTTTCTTACTACTGTAATATAGTTTAGATATACCGTTTGTGAAAGCAAAGTCAAGAATTCTTCAAGGGTGTGTTAGTATGATCGGTAAAGATATTATTTTAAATACTGGGATATCTAAATAAAGTACCAGTACCTCATAATAAGACGATTTTCTTTACTCAAAATACACTAATCGCGTGGACACCCTCGCTGGTCGTTGGCCACTTGGATGAGGGGTGCGGGTTGCGGGGTGCAATTAGGTGTGTGGGGAGGCCGGTGAGCTGCTTAGCCATAGCTTAGAAAAATGATGGAATTTTTGGTGAAAATTCAAGGTATATTTTTTTTTCTCGAAATGACGTCAGAATCGTGTATACTTTCATACCCTAACTAAAGGGATTCTTGACTTTGCATTTACACCCTGTACTATGACTACCTGTATCTTAGAATCTAGAATTACATTTTAAATGAGTGTATAGAAATCTTTTAAGGGATTAGTAATGTATGTCGTAAACTTTTTAACATGGGCCGAGATTGTATAGGTACATAGGTATGATGATAATTGACAATATTAGACTTTTCTTGAGACTGTGGCCACACCTGCGTCTCTAGTCTATGGTTATGGTTCTTATGATCCATCGTTCCGATTTTTGTTTGCTTTGCGCGTTAAAAGCTATTGCGCTACGGTGATGGTCACATTAGCGAATTTTCAGAAAACACGATGTTCTTTTCGTGGAATAGTGATTATTTTAGGTGGTAGTCGCGGAGGTACCGGATAATTGACTAGTTTTCACTTCATTTAGTTGTATTCGTTAATTCACGATTAATGTACCTTTTCTCTTGTATAAATATTTCATTACTTTCAGGGTCCCGGAACTCAAAATGAAAAAGCAGAAATAAATATTTATATTATAAACTACACAAGTATTTTTGAAAGAGCTATCCAACGACATTCTACACCATGGATAGACAAGAAAAAAAATTCATCTCCGCTTTACATGTAGGGCAGGTACCGTAAAAAAAAAACGGTTTTATTTTAGTACTTTGTTGACGTGATTTATATGCACATCCTCGCCAATTTACAGTTTTCTAGGACTAAGAGCCTCTGAGCTAATCCGTGGACAGAATAGAGACAGGCGGATGGACATAGCGAAACTATAACGGTTCCTTTTTGACTATGGAACTCTTATAAACAATGGCATACAAGGAACAATGGCATATAAGGAATACTCACTATAGGTTTTCTTTCAAAAATATCAATACGTAGAAAATGCCTTTTAAAATCCTAAAATAATGTGAGGTCGTCCACATCACACACAGCACTGTTAGAATAAAGTGTGGCCACATTATTATGCTGTATAACATTTCGAACTGTCATATTACGAGATTAGCTTAGAGCAGTTTTAGATGATCTAAGGAGGGTAGTACTTTTTATTTTATTCTTTATTGCACAAACACAGAAACATGGCAACAGATTACCAAAGAAACAGTATGTATGTTCGGTTTAAAAGCGTTCGGAACGCGCAAGTATGTGTCAGATTCTATTTTTTTGAGATGGCAACACGGGTTGTAAAAAATTGAAATGTCAAAGTTGTTTTTTCGGGTTTGCTGTCAATTTTGGTCTCTAGGAGATGCGTGTAAAAATGGATTCAACCAGTGTTGAAGTAATTATTATGTATTTCAAGGAAATAAACAGTGGAAAAGTGGTAAAATAACCCAATTAATGAGCATTAATTGCGAGCTAAATTGTGTGTCCGAACAGTTTCGGGAATCGGTCGCCGGTGGAAAGTGATGTGTTTGGATTTTCATTAGCACGATTCACGGAAATCGTGGTAGAGGTCTGGGTCGAGCTAGCTCGGGGTTAGATATTGGTGTTTAGGTAAACTCCCAAAAGCTGCTGGATGAGCCAGTAGTTTGTCGAAGACCTGTGACGCGCCAGACCGACGAGAGGAGAACGCTGTCTGCCCAGACACCAAGATTGAGTCTGGTGGTCTGTATCCAGTGCAGAAGTTCAAGAAGTAAGGCTGCATCCGAATGTGAGTCTTTGAACCATTTACCCTTCAGAAAGGAATTATAGTATATAAGAACCCCCTTTGTATGGGAAGCCCCTTTCTGACAGGTTTTAACCTCCTTATAATATTCAAATGGGTCCAGCACGCGAGGTTTAAACCATATCTGTGGAGAGGGGGGCTTTTCACAAACATTTGCTGGTAGCATAGCGCGGTTAAGTTGTTTAATATCGGATATTAAACAACCCCGGACCAAGATATATTCTGTTTATATAAGCCGAACCGAAATGGTAGCTCCGTTGGCCTTGTAAGTTAATTTGTGAATTAAACTTTGTTTTAGGTAGGTAGTTTGGAACCTTGTAACCTAAAGCGAGATCAAATAGAATATTTTGTTATTTCTTATACTACAGTACTCGGACTGTGTATATGAATAGGTTTATGTAAGCTGGAAGGATATTTACACAGCTCCTTTAGCTTTAGGTATTGTATTATATGTTGTATTGTGGATAAACATATAACTTTATAAGCGCGGTTAAGCCTAGTGAACCCGGCGACAAAACTATAATAGTTTGTAAATTCATACAGCATAACCATTGCTAGCAAGCGAAGCGGCTTAATTATTAGTTATATAGTTGTTGAAAGCCTCGGCTTATATAAATTACAAAGTACATAGCAGGGCTAATGTGTAATGTGTAGTTTTTGGTTAGTGAATCATATTAACTAAGCGAGCGCTTAGGTATAATATTATAACAACGTACATAGGTTATGTTACAACTTGGAATTGTTAAATTTGTTTGTTTTGGAGTATGTTTAGTCTTTAACAAGTGTTTAATGTGATTACATACTTTCAGAAGCCAATTACCTTTGGATATACTGTTAGTTAGTGCTACAGTTTGGTTTATATTGTTTATTTTGAAGGAAAACTTCTGGACACCTGCGATTGAGGCTTGGACATAGTTGTTTGTCAAAAGTGTAGCATAAATGTAATTAACTGGTTTATGTTGTATGGATTATATATATATAGCAGCAGAAACGGTCTGTCTGTCTGTTCATAAAGTTATGATATTGTGTTTATTTGAAAATGTTTGAGTGATATATAGCAACAGAAAAGGTCTGTCTGTTTGTTCATAAAGTTATGATATTGTGTTTGTTTGTACACATTTGAGTATTAAAAATTGGTTTTGGTTGAACTCGCATAATTGAACAACAGGGTTGTATTGTGTATTAATGTACTGAAATTAACATACTGACTAGAGTCTAGTATATTTGGGTCTACAATATTATTGTATACGGGGACGTTTGTGATTCGTGCCAGAGTTAGTTCGGTTTTTAATTGTTGGTATTTTCTTTGATTTCCCGGTCTACAATGTCGAGGACTTCTCCGAGGAACATCTTGGCCAGCCAGCTGCGCTGGTTTGTCAGCGTTCAAGGCTTGTTGGCTCGAGCTGATCGGGGTGATGCAGTCCTGGAGCGGTACTCACAGATGGAGCATCGCCTCGAGAAAGCTGAGCAGGCGCTCATGGAGCTGTTGGACCAGGAGCTGCCACCGGAGGTAATGGCTAGCCCTAATAATGACATGGATCAAATTATGGATATTTATAATGAGGTCACACAGGTCGCCTGTCAGATTAAAAAGCGACAGTCAGGTGTTTCGAGCACACCTGATGTAAGACATGCAGCGCAAGGTACATCGTTGCACAGTAGGCTCCCTACTTTGGAGTTAGGACATTTTGACGGTACCATGGAGCTATGGGTGGCATATAAGAATATGTTCACCTCGTTGGTTGACAGTAGGCAGGATTTAACCAACGCACAAAAGATGGCATATTTGATGTCCACTTTAGAAAGTGAGGCAAAGAGCTTAGTGCAAAATTTAAGAGTAGAGGACGATTCTTATAGCATAGCGTGGGAACTATTAAATAATAGATATCAGAATGTCCGTCTGTTGGCCGATGCTCATACGAGCCAATTGTTAAGTTTGCCTAGGGTAGGTAATAAGGCTCAAATTCGAACGCAGTTACTGACCCCGGTTACAGTAGCCTGTAACGCGTTAAAAATGTTAGGTTTGCCCGTGGATGAGTGGTCGTTCTTGTTGGTACACATTATTTTGGGTAAGTTACCGTCTGATACTCGTTCACGTTTCGAACGTGAGACCGCGGAAAGGGAGGACAAGGCTCTTCCTACTTTCGCTGATTTGATGAAGTTTTTAGAATTTGAGGCTAGGGCCGTGGAATCTTCATCGACTTCGGAGGTGGCGCCACCTACCGGGAGTGTCAGGGAACCTGCCGGTAATTCGGGGCGAAGGGGGCCACAGGGAGTGCAACCGCTTCGGGGACGCGTTGCTGCACGTCTGGCTGCACTGGCCGCTGTGGCTGAGAGCCCAAATTGCCACCAGTATGGACGCCCAGGACACGCGTTATCGCAGTGCCATGATTTTGCTGCATTACCGGTAGTGGACAGACGGCGGTTAGTTAAAATTAATAGACTGTGCTATTTTTGTTTAGAGGACCACTTAGCGCGCGAGTGCTCCAGACAGCGAATGTGTAGAGAATGTGGCCGGCCACATAATGATTTAATTTGTGCGAACAGGTCTGGAGCCTACGGTCACGCCACGAGCGGGGGAGCCGCGGCGCAGTCCACCTATCAGTCACGTCCGTCAAGTGGCCCCTCTCAAGGACGAGGAGCGCACCCGTCAGAGAGTGGAGAGAGCCCTCGCGTGAGTCGTGCTCAGTTTGATAGTGGTGTGAATCGTGCGCCTGCGGTACGAGGCTATATTGCGGACCCGGGTGGGGGACCCCTCATGGGGGGGGGTTCAACGGGTCAGGGCCGCACTCAGGATATTAGGAGTGGACCCCATGCTTCCGCGACAGCGGGCCCGAGTAGGGACCCCCCGAGGGGGGGGGGGGGCTCCACGGGCGGGGGCCCCACTCAAGGTTGTATGAGTGGACCCCAGTTTGCCGAACCAGTGCCTGCGCCCACTGTAGGACAGTATAGCAGGGCGGAGCCACAGCGATACTCTCCGCCGATACACGAGTATCCGCGGTTAGAATATCACCCGCCTTATTCGAGATATGGTAGGGCAGCGGGTTACGCACCACCTCGGATGGCATTGTGTATACGCTCACCATATATAGGGCAATGGATGCACCCTGGATTGGAGGGGCCGGGCCCCCAATAATTTGTCTGCCCCTGTACCGGTGCGGAGCCGAGGACAGTTCTTCGGCCCACCATATTAGTTAGTAGTTGGGGCCCCCCGGGGGGAGATTCAGTTAGAGTAAGGACCACTGTTGAATTTCGGGACGTGTATGCATGATCGGATAGTCAGGTTGCGCGAGCATGGCTACGCGCATCCCCACGTACTTTAGAGATTTTTGTAGGAAACCGGGTTTCACAAATTCAGAATATAGTTATTCATATTAAATTGGAGGCACGTCCCAGGTGAATGTAATCCTGCAGAGTGCGCATCTGGAGGCTGCACAGCGCCGGAGTTGGTGTCGCATCATTTATGGTGGGGGCCGGAGTGGCTTAAAGAAACAGGTTTCTTGGCCTGTCCAGCAGTTGGATAGGACACCCCAGATTTTACCCGGGTTGCGTGTGCATGCTCTAGTTCTAGGGACCAAACTAATTCCTGATTGGACGCCGTGAGTTGGGTCACCGTGCGTTGAGACGCTGGGGCGTCGCGACGGTGGCATCGGCACGGTGTGCGTCGGGTCGGAGCACGCAAGTCGCCATCCTTTGTTGTTACCCAAGGAGGGCCTTTGATGAGGCGTTTGCTGTCCGACCGACATGTTTGTAACTCACACGCGGGATGAAACGTGTTATTGGCGATTTTACAGCGAGAGATTTTTGATTTTGGATTTTGTCAACTTGCCGGGTAATTCGCAATGTTCTCTTCTCCTGTGTTTCTTGTTACAGGCTGCGAGCCTTGTTGATGCAGCCGCAGATAGGAGATCTGCCAGCTGATTGGATCACACAGTCGAGACCTTTTGATGGAGTGGCTACGGACGTGGGGGGACCGTTCCTCGTCCGAACGTCTAGCCTTCGCAACGCTCGGACTGTTAAGGCGTACCTGTGAGTATTCGTGTGTCTGTCCACCAAGACCGTCCACTTGGGATTAGAGTCCTCGTTGACCATGGAGGCCTTCGTCGTTGCATTAGACCGATTAGTATTAAGCCAAGACCCACCTCCGCCGCGTCATCGGGGATGTAATCTTATTGAAAGATGCGAATTTGGAATTCTTTGTATTGGCGACGTGGTCGCATTATTAAGTTGATAATGCGACGTGGTCGCATTATTAAGTTGATAATTGGCGGGGATGAGACTCCTCGCGCCGCTGAGGTGATTGGTCGAAGGTTTGATTCTGTGACGAGCCTTGGCGACTCTCTCCCGGCTCCCGGTTGAGTAAGCTAGCGGTCTGATAAGGATAACAGCCCGGAGCGGGGGATTGTTCGGTTTAAAAGCGTTTGGAACGCGCAAGTATGTGTCAGATTCTATTTTTTTGAGATGGCAACACGGGTTGTAAAAAAGTGAAATGTCAAAGTTGTTTTTTCGGGTTTGCTGTCAATTTTGGTCTCTAGGAGATGCGTGTAAAAATGGATTCAACCAGTGTTGAAGTAATTATTATGTATTTCAAAGAAATAAACAGTGGAAAAGTGGTAAAATAACCCAATTAATGAGCATTAATTGCGAGCTAAATTGTGTGTCCGAACAGTTTCGGGAATCGGTCGCCGGTGGAAAGTGATGTGTTTGGATTTTCATTAGCACGATTCACGGAAATCGTGGTAGAGGTCTGGGTCGAGCTAGCTCGGGGTTAGATATTGGTGTTTAGGTAAACTCCCAAAAGCTGCTGGATGAGCCAGTAGTTTGTCGAAGACCTGTGACGCGCCAGACCGACGAGAGGAGAACGCTGTCTGCCCAGACACCAAGATTGAGTCTGGTGGTCTGTATCCAGTGCAGAAGTTCAAGAAGTAAGGCTGCATCCGAATGTGAGTCTTTGAACCATTTACCCTTCAGAAAGGAATTATAGTATATAAGAACCCCCTTTGTATGGGAAGCCCCTTTCTGACAGGTTTTAACCTCCTTATAATATTCAAATGGGTCCAGCACGCGAGGTTTAAACCATATCTGTGGAGAGGGGGGCTTTTCACATACAATGTACATTGGCGTGCTTATCTCTAAAAAGAGATTTCTTCCAGCCAAACCAAAAGGAAACATCAACAAAAGAAGTACTTCTAAAACAGTGATCTAAAATTCACCATTACCCAGTAGCCACTGTGTACTACACACTAATCCACATGTATTTATTTCTTGTGAAACGAAAAAATAAAATCCATTGATATATCTTTATATGCTTGTCAAGAGACGCAATAAAAAAAATGTTTACTACTTAAAAGATGCATTGTTTAGTTTCATAGGCTACTGAAACAGCTACTCACGATTTTTATATAGTCAGATTTTATATAGTCATGTTTGCCTCCGATAAAACTGTAAAAATACAGTGAAACTAGTCAGGAAAAAAAAAACATTATTTTTCGAGATATTTTGAAAAAAAAATCACCTTTGCCTAGCAATTAATAAAATGTCACTGTCATTGGATTTATTGAACTATTTAGAATTTATAATTTTTTTGTATAAGGTCCTACAATTCAAAGTGAAGAAAATTTAACAGATGATGGAATATCCCTAATAGACCACTTCCCACCGAAAACAAAAAATGTTGTAAACTTTTTTTTACCTTTCCATAGAAATTCAGTCAGCTGATTCAACCACTTTGTACTGAAAAGTGAAAAAATTATATGAACAAAAAAATTTTTTGCCTTGTGGAAAGTTATCAGTTAACGATATATCAATCTACCCTAGCATTGTTTTTACTATTGTAAGACCTTATATAATAACATATACAGTTACTGGCATAGGTCGAGAGCAATTATGTCCACAAGGCTCATAATTAAAAATCCTTAATTAAACATTTTTATAGAGTAGGTACGTAACCATCTATATTTTGGAAGATCTAAATTTCCCTTATCTTTTGACCTATTTTCTATTACTCACAGCTATTAAAATTAACGGGTGAATATTTAAAAATGCATGGATTCAAAACGCCAAGAAGTTTACTTACCTATTTTATTCACCATTTTTCATCCATATTAAGCAACCCAGTCCATATATAAAATACGTGGAGCAACTCTATGGCAACACTACAAAAAAGTTCATGACATTCTGATATTATTTACAAGACCCTTTTTACGTCCGGACATCAGTGAAACTACCGAGCGTCCGGTTTTACTGCAACCTATAGATATTACACTCTGTATAAAGTTTATTACTTTATTTTATGTTATTTCAGTGACTCGTTTTACTTCATTCCGTTTCAAATTACGGTTTTATTTCACGATTTTACTTGTTTATAATTTGAGCAAAACGATGGAAATGAAATACTGTTTTGAGTAGAATTCAGAAAAGGCTTTTTGATATTCCTTTTATCTGTTGTTATTCCCATGTTAAAAAAAACTTTAACCTTGCTCGGTTGCAATGATAAGAGCACTATTATAATTAATATACACCTTTCTCAATCAGAGTCCATAAAGAAAACTGCAAGAATCTATAAGATTAATTATTAAGTTTATTAAGTTCTCAAAATGGTAAGTGTACAGCCACACAATTAAAACAATATTAGCTGTATTTCGCTTCCCCACTTTTATTTATAACAGGATTAACAGGTAAAAAGTAGATTGTGCAAGTTCCCTCAAAATGTGCAACGGTGTGTATGTGCAACAATATACTGTTATGGTGTGTATATTTTAAAAACTTACAAAAAAAAATCTATAAATATGAAAGTAGACCAAAAAATATGTACTTATTGTTTTCAAAAGGTTTAATTATTTTTTAAGGCGATACTTGGCTTGTGATAAAAATAATCAATCACGTAGCTTGTATCATCCCAAATTAATCATCTAATCGCACCACCTCTTTTTACCTGAAAAATCCTGAAAAAGCTCTCTCAATTAGCGGAATCGATTTTAATCACGTAGGGACAGAATAAATCGTTTTCAGGATTAGGTGAAAAACAAGGTCTTCCCGCTTTCGATCTAGCTTAAACAGCTTAAAGTGGCAAATGGTGGCATTTAGTGACAGGCGTTGGTTACAACAGTCAGTGTGTTTGGCAATGTTGGAAAATATATTGTTAAGAGTGCATTAGATAAAAAAATCAAACACAAACCACGAGTAATTCCCAGGAAAAAAATATTAGGCAGGGCTTGAGGGATCTCTGCCCGTCACGGGTAGTGACTTATTCAGTTTGTCCACCGAGGTCTATTAGACTTTTCTGAATCGTTAGAAAGTCACCAGTTAGAAAGAAAAAAACATACTACATATAGTGTGCCTCAAAATGCTATTTTTTTATGTAGGTGTATTTTTACTCTTTCAAAAGCCGAGATCTAGAGATAGTAATTGTTTAAACAAAACTATAATAATTATACATGAATCGCAAAAGAAATATATGCTGTTCTAAAGAAAAGATACACATCCACACCTACCTACTTGGCCAAAATGTAAAAAATAGCTGATATTTTTCGTGACTGAAAAGGGCAAAGAAGAACAAGGTCTGTACGGACTTTGTCCACACATTTATTATCTTAACACAATTAATATTTCCTAATAACATAGTTTACTTAAGTCAAGGTTGAGGCCAATTTCTAGTGCCATACGGAAGACGATGTCCAAAGAATACTGCTAGCGACACGTTATCAAGCAAGATCTTAATTCATATACAAAAGTTAGTTGGTTTCGTGCCGCTCACGAACAATAACATGACAATTTATTTATAACACAACATTTAACATCCTTTCTAACAGTGTAACATTTATATTATATTAAACAATATTATTAACATTAAAATAAGAATCCTTTCCACTACTATCCTGCCAAGGCATCTGGACTCGTGGTATCGCTCGGTCGTCGCGTGTGGTTCACGAGTACTTCCTGTAAGTAAGGGTGCACTAGTCCGATATTAGCTCCTACCCTTCTAAGGTCTGTCTAAATATGTGCAAGTGCTTCAAACCGTTGTATCCGCGCTGAATTAATGGCTTGCACATGTTTAGTTAGACCTCATTCTTCTAGTAATGTAGCAATGGTAGAGGAATAATGCTAGTTGATGATGTCATGTAGAAGCGGAGGCGATCCAAGAAGGTATGATGACGGTTATCTGCAATTGGAAACGATGGAGCAAAGATTTATTGACATTTAAGGCTAGACAGTAACTTTTTACAGGGGTTTCGTATCCTAGCTAAACTTGAACTATTTATCTTACCCACTTATAATATAATGTCATACTTAATATTTTTGACCGAAAACTTAATTTTTGTTGCTAAATAAAGGTGGTAGAGCTGGTGCCAGGCTCGACTGTGGAGGTACCACCATCTTGCTCGCAAACCCCTCCAAAGTTATTCGGGGGAGAGTAAGAGAACAGCTCTCAGGCAAAACCAGGTGGCCCACCATTGCCTGGGACCGGTTGATGACGGTATATCCATCCCCAATTGCCGGGCCATATAAAAAGACTGATGATGGGCAGCGGCGTCACTGTTGCAAGGGTTTCGGCACCGCGCTCAGCAATCCACCTGCCCAGCGTGTGTGAGTATGGGCATTTCTTCCAGGAGGACCGACAAGAGTGGCGAAATCTTGGAAAGGCCTATGTCTAGCAGTGGACGAAACAAGCTGATGGATGGATGGATGGATATAAATTAGTATTAGACAAGAGGCCAACAAAAAAGCATTCAAAAAGCAGATTATGAATTATCTCCTTGATAGTATGTAGCTTTTAGTTTAAGTAGGTAGACTGTAACTCGTACGGTCGGCCGCGCGTCGGCAGAGACGTTTGCCCCTGCTTTGTATTACCCTCATAATACAATCCTGGCGCAGGCGTAGCTGCTGGGGTGCGGCTGATCGTATACTAATTTAAATATATTAAACTATATTATAATATTTTTTTTTATGTTAGAGACTCACGGATCCCACAGTCAAACTGTACATGCAGTTTTGTGGGTCATGTATTAGTTTTATAAGAAAATTGGTTAATAAATAAAATAAAATAAATAAAAATAAATAGTTTTGATACAATAATAAGTAATAGAGACGATGTTACTGAATATATCTAATATTTAAATTTTATGAAAACTTTATGAAAATTATTGAACTTTAATTTTTGATTACATGGAATTGTGACAATTTAATGAAAGGGATGGAGCTCTACAAGTTAAGGAGAAACGATACAGTTCATCTCGCTTTCTTGGACAACTCAATCCCTTTCCTTGAAGTGTCACAATTCCATGTTATTAAAAATTAAAGTTTAAGTGAAAATATTCTTTTAATTATTTTATGGTTCCTTGATCAACAAACACAATCAACCAACCTTACTGCTTTTAATTGTGTTTTTGTCTTAGCAGTATTTTTTTAATTTTTAGCGAACAAGAATTACAATAGATAAGGTGTCTTAAAGGAAACCTATACTTACAAACTAATACCCATAATTTATAATATTTTTAGGTCCGTGTATGGCAAATCTTGTTTAGAACCTAATAGCTCATGTTCACGGACATTTTGAATGTCTGTGCTCACGTTCCATTGCATTGTTATACCTCTATTGTGTGCATCTCGGTTGCACAAAAAGCTGCTAGTAAATTATGCACACAAATACTTCTCACCTTAAAAAGAACTCTAATTCCTGTGCTGCAAGGGATGTTTTTAGTAAAACAGTAGCTGGATTTCATCTCTTTTAAATTTGGAACAGGGAGGTTCTTATCAAGCAGTGTATGGCAAAGATAAAGCTGACCACGATGGGCACTTCACATAGAGTGCGTTTTGGACAGTCACGTAGAAAATTGCTTCATGTCTGTAATTGATGCTTGTTAGTGCACTGTTTTTGTTAGTAAACGGAAATTATAGCTAGGTTTTTGTCACTTATCAGCATATTTATCTCCTGCATAGTCTGTCACGTATACAACACTTGTATGTATTATATACGTAAAAGCAGATATGATAGGAAGACATTGCATTTATTGTGTGCTCGTCCTTGACTACCTATAGCTGGTTGATTCTTGCACAGTAGATTTACTTTTACCCCGGCACTTTGATTTATATTTCTCTTTAAAAATATGACTAATAATAATAAGATTCAAGTTTATGAAGTCTGATTAAAAAAAACCCTTGAACACTAAGCTTTGCCAGGTAAAGTGAAAAATTGCCTGAAAAAAAAGCCATTGGCATAATTTTAATACGAGCAAAAAGTAAGCTTGCGCTTTTTAATCCTTAAAGCTCATTGTGTTTCCATAAATAGATATTAACAATACTTTCTAGCAGAAATATTTATAAAAACAAATTAAAAGAATTCCCACAGAGAAGTTGAAAATTAAGCTCACAAAACTTATATCTTTTCCGAAACTTTGGATATTTAACCTTAAGCAATAATATGATGTAGCTACAACATCAAAATTTGAACATTTTAAGAGTCGCGTACGTGGTGTGATTGTAAAAAAGAAAATACTCTGAATATTTAAGAACACAAATACCATTTGTCTACTCTCCATATCCCCAAAACAAAAGACACATTAACTAATAAACTCAAAAAGCGCACCCAAAACACATTGTTGCCAACTGTACCAATCCAACCATGTCGGGTGGAAGAACGGCGAGGCTTATAGCGCATGAAATTTGACAGCCTCCCTCCCTGCCCCGCCTGAATATCCCCTCCTCACCTCCTGTAATACCCCACCCCTCTCCCGCCCTGTACCGTCGAGATAACAATATTATTAAGTCGGCCTTTTATTGGGATTCACCTCTAAGAAATTAACACAGCCAATTAATACGGCCCATTTTAATAATGAAATAAAGTGCCTTATAATATATTTTTCACCTCACAAGCTCGGAAAGGCTCTGTTTGTCAATCGAAATCTGGGTGGAAAAACGCACTTTATCCGCTAGCGTGGAAAGTGTTTTTAAAATTCAAATATTTTTATTCAATAAAAGTTTCCTACAATAATATAGGTATTGCATATAATATTTTTGTATTTACAACAAAATATAATTTGATGAAATTAAATGATTATTTATTATATTTTAAGTGAGACAGTCTATTTATTCGCAAAAACTTTACTATTTCTCAAAACATTACAACTCTTTGCTAAGATTTAATAAAAAACTGTAATGTAAAAAACACTAGTGCGGTAATGTAAAGTAAAAAGCACGCGTGTTTAATATGCTGCATTATGACCCCAAGAACGTTGCAATAAGAGCCACTTTATAAGCAAGTGTTTTGAAAAAGAATAATCGCACGGGACAGCAAGAAAATTTTATAAAAAAAAAATCCTTCTCTTTATTCAATTCACTTTCCTTCCATTATTTTGGTTTGTTTTTCGATAAAATCGAAAGAAATCATAAAATATGAGCGAGGCTAAAGTCGTTTGCAATAGAATCCAACAATCATGTAAACAAACCAAATTGTCACGATTACTCCGTAATCACATACATTTGACGATCAATTATGAACATAGTCTGATTTCAACGAACGCACCATTGTTTTCACATTATCTTCAACACGATTTAACTTGTATTTATAAGTTAAATTTGTTAAAACATTTGCAACGTAAAAATTTCGAAGTATTTGACAAGCTGTCATCTTAGTTTTTTACTCATCGAACTCTATAAGTCATTGAAAAGTTAGTGTTGTTCGTAATCTGAAGTTATCTTTTATTTTTAATTTAATAAATTATTTTAATTTAATATTATTTGAATACAATAAAATTTTTTTTTCAAGAGCTTAATATAATTAACCAAAACGGATTGTATCCTAAGCCATAAAAATAATGGTTAGTTTTTAAAAATTGACAGGTGGCCATTTTGTTAGAATTGTCATTCACAGTCATTCACTGTTCTGTGGGTTCGCTGTGCATTAGTGTTTTCTGTTTCCGTTTTCTGTTTCCGATTTCTACGACTTTGCATTCTCATTTTGGACTCTTGTTTTGCTTTACGATTTGGCTGGACATATTTTTCTTGAAACGACGACCTTTGCACGGCATCACGGACTTTGATATAGCATACGATTGGTATTTTTTCTCAAGGAGTAATCAGGAGGTAAGAATGATTTAGATCTATTACCTACAACGGAAATCTATTAGACGCACTTTAATATTGTATTGCCCTCGTAACTAATTATTTGAATAGATCACAATTACTGAAATGTATGTGTGTAAAATTATATTTGTTTTTAAGGTTATAATGAGCGAAACGTTGACGAGCTCGCCGCATCGAAAGGAATAACTGTGCTTCGCCTTCCTCCCTACCACTGCGAACTCAACCCAATTGAGCTCATTTGGGCACAGGTTAAGTCGTATGTTGGGAGAAATAACAAATCTTTTAAAATGGCGGAAATAAAAACTTTATTGAACGAAGGGTTGGCGAGAATCGGAGCCGAACAATGGTCGAAATGCGTAAGTCACGTCCTAAAGGAAGAGGAAGAAATGAAAAAGCTCGACGGCATTTTAGACACGGCAAGCGATGACACAGTGGTTCCATTTATAATTACGGTCACCGGCGACACTTCTGATAGTGATGATGACGAAGACGAAGATTTAAATTTGTTTTAATAAACACTTTTTTTATATATAATCAGTTTTATTTTATAGTCTATGGCTTATATATTTATTCTATTTAGTCAGTTTTATTTTAGTACCTATCCTACTATGGGCCATAGTCTATGACTTAAAATTAAAATAATTAGAAAAATAAATTTAATTAAAATTAAATTAGAACACTATGACATCACTATGGGCATAAACAATACGCTGTCAATGTCAGTCCGCCATATTTGTTTACATGATTGTTGGATTCTATTGCAAACGACTTTAGCAGCGACGAAGATATAAATTCAACACCTGTCGAATTAGTGCAAGCGGTATTTTGGTTAGGCATTATGTATATATAATATTTTTATTCCTATATTTCTCTATTTTATGCATGTGTATAACTTTATTAAATTTTAGTAGCCCAACCTTAACATTTTTTGTATTTATTTCCCGTATTTATTTATCAACTTATTTATTCATTGCATATAAGGTCCTACAATAACAAGTGAAAATAATTCTAAGGTAGATCATGTATCGTTCACTGATCAAATTTCAGAAAAAGAAAAAAATTTTGCTCAAATAATTTCTTCACTTCCCAGTACAAAGTGGTTCAATCAGCTGACTAAATATCTGAAAAAAAATTTTCGTTGGAATTTCGTCTATTAGGGATACTCTATCATCTGTTGATTTTTTTTCACTTTGAATTGTAGGACCTTATATAATATTTATATATAATATTATTATTCCTAGATTTCTCTATTTTATGCAGGTGTATAATTACATTTTAGTAGCCCAACCTAAATATTTATTGTATGTATTTATTAGTATATATATATATATTTAATATTCTAAAGATATATATTGTAAAGATTTACTTTGACTTTTAGAAAGTATACTTTATGTATCTATTTTACAAAATAAATATTTTGATTTGATTTGATTTGATTTGATTAATGCCGAGTTGAGTTTTCTTCCGGAAAAATCGCGTGAAAAATACATAAAAGCGTACACCAAATATTTTCCACCTAATATTTTCCTCGCCTTAGTGAGGTGAAAAGTTGTGTGTTTCGCTCGGCAGCAAAGTTATTTAGCGTCTCGTACCTTTGAAACCCTCGCTACGCTCAGGATTCTATATATGAACCACGAGTAGAATTCTTCGCTTGCTCAGGTTTTAATACAAGGTACTCGAGCCAAAAATTAACTTTCCAGATTTGCATAACAAATAACTATTCTTTATACCTGCATTCACGTTTTTGAGCACGATTTCACCCAAATTTCTTTTAAAGAAAACAATTTTTTAATATTAAAAAACTAGAAAGTAAAATGACTCAAAAGTACAAAACAAGTTTTTTCAGGGCAAGAGTTACATAATTTTACGTAAGTCGCTGCCGTACGTCGTTCACATTCAAATATTCTGTGTTTTAACTAATTTTAAAACATTATTTAAGAACAATGCAATTGCAGCTTTGATAAGTATAAGGCGTCTTTACATGGATATAAGAATGCAGCCTCACGCCTGCAAGATCTTGGTTGACGAGAGGGCTGGAGTATTGGACAAAGGACGAGCCTCTTGCAAAATTAGTTTTTTTTTTGATAATTTACGTGTAGATTATAGTTTGGTTATATAATTCTAGTATACAGTCACAGAACAACCAATACCTATTTTCAATGGTATATTGTATAGTTAATCAGAATAACCGAAGATGTTAGACAAATAAGACCGATGACAATACTTTGCATATTTCTGCACCATTGCACATGGTTGTGCCTGTCTGCGAGCTGTCCTCTTACTCTACCCCGAATAACTTTGGGGGGATTTGCGAGTAAGTAAGATGATGGTACCTCCATAGCCAAGCCTGGCACCAGCTCTTCTACTTGTATCGTCACTTACCTAAATATAATCTATACTAATACCTAAATAATAAATTAGTAACAATACGTGTCTGTACATTGAATATTTTTGCAAAATTTTGATTTGTACCAAGAAGGAAACTAAAATTTTTCTAATTTTCGTTTGTCTGTCTGTATGTTCCGTTTCAATTCGAAAACAACTCAATAAATTTGGATGGAGTTATATTTATTATCATCGTCGTAATCCTTGTCAACATGTGGACAATAAGAAGTGTTGATAAATTAACCAGGAATCGAACACGAAGTCTCTTATGTAGAAACCCCGTTTATTATAGTCTCAGAATTAACAAACAAACAAACCTACTTTTATTTTTACGGCACAATTAGCGGAACAGGAAAAAAAGATAGGTATAAAATAATAAAATGTATATTGAAAAAAAATATCAGACCTGAAGTAACAAACCAATTTACATCTTTTAACATCGAATTTTTAATCGAAGTGTTAATAAAATTTTATAAAAAGTAATCAAAATTAAAACAAAATGCACCTTTTTATAGATTTTGTGATAACACAAACACTTTTAAAAATTTTAGAATAGTGAGATTCTAACATTACCGAGTGTTTCCCCTTCGTGCTCTGGCTAACGTTTCTATTCGTCTGGGCATACTGAGAATTATGTTATCAATTGTGTCGTGTCGTGGGACAAGCTCTGCCACTCGTCGAATAATGCGTTTTGCAGTTCTTCCAGGTTGCTGGGGGGCAGCATTCTGATTTTAACGCTTCTCTTTAACAAGTCCCATACACGCTATACTGAACCACCCCATGCCACCATATCTTCATAATAAGACTGAGTGTAACGTTACCCTTTGCGTCTCCATATTTACTGTCTTCCATCGATCTGATTTAAAAGCACCTTGCACTCATCAGTGAAAAGTGAATATACCTAGGTAATATCAAAAAATATAATATTTATTTATTCATTTATTTATTTATTTTTCATTCCCCTATCATCTATCTTTACAGGATGCATCCTAATGCGATAGAGAAGGTTTATTAAACATTAACACTTAACAATTAAATTTACAGTCACAATTAAACTTTTACATTAATACTTAGTATGGCCTGTGTGAACTCGCTCACGTTACAATTAAACAAATCAACCCGTCCGGATCCAGCCACCGCGTTTAGCAAACGCATAGCGCGCGTAAGCGACGCCCTCTGCAGCAGATTGGTGCGTGCCCGCGGTACTGCCAGGAGTGTCGGTTGCAACCGCCGCGTCGCCAGTCCGTCCGGCACGCACAGTCGCAGTTGCTCGAGGATGGCCGGGTTATGCACCTCGCCTCTCAGCACACGAAATAAGTACGTGGCGAAGGATGCGTCTCTTCTCAATTCCAGTTTGCTGTATCCCACCATGCCTAATACAAACAGTGTAGGATACAGCAAAGGATATCCCGGATACACACCATACATCTTTAAATATATAAACCTTGTAAATTTATTTTGAATACGTTCCAACATTGTTTTATACTTAGCTTCACTCGGAGACCATACCATCGAGTTACCCTCTAAGTGGCTTTTCACGAGAGCCTCGTATAAGGTTTTTAAAGCACAGATGTTAGTAAATCCGTTTGCCTGGCGTAAGACAAACCCTAAATTCCTGAAAGCTTTTTTGCAAACATCCTTAATGTGCTCTCGGAAGTTGAGATCAGCTGTGAAGCGAATGCCCAGGTCTCTTACCTCCGATACTCGCTGCAGCAGTTCTCCTCCAATTTGGTACTGCGAGAGTATTGGGGTGCGCGCGCGACTGAACGACATTACAGAACATTTGGATACATTAAATAGTAATTTATTCCTCTGACTCCATTCAAAAATCCTGTCTAAGTCCTGCTGAAGTTTCCTCTGATCCTCGCCATCTTTTACTTCCAGCACCAGTTTTAGGTCGTCCGCAAAAAGCAGACACGTAGACGCCTTGACTACATCCGGTAGATCATTTACCATGATGATAAATTGGAGGGGCCCTAGGTTGCTCCCTTGACTGACTCCTGATCTAGTGTAGTAGGGCTCCGACCGATGTCCCCCACAGTCGACGTACTGCCGCCTGTCCCCCAAGTAGCTGACGAAGAAGTTGAGCGTGTGTGGTGTGCAGCCCACGCCTGCCAACTTCGCGAGCAGAACGTCGTTGTCGACCGTGTCAAAGGCCTTTCTGAAGTCGCAGTAAGCGACGTCTACCTGTACTCCAGCATCCACCGCTGGCACTAATCGTGACATCAGGTGGAGCAGGTTCCCTTCCGTTCCACGCCCTGGACGGAAGCCGTGTTGTGCGTCAGACAACTGGCCACTTATCTGCGCATATAAGCAGTGGTGTATTGCCGATTCAAATACCTTGGCCGGAGTACATAGGATTGCCACTGGCCTGTAGTCGGTGGGATCCTGGCCTCCTCTCCCTTTCGGTACCGGTACCACTCGAGATAACTTCCAACGATCAGGAAACTGAGCGGCCGCTATACTAACGTTGAACACGTGTAGCAGAGGTTTTTCCAACACCGTCCGACAGTCTCTAAAAACGAAGGGTGGTATGCCATCGGGTCCCTGGGAGCGCTTAGATGGCAAGCGGGCGAGCGCTCGGCGCACTGCCGCCGGCTCCAGGCTCGCGAGGTGCGCACGTGCGCTACCCACCGCCGCCGCCGACACTGCTGCGGGGACGCTCAGTGCTGGAGGCTCGGGATTATATACTGACTGAAAGAACTGTGCAAATTCTTCAGCACATTCCTGATCAGAAAGGTCTCGCCCGTTCTTTTTTAATTTTTGCTGGCTCGAGTTACCTTTTTTCGATTTCATGTAGCTCCAGAATGCCTTTGGATCACTGGCTAGATGGTTCTGCACGCGATCACGATGACGGTCGTGAGCAAGTGCCGTCTCCGCCTTGACTCTCGCCCTGCACCGAGCGAACGCTTCATAATCACTTTGTGACTTACTTATTTTGTATTTCTTATGAAGGACGTATTTTAGTTTAATATCTCTGATTATGTCCGAAGTATACCAAACAGGATAATTGTATCTAGTATCTGACTTTATTGTTTTTTTTAGAGGTACACACGCATCGAAAACACCAAATATCTTGTTATAAAAACAATCTAAAACTGAATTTGGTTCTCGTAAACTGTACATTTCAGTCCAATCAATATTCATCAGTAAATAGTATAATTTATAGAAGTCAGCCTTATTGAAATTCCATAGTTTAAATGGTACCTGGGTTTTTCGTTGACCCGTATCCCCGAGCGCCTCCCCCAAGCCCCGCGCGCTTACAGTGACGGTTACGGCCAGGGGTGGGTGGTACGCGTCCGCCGGTTGCAGGCCTTCGTCCGCTCTCTGCACCACTACGCCACCGTCGTCCCCGCGCCCGCTCAACACGAGATCGAGTTGTCTGTTATTACAGTTGGGTACTTGATTGTACTGAACGAGCTCACAAAAGGCCACAAAATATTCATAATAGTTGCTCACATTGTTATTACACGAGAACAAATTTAAATCTCCAATTATTAACACGTTATTCTTATATTTAACACATATATCTTCAATTAATTTAAACATAAATATATACTCATTCTCCTCAGTCTTTGGTGCAATATATATAATACAACATGCAAATAAAAAGCGATTCTTTAAATGTACTGTAGCACAAATTAGTTCGAAGTTGTAACTATCTAGATCGGGTATCGATATTCTTCGCAACTCAAACCTCGGCGTGGCCACTAACAGCGCGCCTCCCTGCTTGCGGCCATCCGCTCGGTCACATCTCAGTATTGAGTAGCCGGACAGTGTGATTTCCCCGTTTTGGATTGATTCATTGCAGCCCGTTTCTGTTATTGCGAATATATCGGAGCCCGACGATTCTAATAAAGATAAAAACTTGGTTGTTTTTGTACGAAGACCCCTTACATTTTGATAAAAAATATTTATATCTTTGCTTGGCGACTGAGAATGGTTGTGGTTATGATTATGATTTTGTGGTTGAGTCACGAAACCAAATCCATTCGCTATATTCAGCATATCTTGGCCAGATGTCTGGATTGCACAATTTATCAAAGTTCGCTTCAGTCACACCAATTCTAAAAGACGAATATCCTCTTTCAGATTTGTGCCTTATCTTATCCACTTTCAAGCAACTTTCACTTCCCACCACCTCCTGTACATATTTTAATAAGTCCTCTTCTGTTGTTTCTGATACAAGCCTCCATATATGAAAATATTTCCTCCGTTCCACCGCTTTTATTTGCAGATTAGACATGTTACCTCCTTTTTTTATTGGATTCAACGTCTTTTTGTTTGTCTTTACTTCAATCCAATCTAGCTCTGGTCGCTCCGTTTTGTCTGCAATTTTGGTGCTCCTGGCCACCCCCGCATAGCTCATAATCGTTGGTTCATTTGGTTGAGTTTCAACTGAGGGCATGGTATCAGTTGTTCCGGCGCCGGGCAATATCATCACTGAGTTTCCACAAACAAGTTGATCAGCCTTTGGATCGCCAACTAGTAGACGTTGTGGCTTTTTAGCAGGTGGTTTCTGAGGCATTGTAGCTACATTGTTTTTCTGTTTCCTCAGAGTCTGGACCTCGGCTTCTAAAGCCAAACACTTTACTTTGGTCTCATTTAATTCCTTTCTCAATAGATCATTCTCTCTCGCTGATATAGCTGAAATTGCCGTTTTTATCTCACCGATTAATTTATTTTCCAGCATATCCATCCTTGCCGCAATCGACTCGTTTACCGCTTTCATAAACATAGTTATATCGATCATTTCTCTCGGCGCCGACGCTGCACACTCGCCAGCGTCCACAAAGTAAGCTGACGCCTCTCTCTTGCCGTCGATCGCAGGTGTAGGCGTGTGCTTCGAAGCGATGGTGGCGGCTGCGGCCGCTCCGACTCCAACCGGCGTATCGTCCTTCGTTACAATGCGTCGGGTAACATTTGAACAATCCCCGCATATAACAGTGCGCTTTAGTTCTTCCTTTTTTTCTCTAAAAACAGCTGACTGGATATTTAAACATCTATAGTGGTAACATTTTTTGCATGCACTGCATTGCAAAATATCCAATCGTTCAATATCAAATTAAAAAGCATGCATGTGTGTATGAATGATGAATATGTGAGATTGCATGAATGTGTGTAACTGTGTGTATGAACGCTTATCATACTTTTAATTTAATTCCATTGCTTTGTGAACAACCTTATTTTTTAACATAATCGGAGAATGGTTCAGAAATGTCACCAAATATAACCACCACAAACCATTTGTTTATACTTTAACGTTTCTATGTATAGTTTACTCCTGTGTCTTTTCCATGAAATAAATAAGTACCCATCTCCATTGGTTCAAGTTCCAATGGCGATGTTCACGTGTAAAGTTTAACTGATGTACACGATTGGCAGGTACATACAAACCTACGCCCACTTCTTCAAATCTTCTGCAAACTATACGCTCGCTCACTCTCCCTCCTCGCACGACTTCAAGTTCATTTCGGGATTGTACAGCCGTTACCCGCGTGTTCCTACGAACTTGAAGTTGCAGAAAATTCAACCTGTACCTTTGGATACTGCGATAAATCTTTGAAATTGATTGCTGAAGTCTGGCGGCAATTGATCTATTAGGTGTGACCATTTCTTTGCATTTAATCTGCCCCGATCTCTTGCGATGTTAAATCGGCATTTTAGGTGATTTCAACTGAGATGCCTTAAGATTGACAAGAAAAAACAACTTTTTCTTATAAAAATAGCAACACAGCAATTAACAAAAATTTTAAATTCTCCTCAGACTGCGCTCGTATTATTTAAAGGGAATCGAAAATAAATCTATGAAAAAACTGACTGCTGTCTAACGTTCCATTTTTAAATGAGAGTACAAGTTAAATGATTTTAACTTAACTAAACCCATGCATCCCTGAAAGTCTGTTTTCAAAAATAAATAAAGAGATTACGTACCATTAATGGTCCGTTCATTAGGTAGGAACGACCTTTCCGGACATTGGATAAACAGATTTGGAAAACAGACGGAACCGAAAACAAAGGCTGAGTGTAAGCAATTTTGTTTTCATGGATTATCCGCCCTCTGTAGTTAATCCCTTAAAAAGGTTTCACTATGTTAGCGATTTCTATTTAGGAAATCTTTTGGTGCTCATAAATTGGTTGAAGGCCCTGAGTACCTCATCATAAAGATAAGCATTTATGATTTTTGTCAATAATCAATATTTTTTCGCTTTCCTACATTATTAAAATGGGATAAGTGATTTTTTTATTCGCTTTGATCAATAGGTTTTCTATGTAGTCGGTTCATTATGATCAGTTATGTGGTTTAATTTTCTGAGCACTTGGTATTCATTATAATGTACGAACATAGATATTAATAAACATAATGTCTATGTGTACCAAATTTAAAATTTATATTAAAACATCACCTAAATAGTTGATGCAAGGTCGAGGAGAGTACAAGGGTCAGTTATTTTGAATGAGGTATTGAATAGTGTAATAAAAAGAAACTGAAAGAAAGATGGAAAAAAGTGAAAGAAAAGTATGATAGGAGACTCTTTGATAATTTTAGGGCCAACGTTAAGATGTTTTGGAAGTTGATAAGCGTGATAAGTATGAAAGAAATTGTACAAGCAATGAAAGTTATGACAGCTGGGAAAGCGGATGTGTATGACAGAGTGTCAATAGAGATGCTAATAGGAGGAGATGGCGTGCTGGCTAGCCTTCTGTACCAGCTATTTAATATGTGCTGGACGAGCGGTCGTATTCCCGTTGATTGGTGCAAGGCTGTCGTTATCCCGCTATATAAAGGATAAGGTTCACAGCAGGAATACAAAAGCTACCGTGGCATAAGTCTTCTTAGTATCGTTGGCGAATTGTATGCAAAGGTTCCGATTACGAGGGTGATGCATGGAGCTGAAGAAAAAAAATTGGGATGTACAAGCGGGATTTAGAATAGTTATGGGTTGCATGAATCAGATACCTATTTTCTTTACGAAGCATATCTGAAAAATGACTGGAAGAACACCAGAAGGTGTTTTGTGCGTATGTGGATTTAAAAAAGGCTTACTATCGAGTGGTTAGAGATGACTTGCGGACAACACTGTCAGTGTATGGAGTGAGTAGCAACCTGGTGCGGGCCCTGAAATCTCTCTATGAGAATGCCAGTGCTTGCATCAGGATTAACGGGGCATACACTGAATGGTTTAACATCTCTAGAGGAGTTAGACAGTGTTGTGTAGCGTCACCGTGGCTGTTCAATCTACTTGTTTAAATTATTTGAAAGAGCGTGAATGTGGACTGAAGTTAGGGGAGTTACTTATCAAATGCCTCTTATACGCCGATGAATAAGTTCTCCTAGCTTCATCGGTGGATGAGCTGCAAAAAATGGTATCAATAATGAATGATGCCTTTAAACGGAAAGGAATGAAAATGAATGCAGGAAAAACAAAAGTTATGGTGCTAGAGAATGATGAAGCAGTTACTAAATGTAAGGTTAAGATTGAAGACGAGGAAGTGGAACAGGTTAAGGAATTTGTCTATCTGGGTTGTCTATTTACACGCGATGGAAAGTGTGACGGTGACATTGAAAGAAGGTTGAATGCGAGAAACAAAGTGAATGGAGCCCTACACTCCTTTATGGACAGCCAAAGTGTGACTGCAAAAGCACGATTGGCAGTTCATAATAGAGTGTTTGCTCCTACGCTTATGTATGTTAGTGAATGTTGGGTTTGGCAAGATGAGCATCGAAGTAGAGTGAATGCAGTTCCTTACGGTGTATGTGCGGTTTGAGATTGAATGACAGAGTGAAAAATATCGACGTAGGGGATCGTTGCGGCCTGAAAGAAGATTTAGTGACTAGAATAGAAAAAGGAATACTTCGGTGGTTTGGGCATATAGAGAAAATGAATGAAAGTAGAGTGACGAAAGAAATTTTTGCTGCACAAGTGGTAGGTAAAGCTCAACCGGGCCGCCCTAGAAGGACGTATGCCGACCAAATAGCCGACATACTGAAATAGGGCAAAGTAAAAAGTACCCGAAATAGAAGAGCTTGTATGACTAGATTGATGGACGTAGAAGAAGCAAAAGAGGGGTGTCAGGATCGTAGCAGGTAGAAATCTGTAGTCTCTGCCTACCCCTCTGGGAGACAGGCATGAGTATATGTATGTATGTACAATGATAAATGTTTTAAACAAAAGTCACAGATAGGACGACAATATACAGAGAGCACAAGTTTTTAATATAACTTGTAAAACTTTTTATAAAAGAAACGTATAACTTATACTTGCGATTGTCGGCACTTGGTGAAACATGGAAAGCATCTTGATGAAAACCACTTAGGTACTTTTAACCCAACCGGTTTCGAAATCTAATTCATTTTCAAGGGCTTAACAACTCATTTTAATATTTTAAGACCTAACCTACGTGCTGTAAATAAAATTTGATTTTTTTTGTAGTGAAAAAAAATAAACTTACTTAAAAATATGAAAATTGTCACCTCTGAAATTTTATCCCGAAGTAAGGAGACTGTAAAGTTTTCAGTGTTCACAAAGTATCGGTTCCGTTAACGTAACTATGTAATAATCAATTTCAAAATACACTTAATTAGAGATTGCACATGAGTGTGACATCATCCAATGTAAAACTCCTATTTGTCAAAAGTCCAAATTGGACTGTCCAATTGGTTGGCAATTCTTGAGTTATGCTGCAGACAGACAGATTGACTCACTGATTATGATTAATAACGAGTATATAAGGTGACTTTCGTTTACATTGCCATAAATTTATACTGGAGGTTCGGAAAGTGGTCAGGACCAGGGTTCAATGACCCTTTCTCCAAAATACGCAAAATAAAATTTATACTTTCTACACCAATTGAGGTTGTTTTTGAACAAATATATAGAGGCACAAAAAATATTTTTCCTTACCGAGTCTCCAGTATCCAGGCAATATAAACGAAAGTAACCTTATAATTAGTTACATATGTTCACATTTATTTCTGACTAACAAAACAGCAGTAAAATCGTTGGCATTCGAGAATAAAGCAATGAAATACTGTTACATAAAGTATACGAGCACAGCAAGGATTAAGAAACTCTAAGGAAGTCACTCTATCGGCTTATAAAACTTATGGTCTGGGTTATGGGACTCCAAGGGAATATGAATAATCGATTATCCATAAATCCGAGGGTCATAATATGACCGCCATCAGACAAAGGGTTGCAGGCTCGGCTTGTCACATCAGGTTAGAAAAACCAAAGCATAAACGCCACATTTAATACACCTAGTAAGTTCACACTTGGGACCACCTCTGACACCCCGTCGGGGATTCATATCGTGATGATGTGTTGTGTTTAATTTAAAAAAGTTATCTTTACGTTTGACAAAAAAAAAACGAAAGTTATTGAAAGTTCCTTGTGACTTTATCATGAATAATCCTACTGCTGCCGTCCTTGGCGTCGCGTAGCATCGCATTTAGTTGTTGCCGCTAATCTACACCAATAATAAAGTACCTATAGTAAAAAAGTCGTGTCTGTACTACATTGAATATTTTGGAAAAAAATTAATTTAAGCGGATGATACTGAGGTCGAAACTACAATTTAGAATTTGTCTTTCTGTTTTTCTGCCTTTCTGTCTGTCTATCTGTCTGTATGTATGTATGTTCCGTTTTCTAACTAATGATCGAGAACCCCTAAACGGATTTGGATGCGGTTTTCTTTATTATCATAAAATCACATCACATAATTACATAATATTATAAATGCGAAAGTGTATGTGTGTGTGTGTGTGTGTTTGTTTGTTACATTTTCACGCCGAAACGGCTGAACGGATTTGAATGAAATTTAGAATGGACATAGCTTATACCCTTACTTGACACAAAGGCTTCTTTTTATCCCGGAAAAAAGCATGTCGTTAAACCGAATAACACGCGGGCGGTGCCGCGGGCAAAAGCTAGTATATAATAAGTTTAAATATATCGTCACGTCATGAATCCCCGGGGGGGTGTCAGCGGTGTTCCGGGTGTGAACTGTGAAATGCAAGTCACAGTGCACACTCATCACACCCGCATTCCACCGACGATTATTACGTCCCAACGTGATGGGTGGAGAGTCCTATCGTCGTACTTCGGGCACAAATACACGCTTTTTTAGGGCATGCAGGTTTCCTCACGTTGTTTTCCTTCACTGTTTAGCAAGTAGTAAGTATTAAATACTCTGCACATAAATTCCGAAAAACTCCTTGTTGCATGCCCGGCCGGGATCGAACCTGGATCTCGAAGATTGAGAGGCCAGCGTTCTACCCCTGAGCTATCGCCGCTCTTTCTTATGTTTTATGAACTCTTATGAAAATCTTAACCATGCGGCCTAAGATTTTGATATTTAAAACTAAAACCTAATAACACTTATTGGAAGCAAAAAAAAAAAAACTGGTACTATAAAGAAAAACACTAACCTAAGTCTTTATAAAATTTGTAAATGTCTTCATAAAGTGACAGCGAAATATTACCTTTGAAATTGCTTTTGTGATTTTAATTTCAACTTTGAATATTTTGAATAATGGATATGAATTTGTTTGAAGTAAATAAACTAGTTTTCCCAATTTCAGTGATTTGGCCCCTGAGCTACCGCCACCGCTTTTATTATCATAAAATAGCCAACAAGCCAAAAACGCAGCCGAGATTGAAAAAAAAATTCGGGCGGAGCCGCGAGCAAAGGCTGGTTAATACTATAAAATGTCCGTTAATTTAAAAACAAACAAAAAACAACAGGAAACAACATAATTTCTTCATCAACGAGAGAATTTGTTTTCAATCTTTAACAACACCATTTGCCTCTCAATGTCTCCAAGCAAATTTAATAAGTCCAGTTAGCAAAGTAGTTTTTCAAATTTATTCCAGATTGTAGGCAAACAAAAAAAAAGTTTCTATAAGGTTTATGTTCCCTGAAGGAACCCTGCGAACTGGAGTAATAAACACGGAAATGAGGATTGTCGTCCGAGTTGCAGTTCCTCTAGCGCTTTCCTTAACTTTCTGGTGTTGTTATGAGTTTATGACCTTATTTTTCTAAGGGTATCATATATCAAAGAGCACTAGACTCTTTTTAGTCTGATCCAAGGTAATTCAGCGCTGTAACGTTCATAACTTACAGCATATGCTGAGATTTGTCCATTTTGCAAACAAAATGATAAAGTTATTATTTTTTTTTGTGGCAAATAGATAAATTTCTATTTCTTCTATTTCGTTTTTTTTTGTTTAATAATCATTCCATCCATCCATCAGCCTGTTTCGTCCACTGCTGGACTTAGGCCTTTCCAGGATTTCACCACTCTTGGCGGTCCTCCTGGAAGAAATGCCCATACTCACACACGCTGGGCAGGCGGGTTGGTGAGCGCGGTGCCGAAACCCTTGCGCCAGTGACGCCGCTGCCCGTCACCAGTCTGATTTATATAAGGCCTGGCAATTGGGGTTGGATATACCGCCATCCGTCGGGCCCAGGCAATGGTGGGCCGCCTGGTTTTTTTGCCTGAGAGCTGTTCTCTTACTCTCCCCCGAATAACTTCGGGAGGATTTGCGAGTAAGATGGTGGTACCTCCACAGTCAAGCCTGGCATTAGCTCTACCACCTATATTAATTATATCAATCAATAAAATCATGATAAGCTCGCTATATTGGTAATTTTTTTCTCACATGAAGTTATCACACAGCGAACTCTTTTCTCGTCAACATTCCGAAAATGAGTAATTGGACAGTCTCTGACTTTTGAGGTACGAATCGAATGGCTAGCACCAATCACGACGAAGGCCCAGCACGCAACGGATTTTGTTTTGCTTTATGAATTCACTAGCTTTTGCCCGCGGTTTCACCCGCGTTGAATTAGTTTTTGTGTACTCCTATAAAATCAGTCAATATTATTCGGAATGTTACCTACAGTAAACACAGCTGGTGAAATGTGTGTGTTATGCGTCTCTGTTTCCTATTTTGTGTCTCTCTTTTAAAGCTTTTCCATGGGAACAAAGGGAAAAAGTAGTTTTTGTCCTATTCAAAGTCTAGAACTACATTTATGTAAAATCTCAGCCTAATCGGTTTCGTAAGCATGGCGTGAAAGGGTTATACATCACTTTTCTATAGAAATTTTGAACGTCATTTTCATTCCTTATGAACTGATTTATGGGATAAAAAGTAGCCTATGTCCTATTCCAGGTCAAGAACTGCATTCGTGTAAAATTTCAGTCCAATCGGTTCAGTAGTTACGGCGTGAAAGAGTAACAAACATCCATCCATCCATCCATACATCCAAACTTTCGCATTTATAATATTAGTGGGATAGTGGGATTAGTGGGAAGTGGGATAAGTGGGATGATACACTGAATTCACTATCAGTACCACCAGCACTGAGCGTTGGTTTTATGAACAAGGCTATTTTGTTTAATCCGTTGCGTGCCATGCGAGGTGCGGTGCAGGTCAGTCGAAGTGTACCTTTATAGGACATTATCATGTATAACGCAACCAATATAACATCTTTCTAAAATCTAAGAATATCTTTTCGTATACGTTATGTGATTTAATTCTTATAAGAACAAAAAAAATATTTTGTTTAACTATATTTTGATGCTTTATTTGTTATTAATGTTTTAGATTATTTATTAAATATATATTACACTTCTGATGGTTAGACACCTGACACAAAACGTTTTAATACTAACTCAAGTGATACCACGGCTAGTATAAAGATTTCCCAAATTGGCATTATTTTTCATGAAGCGTAATTCACGTCAAATAATGTTAATCTTTATTCTCACGAGTTCAGATGGTAATTGATATACTTCACTGTACATATTCTAAAAATAAACAAAGACTTAGCATGTTGTTAGAGCTTGTATCCCCAAGGGGTTGCCAAAGAGGTTTTGAAAGTCAACTGGTTTATTCATTGTTTGTAAAATAATTTTGTTTTGACTAAAACATTTGAATCAGTTTTAATAATAGCATAAGTAAATATTGGTGGAATATTGATGGTGCAGTCATAAATAAGAAAAGTGGCCACAAATTCGATCCAAATTGGAATAAATCGACAAAAATGGGATTCCATTCATTCCATGACCATTTGCGCAATCGGGCGTTTGACAGATCGTGGTCGATTCAACCACTGCGCAATGTAGCAATTATAATTCAATAGTTAGGTGGCGTTAAACTACGCAAATTGTTTGTTATCGTCAGTGAGATGGGTAATTAGACAAAAACCTAGCCACACATAGTTTAATCAAGTCAAATCAAATCAAATTTCTTTATTGAACAATTAGTTTACAAAAAATATTGCTAAGACTCTGAACCCCAAACTAATATAATTGTCCTTTGGGGAACAGTGTTTCCAATTCGAGGGTACTTAAAATATTTTACACGGACATAGGTATTCTACACACAAAGAAAATTGATTTTATCTACAGACAAAATAAACAAAATAAACAAAATATGGCTCAATGTATACACTAATAGATAATAATTTTAAAATAGTTAAATAAACTACACACAAATATTACATAAGTATATTATTATTCTAGTATAAAATAGACATAATTTCTTTACATAAGTACATTACTAAATTGATATTTCTGTGAGGATATAGTATATGTATTGGGTACACGATAAGATAATAAGTTTTAGGATACTTTGTTAGATTGACAAACGACGACCAAAAAGTAGATGAAATAAAATAACAGACACAAATATAATGCAGGTAGTTATAGAAATTGAATAAAAACTATCGGGTGTTAGTTAGCTAAGAAGCAGTGAACATTTAAACGTCCAGTATTGCTTGACACTGGTTTCACGGGTATTTACGCTTATGGCAAGTCTTACGTAAACTGGACAGCTAGTTGTAGCGAAAGATAAGAATAGGCCATAGACTTATCGTTGCACAGAGATGACAAAAGGTTATGTTAATATTGTAAACAAGCCTTCAGTTTTGTTGTAGTCAAGTTTAATTAGATATTTATGCAATACTCGGACACATTGAAATTTGTTAAGGTTAATAATATTTAATTCTTTGTTAATTTTATTGTAAATAGAAGGTCCAGTAAAATAAATACACCTTTGTGCAAAACAAGTACGAACTAAAGGAGTGTGAAAATTTTTGTATTTGATACGTTTAGAGGCAGAAATATTTGTACGTTGTTGAAGTGAAGGAGAAAGTTAGCTTTTATGTATTATACATTTAAGGGTTCTTAAATAAATGTGGTATATCTACATACATATGTTCCGGTACGCCTCGTAATTCATTTCATATCCTAAGGGCACGTCTTCCCTACAATTACAGTGCCCCCCGGTTTACTCTTTGGTATGCAATGGTTTCTGCAGTCCCATAAAACATGGGACTTTAGGGGCTAGTGTAAATATTTGGGTGGTCAAGCCACGCTGGGATTGTTGCCATTCATTCATGTAGGAGAAACAAAGTGTGAGTGGTAGTATGTATGTATTAAATTGTGTATAAGAAGGGGTGTAAGGGTTTTATTTGTAACTTTAAGTGAAAGAGTGATAGTCATTATTGTAGAATGATTTATCCAACATGATATGACTCATCTTATTATTTTACACACTACTGCTTCAATAACTCTACCCATATATACACACTAAATTTGCTCTTACAAAATTTCACGATCGGGGCACTTTGAGCAATAACATCACGTAGTAGCAGATAATCAACTCATTTTAAAAAGTTTCGGTTTCCTTAACTCACATTCCACATTTTGTCAAAAGGTGTACAATAATGTCATATTTTAATAATATATTATTATTTGACGGAATATTTACGACTTGAGGGTCAAAACAGTGTTTATTGACGTTTAATATTTAAGGTTATATTCTTTTCTTACTTTGGCAAGAATATAATAAAAACATAAATCACCGTCATTCAAGAGCTTAAAAATTCCACCCGAGCAAAAATACAATAAAATATAAGGCACAATGGACCTTACAAACTTGAGAGTTTTTTGTACATTATTTTCCGGGTACGCAATAAAGTTTTCAGGAAAAGTTTCCAACTGAAACATTTGGAATCCGCACAAAGAAGACTTCATAAAAACGACTCAACTCCATTCTATGTACTGTAATCATCTTCCTTTCCCAATTTCTGAAACTTTTTTCATCATTGTACGCATCTGTTTTGACGCTTTTCGTTTCCCGTCTTGCGATTTTTCTGACACTTTAAAAGTGACAATAGTCGTTTTCATTCTTAGACTATCTTATGTGAGAATGTATGGGCCGTTTGATTGTGCAGTCAACGTCAAAAGTAAATGATTGGTTAGACTCTGTCAATAAATCAAATTTCGAAATCTAAGAAGTTTATGCCAAGCCAAGGCATGCTGATTACAAAACCGTTTTGAGATAGCATTTTTTTGGCCATATTCGGTTTTTGCAGCAAATTAAATAAAAATTATACACATTTTTAGAATAACTTATAACCTTCGTTTGCTATGGCTTAACAGAGGAATTTAAACCATCTCTCTTTTCATCAAGGTTGGCAAATATTTTGCATACTAACATCACATATTGATTTTCACTCATACTCACCTTTTTATTTTATTTCGTACCCCTTCAAGGGACATCTGTGGTTAAGACTCGTTTAGTTGTCGAGCGAGTTAACTGGCGTACCTAACAAGTTTAGCTACTGCCCCCCCCCCCTCCTCCGCCCCTGTTTTGACAGCGAAAAACGAGTTCAGTAGTAAGTTACCAGGTAAGTTGCGCGAATAGAATCCTTTTCTATTTTTGGGACAGTTAAACCTCCTCCCGCGCACCTTCCGCATCCCTCATTTGTCTTTATTTGACATCAATTGAAAATTTGGACTGATTGTGATATACATAATTCAGAAATTTTTCGTCTATTTAAAATTACTTCAATAAATCAAGGTTCTAATTCATTACATTAGTTCACAATCAGCTGATCGACACCTAAATGTTTGCATGCTAAATTAACAGGCGTTTATGTTTTTATGCTCTAACTAATATCGCAATTTTTGCACCCTCAAGACTTTTTCAGACAGAGAGGTGGGTAAACAGATAAATAAAATAACTATGAGGAATAAAAATTAGTTAATTTCAAGAGGGCACCAAAAATATATGCATAAAATATACTGCCATCTATATTTCTTAAACTAATAATAAAGTAGTAAAAAAATCGTGTCTGTATATAGAATATTTTTGCGAAATTTAAAAAAAATGGGTTATTGTACTGAGACCAAACCACAATTTTTGCAATTTTTGTCTCAGTCCGTCTGTCTGTCTGTATTATGTGAGGTTTTAAATCGAGTACCAATCAAAGGATTTGCACGCGGTTTTTATATTAGTTGTAGTGACCCTGGTCAACACATAGGCTATAAGGGGTGTTAATAAAATAACGCCAAAGCTGAAAACGGTGCAAAGATTTAATAAACGTGGGTGGAGCTGCGGGTAAAGGCTAGTGTTATATATGTCACCGAAAAATAACAAGAATCGTAAATTGATCAATTTTCAAGGTAGTTTAGAAACTATCGGAAAATCATAAACTACAGTTGAAATGTATTATTTAACGCAATAAAATTTAGCTAATTGTTCAAATTGCGATGCCTGGCGGTAAGTTTATAATCTAACGATTTTGCCACATTTCAAATCATACACGAATGGACCAATCGCTGTACAATTTTACGTTCAACTGACACCCGTAACATAATACACTGTTCTCTGATCGGGCGATTGAATTGGTGGCAATTTAACAATCACCTATACATACCTGACAATTTAGTATTAACGATCTGCCTGGGCATATCCTATTGGTGTTATAACTAGGGGTTGCTTCGCTGCGCTTTGCTCGGCTCCCCAAATGTATGACCACAAGAAACCCAACACGCTCCTCCTCGCTCTGCTCGTCGTCGCACTTATTTTAATAGTGAGACGTTCAATCAATCAGCGTACACCTCGCGTTCGTCGGATCATTTTACCGCAAGATGCCGTAATATGATCAACTAGGTACGAGAAATGTATACGTTAATATATCTAATACATTTCAACTGCCTTTTATGATTTTCCGATAGTTTATAAACTACCTCGAAAATTGATGAACTTACTATTCTTATTATTTTCCGGTGACATATACATATCACACAAATCTGTAGTGGCGTGTATGAAAATAAGTATGTTACTCGATATTTGGTAAAATGATACGGTATTTTATTTTACTCCTAATATAATACCAAGAAACATGATTTTTCTCTCAAAAACATTTGATGTGCTGTGGGTTCATGTTCTGTTTCAGTAGACATTGACTATTCTTTATTCATTGCTTTCGTATCATATACTCGTATGAAAAAAGCCGACAAATACGTTTCCCGAATAAAATTACATGATTTTTGTTCAATATTACATTGTAAAAGTCGTCTGAAAATAGTATTCATGCTTTATATGGATTTTTGTTGTGGATAATTATGTGGTACATTAAAACATTTTAGTATTAATAGTGATGGGAATAAGTAAGTGGAACTACTAGAGTAAACTACTCGAGGATTATTTACTAAACAGCTGCCCGCATAAAATTACATACATTTTGTTAAATAGTATATTATAAAAGTCCTCCGAAAATAATATTCATATTTTATAGGGCTTTTAGATGAGGGTAATTGTGTAGTATATTGGAACATTTTGTTGCTCGGTTATTTACTACTAGCTTTTGCCCGCGGTTCCGCCCGCGTGTTATTCGGTTTAACGACATTCTTTTTTCCGGGATAAAAAGTAGCCTATTTAGGGTACAAGCTATATCCATTATAAATTTCATCCAAATCCGTTCAGCCGTTTCAGCGTGAAAGAGTAACAAACATACACACACACACACACACACACACACAAACTTTCACATTTATTAATTAGTGTGATAAGTGTGATAAGCTCGGACAGGTCGAGCTACTGGTGTGTTGTTTACTCAATCGAGAGTAACGTCGAGAGATTTAGATAATACATTTCTTTGTACCTATTTAAATAAGAAATTAACTTAAACACTGTTATTTTTCATAATAATTTTAATTGCTTTAATTAACCACATACGGCAAAGTAGTGATAGATTCTGTACATAAAATCAGACAACTTTTATTCTAGAATATTTTTGAAAAACCTGAAAATATTTCTCACTCAACTCAGCCAACTACTCGAGCGATTCGCTCAACTGAATCGTTCGTTGAAAGCACTCGAAACGTTAGTACTCGATTATGAAAAGTACTAAATTATTACCATCGCTATCTATTATGAGAAAACAGTTTTTAAATTCTCGTCAAGGTCTTTTATTTTTATTTAATGTACATTTACACAAAACAGGAAGGGGGATATTAAAAATATTTTATAAAGTACAAAGGCGGCACTTATTGCTAACAGTAATATCTTCTCGGCAACCTTTATGTGAAATAGTAGATAAAGAAAAAACCTAAGAAGGGAACGTGCAAAAGTGAAAAAAGAAATAATAACCCGACCTGTGAACTCGCGCTTGCCCGATTTGCGCATGACCGAATTTATTATTTGGCTCATGTTTGAACTTTAAATTCTTCATATTTGAATTTGTTTATTGAATTTGTTTATTGTTCTAGGAAAAATACTTGAAATTATTACAATTTTGCCAAACCACTATCGCGGTTTGTCGGCAAGCTCTTAATTTAACTTAATTTATATCCACACTATACAAAACACTTTTTAGTAAACAAATGGTACTATATTTATTTAACAATAATAATATTTTTTCTTGATTTAAGTCTTACATAAAAGAAGGCGCTTGAGTTTGGTCTTAAAGACAGATTTTTTAACATTAGTAACACAGAAGTCTGTTGGGAAGCTTTTATAAATTCTAGGTAACATACTGATACCCATACGGGATCCGCAGTAGTTACAATGTTTTGTTTACAATGTTTGCGAAGGCCGAAGATGAAACGTATGCACAAGATCTGATGGCGCCCAAGATTGTTAAGAAGCTCTTCAGTTAGGTCTAGGAAGCAACAGTCAGCATAATTGATGAAAGATTGTGCTCACATAATTATGGTCAGGAAGTTTTGCAAGAATCTGAGTGAGTGAAACGTTCTAAACATCTTCCTACTAAGATATTCGGTATGAGGTGCCAAAAATACCCAAATTTTTAATTGTGTCATAAATGGAATGACGGTGTTATCTAATATTATGTTGTTTGTGACACTAATATTGACTTCCGATTATTATATCCTAAGATTTACTAGGATTTACAAGGAGTCCAAAAGTTCCCTGTTCATTGCACAAATGGCTTCATTTAAAGATTCCACAGGTGTGCCAGTATACACTTGCAATTTTTATTTATATACTGAGAGCTGACGATCTCAAAGGTTCGACGATTTTGGTAAAAGTTTCATTGACAATAAAATTACCTAAGTTTCAAGGTCGTCAGCTCGCAGTGTATCATAAATAACATAGTAATAGAACTTTATATTGAGTCCCGTCTTACAACTGAACCTCTTAAAAGCGAAGCTTTGGTGTGTGTCTGCAAACAGCGCATACCTCAATTAGCTAGCGTAATCGAAAAAGGTAAAATTTGGCATGTGAATAAAACAATAATTTGCACACATGGAAAATATTTTGAAACATCGTATTGTGTATGTGTAAAGTGAAGTGTAATTTACGAACATAAATAACATTGATGGAGCAACGGTACTAGATCAACTGGGAAAATACCAATAACGTTTGATGAGGTTAGATTGCAAAATGTATGTAATGGTATTTGTGGTTTATCTGATCCGAAATGCAGGTATACGTTGTTGGGACGTTGTTGCTAACATATCTAATTATTATGCTGCCTTATTTTGCTATCATAAAAGTTAAAATGGTATGAAATATATGTTTAACTTTAATTCCAGGCGACGTACATACATACTTTTGTCATACGATAGTTTTATTTGCTTACAATATATAAGGTCCTACAATTCAAAGTGAAAAAAAATTAACAGGTGATAGAATCTCCATAATAGAGCACATTCCACGGAAAAAATTTTTTTTTGCGTACTTATTTTAACCTTTCCATGGAAATTTTGTCAGCTGATTGAACCACTTTGTACTGGAAAGTGAAAAAAATATTTGAGCAAAAAATTTTTTCTTCACCTGGTATTTGATCAGTAAACGATAGATGATCTACCCTAGAATTATTTTCACTTATTATTGTAGGACCTTATATATAAAAATGTCTGCTCTTGCGATACTGCCTGTAAGAACAAGTTTCTTTATTTTTATTAACTAAAATTTACATGATATGTTATATATCATCATGCCAATGAACGCCGTATTGTCCTGTCTACCATAAAAGGGATGCCGATTTCTCAGAAAATTACAGTGTGGGATTTTACTACACCTTGGTGGTTTAAAACATTTGCAGCAATAAAACACACGGGTTTAAAATGCTTTTTACAAAACCATTCCTTTAACAAGTAGAATTTTCACGTCCCACCTTTTGAAAGCTTACGTATTTTACTTTAAAAGTAAGGATTCAACGGTAAGTAAAAGAAGTATTTGCAGTTTAACGTATTCCCGCACAAACACGGCCGGTGATTGGTTGAATTGGAGCTGCAAGTGTCCTGAGACGTGATCGGGGCACCGGATCTTACCAGAAGCGAAATAAACTGACGGTCACCTTCCACTGGGTTTGCAATGCGATGCTAAGTATTCTCATGTCTTCCTATCTCTCTGTTTTGGCACGTATGTAGTACAGAGTTTCGCTGGGTGCCCGGGAAAAGTATAAAAAATCTGTATTGTCGTATTTGTTCCAATGAAAGCGATTATATTTCTACTAGCTTTTGCCAGCAGCTCCGCCCGCGTGTTATTCAGTTTAACGACATGTTTTTTCCAGAATAAAAAGTAGCCTTTATGTTAAGGTAGGGTATATGCTATATCCATTCTAAATTTCATTCAAATCCGTCCAGCCGTTTTAGCGTGAAAGATTAACAAACATACACACACACACACACACACACACAAACTTTCGCATTTATAATATTAGTGTGAGTGTGATAGTGTGATTCAGTCATACTTTAGAAAAGGTAAGTCCTCAAAAGCAACAGACTGAAATAAGGATCTTAATTTGAACGATGTAGTTTTACTGAATAAATTAATATGAATATGATGCCAAATCGCAACCACAGCATAACCCACAACTTATAATACTAAGCTTCCGTTTTCAACCTATCTGAAACTATTGAACCGTGTTATGAAGTTGTTTCTTACGTAATGATTGACTAAGTATTGATTATAGCCTGCAGTAGAAGAAGACCACAGTGAGCAGAGCAATGCGAGAGCCGTGCTCGTAGTTTCGCAATGTCGAGTTTTGCAGATTGATTTATTGGGAGTCCCGAAGCGCGGCCCGCAGCGCCCGGCTGATGTTAATGGAAAGGGTAGAAGGCTTCGTTTTTCAATGATGACTCCAGTTAATGGTGCGAAAACGTAGTTTTTCTACAAACCAAGGATGGTGGTCATATCTATCGTGTGGAAAGCCTTTTGCCCGTGGCTCCACCCGCGTTTATTCAATCTCTGTTCCGTTTTCGGCTTAGGCGTTAGTTTATCAACACCGCATCTATCTGTTACTAATAATAAAGTACCCTGGTCAAAATAAATATAGGCTATAGGGGGTGTTCATAAAATAACTCCCAAGC
Source organism: Ypsolopha scabrella (assembly GCA_910592155.1). NCBI lineage: Eukaryota > Metazoa > Arthropoda > Insecta > Lepidoptera > Ypsolophidae > Ypsolopha > Ypsolopha scabrella. The sequence continues at coordinate 15,493,054 of OU342975.1, read as the reverse complement.
CGAAAACGGGGCAAAGATTGAATAGATACGGACCGAGCCGCATGCAAAGGCTAGTCATACTAATATTATAAATGTGAAAGTTTGTGTGTTAGTTTGTTTGATACTTCTTCATGCTGCAACAGCTGGATGGATTGGGATGAAATTTGAAATGCTACTTTTCATCCCGAAAATTTTCATTTTTTGTGGGGTGGTATAAATCATCCAACTATGAATGAATGCATTTTTATCCTAACTCTACATATACGCAGAGAACAACAAGTCTCGGAACATTGTTTACGGATACGTATTGTAGTAGATTTTGGCTCTTCATACGGTCCGTGACAATTTTATTATCTTTTCTGTGTTAAACATGTCGCAAGTAGACGTGACATTATATTTACTCCCTTTTCTAGCAAATTCCAAAGCATAACAATAAACACGCGGAGCAAAAACTAGTAACCTATATTATTATGTTGATCAGGGCCACTAAAATTATATTAAAAAAAACGCATCCAAATCCGTTCAGTGATTCTCGAGAACAGAACAAACATAATAATATGTACAGACAGAAAAAAAATCTAAAAATGATATTTTTGGCTTCAGTACATACTAAAAATAAATTTAATTTTAATAAAAATAAAAATGCTCAATGTTTATGTATAGACACAACATTTAACCATTTTCTATGTATTATTACGTAGTATTGATGAGACATTAACTTACGAAAAACATGCTAATTATTTTTACTTGTCCTGTTTACACTGTTCTATCTAATGTAAATAAGGATATTTATTTCACTAGTCTAACTAACTACAAAAATACATTTAACTTCCGTTCATTATTACTTTATGAAACTTTGTAAAAACGAACTATCAACATCCTGTAACGCGCAAACGCAATTCATCTCCAGGTTTTCAACGAGACAGAACCAAACAAACAAGACAGATTAAAATATCTTAAATACCAACCAACTCCTAGTTATCGTTTAACCAACTTCAAACACAACTTACTGTAGTGTTTCTTGTGAAACATAATAAATCTTTCTTACTTACCAACCAACTGAGGTATTTGCCCACTTTTGCCCTTGTGCCCTGGTAATAAAATACAGTTTACCTTGATAATATGAACTAAAAAGTTTGCAATATCGTACTGTCATTGAAATTTAGCGTGCGCTAGGGAGATGCTACACACAATGAACCCCTTCGATAAATCATTTGCAAGTAGTTTGTTCATTTACAGAGTTGCATTGTTTTTGGTGAAGAGCTGTAAATAAAACAGATTTCACTATCTGCGTACTTCAAGCTTTCAAATTTAGATGAGGTTTTTTTCAAGAACTTTTATCTATAGTGCAGAAGAGAAGTGTTAAACTATAGATATTCTAAGAAAGCAAATTAAACACTATTTAAATCACGTGTCTATTAATACTAGTAGTATAAGCGACAAGTGCGTAAAGGATCCAATAGCTTACGAGGAATCTGTCCTTTGTTTGCATTTATAACTGTCGGAAATATCTCGGCACCTCGAAAGAATGCGCTTCACCTGTCCTCGCGGTGCACTTCACGCCAGTGGCGTGCATAGGATTTTTAAGTAGGGTAGGCATAAAACTGTCTCTTCTGCAACTGTTCTTTGCACGTGTTATAGCGAGAATTACGATAAATAACTATATAACTCGCACAGGTGTCTTTCTCTTTTGTCCAAGCTCATTGGCAAAAAACCTCTTACCCCACCATCAAAAATGAATCTTCAACTACCTACGGACGAATCCACTATTTAAAAACGTGTGGCGCCATCTAGTAGCAAGTAGGGCAAGTAATCATGACACTGTGGTTGCTTCGCACAGGCGTTGCCGATTTTAATGATAATGTGTGCGTTCTTAGCGCGAGCCGCTGACGTCATGGGAGTATAGTTACAGATGCATACATAGAGAATTGGCATCGAATTTAGTTATGCGTGTTGCCATGGTAGCGCGAGCGCTGCGTAGCAGTGTTTACTGTTATTTTTCATAATAATTTTAATTGCTTTAATCAACCACATACGGCAAAGTAGTGATAGATTCTGTACATAAAATCAGACAACTTTTATTCTAGAATATTTTTGAAAAACCTGAAAATATTTCTCACTCAACTCAGCCAACTACTCGAGCGATTCGCTCAACTGAATCGTTCGTTGAAAGCACTCGAAACGTTAGTACTCGATTATGAAAAGTACTAAATTATTACCATCGCTATCTTTTATGAGAAAACAGTTTTTAGATTCTCGTCAAGGTCTTTTATTTTTATTTAATGTACATTTACACAAAACAGGAAGGGGGATATTAAAAATATTTTATAAAGTACAAAGGCGGCACTTATTGCTAACAGTAATATCTTCTCGGCAACCTTTAGGTGAAATAGTAGATAAGGAAAAAAAACCTAAGAAGGGAACGTGCAAAAATGAAAAAAGAAATAATAACCCGACCTGTGAACTCGCGCTTGCCCGATTTGCGCATGACCGAATTTATTATTTGGCTCATGTTTGAACTTTAAATTCTTCATATTTGAATTTGTTTATTGAATTTGTTTATTGTTCTAGGAAAAATACTTAAAATTATTACAATTTTGCCAAACCACTATCGCGGTTTGTCGGCAAGCTCTTAATTTAACTTAATTTATATCCACACTATACAAAACACTTTTTAGTAAACAAATGGTACAATATTTATTTAACAATAATAATATTTTTTCTTGATTTAAGTCTTACATAAAAGAAGGCGCTTGAGTTTGGTCTTAAAGACAGATTTTTTAACATTAGTAACACAGAAGTCTGTTGGGAAGCTTTTATAAATTCTAGGTAACATACTGATACCCATACGGGATCCGCAGTAGTTACAATGTTTTGTTTACAATGTTTGCGAAGGCCGAAGATGAAACGTATGCACAAGATCTGATGGCGCCCAAGATTGTTAAGAAGCTCTTCAGTTAGGTCTAGGAAGCAACAGTCAGCATAATTGATGAATGATTGTGCTCACATAATTATGGTCAGGAAGTTTTGCAAGAATCTGAGTGAGTGAAACGTTCTAAACATCTTCCTACTAAGATATTCGGTATGAGGTGCCAAAATTACCCAAATTTTTAATTGTGTCATAAATGGAATGACGGTGTTATCTAATATTATGTTGTTTGTGACACTAATATTGACTTCCGATTATTATATCCTAAGATTTACTAGGATTTACAAGGAGTCCAAAAGTTCCCTGTTCATTGCACAAATGGCTTCATTTAAAGATTCCACAGGTGTGCCAGTATACACTTGCAATTTTTATTTATATACTGAGAGCTGACGATCTCAAAGGTTCGACGATTTTGGTAAAAGTTTCATTGACAATAAAATTACCTAAGTTTCAAGGTCGTCAGCTCGCAGTGTATCATAAATAACATAGTAATAGAACTTTATATTGAGTCCCGTCTTACAACTGAACCTCTTAAAAGCGAAGCTTTGGTGTGTGTCTGCAAACAGCGCATACCTCAATTAGCTAGCGTAATCGAAAAAGGTAAAATTTGGCATGTGAATAAAACAATAATTTGCACACACGGAAAATATTTTGAAACATCGTATTGTGTATGTGTAAAGTGAAGTGTAATTTACGAACATAAATAACATTGATGGAGCAACGGTACTAGATCAACTGGGAAAATACCAATAACGTTTGATGAGGTTAGATTGCAAAATGTATGTAATGGTATTTGTGGTTTATCTGATCCGAAATGCAGGTATACGTTGTTGGGACGTTGTTGCTAACATATCTAATTATTATGCTGCCTTATTTTGCTATCATAAAAGTTAAAATGGTATGAAATATATGTTTAACTTTAATTCCAGGCGACGTACATACATACTTTTGTCATACGATAGTTTTATTTGCTTACAATATATAAGGTCCTACAATTCAAAGTGAAAAAAAATTAACAGGTGATAGAATCTCCATAATAGAGCACATTCCACGGAAAAAATTTTTTTTTGCGTACTTATTTTAACCTTTCCATGGAAATTTTGTCAGCTGATTGAACCACTTTGTACTGGAAAGTGAAAAAAATATTTGAGCAAAAAATTTTTTCTTCACCTGGTATTTGATCAGTAAACGATAGATGATCTACCCTAGAATTATTTTCACTTATTATTGTAGGACCTTATATATAAAAATGTCTGCTCTTGCGATACTGCCTGTAAGAACAAGTTTCTTTATTTTTATTAACTAAAATTTACATGATATGTTATATATCATCATGCCAATGAACGCCGTATTGTCCTGTCTACCATAAAAGGGATGCCGATTTCTCAGAAAATTACAGTGTGGGATTTTACTACACCTTGGTGGTTTAAAACATTTGCAGCAATAAAACACACGGGTTTAAAATGCTTTTTACAAAACCATTCCTTTAACAAGTAGAATTTTCACGTCCCACCTTTTGAAAGCTTACGTATTTTACTTTAAAAGTAAGGATTCAACGGTAAGTAAAAGAAGTATTTGCAGTTTAACGTATTCCCGCACAAACACGGCCGGTGATTGGTTGAATTGGAGCTGCAAGTGTCCTGAGACGTGATCGGGGCACCGGATCTTACCAGAAGCGAAATAAACTGACGGTCACCTTCCACTGGGTTTGCAATGCGATGCTAAGTATTCTCATGTCTTCCTATCTCTCTGTTTTGGCACGTATGTAGTACAGAGTTTCGCTGGGTGCCCGGGAAAAGTATAAAAAATCTGTATTGTCGTATTTGTTCCAATGAAAGCGATTATATTTCTACTAGCTTTTGCCAGCAGCTCCGCCCGCGTGTTATTCAGTTTAACGACATGTTTTTTCCAGAATAAAAAGTAGCCTTTATGTTAAGGTAGGGTATATGCTATATCCATTCTAAATTTCATTCAAATCCGTCCAGCCGTTTTAGCGTGAAAGATTAACAAACATACACACACACACACACACACACACAAACTTTCGCATTTATAATATTAGTGTGAGTGTGATAGTGTGATTCAGTCATACTTTAGAAAAGGTAAGTCCTCAAAAACAACAGACTGAAATAAGGATCTTAATTTGAACGATGTAGTTTTACTGAATAAATTAATATGAATATGATGCCAAATCGCAACCACAGCATAACCCACAACTTATAATACTAAGCTTCCGTTTTCAACCTATCTGAAACTATTGAACCGTGTTATGAAGTTGTTTCTTACGTAATGATTGACTAAGTATTGATTATAGCCTGCAGTAGAAGAAGACCACAGTGAGCAGAGCAATGCGAGAGCCGTGCTCGTAGTTTCGCAATGTCGAGTTTTGCAGATTGATTTATTGGGAGTCCCGAAGCGCGGCCCGCAGCGCCCGGCTGATGTTAATGGAAAGGGTAGAAGGCTTCGTTTTTCAATGATGACTCCAGTTAATGGTGCGAAAACGTAGTTTTTCTACAAACCAAGGATGGTGGTCATAGCTATCGTGTGGAAAGCCTTTTGCCCGTGGCTCCACCCGCGTTTATTCAATCTCTGTTCCGTTTTCGGCTTAGGCGTTAGTTTATCAACACCGCATCTATCTGTTACTAATAATAAAGTACCCTGGTCAAAATAAATATAGGCTATAGGGGGTGTTCATAAAATAACTCCCAAGCCGAAAACGGGGCAAAGATTGAATAGATACGGACCGAGCCGCATGCAAAGGCTAGTCATACTAATATTATAAATGTGAAAGTTTGTGTGTTAGTTTGTTTGATACTTCTTCATGCTGCAACAGCTGGATGGATTGGGATGAAATTTGAAATGCTACTTTTCATCCCGAAAATTTTCATTTTTTGTGGGGTGGTATAAATCATCCAACTATGAATGAATGCATTTTTATCCTAACTCTACATATACGCAGAGAACAACAAGTCTCGGAACATTGTTTACGGATACGTATTGTAGTAGATTTTGGCTCTTCATACGGTCCGTGACAATTTTATTATCTTTTCTGTGTTAAACATGTCGCAAGTAGACGTGACATTATATTTACTCCCTTTTCTAGCAAATTCCAAAGCATAACAATAAACACGCGGAGCAAAAACTAGTAACCTATATTATTATGTTGATCAGGGCCACTAAAATTATATTAAAAAAAACGCATCCAAATCCGTTCAGTGATTCTCGAGAACAGAACAAACATAATAATATGTACAGACAGAAAAAAAATCTAAAAATGATATTTTTGGCTTCAGTACATACTAAAAATAAATTTAATTTTAATAAAAATAAAAATGCTCAATGTTTATGTATAGACACAACATTTAACCATTTTCTATGTATTATTACGTAGTATTGATGAGACATTAACTTACGAAAAACATGCTAATTATTTTTACTTGTCCTGTTTACACTGTTCTATCTAATGTAAATAAGGATATTTATTTCACTAGTCTAACTAACTACAAAAATACATTTAACTTCCGTTCATTATTACTTTATGAAACTTTGTAAAAACGAACTATCAACATCCTGTAACGCGCAAACGCAATTCATCTCCAGGTTTTCAACGAGACAGAACCAAACAAACAAGACAGATTAAAATATCTTAAATACCAACCAACTCCTAGTTATCGTTTAACCAACTTCAAACACAACTTACTGTAGTGTTTCTTGTGAAACATAATAAATCTTTCTTACTTACCAACCAACTGAGGTATTTGCCCACTTTTGCCCTTGTGCCCTGGTAATAAAATACAGTTTACCTTCATAATATAGGGTAGTAATATAGTTTAAGTAGGGTAGGCATAAAACTGTCTCTTCTGCAACTGTTCTTTGCACGTGTTATAGCGAGAATTACGATAAATAACTATATAACTCGCACAGGTGTCTTTCTCTTTTGTCCAAGCTCATTGGCAAAAAACCTCTTACCCCACCATCAAAAATGAATCTTCAACTACCTACGGACGAATCCACTATTTAAAAACGTGTGGCGCCATCTAGTAGCAAGTAGGGCAAGTAATCATGACACTGTGGTTGCTTCGCACAGGCGTTGCCGATTTTAATGATAATGTGTGCGTTCTTAGCGCGAGCCGCTGACGTCATGGGAGTATAGTTACAGATGCATACATAGAGAATTGGCATCGAATTTAGTTATGCGTGTTGCCATGGTAGCGCGAGCGTTGCGTAGCAGGCAGGTAGGTATTTCAAAGAAAGGGTGAAGCTTACCTGATTATAATATTGAAATAGTTGTGTGTGCCTTCCCATATTTAAAAAGATAGTGGTCTAGTTAGCTAAGCCAAGCCCAGAGTAGGCATTGCGTATTTGCCTATATGAGATGCTCGCCACTGCTTAGTACCGAGACCGGGGTGGAGTCCGATACGGGGGCAGGTGAAGCGCAATCTTTTAAGGTGCTGAGATATTTCAGACGTGTTGTAGAAGTTGTCGGCTTTGTCAATGTTGGAAAAATTGGAGGAGACTGTAAGAATATTAGTACACTAAGAACATAATTTACCTAGAATATTCTAAGAAGTTCCTAAGACAAATCAGACACTTTTTAAACACGGGTGTGTTATTTAACTTATAATCACGCTTCTTTATCTCAGAATGAAAAATCCGATCAAGTGCGAGTATTTTTTGACACCTCACTCATAACAATCGGTAAAGACGATTAAAAAAAAAAATTTTTTTTATACATACTGGTGCTACTTTTGTTTAAATGGGATGAGACTTTGGCTGCTTTGGACTGTACTGTACAAAACTGCTTGTTTTCATTACAAAATCGGTTATAATAAAATAAAAACTTTATTTACCAGATATTAGTCCAAATTACAATTACATAACCATACAGTTATGCTATCGAATGTTACCAAAGCCCAGTACAATCATATCAATCTGCGATTTAATTTACTTCTACTGTTTACGTTCATACAGACACCATCCAATACAATTTTATTGTTAGTTTACTTAAATATATACATAATGTATATTGCACGCAACTGACATTCACAACTGGTTGGTTTGAATTAATGCAAGATTGGCTTTGGGATTTGCATATTTATAAGCATTTGATAGCTTCTTCATGCACCCGTTCATACAAGTGTTGCCAGCCTAAATAATTCTATTACGTCTACCTGTCTGGGTGAGGAGCTTTTCCTAGAGGCGTGCATAGTAAAATGTGTCTCAAAACCTACTTTAATTTTGAATTTCAAATAATTGTTGTGTTGTCAAAGATGGAACGCGGATATCTAGCATTTGTCATCAGCTAAGTTTGAGGAGCGATTTTCAGTTGTGCAACGCATAGAATGTGCAAAGAAATAGGGAAAATTTACTACCGAGATGGTGAGGACTTTACACGTCTCGAAAATTTCGTAAATATTTGACTGTTGGCATTAGATGTGTTAGCTAAATCTTGTAAGCGTATTAGTCAAAAATTCTTTGCAATGAATTTTGACAAGTCGTTAGTCAAAATTTATTGCAGATCTTTTTGAAATGTTTAACGGTTGACAAAAATGATGAATAGAGGGCGATGGGAGTTCGACTTCACTTTCTCTAACTGCGGCTTGTGATGGTGCATAATGATGTCCGAAAAACCTCTCTCACCATTTCGGTAATGAATTTTCAAAATGTCTATGCGTTGCTCGACTGAAAAACACTGCATGACTTAACCTCAAACTCTGAGCTTAAAAGTAAAGGCTTTCTTTAAAAAAAGTGAATGCGCGTTCTGATTGATTGAAACGCAAAACGCGCTCTGAGTGATTGAAACCACGAGTTAAGGGGCTATTTCGATAAAAATTGCACTTTTTGAAGTTGTATACCTGTTTTTCAGATGAAGCCACTAATTTGATAAATCAGTATATAAATTTTGAAACCTTTTTCTAGTTTTGTTCAGTACAGAAATGCGATCGCGTAACTTTCGCTCGATGGAAATAATTATTGAAATGAGGTCTTCTTCTACACTTTTTTTCAAAGTATGACAAACAGGAATAACATACATACGTGAAGGATATTTGATAGATTTTTACGATATCTAAATTTTCTTAGTTGAAAATTTTGATAGTTATTTTAGTTCATTTTATATTAATTTAAAACCGACATTTTGCAATTTATTCCGGAATCCGTCCCTCTCGCACTGCGGGGCGTTCCGCATGGAGTAACAGTGACCTTTGCACGCGTGACATATCCTCTCAACAAAAAAATATACATCTCGTATATATTCTCAAGTACACTCACAAGTACAAGTCACTCAGTATTATTTTCTTTTTTCCCTAACAATTTCGTTTTATTGTAAGTACTGGCAATACTTTGCGAGATATTAGCGATGTTAGTATAACTAACATGTCAAGCTTGTGTAAACGTAATAAGGAGAATCAGAAGGCTCTGATGGATATAGATATATCGCTATAATCAGTGGTGCATAATATTACTTCACGCAAGAGAATCTATTTCGATTAAGTGAAAATAAATAAGATATTGCGATAAAAACGCTTCCGTATCCGTCTGTTCTGTCATTATTGTTATTTTTACTTTATTAGTTTGGACGGACTACTGTTTCGAAAAAACAGCCTCATGTTTGGGCTTTGTTATCGCCTTGGAAAAGGCCTCATTTATAACATGGAACGTGCGCGTTAACAGCTGTCCCATGGTAGACGCTGTCTTAAAATATGCCCGATTTTATTTATTTTTTCAATTCAAATATAGCCCAACCTAATGATTTGCACGGCAATTGTATCTTTAGAAAAATTGTTGTGAGTTATCAGTAGAACAGTGGTTTCTGTAAAAGGTAGCTGTCTATATTTACACCCGGTAAAATTTTAAAATATCTATTTATATTATGTATGTTTGTATAGTTATGTAACTATCTGGGAATTACATTATAAAAAATATATTAAAATAATACCAGCCTGTTATCAATTGACATCAATCCCAGATGAAAAGTTAAACCGAAAGAAAAACACAAAAACCTTGGCGCCAAAGGTTTGGCGTAGTATTTTTAATATTGATACTGAAAAAGTTGGGAACTGGACGGTAAAGGTTTGACATTAACACGACAAAAACATTTTTTTCAATATTTCATAAAATATATATTACGAAGTACTGGGTTATATTCACATTGAAAATGTTATAAATTTTCAACAAAAACGGTAAATGGTAATAGAATACAAATAAATTGTTTTGATGAAAGCAGTTTTAATGATGCTGCCTTTGAAATTATAAGAACAATACACGTAGTAAGGAAATATTAAATTTACGCCAATCTAGAATTCAAATGCTTAACCGTAGCCCATATTATATGGCAATAAGACTATTTAACAAACTACCAAATGGAAATGAACCAAATCCTTCAACTTATATTAACAAACTAAAAACATGTTTTATACAAAAATGTCCCTACACAATTGAAGAATACTTAAGTAACTAGAATATTAATATTTAAAGATAAAAAAGAGAGAAATTGTATACCTAGATTTTAAACACAAATGTATGCCATGTTTATGCTACTTACTTAAAAGATGGATATGTTCCTTTATCCCATAAGTATGTAGGTAATTAAATAAGAATAGTTGTGTTACTAGCTTTAAGTTACCTTGCTGTGCCCGACAGGATCCGTAATTGGTACTATACTAAATATTATTTAAGACCTATCGACCAGAGTTTTGTAAGATAAAACTATAGATTAATACTTTCAACGTAATCTACAACTAAAATCTAAGGGTCTTTACCTGATCTCATTAACCCAGTAACAGCTGTAAGAAATAATGCTATTACTTCTGATATAATCAAGGGAATGGAATCAATATTATGATGATTTGGATAACTCTTAATATATTTTATGAGAGCGATAAAGACAACCTGTAGATATACAGTAACTTTGTGTTTAAGAAACGTGTATATCTACTCGTAATATTGAACAAAATACATAACTGTATGTTCTCTTTTATTGAACTATTACATAAAATAATAGAGAAGAAAGAAGAAAACTGTGCATAAAATTACCTCAATTACATTTTTTATGAATTTTCATGAACCGCTAAAATAGTTACGTACATTTTCAATCCTTAGAATCCAATCAGTTTTATTCGTGCAGTTCCATTCAATATATACATTTCCAATCTACCGCTACATCGTCCCCTAGTATTACATAATAAGCCATATCTGTGTCATATGAAAGGATACAATAGGTATAATAATAGACTTGGGCTATTTTCCAGCAAGTTTCCTTTTACGGTAATTGCATACCGCCTTCGACTACCTTTGAAGGAAGGCAAGTTCTGGTTTTGGTGCCAACGTTGAAGGAAAACCTTTTTGGCTTTTACTAAAGTGTAGATGAAACACTTAAGTGTAATTAATGTATGATTTTGATTGAATTTATTTTTATTTAATCAATATCGTTTACTAGCTTTTGCCCGCGGCTTCGTCCACGCTGAATTAGTTTTTGTGTACTCCAATAAAATTGACATTATTTTTCGGACTGTTACGTACATTGAATACAGCTGATGAAATGTGTGTGTTATGCGCCTCTGTGTTTCCCATTTTGTATGTCTCTTTTATAGATTTTCCATGGAATAAAAAGTAGTTTTTGTCCTATTCTAGATCTAGAACATTATTTGTGCAAAGTTTCAGCCCAATCGGTTCAATAGGTATGGCGTGAAAGGATGACACTCTGTCACTGACACATAACTTTTCTATAGAAAATTGAAACCTCATTTCCATCCCATGGAAACTGATTAATGGGATAAAAAGTAGCCTATGTCCTATTCCAGGTCTAGAACTACATTAATGCAAATTTTAAACCCAATCGGTTCAGAAGTTAAGGCGTAAAAGAGTAACAAACATCCATCCACCCATCCATCCGTCCATCCATTCATCCATCTATACATCCAAACTCTCGCATTTATAATATTAGTGGGGTTGATTTAATTTGATATTTGGTTAAAGTTTCATGGTGAACCTCTATTATACAAATAAATAACCACCTGTCAGCGTTTGTTACGTTTGGTCAATTTGGTATTTTTTCTGTTACGGCAAAAATGGAAAACCTTTTAACGGATCAGTGGTGTCTCTCCGTCTGCGATTTAATTTGAAAACGGCTGGTAAAACGACGAAGCTGAAACTTTTGGAATAAGTTACACTGGAACCGTAAAAATAAGTTACACTGAAACCGTAAAAATATTATTTGGAAAGTATTTTTGACAAACTTCATATTATTTAGGTACCTATGTATATGATGCAAGCGTAACTTCTTACATTTGATCATAAATATTATTGTTTAATTTGCTTTAGTTTATTATTATTTTTTACTTGAAGGGAATAGAGTTAAGAAACCGGTAAAGTGCGAGTAGGACTCGCGCCCTGAGGGTTCCCATTCTAATAAGGTAATATACTTACATGATTTAAATAATAATTACAAAGTTATCATTAGCTATAATCTAGCTATAGAAACCCGTGAAATACGGACGGATAGATGGACAGACAGCAGTTTTGCCCTTTAGGCCCGGAACCCTAAAAATATGGTTTAAAAATATGGTTATTTTACTATATATTTCGGCATTTGCAATGAGGTCTTCATGAGTAGATTAAATTATATAAGGTTATTTATACAGGTTGACTTTCAACCCAACCCCGATAATTTGGTATTTTGTAGAAGAATACAAACTGGTTTTATTAAAATCATTCATAATCATATTTATTATTATTTTTAAAAGTCGGAGCCCTTTGAAGATTTTGTAAAATCTAAAGAAATCATGGTCACTCGATGAGATAAGATAATTAGATCGCGTGAAGTTATTTTTATTATTGATCCAACAATTTTGGACTATTTTCAACTTTTTCCGTATGGTAATGGCTAGGATAACTATAAATTTTATTTCCAAGCAACATTTTTTAAAAATATTTTGACTTTTAATTTTAATTGTTTTTACATAAAATATGTTCTACTAGCGTTTCTTAATTACCTCTAAAATTATCGGGGTTTATTTGAAAGTCAACCTGTATACGATTTAATGATACGGAGAAGAAGCGATTGTGGAAGCGAGTGAGTAAGATGTACTGTAAAGTGTCATATTGAATCTTATTTGAAAGAAAGATAAAATTGCTTGGTAATTACATGATTAATAAGAAACGAGAGCATAGCTGCAAACAGAAAAATACTTCAAAATAAAAAAAATATGAAAAGTATTTCGTACCTTTTCCTCCATTTACATTTAGAAACCATGATCGATAGTGCAAAAAAAAAGGTAAGTAGATTCATGCAAATGTTACATTCATTCTCCGTGCTTTTTTAATGTCAAAGAACTTTCGAGTTAATCTTTTTAAAAGAAAACAGAAAGAAATAGATAGAAAAACTGAACAGAACAATTACAAAACATTACAAATTTTTATTCTGTTTATTCCATGAACTTACAGTATTCATGACTTTTACCACTCACATAAAATACCATAGTAAGGAGGTCGATTCGCAGAGAAGGCAATGCGATTAAATTAAACTTCCTTCAGTACGAAAAATCTCAAAGGGCCCGCCTTCATAGACCGCAATATCTTCACCGAGCAGCTCACATAAAGGTCTCGATAACAGGGGTGTAGCCAGGTATCAAGATATTTTATAGTATATAGATTGCTATACCAGGTAGGTAAGCGATCAATTGCACCTGAGATATTTAGGCGCACGAGCGAGCAAAGCGAGCAAGGATGCATATAGTTCGAGGTTGCAATTGATCACTTACACCCTTTACTTTTCATCACTAATACGAAAATAATAAAAACTTACAAAAATATGTTCGCAACAAAGTTTTCAACAAAAAAAATTAACTTCCGCCATTTGAATTTTTTTAGTGACTTTTCTTTTTTTGTGCAATCGACATGCTTCCGGGCCAGTATGATTGTTTTAAAAAGAAAACCAATTTAGTCATTGTGCAAGCTCTTTAACGTCTAGTAAACGTTTCATTTAGTATATTTACCTATTGTATGAAAGTCAAATTTTTCTATATTAATATAATTAAAAAATAGAATAACAAAAAAAAGAGATTAAGCAGAAAATATATTTTCTATAGTCATTTAGCTAGACGATACTTAGTGACTGAAAGGCAGCCTCTTTCGATTTGCCTACAACCCGTAAATCGAATTTACCTCCTGCATTTCGAGTTGAATATGACTTAATTTCAGAGCATCAGTGATGAAAAACTATATTAATTAACTATACTTGATAAGTAACCAAAGGCACAATATTTACGTTTAAAAATACCAGACATAAATTTCCTATATCTACAATAGATTTTTGTATTTTATCAGGTGTCCTATTATCATCGTCACGACATTAATCCCCGAGGGGGAGCCAGAGATAATTCTGGGTGTAGACTGTGAAATGCAAGTCACAGCACACACTCTTACACCTACGTTTCACCGACCATTTTTACGTTCAAGGGGTTATGGGTGGAGATCCCTTATCACATCACTTCGGGCATATACATGAAGCCACAGCTTAAGGCGACTCTATTCGACTTAACTCCCATACTAGCGCTGTTCGCTGATAATATCCTTATTGATAGTATTTTTGTATTATTCAACAATATTTTTGTTTTGTTTCAATTTTCGGGATATTTCTCCTGAAATCATAGGAAAACCCAAAACCATTCTCGAGTTTTTTGAATTTTGTCTCGCGTTAGCTTAGTGTTCGGTTAGTTCCGTACGAGCTCGGGAAATGAACGTTCGGGCCAACCAATAACAGTCAGTCAGTGCTCTATAATCCGAAGTTGAATGTAGAATGAAATAGCAAGCATAGGGACCCCGTTTGCGACTGACTTCAAGCCGCCGGCTACAGGCCTCTTGACGTGCCTTTCGAAGCACGCAAAACGAACACAATGTGGTCCTACTGGATTAGATCCTGCGACGTCCAGAGTAATGGTTAGTAATAAGCACAAAGCACGTATGTATATACTGTGGTTTTTGTGTAAGTACGGTGATAGAGATCACCACCCATCATCCATCACCTTTTTATATAATTGTTCCCGTGTCTTAATATAAACCTATAGGTATATGTAATTGTAAAAAGATTCCACACATAAATTATTTGGTCTGCATAAATGAATATAATAAAAAAAATTACCACCCATGTAAACGTACATATTCTTTTAACTTCATAATAAAAAAAGTATTATTATTTAATTCTATGTAGTCTGAAATATATCTGTTTATTTATTTGAAATATTAGAATAAAATATATTATATATATCACCATCGCATAAACTTCCTTTAGTACGTCTCTGTACGAACTGAGGTTCAGCAGTCTTTACAGTTTTCTACGTTCTTTTTGCAGCTTCCCGGGTAGTAGCCGTAGAATCGCCCGGTAAGTGCGTCGAAAGAAAGATCGCCCCTTAATACCGCTCTGGAATAGTAAATTGCCGAATCGCCCTGTAGTTTCGTTCAGAATTATACCCGATGACGGCGTAGCGTTCGTTCGGAAAGCATTTTATGCCTCTTTTTCATTGCTTCTCTAGAGGTTTCTGAGTGTGAATCATAAAATAGTGGAAGCAGGATCTAAACGGCTTTCATTGCCATAGGTTAAAATAACGATTATATTTATATAATTTACATCATCACGATATGAATCCTGAGGGTATCAGAGGTATTTCCAAATACAGACTGTGAAAAATTCAAGCACACACCTTTCACCGACGATTATTACGTTCCAACGTGATGGATGGTGAACCCTATCATCATATTTTGGGCCCATATATGGACACAAAAAAGCTAAACTGTCTTTGAAAAGCTGTCCTTTGAAGCAGGCAGACCAAACACAAATATCCTACAGGATTTGAATTTGCGACCTCGCATTTTGATCTATGTTTAAATGTACTGTATAATCGAATGATTTTGGTTCAGAGACCAACACTGCGATTTCAGGCGTTTTGTCTGTTGGTGTACTGCGCATCATGTTAAAACAATTGAGCAATTAATGATGGAGTTTTCTTTGTTTAATAGATGTACCGAGTCTTCATTATGAATTTGGCAGTATAATTAAATAACACCTTATATAGGTGGAGCAATTCGTCAACCACAGCTAAACTTACATTATTATCTTTAAGTGGGCGAAATAACAACAGTAGCTTGTACGGAAAATATGTGCGGTAAAAAATAAGGATTGTCAAAGTATGAATCAGTGTATGTAGTGAAAAAAAAACACAGAACAAAATTCCATCAAATGCCAACAATCACAAGCATCAACTTCACAGAATAGTTACTTAAAGAATATTTTTTAAATGTATACAATAAAACTAAAGATAACTAATTGACTTATAGCCTTTACATTTATTAGTAATATACTCGTATAGTCGTAAATGTGTATATATAAGGTAAAACATATAAAAAGATAATAAGAAGTTATATTTCAACCATTAGGGTAGTCGGCTTTAGTTAAAATAATAAATTAAGTATGACGTAAAAATTCAATTTGAAAAATAGTTAAAGTATCAAAAAGTATCAATAAATTAAATAAAAAAATATTGATTGTCTTGTTTATCACAGTTTATTGAAATTGATTTTCTCTGAAAGCACACAAAAATATTAAGAAGGTAATAATGTTGTCTAACATATCATTAAACTTATTACAAAAGCTATTATGTAACGTACAGCAGGTTATAAATAGGAGATTTTATATCCATTAAAGACGTGAAATACGAGTAAAACATAAACTTTATTTAAAAATACGAACAAGCACAATAAAATTCCGAATAACAGCATGTACCAAACGTAAACCTAAGCCAAATTTTGTGTTGTTTAAAAACTTTTTCCACAAGGAATTGTTCGGAAAGACATTATTTTATCCTCTTTATTTACAGAATTTACGAGGTAGAAAGTTAAAGCTATTATTTGAACAATAGCAATGTTTCTCTAAGGCTTCTAGGTAGCACGTCTAGCGGCGCCTTGGCCCTAATGAAAAAACTTTTGTACATTTCAATTAGAAGCCTTCAAAGTCTGTAATTTTACGACGTTAACGAGCTAAATTTTATCGAAAATTAATTGCAACATCTTCATTGAAAAGTTTCGAGGAAGTTCTATATCAGAAAATTTGTTCAAGGCAACTTTGACAATGCATTGTCTATGTTGACTCGAGAAAGGGGCGGTTTTATCAATTTTAAATGTTAACCTCTATTAACTAATAAAATAACTTTAGGGTTTAAAAAGTACTATTGATGACTCTCACTCAATCTACCTTTTGTGATTAAATCTCAACCCTCGGCTTTCACGGTTGCTTAAAAAACAATAAAATAAACAATACGGAAAATAAACAAAATATTTTTACACCCTAGGGCTATAATCTCTAAAATCTGTTGTGTAATTTTTAAAAAATCAGGGGAACAACAATGACACATGTATCCAATATACGCTTAATCGGGCTCCTTGCTTATGTTGGCGATTATTTGTTACTTTGCTCATTATATGGGTAAATTTCTGTATTCATTACACCTATGTATCAGATGGGTCTATCCTTCGTGGCAAATAGGACACAAGTTATAAACGCAAAGGGGTTGAAAGCTAACTTGGCTTATAAGCAAAAGCTTATATAAAATTTTCTTAGCAATTAGGGCGGTATCCTGCAAAAGTAAATGATTATGTAACTGTCTTGTCGGCATATCTAGATTTGTATTAAAATTTCTTATTAATTTATTTGTGTAACACGATGTTACTACTTTAGTCATACAATAAAATATATCTGCTTCTCGCGGCTTTGCTTTGTGTCTTCCCAAGAAAACTGCCAAACTACCTAAAATTATGGAAAATTTCAACTGATTTTTGATAGTTGATTAAGAGTGAGTCCTAAGCTACCATGCCTTGACTAAGAAAATATTATGGAACACTAACCCAGTAAGAAACGACAAAACATCTTGCAACCAACCAGAACTTTCATATTTGTAATATTAGTGTAGTGGGAAAGTGGAGTTATGCATTTTTTTTGTATATTTTTTTACCGTCATAATCAGACTTATCATTATCAGAGGTATTATATATATAGTAAATATAATATAAGTCAATGGTAAAACACTGCTATAAGTCTTCGCTGTACTTTGAAAACAAACACGTACTTTTTAAGAGATACAGTACTTTCATTCACGTAAACAAATACTGTGCTACAATACTATATTATAATAATACTATACAGGAAGTTAGCCGTAGGATGTACGGTTCATTTCACTCACTGAAGCGCCTTCAGTACTTCTTGCCTTTGCAAACTAGAATCACTCTAGCCCAATCTCTTCTTCTACCTCTTCTTGACTATGCTGATGTTGTGTTCTTGGATGCCACCGAAGAGTTGCTCGACAAGCTGGAACGTCTTCAGAATTTGGCTATCAGATTTATTTTTGATTTGCGAAAGTTTGACCATGTGTCTGAGTTTCGACGTAAACTGAAGTGGCTTCCAATACGTTATCGGAGGTATAGTCATATCTTATCTCTACTATATAATGTCTTGAACAACCCTTCTTCCCCCAAATACCTAAAAGATAGGTTCAATTTTCGCACTGATATGAGCAAAAGGAATCTTCGGTCCTGTCATGATCTTATGTTATCTTTCCCAACTCATTACACTGAACGTTACTCTAGGTCTTTCACAGTTGACGCTGTTCGACTTTGGAACGATCTTCCACTCTCTCTTAAAAGTCTTCCCTCAATTGCTTCTTTCAAATTCAACTTGAAGAAGCACTTTTTGTCCTCTCAGCAGTCTTAGCTACTAAATATGTATATATTGTAAGTATTTATGTAGTTTATCGTAGTCAAATATATATATATATAAATATATATGTACTAATTTAGTACGGTATGTTAGTGTTTAGGGTGTTAGGTTAGGCATACTTTTAGGTTAATAAGTGTATGTAGATTTATCTTATTTATAAACATATTGTACTGGAATTAATTTTCAGCGCCAATTTGTACATATTTTCTCCATTTGTGTTTTGGTTGACTGGAACAAATTTCTTTTAGAAATAAGTCCGCCTTTGCCATGTACTTTCAACATTGTGAATTGTATTTATCCGTGTTTTTTGTGCAATAAAGTGTTTATTATTATTATTATTATTATTATATTTATGTAAACACATATAGGTACACTTTAATATGAATATCAAAACATTACTATTGGGGAATGCATACTCCGTCCAAGAACACCTATCAGATGATGTTACGTAAGCACTGAGTTTGTTTAAATATTTATAGTAACTGGAACATGAAAATTTGACTTTCCTATTGTATTAATTACGTATTCTATTATTATTTTATAAATATAGTTAGAATCTAAATTTAAATAAATATATTTTTTTATTATACCAGTATTTGGCCTTAAATTATTGTAGTTTTATTATATTTAAAACACAGTTACTAAAAAATGAAAAAATTCACGAAATATTTCGACTCATTCAGTGGAGTCGTCATCAGTCGAATAAAATAAAATTAAATAAATGACACAAGAGTATAGAAGAGTTAAAAAGTGACGTCGTACAAGTTTAAGGAGGAAAACAGAAACTTTTTGGAGATACTAGATAATACTACTTGTAGATGTTGATGACGATGATAATGACGATGATGATGATGGTTGAATGAATATGACGATGAACATGACGATGATGATGATGATGAATGAATATGATCATCATCATCAACGTCATTATCATCGTCATCATCATCTACAAGTAGTATTATCTAGTATCTCCAAAAAGTTTCTGTTTTCCTCCTTCAACTTGTACAGACGTCACCTTTAACTCTTCTATACTCTTGTGTCATTTATTTTATTTTATTTTATTCGACTGATGACGACTGCACTGAAGGAGTCGAAATATTTCGTTAATTTTTTTAATTTTTTAGTAACTGTTTTTTAAATATAATAAAACTACAATAATTGGAATCTAAATGTACTATATGATGTTTGACATGTAATGAGTAATTATTTGTGAATGAGATTTAGGTGGTAGAGCTGATGCCGGGCTCGACTGTGGAGGTACTACCATCTTAGTCGCAATGCCCCCGAAGTTATTCAGGGGAGAGTAAGAGAACAGCTCTCAGGCAAAACTAGGCGGCCCACCATTGCCTGGGACCGATGGATGGCGGTATATCTGTGGGGACCAGATCATAGAATTGAACATCTCATGAAATATTACATTGTTTGTTGACCATTTCATGATATGGATTGACCAAATCAATGAATAGAGATCGTTTGACGATGTAATCAACTAACACAAGACCATTTCATGATCTGGTCAAACATCGTATAATCACCACTAGCGTTGCTGATGGCACATTGTTATTGTTTGTGCGATGCGATTGATAGTTTTTCCGTAGCCAAAGTAGGTGCGACGACGAGCGAAGCGAGGAGGAGCGTGTTAGGTTGCTTGTGAATGTAAATTCAGGAGCCGAGCAAAGCGAAGCGGAGCGTAGCAACGTCGAACATTTCATGAAATAGTCAAACGTCGCTGACCAAATCGTTAAACGTTGAACATTTAATGATCTGGTCAGATTTTTTTTTTTTAACATTTATTTCACATTATTATTCATACATGTTTGTGTATAATTCTGCCAAACTACATAACAGTTTGTAGGCAGAAATAGCTCACTTTTATTTTACAATATTTATGTGAACATTTCTAGAACAAAAAACAAATTTAAAAAACATATATAACGGTTGACTATTTCATAAAATGCCATCATTTCATAAAATGTTCAATTCTATGATCTGGTCACGACATATCCATCCCAAATTACCAGGCCTTTATAAAACAGGCTGGTGACAAGGGTTTCGGCACCGCGTTCACCAACCCGCCTGCCCAGTGTGTGTGAGTACGGGTATTTCTTCCAGGAGAACCGCCAAGAGTGGAAAAATCTTGGAAAAGCCTATGTCCAGCAGTGGACGAAACAGGCTGATGGATGGATGAATGGATGGATGGATGGATGTATGAGTATGAGAATTAAACTAAATTCCGAATAACTCATTGTTGCATGCTTGAACGGGGAGCGTACTCGGATCTTCTGATCGATTGTGTGCCGTTCTACCGAGAGCTACTTAAGAGCCTATGAAAAGAAAATAGGAGTGCTTTTTCAATGTATTTCATGAATTATGCAGGAAATAGTAATCAATTTCTTCTTTGCATTATATGCATAATCTTGGGTTTCGTTTTTGAAAAATATGTTGGATGAATTTTCGTTGATAGAAATAATTTTATTGAAATGTGGTCTTCAAATACACTTTATCTCCTCGTTTGATGAATATGAATCCTAAAGATCTCATACGTGTTTTATTAGACGGATTTGAACAATATCTAGTGTCGGATATTGGATATTTTGCTACTTATTTTTGTTTTCTCTATAAAGATTAAAAATGAAATTTTCTTTGTGCCCTAAATTCGCCTAGTTCACACAACGTTTCTTAAACTTGGAGTGACAATGATATAAATGAAATTTATATAGCCCCTTAAACATGAGCCGAACAAAAATTAACAATTACAAAAGTTGCCTTTCTCTCCGACGTTCGTCCTAATTTCATTTAATCAATGAAGGTGGAAAAGTCTTTACGTATTACGTAATTCAGGGGCGTAAGAAGTACGAAGAATTAAGTCTGTGCTTAATTTTAACTAAAGACTGTTTCGTTTAAATACGTTTGAAAAGATAAAAATATGAATTATGAAGTGACAACTTTTATTTGTAACACAGATGGGTGCATTTTAATCAACATTATTTGTGGTTTATCCTTATAGTCAGAATAAATAGCTAGGCAAATGTATACTGAGTTATGAACGCATCTTGTTGGAAAATAAACAAAATCCTGTAAAGTCAAATCATCGTTAGGGATTACAAGTTTAAATCGGTTCTATGAGTATGGGCAGACTTGCGTTAGAAGTGCAGGTGTGTGCGTGAATCGCCATTTACAAGCCCAAAGTGTAACTCTCTCCCTCTCTCTTACGCGGCTCTTGTAAATTGCGTGTTTGTGTGGGGGTTGTAGCGTGTATAGACGCGCGAGGTCTTAGCTACGTGAGTGTGGGTGAGCGATCCGGGCTTCGTAGCCCCAGTGCCGAGCGATCCGTAGTGTCTCTACGACGCGCCTACGACGTAACGCGTAGCACCGGCGAAATATCGCCTCTTCGCTAATGGACAATAGAACTCGCGACCTTTTGTTAGTTTTTGTGAGTGAAAACCACCCTTTTGTGAGGAGAACCCAAAAAAGACTCTGAACCGTTAAGAGACAAGGTTTTGTAATGCGTAAGGATTATAAACAAAGTAATGTTTGGTTTTTCAATTTGGTTAATTGGTGGTATCATTGAGAACTGAAATGGGACTGTGTTTGGTTTATTGATGAACCGAATTTAATCTACCTTTACAGGGGATTCTTACCTACAAATGGTATGGTGACACTTTTAGTGTAAGTGATTTATATCAACCAAATCTGACAATTTTAAATTTAGTGTTTCAATGGAATTACTTAACTCATCCATCAAACTTCAAGAGTGAGGTAAGAAACATTTAATTTTTACGTAACAAATATAAATTATAATAGTATGATATTATTCAATAACAAATTAATATTACATTTAATTATGATGAATTTCTCAAATTTGAGAATATGACATAAATTTTACAAAAACTTAAAAGTTGTAGTATTCATTGCTAGATTATTCCTTGTAGGAAACGAGCGTGTTCTTCTGACACACATCTGAAGTGTAAAATAATTTCTTTGACAATTTTGCAAATACTAAAGTAGATGAGATTGATAGTAGTTTCGAAACTTTTGCCTTAGGTATCGATTATCCGCGTCCCTAAACGTTAAGTAAATGGGTTTAACGGTTTTTCAGAAAACTCGTTCTAAGAAACATTGCATTATACATCTGAGATCAGAATTCAAGGCACCCTCTGGGGTTATTCACTTTTTAGTAAAACTTGGTGTGTGTTTTGAAAAACTTTTATCAATTTTTTTCGAGCTTTAAAAATTGACTATAGTCCTTTATAAAGACTCAAAGTTATGTTTTTTTGGTAAATATTTAATTAACATTATAATTATCATTGCGGTATAGAAAATCAGAATAGTAAATCGTACCGTGAAAAGCTCTGAACGTTTCGAGATCTTTATTATAGCGAGAGGTCCCGGGTTCAAATTTCGGTTCAGAGCTACTCAGGTCGTCCAGATTTACTTTTCTGATTTTCTATACCGCAAGGATATAATGTCAATTTGAATAGTTTTTATCTATATAGGTAAACAAGAAGGTAGATACTAGAAAATATGGTTTGTTGGGTATTTCCTTAGTTTTGTAACCAAAGTCCATCTTATCAGCTGGAAATATGAGCGCGTGGTGACGTCTTCGAGACCTTTTTTATGATTCTGCTATTTACCTTGACTGGTTGACCTCTAAGACATTTTATTGCTTACCCTGCAACCTAAATAAAAATATTATCTTGCCACATATATCTTATATCATCTCCTAGTGGTCTTTAAGAGTAATTTTTCATGTTCCTATGTTTAGCCACCTGGTGCGGGCGTCGACAGATCAGGCAGTCAGGATATTCTTTTACTTACATACAGACTCAACTTTAACAATCGAATAATTAAAAAAAATATTTTTGTATATCTATAATACCACCCTCCGTGAAATTAGTGCGCTCCTTTCCAGGCGACGGAAGAATAACAGCGTCACGGACTTCAGTTTGCGGCTTAAATGCTGAATAGGAGCTTTTAATTTTTACCACGATACGCTACCACCAGAACTTATTAACTTTTTTATTTGATTCTTTGTTTTAGTTATACTTTTTTTACCTTGAAAAGTTAATTTGTAAAATTTTGTTCTGTATAGTTACTTTGTTTATGTATAATGTTTGTGTTGTTTCTTTTGAGAATATATGTTTTATCTATTTATTTATAAATTATAAAATATGTTTATACATAGAGAGGGACTAGCATGTAATGCTGAAAACAGAGCTTATGTTATGATTATGATAGAACTTGATTCAATTGCGTCCACTGAGAATAAGTTCTAATATTTTTAGAGGTATTAGCTTATAAGAAGATATTTAAGTTGGTGATCTTCCTCCAGATACTTGTGTTATTGTATACCTATAGATGCATTTTTAAATGGTTGTTAAAAAATAAAGAGAAAACAGTGTCTGTAGGAAAGAAAATAAGATTTTAAAAATGGTTGTGGCAGAAAAAGAAAGTCAGACCAAGTGCAAGACAAATTGGTTGAGTTAAGCATAAGTTGGTACGGACACATATTACGAAAGACAGATGATAAAAAATAAAAAAATGCTTTCAATGTCAACTGGAAAAAGTGGACTAGGTAGGCCAACAGATATCTGGCTGACTGATTGCCCAAGGGGACATGAATAACATGAAGCTTAATGAAGACTGAATGTATAAGTACAGTGTCAAAAAATTACTGAAGATCAAAAAAACCGTCCCCGGGTATCAAAAACAGGCAAGTATAAAAAAATGAGAGTTACTGGTACACGGGATTTTAAATTATTTATGATCAGGGATTTTAAAATTTTCATAATTAACTCGTTATATATCGTTCAAAACGGACTTTCTATATTTTTCAAAGAACCGGTATAATTTTGCACATAAGAGTACAAACAAATAAAATGTTAGTCTATTCGACTCCATAATTACCAAAAATATTGTACATATAAAGATAAAAGGAAATCCGAAGCTTTGAACGGAGGGTATCTTTGGCTTTGCCTTTGGACTTATATCAGAACCCTTCTTAATGAAAATTACAAAATGCACGAAAGCACCATTTCGTTTTCAATTTGTAACCATTTTTGGCATACATTTTAGTATGCTGAAAGTCTTAATTCAAAACGATGTGTATGGAAATGAGTCAGCTGTTTCAAAGTTTTAAGCTTGTACCCAGCTTGAAAACAATGTCTTTTGGACGACTTTGTTCATCAGCCAAGATTTTATATTTTCGAGTGATTTAAAGTTTAAGGTATCTTTTTGAGATTACAGTCGTCATAATGTGATAATAAATCCTGCCATTAGATTAGTCAGTTACAATGTGTGGCCGATTATACGTAATACTAGTTTGCTCAAGGCTGAAACTGAGCCTTTAACATCAACAACGCCAGACTTTCGAGGATTCGTTTGACGAAACTGGGACTATTTACTAAACTATTTACGGGAGTAAATAAATAAAAAAATGTTTATCTTTTAGTAAATAAACAATGTATAAGGATGTATACTATTTAAAAAAAATCCAACCCTATGTTTTTTTGTTTTAAAATGTTTCTTAGAAGAATGCAGTTACGGGATTGACCTATTTTTTTATTTGTGAAATAGGCAATACAAATACGAAGTAAATCTAGTCCATTCTTATTTATTAGCCTATAAAATATTTCAGTATTAGCTAAAAATCCTTCAATCTGCTGTGTCACATTTCGATTATTACTATTAACTGTCCAAGACAAATAGGACAGTGAGCCAACCAATAATCTCCTCTATCAAAAACTAATAAAGTCTTTGTCCCTGGCCTTATTGTGTTGGACGGGTAGTAACATTTTTTCCTAGCCTATGCCATACCCTTACATAAACTTTACTAAATAAACTGTTAAAAAAATCCAGTTTAAAATGCTTAACATGTCTTAAAATAAAGTTATGTTAATTAGAGATAGAAAAGTATAACATTAAATCTTATTTATATAGTAGATGAGAGTTTATTTCTATCTTTTCTCTTTGTAATGCACTCTAATAATAATATTTAGAGTATTCTAAAGCGATGGATTTCGTAATAAAAACATTTTCAAACAAAAAGATTACCCAACATATTACAAATTATAAACAAACACAATATTTATTTTTACATAAAATGATAAGCTACAATCCAAATTTAACTAAAAAATTATAAATTAAACCGTAAGCTAACCTAGCTAAGTTACTAAACTAAAAACAAACTACCTGCTCATTGTTTTGAGGTTTTCATATCATCCATATCCCTATACTTACAGTCCCTATCGCTTCTAATTACTATAGGTACCTAAAGTAGTAGAAAAGTCGTGTCTACAGATATTGAGTATTTTCCAAAATTTTAATTGGAATGGGTTATTACTATTGTACTGAGGCCAAAACTGCAAGTTTTAGAATTTTTGTCTGTCTATCTTTCTGTCTCTTGCGTGAGTGGAGCCATGGTCAAAGGCGAGTTATTAATAAAAAACATTGAAATACAGATAAACAAAATTTTGGCCTTAATGTGAAGATTTTCAAACATGTTATTGCTTAAAATTAATCTACATAACATAATAAATGCGATGCAATGGTATACATTATTTTTTATCTAAGACAATAAAAACACTTTTGGTAAATTACATTTTCACGTTTCTAAGGGGTTTGTTAAGGTATAATTAAAATCTATGATTTTTAAGTAAGTAGTTCTAGTTTGGCATAGATCTAAATAATGTCAGTAGACTCGGCCCAAGTTATTATACAGCCTTTAAATTTGTAAAAAAATAAATTAACAAATGACATTGTCAGTACCATCTAAGAATATTTAAAAATTGTCATTTTGAAGCAGAGTTATTAAATAAAAACGCAGATTTGTGGGCGCGTGTTTCTTGCTGGTCGTAACACCCACGGCTGAGAGCGCACTATTTTAAACTATAACTATGTAGAAGGAAACGTCGTAGAGTTCAGTTCTGATTGATGCAAAATGAGGTGCTCAATCTGACCTTATATGTAGCCTTCCTGAGATACGGTGATAAGGCTTTTCTTATTTATGTAGGGGCAAAAAAGTCAGCCCCAGTGACAGTCTATTTTCGAAAACACCTTTGTAAACCCAACGGGTATACACCGGGTGTAAATAGACCTTTAAATAAAACCACACACTCTACTGATCATACTAAACAACTTTCTGAAGAAAAATACCCGCGCAAATCTCCAGGGAAGAAGATATTCAACTGTAACGTAAAGACTTTATTTCGCAAGAAGAAGGTCTATTTTAGAACGCTACACCGTAAGAGCTATTTTACGGAAGACGCTCTTTCAAAAAACGCATTTATCTCGGTGCATTAGAGTTCACGAATTTTTGTTTGAAACTCAAATATTTCCTAAGCTAATGTTTAGCGCGGGTATGTTTCTTGGGAAAAATGGTTCGGTATGATCCGTTGAAGATGTGGTTTCATTTAATGGTAGCACTCTATTTACACCCGGTAAGGGTAGATGAAATGATTATATGTAGAATAATGTGAGGAACCAAGGCTGAAAAGAACTTAGGTTTATTTCTACACGATATTAGTAAGAAAAATATTCCACACGTAATTACAACAGAAAAGCTTTTATCCTGAATAATTTATGCGTTTCAAGTCAAGTCACAAAGAACGAGTACATTTAACTCTTGTAATGAAATATTCAGTTCCAAGTTAATACTATGTACCGAATCGATTCCATATTGAATTCAACATACCTAAGAACTTCATCACGCTGTTTTGTCAATTGAATCAGATTGTACATTAACAGCTCTTATTATGGGAATAAAATGTAACAAATTGATACCTTTGATTCTCACAAGGTGCTACATAATGATAAAAATTATCTCTGATTTTTATCTGGATGATTCATAAGTAATTTTTCTAGATTCAGGTAAATGTAACTCCAGATTTGGTTGGGATTTTGAGTATAATTAAAGATCATACGTCTAGCGTTTTTATTTTTTTTTACCTTTGAGTCTCACAAGCTGTTAAACAAAAAAAATTTATCTGGATGATTCCTAGTTTTTCCCGATTCAGGTAAATATAATTGGCCAGATTTAGATGAGATTCTGAGTATAACTTACGATCGTAGGTTTTGCGTTTTTGAAATTTTTGTATTTTCTTATAAATAAATAAATAAACTGAAAATAAAAGCTTTATAAGCATGAAATAACATTTAGGTGGTAACGGAGGATCTCGGTGCAAATTGCACATCATAATATTTTTTTTGTTACTTTTAAATAAAAAGTATGCGATAAATGCGTTTTGTAGCAATTTGCGCAAACTGCTAGTTAATAGTTAGGTGATCTCATGAAATTTATTCAATTTTATGCGTTACATTTTAGCTGCATTACATTACAACTGTAGACACGCTTTTAAGTTTGTTAATGTAGTACAAACAAAATGTAATACATTAAAGTACGTAATTTTTTGTAAAGACTTTATTATTAATTAATTATTTCCGCAAGTTGCTTTAAAACACATTTATTGCATACTTTTTATTCAAAAGTAAGGAAAACAATATTATGATGTGCATTTTGTACCGGGGTAAAAAGTTACCTCATTAATATCTGCACTCATGGTTTTGTATCCTAATGGACTGATGTTGTAGATTGTTTATATTAACTTGATAAATATGACCCCTTCGTTTATCTTAGAATTGGGATACGTATGATACAATGGCACATATTTTCAAAGAGGGCTTTTAATTATTTTCTAATAGCATGCAAGAGTCATTCCTTAGCTTTGGATTCCAATCATTAAATCAAAAATCCGTTTTGAAATTGTTAGAAAAACATACCATTGTACCAAAAAGTTAGCAAAAATAGTAGCATATTTTTTTGCCGCGTTGGTGTGGAATGGCAGATATAAATAAATAATTATCCAAAATTATCGCATTTTAGCATTTATTTTGGTTTAAAATGCTTCGTTTATTGCTATGTAAATGCCAACAAAAATTTACATTCAAATTTTTTTTTTTACGTTATCAGTTTTTCGTTTTCGTTGAGATGTTTTTTATCTTTTTTTTATACATAACATACAGATATTCCCTTTTTTTACATACACATCAACAGTTGGAATGTCCATACTATTAAGACTAAATTTTGATAAAAATAACTAAAAACCACACACTTGCCATATGTGTAAAACTACCAAAACGGAATGATCTTAGCCTTTCTCACACACAGAAAAAAACAATTTGTCAAATACCATTTATGAAGTCAATATGGTCCACACACTATCTGACTAGAGTGGCAACCACACACAACCGATACATTCAATATAACAACAAAGTTATGACGACGCAATTGAGCACGCGCCGCAAAGCCACTTTCGTGGCTCTTGCGCATTCAAGGCTTTTAAAAAAAGCCACTTGCTTGATTAATGCCATCCGATAGAAATTAGAGCAGGGATGCACAGACTTATTAAGACTAGGGGCCGCTCGGGCAAATTATGAACTGATGGCGGGCCGCCAGAAGTATAGGTAATTAAAGACAATAAAGATTTATTAAAATTGAAAAAGAATTTATCAATTGGAAGCGTGGCACTGCATAGTGCTTACAATCTTTTTTATATTTGGCTCAAATTTACTTGTAGCAACACGTAAAACTGCTTCCAAAATTCGTTTGCAAGGCGGTTTCGATTTTTTGTTTTATTATTATTTAGTATTGAAAAGGTTTGTTCACATATATAGGTAGAACCAAATAAACTGGCACATTTCAGAGCATTTATGCGCAACTCCTTGTACGTATTTTTATCAATGCAGCGGTAAAAGTTCAACAAGTCTCCTTCGTTGAATTTGTTGCGTAAATCTTGGTCGTTTTGAATGTCGATAATTTCTAACTGCATTGACTCTGGCGCATTTTCAACTGAAATCGTGAAAGGATTGCTGAATATGTCCAACAGAGGTTTCACTTTTTTAAACTCCGAAAATCTGTCGTGAAAAGGTTGAATCAAAATATCTAGCTTTTCTACATAACTGAAATTAATCGCAGTTTCGTTGAATTTTTCAGCCATTTTCTTATAATTCGGAAAATGATTGTAATTTCCAGAATTCAATTGCGATCTGAAAAGTGTCAGTTTGCATTGAAAGGATGATACATGAGCGTAGAGCTGGGACATCAGTTGATTTTTGCCTTGAAGCCGTGTGTTCAAGACATTCAAATGATTTGTAATGTCAACTAAAAAGCCAAATCACACAACCAATCAGGATTTTTAAGTTTCCGCATGCGGCCCGCGGGCCGTGGTCTGTGCATCCATGAATTAGAGTGACTAAACCACATCAAATAGAAGGTATAGGGTATAAGGAATGCCGACTATAAGTTTTCGATCAAAAATATACGTATACATATCCGCACAAAATCCCTTTTAAAATCACCCGCTCTCTGCATTCGCAATTTTTGCGCACGTGCCGGAATAGCCGCCCAGCGGTGCAATTCTTGCCAGTAAAGCAATATGAAATTTTTGGAATACGTTGATTGTGTTACTACTTGCTGAACACATACTTCCGCCTGAAGTATGGTGACAGGCTAACATAGTTAGTACGTAAGAATCGTCGGTTAATCGTGGGAAACAAGTTACAGATGTTTGTGCGGTACTCGAAAAACACCTTTTGGACGTACAAGAAACCAATATTGTGGCGTTATCTGTTTACGTATCTGCCCATATGTAACCTATCGTATGTTTAGATTATATTTCATGTAAATGTTCAGCTAATGAATTTTTCAGTTTTCCGTTACAAATACCATTTAATACATTATTGAAACTCGCAGCTTGTTTGTATGCTGAACAAAAACCGGTCGAATCAACCAGCCGATACCGCGATTGTTCAGCCTTTATTGTTAGGCTGGAGTCGGCGGCCATTGTAGGAGAATGTCATACCGTGCGCTGACACGGCAGAGGCTGGGTTCTGTTCTATATTTAAAAATTACTTTTTGGCGGGGAAAATTTAGGCCTTCTTTTTGAAACATGACTGTGTTTTGTTTTGAACATAGAATAAAATCAAAGGGGCCAGTATTTAATAGGTTAAAAATATTTATAATGAATTATGAAGGCAAATAAATAGCTATGCTGTCTTACTCGCACTTGACAGGTTTTTTGTTGTAGCCGAAGTATGAAGATGAACAAACAAGTGTTCCCGTTCAGTTAATTTTTGTATCATCTCTGGGAATCTGTTGAGGATACCTACTTTTAGCACATTTTTGTACTTGCATCATATGTTGGATTATATGAGCGCAGATGTAAGGAAAAGCTTGAACTGGCCGCCGTCGTATAAAGACGTATGCCGACCAAATTAGTGAACAGGGCCAAGTCAAAAAACTTGAAATGTAAGAGACCGTGTAGGTCAGCTGATGAATTTGAAAGATATGAAAGAAGATTATCAGGATCGTTGCGGATGGAGTTATATTGTTTCTGGGGAACAGTTGTGTGCATATGTCGCAGGATTTTTGTTAAAACCAGCATTTTGATCAAAATCATAGGATCAAATTAGAATTAAAGCGCGATGAAGAACGAATCGAGGAGCTCTTTGTTAGTTTGCTTGCATCATACATTCAGAAGCAGAGCGAAGGAAGGCGGAGTGAAGCAAACCCTATAGTTCTTTACATAAAGTTAATTTCTAGGAGGAACATTCTATAATTTTCATCAAATACTGTTTTCATCAAAATTCTGCAACATAGAGTTACATTGTTTGATCAAGAAATATTTCTTTCAAGCCATTTGTCAATGCTGTAGCTTTACCAGGCTCTAGTTATAAAAGCTTATGAGTAACGACCAAACTGATCAAAGTTCGTGACAATGATTGATAGAGTTCATGCCAGTTATTCCCTTTTATTGAAGTAACATTACGGTAACTTTAGAGATTTAATAGTTATGCCTTTCAGTTGACCGATTTATACGGATACTTATAAATATGTAGGTATATGGATGTATGATTCGTTACAATGTTATTACAGTTTGATGAAATTTTAATGACAACAACGTCATTTTCAAATTCTAGTTTACATTCCAGTAGAATTTTTTAGAGAAAACTTTACAGCACCTATTTCTCAAATAAAATGAAAGTAGCTCGACTTAAGACAGAAATAAAGTTACATTGTAAAAAATATGTTTTAATGTAAAGCACAATAAATTGGAAATAAAGCTCTGTTTCAACAGAGGTATATTGACTAAGTGACCTATATTGCACAGCTCTTTGCTGAACGAAATTTTCAACAGCAGATATCAATGAAAAAATATTCCGCTTTGAAATGTGCATATCAATTAAACACACACCTATTTTATGACTACTTATGGAAAGTAACTGAAAAAATGTATTATCATAGTTAAAAAAAAAGTCGCATTCTGCGTTTATCTGAGCGTTGGCATATATTATAACGTATAAGTGGATTTGAATACTGCTTGCATCGTCATTGAGATCATTTCATGAGAAAGTGGCTGAAGAAGGAAGGTTTATACCTTTATAAAACACATTGACTTTTAGTGTATACGAGTATGCCACGGCTATTGGTAGTTGTGATGGTGTTAAGAGGACGCATTGTAAATGTTAAAAGTTTACCAATTCGAACCAACCAGAAATTGTAACAGGCCCTTTTGTATATTTTTTCTGAAAATATAGGCCAAATCATGAAGATACATACTGTTCTTTAACTTTCAGGTGGTATTTTTTATAACGAAATTATTTTGGAAAATCAGTTTGGAGAAATGGGAATGTGACGTAATAGTCATACCGTTTAGGCTCAATAGGGAGAGTTCCTTGACGTAAAGAAAAAATGAAAAAGAAATTTGGGGATAAAACCTGAAGATGGGATTACTGAAAATAAAAAAATAGACGTCGGTTTTGACATTACTTTTTTTTCTTGTGGGCAATGGCCTATTTCCTGTAATGCCTAAATGACATGACTATTACGTCATCAAAGCTATTAATTCAGTTCCTGAATATTTTCATGTATATCTTTTGTATTTCAAGGAGAAAAAAAAAATACTTTTATATGACCTTAAAAAAGTCTATTCCTTTTAAAAAAACGACAATTAGGTGCTGTTATGGTATTCCAAACAATTCAAATTCCTCGCCTTTAACTTAAGATTATTTAGCCAGCTAGTCTTCAGTTTAGTGTTAAGCACTAGCTAATATTAGATTTTTTCATCTTTTGCCGACGGAACTTAAAAATAACCACTAACTAACGGCAAAAATGCACAAGCAAACTGAAACATAAGATAACCTCAGACCATTTAACACGGGACCTGCCAAGGCGCGACTCTTACTACTGAAATTATTCTGCCGTTTTCCACGGGAGGGGAGGTAAACACGCACAGCACAAATTTACTCATTCACGCACACTCCTGCGAAAAATTGATATGTCACACTAAATCAAAAGCTGCAACACAAACATAAAATGCGCACACGAGCAAACTTACATGAACAAATTGTTACATGAACGAATCTGAGCAAGAAGAAGCATGTTGGGTTTACATGTAAATAAATACTGCTAAGGGATGGTGACTCTGAAGAGAGCTAAGAACCAAACCCAATGTTTTAATTAGGTAAAACCTGATTCAGTAAATTTTATAAGTGTTGCTAACTGGTACATGAGTTTTGGATAGCGCCTGGCAGCATTTACTACACAGTAGTCGTTTACAAAAAGAAGACGGTTGTGCCTGTGCCTTACATATATGAAAGAGCCCTTATAGAGTGTATATACACGACATCATGTGGAGGTACAAAGCATTAAACTAAGCATGCTGCTGTAATACATCCCTGGAGTCCTTGCACAATAAACTGAACCATACGATTAACAATAAATATTATAAAGATAGTACATTTTGATGCGAGTGCGAAGAGGATGATATTTAGAGCCACGATTGACTTTTTTGCCGAGAAGCAGTCGAAGCAAAAAACAGTCGGGACAGGAAATATCAACAACTTTGCACGTATATCAAACGACGTTTTTAATACACCTGCGAAAAATTACATGAAATAATAAAATAAAAGCAATTTTGATGCTAATCAGCACAGACACAAGTAAACAGAAGAACAAGCAAGCAGTCTGGTTGGCTGGCGCCAATCTGTACTACAAAGACCAATGTCTCTTTCTAAAATCTTTTTTATACTAATTTCTAAGATAGTTACAATAAATTGAAAATTATGACGTCTAAAATCGTTTTGAATTTGTAAAACATCTTTTACAATTTAACATACATAATATATTTACATTATCACACTAATCACACTATCACACTAATATTATAAATGCGAAAGTTAGGGTGTGTGTGTATGTGTGTGTGTATGTGTGTGTGTATGTGTGTGTATGTGTGTGTGTGTATGTGTGTGTATGTGTGTGTATGTGTGTGTGTTTGTGTATGTGTGTGTGTGTGTGTGTATGTTTGCTACTCTTTCACGCTGAATCGGCTAAACGGATTTGGATGAAATTTAGAATGGATATAGTTTATATCCTATTTTAACACATAGGCTACTTTTTCTCTCGAAAAAAAGCATGTCGTCAAACCGAATAACATGCGGGTGGAGCCACGGGCAAAAGCTAGTAAAATAGAAAAGTTTGAAAATACTCATCTTAAACAGTTTTTAGAGTATCCGGTAAAACGTAGGTTTACATGCTTACTAAACGATGTGGCCGATTTCCCTAGATGGCGTCAGTAGTAAAAACAAAAAGCACGAGTGCGAAATATGTCATTTGACGCACGTTAAACAGGCACGTAATCAATCATATTTTTAGCAGGTGTATTAAAAATTAAATTTATATCTTTTCGGTATAGAAAATCAGTAAAGTTAGTCTGGGCGTGAGGAGCCCTGAACTGGGATTCGAAATATTATTACGGCCCGAAGTTGAAAAAAAAACATAAGCACACAAAGTTTTAAATACAAGAAATCCTTTTGCAGCATTTTTGCACACGTTTGAAGTTATTTATTTAACAAATGAAAACTGGTCAAGCGCGAGTAGGATTTATTCCCTAAGGGTCCTGCGTACATACTGTCATATTCTACGAGAAGTTTATTAACTTGATACTTATGATCTATTGAAATATATGTATCTAAACGGTCTAATTAAGTTGTTCCCTGATTTTTTCTTGAATAATTAAAAAAGATAATTTTCAGATTTTTTCCTAGATGTGTGCTATAAGACTTAGTTTCGAAAAGAATTTGAGGTTTCATAGTCAACTCTGTAGGTTTTCATGGCGAACAAATTAGCATGAAATTGACTTTGTAAAGAGCAATAACTTTTCTTCACGTTGCTTAAAAAGCCTGATTTTGTAACAGTGCTTGAGACCGTAGACTTCTGTAGAAAGTATTAGTTTCAGCAAGCATTTTTTCAAATACGTTTATCTCTTTCGTTGTGCGATAGACATATTGCGCCTTAAGTTTCGTTTAAATAAATACTTTATGCTCAAACGCCTTAGTTTGTTACAAACCGATTTCACCAATTTCCCTAATATACATTATTTTATTAATACATTTCGGAGCAGCTACGGATTCTCGTATAAAGACAGGAGCTGCTGTAATAACATGTCAAAATAAGCGAGGAAATTTCTACAAAATATTGCTTTATTTAGTTCTAACAACCTGATATTTGACATTTGATATTTTGAAAATAATACAAAAATGGTGGACACTGTGTCTCTTTGGCCTCCATTCAATATACCCTCGATGCCGGTGACATTCGCCGTTACAAAGTGCATCCGCTGAGCCGTGCGCTAAAATAGACTATGTTATTGAGAGACGCTTCACTGGCTATACGTTTTTGCGCTTGTCGATATTGGTTCCTGGTAATTTTCATGATGTTGGACAAAAAAGTTATTTTCCTAAAATCTTTATTTATGATTTTATTTTTTACCATTATAAGGTGACGACCA
Source organism: Ypsolopha scabrella (assembly GCA_910592155.1). NCBI lineage: Eukaryota > Metazoa > Arthropoda > Insecta > Lepidoptera > Ypsolophidae > Ypsolopha > Ypsolopha scabrella. Next base: position 15,457,539 of record OU342975.1, on the reverse strand, counting down.
CAATATTTTTTTTTCGTCAATGAAACTTTGGATAATGCTTGACAGAGAGTCTCTTTTGCGATGATTGTCAATCGGGCAGCAGGTAATATAGGGTGAGAAAAAAGGCTGCGAATTAGTACTATCCAGACTTCCGAATTTGGGGAGTAGGTACAGGGCTGGATAGAGAGGAGGAGGGAAAGGAATCATTCGGTAGAGCAATCCCCCCTGGAATGCGTATTATTTTTTACATACGACCAAAATAATTTTACCACGAATCTCACCATTATTATTCCTAGCCATTGCTGGTTGTCTTTCAGAAATTATTCAGCGCAGAATTGAGCCGATTCCCCCCCCCCCCCCCCCCCTAGAAGCGTAGATACTAAATCAGCTCTTATTATACAAGGAAAGCATAAATAACATGAAAAGTAACCGTTCAAGTGCGACTAGGACTCGCTGCCTGAGGGTTCCGTACATAAACTTTAAAACACAAACTTTTTCCACGTGCATTTAATAATGACTAACTTAACTTGAGCCGCATGATAAAACATAAGTCATATTTGAATAAAATATATAATTAAATAAACGTCGTGAAAAATTTGATATAAAACTGCCGCCATATTAGAAACCCATCCGTCTACGAGTAATTCCAAAATAACAAATAAAACGCAGTTGATGCTTGTGATTTTTGGCACTTGGTGGAACTTTTGATATATTTTTGATTGAAAAACACTTGTACTTGTCCACTTATTTATATTATTTCCCTTACCGGTTTTGCTGTTATAGCATTATCAAGGGTTTTTTGGTTGTTTACGTACAATATATGAATACAAGTGTTTTTCAATCAAAAATAAATAAAACCACCACAAAACTGCGAGTTTTCTAAGCGGCCCGCTTCCGCTGAGCAGGATAAACATGGTTAAAATTAAAGTGTTGGAGCAGGACAGATTTCTCTGGATAACCTCGCCTTAATAACCACATACCGATGATTTTTAGATTTTTCCACGTGTGTTATAAAACCTTTTTGTCGACGAAATTTCATGTTTATCAAGTCAACTGAAAATACCTAGTAGGTTTTCGTGATGAGCCAGTTTGTATGAAATGTATTACGTAAAACGCAATAACTTTTTTTCTCGTTAAGTTAGAAGTTTAATTATCAGGCCACAGACTTCTGTATGAGGTATTAGTTTCAACTTAACATCTCTCACGGGGCCAGAGACAAAGAGTTTTGACAGACGGACAGACAATAAAGTGAGCGTATAAATGTTTCGTTAATTTCATTTAGAGGTACGGAACCCTAAACAGTGCTATGTGTTATATATATTTTATTTTTTATTTTTTTTACTGTTTTTTATTTATTTATTAGTTTTAATTCATAAAAATAACAATAATAATTTAAAATATAAACTAAGCTATAAAAGAAAACGAAAAAAAAAACTACAAACTAAACCTACGTACCTAAAACAGAAAAATTGAATTAAGTAAAAAACTTTTTGCAAATCGCTGCCAAATGGCAGGGCACCCAAGACACTGGCTGCGTTACCCCGTTGGATCGCTAGGCTTATGCGTTGTCCGAGGTACGCGCCGGCCCCTGGGTCACCCGAAGCGTCTACAAGGCGCGAAGATAATTCGTGGAAGAGTCGACGCACCTCTGACCCCACGGCCCTAGGGTTTCAACCCCAAACGGCGCAAATACTTATACATATTTGCGCCGCTTAGCCGATTCTGCCGTTGCTGCCGCCGCACCTGCCTTTGTTGCGGTCGCTGGGAGGTGGGACGGTGCGAGGGTATCTACGCATGTAGCGTCCCACACCAGCGAGTGTCCGTTTTTCCAGGGAACAAGTGTCAGTCCGTCGGGCCTCTCACCCTTTTTTTAACTGTACATAGGTAGATGTTAAATTGTCAGCTATAATGACAGCAATTTTTTAACACTTGGCATTTTTTTTTCATTATTTATTTTTATCATGGAAATATCCCGCAGATATCTCAGTTCAATTGGTTCTTAAAAAATACCCATTGAAAATATGGATATTAAAAAAACCGCAATAAAAATGTTGAAACCCACCACCAATAATCCTCATCACCTTATATTGACAAAGTCGTATATAAGTGAAAATACGTTGTATTCGTTTAACGATCTTCAAAAAGAGGTCGTAAGCACTGCGAAACACTTTCTAAGTATCATAATTTTGTCTCGTCTCCTACATAGTTACACCATTAACAATATGGCTTGGTTTAACAAAAAAGTTACTCTTTTACAGGGTAGAAAAAGTTTATTTATTTATTTAGAAGTCACATATTTTTTGTAAAAGGACATCTAGAGGTTATTCTTTTAGCACCAAATGAAAATACATTTTAACTTACTTATTTATGCATTCAAGCAAACAAAGTCTTGAATAATAATCCGATCTTTACATATTGGAACAAGCGCACGAAATCGTATAAATATAAATTATTTTTGAATATATTTTTTGTAGTAAATAGAAACTATTTCTTAAGTATAATAATGGAATCATTATAATTTATGCAGGTTATAAATAAACCCCCTAGTTTTATTGAAATCTATGAATCAGAATCACTAATAGAACACAAAACCGTAAAAAAAAAGTTTTATTTTTTAATTTTATTTGTTCTGGTTCCTATATTTCAAAATGCAAAATTTAAAAAATTCAAGTAATTTATTTGTGAGTCACAGGTTAGTGGTTAGTCAGCAAGTACATTGGTTTCGTCTCTCCGTGCTCTGCCACATGGCGTACAAATATTCACGGAAAAGATAGAATAAAATATACACAATACGGTCACATTGTATAGGTTAGGGAAAAAGTTTCTTCGCATTTTATATGAAAATTCAAAACATTTTTTAATAAAGTTTATTTACATTTAACTAAAGTTTGTAGAGGCCATTTTGTTCGATAACTTTCTGCCATTTTGTAAGTAGGGACATGATCCCATTGCTATAGAAATTCTGGGGCTTCTGATCAAAAAACCGCAACAAGTGGTTTTGGCAGTCCAAAACAAGTGGAAATCTAAAGGTGCAAGGTCAGGACTATACGGCGGATGCATGAATACGTCCCAGCCAAACTCTCTTAATTTTTGCTGAGTGGCTAAGGATGTGTGAAGTCTAGCGTTATCATGATGAAAAACCACACCCCTTCTGTTGACTAATTTCAGCTGCTTTCTCTCAATTTCTTGCTTTAATCTCATCAGTTGTTCGCAGTAGATTTCAGAATCGATGGTCCTGCCTGGCGGTAACAGCTCATAATGATTAATGCCCTTCCAATCCCACCATACACACAGCATTACCTTATTGCGAGATAACCCGGGTTTCGTCAGAGTCTATGAAGCCTGACCAGCCTTTGACCACGACCTTTTTCGCACGTTCTTGTCGTACGTGATTCACTTTTCATCACCAGTTATCAGGTTTTTCAAAAATGGTTCCCAAATATAGAGCTTTTTTCTGTACCCAGCTTTTTTCAAATGCGCCAAAACTGTTTTGTGGTCAATCCCCAGTTCTTCAGCTACATCGTAACTACTGATATGCCGATCATGCTCCACTTTTTCAAAAATGGCATCCATTTTATCCGTAACAGGGAAGCCCAGAGCGAGGTGCATCTTTGACATCAAAATTTCCGGATTGAAAACGCTTAAACCAAATTTGTGCTACTCGCACAGACACTGCACTAGGTCCATAAATATCACAAATTTTTTTCGCGGCTTGCGTTTCATTTTTACCTTTTTTGTAGTAAAATTTTAAAATGTATTGAATTTCTTCAGTAATAAAAAAACAAATGAAAATCACACATTTTACCTAATTCGAATTTGGAATTATCTTTTTTAATATTTAAACTTTTTAATAATACCAAAACCAGCCAGATACAAATGGTATAGCCAAAGAGATTTTATTAAAAGTTCATACATACTATTTGTGAAAAGAGTTTTTCCCCAACCTATTATATAAAATAATTAGTCACTTATAATTGGACTCACTGTGCATCGAACCTATATTCATTTACACTATAATAAGTTTTGTCGTGTAAAAAGTTTTTGAGATGCGTTTTAGACATTTGGATGTCTCCTGCAAATGAATATTTGAAATCTAACCTACGCGACACGACACGTGACTGACAATAGACAGTTCATATTTCCAGCGGTAAATAATGGACATAAAGGCTATGTAGCTTCGGTTTCGTATAAAAGAGCGTTGTCTCAGTCACCGGAGTATTAGTATTATTAGTGCTTCTTTTGACGATCAATACATATTTTTTAAATATGAATCAATCAATCACACATACTTGTGTTATACAAGTAACATAACATGTATTTTTATTTCGAACATAGAACAGTTTCCTTTTTGTTATAGCTAGGGGTTCATTTTCAATCTGTATAATATTATTGCATAAATTTTTGATGGAAAGCGTCGATATGGCATACGATGAAGTGCGCTCACTTAGATAAAGAGTAAACAGGTGAAAGCAAACGAGGTGGTGATCAGTCTGTCCAAGAATTTTCGCAAAATCTACGGAAGTCGGTAACGGTTGAATGACTTATACCACGAAACTAGCTGTAACCACCCTTCTGGAAATATCAGGCTGATTCCGGCTTATCGTGACGTCATGTCAAAACACGACGACTCACTTTGCGTGATGGTTTCGCCACGAGGGTGACAAGCCACGGCCAAAGCCTACATACGGGTGAAGTGCAAGAAGATGTCAATTAGTTGGATCTTCGACTGCCTGGGTCACGCCAAGCGTATTATCAATGATACGCGAATCCCAAAACTCCGCCTATATGGTGAACTAGAACACGGCTCAAGAAAGGCTGGTCGACAGAGGATACTGTGTTTAGATTATTAAGACGTGCTAAGGTCGGAACCGACATTGAGCAGATAGCAGGTGACCATAATGTGTGGAGAATCTGTGTCGAAAAATACTCAGAGGAATAAGGCAAATTTGCCGTACGGAGAAAACGACGTAATGATGGCACTGAAGGATACATTCTGTGTGGTGTCTATGGCCGACGACGTTGCCTATCAAGAATCGGCTTATGGTCGCACCAAAAATGACATTTAAAAATCCTACTGGCATCTTCGTTTGCGAAGTCTGGCATGATGACGATGATTTGGAAGTAATTTTCATTTTAAATTTATATATCAGTTCACGCCAATTGAGGGGGCTCCTTTCAAACACACTATTTTTTGTATATTTTGAAATAAAAATAAAATTTCACTTTCTAGACTGTAAACTAATCTTCTGTATTAATGTATTATGCTAAAAATATATGGAATGAACTTGTTTTTATGGTTTTAGTGCCATATTCCTTCATCGAATTTCATTCTATTCCGAGAGCTTTTGACTTGATTCTTGTTATTAGGTCGCAAAGGGCATACTTCAATGATTCATTTCAATGGCAGTCCAATTGAGCTCTTCAGTGGTGCTTCATATTTTTGTCGGGTTTTTTATCTTCATAAGCTTTGACTTCAAGTATACTTCTGTACAAGTAATATACTAATATAAACTTCGGTTGAGAATATTCTAGAGACAATAAGTCGAAGGCAAATGGAAACTGTCTCCGATAGAGATTTTTAATATCGGAATGACACGACAAAGACGGTATTTATTGTGTACCTATAACAAATTAACCATAATATAATTACTACTAGCCATGTAGCCAGGTAAAAATGTATCTTAATCTCTAGTCCAGCAATAAATTACTTTGGTTTTTAATACATAAACAATTAACGTGTCAATGGCATCTAGAAAAATGTTGTCACTATTGTCTTCTCTTGGATGTTGTAAAAGGTGACGAGATTATAAAAATTTATTCTTACTCTATATCTCTGTAGTATTGAGAGTTGTGGTCATCGGATCTTAGTCTCGTCTGCAGAGACGACGTAAGCACCTGTTTACTGGTGGTATCTTTAGCCGTGGCTTGTCACCACCTTCAAGACAAAACTATGCTGCCAAGCGACTCGTCATGTTCCAGGATGACGTTATGAGTAGCCGTACCGGGGCTTACAGGCACTCGTGTAGTATCAGTCATTCGGTTGCTGACTTCCATAGATTTTTTCGGCAGTCTCTCGAAAGACTGATTAACGCCTCCCTGTCACTTTCTCAGTTTTTGGGCGAGAGCGCTCTTTCTTAGGTCTTATCCACCCTTTCTATGAGTATTTTGCGGTATTTCTCAAGCGTAAGTCCATTGTAAAAAAAAACATTAAAATACTCTTTTTCACCCTCACGCTAAATCTCGCACTCCAGTTTTAGGTATTCTCTTGCACGCAGGCAGGTAATGTGATTTGCAGTGATATGTTACGACTAAACACAAATAGGTTTGCATTTAGCATAGCATGGCATTTTCGTAATATTATTTATGCATTTCCCTTTCGCTACAAGCACTAAGATGCAGTCAAATTGAAATAATAGTTTCGCGGAATGTGTGCGCAGGTTTCTCGTGCAAATGGGCCGCATTTTATTATCCAAACAGCCTTAAATAGGTAACGTAGTACCGGCGCACGAAACAAAAATCTCACACATCATGGAACGCGTAAGAAAGTTCGTAAATAATCTCAGCGCGGATGACGTGTGGACGCTTCCAAGCCAAGGTCACAACTGGACAATGCGAGGAGTTTCCACCATTGAGCTCGAAATGTCTCGGACGAAGAAGTGAGAGGAAGCATTCGGATTGGAAAGGGACGGATACAGACTGGAGTCTTTGACACGCTGACGTGAAGCGTGACGCGCGTTCCATAATGTGCGAGAGGGTTCTAGCGACATCGCGTCACTTGAACTAGAAAGAAGTGGGAGAGAGAAAGCATTCTGGTTGGAATGGATATAGGCTGGGATCCTTGAAGCGTGTTCCATAATGTTCGAGAGGGTTCTAGACAGATCGCGAAGCCGACGTATGGTATAAAAATGGGACAGGTAGCGGTCGAGAGTCAGTTCAGTGTTAACTATTAGACAAAGCGGAAACCCTAATGAACTAAAGGACAAATCTAGTAGTGACTAGTGAAGTGGGACTGTATAGAGCGAATATAACCCGGTAACGATTCTAGTTAGTAGTGGTGAGACATTTTTCAAATTATAGTGCGGACAAATTAGGCATTCCAGCGAGTCCACTGAGTTCAGTTAGTAATTCCATTTGTTATTTAGTTTCAGTTGTGTTTAAATAGTGTGTGTAATTACAAATAAAGACAGTTAGTGGTTTTTGGTACAAATTGGTAAAAAATTAATTTATCCCGAACCCCAGCTCGTAACAATAGTATTTATGCGGTCCATGTACAATGTTAATACATAAAGATCATGCAGACAATGTATCCTGTCAATCATTAGAAGTACATTTATGTACATCGTCACGAATTCTTGTCGGGATTTAAACCTACGCGTTTCAGATTAGTGGCCGCGAGATTCGTAGGATAAAATGACAAAGCGGTCGTTATCATCAAAAATTCTGGGTAAAATACAGGAATAACTCTTTTCAAAACATTTAACTACTAGGCTGGTATATCAAGTTTACAAAAATTTGATGTACAGTATGGTGGGAAAATTTAACGATCCAGTTTGAGGATTTTGTTCAAAAATACTTTTCTTACTTGAAATTTGTTTCATTTGATCTTTTCCAGTTTGTAATGCACTCAAAATATTTTTTAATTACGTTACGACTGTTTACTGGCAACTTAGGATGACTATATTATATCAACCTAGCCAAGCAGCACTATAATTTATATACATTTTGAGAACTACAAAGTTAAAAGTGCTCAGTAAAAATGAATTAAAAAAACACAATTGCTTACACTCTCGTTGTCCATTTCCATGATTATTCCATAAAAACTCACATCTTGATTGCTGTGAAAATGACAAGGTTTCCTAATGGATGTCCACAGCCATCAGTCGATGTCTGCCTATCGACCGTAGTTTTGTGTGGTGGATACAAAGACAAAGGTTGGTATTTTTTTGAAATTTTAAACTATCGATGCCTCATTAGGTTGTTTGGAAGTAGAGATAAAGTACACATCTCAGTGAATTCTTGGTTCACCTGTAAACTGAAATGTGTCAGTTATTATTTTGAAAACATATTGCTGCCAACAACAAAAGGTATCGAAAATTATATTATTAAATTTGAAATTTCCCGCAGTTATGAGCCAAAAGCCATTCGTTTCACAATTAAAGCATACAAACCTGGACAAAACGGTCCAGTGTCCATTGAGATTTGCATAGAAATGTGTTATTTTAGCGAACTCGGTTTTATGTTACGGAAGGACGACAAATGTGATAAAAATGAGAAATTCGAAATAAAACAACATGTTTTTAGACCCATTTGATTATTTTATTCCATGTAGATATCGAGGTGCGAACCTTTAGAGGATTCTTTTTAAAGCTAATTAAAAAATGTTATGAATTTTAACCGGTTAAGGATATTATAAAAATTCTAATCCAATTTTAAAGTACAGTCAAGTGTAAGCAGGATTAGTGTCCTGAGGGCTTCGTACATACCGTTAAAAACAAATAACTGCACTATTCCCGTGCAGTTAATATGAACCAACTAACGGTCTATTTTTTTACATTATTTTTATTTTCACAAATTTTACCTAGGTAAATAATATGCACCATCAGCAAAAACTCTATTTATCCAATGGGTCTAATTAAGTTAGGCGTTAATATCTCCTTGAATACTTAAATATTTTTTAATTTTTAGATTTTTTCCTGCACCCGTATAAGATCTAGTTGTGTACAGAATTTCTAGTTTCTAAGTCAACTGGAAGTGCCCTATAGGTTTTCATGGAGAGCAAAGTTGTATGAAATTGATTACGTAAAGGGCAATCACTTTTTTTCGCGTTCAAATTTAAGCCTGATTTTTTGATAACAACACGAGGCCGCAGATTTATATAAAAAGTATAAGTTTCAACTTAAATATCTCTCACGGGGCCAGAGAAAATTAAGGGTCTTGACAGATGGACAAACGGACAACAAAGTGATCGTAAAAATTCCGTTTCTTTCATTTTGAGGTGCGGAACCTTAAAAATATTGAAATGTCATTAAAATGTCATATATATACAATGTACGGCTACCTAAGGTCGCTTGAAATTATAACGTTTTTTCACAATGGTATGTCTACTGACATCTGACATCTACTGACAACAGCTACTCACGATTTTACAGTCAGATTTCGCCTGACTAGTTTCACTGTATAAATATGTTTAAAATCGTGAGTAGCAGTTTCAATATCAGTTTGAATCTCAACCACGAATCTTTCAATAATGCTTTGCCTGTTTATCATAATTTCTTTGACCACCACACAAAAAGCTGTAGACTACTACTGGCATTCCGGATATTCGAGTCCATTATCGAGTCAAATGATGATTTGACTCCGACGTATACAGGATGTAATCATGACGTGCTCATTAAATTTAACCACCTGCTCTACTTATCTTTCTGAACCACTCCAACAGAAAAACTTTTGAAAAAACGCGAAAAAAAATTCACTCCCCAATACAAAATTTAACACATACTTGTCATTTTCTATCGGAACTTTTTAGTTTTTTTCGCGTTTTATATAAAGTTTTTCTATAGAAGTCGTTCAGGATGATCAGGAGAGCATTTGGTTTAATTTAATGAGCACGTATTGGTTACAAACTGTACATGTATTTTAAAATCAGATATATCACTTTTTGATAATATATTATTTTAATAAAATAAACACGGTATATTTCTATCTATATTTTTTTGTATAATGGATCCTGTGACAAAATCATAGACCATCCAATCGGATCCTACTGAAAAAGCTGGGAAAATTTATATCTAAGAAATTTCAACCACCAATTCTAAGTACAGATTATTTTTTTTAATTAAAAGAAGAAACATTAACCAACATTGGAAAAAAAATACGCTGACGTTCAACCAGTTGTGTATTTTTTTTTGAGGCCCTGTGCTCATTTAAGATTCTCGTCATACTTTTCCTCTGTTATTTAAATATAACGTGGTCTCTAGGCTTAAAATTACTATCTTTAAATAAATAAAATGAAACGTTAACGTATATTTTGTAAAAATATTTTAGCTGTTAACTGTATTTTGCTTTTATAAATGACGCCATATTTTTCAAAGCGCCATGGCCCTAATCCAATGATCTAACCGCACGAGAACAGAAAACAATAAAACGTAAAGAACCCGACATAAAACTTGCTCAAACATAATAAAATATGCAAAACTTGTCGCAAGATATATGCCCGGGGCCAATACATTATTGATCAACTGACCGCGTAACTCCCGACCCCTGTGCTAGGCGTACTGTGGCCATTGGCATGAGCGACTAGCGAGACATTAAAATCAGCTTTGGTTGAAAAGTAGTACCATCATCATCGTATGGCCTTGGTATCCTGCTTTATCTTAGTATTTTCTATTTTATATATACAGCTACAATTCTAAATCCATGTTTGATAGCCATACTTTTGCCTGAGGTGTTAACTTATGTAGCTGCTCCAGCCCACCAGTAAACCTTCTATTGGGGCACTCTTCCACGATGCCAAGATCAAAGTAGTACCGGAAAAGCGGTTACCAGCAGCTGTGGAATATCAGTGATTCATATGTTACAGTCCGCACCTTTTGATAGACGGACTGATTTACACAAAAGTCTTTTATTCTACCACTTTCCGCACAAGCGCAGTTCATCTTTTGTTTCATCGAATTATTTCGTTTATTTAAAGTCTTTATGTAAATTACATGTTTTATAAACATTCAACTTCAATGAGGCTCATGATTTCATCACTTTACTTATTTTATTCATATACGCTTTCAAAGGAAATTCACTGACTTCAAAGTAATATGTAAAATATAATAATATTTTAACAAATGTATTTATAACAATTTGAAAACAACCACATGTTTTGCGGGGGGAACGGGGCCGTGGGCCCACCTCAAGTGTTGAACGTCGTGTGAATACATAATACTTTTACTACGGCGTAGCAAGTGCTACGATCCCGTAGTTCCTCCGCTTTGTAGGCCCGCTACATCGTAGTCTGAATGCAAACACGCGACAGAGGCAATGTGTTTAAATCAATTTGTGCAAAACTTTATCTGCTACGTTGTTTTCTACAATATGTCCGTGGCCTAGTAATAAAGGGATGTTCCATTGCGACCCATTGCTTTGTGATCGGGAAAGAATAAAATTAAAATGTCCTCGTAAAAGTTAAGTTACAGCCAAAGCTCTCGACGACTGCCGAGAAGCGAAGATATTATTATACTCTCGTTCTTAGTCCTTCTCGATATTTTCCCAGTACCACCGTTGAATGCTCAATTTTATACTTGTGATCTTATGAACTCTATCTCTCGGGTATTTCCAGTTTGTTATTAAGTGATTTCTCAAGGACATTTAATTAATGAATCCCCAAAATGAGAAACGTGAAAATAATATCATAAAACAACAAAATTGGAGTTAGATAAACTATCAAATTTTGACAATAGGATGAACCGATGACTGAGGCTTAAAAATAGAACACTAGCCAAAAGTGCAATAGAATTTATACTCAAACGACATATGAATGTGCCAGAATAGAAAACCCCTTCACAGACTCCCCTCTGTAATCAAAAGAGTAATCAAACGGTCCGAATTGGGGAGTAGAGGAGTATTAAAAGTTTATTCAAAATTTAAATACGTTCAATAGGCATGAATATATAATGTGCATGCAAAAGAATGACACCGAGGGTGCGTATCGATTTTTAATTAGCCCAGCGGGAGATTGGGTGGGAGGGTCAGTTTGGAATGATGGATAGAAACACGACGCGGGGTTTTGCTATTTTATATTTCTTTTTTAAAATAAGGGGTTATTTTTGGTTTTGAACTTTTAATCAAACCATCTGTAGTTATTTGAAATATAAACAATAGATAATGGAAATATATTTATGAATATATAGAAAGTGGACGTAAAAACAATACTGAGGCAATCTTTGAACATGATTGGGAATACGAGTGCTAGTAAACAGGTCTGATAGCTGGTGCCAGAAGCAAACGTCTTCAATGATACTCGACCGTCCTGGCAGACCCATATGCCCATGCAGAACAACTAAGGAATATAATTATTATGAAGAAAGCACTTGTACTTTTCAAAAATATATATATTACAGTGTACTCCGCCTAACCGGTTTGGCTTTAACTAATGAAACTTCATAAATTATGCTTATATTGCTAGGTGTACGTACATTTATGTATGCCCTAGACAATGTTGTTATAGTGAAATTGGTTGGACAGAGTAGACTATAACATAAAATTTGTGGAAAAGTAAAAGTGTTTTCTTCATAACAATGTAAGTATAAGAAGTTCCTCCAAGTGAAATTATTATAATCATAGATACTTGGAATAAAATAGATTGTGTAACTTAACCTAATCTATAAAAAATATACTAAATGTATGAGTATTGATTAGATTTGATTGATAGTTCTTGATGGAACTCCATAATAGCAATGAAAAGTCTTACTCGTACTAGTTCCACAGTGTTTGTTTCTCCTCTGTTAGCGACCGGTTTCATTTAAAAACATCTTCAGGCACAGAACTTCAGGTAAAGTTATTTATACATTTGATTTGATGTGTTTACATCAGTTGCAAGAATTCTTGTATAAGGTGGGTATATGTGTACGTATTTATCCGAGTATATTTTTGGAATTTGACTCCTTCGTTGAGCGAGTGGTACACTGGCACGTGCGCAAAAATTGCTTAGGCTATTTTGTACGGATATGTGTTGTTTTTTTTAATTGAAAACCTATAATGAGCATTCCTGATAATCCGTAGTTTTAATTTGATAATGCTTAATTACTCAAATTTACATGGTATGGCAATTATCATACTGTAAACAAAAGTCTAACGACTGATATTGCGAGTGAAAAATAATGCCAGAATAGCCGCCCAAGACGGTAATTCTGACATATATTGCAAAGACCGAAAACAAATGATTTTAAAGCTTTTAAAATAAAAACCTTTTGCTAGCTTTTATAACATATTTTACACATATTTTAAGAACTGGTACTTAGTAGAATTATTATCATACGCAATTATTACGCGGTTAACAAAGTCGTATGAAAAGTAAAGCGTGGAAAATATGTTGCAAGAATAGCCGCCGAGATGAAATCCAATAAGTACATAAAGGCCGGTTTCATTTTATGATACTTTTAACAGCCTGCGTATCGTAAACTCTATTGGACAAAAGCAAGCAATAAAATATCTTCTTCACCAGGATTATAATCACGAAACATCTGATGCTAACCCCAATAAGTTCAATAGCTACACGAAACTAGCAAAACACCCAGCTCTGTTTGTCTAACGTCGTTACTGCTGGCAGCGCAGACGGCTACTTACTGTTAAAGTAAGCCGGACTAATCCCTTTACAACCAACCACTATAAATTGGCAACCAAAACTGTCTCTTCACACCTCTATTCCTTCTACTTAAAAGATGTTTCTGAAAATCAGAGTCACAAGTTGGGGAAGACCAGTATTTCAGAAAGATAATTGCTGTGCGCCCGGGTTGGACCTCCCATTTGGCCCGGTTTAGGAGTCGGTTAGGAACAAACTACTAACGTACTGTGGGAGGAACAAGTTCATTGTTGTTCGTACTTTTGTCCGGCAGACGGTTGATTGTTTTTTTTTGTTATTTAAGTACTAACTTATTAACCATATTAATTCTTAATATTACTAAAACAAAAGTAAAACAGATCGCAATCTAGTACGTGGCTTAGATTCATCTTAAAATTAAAGACAAAATTTGTTTGATTTCGACAATGGTGTCGATTCGGTGCAACACAATTATAGCTTATTTGACAGGACTAAACATAAAATAAGCATTATTTTCTTTCTGTATCCAAAAGACAAGGACATACGCATTAAAATAGCTCTGTCAAATAAGTTAAGGGCAGGTTATTCGGGCCCTGTAGGCATTTATCGCTACCTCCGCCCCCGCCAGTTGACCGCGACGTATTTTATTGCGATGCGCCCGAGCGACGCGACTTCGCGTGAACCGCCACACATTAAAATGGGCTTGGGCAGTAAATGTACTTCGTACTAATAATTGATTCCCATAAATTAACCAAATAAACTATTCTTGCTAACAGCGCTACTTTGTAAATTTAGGGGAATTCACTACATCGGACAAAAAATTGAAATAAAGGTAGAGCTATGAGTAAATAATAAAATAAAATATACATAAATGACAAGATCAAGATAGGACCCGAAATAATATAGGTATATATAAATTTCAGATTGTTATAACTTAAACGTGGCATTTATATGTATTTATTTATGTATATACTTAAAGTCCACTACATATACATTACATATGCATTCAAAAAGAAAAATTATAATACACTTGAACACCATATTCCTACATTAATAAAATACGTTATATTGTATATTAATCAACTTTACCTTTCTACCATGTGTTTAAGAGGGTAGACGTAGAAGTAATATACCGTTAAATAATAATTCCTTAATATTTTTATAACACTATTTATTTCATTTTAATATGTACACAAACTATAAAAAAAAGTTTCTGGTTCCTCTTTTCAAGTAGGAAGGCAACAGGGACTTATACCATACATTCATGTCCAAGGTTTTAATAACTAATACCAATGAGGTATGATATTGTAATACGAACATTTGATATTATAATAAATATTTATATATTTATATATAAAGATGAAATTAAATCAACCGACCAAATTCATACTGGAGACTCGGTTAGTCATCAGCAACAAGGTTTAATGACACTCCAGATGAAATTCGAAAAAAAAAATATTTTTGTCCCGTAGTGCCTGCACTAGGATTTGTATTTAAACTAGTCCAACCAGTAAGGCAGCAAAAATATTTATTTTCCGAAATTGGCCAAAAGGATGACTGAACCTAGTTCTTGATCACTAACCGAGTCTCCAGTATGAATTTGGTCGGTTGATTTAATTTCACCTTATATACATTTTATGCTATACAATCTTTACAGGCTTACACCTAATGCGATTGGTAACCAATTATATTTAAAGCAGTTTTTGTGAACTCCGTCGAAGAACAACTAAACAAATCGGTATCTGTAAACTTATCAATTCTAATCTTATAATATTATGTAATACGTACAAAACAATATTTCGGCAATAAGAAGGTTACAGTTAATTTTTTTCGCTCTTACATTATCCATGACTGGTGGCGCGCACTAGGGCGCGTGTGTGGTGGACTTTTGAATTTTAGCGCCATAGTTTACGGGGAACTTAATTATTTATTTACTGCGTAAATGTGGGTCAAACGTTTTATAATTTGACTCCACTGACATTCTAGAAAAGCGAAGAAAATTACGATCAATCTTTTACTAGAAAAATCGAAAAATGATTTCGACATACCAATATTATGAAAATAGGTAGGCGACCTTTTAACCATTCACAAAAATCGTGAATTTACCTTTTCGCTGAAAACTCAATCGATTAGCTAATTTTAATTTTATATATTTTTTTGTGAACACGCCAATAAATTATCTCATAAACTTTCGGAACATTGACAAAATTAGAAATCAATTATATGTGTACTAGGTCCCGGTAGCAAATAATCATAGCTTGATTGTTGCTGTGAGATAGGTAAAGGCTCTGCGTTTTCTTTCTCACACCTATTTTCATTACCAAGCAAAGTCAGAGTTCTTATAGGCATCCCACATACATGCCGTGGGCTTACTATCTCCGGTAATAAACATTTTGTTTAAAAATTTTTTTAATTTTTTACTTTTTTTTCCATCTTCGTCAGCCAAAAATTTTCATCTCTCGTAATCCTTTCAATATGTACAGGTTCATTTTCTCCCACCCAAATACCGAAGAGACACAATCGCCGTTCCGTCACGTGAAGCTGTCCCTGTACCTGGTAATACTTCGTCTTCGTATTTTTATCACTAAAGGTTCGGTAATTTCTTGGGATTTTCTGAAACCAAAAGTAAAAACTATAGAAGAATTTCTTCAGTACGGGGTGAAAAAGTTAATGAATTTGAGATTTTTTTCTGTGTAGGGATCTCCACTTCCGGTTCGGTCCACCTAAAAATTAAAATATAGATAAGGGACTTTAGGAAGTGACCTGAAAATGACCTGTAGTAACTAACCCAATAGTTGTGACAGGTTCTACGGGATCCAGGGAAACAATGGAGTTGTCAGGGACATCAGCTTCAATGCTACGTGGCACCAGTTCCGACTCTCTGAAAAATATAAAATATCAAAATATTTATTACTAGCTTTTGCCCTCCGCCCGCGTGTTATTCGGTTCAACGACATGCTTTTTTCCGGGATAAAAAAAACCTATGTGATAAGTTGAGGTATAAGCTATATCCATTCTAAATTTCATCCAAATCCGTTCAGCCGTTTCAGCGTGAAAGAGTAACAAACATACACACACACAAACTTTCGCATTTATAATATTAGTGTGATGCTGATGAGATAACATAACCTTGTCTTATTTCACCACAAACGATTAATGACTGCGCTAATTAGACACCTGATGTATGAAATAGCAAAGCCTTGTCTTATTCTACCACAAACGAATAGGACCGCGCTACTTAGGCCGACTTGCAACAAGCAAACTTAACTCTGGTTAACTAACTTTTTATGCTTTGTCCTTATCTTTATGGTTTGATGTGAAAAGGACAAAACATAAAAAGTTAGTTAACCCGAAATGAAATTGATCTATCCTACAGGAACCATGCATTTTTCCGGGATAAAAAGTGTGTTTATAAGCTATATATATTATATTTGTGATATAAGCTATATCCATTCTAAATTTCATCCAAATCCGTTCAGCCGTTTCAGCGTGAAAGAGTAACAAACATACACACACACACACACACGCACAAACTTTCGCATTTATAATATTAGTAGGAAGTAGGATTTATTGCAAATCACGAGCTTAATATTTATAAAAATAAAAATACTCTATACAATATAATCTTCGACTATACGCAGTACGCAATATTTTATGTTGTGAAATTTGCACGTCTGCAAAGAAATGGTCGATTTCAAAATAACTTTAGCTACAGTATCCGTCTGAGATAGGATGAGTGCCGGCTTACAGAATGGACAGACAGACGAACATAGCGAAAATATAAGAGTATATGGTTAGTTAGAGAACTCTAAAAAGGATAAAGTCACTTACCGTTCCTATAGGCATTTTTTCGATGCGAAGGTGCCCCGATCAGAGCGATGAGCTAATGAGCTGAAATTAACAAATTTAATTTAGTCTTCTGGTAATATACTACTCGTACGTACATATGTTAACAAAAAAATAATACCACCTGGATACAATCGCATTTGTGACTGCAAGAGTAAGTATTGTGATGTTTTACTGTTGTAGTGTTATACTTGTACTGGTCACTTAAAGTTTTTCCGCGTAATTTCAAATGTCATATCATACAAAAAAGTTGTTCTGTACGATCAGTAAACCATCTGGTTACAGTTTGAAAGCAGGTCACTGATACACCTGGTATCTTGAAGTTCGAACAAAGATAACCATAAAACTGGTTTAGATGCACTGGTACTTATATGTGCCCTAAACTAATAAATTTATCCAAAGTACACTTACCCATTTAGTTTTCTTAGCTTCCGCGATTTCAGATTTGACACTTTATTCTTCTTCAATTCCCATTTTTATAACATCCAAGCTAAAGCTAAATAATTTTTATTTACACGATTATTTTAGGATTTATCTAACTAATAATAATGTTATATACATACGATTTAATATATATACAATTTATCTACCTACACACAACTCTATCTTACTCATAATATATTTACACACAACGAATAGCTTCGAAGCTTAGAGGCGAGGGGGAACGGGGCTCAGAAAACTGATACAGGTCTTGCGTCGACAACGGCTAGCAGCCGACTGAAGGCTGCTGGCGCGAGTATTCGCCAGTCAACTTTTCCTTTTAAATTAAAGAAAAAAAACGATTATATTTATCAAAAAAGTAACCGCGAAAATAGTTACTAAAGTACCTTTTCTTTAATTATCTGTAATTTTCATACAATTTGGTTAAGTACACCTTGCACAAAATGAAAAAATCTTGAAAAATCGACCAAGTTTCAGATTTTTTTTCGATCGAGCGAAGTTTATCGTATCGAAAATTGAACCGTAAATAATACTGGAGAAAAGATGTATCTGAAACATATATTTTTTTCAGACTCTAAATGTTACAATTTGATGGCTTAAAATGGATTTGAAAAGAGACAAAATTGGAATAAGCCCCCCTTAAGTCATGTTACACCGAATCGACATCAATATCTATCTAGCCACGGTTTTGATTAAGATGCATAAATTCATTTTTTTTATTAGTAAATAATATGCTCTTTTAAAAGGCTTTAGAGCCTTCGTTCATATGGTCACTTGGTGCGCACTACAGACCTGGTCTCAAGCGTCAACACTAACCTGACAGAATTCTGACATAAATTTACACAATGCGCGGGAAACCCAGATCAAGGTGGAGACAGTGGACCATCTAGCAGTCATATCACAGCTCGTCCATAATATTAAATTATAATAATTTGAATTGGCATGATTTATGAACAAAAACAAACATCTTACCTGCTAGGTGGTGCCACTGTCTAACAAAATAAAAATAGGCTAATTGTAAATAAGCCTCCTTTTTTTCTTTCTTCTCTCTGTAAAGACGTACCTCATCTATTAAACTATGTAATTGACATACATCTCAACTGAAGCCGGGCCCTGTAGGGCCCAAAATATTATCTTGAGGAATTTTGTTTTACTTTTTTCCTATTTATTATTTTTGTATCGTTTATAAATTAATAATGAAATGCTAAGGCGATTTAAAAATCGTCTATCCTACTCAGTGGAAGTAGACCGCTCAAGAGCTCGTAATTTCGAGGTGTTTTTATTTATTATTTTGAAATTTTTAATATGACGGCAGTTTCATAATCAACAATGTACATTCATACGACGACGTTTATTTTAGTATATTTTTATCCAAAACCGAATATAGCTCAAATGAAATGATATTTAGAGCATAATTTAGGCCCATCTTTATGATTTTATTGGATACAGGAAAATGCAACTAATCGGGTAAGAAATAACTGAATTATTAAGGTCAAAGAACGAAATATATATATTTTTTAAACATTTCTTTATGACAACGATTTCACGGTTTAAAATCAATTTGAAAAAACACAAAATCAAGATAACTTAAAGACTTGCTCAATCACAACAGGTGAAAACAAACACATGTATTGATTTTATTAAGTTCATTCCAACAACATATTAAAAAATTCGATGCACCATAATGTCGCAAGTGGATTATTCGTGTCATTGAAATGAAATACGTATATGATCTAGCTGCATTACAAGTTTTCTTATGATCTTGACATGTAAAAGCGGATTACAAATCAAACAAATCATTATTATGTGCGCTAGATAACTTGTAGGCAAATTGTATCAATAAGAAAATCTGAACTAAAGCCGTCAATCTCTCAAAGGATGCTCATGTTTTATTGTAATATGTCGCAATTATCAATTCCACAAAAAACATGATTTTTTATAATATGGCTAGGTGGTTGGCTACGTACGAGATCGAGAATTCTTCGTGACACATACTCGTATATGGAGTAATTAATAAATTAGTTGGTAAATCTAAGTTATATGGGTTAAGTATGGGTTATAGATAAGTATAGGTTCTGTTATCTTACAAAGATACCAAGCACACCCTAAATCTTTAGTTACAACTTAAAAATATATTAAAGATATTTATTGATTTTAAAATATTTTTATTATTTACTTAAGTGCTTTGTACATGTATACGTATTTGAAAATAACAGTTCAAAAGTATGTTTGAAAATGTTAGTTGCAAACATAATTGGATGACGATGATTTCTGGGGATTTTACGGAAACCAAAGTGGTTCCAACTTTTTAACCAAGCCTATTGTAATGTTTTTAAATCACAAACCGGGAACGACGCAATTCACAAGTGAAAGCAGGTTAACATAACTTATATCCATAGGTAATCCATGGGTGAACCCATATTTTGCATCATTAATCTACCTATATATAACCTTTGTGGCGATACTTAGTGGCCAGTACAATTTAGGTTGGGATCAAGAAGTTTTTGGTTGCAACAAAATTTAATAAAAAAATCTCTTTTCAATATATACATAATTTGATATGTTCACAGTAGTGGTAATAAATTCCTTCACCCAAAATTTACCCAATTGGCATTCTTGGTTCTTTTTACTGTTTAGATTTCCGGACTGTAACTCTTTAATTTCATCATTTTTTGCAACGATGTTTTTGTAATCTTAAAAAGATACAAATCTTCACATGTTTTACTGTCCTCCTCTTTCGAGGTAAGCTTTCCAAATCCTACCTAAATAGAGATTTATGAAATAGAGTAAAAAATACGCAACATATTTACTGCCACCGTGCGGCCAGGAATCTCGACCTAATGGCTCCCTTGCCAGTCCTTATTTTGAGGATACACGCGATAAACCAAAATGTTTTCCTAAAATGGCTCTCCCATTTTTGGGTATTGACATAGATAATGATCCCTAGGGGTAGACGTTAGAGCTGCCTCTAGGGAGGCTTACTAAAACAAGAATGTGAGAGCGTAAGAAGATTAAGGAAGCGATACATGGCTACCGTGTAGGTTGTCAAAGGTATTTCTGAGTGTGGACTATCAATATTCGTACACTCACTTTAAACTCAAGATTTTTACGCTAAAACTTGATAGGGCGTGAGTTTCAGACACGCTTTTAGGCCATTTTTTGAAGGTTTACTTCAGAGTGTTTTTCTTCTATGTTCAGCATGTGGTAAGTTTACAAATAATTAGTACGTTAACTTCAAAACAATTCAAGGAACATTTCGGGTAATTTTAAAAGGGATTTCCTGCGGAGTGTAACGATTTTTCCGATTAAAAACCTATACTAAGAAGCGATCCATACATTCGAAAGTTTTTATTTGATGAGATTCAGTCACTCTACTTTACATCACATGGCATTTATCGTACTCTAAACAAAAGTTGAGCAACTGATATTGCGAGTGAAATACTGCCAGAATAGCCGTCAGCGTGGTTAGTCCATTGGTCAGACGCTTTGTCGAGAGACAAAACTTCTCTATTAGTTTATTTCATGCTACGGCTGGTCGCAAGATATATTATATAATATTACTGCTGCTACAAGATGACTTTTATTTATACAGCCAAACTCATACTGGGGGCTTGGTAAGTGATCAGTAACACGGATCGATAACACTTTTTGTTAAATTCACAAAATAAATCTTGACGTCCTAATTGACGTGCGTTTTTAAGGAACACGAAAAGAATAAATTACGAATTTCACAAAAAGGGTTATCGAACCTTTTTACTGAGCACTTACCGAGTCTTCAGTAAGAATTTGGCTGCATAAATTAAAGTCAGCCTATATGTTTTCCATTTTCATTTTTTTTTCCATTTGTTAAATTATTAACGTGTTCAGTGGAGTCTTACCGCAATTGTGCCTGCTATATTGTTTAGGAGATAATGAGACATAAACTGATTTTTACTTTCATATCACTTTGAGCATTATTTTGTTATCATCAGTACAAGAAAAAATGCCGCATGCGCTGTACTCTGGAAGAGTCCCGTTGATGATGAGTTATAACCACTACAGACCATTCATCATAACTTGTCCCTTGCCATCCATGTTGGCATCACTGCTTGTCAAGCTTTTGCTGTCATGTTGTTGTCACTCAGATTTTTCAAAAATATTTGATAAATTATGTATTTTATTTCCAAAGAAGCCATTGAACAATAGTGCAAAAGAGATTGTGTTGAAGGTACGCCTTTTGTGAAAGAGAAAATGCGAACAATGCACTCCTTTCTCTCGATCAGGTTCGATCTGGTGTCAGTGCCATGACGGGCCAGTAAAAAAGGGATACCAGCTTTTAACACAAAGCCAATTTTATGGGTTAATAATCATTAGCTATTCACTTACTTTTTCACATTAAGTCGCCTGGAAAAAATCGTCAAAAACGTAAAAAACGGGAGCTCGACGATTTAGAACAAACGTCGTCGAGCTAGAACAAGAAATATAGATACCGTTTTGGTACAGAGTTACATGTATAGATATTCATACCATTAGACCATACGTATTGTTTTCAAAATACAAATAAATAATAGATAATTTTGATTTTTTCTTTCTGTACATTTTAGTTTCTAATAGTCTAATTAATGTATAAGAAACGCAGTTAAGTAAATATTATGAATGTGTAGTAGCGTGAATGCTACGTGAGCCAATGTCAACATTATATTATGCAGTGCTACCATTTCCTAAGCCAGGGACTTCTTATAGTGAATGATCTGTACATTAACAAAAGCTCAACCTGTGCCTCCTTGCATAATAAAACAAGTGAATTCTATTCGTACAAGATTTCATTGTAAGCTGAAATTCACCAAAGACTCTTTTGAACATTACACTTATAACTAGGTTCTTTTTACAAAAAATCTTTTTACAAAAAGTGAGGAACCCTGTAGCGGCCTTCGCTTGATATTGATTAATAATTTTGAACAAAATGAAGCAGGTTTCCGGCCAGCAATCAATCAAACATAATTATAGGAAGATTTGGGGCCAAAGAATGATTACTTTAGCCACGAGGCCAAATTACTGTAGGTAATACTTTATTCTGTGGTTCTAATGTTAAATACCGAAATGAAAACCTTTTACAGGAATATCACAATACACAAGTGGAAACAGGGTATCTTAATAGAAACTTTATGTATTCAAATAACGTGAACGAATGAGAAGTCAAAGAGAAAGGGTTCGTTTGATAACAACTGAAAATTAAAAAAGTTTTTTAGGAATCAAGTCTTTTGTATCAATGGCAGATTGAAAAACATTTGTGACAATAAAATAAATATATAAAGACAGTGATCATGCTAGGTGAATAGTCTTTACTTTAAAGTAATAACAGATTAAATACTTTAATGCGGTAGAAGAACATTAAGAAGTAAAAGGCCTTTTAGACGATAAACAGTACTTATTTATCACTGAATCAATCACAGCAATCAGCACGCTAACTAGGGTGATTGCGAGCTTTAACAGCTATTAGACTATGATGATTTACTCATTGGTTACACTGAATTCATCATCTTCTAACGCAGGCTTTAGTTGTTTAGAGCTTCTCATATCCACATTTATTTTTATACTGCAATAACATACACAATGTTAATTTGTGCGATGGATAAATCGCCAAGTGTGAAAAATAGCGAGTTAATAGAAGTTTTTTTTCTTGTTACTCTATCGCAGTGTTCCGCAAAGAGTGTACCGCGGCACACTGGTTTCCCGTGGTCATTAGTTAGTGTGCCTCGTAAAAATAAGGTTATCTTATAAACTTAATAAATTTTGATTAATATTACTTAAAAACTGATTTTTATTTGTTGTGTACCTATAAAAATTTTCGTTTTCCTAGATGTACCTTGAACATAAAAAGTTTGCGGAACACTGCTCTACCGTACAGTGTACATTTAAGACATACCTATTGGTTATTTATATGTTTATAAAGACAGATTGAGAACCTTATTTTGTATTAATCAGAATTAACTCTGTGACGTTTCTTTTTTGTTCAAAAAGTTTTTTGGTTTTGTGCGCTCTGAGCCGTGGCTGCGAAAACTGAACAACCTGCGATGATGAAAAGGGGATTATTTATTAAATAACTCTTGAAATAAAGTTATTAATATAAAATCGCCTCATGGGGCTTTTATTTACATACTTTTTTAACCATTTTTGGAGAATTATAATCTAATATAAATTATTTATATTCATTTCTTTTAGGTGGTAGAGCTGATGCCGGTTTCGACTGTGGAGGTACCACCATCTTACTCACAAATTATTCGGGGGAGAGTAAGAGAACAGCTCTTGGGCAAAGCCAGGCAGCCCACCATTGTCTCGGACCGATGGATGGCGGTATATCCATCCCCAATTGCCAGGCCTTATATAATGCAGACTGGCGACGGGCAGCGGCGTCACTAGTGCAAGGGTTTTGGCACCGCGCTCACCAAACCGCCTGCCCAGCGTGTGTGAGTATGGGCATTTCTTCCAGGAGGACCGCCAGGCGAAATCCTGGAAAGGCCTATGTCCAGCAGTGGACGAAACAGGCTGATGGATGGATGGAAATTATTTTTTTTTACAATTTTGGGTATTGTTGGCGGTCAGTCAGTCGGTAGAATGCAGGTTTCCCAATCTTGGCATCTAACTTCAAATCTTGTCAGTGGACCTTGCATACACCAGTAACGTTGGAAAATATTCAAAGTATAACCTATCTATTTTAAAACACTGTAATACATGACTTACAAAACCTTCTGTCACTAAAGAAACTGAAATAAAATATTAAAACAACTGAATTGTGTATCCCCATACCTACAAAAGAACATTGTTCACTTTTGTAACTCAATATCGCAACCCCAAAGCGATCTGAATATTCACTATACCAACAAAAAACACAACAGACATAATACCAGCCGTGTCACGAACGTGTCGCCACCGCAAGTATCGTATTATAATGTCTGTATAAAACACAAGGGACTTTACCCTTTCTGTTGGAGTTGTTTTATTTATAAAAGGCGGGACACCATTTGGTGTTCTAAAAACAAATCCAGAGGTCTCCATAATCTGCCAGATGGTGACTGCTCTTTGTTTGAGCAGTTTTTTGGGCCCATTCTCATAAAATAAAAGTTTGTGACTGATAGTAGGGCAATTTAAATCTGCGTTGTCATAGTAAGACTTTACAATTTCTACCATCACAAAATAGTTTACATATACTCGCTTAAGATTTGTCATATTTTTGGATTACCTAACTATTTTTAATAAAATAATAAAATGTTATGTGTGCATGTTTATCTGTAATGTCAAACCTATATCCGTACGTAATTGGACTAAGAATAAGTATGTCAGTAACCGGTACTATGACTTTTTGGGGTTTGGATATAAATGGGACCAAAACCATCATCCAGCACGGAATGATGCTACTTGAAACAGGCCTCAATCCCTTTACTCATTTGCATAAATCCAGGCCCCTGACACGAGATGGGCAGTGCGGTTTAATAAGATTTTGTACCACTCGGTTAACCCAATTTTGTGGGCGTTGTATGAACGAAGCTTATTCATTGAAAGAAGGGGGGGAATTGATGGTACTGTACGGAGTAGGGATTAAATACTCAAGCTTACAGATGTTGCAAAGCGTGACTGAACTCATTGATAAAATAATAAAAACCATCCCTAAATGTTAAGAAAAATATTTGAGTTTGCATTTTTCATTGTCAGTACTCTATCAAAAACAAAAGGCATCATAGCAAACCTTAAAGTTCATCCATAGTTATTTATTGATTAAACTTTGTAGTACTTCGGTAAAAAAACGTGTCTTTTTATTTTTGTTTACCATTGGACTCCAAATTATTATTATAATTTCAGTTGCTGCTTTTGCATGAATTACTACTACCTTTTTACATTAACAGAACCTGTACAGTGCTTAGGGTGTCTTATATTTGAAAAACTTACATTAAAGAGAATACATTTGCAATTTTTCACAAAAATCATCTTTCTACTCGAACGGGCCAGAAGTCGCAAGACGATAACATTAACTTCGAAAAGGAAATTTATTGAAAAATCGAGCCGTTTATTGCTTGATATATTTCTCCCTGGCACGGTGTACAGCGGCCTACAAATAGCTGCTATTGCCGAAAAAGCCACAAGTTCATACTATAAATTTCCCTAACTGCCGCTTCTAAAGGAAGCAAACACTCGAAAACACAATGATGGCAGTCGACAAAACACAATGCTTCTAACAACTGAACCATGACCGACATATTCTGTTTGTTACGAAAATTGTTGTTTTCATGTTATCCCTCTACATTTCCTTTTGTTCTGTTTGAATAAGTTATAACAGTTTCCGTGGGATCGTTGTTTTTAGGACATTACCTAAGCAAAATGAATGCTCCCGTCCCTAACACATTACAGTATATCAATGAGTTTTTTGTAGCTTGATGTTTCACGAAGCCCGTAGCAATTTGTGGAGGCAGCGAAAAACGAAAAGAAACACAATTTTGTCACGTTTTTAGTATCGCCAATCGGTTAGCTCTTTTTTTAGGGTAAATCAATATTTGCGAAAGCTAAAGCAAATGTTGGAAAATAATACTCTTTTTTGCGACATGTGGGAGTACATTAGGCTTTTGATGTTTATTTGGCCTAATATTATATTCGAGTGTACGAGTTATGTAATTGGGATGTTTATTTTTCGGTGCCTTTCACGCACAAGTAAATAACGAACATCTAACCAACTAGTCTATAAAATAACATCACTTCATATATTTATGTTGTTTGCTTTGGAGAAAAGAAGCGATATGTATGTGGTGAAGGCAATATATTCTCAAGGCATTGATGAAGCGATGGGGCGATCCATAATTCTGAAGAAAATTATTTGCGAGGAACTTTGGCCTCGCAACATTCTGCCAAACTTGGGCAAAGTTTGCTAGAAGCTCTTCTTAGTAACATTATTCTTTTGCAAGTTTGGACTACGAGTATATTTTGTTGTAACAACTTGAGATAATATTTGGACGGCTATGATGTGTCGGATAAATAGAAGCATGTTTGTTCAGAGTATTGACTTCAGAATTTGATCAATGATATTTTCCTCAGACAGTAGTTTTGTAAGATAAATAAAAGAATACAGTTTGGCAGAACATACTCATACTTTTTATTCAGCAAAAATAAAATTACAGGTCAAACAATGGTAATTTATACACTTGGAGGCCAGTTTCAATTCATGTAAGCTGAAGACCTTTGAACTCAGCTTCCTGAATGCTGCGGCCAATCCTGTTGTCGATCTCGGCAACAAGGTTGGTACTTGATGGAAATACAATATTAGCATAGCAATATTCCAATATCTAAAAAGCCTAACGTAAAGTTTGACAGTTTAGATATTATTTTGGAAAAAGTGTCATTGACCCTGAAATCCGATGCACTTACTTAGTCTCCAGGAACCTACGGATAGCGTTTTCTTGCTAAAAAAAATATATAATGAAACATATTTTTAGTGTTCAGTAGCAATTATTTAAAATAATCGTTTTTTATTTATTTAAATCATGAAAAAACAGAACCCTTATAGGATCACTTTGTTATCCGTCTGTCTGTCTGTCTATCAAGACCATTTTTCTCTGGCCCCGTGAGATATATCAAGTTGATTGTTACTTCCAGTTGACTTAGAAACTTGAAATTCCATTTACAGCTAGTTAGATATTAAACTCGTAGTACAAGTTTAAGAAAATAACTGAAAGTTACCTATATTTTCTTATTAGAAATTATGACCCAACTTCATTGGACCCTTTGAACCTTTTGGAATGTAAGTGTTAAGTTATTTTATCGGTGCTCGTGGAATAAGTTCGTTTTTTTTGTATGCACGGAACTCTTTGGTCACGAGTCTGACTCGCACTTGATCAGTTTTATTGAATAAAAGGTTGTTTATTCGATGATTGAACCCACCCTATGGAACCGTTCGATTGATTCCTCAACCCTTCGTATTTTTACACGCATCAAAGATATCCCGTTTCCCTAACACATAGTGAACTCATTCCATTAGTTACTTCAGAACACTCCCAAAGGAGTACCCACTGACCTAATGGACATAGAGCTGTTTAGCAAATTTGCATGTCAATACTATCAAGAGCTAATCTAACGAACCCAAGTTTCGGGTTCAAAGTTGTGTTTGACTGTACCTACACAACTATAGTAATTCCTTAGTGGGTACGGTGGTTGTTAGTTATGTATTGGGTAGTTTAAATATAAGGGAAGGCGTGTGTTCAGCGAAGCATAGTTTATGCTGTTTTCAGTAAACTCAAGTGAATTCTGGTTTTACTTTTGTTTTGAAATTGAAGCGAAATGTGAGGTGAAAATTAGGCTTCTAGATTCACCTGAATTTTGAATTTCATTAACAAGTTTTTAAAATTGAGCAGTATTTAATTAAAAATTATGAGCAAAGCACTTCTCTGTGTGGTTCGGTTAGGAAAATTTACGTATACTGTTTGTGTTTTCCATAATATTATGTCGAAGAGTTTTTCATTGTCAGAATATCTGCGTAATAAATCAAGTTCTTTTTTTTCCTACATATGTGTTATTTTATAACAAAAGAAATATTGTTATTATCAGAATTTATCAAAGAAATAGTCTTGCAGGATAGAGAAGAGTTTCATCTGTGGCTGCTTCTGAATAATGTCCCTCATCTATAATCTGTGAACTCGGTTTAAGTATTCCGGGTTTGTAAATCTAGGAATGCGGGTCAGTTTCCAAAACTCCTTTTAGAAGTATTTTCAAATGGTTCGTGTGCGATTTTATAGCTTTAGCAATACAAATATCATATACCTTCCAAAAAATTAAACTAGTTTAAGTAACTAGATTTTTGCTAAGCATTTGGGTTCCAAAATATAATTTACTAGCTTTTGGCCGCGGCTTCTCCCGCGCTAAATTCGTTTTTGTGTACTCCTATAAAATCTGTTCATATTTTTTGAACGTTTATTTTATAGTACCTATATGACCGAAAGATTTTTTTGTCTTAGTGTTTAAATGAAATGGGTTGCTGGTTTTGTACTGGGACGAAAAAGCAATTTTTGCATTTTTGTCTGTCTATCTGTCTGTATTTTTCGTTTTAACTCGAGAAGCACTCAACGGATTAAGATGCGGTTTTTTTTATTATCGTCATAGTGATCTTGGTCATCACAGAGGCTATAAGAGGTGTTTATAAAGTAACGTCCAAGCCAGAAACGGGGAAAAGATTGAATAAACGCTCTTATAACTCTAGAACCACTCAATGAATTTGGATGCGATTTTTTTTATTATCATCTTAGTAAACGTGTTCCATATATAGACTATATTCATAAAATAACGTCCAAACGGAAAACGGGGCAAAGATTGAATAAAGGCTTTAACTCTGGAACCACTCAACGGGTTTGCTTGTGGTTTTTTGTTTTATTATCATTGTAGTGACCCTGGTCAACACCTAAGCTATAGGGAATGTTCATAAAATGAGGCCTAAGTCGAAACGGGGGCAAAGATTTACTGAACGCGAGCGAAACTGCGGGCAAAAGCTCTTAAACTAATAAAATCGCACATATACTCACTGAACGAACAGACTATGATGTTAGAGCGTAAAGTATTATAAAAGGTATGTACCCAATTAGATTTTACTTTTAAAGTAGAATAGGTAATAATAAATACAGAAACAAACGCTTTTTTCTACATTTACTTACTTATAACTTGCAAATATTAGTTCATATTAATATCAGCTACATATTACTGAAACACCTCCACCTTAGAAAAATCTTACCTACTAATAGGTATATATTTTATATACACCCGACCCGCGCCGGGTGCGGTTGGCGTGCTCCCCCGCACGTCCTGTGGCATCCTGCGCGCCACCCGCCCTTCTAACATGCCGTCTAAAATTTTCAAAGCCCTATTAATTTCAATTGAAGAGTATTTGTACCAATATTCAAGCCAATTGACCCGGAGAATAAAAAGTTTCACAAAAATTTCAACCCCCCATTTCACCCTCTTAGGGATAGAATTTCGAAAAAATCTTTCCTAATGGATACTCACACTTCACAAAGAACACACCTTTCAAATTTCATGTCTCTAGGTTTAGCGGTTTAGTCTGTGGCTCAATTATCAGTCAGTTAGACTTTGAATTTTAAATGTTTGGGGTACAATTTCGAAAAACCCTTTCTTAGTGGATACTTACACTTCACAAAGAACACACCCTCCTAATTTCATCTCTAAGACCAGCGGTTTAGTCTGTGGCTTGATATATCAGTCAGTCAGTCAGTCAGGACTTTGAATTTTATAAATATAGACTATCAATAATATTTCAAACTAAAGTCATTTATAAAATCATGTATTTTATTTGCTGGGGTTTTTCTTAAGGCTGCACCGAGTTTCTGACTATGTTCCTTGTATGAGTGCGTGATGCACACCGGGAAAAGTGAGCTTAGACCGTGCATAAAGCGTAAGTAATACATGTTCCCCTTCTGACGGCCGAAGTACGACTGCGGACAGGGAGGAAGCGGGAAGCGAAGCGGCTCAGGTTAGGTTGGGCGGAATGCTAGCTTTAGGTATTTCCTTCATATTGTTAAAACAAACACATATTTTGGAAATGTAGTGTATACGTTATAAAAAATATGTTGTTTTGTTATTATTAAAAGATAACCTTCCGTGAAGTATTTGCGCCGTACTATGGATTCATATTGTTTTTAGAGATAACTTTGGATTTTTTTCTATGGAAGAAACTACATATAATAATGTTTCTAAAGTGTATGATTTATGGCATCAATCTTTATATATCTGACATATTAATTGCACAACTAAAGCCTTAGTAATAACGAAACAGCAAGGGATCAAACGAACGCAGTTATTTCGCAAAAAGCTCGATGCCCCCATAATGGATATTAATGAAATTTCCAGAGGGGAATAAATCTAAGAACATTAATTCTGGTCTATGAAGTGACTCTACTCCATAGACCAGAATTAATGTTCCTAGATTTATTCTCCTCTAGAAATACTCTGTAAATGCGTAATATTAATTACACTCTCTAAGTGCACTGGGTTGCATCTTACTACGTACATTGGCTTTTTAAAGATGAAATATTGTGAAATAAAGTGAGTATACCAGAACCGTGATCTATTTCCAATTCCAAAAAAAAAGTTTCTACAAGACATGCAATTTTGGCCTTCAGGGGATGCAACGGACAAAAAAAAAATTGGGTTTGGTCTCAGTGCCATACCATATAGATACTAAATTAATAACCCATTTTGTTTAAAATTTCACAAAAATATTCAATGTTCAGCCACGACTTTTTTATTGCTTTATTATTAGTATAGAATATATGGGCTTGATGAAGCAAAGCTTTTCTAACTTTTAAAGGTAATAAATTAAATAATGGTAGTTTATGCGGTAAGAAGGTAATAGTTTTCAGGGACGATTTGAAACAAGAGCGTAATGCAGTTGATGCGATGGCAATTTAACAGCTGTCATTCATTTCATTGCTACACTCAGAAGACTGGCATAGAATAGAAATTTATTTCACATAATGATCGCCGACACCTGCTAGGATATGGCACCGTAAGAAGAAGAATTCATTTCTAAAGTATTTGTATAGTTTGGAAACAATTTCCAGCGCCTGTAACATGAAGGACCATATCGATCTCGATAGCGCTTAATACAGTGCTCTGTCTCACTTTGTTGCAGTGGCGAAGGGTCAATATAACACGATTCCTGTCGGCTTGTTTAGGAAATTACCTTTTTACAATATTTTTTTATTCCGTACTCTTCACTTTGTCGAGCATTTCCATAAATATTGATACGACAAATACACTTGGCTGACAGAGAGTTGATAAGTACAAAAAAAAAACATTTTCCTTGGTTGTTTTTCTGAATAAGGTGATTTTTTTGTCCGGCTTCCCTTTTTGAAATGTACACCCTTCGCCACTGCTTTGTTGATCTACCCATAGGGGGACAACCAGTGGTATATCGCGTTATCAAAGCTCAATATTGTCTACCATGCTAGATACCCAGGAATACTTTAGCAAATTTTAAATGAAGAACCTTAAAGTATGAAGCCGGGTTGCAGGCCGTGGCTTCCAATGTTTTCTTCAAAGATGAACCACAAAATAGATAGGTACGGGAGGCCTGCTCCCTACAACCAGCGATTTCGAGCGCACGCACACATTGACGTGTTCGTACGACGATCTCGGTGGGATTCGGTAGAATGCCAGTACGACTAGTCACGAGTGCTTGCGCTTTGCGATACATGTGATGAGTAGGTATTTAAAATATATCACGACGCATATCAAATAGGTCCTTACGAGCACTTGCATTGAAAAATAACAAACGCCTATTCAGACAAAAAAACTCTCCATTGTTTTAAAATAGTTTTGAATTCACGCCAAAAAAGTTTTTATTTTTCATAGTCAACCGCAATCGAGGCTTGTTACATCAGTAATTCATAGCGGTCCACCCTGTTAGCTACGAATACCTATTTGAATAATGTCCACTCAACAAAAACACTAGGAAAAAAATTACATTATCGTCACGGTTGTTTCTCCGTAGGTTTGTAAGAGGTTGAATATGAAGAAAAGTCTGTATTTTTCTTTGTTTCCTTCGTTAAAAACAAGTTTTTGTGTACAAATAATATACTTACACTTTCTGTAAAACAGATTATTTACGCTCAACCGGCTAGGATTCAAACCCGCCTGAGACGCTTAGACCCAAAACTGTATCTCAAACCTGGGTCTAAAATAAAACAATTTCTTTTTCACTGTGACTTTTCGTGAACCTTACCACAATTTCAAATTGTTGAACTTTCATAACACGCTATAATTCAAGATTATTACTTTTAATTTAAATTGGTTTTGTTGAATAAATTAATTCTGCGCACTTCGTTAGGGAATGTGGTTGGTGCTGTTAGCAAGTAATATATTCAGTACCGATAATTGTATTACATTGTTAAGTATTTAATTAAAAGACTGTTAGCAATTGTTTTTTTAATTACTTTATTTCTATAAGAGATCGTTGATTAAGTCTTTCTGTCAGGTGAAGAACGGCTTAACTCGAATTAGTTGTAGGACCAAAATGAGATGTTTTATCACTTTGCTCTGCTTTTTTATCCCTACAAAATGGTTTAACTGGAATTTCGATATCTTTAATAACACTGGAGATAGGCATATTAGACATATGACAACATGATTTTAGTAATTTTTTTGGGTACACAGTAGTTTAAATTCATCGCATACTGAAATATCGCGTTTTGTGAAAGTAGAAGTAACTTAAATAAGATCGATTTTCACGTTTTTTTATATGTTTTTTACTTGTTTACGACATATGGGAAAATACACAAACTAAACTTAAAGCATAGTGTATTTAACAATTTATACAATTTTTGGTGCCATTCGGCTTCTGAACGATATATCTCAAAGGCTTTTTAAGGACTGAACAATTAAAAAGTAATGAAATCTTACGTTGTCTAAATGACACTAAGATTTTTTTACTAAATGGGGACTGGTCTGCGGCAAATATTTCAAAAATAGGGCTCTCCTGTAAAGTGGAGTTTTTTGAGCTTAAATAGTTTCTCACTGAAGGTACAAAACTAACAGGATGGGACAAACAATATCTATGAAGCGGGCTATACTAGGTAACAGCTCTTTTACTCCATCGGTGCTTCATTTTATGACCATTATAATATTATAATATTTATTTAGTAATTCCTTTTATATCTTAGTAACATTTATATCTTAGTGATAGTAAAAAAGCTTTGCTCATCAGTCATCAATTATAATATTGCTCAGTTCACTTCATCTAGGTAAGTAACTCATTAAAAATATTCAGCTTTATTTACATTTTCATAAAAGTGCCTTTCTAGGTTTTCCTTCTTATTTCAAAGAGACGAGATAGAAAAATTCCATTTGTAAGGCTTAAGGAGGACAGCATTTAAAAGGCTCAATTATTTTTTCGTAGGCTACAGTAATTTGTCAACGGTCGCGTTTCTTGCGGCTGCCACTTTTTTCCTCCAGATCATTATCAGCGCTTATTTACTCATTAATTAATCACTATCAAACAGATTATCTCACTTTATTTATGGCCTCAATGGCTTCATTTGTATTTGTAACGATTAACAAATCCAAAGTCGTGACTGAAAAAATTGGGTATGATTGCGTTTTTTCGTCAATAAAATGTACGGGTTTCGTAGTATTATGATTTTCGGCAATATGTTCAATGTTCATGCGGCCTTATTATTTAACTTCAGAATCCATAGCTATCCCTTCCAAAATGATGTGTGATTTATACCATTTATAACGGATTCATACCATTGAAAGCAATAACGATAGATGGTTAAATTGATAATAAGGTGCTTGTATTTATCGCGTATAATGTGTCAAGAGTCATGAGCATAACGGATCGACGTTCACTTGTTTGTTTTATATCGAGACCATCACTGAAATTTTATTAAAGTAATGATTTTATGAAGCATAGACACAATCGCTGTATAATTTACATATTTTAAATTTTATTTACAGCTTTGCTTCAATAGAAACAACTAAAACAAAAAAAAACTGAAGACTGGGGTAATATTAACACAACATCACGACATAGATCCCCTAGGGGGTATCAGAGATATTTCAAAGTATGGACTATGAAATAAAGTCACAGTTCACATTCGCTTAACCACGTTAATAAATGAAATTAGATTTCATATGCTCTATGGATGATACATTACCTAAGGGAAGTATTTTGACGTCATTAAAACAACATTGGCGATGTAATACTTACGTTACGGATATATGAATATAATTTGCAATATTCCGCTGAACAATTCTTGTCGTACTATTCCAAATGCAGACTCGTGCACCACCCGCCCGTCCGCATAAAACATGCAACAAGCAAGCAATACGAGCGTGAAAGCAAAGCAATCTTAAATAACAAGTAAGAAAACTTATCGACACGAGTTTTGCCTTTGAACGAGGCATCCTCGGGTTGTGTTGCTAGCTCGGCTTCTCCGTAGCAACTGATGTGTTGCTCGCCCAGCCACTCCGCGGCAACTCATGCTCAAACTCCAGCTGCGGAGCAGCTGGGCGAGTAACACATCAGTTACTGCGGAAAAGCCAAGCTAGCAACACAACCCGAGGATGCCTAGTTCAGAAGCGAAACTCGTGACGATATGTAAGCTTTTATGCTCATATTTCTTGTTTGTTGCATGTTTTATGAGGGCGGGCGGTGCAAGAGTCTGTATTTTGAATAGCACGAAAAGAATTGTTTAACGGAATATTGCAAATTATATTCATATATCCATAACTTAGTGATGGATTTCCGCAACGTAACGCCTATTTCAATTAATTAATACTTACGTTCCATATGTCTGATATTCTACTTGTAGAACATCGGGCGTTGCGTGGTTATGCTTGCAAGCTACAAAACCTCATACAAAATATAAAATGTTGAAGGAACCGATACACTCTGACTTGCTTAGGACGTTTAAGCCGTGTGTGAGGGTTAAAACTTTAGTTTTGGTCTAAGTGTTTGCTGAGTAACAGCATAGACAAATTTACGAGTAGACCGATAACCGTCATACTTTGAAGCGTAATTTGATTTTTAGTTTAAATCTAGAAATAATACAGGATTTTGGCTTTTTAGCAGAGTACGTTTTTTGTATGGGGTTGTCAATCCTCTCGTTATTGTTCATCCATGGTAACAGTATAGGTTAAAGGTGCCTAATGTGCATTACACTGCAGTATTTTGGAAGTCGAGGAAACTGTGACAGAGTAATATGCAAATAGGAGTAAAAGCGAATTTGTGTTCAGAAATGCAAAGCGTTCACGAAGGGTTTTAATTTACAATTCTATTATCAAAACGTTGCAAATAATAACTGGGTAGTTTGAAACTGAAGCAATGCTATTGGATGCTATTGATCACGCGGCACTCGCCTATATTGACGTGATATCATGTTGTTTTGTACGAATGCCCATGCGCCAAAATTGTAAAACTACCCTCATCTAGTACGTTAATTTTTTTAAACTTAGTACGACGATTTCCATCGTAATATATTGTTATTATACACAATTATGCAATAAAATGTTAGCTAAACAAAGTGGGCATGTTTCAAATTTAAGTATGAAATTATAACCTGGTTATTAAGTATATGTTTAAACAGATTTTATACTTTTAGGTAATAAGTTTTAGAAAGGTGTCTTAGCCTATAAAATGTTTTATATTATTTTCATGTATTCCTTTGACAGTGTCTTAGTGTAGTACCACCTGTTTTTATGTTTTAATAAAGACTTTTAAAAATCAATCAATCAATCAATCAATGCTATTGGAATATTTTACCTGAATTCACTTTAAATGTGTGCAGCCATTCCAATATTTTAAAATCATAATCAAAACGCTTTGTTTGTTTAACGACACAAAATACCAAAGCAAACAAAAATGTAGTAAGAACAATTCAGCCGTAAAAAATAATCTTAAATTCCTCGAAGCGAGTTTCGTGCTTCAAAATTAGGGTTCTCGATTTGAATTCCTGATTCCGTGGAAGGATTGAAATGAGGGAATTTACAAAATTAGCATCAGAATGGTGAAGAGAGAGGGAATTACAAGCGCCCATGAACATTTTGTACTCGTATTATAAAGGTCTGAATAGGTACAAAAAGGGCAACACAGTTTCTTACTTTACTCAGATGTAATCTGAGACCCATAAAAAGTTTAGAATTTCAAGCGGTTGGTTTATTATTACTCAAACGATGGGCCGCAATTTGATGGGCGCCTTTGTTTTTCGGTAAACTTCGGTATACTTATTTAATGTTATTTATTTTCAAAAATATGTCAGTTTAAGAGGAGTCTTTGCTTAAACTAACAATTCTTTATTTCGTAGTTCCGTTATTATTTTAACCATTGAAATACTATTTCTGAAATCCAATATCAGTATTTGTTTAAGTTTTTAGGATTATTTAGTTTTAATTTTATATTAATTTACCTATAGTTATAAATACATTTAAAAAATACTAGTTATGCTGAAACCACTACGATAAATATACATTTAAATTATTATGTATGGAATTGAATTGTATCATAGAGAATATTATTTCGAAATATTTGGTAATAAAAAAAGTTGAAGTCATGTGTAAAATGTGAAGTGAAAGTTCGTGCCTGTAAATTTAATGTTTTTTTTACCTTTAAATGGAATAGGTTATTAGTATTGTATTGAATCTAAAGTACGATTCTTAGAATTTTTGTCTGTCTGTCTGTCGGTATGTTGCGTTTTAACCAGAGAACCATTCAACCGATTTGGATGCGTTCTTCTTTATAACCATGCATCGCAGTGGCCGCCCCGGTCATAAAGTAACACCCAAGGCAAAAATAGGACGGAGATGTAATAAATACAAAATAGAAGCGGAGCAATTATCCAAATTTTATTTTTTTGTACTAGATCTGTAGATCTAACCTAACCGAGATAACATTAAATTATAATCTTGTGTTCTAATAAGTAAGTATGTTTTTAATATATTTTGTTAGATAATTAGTTTAGACAAGGGGACATTCATTTATGCAGCCGAATTCATACTAAAGACTCAGTAAGTGCTTAATATCATGGTTCAATTACCTTTTTTGTGAAATTCATAAATGATTTACTATGGGATGTCACCATTTTATTTTGCAAAATTAGCAAATAATGTTATCGATACGTAATACTTATCACTTACCAAGCCTCCAGTATGAATTTAGTTGCATAAATTAACGTCACCTAATGTATTGACTTCTTCTTCTACTTATCGTGTGGGCTGTAAGACCTATCGGTCCGACAAGCCCTGGAGTTTTTAAACCGCCTTACGGCCTCTGACGTGGTTTATGTTACGACCCTCTACTAGAAAGTGGCCGGGACCAACGGCTTAACGTGCCTTCCGAAGCACGAAATCATCTAACTTATCGGACAATCAGGTGATTCAAGCCTGCAATGTCCTAACCAAACTGAGAACCATTCACAAAGTGACTTTCCACTATGTGTGTTCCCCGCGGGAATTGAACCCACGACCTCCAGGTTGAGAGCCTAAGGCTCTCACCACCAGACCACGCAGGTAGTATATTGACTAATATGTCAAGTTTGATTGCTAAGTTTGTGTTTTTCCAAAATAAGATCGTTTTGGTTTGGCGTATTCTGTAAAATTATAAAATCCCCAATGCTTCTATATAGCCTATTCTTATGACTCAAAAATTAAAAGTACAGTTAGGGCAACAATAAACAATTTATCACTTTGCATTACTAGCAGGTTGAGTGGAAGGGTAAACAGCTAAACAAATCGTAAGTAAAACCACAATCGAACCCCGCTAAGTGGGGCAATATATTCAATTGCTTTTCACTACTTGGTATCCCCGTAATGGTAAACACCTGCGTAAATAATACCCTCTGTTAGGCTACTTTATCATTGTTTTAACCCTTTAGAAACTTCTATTGTTGGGTTCAACTTTAAAATAGTTTAGAGTTGGTATTTTTATTGTGAAGTTATGTAAGTGTGAGTACAGATATTCCCAACAAACGTACTTGTTGTGTACACTATCACAACCGGATTCTGATTTGTTTAATGTTATAAATTGTTACGTAGATTATAAAAAGCTGATGGTGCCTATAAAATATTTAAAAAATACTTTTGTTACAAAAAATTATTTGTGACTTCCACCCTTATACACACACACACACACACGCCCTCCCTGATCAGGTTTCTTATCTTGTATTTAGCTACGTAGTTTTTATTATCTTTTCAAAAAACAAATAAACACGCGGTACAGAGCTATGATTTTGTTACAACAGGAAGGCGCTGGTGACTATAATACAGTTTCACACTAAAACAGTTGCCAACGCGACATTTTTATTAATCGATTATAATACAAGACATCTTAAAAATAAGCCGGTATATTATTAACAAGCTCATTGTTATTATAGCACCTATACTCGTAGTATAAGAAATGTGTATACTGATTTTTGTAAACTTAAGGCCACTAAATACATTTTTATTATTTTTATTATTACAAAGACCGGGTTTTGTTTTAATCTGTTATCTGTGCAACATTCAAGTTATCGGACTCTACATAAACTTTCAAAATATTCTCTTACTCTAATTTCATTAAACATTTTAATGGATCCTAGTTCAATTCTGCATCTAACTACAATTTCTATATATCCAAGTATTACATTTTGCGCTCAATCAAACCAGCCGGTATAGTGTTCCGCAAAAGCCTTTCAAAATAATTATATTTCTGCAGCGGCAATTTTGTATTTATTGCTTGTTTTTGTGTCTGTAATATAACAAAGTGGTTTCACGCCGCGCCGGCAGCATAACTCTTTTCCATAGAAATATCTCGAGAACAGATAGTTGATTGAAGATGGCACTTCAAGAAATACGCGGTGTCAAATCAAATTGTTTTATACTATGAGTACACAAACGCTAGTGCGATCTGGCACGACCCCACTAAGTAGGGCAATAAGTTCAGCCCTACCGTGTGTGCTCACCATAAATAACACAGCGCACCTGAAAGTGCTGGATCGTGCTTAGATAAAGAAATTTAATATACGTGCAGATGTTGCGCTGTAGAAAGGTTACTACGCTGAGCGTCAGAACAAATTATTAAATGGGAATGTCTATTGACATTTTCGCGTCCCCTTTTTGATGCGGTGGCGGTGTGTGGCTATACAGTTCTTCTACTTTGTAACTTCCCATTATGTAACTCACTCACCACGTAATTATCTAAACGCACATACCTATATGCGTGGTGGCCATATCGTAGATATAAGAAATTTACGATAGACTTCCAAGAAAAAGTCAAAAATAGGTGCGACGACGAGCGAAGCGAGGAGGAGCGTGTAAGGATGCTTGTGATCATAAACTCAGGAGCCGAACGAAGTGGAGCAGAGCAAGGCAACCTCTTTCGTTTTTACGCAAAGTTCATGATATTTGGGCAGATCATGAAATTATTAATTCTACGATATGGGCACGACATATGTGTTAGAGGATGCGTATACGTATAGCTAGCTGGCTCACGGCTTTATGAGCTACATTTCTACGTTCTTGTGGATATAAACTTAAATATATACCCTTATGTATTTATTGTAGGAAATTTGGAGTACATAACAGAAACTCCCCGAGTGGCAGCATCCTGGACAGTTAGACAAAGAACTTAGTGACTGACAAATTCTTTTAATTCAACTGGTATCATATTCATGACGAAACAACGCTGTCAACATTATGACGTCATGAGAAACCTACCGACCGACCGACAGAATGATAGTATTAGCCGTTCGTTCGTTACAGACTTTCATAGATTTTGCCGAACTCTCTGAACAGACTGATCGACGAGTCGTCTGTTTTTACTCTCCCACTTATTAAGCGAGCACGCTTCAGCCTCATCTCATCTACGCTTTCCATCAAGTGCGGCAGATCTCAAGCTTAAGTCTTTCTTTTGTAAGAATATATACAAAATAATGTCTTCTCAATACCAGGCTGTGATCGTTCTTTCGAACAGCTCGTAATATATTATTATTACACATGGGTGCTGTTCGCCCATTCTCTTTTCTTAGCTTGAACTTGGCTTACCACGCTGCCGCATGTCTAGATACCTTATTTAACGTCTCAATAATGTGTAATTGTAATCGTAAAAGCATTCATTAATAGCTCACACCGCCTCAAGAAATTCAACAGCTGTATTTATTGGGCATATATTTCAGCTTCGCGAGTAGTAGCCCTGATTTATACGATCCTTACGTATTTGGTTTGATTTAGGGTTGAGGAAAAGCTATTATTTCATAATGGCAGAATATTTATATTGTCACTTAAGGGGGCACCGAGCTTTTTGCGAAATAATTGCGTTCGTTTGATCCCTTGCTGTGTCGTTATTACTTAAAGCTTTAGTTATGTAAATTTATATGTATTAATATATACAAGAAGTAATCGTGACGTCCACATTAAATTAAACCACATGCTCTACTGATCATCTTGAACCACTTCCACAGAAAAACTTTTTATAAAACGCGAAATAAAAATTCAGTTCTCCATACAAATTTTTAATACCTCCTTGTCATTTCCTATGGGGACTTTTTATTTTTTTTCGCGTTTTATCAAACGTTTTTCTATGGAAGTGGTTCAGGATGATCAGTAGAGCATGTGGTCTAATTTAATGAGCACGTCATGATTACACCCTGTATATATATAAGGATGTACTCCATAAATCATACACTTTGGAAACACGATTACTGAGTTATCTGAGCTAAGTCATCTGTAAAAAACAAAATAAACCCGTAGTACGGCGTAAATAATTCACGGAAGGGCATCAGTTTTTGAATAATAACAAAATGACATGTTTGCATTTTTATTTTAACAATACGAAGGAAAAACGTAAATTGGCGTGCGATTCGCCCAGGCCAGAGCCGCCTCACTTCCCCCCTGTCCACAGTTCTGCTTCGGCCGTCGGCCGGGAAGCCTTTTAAAACGCTCGCTCGCTTTGCCGGTATGCCTCACATCACATACACGGAGCACTGCCAGAAACTCGGTGCCCCTTTAAAAAATATTAGCAAATATTCAATAATTTTTCCATAATGTGTTTTGATAGTTTCCTAATATTATTATTAAAATGATTTGGTCGTGTTTAACGTGTCTATGGACCGGAATTTTTCCGTGAGAATATGATCACTATTTGTTTAATTACTTCATAATGCATATTAGGAACGTGATATGATATGAGGGCGTTCCATCCATCCATCAGCCTGTTTCGTCCACTGCTGGACATGGACATGGACTTGGCGGTCCTCCTGGAAGAAATGCCCATACTCACACACGCTGGGCAGGCGGGTTGGTGAGCGCGGTGCCGAAACCCTTGCACCAGTGACGCCGCTGCCTATCACTAGTCTGTTTTATATAAGGCCCAGCAATTGGGGATGGATAAACCGCCATCCATCGGTCCCAGGCGATGGTGGGCCGCCTGGTTTTGCCTGAGAGCTGTTCTCTTACTCTCCCCCGAATAACTTCGGGAGGATTTGCGAGCAAGATGGTTGTACCTCCACAGTCGAGCCCGGCATCAGCTCTAGCACCTTTTTGAGGGCGTTATATTTATACAAACCATGTTAAACTCAGAACGTAAATGGGTCTGTCATCATCATACTCATATATGGTATAGGAAAGTTAAGAATACACATACCTCGATTCCGCAGCCCTAGCAAATAGCCTTTTTACTCTTTCACACGTCTGAAAACGTGGTATGTGTGAGACACATATCTATCGACGACTCATGCTAGAGATCCTGAGTCAGGAACAAGCTGGAAAATCGAAAACTGGAAAACGAAGAGAAATCTACGGAACTTTAAAATGTAACATTCAAAAGTTATAATAAAGACAGAAATGCACATCCTAAAAGTTACTCTAATTTCCTAAATGCAATGATAATGCCAATACAATTTTAGCTAAAGCGGATAATTACGGAGGCAATTTTACGTTCAAATTATCACGTCGTTTTAACGGTAACATGAAGCGTCTAATTGAAAAGATTATTGTAATTGCGTTTCGTTTCTCATTTTCCTTTTCATTTGCAGGAACAAGATTTTGTGTGAATTAATAAAATTG
This sequence comes from Ypsolopha scabrella, assembly GCA_910592155.1. Lineage (NCBI taxonomy): Eukaryota > Metazoa > Arthropoda > Insecta > Lepidoptera > Ypsolophidae > Ypsolopha > Ypsolopha scabrella. The sequence goes on along the minus strand of OU342975.1, from coordinate 15,415,406 downwards.
TACAAATTACTACATATTTTTTGACAGTGAATTATTGATCTTATGACTATGAGTTTGGGTAAGTGCTTACCGAAGGCAGAGAATATAAAGTATTATGCCGAAGGGGTACGTACACAGGTAAACTTATCTAGAAGAGATTTCGTCCAGTATTTAGACTTCTAACTTACAAAAATAATGTAAAAACGCGTAGACAAGTTAAAGCCCATTGCGGGGACTGCTGAATCATTTCTTATATACGAATCGCTCAAATGTTACAATATTTTTGCTAAAAATCAATTGTCTGTTGCAATACTGTCCCCCAAACTTTCTTTTTTGTGTTTTTAATTAGTGGATATTTGAATAATTTGTGGGAATATTGTGCTTTGCGAAATACTTATATTTATAGTTGTATTACTTACTTATTACTTGTATTAACGATTGAAGGTCGCTCAGCGAGCTATGGAGCGGGCTATGCTTGGGATATCTCTGATGTATAGAATCCAAAATAAGGAGATCCGTCGCAGATTGAAAGTAACCGACATAGCCTGCAGCATCAGTAAGTTGAAGTGGCAGTGGGTAGGCCATATTTGTCACCGACATGATGGCCGTTGGGGCCGAAAGGCTTTAGAATGGAGACCACGCACAGCAAAGCGTAGTGTAGGCCGACCTCGTGCCCGCTGGACCGACAACCTGAAGGACGTTGCGTGGGGCGGCTAGATGAGGAGGACGGAGGACCGACATAAGTGGCGAAATTTGGGAAAGGCCTATGTCCAGCAGTGGACGAGCACGGGCTGATGGATGGATGGGTGGATACTTGCATTATGTACATTATGGCCAAGATTTTTTTTTGTTTGGTATTTGGTAATACCCTCTGTCGGTTAAGCTTCCCCAGAAAATGATACCGGACCTTAAGGTAGATGTTAATTTACCATCATTTTACGCCGCAAGTACGATTACGTAAAAAAAAGTTGACCTTTACAATACTTTGTGTTACAGAACTTTGTGTGTCCATAAGGCAAGTTTCAAATTTAATTTTCAGTTCAATTAAGTTTACCATTTGTACGTCTTCACATGAAACTGTATCTACTATTTATATTTATCCCTACGCCTGGCGTCCGTTTAAACTTTAATATCGATCCGTTCATAACAACTCAAGTCTCTACCACAGTTTTAAAATTCATACAGTTGTCAAAAGAAAGCGGGGCCTGCTGGACGAGACGCGGGAGATAACCCACCGAGCTACATTTAATTTTCGTACAAGCAGTCTGGAGTCTCGCCCCGCAAGCCCCGCACAACAGTAACTATCCGGTCCGGACGCCTTCGTTTGACTACTAACCCTATGGATTTTTAAACTGTGTCTGTAGCGTCCAAACCTAGCATACAAGTGTACAGGTTGACATTTATTTATACAGCAAAATTCACTGGAGGCTTGGTAAGAGATCAGAATCATGAATCAAGAAAAAAATGGGAGATTTTAAAAAGAAAATTTTGACTTTCCAGTATTATTGACTCGGGGCTGTAAAAAACAGAAATAAAACTACCCTTATTTATAGCCCGGGAAGTACCGTTGCAAATTCAAAAGTCATAGTAAGTTGGCTGATTTTGACATCGATCGTAGATCTCACATGACTTATATGTGAATCGACCCTCAGCTGCTCAAGTAGCGGTGGGTGTGGGTGTGAGAGGTTGCGAAAAAGGTAAAAAAAAGTAATAGTACGCCGGCTGAAACTCTTCTCACAGATAGTTGACATCATACCGAGCTGAATAAAAATTCTTAGCTGACGCACTCGTGGTGGGTGTGGATGTGAGAGGCTGCGAGCAGCTGACGCATCTTCCCCCTTCCACTATGCAGCTGACGATTGTTTTTAGCTTATTATGGCGTCAGCTATCTGTGAGAAAATTTTTAGCGTACTATTACTTTTTTTTACCACTTCCTCTGCCTCCCACACCTACACCCACCGCGGGTGCGCCAGCTTGGTTCTGTTATTAGCCATTCCAGATCTATTGGAAAAGATGGAAATCAAGCGGCATAAAATCACTACCTAAAATGCAGCGCTACCGCCCGGGCTATTAGGTTGGTGGCGCTGGACGTTATTCCGCTTGAAAACACAATATTAATAAAAATAATAGTAACGTATATTCAAAGTTGCTGTCATTCCATTAACGAGTTTCATATTTTAAATACATTTTGCAATGCATTGTTGTTCGACGTGCCTCTGTTAAATATCGAGGCTGCTTAAATAAAACAATCATATGCGGATGTAACATTATGTAATTCGCGTTTGATATGTTTAGATTGCAAATTATGTTAGCTTTGATTTTACTAAATATGCGGCATAGTCATACCATGGATTTAATATATAATTTTCTGAATATTGTTTAGTCAAAGCATGTAGCACAGCCAGTAGGAAGCTTGTCTCTCAATCTTGAACAGTGTTGGAATTCGTACGATAATTCTTTTTTTCTAAATACTTTATTGCACAAAACAAGAGTTTCATGTACAACAGGCGGACTTAACTACAGTTTATTCCTATTTCTAGACAGTAATTTGAAGAGATTTTTAATAATTATTCCGGTGAGCAAAATTTTTTTTTCTAAACTGGCAGCGCTTTTAATGCTCTAGGCCTTGAAGTTTTTAGATGATTGGCCTAATTTTAGATGATTGCCCTAATTTTACATGATTGCCCTAACTTTTTCCGTTTTCATGAATTCTTGAAATGGATCATAGTAGCCAATTTACTTGATTAAGCTTTCAAACAAATATAGTATCTTGTTACTCATGAAATGTTATATTAGTCGGTATTTCCATGTTATATAATAAGGTTCAAAGGATTTCTTCGAAATATTTTCTTCAGTTACGTCAGTTTCTTGGAATCTGAAAAACCTGAGAAGGATGTTCCTTTTGTAACGATTTTAATGAGATATTTAATTAAACATTTCTTTGTAAAGGTCGTGTGTTAGCTTGATTATAAATATCAAATTAATATTTGAAATTAATTAAATTACTTTACCTTTTCCATAAAATTGCCGTCGCTATGAATTATGAATTCATTAATTTCATTTAAACCTTAATACCTTTATTTTTGACTTTGCCAAAATGTTTGATTTAACCTTAGCTTTTTTAACTTATTAATACTGACTTTGCCTTATTTGTTCACAGGTACAACAAATAATGAAGATTAAAACTTAAAATGTGACGCGAAACAACGCTTCTTAAGACTGTACACACAAAAATGGTTATCATAAAGAACCTTCATGGGATTGTGAGCAACCGAACTATACTCTTTATAATAGTGTTACTGTCTTTGAAACTGTGCAGTCCTCAGGATTTTGCTGAGGACTTTAGCAACGAGGAGGGTAATTCTAGTGATTTCGAAGTAATAGTGCAGCATAATCAAAAGTTTCGACGGAATGCAGGATCAGAATTGCCGTGTAGGTTCAGTGAACTGCTGTGTGACACCGGACAGTGTATCTCTTTGGACAAATATTGTGACGGAGAAGACGACTGTGGTGATAAGAGCGATGAGCCGAAGGGATGTTCACGTAAGTATTAAAAGTTTTCTTGATGGTAAATGTCCGCAGTGCGGGCTTTGTGCAACCAGGCAAAGTTAGGAGAGCAAATTGTTTGGGCAAGTTAAGCTGCTTGTGTTGTGATGTTGTTGCAGAAAAAGGGAACTCGATACAGAAACAACAACAGTGATGTTACATGAATAAGGTTACAGCTATATATAAACACCGAGACAACTTTGCCTGGGCAATCTGATAGTGCCCGTACCAAAATCTCGTTCTGTTTCTAAGAAATAATAGCTGCAATAAGAATTAAAATGCTTAAAAGATGTTTTCTATTTAATTTTCACTGCGAAGTTTGGAATTTGTTGAAGAATAAAGAAAATAAAGTATTCATTTTACGAGTTTTGAAAATCAATGTTTTCTTTTAAATGGGCACAAGTAATTGAAATGAAAAATAAAATGACGATCTGTTGGAGGACAAGTTATAATATTTTGTTAAAATTTTGCTATAGTTTTGTAATTTTTAGCCTAAATAGTGTGCACAAAGCGTCATATTAATGCTCCGGACCAAAACAGTGCAGTAAAGCATGTATAAAAATTATTTCACTGTTTTTAGGGCAAAAATCATGGCCAACTAGTTTTAAATGACCAAATCAGAGCGCTGACGATAAGCCACAGGCCAACTAAAGTCTTCGATCATGGTCTACTAGTTTTAAACTTCTAGCCAATCTGTGCTGCAACAAAAAGCAAAGAAGGGCAATTTTTAATTGCACTCATGTTATTAGGGCCCTCGCTGAAGCTCCATATTAACATTCGAGAGAATTGAAAGTCACTTTCTGTTCGTTACAGCAATCTAGGTACTATTACTTAATTTTAATCACGCCCTAGTCCCTCCTAAACTGCTACATTTCATTACTAAAACTATTACATTTATAACTCACGTAAATTTTTGAAAAATCATCATTCCAAAAACTAAAATGACACAAGCACAAGCATCAACTTTTGCACCGATGAAAGGAGGAAGTTTTCAGACATACAAATCGACTCACATTTTCAACTTTGTTGGCTTGGAAGCCGAAGTCGAAACAGTCGTGTTCTAATTTGTGTAATCAGAGCTTTAGCTTTCCAGGAATTAACAAACATTAGACAAATGAAAATAGCAGTTTTATTTTCTCTGTTTGAAAAGACTAATTCTAAAACCACGTCAAAAAATGTCATCTTATACTTGGACAAACACTTCCCCTTCATGATCAGATGAATACGATCATAAAATAAGACAGTATTGCACGATATTGTAACAAACTTTAAAATCAATAAATCACTGTATCAAATATACAACAGAACCTTATATTATCGCCGAAGGTCGGAAACTTTAAAGAGTATTGCCTGACGATGGGCAAAATATATTTGCAAAATAACACTTAATTTAATAAAATGAACACATAAGAGTTTAGTCATAAGAGTTTAGTTAGTCATTAGGTTTTTTTAGGAGACTCCAGTATTCGTTTTTCAAAAGAAAAGTTATTATTTCTAAACATATTTCAGAAATATAAAACTAATATCATACCAATATTCTCAACGACTTATGCTGTCACGTCCAATTTTATAAATTATACAATTTTCATAATAAATATCTGTGAAAACAACAGAAGATATTAACGGAAATAGAAATATATAAATAGAGAAATATAAATAATTAAAAACACGTATCTTTTACATAAAATCGTTCAAGTTTGTGTGAAACCCATATGCCCAGGGTTCCGTGCAGTGCTTAAAATAAAATAAAAACCAGACAAGTGCGAGTCGGACTCGCCCACCGAAGGCTCCGTTAAAGACTATATTTTTTATGATTTAATTACAAATGTATAGATTTTTAGATTTTTCCCTATACTTGTAGAATTAGACAGTATTACTTGCCAAATTTCATAGTTCTAGGTCAACGGGAAATACCCTATGAATTATGATTCCCTTGAGAGTGTCGAAATGTACGTTTTTTGCGGCATAGACGGCTGTGTCTCTTTTTTCAACTTGAAAGTTTGATATTTTTACAGCTTCAAGGGACTATAGATTTGAGTATATGGTTTTAATTTCGACTCGATACCTCCACGCATTCCTTAGATAAAGGGTCTTGACAGACAGACAAAGTGAGCCTATGTATGTATAAGGGCTCCGTCTTATTCTATTGAGGTACGTAGCCCTAAAGAACGAGAATTTTAATTACTTCTTAGCTACCGCCATCTAAACTCAAATTGATTTGAAATAACATTCCAAATTTTTACGATTGTGTTTAATATTTTTCAACCGCTACGATTTTCTTCCACTAGTTTAGTTTGTGGTGGATAAAATCGAAGTATCTAGCGATGTGGATCGGTGCAACGCCATCTACATTTTGAAAGCCTATGATAGATAGCCACCGTATCTCCGGAAAGTGCTAGCCAAATAACATAAAAGAAAAATAAAATACCAAAAAAGGATGTTACATAAGTATGCTCAAAGTTACTGTGTAACGAACACTGTGTGCCAGGGATGTTTTGCTGAAATATATGCTACAGATAATGACGACATAAAATTCAGTTATATTTTAACGTTTTTTAAAGATTTTATATAGGTCAGGCAAGCTTGTTCCTAAAACAATTATAATTTTCAAAAAGATGTTTCTAAGCTGAAGTGCTTTAAAACTAGTTAAATAAAGATTTTTTCCTGAAAACTATTGCTTCATTTTAAATTCTAAAAACATAAAAACACGGGGCTACGCACCCACTAACGTTCCACGGAAAATAGCGCCTCCCCTGGTGTTAGATCTATTTATACATTACATTTATTTAAAAAATATTTCTGAGGAACCCCATAACCCTCAACAAAGATTTTGTTGAAGAAAGCATGGTTTTTCGAAAATAGTAACCAAATATTTTAAATGGGCAGTTTCAAACCCACGCGACCCTCAAAGTGTTTATTAGGGCAATTCCGTCATACAAAATAAAGGGGATGATGCGTTAAGAGCTTTCATAAAAGGTAATTTTTCAAGGAAATAATCTTATAATGTCCTTCAGTCCCCAACCATTACAATTTAATGAAATGGAGACCCTCTGTACAAACCTATTATCGTTATTTACTTTAACCTACTTTAATCTTCTTGAGTAATGAAATAACGGTTTATTGTATGACATAGAACCACTTTGGCACAGTAAGAAAATACTCGGAAAAATATACTAGTTTTGTTATTTGTTTTGTTTGGAAAGCTTACAAGAGTTGTCTTGAACGGCAACCGAACATATACCGAACCGAATTGGCCCTAAAATTATTAATAAAAAAAAACACTTTATTTATCCTCCTGGGCAAAGGTCATTGAATACTTGATGCCTCAACTTAACTGACACTTACTAGGATGTTTATTTAATTTTTCTTACGTAGGTATAAAAACTTGAATAAATATCATTATCGTGGTAAAAATTCATTAATGTGTTTTTAAAATAACCACTACAGTCTCAAAAATATAAAATTTGAAAGAACATGGCCATTCCTTAAATTTTTTATTGGAATCTAGAATTGGCATTAATTATATTTGTAATTTATGTCATTGTATTTTTAGGAGTCGCGGAAATTTTAATAAATATATTATTTTTTATGTGAATTGGAACCCAACATGTTGCAAAACGGAACTTAAATCCGTAATAAAGAGGCGTGTTCTTCACAAGGGTTTTACTTCTATGTTCATTGTTCCGGTGTGCGTGATAAACAGAACAGTTTATTTTAGTGCTGAATTCAATGATCTGAATGCGGTCATATTAAAAAAGCAAAAAAAAAATTATATTGTTCTAACTTGACGTCATAAAAATATGTGATAGTACCCAGCAAAGATGTTTGGTTACCCAACAGCAACAAGTTCATCTTTCTGGTTTTACTGGATCCAAACTGGTCATCACTCTTTACGTATATTATAAATATTATATATTATTTAAAAAATAAATAAATATAATATAATATGTATTTTATTTATTATTTAAAAAATAAATAAATAAAATATTCCAATTGTAACATACCTAACTTGTTTAAACGTTACTTCGAAATCATAATTTTATTCTTAAATTCTTAGAATATATTTTCAGTAATGAAAATAATATTTAATTTTCCTTTCGTGACGTTACTATCGTGCCGTTCATATTCAGACTCCAAAAGGAAAGCAGTCAATTTATGTCGCTCGTAATCGAAAATAAACTGTCCTTCTTTTTATACGTCATATTTCACTTTTAGGGTTGCATAAGTGGTCATGGAAAAACGATACCTATATAACATCACTTTGGGGAAGTTGATTGTTGAGATTGTCGGCACTTGGTAGAATTTATCAAACATTGTTGTGATGAAAACACTTGTACTTTTCCACAGATAATGTTTAATACTACACTACCTAACCGGTTTCACTATTTAAGTATCATCAGGGGCTTTTAAATTAAAGTAAATATATATATAAAAACACGTTTGTATTGCTAGATGTCGTTAATTGCACGGACATCTAGCAACACAAATATTTTTTAAAATATGTATTTAAGTTAATTTAAAATCCCCTGATGATGATAGTGAAACCTGTGGAAAAGTAAAAATGTTTTCATCACAATAACATCGCTTTCCTGTTCGTCTATCCGTCTGTCTGTTGTTTGTCTGCCTATCCGAGGGTCAAGGCCCTTTTTCTCGGGAACGGCTTGAGTTGTCAAGTATAAATTAATATTAATAACCTAATACTGGTGAAAATGATTTTTCGTTAAACGTAATAAAAATATACTGCTGACTGATTATCAAAATGAGTATCTTCCGGTGACCTAAAACATGCCTAAAACTAAAGTTTTTTTTTAAATAGGTTACTTCCAATGCTATCTGGGAAACTACTTGACTATAATATTATTAAAAGTCATATATCATACTAAATCATTATAAATTACCGGCTTTAAACCTCACCTATTATTATTGTTGACTGTATGCCAACTGTTATACAAAAATTGTATCCATAAAACCGTTGGCATTAGTCAAAAATTATCATACATAAGTGTTAATGTCGGTGTTTAATAATATATACGTAATATTTTTTTAATAGGTATTTAAACCTTCTTACTTATTTGATAAACGACATCTTCAGAGACGGAGTTGTACTCGCACTTGACCGGTTTCTTATCGTGTGCATTGGTATTATTTAAGACACGCTTAGGATTCATAAAATTTTTCTGGTATCTGAAAATTTTGTAAAACTCACATATTTTACTGACTTTTTAATGTAAGAATATATAATTTTTTTGAAAATATTTATACCAAGCAAATTCTAAATTAGCAAAAAACACACATTTTTCAACATAAGAAAGTGATAGGTTGTACATTTTAGAAGCAAACGGTATTCGCTTTATTTCGCTCATTCAAATAAACGCTATCATAAAGGGAATGTAATAAGATTAGACATCCCCACATAATTTGATATGAAAACCACCTTTCAACATGAGCAAACTGACAGTTAATTTACTTTAGCCGCCTACGTATGAAAGAAATCTTAGCTGTATTACGTCATTTAGGGTTCTTTTGTAAAGAAGTTACATAAAATTTACGTTTTATACTTTCCTTTCCTACTACGTCATCATGTTAACAAGTAACTTTTTGGGTAATACCTTAACAAATACCGGGTGTATATGCACAGGTATCTTCGAAACCACGTGATCTACTTATCATACTGAACAATTTTCTTAAAAAAACATAATCTCGCAAATACAAATAAAACTGGACATGCCGATTAGGTGTCTCGAAATTCCACTTTTTTCTAACTTTATATTCTGATAGTCTATAGCTCATTGGTAATTATTGAATTTCTACTAAGCACTATATAGGTATAAATATAATGAAAAATAAAATAAAAATTGCATCTTTTGCCCGCGCATTTGATTCAAAGCTTTTTCCAATTACAAAAAAATTGTTTTCGTGTAAATTTTTTAATGTATTTCTTTTTGGCCGTATGTAAGCAATTCACCAAAAATAAAGCCAACAAATTCTGTTGTATTCCAAGGCCGTAAGAAATAAAAATTTGGTAAAAACACCTCAAATGAGAAATTCTGTGACTTAACACAGTTTTATATAATATAAGATAATTAGGCGATATTTTTATATATTTTGTTTATGATATACTCGTACTTACGTAACTAACAAAAAATGAAAAGAGAGATCAAAAATTATTTCCTCCTTACATTTTTGAAAACTTTGAATGAATTGTGCGGCACAAGATATAGTCCGATACTTTTTAAAAATTTAATTTGGGCCCTTTATACATCTCTTCAAAGTAATTCCACTTTTACAATATAAAATTCGAAAAAGGTGGAATTTTGAACTCAGTAATGCCCATAAAAATTCACAGTAATAAGTAATTCAATATATGTGAGAAATATTTTTTTCATTAGCAGAAGTTGTTTAGTATGATAATGTATTTCATTTTAAAATAATTTACCATTTACACACGTTGTTTTCCAACCATGGTAGGTCGTCACTCGAATCATTTTTCCGCTGATTCACTGTGGATAAACAGACAAAGGAATGTAATGACACAACTAGGTTTTCTTTCTTCTAACGGATCCCTATAAATGTAACATCCATCAAACCAAACCCTCTGCCACTTTGAATCACGCCACGAAAAACGTAAAAACAAGATCATCCTAAGCAAATAATATCAAAAACACAAATCCTCCAACTGAAGCCAAATGCAAACAGAGAACATCTTTGCTCGATTTTTTAATATGTCTCGCATTCCGTGACGTGTGTCACAAAGGAAATATTCTGGAACTCCGTTTCAACGTTTCACCAAAATATGTAGTAGCAATTCTAGCTTTTATGAGCTTGTGATAGTGACTGTTTCTCTTTAAACAATTTATTGTGTAATCTGGAGATGTGTCTGTGGAGTCCAAACTTAGTGAACGGAGAGTTTTGTATAATCACAAATATAAATCTCTGTAGAAAGCCAGTTTCCTCTGTATAATAATGTATCTTTAAATTAAACCAAATTTACACAGATCATACTGGACAACTTTCCCGACGTTCCATTTTTACATGTTCATACAGTAGGTATTTAAAGTTAGTATGGAACTCGGAGGAAATAGAACTGGAGACGGCATTTGGCGAAAATCTCATACAACTTATTCTGCCAACTCAGATGGGGGACGGGGTGAGATCCGCACAAAGCAAAATCACTTTTATTACACAGGTATAAATTTGATATTCCCATACCTACGACATAATTTGACGTAAATCGTATCGCTTTCTTATGTGTGCATTAGAGCGGCTGGACTTGGACATATGTCGATATCGATAAATTCGATTTTACTCTTGATTCAGCATCAAGGTAACACTAAACTTCTAGAAAATTTCGCAATCATGATTAATAGGTATTTAATACATTTACGGAAAATAATAAAATACTAGTTATGAATTTGTCAATAAGACCTTTAACCCTTAATTAGGCGCATGGGGTCAGGGCCACTTGAAATTGGAAAAAAAATGTTTTACAGAGTTTAGAGCGCGCTCACGCTCTTTCTAGCTTCCTCACTCCCCGCGGGGTATGCAAATTAGTCGCGTCCAGAACATCAACGCGTGCGCACGTATCGCTGCTCTCTAAATTTTGGGTACAGCCAACAACAAAAACAAGGTTTGTCTAATAGAAGACTGATGCAGGTTAAATTAAATCGCCTATGGTATTTTGAGGTAGCAACTACACATAATATCGTGAGAAAGTAAGTCCTGGGTAGCCAGTACAGTGGCACAGTAATTTTCTACTACTAAATTTTCTTGTAACGTAACAAAACGCTGCTCTAAACATATTTGTCATATTGGTATTTCCTTTTCATTTTAACAGCAGATTTAATTTATTAATTATGACAAAAGGCTAACTTAATCATAAAAATTGTCCACTGAGACAAGTAATTTCAGCAGTCACGAAGTTGGAGACATCTACAAATTACGGAGTGTTTTATAATTCAAAATAATTAATTATAAAACAGATCATACTAATAAAAAACGAAAATTTTATTAATAAATATCACTGTTAGAAAATTATCGATAACCTGGTTGTCGATAGTTATGGAACACCTTAAGTGCAAATTCGGTGACTCCCGCAAGACTAATTTTTAACTGTGCATTAGCGAGACTATTGTTGCCAGCGTTTTCAATGTGGTTTTTAACCGTTTGTTGGTATTTATTTTATGTATCGCGATCAACTTTGGTCACGTATATTTTTAATGCTAGTTTAACCAGAATATTAAGTTTTTTTTTTTTATATTAAGCTATATTATAATTTAAACAAAATTCTATTTATATCTCTTAGCACAGTAGAATTTGCAGCAGTATCCCGATAAAACAATGAAACGCTTTGGCATATGAGAAAATTTTCAACATATATTTAACAGGTACTTCGTGATTAAATAACATAAGCTCCATAGAATTGAAAGAGGTGGTATCTAATTGAAACATAAGTAAATTTTCGGGGAAAGTATTTTATAGCAGCTGTCAACATTATTTATGTAGTCTCGTGGGGAGTGCGCCTACGTCATAAATTACTTGGCTTGCCGGGCGTCGCGAGACTACGGTGCCAAATTCAAATTTTATTTGTTTAAAAATGAAAATTTTCGTACTAAAAACAATAAAAATACTCAAAACTATACTTAAATGTGAAAATTATTGCCATCTTTTTGTAAGTTTGACGTATTTGATTTGTTTTTACACCAAAAAACAGCACAAAATAGCATTTTTATCGGAGCTCTGTTCGCTACGACGTCAGGAAAAGGTTTGTTGCAAAATGGCGGTGAAACTAGTTTTATATAATGCACTGGATTCTTTATCTTATACCTTTGCCAGAGGGGAACGCCTGTGTATGCCGTCTCCAGTTCTATTTCCTCTGAGGTATGGAAAGAAGAACAACGTTTTTTCGTTTGGAACTATTAAAATGTTACAGGTTTTGCACATGAATTGTCAGTTTTTAATTTTGTAGCTCTTTTAATATAATTATTTAACTTTGATATTTATTGATTTATTTAAGTTTGAAATTATTAATCCCTCGTGAAATTATTAAAAAATCATATCAGCGCTATTTTAATGGAAATCTCATAAGATTTCGTTAAGTGCCATAGAGATTGTCAGATTTTACTATCATGTATTCTAAATGTGATACTGGCATTTTGTTGAGAGGTTGTTGCAGCAAATTAGCAAAAACATTATTTTTCTCATATTCTCTCGGAAATTCATATTTTTTATTTCCAAAATATTATCCCTACAGTACTTTATTATGGGATAAATGTATTGCCAGCAAGGCTGGCATAACCTTTTTTTTTATTTAATTTAGCTCGCATTTTGAAACGTCCTGCTCCCAAGTGTTTTTGCAATATTACATTATTAAATGGCGAGGGTTTTCCCAATTTTGTCTCTTTTGAAATTCATTTTAAACCAATAAATAGCGACGATTAAATTTTTTTTTTACTATATGTCATATTTCACTCTTTGATCTTAATATTTCGAGTATTCGTTACACGATTACTTAGATTTTACTCGATACAATAAAATCGCAAATATAGGCCGTCATATTAAAAATCAATCCCTCTAATTCCCAAATAATAAATAAAAACACCTGAGCTGAGCAGGATAAACATGTGTAAAATGAAAGCATTAGAGCAGGATAGATTTCTCTGGATAACCTCGCCTTTTACGCTTTTAGCAAACAGTCAGATTATATCAGATCCAAAAGTGACGCTACTGATATTGAATCGTAATTTATGATAGTGTGAGAAGTTTTAAAACTGTAAATTGTGTAAACAAAATTCATGTTTTTCTTTGCCATACGGCCTTGTTTGTCTGCACAAAAAACAAAAATCGGGAAAGGCGGTATCCCGGACCACAAGTAATTTCTTACCCGAATACATTTAATGATATGTACATTATTATTTGCTGAAAATGCGTTCGAACAGCAAAGAGAATCATTTAGATAATCTTTCTACACCGTGAAATATCAAAATCAGTACTTGGAATACCTGTTTTTTCCTAAAATTCTAGAAGTTTTTTCACTATGTAGGTCAACATGTAAAAGCCTGCAGCAATATAAGAGTGCATAGCAAACTGGAAAAGAATAATTATAAACAAAGTGCCTCTAGTGTAAAGGGGTTAAACCAGTTTAGCCTTATATGGATTTTGTAACGGTGGTATGTATTTGGCTTTACTCTTTCAAATGTTTTTATTTTCAATTGTCTAAGTGCATTGGATGTTGAGATAATAATAGTCTTATGTAAAACGATCAGTATTGTAAAATAACACTTTTCAGGGTTCCGTACTTCATAAGGAAAAAACGGAACCCATAGGATCACTTTATCTGTCCGTCCGTCCGTCTGTCTGTCAATACTCTTTATCTAGGGAACGCAATCTACAGTTTCTTGAAGCTGTGAAAAAATCAAACTTCTAAGTTAACGTATAAAAAAAGATACAGCCGTTTATGCCCCAAAAACGTACATTTCGACACTCCTAGAACTATGTAATTTGACAAGTAGTATCGTCTTATATTACAAGTATAGGGAAAAATCTGAAAGCTATATATTTGTAATTAAATCATAAAAAATAATTATTTCATTTCATAAAATATATAAAAATGTACCTACAAATTTGTACGGAACTTTCGGTGGGCGAGTCCGACTCGCACTTGTCCGGTTTTTTATAGTTCAAAATGGTTTATTTTGATTTTAATCCTTGTTACTATAAGTATAGTTTTCCATGTAAATTGCCTTGTGTTAAGTGGTTAGACTTCAGTTTGATCTATGCAGTTTAATTTTATTAATTACTAGTTAATTATAAATCAAGTACACAAATATTTTGAAAAAACATTGGTCAAAACCATTGTTGAAATGCCGTTGTCCTACCATTTTCCACTGTACGCCGAGGTATTTACTAATAATTTGTTTCTAAATATTATTATTAGAGTGCATTACAAACCAGAAAAGATAAATTAGAAACAAATCTAAAGACAAGAATTTGAAAAAATTCTTCAGGCCATGATTCGAACCTGCGACCTCTTGTTTCCCAGACAATCGCGCTACCAATTGCGCCACCGAGGTACTATAAAAACATAAAAACATAATCTCAATTAATGAGAACTGTGATTTCTAATTTATCTTTTCTGGTTTTTAATGCACTCTAATAACATTTAGAGTATTCCAAAGCGATGGATTTCGCAATAAAAACATAATCTCAATTTGTTTCTGATTGATCTTTTATAGTTTGTAATGACAATTTTACAATAAATACTCGTATTTTATTATTTACCATTTTGTGCAAGTTCCTCGCATTCCTTGAGAGAAGCACTCTTCGACAGAAATTGCATTTGCTGGACAGCTAGACTCGTATCGTAAAAATCTTAGCTTCCGGAATCTTTGCCACATGCTCAGATTTTTGCATAGAGTAGTCTAGCAAATGGTCAGCTTCTGCTTTCTGCAATAATGTACTAGTATTGGATGTCTACGGATTTATAGTTAAAATACACGAACAAAGCCGCGGGCAAAAGCTAGTACATCATAATATTAGAATTTAATAAATAAAGATATCGATAAATATTTTAAATAGTAATATGAAGGTAAATTATAAATATACCCAGCGTAATTATTAATTTATAATGGACTTATATTAATCACTACAATATATACTGCAGGTTCTATTTTTAGGATGACGTATATTACTAAAGGAAAAATGAAAACCTTATAAATCTAGTCTCTGGTGTCCGTTCGTCCGTCTATCACAGAGATTTTTATCAAAAACGATGTAATGTATATAGTATGTAGGTATTTGAAATTTGGCATAGTGCAGGACTTGATGATGCGCACATAGAAACGTCGCAAGTCAACGAATAGAAAAAAATATGGGTCAGTTTGGCACAAAGAAAAAAAATACATTAATATGATCGTGTGAATCTTTTGGGCAATACCTTTTTATAATTTTTGATTTAGTGGTCTGAATGATATCACTAAGAAATTTCTAGAAATCACCGTTCCCTCCTAATACAGTTTTCTATGTTGCATGGGAAGTTAGGGTATTTATCAACAGTTTTCGGGTTGGCAGCTATTTTATCAACACCTAAACCTTCTGTATGTTGACCAGGGTTGCGACAGTGATGATAAAGAAAACCGCATCCAAATCCGATGAATGACTCTCGAGTTAAAACGAAACATATAAGCAGACAGCCAAAATTACATATTTTCTTGACGCAGTACAATATTGGTACAAAATCAATTTCATTTAAAATTTACTAAATCATTATTAGTGTACGTAGATAATTACAAAAGGGATGATAATTGTGTTCACTTAACCGTACAAGTTTGAGAATTTCGGTGCTTAGTTTTTCTTCTTACACGTCTCGAGGCCCTAATCCCTTAGTGCAAAGGGTTGGTCTAAAACTTTACTAACTCACAAGGTAGTTTCGTAATTTGCTTCAGACTTTGATATTCAAGTACGTGCTAAAGTCTAGGTTTCAAACTTTGTCTAGCCATCAGCTCCCTAATAACATTACTTTGATTTTGTTTCAAGTACCCACCTTTGATTATAACTTTTGAAGTTCTTTGAAATGTTTGCGCTTTATCAAGGCAACACGTGTATATTGGATTCCAAACTAAATTATTCTGTCTTCTTAAGAGAGATTATCCAAAGGCTACTTATAATTACTATAATTCATCGATTTTACTTGTGGATTCACTGCGAAACTTGTCCCCTCATCAAACCAGACACACACATTAATATCCATCACACATTATATATATTAAAAAGCACAACCTAACTCCCCATGCAAAACAGCAAACTGTACCTACCTACTAGAATGCCGACTTTGCCGGGCATTCTATATAGGTGAAACAAGAATCTCTATCCACATCCCCATGAAGCGTTTTTTGAAAGTATACAAGGCTAGTTACACACAGGTTGGGACTGCTCACGTATAGATTCAAACTGTAATAGGACATCGATTCCTTGGGAAGTATCCATGATTATTATACACTTATCGCGTTTATATTCCAATACGTGCGCTAACATTGTGTACGAAAAAATATACTCCACTAGTTACCATTATGATATTATCATGGTAAGTGGGCGAAAAATCTTTCACCAAAAGTAAAAAAATAGGTGCGACGACGAGCCAAGTGAGGGGGAGCGTGTTAGGTTGACATGTAAGAAAAAATAAGGAGCCGAGCGAAGCGGAGCGGAGTGAGGCGATCGTCCCTAGTTTTAATAGTAAAGTCACCGTTTTCAAAAAAAACTAATTTTCTGTTTTATAAACTATAAAGTGTCAGTACGTGTTGGTTCTAGCCTTGTGTAGTTTCCAAAAAAATTCACTTCATTGCTATTAGAAAGTATATGCGACCAGTACGGGCAAATCGTGTATACTTTCCGAGATTTCTTACAGTGTATACTATGGATGCGTACTGGCCTTGTATACTTTCAAAAGACGCCCCCATGAACAATCGCCGACACAGAACAGACTCGATAATAATAATACAAGAGCATGGAGGATATGGAGGCTATGTTTCTTAAGAGAATGTGTGATTATGAGAAGAATCTACACAAAGCTGCTCCTGGCACTGCTGCGAAAGCTCCTGAAAATTTATCTTCACTGGCCGGTGAGTTTGCACAATTTAAAACATTTGTATGTGATTCGCTGTCCATGTTAAGGTCACAAGTTGAGCTTCTAGCCCTTGGCCTAGACCGGCATGAAATGATGTCAAGAAGAAAGGTCCTCCTAATTCATGGCATTCCTGAAACCAAAGATGAGGATTCTTTAGTGAAAGTCTCAAAAGTAATAACCGACCAAATGAAGTTGACAGATCAATGTGCTAAGGAGATAGCTGTATGTCATCGTCTAGGAAGTAAAACATCCAAGAACAGACCTTTATTGGAGCGTTTCTCAGTCTTCTCTTCACGTGCTACTGTGTGGAACTCTAAGACGGTGCTCAAGGGAATTGGTATTACAATCTCAGAATTCTTAACTAAAGCTCGGCAAGATGCATTTATAGCTGCCCGCAAGCACTTTGGTCTCAATAAGTGTTGGACGTCCGAAGGAAGGATAGTGCTACTGTTGCCAGATAAGACACGGTGCAAGGTGGAGCGGATGGCTGAACTGGCAATTCTTATGAAAAAGTTCCCTTCGACAAACATCTCTCCGAACACTGAACGACCACAAAAACTGTCCGATAAGGTCAATGTAGTCACCAGGCGAGGAGCAGCTGCAGCTGCGTTATCCAAATAAATGTTAGTTTCCACCCATAGACGGTGATCATCCGAGTAGGTTTTGCTTTGTGGCATTTAACATGGTCACTTAATTTGTCAGGGTTATCCAATGTACTGTTTCAAAGTCCACTACCTACTGTTTTCGTGGTAGGTAGGTAGGTTTTATTTTTTAAAATAATAAAATTTTAATAAACCCATCAATGTTTTGCTTTTGTAAAAATAAAAAACCAAAAGGAACTGTCAACATTGACATTTTTAGGTTTGTTTGGGATCTTTATTGGTTGCGTTCCGATTTAGTTTCTTGGAAGTTTGATGACTGTAATTTAAGTATGTATCGTCACTAGCGTCACTAGCGTAATCTGTTTGTTAAACTGATCGCCAAATTCAGAACGTTGTCTCGGTTTGCAATAATAAACAGGCGCAATTTAATTCACTTTTAATTTATTTACTTTGTTTTTGTGTTTCGTATTTAAGTTTGAGAATGAATGAGAATTTTTAAAATTTTTCATTCTTTCTGTTTTCAGTATTTATTTTCTATATTTGTTTCCTTCTTTAAAGTGTTTGGTGTTAAATAGTTCTTTTTTAGTTTAAGCATGTATTTCCGAGTTTTCTTCCTGCTGTCCCTAAGGTAGAAGGGGTCGAACAAAATATTTAAATTTTTAATATCATATTTTAGTTTCTTTTAGTAGATAGGCATTTTTATATTATATTTATAATTATTGTATTTATTTATTAAGTAGTATATGATATAATGAGTATACCATGTTTAAATGATAGTTTCTTTTCATGCTCTTCTTCCGATGAATACGCCAGTGCGAATAGTGATGATGACTCTGATAACAGTGGTAGTTTACGGAACCGCTTATTTTCTGTTTTTAACAGCAGTCATAAAAAAAATCTAAATATCGTCCATATTAACGCTGAAAGCATACATGCTCACTATCCAGATATGTTAGCCGCGTTTAGCAACTTGCGTGTGGATGCTGTACTTGTTTCCGAAACTGTATTGAAGCCTACCCTAGCCTCCACCATGTATAGCCTACCTGGATTTAGATTAATTCGCAATGACAGAATAGGTAAGGGTTGGGGAGGGGTTGCGATCTACCTTCGTGCAGACATTCCTTGTAAGGTTGTCAAGCAATCTCCTAATCTTTACACTGAGTCGGCTGAATATCTATTTATCGAATTGTATCTCCACCACACCAAGGTACTTCTGGGTGTTTTATACAGTCCCTCCCTAAAGATTGACTATTTTGGTATGTTTGAATCCTTACTTGATGAGTTGAGCCCTCTATATGATGACGTCATTGTTCTTGGTGACTTCAATACCTGTCTATTAAAAAACGATCATCGCTCTAAGCAACTTAGTTCCATTGTTTCCTCTTTAAATATGAAATTACTTCCTTTGTCCGCAACTCATTACAAGCCCCATTGTGTCCCTTCTCTTCTTGATTTAATCATTGTCTCTAATCCCCCTAAAGTAGCCACTCATGGTCAGTTCACTTCTCCTTTCTCATATCATGATTTAATTTTCCTTTCATATAAAGTAAGACCCCCTAAACATAAGCCAAAGTTTCTTCTTCTGCGGAGTTTCAAAGGGGTAGAACTGGAGGCGCTTAAAGCGGATGCACTGGCCATAGATTGGACGCCAGTTTTATACTCTCAAACTGTAGATGCCAAGGTGGAAAACTTTAATAAAATACTCATCTCACTGTTTGACAAACACGCACCTATTAAAAAGATTAAAGTAAAGCACCTACCAGCTCCTTGGCTCACACAAAGCATACGTGATGCCATGGCGTCGCGAGACAAGGCCAAGCGTAAATATATGAAATGTCCTAATTAAATTTATCTAGAAAATTATAAAAAGCTGCGCAATCGCTGTACAAAGATGTGTAGAAACGCAAAGAGGCACCATATTCATGAATCCGTCGAGAATTACAGTCCTGCTCAGGTTTGGAAATTCTTAAAAACGCTCGGAATTGGCAAATCATCTGAAACCCATCCGGGGACTATTGATTTTAATGCACTTAATCAGCATTTTTCAAAACCGCCTGTCTCTTTAGAAGACAAAGTAAAAAACAAAACTCTCCAAAACCTTCGAAACAAGCCTAAACCCGACTGCGATCATTTTACCTTCAAGACTGTCTCCGAGAGTGACGTTAAGAGAGCAATTCTTTCTATTACTTCGAAGGCTGTAGGTGATGACAAAATTTATTCCCAAATACTTTTACCTGTCCTAGCTGACGTTATCAACTGCTCCCTTGTCACCAGCTCATTTCCCACAGCCTGGAAAAATGCACTTGTCATCCCGCTTCCTAAAAATAATAACCCTTTATCATTTTCTGAGTATCGTCCAATTTCCATCCTTCCTATCCTTTCTAAAGTTCTTGAATCTTTAGTCCACAACCAACTTTCTCATTTTCTATCCAAAAACCATTTACTGAATAACTTCCAATCTGGATTTCGCCCAGGGCATAGCACTGTCACAGCACTCCTGAAAGTTTCTGATGATATAAGATTAGCTATTGATAATAAGAAACTGACTATACTCACACTACTGGACTTCAGTAGTGCATTTAACTGTGTAGACTTCGATGTACTCCTTGGCATTCTTAGCTCTCTTAACGTATCTCCTCTTGTTACAGAATGGTTCGATACTTATTTAAGGGGTCGCCTGCAATGCATACGCTCGGATGAGGTTTCCTCAGAGTGGTGCCAACTAACTGCCGGTGTACCCCAAGGTGGTGTCCTCTCTCCTCTCCTTTTTTCGATTTTTATTAATTCCATATCCGATATTCTTTCTGCTAACTACCATCTTTATGCAGACGATTTACAACTCTACCGCCACTTTGACATAGCCGAGGTAGATAATGCTATCTCAGAAATGAATTGTGATCTTTCAAATATTCTCATGTGGGCGAAAGCATTTGGACTCTTGGTTAATCCCAAGAAATCTCAAGCCATTATTTTCGGCAGTAGGTATATGACCAACCTTCTTAATCAAACGACAATTCCACGAGTAGTGTATAATGATGTCTGTATTGCCTACACTAAAACTGCAAAAAATTTGGGTGTCATATTCGACTGTAACTTGACGTGGGCTGCGCATATTAATGAGGTCAGCAGGAAAGTCTATGCGACATTTCATTCCCTTAAGCGTCTCCCAAAGTTTCTCCCATTTGGAACTAAAGTTACTCTCGCACAATCTCTTCTTTTGCCGATTATCAACTACGCTGATGTTTGTTTCCTAGATGCCAGTCAGGAGTTGCTTGGTAAACTTGAACGTTTACAAAATCTGGGAATCAGGTTTATCTATGGGCTAAGAAAATATGACCACGTATCTCAGTACCGCGAACAGTTAAAATGGCTTCCAATCAAACAGCGTCAAAATGTTAATATCCTTTGTTGCCTTTTCAACATTTTAAACAGTCCCACTTCTCCTCCATACCTCCGCGATCGTTATGAGTATATCTTCCTTAGAGACAAGCAAGTCAGGTCTAACACGTTCTCACTTTTAAAAACACCTTCTCATAACGCCGCAGCGTATGGAAAATCATTTACTGTACAATCCATCAAACTGTGGAACTCTCTTCCTCATACTATCAGAGACAGTCCTTCCATTGGTGTATTCAAAAGGAAAATAAAAGAGCACTATCTCCGTTAACCTATCCTCCTGGTATACATATTATGTATATAATATATGTATATATATATATGTATGATTATATATTTATTGATAGGATACTATTTATTAATACTGTGTAGGTATATGTATGTACATTTTATGTAGTTTATTGTATGTATTTTTTACTTGTTTGTATATTTTAGGTACTATCTTAATCTTGTTTTTGTGGAAGTATTATTATGTGCACATTATGAATACCTTACTTATATCTTATATATCTCATCCACCCTTGGTCTGCTGGAAGAAATCTCATTATTGAGATAAGCGCGCCATTGTACATAGCTTTTCAAGTGTATATTTTATTAATATGTTTTCTGTGTACATTAAGAATAAATATAAATATAATATAATACTACCTATCTCGAGACACGCCCGATATCATAATCAAACCTTCAACAACTGCTTTACTGTTTGCGTCATCAAATCATTCCAACCTCCCTAACCGGTATTGAGCTGAAAATATGAGTGTTGTCCTACGTCCTACGGTGTTTGCTTCCATCACGGATTGAATAGACAACGCTGAATGACACGCCAACTAAGAATTTTTAGAAGTTTAGATGTTTATTCTTTTTAATTTACTTACATACTTTCTAATTTATTTTCTGTTAAAACAATTTTCTGTGTGTACAATAAAGAATAATAAAACGAACCAAAAATTCCTTTTTACTTTATCTTAGTACTTGGGTATTATAAATTTGGAACTAATTGATTAGTAGGTACGGTTTTTGGCACATTTGGGCCGTGACAAACGTATAAAATTTAACAAGTGTTAAAGTTTTTGGTGGTAATTAAATCATTATTGTAATAGTAAAACGTATCCAGTAATGTAACCAAATTTTTTTAGTTATTATGACTCGCATAGCGGTAGTTTAATTATTTGGGTAGTCAAATTACTGAATGGGTATTTCAATTAATAGGTCGCCAGTTCTCTGCTATTGGTAAAAGTCGAACGTCGCTTTGATTGAAAAGAGCGTCACCTATGTATTATAATGCAAGAGAGTAGCTTTTAAAAGTTTTTAATTACTCGTTTGCTCTTTTGTCATAAAAATTATCATTCTGAAGATAATAAAATAACAATAAGTCAAATAATTATGATACGGCACCCTGAAAAGTATGTAAAATTTTGAGAAATCCTACTCTTATTTATGTTACTTTTAGCGTATTCGTAGCTAGAGCACCGCCATAAACTGAGCCGTTTTTGTACCCTTATGTCTGTAAAATTAGTATATTTGCAAACTTCAGTATTTACATCTATTCTACAATAATTTCCAAAACAATTACAAAAAGGACATTTAAAATTGAATTGCCATCAGATTCCAATATACCGTGACAAGATGTCATAATATAATGAAATATTTAATTAATAAAACTCCTTCAATTTATTTAAGTCATTATATTATATCAAAATACATAAATTACTAACATTTTGTCATAATGACATTACTCGTACTTTATTAGGCTATTACTAATATTCGATGGTGGGAATAGTGATTCTCTATGACACACCTGGTTGGTATCAAGAGAAATGTAGGATTTTTGCTTTTACAACATTTTTGTGGTAATAAAATAAAATAATTATAAGTATATCATTGAAAAATACAATAAAATAGTTATACGTATAATGTCATTATTTAATTAATAAAACTCCTTGAATTTATTTAAGTCATTATATTATATCAAAATACATAAGTTACTAACATTTTGTCATAATGACATTACTCGTACTTTATTAGGCTATTACTAATATTCGATGGTGGGAATAGTGATTCTCTATGACACACCTGGTTGGTATCAAGAGAAATGTAGGATTTTTGCTTTAACAACATTTTTGTGTTAATAAAATAAAATAATTATAAGTATATCATTGAAAATACAATAAAATAGTTATAAATATAATGTCATTATTTAATTAATGAAACTCCTTGAATTTATTTAAGTCATTATATTATATCAAAATACATAAATTACTAACATTTTGTCATAATGACATCACTCGTACTTTATTAGGCTATTACTAATATTCGATGGTGGGAATAGTGATTCTCTATGACACACCTGGTTGGTATCAAGAGAAATGTAGGATTTTTGCTTTTACAACATTTTTGTGTTAATAAAATAAAATAATTATAAGTATATCATTGAAAAATACAATAAAATAGCTATAAGTATAATGTCATTATTTAATTAATAAAACTCCTTGAATTTATTTAAGTCATTATATTATATCAAAATACATAAGTTACTAACATTTTGTCATAATGACATTACTCGTACTTTATTAGGCTATTACTAATATTCGATGGTGGGAATAGTGATTCTCTATGACACACCTGGTTGGTATCAAGAGAAATGTAGGATTTTTGCTTTTACAACATTTTTGTGTTAATAAAATAAAATAATTATAAGTATATCATTGAAAAATACAATAAAATAGTTATAAGTATAATGTCATTATTTAATTAATGAAACTCCTTGAATTTATTTAAGTCATTATATTATATCAAAATACATAAATTACTAACATTTTGTCATAATGACATTACTCGTACTTTATTAGGCTATTACTAATATTCGAAGGTGGGAATAGTGATTCTCTATGACACACCTGGTTGGTATCAAGAGAAATGTAGGATTTTTGCTTTTACAACATTTTTGTGTTAATAAAATAAAATAATTATAAGTATATCATTGAAAAATACAATAAAATAGTTATAAGTATAATGTCATTATTTAATTAATAAAACTCCTTGAATTTATTTAAGTCATTATATTATATCAAAATACATAAGTTACTAACATTTTGTCATAATGACATTACTCGTACTTTATTAGGCTATTACTAATATTCGATGGTGGGAATAGTGATTCTCTATGACACACCTGGTTGATATCAAGAGAAATGTAGGATTTTTGCTTTTACAACATTTTTGTGTTAATAAAATAAAATAATTATAAGTATATCATTGAAAAATACAATAAAATAGTTATAAGTATATTGTCATTATTTAATTAATAAAACTCCTTGAATTTATTTAAGTCATTATATTATATCAAAATACATAAGTTACTAACATTTTGTCATAATGACATTACTCGTACTTTATTAGGCTATTACTAATATTCGATGGTGGGAATAGTGATTCTCTATGACACACCTGGTTGGTATCAAGAGAAATGTAGGATTTTTGCTTTTACTACATTTTTGTGTTAATAAAATAAAATAATTATAAGTATATCATTGAAAAATACAATAAAATAGTTATAAGTATAATGTCATTATTTAATTAGTAAAACTCCTTGCATTTATTTAAGTCATTATATTATATCAAAATACATAAATTACTAACATTTTGTCATAATGACATTACTCGTACTTTATTAGGCTATTACTAATATTCGATGGTGGGAATAGTGATTCTCTATGACACACCTGGTTGATATCAAGAGAAATGTAGGATTTTTGCTTTTACAACATTTTTGTGTTAATAAAATAAAATAATTATAAGTATATCATTGAAAAATACAATAAAATAGTTATAAGTATAATGTCATTATTTTTTCGGGGGTAGGTGTGATACAAGTAACACAATAAAAATTTTGCTCCTATTTCATATTAGAAAATAAATTAAAACAGTGCATTATTTGGCCATATAAATGTTTAATATTAATCAGTGACACTTCTTACCTGCCAATGAGTGTTATCTATTCTAAAACTAGTAAACATCAATAAATAGTTAATAATCACCTTGTTCACCATTCAAACTACCTACACAATGGAGGCACTAAAGCAAGCCATGTCTGAAATGAAGTCCCACTTTGACCAGCGGATGGCAGATTTCACACAAAACTTGCAGCAGGCTCCCTCGCAAGCCGCTACCACATCTGGAGTTGCAGCCGATTTCATGGTCTTTAAAACGTTCATCTCTGAGACCATCGGGAACTTTCAGCGCCAGTTGGAGGTATTGGAGAGTGAGCTGGATCAACTGGATATGAAGGGCCGGCGCAAGATTCTGCTGCTGCATGGTGTGGCTGAAGACAAGAAGGATGCAGTGGAAGCCGTTGTGGAGGTGGTGAAAAAGCAGCTTCACATTCCTGAATTTACTGCTAATGACATAAGACGTTGTCATCGGATGGGACGCACCTCTTCTGACGCTTCTAGGCCAATTTTGGTAAAGTTTGAGGACAGCACAGTTAGAGGCAAGGTCTGGTTCAGTAAAACCAGCCTAAAAGGAACTGGTATAACTTTGTCGGAGTTTCTGACGAGGCATCGTCGTGATGCGTTTATGGCGGCCCGGCAGCGATACGGAGTCTCGAAGTGCTGGACGAGGGATGGTTGCATTTTTGTGCTGGGACCTGACGGCACTCGGCACAGAGTTTTGTCCCTCGCTGAGCTCAATAAGATTCCGGCAGCCAGTGCCGTAAAGTCTGATTCGCAGGACGTTACCAGGACGAAGAAAGAAGCAAACACTGCAACCAAAAGAGTGCGGACCAAGAAGAATTGATGACATCCCGTTTAAAGTTCTAATTTTGTTTACTAGTGTTTCAGGGCAATAATTACTACGCGAATAGGTTGGGTACCCTCTATCAACTTCACTTTTCTTTATTTTCCCTTCTATTGTTTCTGTTGTTTATCACTTTTTTGACAGATGACGTTTGCATGACGTTTCCTTTTTAGTACAACGTTCGATTACATGCTTTTACATATGCTCACGTTGGTAAAGAAACATCAAGAAATGAAACATTGACTTGAGTTGCAACTTTACACAAGCATTATTTTATTGTTTGTAATAATATAATATTAAAATTTGAAATGCTACGTAAAACTGTCAAAATGAATCATACCTACCTGTATATCAAACTTATTATTGTACTTTTTATTTATTGCCCACGTAGTTTATTTTCGTTTTTTGTAACATTCAACTGGCAGGTAAAACACTTTTTTTTTTTATCTTAAATTTTATTAATCTCTTACATTTTATTAAGTTATATATTTTAGTATTTTATAAGTATTTATATATTATATAAATTATGTTAAGTACCCTTTTTGGTACTGATAATAGTCAGAGTGATGATGATTTCCTTTCTTGCACTTCCTCGTCTTCTGTAGAATCAAACAATCCTGATGGTAGTTTTCACAGTTTGCCCTCTCTCCATGACACACTTACTTCAGGTTTTTCGGACTGTCAGAAAAAATTCAATTTCATTCATATAAATGCACAAAGCATTCCACAACATTTCTCTGATATGTTAGCGACGTTCGATGTTCAAAATATTCATGCCATACTTATCTCAGAATCTTTTCTGAAACCTTGCTTACTCTCCACCTCTTACTCACTTCCTGGCTTCCACCTGATCCGTAACGATCGCATTGGAGCTAGATGTGGTGGTGTCGCTATATACCTTCGATCCCATATCCCCTTCACCGTATTAAGTATGTCTCCCCAACCTCCGCCTAAATATGTAGGTGAACATCTTTTCATTCAGGTCACACTTTCCCATACTAAGCTTCTACTTGGCGTTTACTACCCTCCAGATCTGACAGTTAATTATTTTTCCTCTTTTGAAAATCTACTTCAATCCCTAGTCCCGTCATACAAACATACCATTATTATGAGTGATTTCAACACCTGCCTCCTTAAAAATGATTCTCGTTCCTTATCTTTAAGATCCATCATCAACGCCAATAACCTGCATATTCTTCCGACAAATGCAACTCATTACTTCCCCAACTGTTGACCCTCTCTTCTTGATCTTATTATAGTATCCTCTCTAGAGCATGTTGTCAAGCACGGTCAGTGTTCTGCCGATGCCTTTTCTTATCACGACCTTATTTTCCTTTCCTACAAAATCCGCCCTCCCAAACCAAAAGCAAGAGTGCTCATGCAGCGTCACTTTAATGGAATGGATCTGGAGAATCTTCGGAAAGATGCTCTTGGTATAGATTGGCCCCGGATAAATAAATTGGATACGGTAGATGAGCAAATATCTCTTTTTAACTCTTTTTTAATACAGCTGTTTGATATTCATGCTCCCGTACGAGCGATAAAGATAAAGCATCTACCAGCGCCATGATTAACGGATGAAATTAAAGATCTGATGTTAAAAAAGGTGCTCGCTAAGTCCAAATTTAAAAAACGTCCAACTGATAGAAATAGGGATAAATATATTGTACTTCGGAATCACTGCAATAAGGTGTGTAAGGATGCACAATGACGCCACATTCATGAATCTGTTGAAAATGGTAATCCAGCTAAAGTTTGGAAATTTATTAGGTCATTGGGTGTTGGTAAATCACGCCAAGATACTATTCCAAAACATTTGAATTTAAATTCTCTGAATCAACATTTTTCTTCTTCGTCCACACTTGATTGTGATACGAAAACCAATACCTTGAATTATCTTTCTTCTCTCCCAACACCGGACCATCTTTAATTTTGAGTCAATTTACTGATTGTGATGTTAAGAAACATATCCTGTCAATATCATCCAATGCCGTGGGTACTGATTGCATAAGTCGCAATATGATTGTACCTATCATTGATATTGTAACTCCTGTAATCACCAATATCCTGAATAATTCTATCTCCTCAGGCATCTTTCCTACTATTTGGAAAGACGCCCAGATCACCCCTTTGCCCAAAAAAGCAAATCCTTCTTCCTCCTCCGAATACCGTCCTATTTCAATACTTCCATTTTTATCCAAAGTTCTTGAACGTCTAGTCCATTATCAACTAAGTCAATTCCTAACCAACAATAAACTCCTAAACCCCCTTCAGTCCGGTTTCCGTCCAGGTCATAGCACCGTCACAGCATTAATCAAAATTACTGATGACATTCGGCTAGGTATGGATTCAGGTCACCTAACTGTACTGACACTGCTGGATTTCAGTAATGCTTTTAATACTGTGGACTTTGAGATTCTCTTAGCCATTTTACGTTCTCTTAACATATCTCCAACGGTAATTGACTGGTTTCGTAGTTACTTACTTGGACGCCGGCAGCGCATTCGCATTGATGATACACTATCCGATTGGAGTGACACTACTGCCGGTGTTCCACAAGGTGGCGTCTTGTCTCCACTTCTTTTTGCAATTTTCATAAATAATATTTCCAATCTTATATCTTCTTCCTACCACCTTTATGCAGATGATCTCCAAATTTACACTCAAGCTGAACTCAAGGATCTTCCTTCTGCTATAAATTCAACAAATAATGATCTAGCTCGCATATCAGACTGGAGCACTCAATATGGACTCAAAGTTAATCCCACAAAGACACAAGTTATAATAATTGGTAGCCCTTATTTTGTGTCAAGAGTGGACTTGCAAACTTTACCACAGATATTATTTGACGGAACATATATTCCTTTTAGTAATAAGGTAAAGAATCTTGGAATTTTTATCGACAATCGTTTATCCTGGGTGCCACAATTGGAAGAGGTTAGTCGGAAACTGTTTGCTTCTGCAGGTTCAATGAGAAGGCTCCGTAACCTTCTTCCAATTGCTACAAAGACTGCTCTTGCTCAATCTCTCCTTTTACCCCTCCTTGACTATGCTGATTTTTGCTACCTCGACCTCACTCAAGAACAATTCGGACGACTTGAGCGACTTCAAAATTTTTGTATAAGATTCATTTTTGGACTCCGTAAATTTGATCACGTTTCGAAATTTCGCTCCCAGCTTGGCTGGCTCTCTATCCGCTCACGTCGAAATGTTCATATCCTCTCCATCCTGTACTCTGTTCTTTTTAATCCTTCTTCTCCTTCCTATCTCAAGGAACGTTTTGAGTTTCTTCACCAATCTTATGAACGAACGTTGCGATCTTCTGAAAACATTCAATTAAAAACACCACTACACTCCTCGACTTTCTATGGCAAATCGTTTACAGTTGAAGCTGTGCGTTTGTGGAATGATTTGCCTATTTATATAAAATCTTCTCCTTCTTTGGCTATTTACAAAAGACGAATTAAAGAATATTATTCCTCCCATAATTAAGATACGAGTATATTCGTAGGTATATTCATCCCTCTCTGATTATGGTATTATGAATATATATTAGTATATATAATATGATATATCGTGTATTCTTATGTATATTGATATGTAGATTGTTTTGTATTTAGGTTACTAGTTTAATTAGTTTATTTAATACGTAGATATTATCTTTACACCACCTACACCTTATTCTCTATTTAACATTATCTTCCACCCAAAGGTTGTCTGGAAGAAATCGCTTAAGCGATAAGACCGCCCATTGTACCCTTTCTGTTAAAATATTTTGTAATTTGTTTCATTATGGTGCACAATAAAGAGTATTTATGTTATGTTATGTTATGTCATTAATCATTTCATTTTTTTATATTTTTTTTCTAATAGCACACATCTCTTGAATGCCTCTCAAAAAGTTTACAACGAGTTTTAATTTATTTTATAAAACATATCTTTTGTTTGTTTCCATTCAATTTTTGGTCGTTTTGTAGCTAAAACGCGACGACGCCATTTCATAAATAAAATTATTTAAGAATATGTTACAAATTGATCATACTTTTAACAGCGCAAGTCTGTAAAGAACTAGGTAATTATCCTATGATTTCTAAAGGAACAATTCTCTCGCTTGATTAACTCATTCATTCATTCATTTTACGGCTAGCTCATATGCATTTTAACACATTCAAATTCGCCATGTCCGTCCGTCCGTCTGTCCGCGGCTTAGCTCAGAGACTATTAGTACTAGAAAGCTAGCTGTAATTTATCGTGAGTATATATATAAACGATGCCAACAAAACCGTAAAATAAAATAAAGAACATTTTTTTTTAAGGTTACCTCCCTTAATGAATTTTTTTTCTCATCTACCCCATAGTGTTGGGTATCGTTAGATAGGTCGTTTAAAAATATTGTGGCTGTATGAAAACCATTTTTAGACTTAGGGATCCGTTGGCAAAATATTAAGCCTTAAGGTGCAAATTTTTATTAGAGTAGAGTGTGTGTGTCCCTGCCGGCTTAACGGTTGCTTATGGATATGTGGAAAAATTCACAGAAGTATTATATAAATGAATTTGAAAGGAAAACTATCACAGCTTAGTATAAGCTTTACAGGTTTACGAGTACAGGTCGCGCCAAACTTTTAATCCCCTCTAAATACGACAATGTATGGGCCGTTCTTCTAAATGTATGGGACTAGAAGTTTGGCGCGATCTGTATTAGTAGAAAAACTTATAAAACGGACTGAGCAACTATGGAACCCTACACTGCGCGTGGCCCGACACGCATCTGGCCGGTTTTTTTACTATTCATATTATAACCAAACACCATTTGTATTTTCACACTGATGGAACCTTTGATATTGGACGTAACGTGTCTTCCCCGGCCACCTGTATACAGTCCCGTGTAATCAAAACCTTTTAACTAAAACATTGTTTTATTGTTACTTATGCCACGGAATTTTACAAAAGATAATGAAGACAACTATTTATTACAGTAGTTATAAAAACATCCTAAAAATTCCACCATACTCAATCTACTGCCAAAAATAAACGAATGAAGGACGAAATAAAGTTTCAGCATCTCCGCAGTCGGATAGGAAGCGCAGCTATCAGGAACCCAAAACTAGCAAATAAATTCGTCGCACAAAAGTAATGGGATAATAATGAAGTCAGTAATGTCATCACGTCGTCGATGTCTTTCTGAACGAGCTCCTCCCCTCCAGGGAAGTGGGGGGATTGTGGAAACTGAGAGTAATCTACTTCTTTCAATCTCCTTTGTGCAGACATCTTCAGGTCCTTTTGTGTAAGACAATTATCGTTCTTGGCATGTCTTTCCCAGCAGTCGTTATGGAAAACAACGACATCTCAAGGTTATGAGTTTTGTTCTGTTATTTAATAGCTGCGAAAAGACGAGTTAGTTGATTTTTGTTTTTATACCAAGATTCACACATCTAGAATAAAAAGCATTTTGCAATCCCAAAAAATATAATTAAGGGAGTAGATCAATTTCCCAAAACCCAAGCCATATTTCGTAATTAATCAAACATATGTATATTCTCTGTGTCTGTGACGTGTTCGATAAAAAAAAGTACAAAAAGGAAATGAAAAAATAAATACAAACACTCTCAAGAGAATTAATTGAAATAGGCGTTACCTTGCGGAAGTCCATCACTAAGTAAAGGATATATGAATATAATTTGCAATATTCCGCTAAACAATTCTTGTCGTGCTATTCAAAATGCAGACTCGTGCACCGCCCGCCCGCCCGCATAAAAACATGCAACAAGCAAGCAATACAAGCAAAGCAATCTTAAATAACAAGCAAGAAAACTTATCGACACGTATCTTAAATAACTATATAACGTATCGACTTTTTGACCTCTCAGCAGTCTTAGCTACTAAATATGTATATATTGTAAGTATTTATGTAGTTTATCATATTCAAATTTATATATATAAATATGTTATGTACTAATTTAGTACGGTATGTTAGTGTTTAGGGTGTTAGGTTAGGCATACTTTTAGGTTGGTAAGTGTATGTACGTTATCTTATTTATAAACATATTTAATCTTTTGTACTGGAAATAATTTTCAGAGCCAAATTGTAAATATTTTCTCCATCAGCGTTTTTTTTGGTTGACTGGAAGAAATTTCTTTTAGAAATAAGTCCGCCTTTGCCATGTGTTTCTATAATGTGAATTGTATTTATCTGTGTTTTCCGTGCAATAAAGTGTTTATTATTATTATTATTATTATTAAGTTTTCTTGCTTGTATCTTAAATAACTATATAACGTATCGATAAGTTTTATTGCTTGTTATTTAAGATTGCTTTGCTTGTATTGCTTGCTTGTTGCATGTTTTTATGCGGGCGGGTGGGCGGTGCACGAGTCTGCATTTTGAATAGCACGACAAGAATCGTTTAGCGGAATATTGCAAATTATATTCATATATCCTTTACTCTCAAGAGAAAATATCACAGGAAAAGCAAACACGAAAAAATTACTCTTTTACTTTGACTGACATACTGCTTTTTGCTTACCTATGGCAGTTCTGTAAAAACATATTTCACGACGACTGAACAAGGGACTCAAAAGACGGATCACGTGATCTGATAAAAGTACGGTTAGAAGGTATTGTTGTTTTTAATTAGGGCCTCTGTGAGGCTTTCTTTGCTTTTCATTTTCAGAAAGTGAAAGTAATTTGGAGGGCTCTATAAAGGTTACGTAAAGATAATATTGTTGGCATTGAATTTTTTTTTTATCTCAGTGTTATTTACGATTATAGCTTGGTAAAAAGGAAAGACCAAACTTTTATAAAAAGGAGCTGAATAAGATGGTATTATTATATTTTATTAGGTTCATCAGCTAGATTCACACCAAAAATGTTTTTAAACGATGTAGGCAAATCCCGATTGCTACGTGTCTACTTAGTTTAGGTTATAGTGGACCGCCAATATCAACTCAAGGTTATAAAAGGAGGTTCTCTGTAACTTCAACTCAAACTTGATTCAACAATGAATTCAAGTGATCACTTTCCCACTTAAGGGCAATGGATATCACCGCTGATGTTATCGACCATTGTCAACTAACAACAGTACCTGTGATCATCATGTTCTACCGCAACAGGCACAGGTCACCCGACATCACGCCCTCCTCATCCGACGCTTTGCCTACCTGTGTGAGCCACGATGACGCCTTAATCAAGGGTCAAGACAGGATAGCCCCGAGCAGAACCAATCGCTGCTCATCCGCCGTCAAACAATATACGACATGATTGACTCAACTTTGTGTTGTTGGACCCACCAGAGAGCTGGCTCCCACATTATCCAAGGAGGTACTCGGAGCTGCTCGCACGCTCACCTCGCGGAATAAGAATGCACGAAACATAATTACGCCAAACCCTTGTTCCACACGCTATCTTTACCTTGCCGCTTTCGATAACTCCCACGCGGACGGGTGACCCGGACAAACACCTCTAGCGTCGGGTTGTCTACTCCACTATCCAGATGGAGTGCCGGAGATGTAGTCCCCCCATTGAAACCGCACGGAGTACACGAATGCACGCGTCCATACGCAGTGTAGGCAAATCCCGATCGCTACGTGTCTACTTAGTTTAGGTTATACTGGACCGCCAATATCAACTCAAGGTTATGAAAGGAGGTTCTCTGTAACTTCAACTCAAACTTGATTCAAGAATGAATTCAAGTGATCGCTTTCCCACTTAAGGGCAATGGATCTCACCGGCAGTAAAAAATAAGATTTGAAACAGTGTTGTTCCAAAAATTATTACAATAGATAGATAAATACAGTTTTAAAAAAACAAAATATAAAGAAGGCCTGTCCCAAGACATCACAAAATGTGATAAAGAAAAGTTTGCTGCACCAAAAAATAATGCTAAGTAAAGGCCGTTTTTTCAGTTCATAGCAATAGTCCGTCCAAACAATTATAATAAAATGAAAATAACAATAATGAGATTTATAATGACCTACTTGCCTTATTGCCGTAAGTACATAATTTTCTTTATAACCTTAAGATTAGCATTCTCTTATTATTTATTTTACCATAAAGTACGATGAAAATGAAAATGAAATGAAACAATCTGACAAAATTTAAAACATAATTACCATTTTTAAGTAAGAGAACCAGTAACATTTAAATAGTGTAACTTTTTTGAGGTTTCTTGTATGGGGATGCCCATCAAAATCTTTTTTAGGGTTCCATACCTCAAGAAGAAAAATTAAGCCCTTGTAGAATCACTTTGTTGTCCGTCTCTCTGTCCGCCCGTCCGTCCGACTGTCTGTCTGTCAAGACCCTTTATCTCGGGAACGCGTGGAGGTATCGAGTTTAAACGAAAACCATATACTCAGGTCTATGTCAAAACCCTTAAAGCTGTGAAAAAATCAAACTTCTGAATTAACGTTAAAAAAAGATACTGTGGTTTATGCCGCAAAAAACGTTTAATCCGACACTCCGGAATCAAAATTTATAGGGTATTTTCCGGTGACCTAGAACTATGAAATTTGGCAAGTAATGCCGTCTTATACTACAAGTGAAGGGAAAAATCTGAAAACTATACATTTTTGATTCAATAATAAAAAAATAGTCTTTAACGGAACCTTCGGTGGGCGAGTCCGACTCGCACTTGACCGGTTCTTTAAATATTTTATTATTTTTCGTGATAGAGGCCACAGTAACATACATTCTGTGAAAATGTCAACTTTCTACCTATTTCGGTTGAAGCTGTAGACCCCTGCGACAGACGGACTAACAAACAGACAGCAGAGGCTTAGTAATAGGGCCCTGTTGAGCACCATTCGGGTACGGAACCCTAAAAAGAGATGAAGTTTGCTAGAATGCCTAACAGGATTTTGTATGAAATCAAAAGCTATTTCAATAATACCTTCCAGTGACGCGAAAACTTTGCGGAAAGATGGAGCTTTCATGTGCCAGACCTCCAAAATTGATCAAGTCATTATAATTTGGGGGAACTTGCTAAATAACAATGTCCACAACAGAGTGTCAAAAACGGAAATCACTGAATGAAAACAAATTTATTATATATATATACAAAAAACACGTTATTTAACAGCCGGATAAATTTCGACAATTATTATTGTCGGCATCAGTGGAATACACATAAATTATAATATTATAGTAATATGTACATGACGCAAAATGTTCTAATGGTGTGGATGATAGACAGACAGAAAAATTCAAAAAGAAAAAAAATTGTATGGGCGTTTTGTTGTGGAGATGCTAAAATAATTTATTTCTGTTTATTTAGACCTGGACCGTAATTGGCACCAAGCGACCAAATATAGGACCCTTCCCATGTTTTGAGTTGAATGTCTGTGAGTGGTGGAGAGAATGATTTTATGATGCGTGCGGTGAAGCAGTTATTAAAACTCAGGTTGTGAAGTCGTGTGTGGGTAGGGATGGGTATGACACATAACCATAACTGCCTTATACTTATATGATTTGCCATAAGTATATAAGGTGACTTTTATTGATGTAGCCAAATTCTTACTGGACACTCGGAAAGTGGTCAGGATCAAGGTTCAATAGCCCTGTTTACGAAACACGAAAACAATTTAACGACTCAATCAGTGTAGGAATAGGAAGTCTAAATTTTATTTTGCTTATTTCACAGAAAGAGTAATTGAACCTTGGTCCTGATCACTTACAGAGTCTTTAGCATGAATTTAGCTTTATAAACGAAAGTCATCTTATACAAGTTGAAAATTAAGTCACTAGCTTTATTTAACTCTATGGTTCGGAATCACTAAACTAGAACACAAAACCGTAAGAAAAACTTTTTTTTTCAGATTCTTTTTTCTTTTTTTTACCAAATTTCGAAAACATGGCAAGCCTACGCGATGTAACGTGACTGACAATAGACCATACATATTCCCGGCGGTAAATAATGCACATAGGCCATGTACACATTGGCTTAGTCTCTGTTACCGGAGTATTACTGCTTCTTTGGCGGTCGATATCTTTTTGTTTTAAATCATGACAAAAGTAACAAAACATTTTTTTTTTATTTCGAACATAGAACAGTTTCCCTTGTTATAGCTAGAGGTTTCATTTTCAATCGGTATAATTCCAACGTTCCATTGCGTTCAATTGTTAGTCAGACTAGTTCCTCTTCTTACGATCAACTAAAACACGCTGCGCGAATGCTGCAGTTACTAGTATGACAACCGTTCTTCAGAGAATAAACTTGTGTATATTCAGGAGGTACTGAAACGTAAATACACGTTGGAATAGAAAAAAAAATACGAATGGCAAGCATGGAGTCCAGTCATACGAAATACTGTCTGTATGTCCGTTTTAACTCGAGAACTACTCAATGGATTTGGATGCAGTTTTTTATTATCATAGTAGTGACTCCGTTAAATAAAATAACACCCAGAGATTAAATAAACGCGGGTAGAGGCGTGGGCGAAAGTCTAGTGTCGAATATGAAATCATCGCAACGTTCAAGAGAATTTCGATTGCCAAACAATAAACAAAACTAATATGTTAATTCTACATCTTGCTATACAAATATACAATACAAATAATTAATTTCTGTCACTTAATCTTACAAGTATTTATAAGTGGTTGGTTTTAAGCAAAATAATACCTGTTTAGAAAACTCCGCTATAGCTACCCTTCCTGGGACTACACTGCAGACATATTCGTATGTATATGTAATTTTGGATGCTAAACGAGGTTCATTATCACTTTCTTTTCCAAGGCCGATGGGAAGCACCCGATAGCACCTTCTTTAATTATTTCTCTGCCAGAAAACGAGCGTTTAGGGCTGCCACCTTAGTGTTTTGTGTTAATTGTGTAGAAATGCTTAAAATGTTATTCTAGATTTAATAAATGAATCTTTTACTTAATATACTCGTATGTACAAGTGTCGCAACGGTTTATGAGCGCTCGGCTCAAACTGCGATAGAGAAAAATGACTATCGCAGTCAAGGTCACCGCTCATAAACCATACAGATAAATATGTATGGATGGTTTAAAATAAACAAAACCTTAGTAAGGATTCGTCACATACAAAACAATAAACTTGTTGGAAAATATTACACTACGAAAATAATAACCTCTCCTTTAGATAATCTTAATAATCTAGAAACCAATTATCGCAAAAAAATAATCTCTTTTTTATACTTAGCTACTTATTTTGAATTAGTATTTTCCTTTAGATTTTTTAATAATATTAATGTGATATTACGAGTACCTTTACAGAGAGCATAGTTACAGGTTATTTTATGTTATTATATTTATTATTATGTTATTACATTATTATGTGCCCTACTGTGTACTTACTGCCCCCTGTGACGAACCAACAGACGACCAGCAGAGTTGTTAGGGTCCCAGTTGGCACCCTCGGGTACGGAACCCTAACAAACAAAATTTGTTGCACAAGAAATGGCTTTCATCAATGATCGACAAGGACGCTAAATTTGTAACCAGAACCTTTATATCGGTTACATTAACCAACATTTTTTCTAACTCAACTGAATCAGCCTAACTGCTATACAATAAATTGCAAAAGAAAAACGCCACTATGACAAAACGATTCCCATGATTTATTTTTATTTTATTTATTTATTAGTGACATAAAAACTACAAAAGTTTCTCAGTGGTCTTCAGTGGTTTCCGTTTTTCTGACTTCAAATAAAGTTTCACCAGCGCTTTTTGCTCCCAAAAATGCAGCCCTAAAAGCCTTCCCTTTATTGCTCGTAGGTGGTCGTTACCTCAAAATATAGCTGCAATTAACAAAAAAGCCCACGTTCGCTTTAATTAGGTGTTAAGCTCACCGTGGCGGTGTTCTGCAAATGGACTGGTGTTAGTCACGGAATTTTTAACTCGCTAGTTAAGGTGGCTCGCTTTATTTTGGGCGCTGTATTTGCTTCAACTACCATAATCGGTGTTTCATTGGGTTTATTTTAATTTTGCTACTTTCTGTTGGAGTGGTTGTTGTAGTACATTGAAGATTTTATTTGTAACTAGCCTTTTTTAAACGGCTTCGCCCGCGCTGAATGAGTAACAAACTAATATTAAAATAACAATCACTTTGTAATTTGAGTTTCGGAACAATTCTAACGGGTTCGTGTCTCGTTAATATAGTTCTGAATATTTTATTTTCATATTGTAAGTGGTATTTTGATTCTCTACTGCTTCATAATACCTAATAATATCATTATGAACAAAAACACTTGTATTCGTTTCACAATACTTGTATATATTTAATCATATATATTTTATTTCAATTTCTTTCCATAGGGCTCTGAGGCTTATAATATTTTTTTTATTTTAATATCTTTCCATAAGTTTGCCTGTGCTTTTTATAGAGTATATTGAGTATAGTCTCTCCCTCTCTCTCTCTCTCTTTAAATTCTTCTGGCTAAAAAAGAGAAACGAGATTCTCATAATAGTAACGGAACGAAACCATGGTTAGACAGATCAATCATCAGCTGCCAAACCAAACGAATCATTTAAGGCGACGAAGCCACAAAATTTTGGTGACATGGATCTCCATTTTACTCAGCAATTTAAAAAAATATGTAATTACCAATTTATATGCTAGATTAAGCATTTCATTGACATCATTTTGCCCGAAGATTAAGTTAATTAAAAGATTAAGAGAAAAAAATATTTATAAAACCTCTTTTAAAACAGAGATTTCAATTTTCCTGACAATCGGGAGTGAATGAAGCCTCTAAGTTTTTTTTATTTGAGTTAGTCTACAAATACAATATAATATGGCCCATTGGATTTATTTAATTACTTACAGTTGTCATTTTAAATGAAAAATACTGTTTCCCGCATACGACCTTACTGCATAAGCTAGTTCGTGAGCGCATATTTGTATGGAGTAATCCCCCTCACTCCACTCCCCTAAAGCACCGTTTTGAAATTTAAAGTTTATCAATACCAGCAGCGTCATTCCATCATCATCCCACTTGCGATTTTAATATGGCTGGTACGTTAGCGCTGACAAGAACCCGACGGATGACCAACGAAAGCGCTCAGACAGAGCAATTATGCGGGACCTGCGGGGCGACACGAGAGAGGTAAACCACCATACACACAATTTCTGAACAAGCAGTTCCCCACAAGCCCCGCACAACCTCTCCGTCTGAACGCTTTCGTTGGACAACTGTATGGATTTTTAAGCTGTGACGTCATTGAGGCTGGTGCGGCGGGAGAGTCGTCCCACACTGAATTTACAAGACAACCATGATGCCGCATGCTGCAAGTTGTTTAGCAGGGTAGTACATACTTATATTTTTGAACTAGATTTTGCCCACGGCTTTATGTTATGCTTTGGAATATGCTAGAAAAGGGAGGAAATAATTTCACGCCTATTTGCGAAATGTTTAAGACAGAAAAGATAACAACTGTCGCGGGGTGTATGAAGAAATCTACTGCAATACGTGTCTGCAAACAACGATCCGAGACTTTTCGTTCTCTGCGTATATGTAGAGATTTCTGGTTTTCAGAAGATCATGGCTCAGAAAGACGCAACAGGAATGCATTCATTTTTAGAATCCCACAGGAACAGTGATTTTTCGGGATGAAAGATAGTTTATAATTGTTAATTGAGAGTATGAGCTATCTCAATTCCAAATTTCATCCAAATCTATCCAGCTGTTGTAGCGGGAAAGAGTATCAAACATACTAACAGACAAACTTTCACGTTTATATCATAATATTAGTGTGATGGAATCGTCATAAACCAGTATCTTGACTCATAAACTGGTGACGAGGAGACGAGCCACGCTTAAAACATTATTTTATACGTAGTTTAGTTAATGAAATCGCAGACCTAAACTAGTCTCGCAATGAACTCATTTCGATATCTCTCTGTTCTCAACTTAAACTCCAAAAACAAGTTTCGCAATTAACAATGTAAATTAAATGTGTGAATAATCCCCCGTTAACTTGAGAGCTGCGGGCTTGCACGTAATTAGTGCAACTAGTTACGTGCTTACTGTTTTCAAGCTGAAC
Organism: Ypsolopha scabrella; assembly: GCA_910592155.1. Lineage (NCBI taxonomy): Eukaryota > Metazoa > Arthropoda > Insecta > Lepidoptera > Ypsolophidae > Ypsolopha > Ypsolopha scabrella. The sequence goes on along the minus strand of OU342975.1, from coordinate 15,375,475 downwards.
TCTGTTCTAGAGTACTTTGGCAGATTTTTTCTTTCTCTTGAGCTGATGATTCTCTAGTTCGCTCAAGTGCAAATTTGTGCAAATTAGCGAATTGTTTCATGATATTTGCCTCATGAATATTGCCATAAAGTAAAAGAAAAAATCCGCGATACTATGTATAACTATTTTAAAAGTGAATTTGACAGTTGGTTTTCACATGTTTATACTCTTAATTGTAGGTGGTAGAGCTGATGCTGGGCTCGACTGTGGAGGTACCACCATCTTACTCGCAAATCCTCCCGAAGTTATTTGGGAGAGAGTAAGAGAACAGCTCTCAGACAAAAGACTGGCTGATGGCCAAGACCGCCTGGGACCGATGGATGGCAGTATAACCATCCCCAATTGCCGGGCCTTATATAAAACAGACTGGTGACGGGCAGCGGCGTCACTTGTGCAAGGGTTTCGGCACCGCGCTCACCAACCCGCCTACCCAGCGTGTGTAAGTATGGGCATTTCTTCCAGGAGCACTGCCAAGAGTGGCAAAATCCTGCAAAGGCCTATGTCCAGCAGTGGACGAAACAGGTTGATGGATGGATCTTAATATGATAAAAAAACATTAAATTATTAATGATTTGCCCAAGTACTAATCGGACTCGCGCACAAAGGGTTCCGTACCACCACATATTACGGGTAAGAAACCTTAAAAGCATTATGGTACATGACCGCCTTTAAAAACTCGGTGCAAAAAGGTCAACAAGCCACTCTTAGCGCCCTATATTACCTCGGTAAGAATGTCAGATGGCGCTATGTTTGTATAAGAACCAGTATTTAACTTTTTAATCTGATTTTTTTTATATAATGTGTCGTGAGAGAGGCCATAGTAACACGTATTCTGTGAAAATTTAAATTTTCTACCTACTACGCTCAGCTATTACGGTTTAAGCTGTAGACGGACAGACAGACAGATAGCAGAAGCTTAGTAATAGAGATCCGTTTGGCACCCTTCGGGTACGGAACCCTATAAAGATGCAAAGAATTAAGTTTAGTAGGCTTGGATTAATCTTTAGGGTAATATTTCTAGCCAAATGTATGCAAAAGCAAGGCGGAGCAGAAGATAAACATACCAGGTCACCACATAATATACTCGTATATAGGTAGAAGCCTAATGCTGCCAATCCAGGGTGAGTCGTTAGTGAAAATATTTTATTTGTATTTGTTTATTCTATTTATTTACTAGCTTTTGCCCGCCGCTCCACCCGCGTGTTATTCGGTGTAACGACGTGCTTTTTTTCGGGATAAAAAGTAGCTTTTATTTTAAGTTAAAGCATAAGCTATATCCTTTCTAAATTTCATCCAAATCCGTTCAGCCGTTTCAGGGTGAAAGAGTAACAAACATGCACACAAACTTTTGCATTTATAATATTAGTGTGATGTGATAAATCCACGTATGGTACTCGTTTATTTATAAACCATCCTTCAAATTACATATAATATTAGCTTTAAATTAATGTACATTTTCAGCAACTTTATAAATAGGCACGATTTCAGTTATTTCGTTCGTATGAATTCTGACATACTAAGTTATGCTTCAGTGACGTAAGGGAATGAGAAAACTGTCAAAGTTCTTATAAAATCGCGCGAAATACGAGCATTCAAAAACTTAAGAGACGCTTGCCGTCATATCACACCTACAAGAGTTACAGACTTAAAACATTGACAAAAACCATCTCTATTGCATGTCAATAAAGACTAAAACTTTTTTCTGAAAATCGTGGTAATTTAATGGTATTACATATATTTATCTGGAGAAAGCTACCCATGTAGAAAGACAACCCAGTCAATGAAAACCAAATCTTCCTTCGTATCATTAGATTACTATGTCTTTATCTTATACAAAAAAACCGGAAAAGTGCAAGACGGACTCGCTCACCGAGGGTTCCATTAAAGACTATATTTTAATGATTTAATTACAAATGTATAGTTTTCATATTTTTCCCTATACCTGTAGTATAAGACGGGATTACTTGCTAAATTTCATAGTTATAGGTCAACGGAAAATACCCTATAAATTTTGATTTGAGTGTCGAAATATACATTTTCTGCGGCATAAACGGCCGTATCTTTTATAGAAGTTTGATTTTTTCACAGCTTCAAAGGACTGTAGATATATGGTTTTAATTTCTACTCGATATCTACACCTACGTGTTCCCGAGTTAAAGGGTATTGACAGTCAGATGGAGGGACGGACAGACAGACGGACAACAAAGTGATCCTATATGGGCTCCGTTTTTTCCTCTAGAGGCACGGAACCCTAAAAATGTTATATTTGCCGCATTAAGTGGTTACAAAGTTATTCAATTCTAGGTCGTTCGTTGGCGTTGGGAGAAGAAGAAGAAGAAGTCTTTTTCGGAAGTATTATAATAAAAACCGGTATCAATCTTTGTTAATTTATTATTTACTTGCATACGTACCGTGGAGGCAAATTCCACCGTCACTGTCTTATTTCCTCTAATTACGACCGTTGGTATATAAATAACGGATTCTTACCAGATTATTAGTATTATGGTACGTACATAATTCATAATTTTAGGCTGTCAGGAAATGCAGTCAAATTTGGTGAAACACCACCCAAGTAAACTAAAGTATCTTGAAGACATGTGTACGATATTTTTTGTTATTTTATAACTTTATTTCAACCCCTATGCAACTTATTATAAAATTTAAATAATTATTTCAATTGAGCTTTAAAGCCAACCTTAGCCAACAAATTTAATTAATAACTACGAGATTAATTAATTTATATTTTTCTCCGCTAAACACACAAATTAACACACATATCATTGACACGGTAACGGAATGCAGAAGAGATCTTCGAATTGGTCACCAAAAAAGAGAGCCGAGTAGCAGAGTTGGTGGTTAAATCGAGGTTAAATTTTCCTCTGCGTTTCTATACCATAATGTTTATAGATTAATATGTGAGCTGCTCGTAATCAAATTAGATAAAGGACATACCAAGGGCACTTAAGGAGAATGCCCACATCTAGGCCATTACTCGAGTGAAATGGGACATTTGTTCGACGGAGCCCAGCACAAGGAAAATGAAGAGATCCATCTGTCCAACCGAGAAAGCCCTCTGGAGAATAATAGAAACATCTCGGAGAGGTCTTTTATTTAACTTTTATAAGGCCTTAAAGTGTATTTGGACGGAAGCCGTTAAATTTTGGACGCTGATGAGATAGGTTCGAGAATAGCTGTGATGCTTACGGTCCTGAGACTTAAATACTTATTTTACGAGTTTACGCAATATGATTCTGAGAAAGGTTTATGAGGGAGAATTGCGTTAGGCCGTTGCTTGACCTGGTTGAGATGAAAATTCCATGATCCTGATTGACTGCCTGATTTGTCTAGATAAAAAGTAGCCTATGCTTATAAATATTGGGTCTGGTTATAATTTACACCGTCGACCGGAAACAAATAAGGTTAGAAAATTAAATAAAAACGAAATTTCAAAAATTGTACTTAAGTGTAGGTAAGGATACTTTATAAGTAAGTATGTATAGTGACAGTGATACATAAGAAGTATTAGAGTTTAGTCATTCCAGATCGGTGCAAAGGGGGAAGGCTGAAAGTTATTCTTCTTCGTAGTGTTTGATTTCAATTTCATTTTAATAGGGATTAGGTGTTAATATAAATTTTCTTTCGATAGATAATCGACGAAAGAAATTTTGATCTCAATTATAGAGATGTGACCGGTCTGAAACGGATAAACTCTAATCCCTGTCATTACTTGTATTTGTATCCTTGTATGTAGTTATGAAAACATCCTCTAGGTCTTCAAAAAAACTTTGTAAACATGGGAAATTTAAGAGGTGTTAAAAATTTAACTAATTTCTCTGGGCATTAGAGCCGTTTCTGAAGGTTTTAATTTTAGTTTGAGTGCTGTCAAAACTAAATTCGCTTCATTGCAAAATAGTCTTTAAATGTTAGTAACAGAAGCCAAATTACTTTGGAAAAATCTAAGTTTTGACAGCACTAACACTAAAATTAAAGCATTCAGAATCGGCTTTATTGTTTACCGCCAGTACATTATATAGTATATGCTTACGACTGTCATATTTTTTAGAGTTTCGAGTTATTTTGGATTTATCTGGGACTTTTTCTATATGATCAACGTATTTCACGAAACATTGACGTGAATTGCTCTGTGGCATATCCACGTCAACTATAAAATCGGTTAAGACTTGAAGATCTTGCATATAACTTTTCAGCATTGTGTGCGACTTCATCTTGGCAAGATTTTTGCTAAGTCTATCTTATTAAAACCACTGAAATAGTCGTATCAATAATGTGAGAAAAGTTAGTACTTAGACTATAAAGTTTAAAGCTAAATATTGGCATACAATAATACAAATATATCTAAATGATAAATCCCAATTTTAAACCTTGTGGGTGGGATAGGCTTTGATCTACAATGTTGATATTATATCTAATTAAACTATTTTATTACTTACTGTACTAGTTCTTTAAGGGTGCTGAATTCCAATATTATAAATAGAAAGCGAGCTGTGATGGTACTGATTTACTGAAGTACTTGAATTTACAAATACAGGAGGCCAGAGGTTAGACGCCCTGGATGATTGAGGAGTGTAAGCGTGCCACCGTCACGGATATTGTAGTCGCAGGATCGATGGTAGGAGAACATAGACTAGCGGCGTAACTCGGTTAGGATAATTCCGGAAGATGACCTGTGCAGATTACCAGTGCACACGGCCACTTTAGAAAGTGGCTATACAGCTTGCGGCTGTTCGATATTATCACTTGTAAATGCAACCAAAAGGGTAGATGAGAATCGGGACCATGTTCTCTGAGACTGCCATTTACATTTCGAGAAGCTCTTCTATTCTTGAGTGATGTGATGCGTGCGGATCAAGGGCCGGTTTTATTTCATGACCTCAAGTCTGCAAAGGCGGACTGCAAGCATCTCAAGAAGTTAGCACACATGCTTGGTATGGAAAAGAGTGGTGTGGCAGATAGAGCGAGGTACATATTGGTAAAATAGACCACCCGCGTACGGTATAAAGATGTGGCTGGAACCCGAAATAGTCCACTGGATGGCCTTGATGTTGAAAAGTAAGTTAGGGGTATTGGTGGGATAGTAGACATTTTTCTCTTTCCCTGTGTTACCGTTAAGTGTATCAGTACTATCACAGCCTCATATTCCCCTTCCGCAACGTATATGCGTAACAACTTTCAGTTGTTTTGTACTATAAATTGTTATAAATGAATTGCTTCTGAAGTATGTCATACTCGTAAGTCGCAAACAGCGCCGTCGAGCCAATGTAGTAAATAATGTGAACTAGAAATTTCCCTTGAGTGTTTGTAGACTCTGTTCTGTTCCGGCAAAATACAGTTGAAAACTTAGACCATATAACAGGGACTAGGCAAGTGCACTTATCCCCCTCTGCCGAAGTACATGAACAATTTGTTCATGTAAGTTCGATTGTGTGCGCGTTTTGTGTTTGTGTTGCAGTTGATTTAGTGTGACATATCAATTTTTCGCAGGAGTGTGCGTGAATGAGTAAATGTGTGCTGTGCGTGTTTACCTTTCCTCCCGTGGCAAACGGCAGAATAATTTTAGTACTAAGAGTAGCGCTTTACCAGGTCCCGTGTTAAATGGTTTAATGTTGAAAAGAATATTTCTGTTTGAAAAATATTGCAGTCTGTGACTTTTTCAGACAATTAGTAAAAGTAAATGAAAATTAAAGATTTTATTAAACTATTTTATAAACTTTATGATTTGTAACTTTAAACATAATGTTTTTCTTTTTTTCTTTAACGACTTAGGAAGCAAAAACCTAATTTACCTTCAAATTTAATTTTAAATATAGTTTCATTATTGGTATAGGCAAATTTTATCTAAAACATATGTATCTTAATGTGTGCTATGAAACTGATAAACATATTAAATAAATAAATGCATTAATATAAAAATAAAATATGACTAAAACTGGAGATCCCATGATAGACGGACGGACTGACAGTGGAGGCTTAGTAACAGCGTCGTGTTTGGCACCCTTTGGGTACAAAACCCTAAAAATGATCGAATTGGGCATTCAACGAACAAAAACATACGTAGCTTCCGTAATGTGTAAAAATACAAATGAAAAAACAAGGATGACGCTTCCATATTTATTCACCATACAAAAACAAAAGCTCAAACAAAAGATTCAAAAGCACAATCATGTTCCGGCACTTATGCGCTGTAATGCACTGTCAAGACAGACAAAGGAGTTTTTTAAAGACTGTAAAAATACGGAGCCCATTGTACTGCCTTTCATATCCTTACCTCTCATTTCCTCGTTTTTGTGTAGAAAAGGATTAACAAAAGGCACCTGCTGAGGTATTTATTATGACATGCATAATTTTGATGGGCCCAACGGTTATGTAAATTTTGATGGGCCCCTCGTCTATGTAAATTTTTACTTAGGCTTAACTGGTTTTATATTTCGGTATTTACAAGCTTTTTGAAAGTTTCTTTTATTAGTAGATAAATTAATACAAGTATAGTATTTCACGAAATTTGATTTTATGAAAGTCATGTAATAAAATTGCATAAGTTTCATGTCTTAAAGCTCTAATTTAGCTAAGATTTCAAAATTAGTTCACTTTACAAAATCTTCCTAATAATTTATTTTTACCTATAAATGTTTAGGTGAGTTAATTTTAAACAGCAAAAAGTGGTTTTATAATTATCCTTAGATCATACTTATCGGGTGGTCATAATATGACCGCCATCAAGCAAAGATCAAGACCTATAAGTGCTTACTAGCCCAAAAAAGGGCCAACTTTATAGGCATGTTTGCACATTTAAATGATACGATTTTTTTTTTATTGTATGCCAGAGTGGTGTTGTTTTATGTTGTTAGTCTGGTATTTTCAAATATCTATTCGCACGGAGAATGCGTTATTTTTCGTGTAGCACTTCATATTTTAGGTTAAAATTTTAACGGCTCTCTTGAATTCAATTAATATTCACATATTTGTATTCAATAATTTTTTTAGCTAATTTGAAGACAGTTGCTATTTTTCAAAGCAAGCAATTTTGAGGTACTTTATACTCGTAACACCGTTGTAGGAATGCTTGGTTCTAAAACAGCGCTCATCAAACTCAAAGACAACACCATATTTCGCCATGTTTTTATCAGTTCCATTATGGATTGGGGAAGATTCGTGCTCCGCGAAATTCGTGCCGTGTAAACCCGTGCCAAAAATCTTTATTTTTGGTGTAGATTCGTGCTCCGTAAATAAAATATATTCACTGTGTAAACTCGTCCCCTTGTTTGGTGTAGATTCGTGCCGTACAACTTGACAATTCAAAATGTTCATTTATTTCACATTGGAGTACTACCAGTCACAAAATTCATTTCAAAAATAATAAATATATAGAAGGAAAATAGATTGCTTAATATCGATTTGCCGTTGTTGGCACCGAAGTCCAATGTTGATTGCAAAATTGTTAAATGATTTAGAAGTACTAAAATTAAAACAAAAGTCTGAAAAACAGCAAAATTTTTCTAATCACTATGTTTTCTGTGATTATTTTTCACTAGATTTGCCCGCGGCTCCGCCCACGTGTTATTCGGTTTAACGACATGCTTTTTCCGGATAAAAAGTAGCCTATGTGTTAAGTTAGGGTATAAGCTATATCTATTCTAAATTTCATACAAATCTGTCCAGCCGTTTCAGCGTGAAATAGTAACAAACATACACACACACACACTCACACACGCACAAACTTTCTCATTTATAATATAAGTGTGATAAGGATAAACATATCATGTAATATAAAGCTTTATGAAAATAAAAACAGAGTAGTAATAGAATTGTTTTATTAATTTATACTATTTTCACTTTTTACACCAAATGTGCTTTTCTATCTTTGAGAAGTATTGCCAATTTACTAGTAAATAATTTCAGTGGAGCACGAATCGTCACAGGTAAAAAAACAGCAACACGAGTCGCCACCAAAAAAAAGAGCACGAATTCCGCGGCACCAATCTTCCTCAACTCCCATAATCACAATGAAGAAACCAAAATGACATACTATAGGTATATTCAACTTATACAGTTTTGTTAGAAATAACAGTTTTTAGCGGCTTAATTTAATGTTTTATTTTCTTATAGCAGGTTATAGAGAGTTTTCGGAAAATATAAAATAAATAAAGCAAACATCATTTAGATTTCAGTTATTTAAATATTTTTTTAGGGTTCCGTTACCCAATATGAACAAGTTGAACCCTTAGAAGATCACTTTGTTGTCCATCTGTCCGTCTTTCAAGACTCTTTCCCGGGCCCCGAAGTCTGCGATCCCATAATGCCGTCAAAAATTTAGCTTCTAACACAACGCAAAAAAGTTATTGCCCTTTAAGTAATCAATTTCATACAAATTGGCTCATCATGAATACTTACAGGGACTTAGAAACTTTAAAATCCGTTCGTAAAGAAGGTCTTATAGCACACATATAGGAAAAAATCGAAACATTTATATAATTAAAAAAAAATCCAGCGACATTAATGACTAAATTAATTAGACCTTTGGACACGTAGAGCTTTATACATCGTAAGTGTCAAGTTGGTATTAACTGCATGAGGAATAAGTTATTGTTTGAAACGGTTTACAGGGACCCTTAGGGCACAATTCCTACTGGCACTAGACTGTTTTTAGGGTTTCGTATCTCAAAAGAAAAAAAACGGAACCCTTATAAGGATCACTTTGTTGTCCTTCTGTCTGTCAAGACCCTTCATCTCAAGAATGCGTAAAGGTATCGAGTTAAAATTAAAACCATATACTCAAATCTATAGTTCCTTGATGCTGTGAAAAAATCAAACTTCTTATCGTGAAAAAAAGATACGGCCGTTTATGCCGCAAAAAACGTGTATTTCGACACTCTCAAGGGAATCAAAATTCATAGGGTATTTCCCGTTGAGCTAGAACTATGTAGTTTGGCAAGTAATGCCATCTAATAGTACAAATATAGGAAAAAATCGTAAAACTATACATTTGTAATTAAATCATAAAAAATCACCGAGGTTCAGCAACGGTATGCGCGGTCATAATTGTACGGGCGACCAAACCTTATTGGAGATTTTTTTTACTTTTAATAATTTTTACTGAACCCTCGGTGGGCGAGTCCGAATTGCACTTGTCCAGTTTTTTTATATTCACGTGACTTTGTAAGAAATTAAAACAAAATGGCTGATATACCTAAGATTAATAAAATAATAATACAAACGCGTTAGGCTTCTAAGCGCATATGATAAGTCTTTAATAGGACTAAATTATATTAAGTAAAGGCAGTTATAGTTTACATAACCGATGGGCCCATCAACATGTCCTTATGAAACTCATTTATTTACAACTTCTAAGTGTTTATAAAACTAAAGATCATGGAAAAATAAATTTTAATGTATCTGCACTAGGGGACTTTTGTTTAAAATGACCCTAAAATGTTGCCTTAGAAAGGTTACAATTTGTAACTAACCAAAGTAACTATTCACAAGTTTTTACTTGTTTTTGACTTTTGTAGAAGACTTAAGCTTAATAAGTATCTAATAAGCACTTATAATAATAAATATAGAAGTAAATATACTTGCAGTCCAAACAGCTTGTTTTCATGCTATTAAAATTATTGTAGCAAATACCGGAATCATTGTAAGAGTTTTATAAGTGCAATACCTTTACGGGATATGAACCTTCCGACCTCCGGGTAAATGATGCAGACTGGAAGCTATTTTTATGTAACACGAAATTCTTGTAATTTTTATTCCAATATTTATTTTTATTGTAGCTTGGGCTACTGGTTTCGTATTGCATATCATTGGGCCAACATATTATTTATTCTAACAACGATTTAAAGTTTAAAATAAAAATATATCAAGCAAGCAAATAAAGAAAACCCTGTCCCAAATTGAAAAACTTTGCAAGAAATTATCGAGTGGCAGCTACGCTCTTCTAAAGTTAAAACCCCTAGTGAGTAAATCTGCGTTAATGAGTGTATACTATGCTTATATACAAGCCAATATAAATAACGCAATTACAGTATGGGAAAACGCAGCAGACATTAAAAAAGTATTTATTTGCCAAAAAAAGTCAATCAGAATTATAAATGGTCTCCATAGGCGAACTTCGGTTAGAAAACATTTCAAAATCAATAAAATAATGACTGTGACATCTCTTTATATATTTAATTCCCTAATCGAAATACATACAAACACAGTGATCCTAAAAAAATTTACATCCATAAGTTGAATACAAGGAATAAATAAAAATATACATACCTAAAGCAAGGCTGGCTAAAACGCGAAAACAAGGACCATTTTGAAACTTGCAATGTATAAATAGACTTCCGCTAGAATTTACCAGACTCCCTCTAGCTGACTTTAAAATCAAGTTGAAGGAATACTTCTCTTGTAATCCGTTTTATTCTGTAGGAGAATTTATGCAAAAGCGACTGACAATGACCGCATTTAGTCTATAAAGTAGTTAAATACAAATTCACAATACATTTCAATATATTTTAACATTATCTGTAGATATAACAGTTTTATATTTTAGTTTTAATTTTGAACTTTTTTATTTTAATATATGACATTGTATTATTCTTTACAATTCCAATTATATTAGTTTCCAATTTAATTATGACATTTATTTTGGTTCGAATTTATTACAAAATTACTTGATATATATTTTTTTCTTATTATTATATTAATTGTCCGTATCAGATTAATATCCACTAATATTTATTTATATTAGTTTCATAATAGAAATGTTAATGATCTTACTCTTAGAAATAATTTTAATCTAATTATTGTATGTAACCATTGTACTTTAAATGTAATTTGACTTACCAATGTAACGACCACTGTTACAATTATTGTTAATAAAATAAATCTGGATCTGTATCTGAAACAAAGGTTTCACCTCAAAAAGTACAAGAATTTGTGTATAATTTATTTAAAATGATATTCCATCAAGAACCATTAATCAAATCCATGGAATATTTGAATTGTTTTTAATAATAATAATATGTACACAATTAAAACTTCTCAAGATATATTTCGGGCCCTACCTGGACCAGGAAACTCAGCTGACGCAAATCGGCAAATCGGAAGGTAGGTAAGGTAATACATCTTGAGAATATTTAATTGTGTACATATCTATAATTTCACTTATTATGTATCTTAAAAACAAAACTAATTTAGAGCTTTTATATCATAATTATGTATATAATTTGTAAGTTCATACGAATATTTGAAGGTATTTAAAGTGATATTTTTGTTTCAGCCTGCAACAGGACGTATATGGGTGACGTGGGACGCACGTATGAGCTGGAAGTTCGAAGACCTCGGGAGGAGCATCTGCCTTTCATCTGCCATCTCAACTTTACCGCACTCGGGGGCAATTACGGGGACATTATACAGGTAATACCGATTTAAGGATTGAAAGGTATCTTTGTAGCAAAGTCTTGTCGATGAGTTGTCTTGTTATGAAAAAAAAAAACAAAACACTTTACTTTTCCACCATTTTTCTATTATACAAAAAATTATATTATATCCACATTTGAAACTCTTCGAAAAATACAGAGTTTCTCTTTCTCTACATTTGTTACAGTTATCAGATTTGTCAATGCTCCTGCATTGTTACAAAATATAATATTTAAATTTTTCATCAGAAACACTCGTTAAAGAACTTGTTTGCCATCCCCACATGTTTCAGAAGATGCATAAAAATTATTTTTTACCAGTACTATTTACAATATAGAATTCTCAGAAATATATATTTTTAAATTTATGCCGGGTAATTTTATTTAATATACAATCTAAAACTGAAATAACAATTGAGATCATGACTTGTTATTACATGGAAATTTTAATTCATAAAAACATCAACACATTAACTAACATAGAAAACTGTAACTAAAAAATACAATTAAAATTAAACCTATCAAAATTTAAAACAAATGAAAAATGCTGTCGAGGCTGTCGCTGCCGCATGGCAGGATGCCCAAGACGCTCGCCGCGCTACCTCGCTGTATGGCCAAGCTTATGCGTTGGCCGAAATAAGCTCCGGCTCTTGGGTTAACAATTTATATCTAACTATTAAAATCTTGTGATTTCTGAGCAAAATATCAAAAGCAAACTAATTTCACATAATTTATGTATGAATGACATAACCCGTAATCTTAACTTTAATCTGTATAAACCTGCCTATACTTGTATCCTCGATCTGCTTATAAATACCAATAAAATCTTATTAAAATATGTCACCAAACATACATATATTTTTGGTACTAAAATAGGTCTACGCTAAAAAATTTTGATATTGGTGTCGATTCGTTGTATCATGCATGACTTATTAATTTATTTGACAGGACTAAATTTAATAAAGGCGTACGTTTTTTTTTTCTGTTTCGTAAAGACAAGGACAGGATGCTTAAAATAAGATTATTCAAGTCAAAGTTAAGTCTTTTTACACCGAATCAACACTATTCCAAGTAAACTAACATTATCCTATGACAGTTTGTACCCACAATAAAAATAAATTAAAACAAATAGTAAAATAGCCGGCTATTACAACGAAACAGGTTGGGCACAATAGATTACTTTTGTGGAAAGACACAAACTTATTCTGCGTAACAATGAAACCTGTTGTCAACATGCAAAATATACTAGGCCAATTAACTTGAAACTGAGTGAAAAAGATGAGTTGTCCAGAACAAATACTGATCTCCACATAGAACTCCGATATTAAAAATGAGGTCAACTTTACTGATATTTCTTAGCTTGGATAAAAACCTCTTTTACCATAATTTGCTATCGCTGCCGCTAGCAAAGCGTTACGATTCCATATTTTTTTCACGTTTTGGACCTTGTAAAAAGTATTCTGCCCACGTAAGAAGTGTAAATGGTATCTTTCAATGAATCCACATGATCTAGAGATCATACATAGAGGAATACCTGTGAAAACATATATTCACGGTTCCTTACTAGGTATAGGATTTTAAATATATCTTAGCTGTAGCTGTGTAGCGTCGTAGCAAGCAAAATACTCCGTTTAGACTGACTGAGTTTTGGCCCCTCTCTGTCTTCAAATCACTTAGCCTGTTTTTTAAAGATGGCGTCAAGTAATCCAGTTCCTTTATGGCCCTGACAGTTACATGTACCCCTAGCCTTATGTCTGCCATCTCAACTTCACAGCCCTTGGGGGCAATTATGTAGATATTATTCAGGTACTTAACGTGATACGTGCCATAAAGTAGCGCCATAAAGATTTATAGAGACCGTAAACTGGAGAAAGTTTGAATTTATTTGTTTGTTCCAACTGTGTATGTGAATTTAAAGTTAGTCGTGGATTTGGTTGGGACATTGGAATCGTACGTGCTATACCCACACTCGTTTTGGAAGCGAATGCTGGTGATAATACTAGTCAAGGGCGCCGCTGAGGATGCGCAAGGGGGTACACTTGCAACCCCCTGTCTTGGAAAAATACATATGAATATTTTTTTTAATTTGCCGCTGGATTAGCCAGGCCAATTATAACGTGACGAAAATTCCTAAATGTGTTACCTTATATTTGTTCCTATAAATAATGATATGAAGAAATAATATATTACAATATTGTACAGGTAGGTGCACCCCCCTGAAAATAATTCTGCCGGCGCCGATGATACTAGTCTTAACCAATAACTATTTAGGTATATGGAGCCAACCCTGAAATCATTAAGACGACGTAGGTAGTAAAAATGGAGTTTTTGAACAAGGAGTAGTCCCAAACTACAAAAGATATGGTTCTGAAATAAATACATGTTATAAACAAAGCCTTTTCCAAGGCGATGTAACAGCCCAAAACGCGATAGAGAAAAATTGTCTCGATCGAAAAAAATTGCAATGGGAAGGCTATTTTTTAAATTCAAACAAGCAGTCTATCAAACCTAATAAAGTAAAAATAACAATGAATACTATTTTGAACATGTAAACCTATTATCTAAACGAGAGCACAGCGATTTTTTATAAAACGCACTTATGTTAATTTAAATATAAATTTTATTCCTTGAAAAACAGCATTTCACTCTCTTCTTGATTTACCGCTCTGCTCAGACGCGCGCATTTTCAGATATGCTTATTTCTTTCGTTGTGCGATCAACCTACTACGCCTTAAGAGAATAGGTTCCGATTGCATTGATCGCTGTTACTCCATGCCGAAAAACCTGCAGTGCGAGAGGGACGAATTCTGGAAAATTATCAAAATGACGACTTTTATCACGAATTTTATTATTAAAAAAAAAACTAAAGTTTGTATCAAATATCTGTTCGGATAACAGTATAATAAAGTTTATACAGATTTTAATTAATAAATAATATAATATGATTTTGCTCAAATAATGTTAAAACTCGACATGAAACCTTTGTTTGGAGTCATCTTTGATTTTTTATGGCTCAATGTTGGAATGACTTCTGAATATTCTGTTTCGATAAGAGTGTACATTATATTCTTGATAGAAGTCCAAATTTTTTTCAAATATCTAGTATTGCTAGATTCTTCAAACAAGGAAGAATAAATTATGGTTTTTCGAAACCTATCCTCTTAAGAGCTAGTTCACTAAATAACGCTGTTGTACGCACGCCTTTCACGCACGGATCGTGATCATCTTGGAATTTGAAGTTTTAATTATGGCAATTAAATGAAATGTTAATATAACTTCGACTTTGATTGGTTAAAGATAGTAGGTTACTTAGACATAATGTTTTGGTTGTAATATTAATCATTTTTTTTAAAGTCGTGGTAACCTGGCGATAAATTTATTGAATTTCATTTAAAAAAATAGTTTAAAGTTGACAATGTGATTATTTTTCAGTACACTGCGTAAATATGATTCACTAAGAATACAAAATATTGTTCTGGTGTTTATCGTGTATTTAATATTGTAAAAGTCTTGTCTATTATATAGTTACTCATTTAAAGGTAAATTAGGCAAATGAATATTTAAAATGGCCCGTAAGAAAAATAACTGTTTGATTTGACAAGATAGAAAATAAGAATGAATACTTTATTTTGCAACGTGAGTTTGTTAACGTTTCTCCAAAATCATATATTTCATGGTGCGTAACGTAGAAGATAACAAGCAAAGTTCGTAATTCGAACTATAACAAAATAGAAATCATTTCAACGGGAAAGTTTTTGAATTGTACGTGTACTGATTACTTCATAAATAACGAAGTCCATTTTTATTTTAGCAGTCAATGACGATGTTTTAAAATCTGAAATTTAAGCTACGACTCAGTGTTGGGCTTTGATATTATGTGGGACTAAAACTATATTATATTTATTTTCAATGCAGTAAATATTCTAAAACTTAAATAACAATTTACATCTAAACTAAACTACTTAATTAGAAATTAAAATTACCTAGCAATTTCAATATTATACAAATAAATATATAAAAAGGGAAATTTTGGACACCTATTTAATGGAACAAATAAAATATGCTGGTCAGATCACTACCAGTGTTGGGCAAGGTAACCAAAAAGCTGGTGGCATTGCCTCGCTGGATCGCGAGGCTAATCCGCTGACCAAAATATGCCCCAGCCCTTTGGTTACCGGAAGCGTCGATCAGGCGCGACGAGATATCCTTAAAGAGTTGTCGCATTTCTGGTCCCCATGGCTCGATAGTCTCTACGCCGAAGAGCACAAACATGTAGCCCTCTCCTAAGGCCGCATATTTGCGCCTCTTGGAGCCCTCTGCAGATGCCGCAGCCGCGCCCGCTCTGACAGAACTATATTATTGTCTTTTATTATTACTGAGTTGTTTAAATTTGGCTGTATAAATAAAAGTCACCTGCCAGGATGGCAACATATTTGAATCGCGTATCATCAAATAAAGAGTGTTAATTGGAAAACGTAATAAAGCCTCAATTTTTGGCGTGTAAACTCTCAAAGGGAGCATTTAGCAAGATTGTGGCCGAAAGCCAAATCCTTACTCGAATTTTCTAGCCAGCAGTCTAGCACACTCTTCATTTCATAAATGGATTAGTTTTCATAAGAGTCTAGAAGTATACTTCACCAGTTAAATTACGAATATTATCCGATAATTTATGTCGATTTTTACTAGTTTTGATTTGAAAGTCAGTTTATGAAGTTTTTTTTTGGGTTTCATCATAAGACAGGTGGAGCCTGGCTTTTAAATTACTGATGACATGAGGCACATTAAACCCTTATAATTAAGTTATAGTCTTTACAATTTAGCATGCAGGTTAAGAACAATTTGAACCCTAAAATAAATGCCATCAAAAACGAAACTTGTAAAAAAACAAGCCTCGCAACTTAGTTCTTCTACCGCAAAAAGTTGTGAGATCAATGTAAATCCAAGTCGGTTAATTTATTCAGTCCCTACTTAAGGGACCTTCTGTCTTAAGTTATTACATAATTAGCTAACCTAGCAACATCTTAGAGTGACCGTATCAATATTAAAAATCTTTTATGTTTTAAATAGATAGATTGACTTGGCCATCGCATGAAAACACAATATATCTCACAAGTAATACACATTACATTAAATTAGATTATTTAGTGCGATTGCCAAGTCAATCTAATATATTTATTTACAACATAAAAGATATTTAATGTTGATATGGTCGGGATAAGATGTTGTTAGGTTAGCTAATTTTGTAATAACTTAAGACAGAAGGCCCCTGTAGGGACTAAATATAATAACCGACTTGGATTTAGATGGATCTCACAACTTTTTGCGGTAGAAGAACTAAGTTGCGAGACTTGTTTTTTTTACAAGTTTTGTTTTTGATGGCATCTTATTTCTTTTTGTAGATAGTCCTACTTTTTTCCTTTCCGGTACCTTCTACTTACAACTGAAAATAAAACTTTGTAATCCTATATATTTATATATGATTACAAAGTTATTTATACAGTTAGTGTATCTAGAGTACTGGACCGAAATTGTGAAATATTTTAGTTTTTCCTTGATTTATACACTAAACACTAATTGTATTCCAAATTTGAAGCTTCTATGTCTGCTAGAAGTGCCTTAGAGTTTTGATGATCGGTCAGTCAGTGAGTGAGTGACAAAATTGAGAAACTTTGACTACTTATAATTCTTAAACTACTGGTTCAAATTGAAGGAAATTTCAAATATATCGTGTTTACACAATGACTGCTTGGTTACTGAAAAATCAGGCTTCTAGTTTTATCCACAACGAAGTTATAGGGGGGTCGAAAATGGCCTGAACTATTTCGAGAAAAGGATGGTACGGCCGTGCCGCTTTTTAGCTCGACTTGGCGGGGGCACTGCCATGCCCCCAGATACGGGATATTTTCGGTATTTTTGTCGTTGGCATTGGTATTAGTCTGTTAATAAGGTATGATTTCAAACAGATCACATCTCTGTTTACGGAAAATTGTGTACGCCTTACACTTTACAGAGTTTTTAATATCCGCTGGACGTACATAACATGTCAAGCTCAATCTTTACTGTACTTAACGAATATTTAGTTGACAGCCTTCCATATTCTTATTTTTATTTTTACTTAAAATCTCTTCGTATCTGAAGCATAATATATTAAAAGAAAATATCTATCCAAAAATAATCTTTGGGACCTATAAATATATACGTAAGTTTTTGTTTCATAAAATGGTTTTGGCAACAGGATAATGTTTTAAATTGAAAGATGAGACGAATTAAACTTAGTGTCAATAACACGCATACATTTTTTCCCGAAAGGTATTGTAACATATCGCGTACCACGGGAAAAATTGTCCATCCATCCATTCATGGACCTCTTGGAGATAGGCATTTCGATGATTTCACCACTCTTGTCGGTCCTTTTGGAAAAAATGCCCATAGTTACACACATATGCGTGTGGGTTGGTGAAAGTGGTACTGAAATCCTCGCACCTTTGATGCCGCTGCCCATTACCAGTCTGTTTTATACAAGACCTGGCTATTGGAGATGGTATAACACCATCTATCAGTCCATGGCGGGCCACCTGGTTGTGCCTATTTGAGCGCTGTCCTCTTACTCTCTCCTGAATAAGTTCCGGGAGGTCTGCGAGCAAGATAGCGGTACATCTCAGTCGATCTCGGCATCCGCTCTACCACCTTCAATAAAATATACATAAATGTATATAAAGGTTCGGAGAAAAATTTAATTCGTTTTATTATTTAAGTTTTAATATTTGTTTTATCAATAATATTATTTTTTCTCTAAGTTTAATCCGTCACATCTTTTAATTATGATTTCAACTTACCGTAAATACAAATCTAAAAATTAAATATTTTTTTCGTTGTTTTATTTGATAGGTAGGTACCTTGTTTACTACTTGCTGAACGGTGAAGGAAATAATCGTGAGGAAACCTGCATGCCCTAAAAAGCGTGTATTTGTGCCCGAAGTACGACGATAGGGCTCACCACCTCGACAATCGTCGGTGAAACGTGGGTGTGCCGAGTGTGGAATGTGACTTTCATTTTACAGTTCACTCCCGGAACCCCTCTGACACCCCCTCGGGGATTCATTTCGTGGCGATATATTTATGTATATATAATTATATTTAAATTTATATTACGCTTTCAAAATAATCGTCACGTAAAATTTATTAGTATCGGCATACTAATTTCATCCTTGAGTATAACTATACTTAATTTGTATAAAAATGGTAGCCAAATCGAATCAATTCATAAGTTTCTAGGAAACTTCTTCTGAGGGCAATTCTTTTTCATTTTGTATCAAGACGGTTTTGTGTCAACTATAATCTTGTTCCAGCTAACCTTCGACACGTTCACCGTGGGCAAGTTCGTTTCGTTCACTGCTGATGGATGCCCCGACGGTCACATGACCATTGTGGAACGCAGCCCCGCGCCACCCACCGGCCAGTGGTGCGGGTCAGCGTGGGGATACACCGTCTACTTCAGCGAGAGTGACTCTATCAATATGACGCTCAGGCTTGACAGGTTGAGCCAACAGGTTTGTACTCGATAACTTTGTTAATTATAATTCAATAAGAGCAGCTATATTCACGTGTGCTGTTTTTAGGTTTCCGTACCTCAAAAGGAAAAAAAACGGAACTATTATAGGATCACTTTGTTGTCCGTCTGTCTGTCAAGACCCTTTATATCAAGAACGCGTGGAGGTATCGAGTTGAAATTAAAACGGTATACTCAAATCTAAAGTTCCTTGAAGCTGTGAAAAAATCAAATTTCTTAGTTAACGTAAGAAAAGATACGGCCATTTATGCCGCAAAAAACGTGTATTTCGACACTCCCAAGGGAATCAAAATTCATAGGGTACTTCCCGTTGACCTGAAACTATGAAATTTGGCTGGTACTACTGGCTAATACTACAAGTATAGGAAAAAATCGTAAAACTATACATTTGTAATAAAATCATAAAAAATCACAGAGGTCTAGCAACGGTATGCGCGGTCATAATCGTACGGATGCGCAAATCTTATTGTAGATTTTTTTCAACTTTTAATAATTTGTACGGAACCCTCGGTGAGCGAGTCCGACTCGCACTTGTCCGGTTTTTTCAATAATAATGGAGAAAAAATTGGTCAAGTGCGAACAGGACTTGTGCCCTAAGGGTTCCGTAAATACCATTTAAAACATACACTTATTCCACGTGCAGTTATGGAAGACAAACTTTACTAGTCATCTAGTCAATGTACCAAAAGAGTCTATTTAAGTTGGTTAATAAATATGTCTTATATAATTAAATATAGCTGATTTTTCTGTTGTTTTCATATGTGTGTATAGTAGTGTATACTGTATACTACCTTTATAGACCTACCTTGTGAATGGAATTTCAAGTTACCAAGTCAACTGGAAGTGCCTTGTAGGTTTTCAATATGAGACAATTTGTATCAAATTGATAACATAAAGGGGTAATAATTTATTTTCAAGTTGAGCTAGAAGCCCAATTTTGAATTAATACCATGGGGCCACAGATTGTATAGGTTTAATTTGATGTACCTACTATCTTTTATTGTACCCAAGGAAAAGAGTCATGGCAGACGGATAAAAAAGTGGTCCTGTTAGGGTTACTTTTTTAAATTTTGAAGTACGTACCCTAAAAATCATAGAGTTGCTCAGGCAAAACTCAAAGTTTTCTGAAAGTCATAACATTTTTCTAGTATTGTTTGATAATAATTTAATTTAATCCTCTGATTACGCAAAAAAACGGTATTTACTTAGCAATAATTAAGACCTTAGAATGATTTTCCTCACGTGGGAAATATAAACCAAAGAGTAGTTGATTGCTCTTTTAAACTTACCACTTGTTGTGTTTCACCAAGGGCTACTGCGTCTATTTCGGACCATTTTATACCGTGCCCGTTTTTTATCACTTATTGGTGTGGATAATTAAGGCAATATGGGAGCGGCAACATTTTCCGCACTAGTTTTATACAAATGCTTCGTTTGGACAGACGGACAAAGTGATCCCAGAAAGGTTTCTTTTTTTCTTTTAAGATACGAAACCCTTAAAACAATAATAATGTGAGATTAAAGTGTTTAAAGATGTCGTGTACCAAAAGCACACGATTTTTTATTAATGGGTGTTGCAGTTTTGGGTATAACACTTTCTCCTAGTTTCTGATTTTGCTAAGCAATACTTACGCGTAAGCCACAAATGGAATAAATACAGCACTGCACTTCGTATTAAAAGAAATACCAGAACTTTCCATAGGAAAAGATTTGACACACCATGTGATTTTAGTTTTGGGTGGTTACAAAATTGTTTCAACCTTACATATTTGATGTTTTTTTTTGGTGTAGTTTTTAACCCCTTACCGCATACAAAACCATGTATGCTGTCTAAAGTTTCAGATTTTTCAGATTTTACAGTCTATTAAAATATAATATATTTAAAAATTAACTTGAATTTGAAAAATCATTTCTTGATAAAAAGGAACGTAATTATTTGTCTATGGCAAGTGCAATCTGTCAAAACTATTTGAAGTCATGTGAAACGTGTCCACGCAGTGAAGTACAAAGATGAAAGTGCGAATTTCATCGGTTGAAAATAAACATAAACCGGTAAATTTGAACTTCAAAGAAAATCAAAATACATTCTTTTAACGTTCTAAAACATGAGGACGTGTGTTATTTTATTTTTTACTGCTTTCTACAGAAGTGGATCCCTTTCGCTTTTATGGCACTTCTAAGCTTATACATGGTGATGGTTTCGTGACCCTGACTACGAACCTTCCTCTAGCCGAGCACCTAACAGAAAACATCTTATCATACCCGACTCCGAATCTGATAGTTTTGTTGATGATAGTATGGCTTTAAAAAAATTCCTAGGGTCCAACTACATCCAAAGCAAGAGGTAAAAAAGGAAAAAAAAGACTACTAAATTATTTGGAAAAATTATAAAATTTGTGTTGAAAGGAAACACAGATTTACCGGATACAGTTAGTAGATTAGTAGATTCACTAGCAGATGTTTTCAAGTTTTTGTTCACAGATAAGATTGATTATATTGTTGAGCAATTTAACATTTAATCTGTTCAAGTAATATCAACAAGCTAGAAATCGAAACATTCATTGGAATTGTAATTTCACTTGAACGCATTCGAAGCCGTTTATGGCCCTACATTATTTTACTACTATGCATACGGAGCTATATATGGCTTCATACTGTTATTTATAATATGAGTGATGTAATATTTTTTTTCAAGTTGTATCGATTATTTTGGCTAATTAAATCAACATTTTAAAGCAAGATTTTTTTAAAGCATCTCCTTAATAATTCATGCAGGAAGGGGTTAAAATCAAAGCTGATTAGCACTTAAACCTCATGCAGGTTGTTGCATAACGAGTGCCTGCACTATCCCTTTTCTCTATGATCATGCACTGAGTATGTTGATTAATGTCTATCGCTAAAGGCTTCACTGCATTTTGTTCCTTTCTTGAGGTAAACCTAGACAATTACCGAAATTAATAGTTTATTCGGTTGGATATGAAATCCTAGTATCTTTAGGTATATACAGTATATTTTTACTAATTTCTGCCCCTTTATTAATCATCAACGAGTTATAAGGTAAATATGAACAACAAAACCATTTCAGTTCACACCCAGAAATAATTACCCAAATCGTTCCCTAACGGGCGAAAAACGGCAGACTTGTTAATTAAGATATTTTTTCCACAACATCGTTAATACGTATTAATGAACAGCGGTATTTATCTTCATTAGAAGACTCAGCCCTTTGTGCTCCATGACGTCACGTAACTAACAATGTGCGTGTTCTCGCTTCACCCGGTGAAGTGAAAGTACAGCTCCTTTAGAGCCTTATAAATTGTTAGTTGAAATTTAAGTCTTACATCTACAAAGAAAAAATATTCATCATGATAGTCAAAATACAACATGAAAGTAATACTTATTAAGGAATACAACATCAAATAAGAAAATATAGTTAAATAAAATATATGAGATGACTTTAATTTATGCAGCCAAACTCACACTGGAGACGTGTTAAGTGATAATGATCAGTAACACGTATCGATAACAGTTTTTGCTGATTTCGCAAAATAAAATCTTGATGTCCCATAGTAATTGACTCAGGGTTAGGCTTGCGTTTATAAGGAACACGAAAAAATAATTTACGAATTTCACAAAAAGTGTTATCGAACCTCTGAGCACTTACTGAGTCTTCAGTGACTTTATATTATCCAACCAAATTCAAAATCAAAATTAAAATCAATTACTATCAAGATTTTAATTTGCGAAATCAGCAAATGTTATCGATCCGTGTTAATGATCACTTACCAAACCTCCTGTATGAGTTTGGCTGCACAAATAAAACATACATACATAACTTATATACTGAAGACACGATATCAAGGTTCAATGATCCCCGTGTCAGTACAATAGAAAGGCAAAATTTTCTTTTTCAAATTACACAAGAAATGTTACTGATCCGGGATACTATCACTTATTAAGCCTTCAGCATGAATTTTGCTGTATAAATAAATGTTACCATATACACAATAAAAACAAACACAACTTTGTAGGCATCAAAAGTAAAAATGACGTGTCTTCTAAATAATTTACATTATTATGTTATTTCAATAAATTAAACTCCCAATAGATACGAAAAATAAAAAAAAAGGTTCTGTTCATTCTATTTGTCTTTTGTCAGAATCAATTTCAAATCATTGGTTTTTGAATAACAAAACACAAGTAAAACCACATAAAACGACTCAATACTGTGGTTTTATAAATATATTATATTATATTAAATTATATTGGCCCAAAAATATTTTCTGAAGCAAAAGTGTTATCACGTATATACTACTGCTCTAGGCAATTCCTTCAATTACAATTTCATCCCGATCATTGTTGTCGGAGTTGAAGTACTGCAATTTCACTATCGCGAAGCTGTGACTTGCCTAATATTTCACATCACCCCGCTTTTAACGGATCGCTGCCTTTCCTTTATCTAGTGCTGGCAGCCATATTATACGATCCGAGGGCTGAAATTTCGATCAATTAATTAAACAAATACGGGACCTCTCTCGAGTTACAATAATTAATGTCATTACAGGTTAATCCTTTAATTTAATAAGGGAAATTTCGTTACCTGTTTCAAGTAAACGCTAAGAATAACCGGGATCAGGAAGGATTTGTGATTCTTCAATTTACTCAAGATGTTACGAAGGGCTTCCACTTTTTGTTGAATAAATTTTGGTAAATGGGTTTTTCGTCCAGTAATAGAATTTGACGTGCGCTTTTTGCTGAGATTTTTTACAGATTTTAATTAGTTTTGACAAAAATACAAGCAAAGTATAACTCTTAAAAAACTTCTTAGGGTGAATATATAACAATACCCTTGCTTATTAAATCCATACACACTAAATGAGCTGTAATAATAAAAATTAAAAAAACAGGTCGAATGCGACGCGCCCTAACATCATTTTTTGAAGAATAAATAGCTGAATGAGTTTGAAAATTTTTCAAATAGTTATAAATAAAAAGTATTTGCACTCCTTATATATTTTAGGACTATTATTGTATTGTTCTTATTATCTTCAGTAAATTTTTATATTTTATATTATTTATTTATTATATTTCAATATAATTGGCACATCTGATTATTTTAACTGAAATCAAGGTTTGTGATACCTCCATATTGCAATACATTCGAGAAAATGTTTTTTTTTACAGTCGTTATGGTACAAAAAGTTACATAATTTAATTCACAAAGCGAGCAAATAAAATGTATTTATGTTTCAAAATGTCTCAAGCATCAACGGTTGAAAAGTTGTGACATACATGCATACATGTGGTTGGACTGACGAACAGAATCTCATTATAATTGGTTCCGTTTACCCTTTGTATACGGATCCCTAAACCAAGAAATTACGTCTATATGCTAATGGGCAACCTCATTCATCTACGAGTATTGACTCCAAAATAACCTTTCTACAACGGAGTCCCCATTTCCCCAGGGTGTGGGCTACAACTTCGACTTCAAGTTGGCTTACAAGTTCCTACGGCGGAGCGAGGCGAGGTTGCGGTACGGCAACGCGACAGTGGGGGCGTGGAGGGGGGAGAGGGTCCCTGGCACGTATTGTGACCGCATTCTTACTGACTGCGACCTCAGGGCTTGCAGGATCCAGTCGCCAAACTTCCCTGGAGTCTACCCCAGGAATGCCACCTGCACCTACACTATTGAGCACACTAAGGTATATGAAAAAGGGGAGAAGCAAAATTTAATCTAAGCAAGGGTCAAAAAAGTTGGAGAATTCAGACGATCGACATAATAAAGTGCTTTCACAGTAAAAGGGATTTAAATATGACCACAACTTGTTTCATTAAAAGTAACTGACTCAATTTTTCTGGAAAAGTGGAAAAAAAACAGGCAAAAAAGCCGTTTTCGTCGGAAAGTGGTTTATTAGCGATGTTTTAAAATTGTTTTAAACATTCAAGGATCAATGGGAAGTATGAGTAAACTTACCTATATGTAACTGCAAAAATCTCCAACGACACAGTATTTTTCTACAAAATATTTTAATTAAATTCTCGGTCTAATTTTATGCAAGCATTACAATTTTCATAAGCCTTGTGGCATCTTGCCTTCATAAGCAAAGGATTCCACAGAATATTGGACTTTTTAATAAAATACAACTTTTAACTACGACCCATCCTTTCGTGTAGCTATTTTATTTGCATTATTGACTCATATGATATCAGGATTCAAAAACCCCTGTTCAGTCTTTACTTGGGCCTGACCTGTCACCATTCGAGGTTTTAGGATAAAATTACATATAATAGTTAAAGAAATAAAGAACAATGAATTTGTTTAATAACTGCTTCACATGATTTATCTTTGTCGATAATTACACATTACCACTATTAGGTGGTAGAGCTTAACTGAGAAAATTTCTGTTCTCAGCCATCCATTTTTTATAATTATCGTATAAACATGTACTGTGTCCAATTGTTTTCACCTGGTGATGTCGATTAAATCGATGACTCTGGTAGCATGACCATTCGGATACATGTATTAGTGGAACAAAGTACTAGAAATTTCAATAAATGTTCCATCAAAACGTATCAATTACGCTATCACACGCTTAACTGACAGACATATTTTTGTTTCAGATACCATCAGACAAACACGTATTGTTAGCAGTAAGGCAGACCAACAGTCACAAAATACATATCAAGGACCAAATTGTAAAATACGATAGAAGCCAGCGAGTTCTGAAGTAAGTACCAACTGAAAAGAAACTTACCACTCCAAATTTTCAGAGGAAAATGTGTCAAGAGCAGTAACTGCGACATTCACATTCGCCGGAAAAGTTTCATAAAGCCTACTTTTATGACAATGGCGTAAAGAATTCCTCGAATAAAGATCTCTACTCGAATAAGCATTTTTCATAATAATCATTTATTAGGGCTGTTAAGTGGCCATTCGTATCTTGGCACGAATAATCTTTGTTTTTCTCTTTCATTGTCTCTTCGTTATTGCCTAGTAGTTACACTATCGTAGTATTTCAGGTCAAAGGCCTTCGGAAGTCTTTACGAGGGCCATCTGCTCGCGGAGGCGCAGTTGAAATCAATGTCTCATGCCACAAAATAGGGCATTGTGATCGATTAATCCGAAGGCGTACGTTGCCACTTGGTGTAACGAGAGCGGGCAGAGTTTTGAATGGGTATTAGTTTCTCCAACGAGTATAAAGCTCGACCTCATTTTACTCAGCGTTACAAGAGTAGAGGCGCTTGTTACTGCATTGAATAGAAACTTGTAACATTATACTGCTGTAAGAAGCACAGGGTATTATGATATTATATTTCTCGTGTTAGTTTTAAATGTGACAAGCGTTATGAAACAAAAACTATACATGAATTTTGGCCTAAGCTTGATAACGATGTTTGATTGACACTTTAGGATAAGTTTAACCGTTTTATTAAAAATTACTTGGCATGTTATTAAAATACGCGCAGACTGTTTGATCTTTATCGCCCCGCTAACTGTTGATATAACGAATGGCCTATACTATAAAGCTAAATCTATAATCTGCTTAAAAAACTGTTGTTTGGTGTATTTTTCAATAGAACAGCAGATTTTTTTTATAATATATATTTTTATATAACTTTTAAAGGTGGTTCGAGTCTCCTTTTAAGTAAATAGATACCTGTAATAGGAAACGCCGCTCTTCCATAGTAGACAACAGTTATGATGAATGAAGATCAAAAGCAACATAATAAAGTCGATTCTGAAGGCTTTAATTTTAGTAGTATTGGTGCTGTCAAAGTATACATTTTTCCAAAGTAAAATAGTTTCTGCTGTTAACATTTAACAACTATTTTAGAATGAAGAAAATATAGTTTTGACAGCCTTCAGAATCGACTTTAATTTGTTCCTAAAAAGAAGACTAATGGTTCTCTCCTTTTTAGGATATGGGACCAGTGCAACGTAGTGCAGGACTACTTGACGGTTTCGGATGGATCTACTAGGGACTCACCAGTTTTGGTGAGGTTGTGTGGTGGGGATGCTGTACCAGATATCATCAGTCGAGGCCCGAATATGCTGCTGGAGTTTCATACGTCTCCGTATGATAATCCATTCCATCCGGTGCCACTGAGCTATCTACCTGGTTTTGAGCTTGAAGTTCAGGTAAGTTTATTAATTTATTTTAAGGCTACATTGATTTTATAGCTATTAAATTCTTGACACTCAGTTATGCAGTAATAAGAGAAGCCATTTTTTTAGGCATTTTTTAGTGTGCCATGCCTTACTCTATGATTAAAGCACAAACTTATAGACACAATACTTACAGACTTATAAGCACAATATATTGCAACAGTGATTGCAGAACGTTTTTTTTTTAATTCATTTATTTCGGATACGCATCCATAAAGTGTTAGTAACAATTAATATTCCAGTTACTTGAAAGAAAATAGACTAACATATTTGTAAGATTTGTTATCGTGATCCCACACTTTTAAGAAAGTTGCAAATTTTCATCATCATAGCTACAATCTGGTCTGTGATCTATTTAATGAGAAATTAAAATGAAGCTAAAGATACATTTATATACTTCTTTAAATATTTTTTATTTTTATTTATTAATAAAATTAAACATATACTCAATAAAATGCGCTATATTTCGACCTCTCAGTGGGTTCGTCATCAGGCGAATGTAAAATAAAGTATCACATAAAATAACGTAAAAAACGCTGACATCTATTGAAAAAATTAATTAGAAACTTCCAAAAAAAGTAAAAAGTAAAAGTTTTAATGAACAATAAAAATAAGAAACCAAAGACTGGTTTGAAATAAAATATATTTATTGTCTTTCAATATTTTAGTTTAATTAACACGTTTGTACTTTTTTTATGGAGTCGTGTTGTTATATTAATATTAATATGTTATTGATGTAATATATTTACATTTAAATAGGCTATACAGTTTAACTATAAAAAATAAAAAATAAATAATCCTAATACCTACTTAAATATAAAAGAAAACAAATTATATACCTATACAAATAAATAAAAATTCCTACAAATAAAAAACCTCATCCAAATCGCTGCTCCGCGGCAAGGTGCCCAGTATGCTGGCGACATTCCCGCGTTGAATAACTAAGCTATGGAGTTACATTCTCATATCCTATTGAGACGATTTCACATATTTAAGCAATTGCGATTTCTTACTATACAGTTCAATTCCATTTGTTTTAGCTTCGTGTCTCTAGTAAATTAAACAAACTCACGATTGAAAACAAAACTAAGCTATCGTGAATGTTGCATAAAATCTAATTGTCCTAACTTTGTATCGTTTTGTCATACCATAGCGTGCTCTGTCGCAGTGAAACGCCGTGCGTGCTTTGTTTTTCTGAAATTTTCATTTCCACCGTTCAATTGACGTACATATATAGTTGTTTGTATTTAATTTTGGATCGCTGATAGAACTTTAATGTTAAAATACGAACTGAAGAATGAAAATGGTCCTGTAAAGATAAATGATAACATTTTCCGCAGCTTAAAAGTAAACTGGTGTCCGTGTAGCAAAATAGTGCATGTATGAGCCCTTTGCCTGCAAGCTACCTGCATGGAATTAGGTTTATCCTAGCAAGCTAGAAATTTACAAACTAAACCAACTTTCTCCATCCCTACAAAAAACTACTTGGAATATATAATCCCTTATTTCAAACTAAAGGGCTCCCCGTGACATTTTTGTATTAAATTCAATTTGACTACGTCCTTGAGAAATGTTTATATGGGATATTTTAAATCCTTAAAAGAAAGATACGGGATATTTTTAAAAAAATAGCATTAGTACAAATAATTTAAAACATTAAACCATCCTGAGACTAACCTTTGCAAACATTCAGAAGGCTAAGGAAAAAACATCTGATTAGCGCGAAAAGTTAACCCAAAAATACTGTGCCGGCACATCTTTAGTATGGCGTGAGCTCTTGTCACTGTGAGGCAAGGCAACCAATCACGACTGCCTCAGTGTTGCATGACATGCAGTATGAACCAATCACGAGCCAGTTGTCCTATTTAATGCTTGGTATCATTTTAGTATAACAGTTTGTTAGAAAAGCGCTTTCTATGTTTTTTTATTCCTTTCTCGCAGAAATTATGCTTATTATATCTACAAAATAATTTATACGTATAATATAACAGTGTACATAATATTAAACGGATGAAATTTTATTGTATAGATATTATCTACATATTTCCTTAAAAGTAACATCTATAACGTCTTCGTAGGTTCCTCATAATACCCATAAGCCTTTTAAAAGTCTCTTAGCGTTCCTAAGAAACTTGCAAACAATTAAAATCATCTGACTGTTCATCACCTGCAAAACGTAGCTTATGAATACAAACACAAAGTTCAAACTCCTTTATACTTCCTTTAAATGGAGGATCAGACAAGCTTAACCCTCTTTACTTTAATGAAGAGACCGTCGTCACTACAACTAATTAACTAGAAAGATTTTCACCACCTGCTCGATTACTAAGAAACGTTTTAGAGGTTTACTTTGTTATGATATATGATACACATAATAAGTAAATAGAAAATTTACATTTACTAAGAATTTCCAAGTAATTTCTACTCAATGCGCGTATTTAGTACGAAGACGGTTAGATAAATTAGTTACTATAAGGTATTTTTTATTTTTTGTCATGATCTCCTTTGAAATCTCTACTTCGTCCAACTTTATTAATTAATCGTGCTAATCTATTTCAGCGCACGAAATTTACTTTTTTAAATATTTTAGAGCCTTGATACTACTTGTATTTAGATCTCTGAAAAATTGATAAATAAATTAACTGCAGATTTGCAAAGAGTTTTGTGTTAAGAAACATTAAATTCACTGATATATCTAACCACCCTTGTTTACTTTCATTTATAACTGCTAGGTTCACCGTAACATACATTAGAATGTTATCTTCCTTGACAGGTATTGTACGTGGATAAGGATTCACATTCATACGTGGGGATGGACGGGCGATGCCACTTCGTACTACGTTCTTCGGATAAAACCAGCGGTGTACTCAGGAATCCGAGGCACTCGCTTCCACCTAATACCTCGTGTGTTTACTATTTTCAGGTAAGACCTCACATTCTTGTTCACATTTGTAGGTAGTAATTAGAACCCTATAAATTATTATCCTCATTTATATATATAAAAAAATTACTCAAACAAAATAACATAATAAACCAATTCCTTGTGGTAAATGTAGCTAGTCAAGAATTTCAGTAGTAGACTCAAGTTTACTTTCATTAATCTTACCTATCAAAATAAGCAACATACAAGTAATAATTAGAAATAAAAATATCAGTTTTAAAATAAGAAAGCATCCTTTTTCAGTTGCTAAAACTAGAATTTCAGGAATTTCAATAGTTAATAGTACTTTTTTTATCCGTAACAATCAAAATACACAATATGGAAGTAGTAATTCAAAAAGTTCTTAATCTATTTTATAATACACAAAAGCTCCCTTTTTCAGTAGCTAAAACTGGCAATTCTGATTTTATTGAACGCTCCAGGCGCTGAAAGTGTTTTTAATTCACTTGTATCTCTTACAGAAGCTGTTTTGCTAGTGCAAAATCCATGTTCATGCTCCATGATGTAGTTTCCTTTATCCTTTTGTGAGCAATCCAATAGGATTTATTAGCCCCAAGCTCATGCAATATCCTAGCACTGTAGCATGGCACTGTGTAGTATTCGACGTTGCAATAAACACTGATTGGGATTACGTAAATGGCACCAACCATAGACAGTAATTTTGCGTCAAGTGTAAATTTTATTTGATTTAAACATATAGAATCGGTTTTTCTGGAACGACATTACAAGAAATAAAGATTTTTGACTCGTGGTCCCACCCATTCTGTCCCACCGTACTCGCTGTCCCACTAGTTTTAGGCTCGTGGTCCCACCATTTATTCCCACTAATAACTACAACATAAATGTATCGCTGAAAAAATTGCAAGGCAAAAACAATACATAGATACATATACTCAAGCCTGTCACCCAGAGGGATAGATAGGAACTACAGATTTCCATCTGCTACGATTCTGACACACTTCTTTCGCCTCTGCCACATCCATCAAACTACTCATACAGGCTCTTCTATTCCGGCAGTCTTTTTATCTAAAAATTTGCAATCAGCAACTATCGCACAGTCATCGCACAATCGGTTGCAATGTGTCAAACAAAATTCGTATTAGCTACAGCGATCGCTCGCTAATCGTTTGCTTTCTGCTATTGCAACCTGTATAGGAACGGTTACTATACTCTTTGATTGCAACGTGAATGCACTTTTTATTTTTTTCGTTCGTTCAATCATTCACTTTTAGGCGAGGAAAGTGGTGCCACCTAGCAATTCCGAAGCAATCGAGAACTATTAGTTTGTTTGTTTATTTAAATTGGTTTTGAGGTTAATAAAATAACGCTGTATCGCGTGTGCGTTTTTCATTAAGTCAGTTTTGGTTTTAGTTTTCCTTTTAGCGTAAACAAAACGAGTGTGTGTGTGTGCACCAATTAGAAAATGTGAGTATGTTTTTCAAGAAATACCATACCTATCAATTAAATGAATTTTTAATATAAATCTTTGTAGGTCCAACCGCGTGTCCCAGGACCAAATGAACAACCTGCTAGACTACCTCATTAAATTAAATTAAAATTAATTAATATTTCGTTTCTATGATCTAAAATAACTCAATATTCAAAACAAAACTAAAGCGATTCCTAAGCGATCAGTGTTTGGGCTGTTGCATTTTGACGTTTCTGATTGCGTTCACACAGCTGTCGCTTGCTGTCAAATATGGCATAAGTAATACGAAACTTTGGTCCCTGTAAAGGACAGAATGCACTTTATAGTTTTATGATTGCTCGCTAGTGGCAGCACCGTTGACTCTTTGCTATCGCTCCGTTATTGCTCCTTCCGTAATATGAAAGTGACTTTTGACAGCAGAAATTTCGCAATTATTGTCGATTGCTTTCTGTTTGCAAGATACGTAATAAGCTTGCGGGTTTATTTAACTTTGCGTTCCATCAGTATGACGCAAATTTGGTCAGCATACGTCTTTCCGGCATTATTGCGCATTCGCAATATCAGTCTTTAGATATTTGTTTAAAGTTTTATAAATGCCATGTGATCAAATCATCACATCAAATAAAAGCTATAGGATATAAAGAATACTTACTATAAGTTTTCAATCAAAATAATTAACACATATCGGTACAAAATCCCTTTTAAAATCACCCGCTATCTGCCTTCGCAATTTTTGCGCACGTGCCAGAATTAAGGGCCCAGTCAAGTTTTATGTTTCACTTAAAAACAATGTCTTTAATATTTTTATGGTATTTAAGGTTAAAAATAATAGTATTTTAATAAATACATTCATACACGCATATGCTGTAAATACTAAAACTTAACAAGTCTAGAGCCATAATCAACTTTAATCTTATTTCAACAAAATGGTTAATGATATAAGACCATAATGTTATTAAAACTTATGTTAAAAACTATATAAAACGACCTTATTATGCTTAAACCAGTAATAAAATTATTTTCAAAAATTTTCGTTTTTTTTTGCATTTGTTTAAAGCTCACATCAGGTTATTTTAGTCTCTCATTAAGTCATTCAGTGCTACATAGCTTAATATAATTTAGCTTTGAAATAATAAAAAACCTTTAAATAATACTTCTTGAATCACCATAAATAAATAAAGTTACTTTTTGAATGCCTCGTTTTACAATACGAGGGGTGGCTGAAAAGTAATCTACCTGACTATGAAAGAAAATACATAGATTAATAATTTTTGTTTTATTTTTCAATATAGTCCCCTGCAACTGAAATGCACTTACGACATTTGTCAATAAGTGACAGCATACAATTAAAATGATAATTATTATTTTGATCGTCACAATAGTCATTCACAGCGTCCTTCATCTCTTCGTCTGTTGAAAATCTGCGCACTCTCAAATTTTTCTTTAAATTTTTAAATAAGAAGTAGTCAGAGGGAGCCAGGTCTGGACTATAGGGTGGGTGGTTGATCTCTGTAAAGCCGTTTTTTGTCAGAGATGACCGCGCCTTAAAGGCCGTGCGCGCGGGTGCATTATCATGCAAAATCAAAACGCCTTTGCTAAGTTTGCCCCTCCTGTCTTCTTTTATTTTTTTGCGTAGCTGGTCAAGTAAGTTTGCATAGTATTCAGCATTCATCGTGGTGTTTTTTGGCAGGTAATCTATCATAAGAATCCCCTCAACATCCCAAAAAATGGTTGACATTAGTTTGCCCGCTGACAGCCGGACCTTAAACTTCCTTGGTGGTTTTTCCCCTTTAAATTTCCATTGCATCGATTCTTGTTTGCTTTCGGGATCCCACTGACGAATCCAAGTTTCATCACAGGTCACTATTCGCAAGATAGTTTCTTCCTCTTTATCCTTTACCAAGTCTAAAAATGACTGACAACATTCTACACGCCTTTGCTTATCAAACGGGGTCAACATTTTAGGCACCCAACGCGCGCTCACCTTGGACATTCCCAAATGTTCATGAATTATTTCATGAACTCGTTCCTTGCTAATGCCAACATCTCTAGCTATTTCCCACTGCTTAATTCGCCGATCGGCAAGGATCAGTTTCTTCACTTTTTCCACATTATCTGCGGTAACTGCAGAAATGGGCCTTCCACTACGGGAATCGTCTTATAAGCTCACACGGCCTTGTTTAAACTGCTTTGACCAAAACATTATTACAAATTCGGAAGGACATGAATCTCCGAACACCTTAAACATGCGCTCTCGGATCTGCGTCGGCGTATTCCCTTCTTTACCGAGGAATTTAGTCACAGCGCGATACTCAATTTTATCCATTTTTAATTTTATTGCAACTTGATGAAAACGAAGACGCGACAAAAAAATTTGAACTCGTAGAAACAAATAAGTGTCATAATTTTTAAAAAAGGAATAAACAAATAATACGAGAATATAGTGGCCAGTAACATTTTTTAAACTTTCTTTAACAAAGGAGATTTTATATCAGCCACCCCTCGTACAAGTAATAGACAAATAGTGCGTGAGATTACATTCACCGAATAATCTCCCCTATTCATCTGTACATGAATCAATAATTGCATCGGATAGCATCAAAGGGATGCTTCGTTGGTTTCTAAGGAAGAGTATTGTTCAACCAACCATGTTGAATTGGATAGCGATTTGTCGGTTGCATTGAAATCTAATTTGAACAATCAACAGTAAAAGTGCACGTAAACAATGTTGAGACTAAGATAATTCTTTGTCTATGTATAAACGCAAATTGTACACATACCTACTTTAAGACAATTATAGTACAAAATATAATGACAGTTTTCATCACAGTTGATGGTAGATAGTGTGCAGATGATCAGAATTTTTGTCAAATTACAATGAGTATAATCAACTGCCCGTAAACTTAAAAACATAACACAACATATTGTAACGACACTTATCTCCGAAGGGGCATCAGAGACTATTTCGAGTTCAGATTCTCACTGGAACATTTTTTCCGACGAGTTTTTGTCCCAACATGCTAGAAGTTGAGCCTTGTCGCCTTATTTTTGGGACAACTTTTTGGGTATGAAGTTTTATCTCACAGTGTTTTCCTTCATTGTAAGCAAGTGGTTTATAAATACTATGCACTAAAATCAGACAACCTTTCTGGCACATGCCCGATGGCAGGATTCGTTTCAAGGTCACAAGATTAAGAAAACGTCTGGAAAACGATCCAAATAAAATATTTAAAAAACTATCTTTGTTTTGGATACATGTATCAAAAATATTTATGTTTTATTTTCTAAAACCACGTCAACCATTTTAAACTTTAACAAATCACTTGAAAATTATTCTGACCAAAATTACCTACAGTTTGAGATAACATTTGAAACGCATACCTACCTTAACAACGAAACAACGTCAAGGATTTTTACACATAACTCATGTTTCAGGGTCGCCCTAATGAAATAGTGTGGGTATCCTTTGTGAAATACCACTCAGCGGGTACCGAGCCCGCAGGCTTTGATCAGCAAAAGGACTGCTCGTCTCAACTCACAATATGGGACGGCGCAGCCCCCGACGCCGACCCTGATAGAAAGGTAAATTTCTGCTTTGTGTTTCTCTAGCTTTGAAGAAACAACGAAAAGGAGTTAGCCGTAGCTGCTACGACGTAGTGCCATGGTGCTACGATTAGCTCTACGAGTGACGTGCGATATTTTATTTTGCAATGTAATAGTTTGTGGCTGGACTTAATTTTTAAGCTCTTTTAAACCGGAAACCTATATAGCAAAGCCATGATAGTAACTTGCAGTTGTCGGTACTTGGTAAAAACACTTATCAAAATAGCTATGATATTTGATGTTTTGTCTGTCCGGGGCATAACTCGTAAATCTAGAATTAACTTGTCATATACGAGTGGCTTAATAATATCAGACCCTAGGTCAAATACGAAAAACCTTCAGTATTATCAGAATTTCAAACTTCGCAATTCGCAAGGAGTGTTTAATGAAACGTGAGTAGATAGTGAAATTAAATACTGAGCTCGTACATAGAGTTCGATGTATACAGATTTTTATTATATTAGTCGGGGAAAAAGTTTCTTCGCATTTTATATGAAAATTCAAAATATTTTTTAATAAAGTTTATTTACATTTAACTAAAGTATGTAGGTGCTATTTTGTTCGATAACTTTCTACCATCTTGTAAGTAGAGACATGATCCCATTGCTATAGAAATTCTGGAGCTTCTGATCAAAAAACCGCGACAAGTGGTTTTGGCAGTCCTCTCGTGATGTTAACCTGACACTGCCTAAAGAATTCTGAAGAGACCGAAACAAGTGGAAATCTGAAGGTGCAAGGTCAGGACTATACGGCGGATGCATTAATACGTCCCAGCCAAACTCTCTTAATTTTTGCTAAATGGCTAAAGATGTGTGAGGTCTAGCGTTATCGTGATAAAAAACCAGATCCCTTCTGTTGACTAATTCCGGCCGCTCTTTCTCAACTTCTCGCTTTAATCTCATCAGTTGTTCGCAATAGAGATCAGAATCGATGATCCTGCCTGGCGGTAACAGCTCATAATGAATAATGCCCTTCCAATCCCACCATACACACAGAATTACCTTGTTGCGAGATAACCCGGGTTTCTCCAGAGTCTGTGAAGCCTGACCAGCCTTTGACCACGACCTTTTTCGCACGTTCTTGTCGTACGTGATCCTCATTTTATCACTAGTTATCAGGTTTTTAAAAATGGTTCGGTTTCATTACGTCGTAATAAGGAATCACAAATGAGTATACGGTTCATTATGTTTCTTTCAGTGAGCTCATGAGGCACCCAAATATCGAGCTTTTTTGTGTACCCAGCTTTTTTCAAATGCGTCAAAACTGTTTTGTGGTCAGTTCCCAGTTCTTCAGCTACATCGTAACTACTGATATGCCTATCTTGCTCCACTATTTCAAAAATAGCATCCATTTTATCCGTAACAGGGCGCCCAGAGCGAGGTGCATCTTTTACATCAAAATTTACGGATTGAAAACGCTTAAACCAAATTTGTGCTACTCTCACAGACACTGCACTAGGTCCATAAACATCACATTTTTTTTTCGCGACTTGCGTTGCATTTTTACCTTTTTTGTAGTAAAATTTTAAAATGTATCGAATTTATTCATTAGATTCACTCATCTTAACAGTAAGAAAATCACACATTTTTCCTAATTTGAATATGGAGCTATCTTTTTTAAAATTAACACTTTTTAATAATACCAAAACCAGCCAGATACAAATGGTATAGCCAAGGAGATTTTATTATAAGTTCATACATACTATTTGCGAAAAGAGTTATTCCCCAACCTATTATATGTAGGTACTTCCTTTTCATCACAAAATTGCTCCCGTTAAATACCGAATAAACTTTAAAGCAAATAACCATAGATTGACTCTCGACCTATAACAGTACATAAATACGCAATAAAGGTCCAAGCCTCAACTTTGGCTTTGAATTCATTGCTTTGTTATTTAAAGCCTAAGTTGCTTTCGGAATATTTATCCTTATAGCAGTCAAAACCCTTCCAAAATCCCTTCAGTAGCTTTAACATGAAAGCGCATTCATAATCACAGACAGCTGAAATAAAAAAATGGGTAAATAACAGATCAGATAATCTTTTCTTGATATTTTTAATACTTACTTGTGTAAAGTTTTGTTAAAGATGAACTAAGTAATAAGTTGTTGCCTAAAAAACTGTTGTACCTTCACCCTTTTCTCTACAATAAAATATTAATGATTTACAATAACAATACCAGTTGAGGTTGTAGTGACACGTAGTAGTACGTAGGGTTGACTTGGATCAATAATTCCAAGGCTAGGTTACCTGGACGTGCTAGAAGTTCTAACTTGACAAATATAGTCTGTGTAATTCAACTCGAATTTAAGTTTTAGCTTACCAATTAATAGTTATAGCAGACTTTCTCTTTGACACAAACTCTCGCGAGATCTCTCATTATTTTGATTGTACGAGACCTATGTTGTATGTCCTGCTAATATCTTTAAATTATTATTGTATCAATTTTATATTCACATAGTACGAAGCTTACTAATTTGCTGGTTTAAATAGTAAAATATTTTACTGTTAGCTATTATTTAGTTTGTAGTTCCCTTCATAAGCGGCTTTGTTGAATATATAAAAAATTTGGGCCCCTCATACAATATTATCAAAGAGCTACAAATTAAAAACTATTGTTGTTTAGAAATAGTTTAATCCAAGCCAAGGTAAAGTTTAAAATAAACTGAAATTGGTCGAGAATATCCAACTTTCTGTAGTCTGATACGAGTAGCTTAATTGCCACGAAAATGGCTTCGTTCGCTCGCAATCGAGCTGAAAGAACTTAAACACTGCATACTGTAAATGCAAAGATAACAAATACAGAAGCGATAAAAAATTGTGTGGCATTCTCACCGAGTTCATTCTTACCATTTCACTTTGCCAGCCAACTAAACTACCTCAGCCGTGCTTAGCCAAAATTAAACATCTTTTAAAGAACAAAGATTGCACGTTTATCAAATTCTGCAAATTTTAATTTCATTTGACAGAAAATTTTTGACTGAAATATCGCGAACTAAAACTATCATAATTTTTTGTCCCCATGGCCGTAAATAATCAACATTTTAAAGGAAGATAATGACGGTTATTGATCGGAAATTATTAATCAATTGAATCAAAAATTTGTCGTCTACTTTTCAAATCGTAGCATGTCCCCTCAAAAATAATATTTAACTCCAACTTATATTATCTTCTTACTAAGAAACTAAGTATCCGTATTCTTTGGTATTTATTAGCCGCCAAGTAATTTTGGCCATATCTTGTTAACACTCAGTGATATTTTACACGAGTAGTAACTACTAAATTTTTCATTTTTTGGGAGTAAAAATTGCGGTTGGCCGCAAAAAACAAACAAATGTTTTTTTTTTTTAAGTTACTCATCTTGAAATACCGCTTTCCGCATAAATACGGTAGCAACTACCATACCACTTGACGGCAAGAGCCAAACATTAATTTTCTTTAATGTGTCTGAGCACTTTTACCGAGTTTCAGTACCGAATGCGGCATTGCAGTGTTTCATTTCAATTCATTCGGTATTTTCCTCGCTTATATTTGAATAGGTAAACAGTGGAAGTTGATGTTTATTTTTGCGGAACTTTGATGCTTGACGCTTTGTTCAGTTTATAAGTGTTTTACTGAGTAAACTCTTGTTCTTTGTCTTTGCTGTTTTTGTATTAAATCCATATAACTAATTACATTACCTATTGGGTTAGTCAGAGGAAACTAGTTTTGTTGTGGTTATTCATTATGTTTTGGAATATTGCTAGACTTATAAATAAACTTATATGTAACTCTTGAAAGTTTAATTCGACCATTGCTCGACTGGTTTCTTAACTTACCCGTTTAATTTTGTGTCCAATTCATAATTTAGTTGAAGTTCTGATAACCAACGTACAGCCTCACCAGGAAAATTGAAAACCTCGCCATGGAGCGGAAAACCAATAGAACTAGTTTCTTCTACTGGCAACACTAACTTTAAAACATCATTATGTTTACTGCTGTCAAAATGTGGTGTTTTTTTGCATGTGTGTGTGAATATAAGTGCAATCATAATATGGGGCTCCTGGAGCAGGTTCACTGGTCAGGCTAAAATTTCATTAAAAAAACATAATATATAGGTATTGAATGTAATAATCTTGGCTCACAAATATATTTTGCAACTTTTTGTTTACTGCCAATGTGTATTTTTAAAGGATCTATATAAGTATTTACCACATAAAAACAAATGTTACTTCTGCTTTGGACGTAAGTTAAAACATATAGACAAAGTGGCCCTTCGATACAGCCTTTATGTTGTATTGTACCTGTGGATATGACATTACTCGGAGGCAATGAAACGATTTATCTGTAAGTTATTTTGGAAGGTAGAGCAAAAAGAAATGTGTGTTAAAAGACAGTAAGTCCCATTAACTGATCTCTTTTATCGGTATAAATCCGAAAAATGTATAATTCATTTCTTTTTTCAATAAATCTATTACGATAAAACTTTTAAAGTGGAATACACATCCGTAGAAAAGCCCTTATAAAATCACCAAAAATCTATCTTACCAGTTTTTTCACACGTGCCAGGATAACCGCCCAAGAATATTTGTAATTTTTTCATTACATTGAAATGTCTGTATAAAAGGCTAATACTCTTAGACTTTTTATTATGGGTAAAAGTAAATAATATAACAACATAAATAGATCTGGGCATATGACAAAAATGTCTCTAGATTTCCTTACATATTTTCAACCTAATGTGAATTTCATATTGTCAAGTCAAAAATTTAATTTTACCCAAGTATTATTATCTTCCAACAGTTGGAGAAGTCGAGCGACACCAGCAACCTCCTCGGGTCATTTTGCCGTGAGGAGTCACCACGGCTCTGCGACCATGCCCTACTGTCCAACGCGACTAGGGCTACCAGGCCGTGTGCTCCATCTGAAAGCTACATCACTTCTGGACCAGCGCTCACCATATTACAAGTGAGTGTTTTTGCTGAGATTGTTCAGTATAGGAGCGGGATTAGAGTTTTAAGGGCCCCAAAAGAAGGGCCCTCATAAATATCCATATCGTTTTTTTACTTTATAAGTATCTTGTTTTTCGTGTATATTTTTATTTGTTTCATATTTTTTTTAATGAAGTCTCTGATGTTGATCATATTTTGTCTTGATTTCAATCTAATAAGGAGCTTTCTCTTTCACAGGATCGTCATATCGAGTATTTTTTCTATATTTTAATTTTATCACGCTGATCATCATTAAAAGTTGACTATATTGCTAATACTGAGAGGTATAGACACATTTGACAGTTTATGTTACTCTTATTTGTTTAAAGACCCCCAGTACATGTTGGGCAATGCATTTGGTACGTTGGTCAGAGTGATAGAGACAATGTTATGCGAGTAAGTGAGAAGAACGCAGTGCATTCCACTTACTCGCATAGGTTTGAGATTTGAGATTCATTTGTTATAATTTTTATGCTAAAAATTTTTAATACATGTTATTCAATATATTTTATTCCTGCGAACGCATTTTGCGATGTGATGTGTATTTTATGCTAAGAGGTATTGTAGAAATGGAAAATGAACAAAATACTACTGTCTTACCTCGGTGCTAAGATTAGTAGGTAAACTTTTTTTAATCAAATAAATTATTACAAAATAGTCATCGCTACATAAAATTTATATAAACAGCAATCTGGGTCCTATAAACATAACGTATGTGTAAAGGAGTACCCTTGTAAAATAAAAAATAATACCTAAAACATCTGTAATATAATACACACCTCAGACAACCTCAATGCTACCTGTTTACTCTACACCTTTTATTTCCACTGCGGTAGAGCCACACATCACTAAATCTTTTCATCTCGTTCTATGTACACGTGTTTTGTAGGGTTACCTGAAATATTATCTCATTTTAATGTGGTTTTTACTCAATGATGACATATAAATATATCATTAATCTTGGTTTTAAAGCCAAAAATATAAAAACAACAATAATCAGAGTTATGACCTGTCTTTATTTTATTCGTATATAAAGAAAAGATATGTAGAAGATAAAAATAATTTTACTCCATATTAATATTTGTTTATATTATACATAAAAACCAACTAATGAAGAACTTTATTTGTCTTCATGCGTCCTCTTTTCCACGCAAAGTTTTTCCCCGAGGCTTTCACAAACAGCAGCAACAGATTGCGACCACACAAAGCGAAAACGTTTGCTAATTACGATAGCAAACACGTGTGTCACATTTGCTAAGAACAGGGACGGAACTAGGGGTCTAATATGCGTGCCGTTTTAAGTGGTACCCTTTATATTCCGTGTTCACGAATTTCAAGTCATGCACTGATAAGACATGGAATTTTATGGTTAGCGTGGCAGATGTTCAGTAATTAACCAAAAGAGGTTAGTTTTTACAATAATTTCATGATAACACCGACGATTTTTTAAATTTACAATTTATTTTTGATTTGTATAATGTACATAAGAATAATGTTACTTCCAGTAAGTACCAAATTGGAATTTCAATTTGTAAATAACATATTGCTACAATTCGTGTAACGAGTTAAGAGCGCTTGGCGGAAGTGGTGGGAGACTAGCGCATGTGTTCACTCGCGCACAAAATTACTAAGTGCGATAGAGAAACAATGAGTAGTGCAGTCAAGGTCATCGCCCATAAACCGTTGCGATGCTTGTACTAATATTGTGTACTATTTACATGATATATATAAAATTATTACTTTTGAGGAAATAAGTTTCTCTTGAAGTAAATACAAGCCGAAAATGCACCAATTGAATATTGATTATGACTTGCAGAACAAAAAGTCCCTGCTGTGTACCTACAAGCTAATGCGTTTGGAAATAATCTACCCAGAAATACATAAAATGAATTATCAGTAAATATTTTAATATCTATTAAAAATTCTAAATGTAAAGTTTGAGACGAATTCTCTTTCAAACATTAATGGGGTTCAAAGCACTATTTTACCTAGATTACGACCCTGGCACAGAGTCGCTTTCAAATGCATAGAGGACACGAGTTGTGCAAGCACGGAATGTCTGCCAGTAATAGTGGAGAGGCTGGCATTTTTCTGCATTGTGGAACATTCATCGCGAACTGAACAGATAAGTCACGTACGCTTTGTCGTCATACCACGGTGTGTTGGCTCGATTGTGGAACAGAATAATTAGGCTGAATTATATATTTTTCTCTTCGACGAGTTTTTCTAAAGTATTGTCCCGTACATTTGCACCATTTAGTGAGCTCTTGAATTATTGTTATTAATTCTTGAGTATGTTCTTTGAAGCTTTAATAATTTTGTATAGAAGATAGAAGATTTTATTTACTCAAAGTTGTACCACAGTATATACTATGGCCTTACTGAGGCTGGCTACTGAAGAGTCAGTCATATTTTATAGTAATCGTACACTGAAACAAATAGGTTCCTATCAAGAGGCTTGTTTGTAACTAACTTATTGGTTGTTTATTTCCAATGTTTTTATGATCAAGTAAACGTTGAGTTAGTACAGGAAACAGACATGTTGTTGCGCTCATATGGAGTTAAGATGTTGTTTACGGTTAACAACATTTTATTCAATTTACATTTTTTTTGTTTGTTATGAGAAATCCGCGATTGGAGATCATAGGTATTGCAGTCAACTAAATTGTTCAAAGATACTCGTTCATGTACTTTTTAAAAACGATTACACGATACAATGTTATTCGGAGTAGGCTTTTTCAACCGCATTTTGGGCAGAAAAATTTGTACTTTTTTATCTATACTATAGATGCATGTTTACGAAAAATAAGGATTAAAATATTGCTATGCACATTTATTTAAGTAAACTTATTAGTGTGAACCCCTGCAGGATTCCTATGGCATCCTATCGTTTGAGAAACCGCTGCTTGAAGTATGAATCCCCATTCTTCGTACATTGGTAACCACCTCGTTTAAAAACTTCTAGAACCTTGCTCGTTTTGTCGAGAAGTCCGCAGTAGCTCGAGTTCCACGTCACAGGCTGCGAATAACAAACGAGTCTGCATACCGTAGTGGCACAGAAAAGCGTTGCATTTGCCAGGTTGAATAATGCAGGGGGCACGTGCGGGCGCCACTCTGCTCTAACTGATCAGCCAAGGACTTGAGCGATGAGCGATGAACCTGTCATTTCATAGCTTCTACAATTTGGGTTTGCAAATTCATTACACTTTTTGCCGTATTTTTACCTATATCACTTCATATAAATGCACTTAGTGCCCTTTTAAATTAAATTAAATTATTCAAAAAACGTAAAAAATAGAACAATATTTCGTTGGGAATCTGTTGAATATTTACAGGACTGCACTGCAGTTTTGTGTTTTTTTAAATAGTACATTATAATTTGTTGTTGTACGTTCGTGGCCGGGAGATAAAACTGTGATGGAACGGTTTAGTGCCGTCGCGTTATTACCTCTCCGTAACTGGTTTTGCTGCACAACTAATTCCGGGACTTGACGAATTTTATTTTTAAACTGCTACGAGTACCTTACGTGGAAAGCAAGATTAATTTCTAATAAGTACTAAAGATCTTTACTTAGAGTAAATACTTCAATTCACTTGTCATAATACCTATAATACTATATAAAACTATATTTATATAATAGTATATAAATATATATTACTATTTTTGTATTTATGTGCCCCAGTTTCCAAATCACATCAAAACTACCACACTGATTTGATTAGCATAGAGAAAAATAGATCCGAACATTGATGTATTCGTAATATTCAACTAGTTTTTAATCCTACTTTGGGGTAGAATTGCTGACATTGAAACTGTTTTTTGTTCTTCGAAAAGAGCTATTAGGGATTATAGAATTAAAATGTCGGGAGTCACTAAGAGAAAAATTCAACGAAATAGGAGTCCTTACTTTAAC
This sequence comes from Ypsolopha scabrella, assembly GCA_910592155.1. Lineage (NCBI taxonomy): Eukaryota > Metazoa > Arthropoda > Insecta > Lepidoptera > Ypsolophidae > Ypsolopha > Ypsolopha scabrella. Next base: position 15,331,419 of record OU342975.1, on the reverse strand, counting down.
TAGCCAGTTAATATTTAATTAGTATATGAAAACATATTCTATTTTATAAAAAAAACATCTATGTACTTCCATGGGTCAGTGCAACGCAAGCCATACTATAGGTACTAGAAATAAACATAAACTTGCTTCTCCAGAATTGAGACACGAACACTTCCATCTTTTTCTTTTTTATAATAAAATAAAAAAAACAAACACGTAGCCTTTTAGTCTAATAAATGTAAAAGCAAGTTAAGAAAGTCTTTTTTAGAACGCTTACTAGGAGAGATTTAGACTATGTTAGTTAATTTGATTAGGTAGGTTCAGTTATATTATATGTATATTAATTATTCTGTGTGTCATTTAGTATGTAGCATTACAGGACGACATGGTCGCCTCCTTTCTGTGTACCAAGCCCTTTAAATAAAGATTTTAATAAAGAATACTTACTATTGTATTAGCAAATATTTAGATACAAATAAACTAAAATATTGTACGTAATTACTCACTTATTGTATTTAATTAAAGACTATAAGGGTTGTCGCGATGCAAAAAAGTATATATTGTTTTCGAAATTATATTTTATAGACCGATGTATAGAATATATTCTATCTAGTGGAGGTTAAACACGTGATTGAAGATTGAAAACAGTTTTGCTTAGAACTTCATTTTATTAAAATTTTGGCCTGATTGCCCCAATGCCTCATGTCCTGTACTTTCTATTTCTTTGAACACGGCACTGCACAAACACTGTAATTTTCTGAACATATAAAAGGCAAACCTGACTGACTCATCTATCAACGCACAGCCGAAACTACTGAACGGATTTCGCTGAAATTTGGCATACAGATAGTTGTAATAACGTAGGCATCTGCTAAGAAAGGATTTTTGAAAATTCGCTCCCTAAAGGGGTGAACCGAACTCCACGTGGACGAAATCGCGGGTAAAAGCTAGTCATAAAATAATGATGATCTAAGAAAACCACATGATCTTGCTAAGTTTTTTGCCCTTCTTCTTGACAAGACTCATCGAATGGTTGAAGTAAGGGATGTATTTATTACGAAAGTAGCTATTATGTGTAACGTAAATACATTATTATAAACATAAAACATACCTTTAATTTAGTTAACGTACGTGTAATTTATTTAATACTAGCTTTTTGTCCGTGGCTTCACTCGCGTTTTTTATCACACCCTTTTAGCTTATGTTGACGAGGGCCACTACGATGATAATAAAGAAAACCGCATCAAAATCCTTTGAATGGTTCTCGAGTAAAAACAGAACATGCATACAGACAGACGGACAAAAATTCTCAAAATGGTAGTTTTGGATTCAATAAAATACAAATAACACTTTTCATTTAAAATTTTGAAATCCTATTCAATGTACAGACGTTACAGTTTTTAATACTTTATTATTGGTACCTATAGATAAGTAATCCCAAAACTCAATTTGAGTCAATATGTTATATTTCCCCATATCAACATATTCCACATATATTTGTGCAATAAAAAGTCAAAAAAATGTGTATAAATTGAAAATTATATTTCACCACTAATCACATATATAAGGTGTAATCGTAATACCTGCCACGGATGAAATAGGAGATACTATTATGTTTATAGATTACAATAATGCATAAATTTCGTACCCCGGAATCGTTAAATCAATTTGAGAAGATAAAGTAGTGAAATTAAAATTTGCTTTATTCTGCATAACGTGGTTCACAAACTACGCGCGTAGTGTACTTTCGTCAATGAAAACAATTGCTATCTCTTTCTAACTGTTCTGTCAATGAACTCTGAAATCAGCTTACCAGTTCGTAACGTAACTATCTGAATCTATTAGTTACACAATAATACGCAGGCAAAAGCTAAAAATTGCACTTACTTACCCGTTACTGAATTCCACCAAGCTTACTGCACATAAAAAAACTGACGTAATAAGATGCTTAACTCCCCATCACACTTAAAACAGGCTACGGACAGTCAAGTTAGTGTAAGAATCGCTATGTTTTTGCTGTGACTCGTCAGTCCACAGAATGTTGCGGCGTTCTTCTCGAATCAAATGACAGAACGCGAGGCGAGCCGCGTAGTCCTGTGGCTGCAATTTTTGTACTCTCGTAAAGTGGTAAGGGTATAGCCCTTCCCGATTTAGAAGTTGCCACACGTAGTTGTCGCTCACGTTGAAGACTCTAGCCCCGTCTCTGGTGCTCGCAAGAGGATGACGTCGGAAGAAGTCCAACACTTCCTCTTCTCTGCGTCAACCGGAGGCGGGTCAAAGGGGCCGTGTACACGGCGTCCAGAATGGTATGAGGACTTATTCGCACACCAAACCCCTGCTGGCATAAGTTCGCTGCATGCGTGGTTATGTTATTGCACTCGCGATAGCACCATACCATTTCAACATATTCTTGATTTGAATATCGTCGTCTGGGAGGCATTTTTAACGAATGCACGCGCAATTCACACCTCGCTGACCACTGATAACAACGAACTGGGGCGGGCGGGGCACACAAAAACAAAAGCAAGCGCGTGCGACGAACGGGGTGCGGGTGGGGCAGGGGAGTCTTCGGCCTCGCTTTGACGAACGATGCCGACGCGCGGTATTGTTTGTAAGTTTGCATGAATAGCTTCATTGACGTTTTGCGAAATGAAATGCTGGGTTTTTTTCAATTTCAACGCGCGGTTTTTCCCGTAGAAATCTGTGACAAATGTATGAAGCTGCACGGATGCGCGAACTGATAACAGCGAACTGAGGCACAAACACAAGCGCGTGCGACGAACGGGGTAGTGCAGGCGGGAGGGGGGTAGGCCTTCGTCGGCTTGCGCTTTGATGAATGAATGACGAGCTGCCGGCGCGGACCGGGGCGGCATTTGTTTGATAAATATGGCAACAGTACGGGGTGGCTTCATTGAGTTGCGAATTGAAATGGCGATGCGGCAACAGCTAAGTTACTACGGGACGGTTTCAAACAACTAAATCAATTCAAATTTATACGCACATTTTTTTGTATGAAAAAATTTATGACGTTAGATCAATAAAATATCGTTACTATTCTTTTCTATATACACAATACACTCTCCCATTACAGCCGTGGCAGATATTTTGAGAACACCTTATATAAATTTTATTGTTAATTCTCATTTGATGGTAAAAAAGTTTTTGCAACAATGTCTAAATTATAATAGATATAGGATTCTGAAAAGAAAAAAAAACATATGATATAAAAATACCTTTTTCGAGATAATGACAGAGCCCAAAACGAGAAACATTGTAGAAGTTCGCTGCATCTGAAAAAATGCAAAGCCAAGGCCGACTTTTTTAGTTCAAAACAGTAGCTTGTCCAAACTAATGAAATAAAAATAACAATCATGGCTCCTTTAAACACATTTACCCATTATCTTAAACAAATCAGAGGGTTTTTTCTTTATTCATTATTAAATGCTCTTGTTTGACTTTATGTTAAATTTTATTCATTTAAACACAGCATTATTCTGATGCACTTTTACAGATGTTTATCTGTAATTATTGTAATGTTATTTTTGACTAAAAAGCACTTGTCTTGTTCACTTATTTATATTATTTCCCTTACCGGTTTTGCTATGATAGCATTATCATAGGTTTTTTGAGTGTTTACATACAACATATGAATCGCTTGGAATGCGGGTAGGACAAAAAATTCTATGACAGAAACATTGAGTATTTTCATTTCTGAATGTAACGTATGATTATCGTAAGTTTACATTAATACACTATCCTAAATATTCAACGTTGTGGCAAAGTTTAGCAATGTTAGAATTAGTTATGGGGTTGTCATATAACAAAAATAAAGTATCAAAAATTTCACCAAGTGCCAACAATCACAAGCATCAACTCTATTGTAATGTCTATTTCATTATGCGATCTATTCGATCTCTACTGCGATTTGTTATTTTAGCGAATATGAAAACTAATTGGGTTTAATAGGTTCATATTAAATATGACACGTAATCTAGGTATTTATTTAGTGGAACAGGTCACGTTTGAAAGCTACTTTAATATAAAGGTACCAGTATAAGTCTGAAGCAGCAAATCACTCGTACTATAATATATATTATAATAGGTATTCGTGGATAAGTCAACCACATAGTGTAACCAATATAGAATAATAGCTCACATAGACGTAGTTTGTGATTATTCTCATGGTAATATATCGTAACCTATTGTTCCTAACATCAGAGCTGCAATAGGCCTTTAACTAAAGCCTGTATGTAATTACCTGGCCGAAACAAAGAGTTTTCTCCATTATGAAGCAGCTTCAGTGTTCCATTTACAAAGACACAAAGTTAATACAAGAAAGCCTCGTCTTAAGCAAGTTGTTAAAGTCACAAGTTGAGAACTGCTTTATTATTCAATATTAAATTCAACAGAAGGAAGGACTGTAGCTAGTTCCTAACTAAATATTTGAAGTTTTCCTACATCACGTAGTCTCGCCTTCTTCGTGACGAAACCAACCTCGCGAATCCGTCTGCTTATAACCCTTGAAAATTTTCCGGTTCAACCTGAAAAAGACGTTCTTGAGAATACAATTTCGAGAAATTTTCTTTTCATTTCTTTTAGAATGCACTTTTCAACTTTTTGTTTTCCGTTTTGAATAGCTTCCTTTTCCTTTGTCTTAGGAGCTGCGCCAAGGATCAGCATTGTATCCCGTCTCTTTTCTTCTCCGGTATGAATTCGTGGATGTGAGCGAGCAAGGACAACCGATGGCTGGCTCCCATTCAGCATATGACCGGGTCTTCAGATCTACGCAGACGTATTCTGGAAGGTTCCAGGCTCCTCGGGCGATATTCTACTACGGACGTGGTGGTGCGGAAAACTTGACTTGCATACTTCGGTAAGATTTTTTAATAATTACGTAATTCCCTATTACAACAAATTCAAAATAAGCCACCGTCATTGTTGTTAACGCTTGAAGTGGCGGTAGGCACGATCGTGCCGGAGATCTATTATAAATCTTTTGTCATCGAAAATTAATGTTTATATTGCTTAAATGCCAATCTTCTAATGTCGAAGCGTAGGCGGGGTCTGATTACCTGATTAGGAGAGATGTCACTATAAGCGAAAAGAACACGGTTACTCAAACAAACAAAATTAATTAATTTAAAATAACACATATCCACTGATATGTAAGACCTATAAAAATACTTCGAACATTAATACTTACCAAAAAATCGTGTGAAAAACATCTCATTTTGATAAATCACAGGACACTGATAAGAGTAGACTACGGAATACGGAATCTTGCACTTATGAATAATTTTTTTAAAAGGGGATACTGTTTGTTCTCATCTCGTATGCCTATGTTTAGAACTTGCACGTACATCTCCTTTGGAACAACATTTTTGAACAAAGAGAAAATTTATTTCTGATTATAGGTTATTACGTTTTTAATCGTCCAATTATTTGTTATTATTTATTATTGGTGATACGTTAATTAATGCTTATTTGATCGGAATAATAATAAAAATAATGTTCTCGTAAGTGAATGCGTCGCCGCTCCATTCATTCCTTTCTTCTCTGACTAAATAAAGAGGCAGCATAAATAGTATTTATATATATGAATTGGCGGTTAATATCTCAGACAAAACCTACTGCTTTCTTACTTTTGATTTAGGAGTCTATTAGACTTCTATCAGTTCGTATGGGTTAATATAACTTCTTTTTGTTTGCTCTTATACAGATTTGAGGCAAAACAAGGTGAAAGAATTCAACTAACATTCAGCAACACTTACTTTGGAAACAAACGTTGTAGCAATATCAAAGATTCTAGATCAAGACGGTGGCAATGTAATAGACCAGCAAAACGCACTACTGGTGGTGAAGGTCTTGCGCAAATCATCATTACAGAGTATCCTTGGGAAGGAGTACCAATACAAAGAGATTGTCTTTGCAGCAATCGATCTGAACCACTTACAATACACACTCTCACAGCACCTGTCGTAGAAATAAATTTCACAGTTACTATGATGAATATCACTGAAGATTACGATGATTTTGCTTTTGAAGGTGAATACAAGTTTATCCCAAGTGGTCCAGGTGATGAAACTGTTTGTTCTACCGGTTGGGGAGAAAGAAAGTTAAGAGGAAGTAGTGGGGAGATAAGACTCTATGACAAAAGACAGACAACTTCTATACCAGAGATTGTGGGAGACAGACACGTCATATCTGAGAGTGTTAAGGCAGAAATAGCATGCGTCCACAGACCCTGGCTCATTGAACCTGGAGGAGATGACGTCATTCCCATTCAAGGTCGATACCTTTACATGAAAATTCATGGTTACCTTATGAATCTTGCAGCACCATCTTGTCCAACACCAAACAGATTTTTCATTTACGAAGCGCGTGATACATTCAAGCCAAAAGAAATTTGTCCTGATGAGTCAAAAGCTGTAGAACTATTTTCCCCTGGTTGGACTGCTGCTGAGACGCATTTGGAATCTTCTCTTAAGCCTCATGCAAAAAGTTATGTCATCGATTTCATACAACACGAACCAGCTGACTATTCAATTAAATGGATTGAGGTAATGAAGAAGCCCGTATTTGAACACGATCCTGAAGCAACGCCGCTGCCAGCTTCACTTGGACTGGAATGTCAATACAGGTAAGAACTGACTGGATATTTAGAAACTGAAAAGCGTAGAATTAGTGATCTAGTAAAACACTGAGAACTAGCAAAAAACATAGTAAAATAAAAATAAACGAATAAAGGTGCACATACTCGTATCTTGATCTAAACGCATTGAAAAGTATTGACTTATTTTCGCGTATTTAGGTTCGGTACAGTAAGTAGCAAGGTCTATTCTATTTGACTTGCAGAAAGTATACTTTATGTATCTATTTTGCAAAAATAAATATTTTGATTTGATTTGATTTGATTTAAATATCTTGAATCAAGTGAAGTTTTGTTTTAATTTGTGTCAAAATGTTTACCTAAAACTTAACTACATATTTCAAAGCTTATTCTTAACACTTTAAGTATAGTACATAAAAATAAACCACTGCACTCGTCTTATTTATCCAAATATGCCTACACTACTATAAAGATCAATACAGGCTGTTTGGAAAAGTACTACTTTAATATTATTAAAGCAGGGTTTGGTTGAATTGTTACTGCTTTATATCATTGGGCATATAATACCGGACAGATTATGTGTGTCTGTATTACATCTGCTTTTAGAATAAATCTGCTTTATATGAAAAAATGCGCCTGCACTACAACAGACAGCTATGTTGCAGCATGGTTTGGACGAGCTATTACTGCTTTCTATTACAGTTTTACTGCGTGTCTGTGTTGCAGCCACCTTTGTGTTTACGCACCCAAGCGAGTTGAATTGCATTTTATTAACCAGCATTTTCACAATTTTTCGGTTTTGAAGCGATTACAAATTCATCCAGTATTTATAAATTACGTAGCTAATATTGAACTTTTTGTTATTAGCTGCCCGGAGCTCAACGCCTGCATTCCCGTCACATTGTGGTGTGATGGTAGTATTCACTGCCCATCTGGATATGACGAAGATGATGCCAACTGTTCCTTTACAATATCACTTCCACCTCCATTCGTAGCAGCTGCCGCTGGAGCAGCTTTACTAATCTGTGCTATAGGTGTAATCCTCTGCGTTTGTCGAAGAAGTAAGAAGAAGGACAAAGAGTTCAAAGCGCGTTTAGATGGAGCTCTACCTCCAGAAGAAAGGCCGTATGATCGCGCTAAAACAAATGGCGTGCAAGAATCAGCGCGGCAATACGCAACTGTACAAAAATACGCTACTATAGACAAATACAACCTGAGTCAGAAATATTGCGCGGGATTGAATGATGCGAGGTACTACGATGAAGTGACTCAAGGACGCGAAAAAATAGCTGATGCGAGATACGCGAGCTTAGGGCGGGCGGGGCGAAGTGTTCGCATGGAGAATCACAGAGGCAACGGCTCTAGGAGGCCAATGCCCGACCTGGGATACACAGACCAGAAGGACGGTTTTTGTTGACAATCTCCTGACCTTTTAGAAACATCTGTATAACAACTCAAGTAAACCTTTTTTGGGATGGTATTTAGTCCCAAAATGTTGTGTATTTACCGTGAATATTAGAATAAAGACTGAATTTGGCAAGTGCCTCTCGTACTTGTTTGCTTCGTTGTACAGGTAGCTGTGAACAACTTTTGTGGTGTGAAATTGTTCAACTATGATTCATTTCCCAAACATTGTAAATAAATTTAGAAATAGAATAAGAAAAATATCGGTAAGGGCCTTCTTTCATCGTATTTTGTTGTTTGTTTTACGGATCAGAGTAGATTTTATTTGCTGAAAACATATCTACCTTTTACCTTTAATGCTTGACAATACGATAAAGAGGTACATAAACAAAAAAAGAGAGTATAATAAAATGTAATACTGTATAAGAACTTACTTTGCCAGTAATTTTGATGGAGTAGGTGCGATTTTAGTGTATCATTATTAAATGCAGTATTGAAAACGCAATGAAAATTAGATATGAAATCAAAATGTGATATAGGTTGTAAAAATAAAATAGATAAGCGTTCATGAACTGTATAACATAAAGAATAGATAATTTGATTGTATTATAAACCTAAGATGTAACTACTATTGCTATCAGGTGTAAATAAATTATAGGTTAAGATTTTTAAAAGTCTAACTATTTCCGGGTAAAGGAAAGATTAAAGTCATTTTTAAAAATAAATATATTCTTGGTATTATTTGGCAACAACTCCATAAAAAAAATGGTAATTGGCATTCGTTTCCTCAAAAATTTTACGAAATCTCTGTATGATTTCCAAATCAAATTGTGTGAAATAGAATTTCAAACAGATTGACGTTAAAATGACGGCGAACAAATTATATTTTTTTGTCTTTAAGCTACTGCCACCATTGCTTTCAGTTTCATCCGTATATAAAGTGATAATCACAGAGATAAAAACACAACTGTACGCTGCCCGAATCTGGCACTTTGATAGATGATCGGATCATAATCCTCTCGGGCTAAGATTATCATTTACCCGGTAAAACAGTTGACATGTTCCATTGATGGATTATGCCCCAGTCTCAGAGAAGACAGAGGTTCAGTCTGGCTTGAGCAACAATCCATCAAGGGGGATGCTTGATCATTTTGTCTGAAACAGAAATATGATTCTAGAAAATTTTGACGTAGGGCCAAGATTTTGGTTGGGAAAGCTTTGATTGATTATGGTACTTGAAAATGTCACACTTTTTTCCGAATGATATATTTTTGGTATCTTTCAAAAACTCGTCGCCTGGTTCATGCCAGCCCTAATGAGAACATGGAACAAATCTTTATTCTTAGAACTCTTCAGTTTAAATAGATTTTAATTGCTTTATATTGAACCACGAAGTTATTAATTTACGAAAACAAAAGTTCTAATAATTATTTTCTACTAGCTTTTGCCCGCGGCTCCGCCCGCGTGTTATTCGGTTTAACGAAATGCTTTTTTCCGGGATAAAAAATAGCCTATGTGTTAAGTTAAGGTATAAGCAATATCCATTCTAAATTTCATTCAAATCCGTTTAGCCGTTTCAGCGTGAAAGAGTAACAAACATGACACACACACACACAAACTTTCGCATTTATAATATTAGTGTGATTGTTGTGCAAATATCTAGGTCTAATATACACATACTCCGAAATCAAAATTCAAGCTCCAAAATGGAATCTAGAATCAAGCAGATTCCAAACATTGATAACCTTATTCGAACAGCCGAAATGAGTATACACAGGCGGGTACAAAACGATCATCAAGCTACGCCATAACCGTTAGGAGATCCTATCGGCACTAAACACAGTGTTCTAAAATAGATCGAGCCAGCAGAATGGAGGATTTGCCCATGCCAAAGATAGGTAAGTATGTTTTGGACGTTTTATCGCTTCATTACATATAGATTATATATATATATCTTCATCAGTTATAGTAACTGCACGCTTTGCTACGTCGTCGTGTTGATCCAGTTTTATAAAAAATCATAAGACAAGCTATCAGTGGCAAAGGCTGAACATTTTAAAAACGGAAGCCGGACAAAAAAAACGCCCTACTCAGAAAAACAACCAAGGAAAACATGAAAAAAATTTGTACTTTCCAATTCCCTATCAGCCAAGTGTATTTGTCGTATTGCGAATTATGGAAATGTTTGACAAAGCGAAGAGCACGGAATAAGGAAATGCAATGAATGCCATTTCCTAAATAAGCCATTGGGAATCGTGTTATATGGACCCTTCGCCACTGTAAGCTATATTTTAGCTTCTAATGACAGCAACAAATAGATTTATATATTCATATAGGTATAATATTTGATGTATATGAACATCAATATTTTCAATAAAGCTATCCTCTATCGACTAATAAGCATATTTCGATATATACCTATAGGTATTAATTGATATTTCAGAATTCATATGTACCTATAGCTTAAGAGTTAGATTATCGCAGAAATAGCTACGAGTTTTACGAAGCCAACTCTGTAGCTAAATTGAATCAATCAATTAATATGATTCAATTCGTATTAAATATTGAAGTTCTCCACCACGAATCTCACACACAATATGAGTAAAGTTTTGATATTTTTTGTAAATTTGTGCCAATTAGCAAAGGGTTTCATGCTATTTGTCTCCCGAGAGCTTCAAAAGCGTGCACTGCCAAAGAGTTCTAAAAAAAGTCTGCGACGCTATATGTATATTTATTATTGGTAAATTTGTCAGTTATTTTGAACCATACTTCATGATTTTAACTCAATCAAGTCGCACAAAAATCGTTAATAATTGCTGAATATTCTTAATCGCCGTAAAAAGCATTGAATTTTTGAAAACATGCTACGAATTAAGTAGGCTTGAATTAATTTTCGTGCAGACATTTTTCGACAAAGGTATGTAAACAGCAGGACCAGACTTAAACTTATAATTATAACACTACCATTCCCAGCATAGCATAAATCAAAATAATAGTAAAGTTTTGTCTCTCGAAGAAGCATTTTAACAAACAGATAAGTGTGTCACTTGACCATTGCCTCGTTAAACAACTTGTCCTGCGTTTCCATTGCTCAAACGCTTTGTTGGGAGACCACACTTTCTTAATAGTTTCATCAATGCTAGTGAAGTCTTTCTGCCAAAAGAAGTTAGATACTCTTTACACATTGGTTTGTCACTGGCACGTTAGAACTGTACAAATAGGCTGGTTATCAGATAATAATTTTGAATATAGAACATTCGTTTTTTAATTATTTTTTTTGAAATTTTGTTTTTCCGATACAATAAAGAATAAATAATAATAGAGTTTTTGAATATCTAGTTTCATTTGGCATGACCTCGAAGGTACATACTTTGTGCTGCCCGTGTGAAGCCGGAGCGAGTGATTAATATACCTAAATAATGTGACCAAGTGAGAGTAGGACTCGCGCACCAAGGGTTCCGTATCATCCCACAATATGGGGGTGGAACTCTAAATGCACTATGGTAAATAACAACAGCATACATGCCAAAGAATCATCAAGGCTACAAAAACAAGGCGCTAAAATTGTAGCACCTGACAAAAAAATTGACGCCGTCTGCGTACAAACCTACTTTATATATTTTTTTGTTTTCACGTCCTACAATCTGACTAAATTTAAATTTTATGTGTGTTACCATCTCCAATAATGTTTAAATCTACTTTTTTGAGGTTTCTTGTATGAAGACACTGCTTAAATATTTTTTTCAATATTTTATTATTTGCTGTGATAGAGGCCGTAGTGACATGTATTCTGTGAAAATTTAAACTTTCTACCTATTACGGTTGAAGCTGTAGACCCCTGTTCCAGACGGAAAGACAGACAGCGGAGGCTAGTAATAGTGTCCCGTTTGGCACCCTTCGGGTAAGGAACCCTAAAAATAAACAATGATTAAAAGTATATATATATATATATATATATATATCTTTATTAGGTTTTTCTTTTCCGTTTGTAATATAATTAGTTGTTTATTTGTAATTAAATAAAAGTATTTTGGAATTTTATAGTTGCCAGGCCATTAGTTTAGTCCACTTGTTATATTCGCTACACCACACATAGAGTGCCTTACTCTTTCGTATTGTAAATTTTATTTGGCCTGATTTTGGTGACACAATGGGCTCTTGTCCGAATTTTCCGGGACAATGTAGGTCACCAACTGTCACGGTCTCCAGCAAAGTAGGCCTTCAAACTACAATAATTTTGTGAAGTGTTACTTACATTTTTGAAGTAATCAATTTCATTTATCGATGTTATATTTCAATACAAAATAGTAATAACTGATCAGCCTTTTACCGTGGCTCCGCCAGCGTTTCGGATCAGGCGTCATTTTATAAACACCTCTTATAGCCTATATATTATGTTGACCAGGGTCACTACGATGATAATTTAAAAAAACGCATCCAAATCCGTTGAGTGGTTCTCGAGTTAAAAGGAACTATACACCCGGACAGACAAACAGACAAACAAACACAAAAATGAAAAAAACGGGAGTTTCAGTATATTACTAATATAAATAACACATTTCAGTAAAAAAAAATAAAAAATATTCGTTGTGCAGACACGACTTTTTTGCAACTCTATCAATTAGTTTAGATTAATAGTAGTGTATGAACCGGACATATTAACACGAGTGTCAGTTAAAAAACGAGCTGAAGGCGAGTTTTTTAATAGTAAACGAGTGTTGTAATACCTAGTTATGTATAATTTCATACATTTTATCTAAACTCATACCTAACAACCTGTTTTCATAATCTTGATAAAATTTTACGTTAGCCATTTTTGATTTTTCTTGAAAAAGCTTGTTCTAAGTGTTCGTAATTTCCGTCATTATTTCCAGAATATCAGGTGGAGTCAAATTATCATCACCATCTGCTGTTAGTAATTTTAGGGCAAAATAATACTTTTGATTTGACTCATAAAACCACGGTAAATAGTAATTTCCACGTAAGCTTCGGCGCCAAAATCCAACATTCCATTACGCATGTGTACGAGTTGCGTGCGCCGACAGCCATAGATAATGCAGGCCGAAAATAAAATGAAATTGTGACCTCCTTTGTCACGCCGCAATATCATTTAGTACGTGTTAGAGAGTATTATCTAATAACCTCATTGGTATTTGACATTAAACCTCAGACATGGATGTATGGACTAAGTTCCCTTTGCCTTCCTAGTTAGTATCACATGTACATCTCAGAAAAAGTTTTTTTATAGCATTATGTTGTTTGGAGACCTGTACTATACTTTTTTGTGTTTTAGAGACGTTCATGAAAAATAAAATCATTATGCCAGTAGTTTTGAGTTCGTATTGAAGATTTTACGATATGAGGTTAGATGAAATTAATTAAACGTTAAAAACAGTAAAAAAATAAACTTTTAAAACAATGAAAAAAGCTTTATAGCATGAGTCTTATCAGATGGAGCATAATAAAAGCTTGTCTTAAAGATAAGTGGATTTGAAATCGTTACATAGAAATACGTCGTAAAGTGTCGAAACCTTTTATTTGAAATATTTTTTTCGTACTAAAGAACCTATTTGGACTAAATTGTATGGAACCTCTTATGTTTTTGTAAATGTTTATGGATTAGTAAAATTCTAGAAAATAACTCAGTTTGTAGCTCAATTTACGATGTTTAAGGATAATTAAACTTAATTCCCTGGAAATAAAAGGGTCTTGTATATAGGCTTGGTCTAGAATATTTCATCAAATAAAATACCTCAAAGTTGACTTAGAGATTTTCCATTTTAACAAGCCACCGAATTCCAGTAATTTCACCATCCGAGGTTCCGTCTAGTCACAGTTCTGTTTCCATCGGGACCCTAATTAGTTCATCAGATAATTTAGTTTGCGCAACGCTCGTTACGCGCGGACTGGATGAGCTAATGCAGTCTGAGCCTATAATCTTATTACCTACTGAGACAAATCCGAATTACTGATATTACCTGCTTATTGAAACGATAGCTCAGTCAGTTGGACGCTGGACTCTGAATCTGAAAGAAATCGGATATTATATTAAAGGTGTAAAAAAACAGTACAAAAGTGAACATAAAAATAAGGTTTCCTAAAAAATCGTTTGGTTTCTGTATAAAATAACTCATTGAATATCAATGAAGGTTAACATTGTGAGTTATAAGCACATCTCCGACGCTTAAGTCGTTTTGTCGGCTAAGTTTGTTTTTTTCTTATCTTTTTTGACAAGTCCATAAAATTTAGTATTAAGGCGGAACGTTTCGAGCTCGGTGCAAAATGCACAACTAATGATTGTTTTTCTTGTTGTTTAATACAAAAAACTAAATAAATCTGATTTATGGCCTTTAGATGAAACTATTTAATTTCATACATTTTATTTAAAAATTAGATAAACAATCATAAGTTATGCATTTTGCACTGAGCTCGAAACGTTTCCCCTTAAGTTGTCATAAGACGTCATTAAATTAATACGATTTTTCATAGATTTTGCAAATGCTGAAGTCGAAATATTTCTCACTAGACCTGTATCATGTATTGTACCTGCCCCCTGATTCTGTATCGTGAAATCAGTTGCCAAACCGAGTGCCTATCGTCGAAAACATACACATCCGATTATCTAAGGGTACGTTTGCACTTGAAATGACGTCACAATTCGTAAATAGTTCAATACCAACTGAAGGTTATTTTGGAAGTAAATTTTTTATCTGTTTTTGGTGAATAGCAACGATAGATAGCAACTGACACTGAGTTACTTACTAGGCCCGTATGTTGATAGGCCCATTTTCTTTTGTGTTGGGAAGAAACCGTACTGCGGGCCTATTATGTAACATTGTAGCGGTTGCCAACTGGTAGCCAAACACAAAAACAGGTAAAAACTGAACTTTCAAAATTGCCTTCAGTGTGTATTGAACTTTTCACGAGCTGTGACGTTACTTTAATTGCGCACGTATCATTAGATAATTGGAATTTGATAGATTTGTATTTTTAATGTTTGGCAACCGGCTGGCAACTGACTCAAAGCTACAGTCTAGGGGCTGAACGAGGGCGGAATGACACTCGATACACCACGGTGTCTCAAAATATTTTTCGCATTTTTTTATGCATAGTCTGCAGTGATATATATTTATTTATGCAATGCATATAAACATTTATAGGTATAAATAACACATATTGTGACTCCATGAATCCTGAATTTTCTGACTGGTTAAATGATGTCCCGTCATTATCCAGAATTAGCATACTTTAAAGTGTGCTGCAAGTAATTCATACTCAGAAATCTAGAATTTATTTGTTATTCTATTTTGTTAAACGTCTAATGAATTATGTTTGAGTTCTATTCATGATTCATATTCGTCAAACGAGAAGAAAAAGTGTGTTTAAAGTCCTCATTTCGAAGGAGTGTCAATGGTGTTCTCAAGTGTGAACTGTCAAATGCAAGTCAACAGTCTATACGTGCTGGATTCACTTTTCACAGACCTACTATACGAAAAATTTTCAGTAAAAAAATAAAACTATAGAACTGAAATGTAATACGAGAAAAACATTATACTTCAAATTTAATACTGGTAAAATAATACGCATGCACACATTAAAAATAAAGGTAAAATAATAAATGTGTTGCAATAAAAACAACATAGTTATTATGTAAAAAAAACAAGAAATAAATACTATTACGTTATATTAATATATATGCAAATAAGTATGCAGAAGTAAGAAAAGGTGGTATTTATTTAGTTGAAGGACATAAACAATACAACCATTAACATAAATAATGGTAAAGTTAAACTTTTATTTAAGATTAAGAAGATATCTTTGTTAAAATCTCCTATGTAGAAACATCCACCGGCTCTAAGATTACCGATACAAAAATCATTCACGAATCCTGTTTAATTTTCTTTATTTCTACTTCCTTTTCCAATTTTCCATCCAACATTTCAATTCTAAAAAGTGTACTTAGGTAAAAGCATTGTCAATGAAGTGATTTGTTGGTCGTAAGCCTCCAGTTTCTCCAATGTGGTGTATCGCCAGAAATTTCCATATCTAAATGGAAAAACCTCCTATACAACCAATTTTGTCCCCTCATTCTCCCACAAAAGTACACCTGTGGATGAAATACACTTTGGTACTTTGTTTGGTTTTAAGCGACGAATGCTGGTGGTAATTAACTTTTTTTATTTTTGTTCGGCCCATTACTTTTTCTTAATACTGAGGTATGTAATATGTAATACAATTATTCACGACAAACCAAACTCGTAACAGATAACGAATGTGCATCGCCAAGACAAACCTATTTAAGTTTAATGGCGATAAGTATGTAACCTAGATTAATTTTTTTAGCAAATTGTTTAACATTTTTATCTTTATCTATCTTTATCTTTATGTATTTTTAGGAGTGTTGATTCAAAGCAGGTCAAAAGCACCCAGAACAGAAGAGCTTGTTTGAATAGATTAATTGATGAGAAAGAAGCATGAGAATGAATTAATGAAATGATTACACAAAATTTAAGATTTCTAAAAGAGTAACCTTTATTAAAATATGAACAAATCTATATTTTGTTCTTTCTGAGCCTTTATGTGCAATTATTAATATCGAAAAACACAAAAGATATGTTTACAATTTTTTATTTATTTCAGACCACGGTATGGGGCCGTTATAGGTGTGTCAGGATCATAGCAGATATATGGTCATAGCCTACCCCCCTGAGTTATACATGTGTGCAATTTTGTTGCACTCAGTGACAGTTAGTGTTGTCCTCTAATATTCTCACTAGGATTGAATATATATACTATTTAATTTCTTTGAAAAAGTTATTCCCATTGTTTGTTTTCAGCCATGTTTGTTTTTGACCTCGTATGGCTCAGGGTAGGACACCGACACAATCAAAAGACATGATCTTGGTTAATTCCTTTCCCTTCTTTTTAGTAAGACTTATCGAATGGGCGGAGTAAGGCATAAGTTTATTGATAAATTTAAAGTATCTTTATTTATTTATAACGATATCAACTTTTTATGTTTGCTGCATTGGATTTATTATTTATTCCTATATTTTTTTTTACACCATATTCTGCATAAATTTATAAATTTAATTGAACCAAAATTCACTTCTTTATTTTAAACTGTGTTTCCCTGTATTATATTTAGGTCAATTGTTTTTAAATTTATATTAATATATTTAAAGATAATGTACCTTTGTTGCATTCATAAATCTATTAATATTTTTTGTTATCTTGGGATCGGGTATAAACTGCCTCTGTAGTATCGGTTCGATTAGTTGACTACTACGAATTCGGACGCCGCGGGCTTAAGGGCCCATAATACCTCAATGCGCAGTCCTACTCTGACGCTTCTGCTTTTTAACTGTCTATCCTACTCTAATCAGATGCCGCACACGCAAAAACATCAGTTATTTTGAAATTGCGGCTACACTGATGGTTTTTTCATTTTTATGTTACAGTCTGCAGCTGCTTTATACTAATATCAGTTATATTATGCAAAGGTTCAGATTTCATTTCAAGTATTCATTGAATGCTATCGGTTTATTGTACGGTTTGGAGGTAAGTTTGTAATTATTTTGTATCGAGAAAATTTAATGGAATCAAGTTTTCACCAGTGTTTTGACATAGCATTACTTCTAAACTTTACCATATATCAGAGTGAATGTTGCAGTATTTGTTAGTATTAAATAAAGTAGGATCATGCGAAGCATCGGTCCGATCGCAATTTCAATTATTAATATTAGCGCTACTTTCCCTCCCTCAACAAAATATTGTATCCTAAATCAGGCATACTTTATATGACTGTCAAATTTAGATTCATATACGATGAATGTAGAGTCAGAATATTTTATAACATTATTGTGACTGTAATATATGATAAAATTTATTTATATATCTTACCTAGGTGTAGTGTGAACTGTGAAATGCATCCGCTTTTCACTGACGATTATTATGTCCCAAACGTGATGGATGATGAATCCTATCGCCGCCGTATTTTGGGAACGAGTGGACCAGCAGTTTAACGTGCACGTGAATGTGCACCACGGACATTGAACCCACGAGATCGACAGACAAGACACAGTGACGGTCAATTTTGAAACTATTAGTCCTACAAGCTGTCACTTTGCACAATGATCAATATATGTTCGTATCAATTATATTATTATAATAATGACTACTATCCGTTGAAGATGCCATTAGAATTGGATCTTGCTGTAATACCTGATGTCTGTGTGCGGTAGCAGCGTTGACGGAATTGCGTGAGTTAGTAAGTGAGATTCACTATGTACATCTCACTCATCTCGCACTTTCGTCAACGTTGCAACTGCACACAGACATGAAGAGAATGGTAAAATTTAGTCTTAAATTCAATGAAAATTTATAGGTATTATATTGAAAATTTACAACATAATCCCATAATTCCATCAAAGTGCCTCTTAAAGAAGCTTACAAAAAATATTAGAAATATGTATATTTTTTGACTAATTTATACAAAAGAATTCGAAACATAAAAGGTATTTATAAAAAAAAACAAAGGGTAACATCTACTCGAACAATAAGTCTTTGTCTCCTCAGACTTTGCCTCAAAATTCTTTTTCTGATTGTGACTTTCTTTTCTTTATGAAATACCTTCTCAGAGAAAGTAGGTATAAAAAGTAAATTTTAAATTTTTACAATTCACGAAATAAAATCGTTGAAAAGTTTGTAATAAAATGAAGTTCTTATTCTTCTACGATTTCATTCTCGCCACGTTAAATGTTGTCTACATAGATGAGATTTTAAGATGTCTTGCCAGTTTCACAACCAAAACGGAATGGAGTCATAATTGCACCTCAAATGACAAAGGTAAATACATCGTCACGACATTAATCCCCGAGGGGGTGTCAGGGGTATTTCCGGGTGATGGGATGGACTAGCTGTGAAATGCAAGTCTCAGTCCACACACGAATATCCACGTCTCATCAACGATTTTTGCGTTCCAACGTGATGTGCCCTATTGCCATATGGCTACATAACTTTTTATTCAAAAGTATGCAAAAAATGCGTTTTAAAGCAAATTACTGAAATAAATTAATTACTAACAGGGTTTTTGCATTAAAATTGTGTTTTTTTATGCTTTACATTTTGATTACATTCGATTACAACGTTAAATACGCTTTTGAGTTTGTTAATCGAATGCAATCAAAATGTAAATCATAAAATGATGGAATTTGAACAAAACCCTAATTATTACTAATCAATTTCCGTTAATTGCTTTAGAACGCAATTTTTGCATACTTTGTGTTCAAAGAAAACAATATTATGATGTGCATTTTGCACCGGGATTCGGTTTAGCCGCCTTAATTAAGATTGTAATAAGTTGCAACGATACATAAATATAACACAGGTTAGGTAAGATATATAAATAAATTTTATCATATATTACAGTCACAATAATTTTATAAAATATTCTGACTCTGCATTCATCGTATATGAATCTAAATTTGACAGTCATATAAAGTATGCCTGATTTAAGATACAATATTTTGTTGAGGGAGGGAAAGTAGCGCTAATATTAATAATTGAAATTGCGATCGGACCGATGCTTCGCATGATTCTACTTTATTTATAAATGTGATTAGAAAACGATACAGACGTGAAAATAATGAGAGCCATGGAATATGCTTACTGTAGGTTTTCTCTTTTATTACCATCGAATGACTTTCATTTAATGATTTAAAAAACCGGCCAAGTGCGTGTCGGGCCACGCTCAATATAGGGTTCCGTAGTTGCCCATTACATTTTATAAGTTGGTCTACTAATACAGATCGCGCCAAACTTCTAGTCCCATACATAGAAGAACGGCCCATATACATTGTCGTGTTTAGAGGGGGCCAAGTTTGGCGCGACCTGTACCCGTAAACCTGTAAAACCTACTCAGCTGTGATAGTTTTCCTTTTAAATTCATTAATATACTACTTCTGTGAATTTTTTCACCTATCTATAAACGACCGTTTAGCCGGCAGAGGTGGGCGGGGATGCTTGACTCTAAGAAAAATTAGCACTTTAAAGCTTAATATTTCGCCAACGAAACCCTAAATCGAAAAATGCTTTTCATACACCCACAATGTTTTTAAAGGACCTATCCAACGATAACCCACACTATGACGAGAAAAAAAATTCATCCCCAACTTACGTATGTGTTACCCTTAATATTTTTTTTTCAGATTCACGGACATTGCGAAACTATAAGGGCTCCTTTTCGGATCACGGAACCCTAAAAAGGGAAACAATGATTTTATGTAAGCAAACGGCTCACCTCGATCACTGCTATGATATGATCGAGGTAGCCGACTAGTATTATTTGTTTTCAATTTTGACGTCGTTTGTACCTCTTGCATAGTTTTTAGGGTTCCGTACCCGAAGGGTGCTTAATGGGACCCTATTATTACGCCTCCGCTATCTGTCTGTCTGTCCGTCTGTCACAGGAGTCCACAGCTTCATCCGTAATAGGTCTAAAGTTGAAATTTTCACAAAATACGTGTAACTGTGGCTCCTACCACAGCAAGTACCAAAATATACAAAAAATGGAAATATAAGGGGGTCCCAGTCCCCATACAAGAAACCTCGAAAAATTACATAATCATAACGTTATTTGTTTTGGATCTTACTTAAAGACATCCATCCATCCATCAGCCTGTTTCGTCCACTGCTGGACATAGGCCTTTCAAAGATTTCGCCAGTTGGCGGTCCTCCTAGAAGAAATGCCCATACTCACACACGCTGGGCAGGCGGGTTGGTGAGCGCGGTGCCGGAACCCTCGCACCAGTGACGCCGCTGCCCGTCACCGGTCTGTTTTAAGGCCCGGCAATTGGGGATGGATATACCGCCATCCATCGATCCCAGGCAATGGTGGGCCGCCTGGTTTTGTCTGAGAGCTGTTCTCTTACTCTCCCCCGAATAACTTCGGGAGGATTTGCGAGTAAGATGGTGGTACCTCCACAGTCGAGCCCGGCATCAGCTCTACCACCTATAAGACATACTTACATACAAGTTTTAAATTTAGTCAGGTCGTAGGACACACTCTTAAAAAAAATAAAAATAACAAAAGTAGGGTTCCGTTCGCAGACGGTGTCAATTTTTTGTCGAGCACTACCATTTTACCATTTTGTTTTTTTTAGCCTTTATGTTGCTTTGGCATAAACCTATATTGTTGTTATTTATCATAATGTTATTAGGGTTCCGCACCCGTATTGTGGTGTGGTATGAAACCCTTTATGCGCGTGTCCGACTCGCACTTGGTCAAATTATTAATATCGTTATGCATTTATTACAAAATGATTATTTATTTATATTTACAAATATAATGAAATTAAAAGAAAAACTATCAGAGCTGAGTAGGCTTTACAGGTTTACGAGTACAGGTCGCGCCAAATTTGGCCCCCTCTAAACACGACAATGTATATGGGCCGTTCTTCTATGTATGGGACTAGAAGTTTGGCGCGATCTGTATTAGTAGACCAACTTATAAAATGTACTGGGCAACTACGGAACCCTACATTGAGCGTGGCCCGACACGCACTTGGCCGGTTTTTTAAATCATTAAATGAAAGTCATTCGTTGGTAATAAAAGAGAATACCTACAGTAAGCATATTCCATGGCTCTCATTATTTTCACGTCTGTATCGTTTTCATACTCACATTCACTGGATGTTTCGATTCGAAACGCATTATTCTCTTAATTATAGACGTGACAAACGCATTGCAGCTCAATAATTTATCTTCTGTAAGTATTTTTCGTATGCGAAAACACCTACGTGGCTTTTATATTTGTTATTCTTGGAAACATCTATTCATAATTATTTTCGTTGAGCTTTCGTTTGAGTTCTTTGAGCTTGGAGATATTAATAATGTAGGTTTAATTAAATTATAATAAAGTTCAATTTTCAGAATCAGCAAATCATCGTTAAACGAGTAAATAAATTTATGCTTACGAAATCTTTATAATAAATTTGAGCAGTAAAAACATTTAAGAGTTTCTTAGAAAACTTCATTTACTAAACTTTTGAGCTATGTTTATACAATAACTAATACCATATTTCAGCCTGCAGTATTCGTTGTTAAAGTAAATAACTAAACTTTGTTAAAACAATTAATGAAATATAGTTACAACTTGTTGCTATGTTACAACTTTTTTAAAAATTTCTCGGTTGTCATTAGCTCTGAATTGTATTTTTAATAACCATTGAAATAAGCCTTTTTAGGGTTCCAAAAGAGTCCAAAAGTTCCAGAAGGAACCACTATGGTGATACTCCGTTGTCATTCCGTAAAGCCCATTTATTATCCGTATTACTTTATAAATTTGATACAAAATAGCATGAATTTTCCCCTAGAATGTTGTGTAACATAAAATTAAAATTGCCCAAATTATTATATAAAAGAGAGCAAAACAAAAATTCCCCCAAAAATAAAAAAAAATAAAAATTTGTGTATCAAATTGTAGGTTTCAGAAAGGTGATTATAAAAATACATAGTTATGGTGTAGTTTTTATATTATTTCCATCCATCCAGTCCAGTCTGTTTCGTCCACTGCTGGACATAGGCCTTTCCAGGATTTCGCCACTCTGGTGGTCCTCCTGGAAGAAATACCCATACTCACACACGCTGGGCAGGCGGGTTGGTGAGTGCGGTGCCGAAACCCTTGCACCAGTGACGCCGCTGCCCATCACCAGTTTGATTTATATAAGGCCCGACAATTGGGGATGGATATACCGCCATCCATAGGTCCCAGGCAATGGTGGGCCGCCTGGTTTTTTTGCCTGAGAGCTGTCCTCTTACTCTCCCCGGAATAACTTCGGGAGGATTTGCGAGTAAGATGGTGGTACCTCCACAGTCGAGCCCGGCATTAGCTCTACCACCCTATACTAGTAAATAATAATAATTAAGTCACCATACGTAGCCATGCATGTATCCTACTTTTATCCATGTGTCCAATCGATGAAAGTGATGGATGATACATCTATGCATGAGAGAGGAAAGAATTATTAGGTATTTGCTTAATACTCGTACATTATTAAAAGAGAAGTTTATTTTATACCAGCCTTTCGTCCGTGAATCCACCCACGTTTATTCAATCTCTGCCCCTTTTTCAGCTTGGGAATTATTTTATGAACACTCCTTGTAGCCTATTCGAGTATGTTGACTAGAGTTACTACGATTGTACTATTTACGTTATAAAAAAAAACATCCAAATCCGTTGGGTGGTTCTCGAGTTAAAACAGAACATACGTAATGACAGACAGAGAGACGGACAAAAATTCCAAAAATTTTGGTGTTTGCTTCAGTATAATACTACTATCCCATGTCATTTAAAATTTCGCAATAATATTCAATTTTTGATTTTGACGACTTTTTGATTACTTTATTATCAGTAAAGATGGATTAGAAATTTATGCAATTTATTTATTTATCGTAGTTTATAAAGACCCACTGCCCACGCATGAGTGACACAGGCGTACCTTCAGGTATAGCGTTAATCTTAAAAGTGATTTAAAGGGTTTAAATCAAGACGTTCCATACAGGGAGGCATAATGACGCCAGCCTATTTGAGATTGCGTCAAAATTTACATGTAAACAAGCTTTAGGCACATGACATCAGTATACGTACAGCTACTGTTGACCCTTGGGTGTACTCGGTAAAATGGAACACATTCTCCAAAATATAGTTAGTAAGCTTAAATTAAATACAGCAAATATCTAGTAGATGGGATGACAAAATACTCAAGAAAAATAGCTATCAATTGTTTTGTTTAGTTTTTAATGAAAGTCATAGTAGGACTATTTTTAATGGTGATCTGGAGTATCTGCCTTTCCCTATAGAAGACAGGCGGAAGTATTTGTATGTATTTTTATTGTTCTGTGAGGGGTAGAAGAGAACGTATAGTAAGCTGGATTCTGCTTTTTACATGCATGAAGTAAACAATCAAATCGTAATATAACTTCCTCAGTTGCAATTTCAGGATGACATTATAAGTGGAATTACAAAAAAATATTATCCAAGACCTTCAATTTTTTGGCACGTGCTGCGCCTTTAAATGCATATTTATTTAATTAATCTAACATTTGGGAAACCAAAATTTACGCATTACATAAAACAATACACAAAGAAATAGCATAAACCAACAAAGTTTCCACACATAGAGAAACAAATGAAAAAAACAAGCAGTACTGTATCAAAACACAAGATGTAAAAATTAAAATAAAATTTAATATTATAATAACATTGGATATTGAAAATAATACAAACAATTACAAAATTTTGATTCTTTTAGTTTTTCAAGCGAAAAAAGAAATAATTTAAACAAATCAATATCATCAAACTTTTTGTTGTATAACTTACACATAGTTAAGTAAAGTAAAGATTCCATTATTATTTTCCTACATTTAAATTATTGACTAATTTGCTTTGTTAGTAATGTGTTGATTTGTACCTTTTATTATTATTAACTTACTCGCAAATCCTCCCGAAGTTATTCGGGGGAGAGTAAGAGAACAGCTCTCAGGCAAAACCAGGCGGCCCACCATTCCCTGGGACCGATGGATGGCGGTTTATCCATCCCCAATTGCCGAGCTTTATTAAAACAGACTAGTGACGAACAGCGGCGTCACTAGTGCAAAGGTTTCGGCACCGCGCTCACCAACCCGCCTGCCCAGCGTGGGCATTTCTTCTAGGAGGACCGCCAAGAGTGGTGAAATCCTGGAAAGGCCTATGTTCAGCAGTGGACGAAACAGGCTGATGGATGGATGGATTATTATGGAAAATTAAATGGAAATGATCGGGATCAGGGGCATTGCTTAGTGATTATCTCTCAGGCCGTAAGCAGTGTACTAAAATTGGTTCTTACACTAGTGACTTTTGCGACTTATCTTGCTATGGTGTGCCTCAAGGGAGTGTTCTTGGGCCGTCTCTGTTCCTCATCTACATCAATGACTTGTGTAACTTACAAATAAAAAACGCAAATGTCTTTTCATATGCAGATGACACTGCAATAGTATTCACAAGTAATTCTTGGGAGTCTATTGCCGTAGATGTGGAACAAGGGTTGGCACAGGTAGCTGGATGGCTTGATGATAACCTGCTTACCCTAAACACCAGTAAAACCAATTATATTTGTTTTACGATTACCAACAGTACACAACCCTCAAACAATTTCGAAATAAAAATACATAACTCTGACAGCATTACCCGTGAGAGTTGTGACTGCCCTAAAATTGCCAAAGTAGCGTGCATAAAGTACTTAGGTGTTATGATTGATCAACGGCTAAAGTGGCACGCTCATATCGATCAAGTCTCTAATAGAGTTAGAAAACTAACTTGGATCTTTAAATCACTTCGTCATATAGTGCCTGCGAATAAATTTAAACATTGTGCTAACCAACCCAAGAAAAATTTACTTAACATTGTTTATATTGCTCTGGCACAATCAACTATAACATATTGTGTCACTGTATGGGGAGGTGCACTAAAGACGAAATTCATGGAAGTTGAAAGAGCCCAACGTTCATTACTAAAAGTGATGTATTTTAAACCTTTCAGATTTCCCACTAAAGATCTTTATGAATGTTGCGATTTGTTGACAATCAGGAAGTTGTATGTTGTTCACACATTAGTTAAAAGACATAGATCTCTCGCTTATGATCCTACTATAAATAATAAAAGGAGAAAGGACATAGTGGCTTTTACTGATAATGTTAAGACTAGTTTTGCCTGTTACCAATATAATAAATTATCTACGTACTTATACAATTCCCTAAATAAAAAAATAGATATATACTCTATGAACACATTTACTTGTAAAAGTACTGTAACGGAGTGGATTAAAACATTAAATTATGAGGAGGTAGAAAAGCTTCTGATATGTACAAGTTGAATGGTGGGTTAGGTATTTTATCAATCAAATTTGAATTTGAATACAAAAAAAAAAATATATATATAGAAAAGAGTATATATATAGAGTTAAATAATTATCGTTTTATTGTTATTTGTATACATATAAATAATCTAATATTCACACAAACACACACACCCTCTCACACACGCCCTCTCACACACGCACACACACATTCACACACCCTCACACACACGCACCCTCACACTCACTACAAAATAATATAATAAGTTAAGTTACTTTAATTGAATTGCATTGTATCTTCACTTGTCATTGTATCTTTATTTGTCATTGTTAACTTTATATAAAAACTAAAAAACTGTGTGGAAGAGCGGGGTCTCCTAATACAAGTATTTAGGTACTTAAAAGGAGTCTCCAACCCAGCTATGTAAACCGCTTTGAATGATCAATAAAGATTTTTGTATTTGTATTTTGTATTTGTATTATTATTAATATTGTGGTAACTTCATTGTACAGTGTATTGGATCCCACCTGTAATGGTGTATAAATGTTAATTAATTAATAAATAAATACACAATCTTTCGATACTAATAAAGTAGTAAATAGGTCATCTGTATATCTTCGCAAAATTTTAAATTAAATAGGTTATTAGTATCGTACTGAGGCAAAAACCACAGTTTTTAGAATTTTTCTTTGTTTGTCTGCATGTACGTTCGATTCTAACTCGAAACCACTGAACGGATTTGGATGCCTTTCTTTTATTATCATCGTCGTGACCCTGGTCAACATATAGGTTTCCGCGTAAATATTCAATGTACAGACACGACCCTTCTACTACTTAAGGATCGATTCTTCACATTTGTAGTACCGACATAGAAATAAAAAAAATTATCGACCCATAAGATCTCCAGTCACAATTTACTTGAGTATTCTCGTTTTTCTTGCGGAAACGACTCAAATAACTTAAGTAAGTGTATAAATCAAAGCAAAGTAATCCAAAGGGTGAACCGCACGCACCTTTCGCTAATTCACCTTGATAAATCTTTCGCCAAGGAGCAATAAAACAACATTTGAGGTCATGCTTGCTGAATTTAACAGCTTCTTAACAAAATATGTGTAATGAAATTTAATATTTCAATTTACTTTATAATTATTAAAGATTCTTTACCTAGTGCTTTCTATCGACCTTTAAAAATAGCAAAAAAATAATTAAAAATCAATGATTTAATAGCAAATACATATAATTAATAATTTGATTGTAATGCCTGTTTCGTCCACTGCTGTACATAGGCTTTTCCAAGATTTCGGCACACTTGGCGGTCCTACTGGAAGAAATGCCCATACACACGCACGCTGGGCAGGCGGGTTGGTGATCGCAGTACCGAAACCCTCGCACCAGTGACGTTGCTGCCCGTCACCAGTCTGTTTTAAAGGCCCGGCAATTAGGAATAGATATACCGCTATACATCGGTCCCAGGCAATGGTAGGCCGCCTGGTTTTGCCTCAGAGCTCGTCCTCTTACTCTCCCCCAAGTAATTTAGGGGAGGTTTGCGGGTAAGATGGTGGTACCTCCACAGTCAAGCTCAGCATCAGCTCTACCACCTTAAGTTGAGGTGCAATTGTGTAAGCCAATCGTATTCAAATTCGATTATCATATGGCTATTCAACTTATTCGACTTAGCAAATAAGCCCGCTTGACAATTGTAATCATAAGTTTTAGGTTGTTTACAACAAAACAAGACTATTGTAATTATTTGACGGCCAAAAGCGTACGATTTTAATTGTCAAACGGGCAAATTCGCTTAGCCGAATAGCCATATGACAATCAATTTGAATACACAATTCACTTACTTACACAATTGGACCTCTGATTGTAATCCATCCATCCATCCATCAGCCCGTGTTCGTCCACTGCTGGACATAGGCCTTTCCCAAATTTCGTAACTCATGTAATAAATAACAATAATTTTTGTGAAGTAAAACATTGTGAAGTAAACCTGCATTCCCCAAAGTGTATTAGGCTGAGATTCAGAGTGCATTTTGAGTCCGAACTCAAGAGGAACTCAATCTTTCAAACGTCACTCTAGTATGAGATCACGTCACTTTTTGACGTTTGTAAGATTGAGTTCGGACTCAAAATGCACTCTGAATCTCAGCCTTAGTGCCCGACGTAGGTAATAATTTATCCCCTGTCACGTTGAGACGTAAAGTCGGTGAACAGAGGGTGTACATGTAGTAGTGTTGACTGCTTTACTGACGAAAACACTCGAAAAAACTTCTGACGCCCATTGCGGATATGGGTCGTGTCGATATTGTATGCTAGTGTCGATAAAGTCGGCTTGGATTAACCTTTGTAGTGATATTTCTTGACAAAGGTATGTAAACAGAGGGCCGCGTACTAGACAAACCACCACCCTCCCCAGCATCTCTAACATGAAGGACTCGATAGTGCTTGATACAGTGCTCTGTCTCACTCTGCTGATCGACCTAAACAGAGACAGACAGTGATATATCAAACTGTCAAAGCTCTAATAGTCTACCATACCCAGGTCACTACAGAATAGATAGATACTTAGTGCTGCTCGTGCGAAGCCAGGGTGAGTGGCTAGTAAAACATAATTACAACAAAATTTAATTTCAGAATAACCCTTGATCTATAAACAATCGAATTCTGCAATTTTATTGACAACTCGTTCATATAATTAGACCGTTAAACATTATTAACATCACTCCAAATTCTAAGAATTAAGAAATCACGATCCATATAGGCACGCCATACAAGCTTAATTAACTTCGTAAGCTGGCTCGGATCCCAATGTAACAGAAAACTAAAAGGTTAAAAATGAAATACCTATTTCTGTCTCAAACATACTGGTAGGCTCTCCTCCTTTTGTTTTATTTTCCCTTTCAGATTGTTATTCGAGAGCCTTTCTAACGGTAAGTCATTCATCCATAGCTTGAACTTTCGAGTAAATATAACATGTGTTTTACCATCATCCTGATTTTATTGTACGGGCGAAATTAAAGTGTCTATCATAAACGAGAGTTTGGGAATTCTTCGTTAACAGCATAATTCAAGGACAGCTGATTGAGTTGAAATTTGATTAAAATAGACCATGAATTTGGGATTCCGGGAAAATACGGAAATTTGGTGAAGACACATTTGTAATAAAACTATTATGTACTAAACTCATCCAATTTGTTTTGAAGTGTATTTTTGAACGGATTATATTTTACGTAAACGAAACCTGTTCAAAGAAGAAAGGCAAGAAACTTAGCAAGGTAATGTCAATTTTATAATTTTTATCTTTTTTTTTCAGAAGTCGCTTCTTCTTCCCTCTTAGACGTTGACTTGAATGTTTTGACAATATGATGGGCATAGTAGGCAACGGTAATGTCATTACTAATCACATAAAAGCACCAAGCTTCGTATCTGCTTCGTGATAAACAGTTTTTTTTATTTTTTTATTAAAAGAGTTGCATTGATTACACATTGATTATTAAAAACTGTTGTCGATGTTGTTCATCGCTTCTGATGTAAAATCATTCGGTCGTGACGTTTCTCAAGACGCATTTAGATAGTTATGTGGTAGCACCAACGAGCTATCGATACTTACTATAGGTCGTTGGTTAACACAGACAAATCTGTGTGTGTCAGTAAGGTAAACGATAGCAGGAAACTTTTGGCGAGATAAGTCGAAGTTTCGACGGTAGTGGCATTTGGATGGGTTATCGCTCGCACGTGGGAAGATATTTTAATTAATGTGGTTTTAGTTAGGTGAGAGATAGGTCAGTGTACATTTCTATCTATTGACATAGATGGTACTTTTATTGCCACACTAGCTTTTGCCCGCGGCTTTGCTTGCGTGGAAGTATCTTTCAATCAATGTATAGTTTAAAATACTACCGTCAGTTTTCGGCGTAGCGGTTATTTCATCAACACTTTTTATAACTTATATGTTGACCAGGGTAACTGAGATGATTTTAAATAAAACCGCATCCAAATCCGTTCAGCGGTTTTCGAGTAACGATGAAACATACATACAGATAGACAGACAAACATTCTACAAATTGTAGTTTTGACCTCAGCTTATTTCATAATTTTCATTCATAATTTTGCAAAATTACTTTATTATTACTATAGTTAGACTGCGTTTTTAGGAAAGCGTATAAAATGGGAAATGTTTATGTGCCTTTGTATTTATTTTACTCTTGTACTTATCCACAAATATTTTATTCTATATTACACCCAACCGGTTTCGCTATTTAGCATTCTCAAGGGCTTTATTATATAGGTACACATTTGATTACCATTGTTACACTTCACTGTTATTGTTAGTTTATTGCACGTAATATTATTTACAAAACCTTAAAATGTTAATCAAATGTGTACCTATATAATAAAGCCCTTGAGAATACTAAATAGCGAAACCGGTTGGGTGTAATATAGAATAAAATATTTGTGGATAAGTATAAGAGTTAAATAAACACAATGTGTATTAATTTCCACCAAGCGCCAACAATCACAAGCATCAACTATGTTTTATGTGTCTGCTTAGCTATGGCGATGGAGTTTAAATTTAGTATGACATACATTGTAAAAAAAATGTGATTTTTATCAATGGATGAACTTTTTGCTGCGCGATAGTTTTTGAAGAAATGTATTTATTAATTTACTGTGGTTTTATAGGTCAAAAGAATTATTTTTCCCTAAAATTACTGACAGCATGGATGATGATGATATTTGACTCCACCTGACATTCTGGAAATAACGACGGAAATTAAGAACACTTTTGGAAAAAAACTTTTACAAGAACAATCAAAAATGGCTAACGAAAAATTGTTCAAGATTATGAAAACAGGTTAGTAGGCATGACTATACATAACTAGGTATTTAAACACTCGTGTTCTATTAAAACATTTAATAACCCTTTTAATGTACCAATTTCATAAACTACAATTGAAAGTATTTTCTAATCCTACTTGTCGTTTGATCTTTTATCTACTTATATATACTCAGTTTCCTTATTAAAATTGACCTGAATATTTTGATAGATAATAATAATCCAATAGATCAGAGTCTTTAAAATCCTGGAGGATTTAACAACAACAATGTTGTTTCAGGTTGAGTATTTGACCCTGTTTAATATTTTACCTTAAAGGGTGTGAAGGTATGAAAATTGGATGCCAGGTGTTAAAGTTACCAATTGTATAATATTAGGTTGGTACGATTATTCAAATAACGTAGTTTTGGTTGCTTTATTTCATGTAGTTTCTTGTATATTTGAGCTAGCATTGCCCGGCATTTTTAATTTTAAATCAGCCCCTAGCAAAAATTATGCAGCAAATAAAAAATGAGATTTTGAGATCAATAAATGAGCATTTACAAATGTAATAGGCATATATAAAATCGATCTCATCATATATAAAACCTTAACATAATAATCGTTGATTCTATTTGTACCTATATAGTGTACGGTTGGAAAAAAGGAAATTAATGTTATTCTTCTTTAAACAAACGATTATATAAAAACCAGTTATTTCTTACTTTTAAGCCTTAAAAATTAGTGAAGTTAATAAAAAGCAATTTAATTAATAATTAGTGAAAGTGTTCATTTAAATTTAATTGATCAGTAAATTATGTACTCGTCGGTGAAAAGCGTGTATACATACTGTACTGTGGACCCTCCCTTAAGCCCCTCGGGCATTCGTGACGTGATTTGTTTTAAATAAATTAGTTTTTGTAATGAAATTTTCCAATAAACCTGACCAAACACAATATTCTATACCAATATCTTGATTTGTCATAACAGAAATTAACGAAAATTAGTTCGCTTAACTGACCGTACAAATAATGTCAACTCCGCTTGGTATGCCGAAGTTCCAATAGGTTTTAATTTATTTTTTTACATACTTAAGGATATACCGGGTGTAAATAGACTGCTATCATTAAATGAAACCACATAATTCTACCAACCCTACTGAACTATTTTTCCCAAGAATCATACCCGCGGACACCCTTAGTTTAGGAAATAATTGAGTTTCAAACAAAAATGCGTGAACCCTAATGCACCGACATACGGGCGAGTTTAGAGAGAGCGTCGTCCGTGAAACAGCTTTAGGTTAAACTTGACCCACTAAAGCAAATTACATCAATAAACAAAAAAAAAAACGTTGATACGTTCAATATTTTTTGTTATTCAAAATGGACGATTGGTCGTACTACCGCGCCTCATTAAAATATGCGTCTTTGAGATCTGGCGCTCGCCAAGAATAAACCTTAAATGTATAGCGTAATCACTCTCCCGATACGGCTTCTCATGACGTCGTGCCAGTACACAACGATTCAGGTATCCTTATGAGAGTAGTAACAAGCTACGGCCGAAGCCTACCGCCAGTTGAAGTTATAAAGATTTGTTTGTTACTTGAGTCTTGGTCTAAATGTCCAGAGTGAGGCAAACGAGTTTTTTTTTCAATACCCTATCATCTAACTTTACAGGATGCATCTTAATGCGATGAAGAAGGTGAAATTAACATTTAACAATATTTTAAGTGCCTCTATCTCAGTTTACACCAGGGAAGGTTCATAAATCTTAAAGTCCAGGTTTTATGGCATACCACTGAAATAAACACACCTGTTTAACTGTTTATTCATACATATAGTGTTTCCCATCTGTAACATTTCCCGTTCTAAATAAACTCGGCCGTGCCGCTGTGTGTAGCAAAAAGTTTAGATTTATTCGGTACCTGCGGGTACGATTTATCGATTTTGAGGTTTTGCTAATCCCCTAAGTTTGAAAACTGTGGGGAGAGCCTCTCCTCATCAAATATGTAGCGCTGAGAAAACTGCCTAATATAGCATGTAAATAAATGATGCACGTGAAAAAATCGACTAGATTTTATTCAGGAACTTTCTAGTATACCGGATCTTAAGATTTACCTTTTCCCTTAAAACAGAGTATTCTACATAATAATATTAATAACTTTTGTACCATTCCCACTCTAAAAAGATTATTTTATTCACTGAAAACAGTGAATAAAAAGGCCATTCAATCACTATTTTGGTGTTTGTATTCAGAACACACCAATATATTCGACCTACATCTCAATGATTATACAACCTCCTTGCGCAAAAAATACTCGGTACAAACTCCTTGCGCAAAGAATACTCGACATACAAACTCTTTGTGCAAATAACTCCTCGAGATTTGATTGGTCGATATTTGCGACAAGGATTTAAGCATTAGAATAAAAACAGTTTTGTGTTCTCGGCTGCCATTATAGAAAAAAAAAAGTAAATTGGCGCCATTTTGAATACTGTAAGTTGTACAAACACAAAGATTATTGTTACTTTATAATAAATCGATTGAATATATATGCATTCAAGTGATGAAGAAGATGTGTTAACACCTGATTTTATGAAAGAGAGGGCGGCCGATACAGTAAAAAACTTGCTACAAATCACGGCTCGTTTACATCAAAGCCTACGATGAGTTTTGCAAATGGAAAAATGAAAATCAAGCTTTGGGCACAATGTTCCAATATTAATGTGCATTTTAATTAATTTAAGTTTCCTTTTTTCTTTATTAAATGTCTATTTTCGCTTAAATTATTTCTTTTTCTCGTAGTCATGGTATAACGTATAGTATGCAACTCTTAAATAAAGTACGGATTTATATTGAGGGCCATGAATGACTCGCGTCACTCGGGATTCTAACACTTGAACCACTCGCCACGCTCGTGTTTCAATCATCATGAATCACTCCCTACGGTGGTGATTCAGTCGTTAGAATCCTTTACTTGCTCGTGATTCATCTATGGCCCTCGCTTTAAATCCGTCCTTTATTCGCTAGTTGCATAATATACTATTAATATTGGACTATCCATGAAGCCATGAAAAAAATGAGACTAGTTAGTACGTAAGTGCTTTTAATCAAAGTGGGATGCCTATACCTGTGTGTTAACATCTAGTTTACATATACCTATTGAGGGGTCTGTAGCAGCGCGCGCCATTGTGACCAGTTTCGAACCGCAGCTAAGCAACGCTCGGCATGCTCAGTCCTAGGATGGGTGACCATTAGTATAATTTACACCTGGGCCCCTCGATACCTCGGAAAGCACGTAAAACTGTTGGTCCTATCTGGTATCGAAAGATATTGGTTGTCAAGCCATGTCAGAGACCAGAGGTGCCTTTGTGTAAGCCAATCGTATTCAAATTGATTGTCATATAGCCTTTCGGCTAAGCAAATTGTTCCGTTTCACAATTAAAATCGTATGTTTTTGGTTGTCAACAACAAAACAGGACAATTGTATTCATTTGACAGCCAAAAATGTACGATTTTAATTGTCGAACTAATTAATTGACAGCTTTAACTAATTTGCTTAGCCGAAAAGCCATATGACAATCAATTTGAATACGATTGGCTTACACAATTGCACCTCTGAAGTATTTTGGCCTAAACAACAGATCACTATATGAAGAAGATGTAAGTGATTGCATGAGAGGGGGCAGTAAAAGCAATCCAGAAAATCATTCTTATAAGTATAATAATTTGGCTAAGTGCGTGTTGGACTCTCGTGCAAAGGGTTTCGTAACCCTAAAAACATTATGGTACATAATAGAAATGACCAATACCTTGGGTTTTACTTCTTATTTTTATTATCTGTGGTAGTAGAGGCCATTGCCACATGTATTCTGTGAAAATTTAAATTTTCTTCCTATTACGGTTGAAGCTGTAGACCCCTGTGACAGACAGACAGATAGACAGCGGAGATTTAGTAATAGGGTCCCATTTGGCACCCTTGGGGTGCGGAAGCCTAAAAAGTACCGACCCCTATTTAAATAGTTTTATGTGTCAATAAAAGATAAAACCACAATGATTCGGAAAGCCATTCTTTAAATTGCTTATTGCTAATCTGGATTTAACATGCTCAATTGTCCATGATGGATAATGGAGGCCCCCAACACAAAAACTATATTTCTCGCCCTAAGAATTGCCCATAGAAAGACCCCATTACCAGGGGATTACTTAACAAATCCTACGAAGTATCGCAATTTCAATTATTAATATTAGCGCTACTTTCCCTCCCTCAACAAAACATTGTATCTTAAATCAGGCATAATTTATAAAACTTTGTAAAATTTAGATTCTTATATGATGAATGTACAGTCAGAATATTTTATAAAATTATTCTGACTGTAATATCTGATAAAATTTACTGGGTGTAAATAGAGTGCGACCATTAATTGAAACCACATATTCTACCGACCCTACTGGACCACTTTTCCCAAGAGTCATACCCGCGGACACCCTTAGTTTAGGAAATAGTTGAGTTCCAAACAAAAATGCGTGAACCCTAACGCACCGACATACGGGCGAGTTTAGAGAGAGCGTCGTCCGTGAAACCTGCAGCTGTTTGAGATAAACGCTCTCTCTAACCTCGCCCGTATGTCGGTGCGTTAGGGTTCACGTGTTTTTCTTTGGAACTCAATTATTTCCTAAACCAAGGGTGTCCCCTGGTATGAATCTTGGGAAAAGTGGTTCAGTAGGGTCGGTAGAATATGTTTAATAGTCGCACTCTATTTACAGCCGGTATATCTTACCCAACCTGTGTTATGTTTATAGTAGTTTTTTTGTTCTGTTCTTAATAAAAAATTGTAGTCTTTTCATTTTATTTTGTTTTGTTAGATTAGTATTTTTTTTGTTGTTAAGTATTTATTGTAATTTTCTTATTTTATCGTGTATTTCTTTAGTTATTACAAGGCTAAGCTGAAAATCGGCGGCTGTCTGCATGCGTGTCAGCTAGCTTTATGCCGAGCTAAGACCTTTTTGTCTTTCCGCTTCCATTTTTTGTAAGTAGTATTGTATTTGTAATTTTGTATGTTAGTTTAGTAACACAAATAAAGTATCTTTTATTTTATATTTATTTATATATGGTTACAACTTATTACAATCTTATTTTAGGTGGTTTATTTAAAAGTAAGGAAAACAATATTATGATGTGCATTTTGCACCGGGATTCGGTTTAACCACCTTAAATAGAAAAATGTCTTGCAAAGTTCACGCAAACTAAGGATAAAATTATAAAAAAGTCACGGTGCCACATTTACATTGACGAGTTGTTTATGAAATGACATACCATCCGGAAAAAATCTGCTCACTCACTTATAGACTATATTACAAGTTATGTAACATACAGCCAATTTGATTGCTCACCGATAAGACTTTGTAACAATAACAAAAAAATAAAACATGGTATACTCTACTTTACCATAGCGCGTCATTGCCGCCGGTTACTATCTGCAACGAGGGGATGAAACCCCAAATGGGAATTATAATTATCTATTCCACCCCAATTACTTCTTGCCGATCCTTTTCACTTTCAATTTGGTGATATCTCTTCTAGATTTTTGATACAGGGTGTTTAATTAATCAATCTTAATCAATGATTTTAATATTTTGTAGTTTTGTCGCACGTCTTTTAAGTTCAGGCACCACAATTTTTGCACCAATAAGTTTATAAACTCAATTATGTGTATGTGAAAGACGAGCAACAGCGGTTTTGGTGAAACTATTTGGCACCTTCCCTCCAAAAGTCTTGTTTCATGCTTTTGAGCCGTGGTTGGTTTGTAGCTTTGAAGTTTTGTTTTTTGTGTTTTATATAAGTATTTAAAATTTCATCAAAAAACTTATTTGCTGAAGACTAATCTTGTATAAAGCTGTAGAAAGTCGGAATAGAACGGTGGAAAAGTGTTGATAATAATCATTATTTACATACTCGTAAAAGCCTCTTTTGCCTGGAGAACTAAGACACCTCACTTGTCAAAATCGGTTTTTGAAACTGTACCGTGATTAAAACACACCATTTTATTTATTTTTGTGCGTTCACGATCGAATATAAATGAAATAATGGTAACAACCCGTTACAAATATTAAATATGTCAAAATAATTTCATCAATAATTATCAAAATAAATTGGTATACACGATTGACCACTTAAGTATATGATTCAAGCAAAACATACTTAGTGGTCAGCATCAAAGCCCTCCAATGATTTGTCGTGGTTAGTTAAAAAACGTCACCTGCATAACCCCCTGTATATACCCTACGTGCTAGAAGTGTGGAGTACTCAAGTGACTCAGGCCCTTATGGGGCCCCGGCACTTGACAGCTCCAACCAAGCCCCCGGACCCCTATCCCGGTCGTCCCTTACTCCGACCACTAGCCCCAGGAATCTGTCATTGTACAAACCCCTCCCTAAACTGGCGTGAAAACGATAGATATTGATGCGAAAGTAGAGTGGTCACAAAAATAGGGCCCAAGAATTTCGTAATACCAGGGGGTCACTTTCCAATTAGTTAATGCTTTTGCACATGAGATCTTGCTGTACCATGATAAATTTTCTCTTGTTGCTTGATGTAAACGAAAATAACTTTTATAACGTGGACGTTAAAATCGATTTAGCTTAGTATTGATGGCGTTGTACGTTTCCTGGGAATGAAATTGACAAGCCATTGAACACAATGTAGGGGTGAAAATAATATGGCGAGAACAAATATTGTAATCCCCTGCTCAGCATGGTTGCTATCTTGCAACTACACAATTTGAGGTTGTAAGTTTTTTATAACTTTTGAGATTAAGGAACGTTTTGAAAATTAAAACTGGTCAAGTATGAGTAGAAGTCGTGCCCGTTCGTCAAGCTGTTTAAAACACAAACTTATTTCACGAGCAGTTATGTATTACCAACCTAACTTGGCACTTACGATCTATTTAACTCTTATGTATCCAAAAGGTTCAATTAGATTGGTCCTTAGTTTCTTCTTGAATAATTAAACATGGGTAATTTTCAGATATTCCATTATGAGGGCTTTTTTATTTTCGTTTATTTATCTAAAAATAGGTTTTGTACATAAGTTTGGTATTTATAAAAAACATCGCGAAAACCGCAACGAGTTTAGCTGAAATATCTTTGAGACACTTTAACATACAAATTAAAAATAAAATACAAACAATTATCGTTTTAATTTTATTATATTAAAAAATATTTTTCAACACATTCTTTGTTAAATTATTTAAGATTTTAGCTATAATTGTGAATTTCAAAGCCACAATTAAGGGCCAGTTAAATTCACATTTTATTTGAATAAAAATATTGAAAAAAGGTACATAATAAACTAAAGAATGATGCAGGTACCTTGATTAGAATTTTGAATTTTTATTAAGAACTCTAACTAAAATAAATACCAATATAAGGTCCAAACTAAGCCTAAGATCCGATTTAATTAATTAAGTATGCAAAGAAATTACTTCAAACTTAGTCAAATTACAGCAAATGATCGATTACTTTTGAAGAATTTTAATTTTGATCATTGGAATAAATTTTATTACTAATAAGACCTAATTTTGAACGGAATTTAAAATTTCTGAGTCAATTCGAACTACCCTATAAATTTTCATGGTCAGTCAATTTGTATAAAATTGTAAGCTACCTACATACTTTTTTCGCGTCGAGTTAGAAGTGTGATTTTCTAGCAGCACCATGGGGCCATAGACTTCTGCAGGAGGTATCAGTTTTAACTTGATATCTCTAACGGGGCCTGAGAAAAGGGGTCTTGACAGACGGAGAGATAGACAGATGGACAACAAAATGATCGTATAAGGGTTCCGTTTTTTTTTTCATTTTGAGGTACGGAACCCTAAAAATGTGTTACAGTTGGTCATGGTCTAACTTTCCAAGTTTGCCCCGGATCACTTATTTAAGCAATATTAATTTTAAAAATCGGCCAAGTGCGAGTCAGATACGCACACGAAGGGTTCCGTATCTATAAAAACGGCAAAAAATTACTTATGTTGTAAGGGAGCTCCCTTTACTATTTATTTTATTCTGTTTTTTAGTATTTGTTGTTATAGCGGCAACAGAAAGACATCATGTGTGAAAATTTCAACTGTCTAACTATCACGGTTCATGAGATACAGCCCGGTGACAGACGGCCGGTCCCGCTGGTTTCTCTTTGGGTATGGAACCCTAAAAACATAAACATATCGTCACGACTTGAATCCCCGAGGGGGTGTCAGAGCGTGTTCTCAAGTGGGAACTGTGAAATGCAAGTCACAGTCCACACCCGGTACACCCTCGTTTCACCGACGAATATTACGTCCCAACGTGATAGGTGGTAAGCCCTACTATCGCCGTACTTTGGGCACAATTCACACACTTTTTTCAGCAAGTGGTAAGTATTAGGTGAGAACAAAAATACTACGAATATGCACTACATTCTGAAAAACTCATTGGTGCATGCCCGACCGGGGATCGAA
Organism: Ypsolopha scabrella; assembly: GCA_910592155.1. Lineage (NCBI taxonomy): Eukaryota > Metazoa > Arthropoda > Insecta > Lepidoptera > Ypsolophidae > Ypsolopha > Ypsolopha scabrella. Next base: position 15,292,220 of record OU342975.1, on the reverse strand, counting down.
CCTGGGTCTCAAGATTGAGAGGCCAGCGATCTATCGCGTGGGCTACCGCCGCTTAAGGTCTTACCCCTGGTTCACGATAATCTTACTGAGCTATTTTGAACTTGAGTATGTTGTCAGAAAATCTACATTAGAACGCTCGCCTCGCGCGCTGCCGACACGCAAAATCAATGAATTTTAGAGGTTTTTCTGTATTTTACGAAAAAGTATAGGATGTAGGAGTTTTTTCACCTGAAAATGGAAAATAAACTATATTTGTTTGTTATAGCAGTAATTTCAGACATAAAACTTAAGCCGCTTAGACATAAAACGAAATAATAACTTAAAAACGCATAATTTTCAAAAATAAAATCTATCGATCGAATTGTGTTCAATTAGGTAACTGACCTGTCAACGGAAAGACAAAGGTCTGAAAAAACACGTGTTCAAGTTTTACATTGACCAGATAAATAGCTAACTCAGCATATTAAAACAAAAACGGTTGAAAGATCCAAATGCAAGCCCTTAATGTAAACTTCTATATAATTTGCTTTATAGTATAATATTTGGGATGATTATATTTAAACAAAACATTTTTTGGTTAATTTTATGATAATATATAACCTAATTCATTATATTAAAACCTGCGTCTAATTCAGCGGATTCAAAACGCCTGTGCTCGCTTCTGTTTTCGCATTCCACCGCGTGCTCATGTTACTCCATTTTTAAACAAAGCCAACATTCTCGAAATGGAGTCTCGGCTAAAACTACATTTCGCATGTTTGTTGTTTGGGGTTGTAAAAACTGCTTCTCCTAAATATCTTTTTAATAAGTTACATTGGTCTTCTTCATACAACAAATATAGCTGTAGGTTCAACCGAATTCTGTGTCCAAAACACAAGACCGTATCATTTAGAGGTAGCTTCAGATACTTAACTTCCAAGTGTTGGAATAATCTTCCCCCTTCCATACGTGAACTTAAGTCTAGGATAGGTTTCAAGTCCAAGCCTAAAGCGTATCTTCTCTCGTTACAAAAGTCCCAACATTAGCTAAGCATTTGTGGATCATATTGTATATCTAGATTAAGACTTATTTATAATAATTGCCGTATTTATTATATTACTATACAACAATTATATTCATTATCTAAGTAAACATATATCCTGGAATTTAAATTATTAATTATTTTATAGTCATAAATATTATGTATGTAGAACTCTCAAACCGTTATTTGTGTTCGTGCGTCACCACTATTAGGCTCTGGCAGAATAACAGCGCTGCAGTTTGTACTGAGTACATTGCAGCACATGCTGAGTTTAGAGCCCTTTTTTTCCCACGACACACGATACATTAATTACATGGCTGTGTGTGTGTCATTAATTAAGTTTGAATGTACTGCGTCTCATTGTTAAAAATTGTTAGAGTTAAGTCCTTTTATTTTGTCATGTCATGTGTTTTGTGTTGTGGTGATTAATAAATGATTATCTTATAATTATTATTATTAATTATGATAATAAAATTAATATTTTATTTTCTCTGATGGATATAATCCGAAATGAGAAGATCCGTCGGAGATCGAAAGTAACCGAAGTTGAAGTAGCAGTTGGCAGGCCATATTTACCGCTGACACGGTGGCCGTTGGGGCCGAAAGGCTTTAGAATGGAGACCACGTACAGTAAAGGGTAGTGTAGGCCTACCTCGTGCCCGCTGGACCGACGACCTTCAGGTCAGTTATGGGTGGCGGCTGGATGAGGAGGACGGAGGACCGACATGAGTGGCGAAAAGGCCTATGTCCAGCAGTGGACGAACACGGGCTGATGGATAGATGGATGGATGGATACAGACCGTATACTCACCTGTGCTTAGCTGTGCTCCCTGAGGCGTACCGACTAAGGAGTCGAAGTTTTCATAATGACCGAAAACGATAAAGCTGCTCAATGGTTCGTTTTGGCTCTGATTTAGCAGCTGAAAACTATTGACGTGATTTTTTTAGTATTAAAGGTTCATCTCTAAATGTAAAAACTTTTAAAGCCAAGGATTTCTAAAAATACAGTTTTTCTAGCTCCGTTAGAACTTGAGCAACACCTTGATTTATCAGCGTTGAATTTTGTTCCGCTGTTGCCCCGCCTTTGCCCTCCCCGTCTAACTTTGCTAATTAAGAGAAAGATAAATTTGCTTTTTCCCTTAAACAATTTCCCAAAAAATTACAATTTACAGCGCTTTAAAAGTTTTTAATTCAAATGAAAACTTTAATGCGACATCTCCTTATTAGAAAAAGTTTCAAATGTAGGGCTAATTAATGAATTTTCCTCTTTCAGTATTGTTTTGAATACATTTTTTTTTATTTACATTACTGACCCAGCAACCGATAGTTTCTCGCTTTTAAAAATTCAATATAATTTCGCCTTTTCTTAGCACCAATTCTCTCCCGGGCGGGACGCAGTACAAAATATGAGATTTCATGGAATAGGTATTAAAATTCGCAAAAAGTCGAACAATTTTTTATTTTTTATTTTATGACTTTTTTGAAAGAAAACGTAGATGTTAATCAAGGGTAACTACAATTTTACACAAGATGCTTATACCTTCGCATGTGGATATAAACTAAAACACATGTGTCATACCTTTATGACTTTAATTTCACAAAATGCTTCCTAATCAGGTGCCTGTTTTGTGGCAAAAAACACATAAAAAACCTACCTGCCAAATTTTCAAGTTGTAGGCAACGAGCTATAGTTGCAGGTTGATTGGTGTATAAAACGTGGGCAAAAGAAACTTGAATTCACGCGCCAAAATACCCTTGCACACAGTAAACAACTTATAGTTTTTTTTTCATTACATCGTTCTAGACGAATCTTAATGCTTTGTTGGACTGAAAGTCAATAAAAGAACGCAAATATCTAACTGTATCTTGTTGTATTGTAAATAGTTTCAGAATGTGGTTAGTTTTTAGGGTACGGGACCCTATTACTAAGACTTCGCTGTTCGTCTGTCACCAGGCTGTATCTCATGAACCGTGATAGGTAGACAGTCAAAATTTTCACAAATGATGTATTTCTGTTGCCGCTATAACAATAAATTAAAACACGGAATAAAATAAATATTTAAGAGGGGCTCCCATACAACAAACGTGATTTTTTTGCTCGTTTTTGCTCGATATTGATAACGGCAACAGGTAGACGCTTGAAATATTCACAGAATATTTAATTATATATTTACTTTAAAATAAATTATTGTTAAAATGAAATAAATATTAAAGGGGGGCTCCCATACAACAGACATGATTTTTTTGCCTTTTTTATAGATAATGGTACGGAACCCTTTGCGCTCGGGTCCGATTCGCACTTAGCCGGTTTTTATTTATAATAGCAGACCTGTGCTGGCCAGTTTGATTTTTTATTATAGAGGACAAGATTGTATGTATACAAGGTTGTATGGATGCCTAGCAACAACCTATAGTCGATAAGGTATGAAACACAGATATAGATCTAAATAGATGACGCAAGTGCATCAAACTCTATTAAAATCAAGCGTGTCACATTTTACAATGAAATTGGTTGACAGCGGTTTGAATCTTAGAAGGGATTGTAAGACTTAAGATATAATACATAAGAGTCAAAGTTGGAGGAGTCAATATCTGTGAAGGAAGAGCATTGCTGTCCCTTTTGGCGCGCAATTGGGCACGCGAAGTACATACACTCGCGGCATCTATTTGGATCTATATCTGTGGTATGAAATAACTTTTAGGCCGTACAGATAAAATTGAAATTGGGCACTTTCAACTGGATCTTCAAACAAACAATGACCCTCTTTCTAAGCGACAGAGATAAAAATGTATTTTTTAAATATTTTTTGAATAGCAATGATGTGATTTTAATTTTAATTTTCGAGTTTTAGTAAAAGCTTCCTTCAATTAATCCCCATTCTACTTTTAACAAAAATAAAACACTCTTCGTATTGGATCCTTTAAACATCATTCTTATCGACCATCCTTTTTTCTTCTATAGTTTATGAGAAATAAAGATATTTTCAGAGTGAAATAATTGTCAAGTTGTTTTGGTTAATGGTATGTTCATCACGCCATAAACTCATTAAGTCACGACTTCCCTCTAAACTTTCCTGTGTGTTTAGTTTCTCGCTTAACCATCAATAAAGGGTGTTATGAACAAAGTGTCCCAAAAAGATCTGTCATTCTTTAAAATAATAGCAAAACAATACAAGAGGCATTGTCATATTCTAGAAACATTTCACTTTTTAAAGTCTATAAAATAATAATGGTAGCCAGTATTCAGTTGGTCTATCGAAAAACTGAAAATTAATTAGAACTGTAGGTTTTTTTTTAGCAATTTGTTCGAATTTTACTCTTGCTATTATTGTTTCATGATTGAATTGGGATTCAAAAGTACCACTTGCTTAATAGTACAAATGAATTGATTACTTACATAGGCACTTAAGACCATCAAGTACAATAATTATTATTTTTTTTGCGTTTTTTTATAACTGATAGTTATAAAAGTTTGTTGATCAATAATATTGCTTGTCCGAAATATGAAATGATCGTTGATTTAGTTTCTGAACTGTTTCCTGAATCTATTTTTGCAAATGGTTGCACAAAGAAAGAGACACCCAGTATGTGCAACATGTCAGCGCTTCAAAAAACCAAGCAATCATAAAACAGGTGACGAAACTTGCCTTGCAAGGAAATATGCTGAAACGCGATATACGCGATAGGTAATATATTAACTCAGCAGATTATGAGGGTCCTTGAGAGCGTCTTAGGACCATTTTCCTTTTTTATCTCTATCATACTTAGTTGACAAGAATAAATATTTGCGATAAAGTCTATTGAGTATACACTTCACTATTAAATCTATATTTGTAATTATAGTCATTGTGTTCTTATCTCTTGCACAATTCTGTTGAGTTATTTTTGTTGTTGTTCTATTTTTATATTCAGAAGTTATAAATATTTACCAATTTCATTCATTTGTATATATAACTTGTTGTTATAGTCTGCTTAGTAAATAAATAAAGTAGATACTAGTTACTCGTACATATGCATGTTATCTATCTTGCAAGTGTAATGGAGGTAGCAGAAAATTAGCGCCAACCAAAGCGAGTTTTGGATGGCACATAAGTTGAGCTACATCCTTTTGTCGTTTTGCTGTTTTTTTGTAGTCTATATAAGTTTTATTTTGCTTTGTGACTTTTAAGAATATTTTGCTTGTAAACACGACGAGAAACGCATTTTCTTTCTTTCAAAAGCACCTCCGTGGACACGACATTCTTTGTTTTTCCATAGAATTGCTTGACTTGCGACATGGTAATATACAATTGGCTATTCGAAAACCATAATGAGCTCAACTTGACCCCACCAATCAAGATATTGACGCCCCTTAAATTTAAACGCCAAGTCATTCGTGATTAGTTGACTGTTCTGGCAATGATCTTTTTTGGACACATTATGTTTCTAATACAAGTTAATGTACATACAAGGATGGTGTAAGTAGATGTAGAGATTCAGTTAAGTACTCACTGAAGGTTTATATAGTTGCCTATAATTACGTAGGTCAAAACTAGATTAAACTAGCAATAGATCTACCAAAATTTATTTACGAGTAGCTAAGTATGAAGAACTCCCATTCTCTTGAAAGTATGTCAAGCATATTATGTCACACACAATGTATTTTATCTACTCTTTTATTACAATAATGCAATAACAACATCAAAAACCGGTCAAGTGCGAGTAGGACTCGCGCCTGAATTATCCGCTAGTTCGCCCCGAACTTTGGACTCGCACTCGCCCGATTCGCGCTTGACCAATTTGCTCATGTTTTTTTTGCCTTATTTACTCGCCTGCCAAATTTTATGAAATTGCAATTAACAGTACTCGAGTTATCGTCAAACAAACATTCATACATACTTAAATACATACAAACGCCGGATTGTTCAAGTCGCGCCCGTTCAAAAACATCCGACTTTTTTTTTCATGTTTTGTCGAACCGTGGCAAGATACTCGTGCAGCAAACGAAATCAAACCAATGGCCCTCACTATGCCACAGTTGTACAAAATACTATTTACAAAATACTAATACCTGGGCTTACGCTTGGTCATTAGTGCACGTAATGAAAAGGCCTATAAGACCTAGGATGAAGCGCTCTCGCCCAGAAAGTGGGTGAGTGATAGCAGGGTTGGGTGATATTCAGTCTGTCCGGGGACTTTCTCAAAATCTACGGAAGTCGGTGAAGGACAAATTATAGATACTAGTCAACTGCCTGTAACCACCTTGTCATGACGTCATGCCGGAATACGACCGTCGCTTGGCGGCATGGTTTCCTCTTGAGAGGAAGGGGCAAGCCACGGCCCAAGCACAGTTAAAAAAATCTATAGTTGTCCAACGAAGGCGTTCGGATACAGCGGTTATGCGGGGCTTGCCAGTCGAGACTCCCGAACTGTTTGTTCGAAAATTGTATGTAGCTCGATGGCTAGTTGGCTACCTCCCACGTCTCGCCCCGCAGGCCCCGCACAAATGATCTGTCTGAGCGCTTTCATTGGACAACTGCATGGATTTTTCAACTGTGGCCAAAGCCTACCAGCAGCTAAAACCATTTATACTGTTATAATCATACATAAAGTAAAAAAGCTCCATTTATTTACAGCTCTTTTTGAATAACCTATAAAATAATAGACCGTTTTTGACAGTATTTAATATTTAGACTCAGTTCAACATGTAACTTAAACATTAGAACTTAGTCAAACTCGACAATATGAAGTTATTAATACTTTTAAGTAAATTTACATTATTTCCATTTACCTAAGCTGTAACTAACTACATGCTACCAATTTATTTGCTCGCTCGCACAACTACGCTGCCTATCTAGATGTATAAATAAACATATTTATCTAAGCAATCCAACATCCCTTCCAAGGGAGTCGGTAAACAGTATTAATTTCGTATTAAGCCAGCCTTCTGGCCGTCCTCGTGTAGTGATAAAGGTATTAATATAAGCTCTTCGTACTGTAATAAACCGCAGGAGTATCTAAGCGGTAATATGCGTGTTACCGTTAAGACGGGTGGATTTGGTAATACACCTAATAATCTATTGCATTAAAGTTTCTATTAACACGTGTGAATTAACATTGTGCGGGCAGAAAATTGGAAACAAACCCTCGCGTGGAAAAATATATTTTTCCTAATTTCATAGTTCACACGTGTAAGTCAATCAAAATGTTTAAATTCGGACGAGCGAAATTAGAACATAGGCACGCCCCACCGTTTTAGTACAAATTTTGATAACCCTTTTCTTTGTTGTTTTTCGTTATCCATCCATCCATCCATCAGCCCGTGTTCGTCCACTGCTGGACATAGGCCTTTCCCAAATTTCGCCACTCATGTCGGTCCTCCGCCCTCCTCATCCAGCCGCCCTCCGCAACGTCCTTCAGGTCATCGGTCCAGCGGGCACGAGGTTGGCCTACACTACGCTTTGCTGTACGTGGTCTCCATTCTAGAGCCTTTCAGCCCCAACGGCCTTCATGTCGGCGACAAATATGGCTTGCCCACTGCCACTTCAACTTACTGATTCAGCAGGCTATGTCCGTTACTTTCGATCTCCGACGGATCTCCTCTTTTCGGATTCTATCCATCAGAGATACCCCAAGCATAGCCCGCTCCATAGCTCGCTGAGCGACCTTAAATCGGTGGATCAGGCCCTTTGTAAGAGACCACGTCTCAGCGCCATACGTCATCACAGGAAGGACGCACTGGTTGAACATCTTAGCCTTTAAGCACTGTGGTATTGACGACGTAAATATGTGACGCAACTTTCCGAATGCTGCCCAACCCAAGCATATTCTTCTGTCAGCCTCGGCGTTGAAGTTGTTTTTATCCAGCTGTATGACTTGACCCAGATAAACATATTTCTGAACAACTTCGATGCTGACAGTGTCGACGGTTAGTGGCCCTTGGATGACGTGACAGTTGGACATGACCTTAGTCTTATACAAATTCATCCGCAAGCCCACTCGTCTCGAAGAATCGCTAAGGCCGCGCACCATTGCACCTCCAGTTCTTGCAGCGATTCCGCCATTATCACGATGTCATCGGCAAAGCGAAGATGTGAAATGTACTCTCCGGTTACGTTTATGCCTCGTCCATTCCTGTCTAGTGTTTTAAAGACGTCCTCCAGCTCGGCGGTAAACAGTTTTGGGGAAATAACATGTCCCTGTCTCACGCCGCGCTGAAGATGCATCGGTCTTGTTTGTACATCCTGTACTTGGACGAACATTGTAGCGGAGTCATACAGACATTTCAACATCTCCACGTAACGCCAGTCAACTTGGCATCGCTGCAAGGACTGCAGAACAGACCAAGTTTTGATGGAGTCGAAGGCTTTCTCGTAGTCCACAAACGCTAGACATAAAGGCTGATTATACTCTTGGGTTTTCTGTATAACCTGCCTTAGCGTGTGAATATGGTCCACGGTGCTGTAGCCTTTTCGAAACCCAGCCTGCTCTGGAGGTTGGAAGTCATCGAATCGTTTAGCGAGACGATTCGTGATAACTCTTGAGAACAGCTTGTAGGTGTGGCTGAGGAGTGCGATTGGTCTATAGTTATTTAGTAGGATTTTGTCCCCTTTTTTGAAGGACAAAATTACCAGGCTCCTGCTCCACTTCTTTGGCGTAGTACCTGTACGAATAACGGCATTAAAGAGGTCCTGTAGCTGTCCGAGTATAGGGAAACCTCCAGTTTTCAGGAGTTCAGTTGTGATGCCGTCCTCGCCCGGCGCCTTATTGTTTTTCAGCTGTTCAATCCTAATCTCACCCATTTTGACATCCAGGAGTTTGTCGGTGTAGTGGCGGACTAGAGGTGCACGTTTGTCGTCTTTATCGCGAGCAGTTGGCTTGGGAGCGTGTGAAGAATATAGGAGCCCATAAAATTTCTCAATTTCGGCGAAGATCTCTGGCCTAGAGGTAACGGTTCTATTGTCAGATATCTTCAGATTCGTCAGATTGGTCCTTCCTTACTGGTGGGCAAAAACCTTTGAGCCTTTGTTTCGCTGGATCGCGTCTTCAATGACGCGAGTGTTATGTTGGTGCAGGTCAAAACGAATTTGTATATATGTAACAGTTTTCATTGAAGATGGTAAATAATAATGTCATAGAGGGTAGGCTAGATCATGATATTAAATTTGAAATTCAGTGTTGAGCCGCAGAAATATTTCCTTAAAGTGGGGAAATATTTAGTCCTATGAAATTAAATGAATAATGTCTAGAATTGTGAGACCTATCAATAAATGATTTGAAGACGAGGGAAGTGAGGAGGAGCGTGTTAGGTTTACATATAAATAAATCGCTACTGTTTTTGATCGAAATATGATCTGGCTAAGTCTTAGTAGATTACAATATGCTGAATTCTACGATATTCCGTTTGCATAATATGCATAACAGGGGTTTTTTTTAATAGGAGTGTGAGTTTAAAAACCGAGTCCTCGTCTCGTGTTTTAGTAACCACTTTGTGTAATACTAGCCTTTGCCCGTGGCTCTACCCGCGTTTATTAAATATCTGCCCCGTTTTCAGCTTGGGCGTCATTTCATCAACACCACTTATAGCCTAATATGTTGACCGGAGCCACTACGATGATAATAATAAAACTGCACCCAAATACGTTCAGTGGATCTTGAGTTAAATTGGAATATACATACGGACTGATAGTCAAAAATATAAATGAAATGGTTGTTTTGGCCTCACAATACTGGTAATCCATTACATGTAAAATAAAATGAAATTTTCTATTTACGGTAATAAACTATTGTATTATGAGTATATTTAAATAAATCAATATCTAATATTATAAATTGATATTAAATATTAAATTTTACTTATTCATGCAACATATGTATATAACATATAATAAATATGAATTATTATTATTAGATAAATAAATGAACATCAGAAAATGTATAAACCAGTGTATGTTTTCCAGGTTTATTATAATTCACACGTAGGAGTCGCTAGCATTATGACCCCCTGAAGGCAGTCAGCTAGAAAATACAATTAAGTAAGCGGTGATGTAATGCGGGTATTTAGGTTAAAAGTTATAGTGAGCAAGATATTTTGGTTGTTAACTCTTTAGAGTCGAGATATTCTCTTTGTTATAAATACGTATTTTTATTTGTAGGCTTATTTCTTATAAACTTAAAGACAAATAAGTCCAATATCTTTCATTTTTATTATAAAAGAACACATCAAAATAAATAAATGTGAAATATATTTTTGATTTGAATTATTGTTCCACGTTTGGATTGGGAATGAGTTGGGAACAGTTACCAAAGGTAGGATGTGCAAATATAGGTACGTAAAAACATTTCCATTACTGCAAAATTATAACGTGATGAAAATGTAAAAGTAATGAGAAAATTTAACCAAAATAATATTTCATAGAATAAAAATAAAATAATATTCTTTAAAAAAAACAGTTCGCCATTTGTTTTGATAATCAATCACTCATCATCAACTTCATCATCAATGCCAAATAGGGACATATTTGTCAAATAAAATTTCAAGATTTTATTTATAAAACAGTTGATTAAGCAAACAGTTTAGACAACTAAATCAGTGATCATTTCATATTTATTAAATCAATAAACTTTTATAAACATCAGTAAGTACAAAACTTTGATTATTTTTTAACTTGATGGGCTTAAGTAACTAAGTAATCAATTCATTTGTACTATTATGCAAACTTTTGAATCCCAATCCAATCGTGGAACAATAATATCAGATATTAGAAGGAAAGAAAAATGTTGTGCTTTTCTAAGGAGGCCCTAATGATTTTCCTTTTTTTGTTCGCACAAAAACTTACCTTCGATTTTATTTTATCTATGGTGACTTTAATTTATGCAGCCAAGTTCTTACTAATGCCTCGGTAAGTGCTCAGTAACAAGGTTCGATGAACTTTTTGGGAAATTCGTAAATTATTCTTTTGGTGTTCCTTACAAACGCAATCCCAGCCCCGAGTTAATTACTATAGGACGTCAACATTTTATTTTACGAAACTAGCAAAAAGTTGTTGATCCGTGTTAGTGATCACTTACCAAGCCTCCAGTATGAGCTAGGCTGTATAAATAAAAGTCACCATAAATATTAATTGTAAACTGTTACTGTTTCGTGGAGTCAGCGCAAAGATCCAATAGCATTGGGGTTTCTAACTTTTTCGCTTGCGGTTCGATGGAGCGATCAACCACTTTTACCTTCAACACTAACTTCTCTTGACTTCTAATAAAGAGTAATAAAGATGGAATTCCTTTAGAACGGTGACAAACAAAGGTTGGTCGAGGTATAGCAACTTCACTTCTGCGCCAATGGTTGTCATATTTGCTCGGTGAACAGGGAAGGTAATGAACGTCACGTGCTTATTGGTAAAATATTTCTTAAAAATTCAGAATTTACAAGCCGGAATTTTGTTTTATGGTTTTCAAAAGCATTTTCTTATTCAAGTCCTCATGGTTTCGTTATGGTGTAATAAGAATGTACTTTTGGAATGTAATTTAAGTCTTTAAAATACTCTCCATTTTATACCTCAATGTACACAATAATGAGTCTTTGTTTTCTAGATGAGGTTTCTTGAATATTTTGCTCTATTGCTTATGTAGTAATTATAATCATAATATATGGTTTTCTAATAAAAACAAGACAATTTTAAGATTTGTGAGACTTGAAAATTTACGCACCATAATAAATAAAACAAATATTATCTTGGCAGCAAAATGGTTACATGATGGTTTGCGAGAGCAGTTTTCCATCTCCATGACACATTATAGTTTAAGACCAGGGATGAGTTGACTTAATGGCTATTTGTCTATAATAAGACGCAATCAATGTCGATTGGGTTTCTGCTTCATGACGAATATTTAGAAATAACGACGTTTCTGTCAAGGGGAATGTTAAATAGTACATTCAATCCGAGTGGTATAAAGAAGGGTATATTGCCTGACGAGGTAAGCAGGCTGAAGCTTGCCGATGCCTGCTATAATAATAGTAATACTCGTCAGGTAATACTTGTTACCGCCGAGTCATATATAATTGTCAAGGGGAATGTTAAATAGTACATTCAATCCGAGTGGTATAAAGAAGGGTATATTTCCTGACGAGGTAAGCAGGCTGAAGCTTGCCGATGCCTGCTATAATAATAGTAATACTCGTCAGGTAATACTTGTTACCGCCGAGTCATATATAAGTGTCAAGGGGAATGTTAAATAGTACATTCAATCCGAGTGGTATAAAGAAGGGTATATTTCCTGACGAGGTAAGCAGGCTGAAGCTTGCCGATACCTGCTATAATAATAGTAATACTCGTCAGGTAATACTTGTTACCGCCGAGTCATATATAAGTGTCAAGGGGAATGTTAAATAGTACATTCAATCCGAGTGGTATAAAGAAGGGTATATTTCCTGACGAGGTAAACAGGCTGAAGCTTGCCGATGCCTGCTATAATAATAGTAATACTCGTCAGGTAATACTTGTTACCGCCGAGTCATATATAAGTGTCAAGGGGAATGTTAAATAGTACATTCAATCCGAGTGGTATAAAGAAGGGTATATTTCCTGACGAGGTAAACAGGCTGAAGCTTGCCGATGCCTGCTATAATAATAGTAATACTCATCAGGTAATACTTGTTACCGCCGAGTCATATATAAGTGTCAAGGGGAATGTTAAATAGTACATTCAATCCGAGTGGTATAAAGAAGGGTATATTTCCTGACGAGGTAAACAGGCTGAAGCTTGCCGATGCCTACTATAATAATAGTAATACTTGTCAGGTAATACTCGTTACCGCCGAGTCATATATAATACTTTACTCGCACAATAAAATAATAAAATAAAATACCTTTATTCCAAGTAACTCAGAGACTCATATATGCAGAAAACATGAAAAGATAAATTATATACATACATAACACAAAAACATATTTACAAGAATTATCCACCACGGCTGGCCACATGCCTGTCGCAACAATGGCGGATAAACGGACAGTCAAGCCTGCTTGCAATCATTGCTAGGACAGCGTTGGGACTACTCCGCACCCTGTGTATCAGAGACGCGCATCGCCTACGCATGGTCGCGTGGAAGAAGTCAATGTGAGCCCAGGCAAACATGCCCGAGGCGTTGGCGCCAGCGGGGCAGCCTCAACACCGCCCTGAGCGCGTTATTGTACTGTACACGTATAGTCCCGTACGACCTCTGAGTGTAGCTAGCCCACAGGCTGCACGTGTATAGCGATGTGCAGAACGCCTTAAACAGGATAAGTTTTACCTCAAAATCAAAATCAAATCAAAATATTAATTATGTAAAATAGATACATAAAGTATACTTTCTTCAAGTCAAAGTTAATACAACAATAAATATCTTTAGAAGAAAAAAATAATATGAATATAATAATAAGGGAAATACATACAAAAAATATTTAGGTTGGGCTACAAAAATTAATTTATACACATACATAAAGTAGAGAAATCTAGGAAAAAAAATATTATATATAAATGATGCAAGGAACAAACTAGTTGATAAATAAATAAGGGAAATACATCCAAAAAATATTGAGGTTGGGCTACTAAAATGTAATAAAGTTATAAACCTGCATAAAGTAAAGAAATATAGGAATAAAATATTATATATACATAATGCCTAACCATCCGCACCATTCGATTAGTATTGGTAAGAAGAAGGGCAAGAAACTTAGCAAACATGAATTTTTTCATTTGTAACATAAACCTTAATCAACACAATTTTCTTATACCTACTTAAGTAAGGGCAAATATAAAACCATAGGAATTAGGAAGAGAAAAAAAAAATATTGATCTTTGTCAATCCGTCTTACATTGTCTATTACCTTTTACAGCAAAGTCAGTTTACATATTAGTTAACTATAAAGGGCTTAAGATTAGCCTTTAGAGGAATCAAACATTTCGTATTAAAATTTGCTAATTATGACTCACAATTTTGATAAAGATTATTATTATTTATTACACCATGCTTCATTATCGTCCAGATAATCATTGATTTTATAATAAGCTTTTTTAAGTAGTCCCTGTTTAATGTATTATTTTCAGGCAAACTAAGGACCTCCTTTGGAAGTTTATTGTAAAATCTTATACCATGTCCTACAAAAGAGGTACCTACCTTGGCAAGTCTGAATTTTGGAAAAGCTAGTTTATGTTTGTTTCTGGTTTCAACAGAGTGGTCCACACCAAGTATTGGGAAATTATCAATATTTTTTCTGACATATCTAATAACTTGATAAATAAATTCACATGGGACCGTAAATATATTAATTTCCTTAAACTTTTCTCTCAATGAATCTCGATACTTCATGTTATAAATAGACCGAACTGCTCTCTTTTGCAAGACAAAGACTGCTTCTATATCCGCGGCTCTACCCCACAACATTATGCCATATGACATAATGCTGTGAAAATAACTGAAATATACTAATCTAACAGTATCCTTGTCAGTAATCTGCCTTATGCGTCTAGAAGCGTAAGCGGCCGAACTAAGTCTACCACAGAAAGCTTCTACGTGGGGACCCCACTGAAGACGAGAGTCTATAGTAATACCCAAAAACTTAGTTTCGTTAACTAACTCCAGCTTGGACCCCCGCAAAAATAAACTGACATCTACTTGAATTACATTTGGTAAAGTAAACTTTATACATTTCGTTTTTTTTTCATTTAGAACTAAATTATTTGCAGTGAACCAATCAAGAATCAGAGAGAGAGTTGAATTCGCGTCATCAAGAATATCATTATGTCGATTCATTTTAAAAATAAGTGACGTGTCATCTGCGAATAAAACTATCTCAGATAAGTCTCTAACTAATTAAGGAAGGTCATTTATGTATATTAAAAACAATAGGGGCCGCTATATGGAGCCCTGCGGAACACCCATTTTGACTAATGCTCGAGGGGACTTTACTCCATTAATGTCTACCTTTTGAATCCGGTCACTAAGGTATGACTTAAATAACGCCAAAGATTTACCCTTAACCCCATAGTGATCTAATTTACATAAAAGTGTTTCATAATTAACGCAATCAAAAGCTTTTGAGGGGTCACAAAATACACCGAACGCATCCTGCTGTGCTTCCCAAGCGTCAAATAAATATGTGCTTAACTAAAGCAACTCCTGCATCAGTGGTTGACCTCCCTTTAGTGACTCCATATTGTTCACTGTGAAACAACTTATTTAAATTAAAATGAAATAATAATTGATTAAAAACAATTTTTTCGAAAATCTTACTAAATCTTGGTAAAACTGAGACAGGTCTATAGTTGGAAGGGTCTTCATTGTCGCCTGATCAATTTACTCAACTTCATTAAATCAGGAAAGACACCATCATCTACACATTTATTAAAGATTAAAGCTAAATATGGAGCTATTAAATCAATAATATAGCTTACAACTTTAAAAGATAGGCCCCATAAGTCCTCGGTTTTATTTAAATTAAGAGATTTAAATGCTTAAATGACAGTTTGTGAATTAATATGCTTAAAAGCAAATACAGAATGGCACTGAGGCACGTGATCACTCAAAAGATCTAGTGCAAGTCTTGGACTTGAATTTAAGCCTTTAGTTGTCAAGGAAAGAATGTCAGTAAAGAATTGTTCAAAGGCCTTCGCAACTTCTTTATCTCCTGTAAAAACTTCATTGAACCTCAATAGAACAAGTTACTTAAATTGTTCGACCCTGACCAAGGGAACACCGCATAGGTGAATAGGTGGCACGCTTTGAGGGCGTTTTGTACCGGCTTCAAACACAAGGTACTGAGTCTTAGCTACATTATACTTAAGGCCGTGGCTTAAAGCGTACTCCTGAGACCACAGACAGATGCGCTCAGCAACACCATATCTTCTGCATAACTCAAATTATTGACGCACACTCCATCTATATGACAACCGACATGCCGACTGCTGAGCGCGACGATCAACGCGTTAACATATAGGTTAAAAAGTGCTGGCGAAGTTAACCCCCCCTGCCTTACCCCGCACTCCATTCGATAAGGCTCGGACAATGTGCCCCCTCATCAGACATTATTAATCTGGTGCTTGTACCAAAACTGAAAAATATGGATAAGTTCACGTGGTAAGTTTATTGTTTTAAGTTTTTCCCACAGGATGTCGTAGCTTACCATGCGAGCCATTAAAAACAATGCGTTTGCAATAGAACGAGTAATTAATGGAAATAATCCCTCCCTTTAGCTGGAAGCAAGTTTTCTGTGACCAAGTTGCCATCTTCTTTCAAATGATCTATCTCCACGCTACTACCGACGCTACTTTGTTTACTCCAACTCGTTTTTAGAAGTATTTGTATTTTAAGAAGAAGAAAAGAAAGACTGTGCCTCAAGGTGCCAGCGCGCGGCGCGGTGCCTCGGGCTCAAAAATTGGGTGTCGGCGCCGGCACTACAGATAGGAAAATTAAATAAGTGTATAGTACTACGAATAAATAGTAGAAATTTTTTTAAATGTCGGGATTGGCTTAAGAGCTTATCTTCCAATAAATGGCATTGTTCTATTGTTAAGTTCCACCACTAATTAACAGTGCACAACAAAACGCGTAAACAACAAATTATTTTATGTTAATAGCAACTTGAACGACTAAACAAAAAGGCTCAAATTTGAACGGCAACGCATTCCAGATAGTACTTTTTGAAATTAAAAGCGGCAGCAAGGTACAGGTGTGATACAGGGTGGAACGATTCAAGATTTTTACATAATTTTATATGCATGTTATTAAGAAAAACAGTATTAAAGTTTAATTAACTTTCATTTAACACACATTTGATGTTTATTTAATAACAATGTTTACTTATACTTATATAATTCCAATAAAACTAGTAAGTACCTACAAATACAAAAAATAAATTGTATGGCTGCAATCTACGGTAATTATTGAAGTTACATTTAAAATTACATACATTACATTTTTGTACCTCTTATTCCCGCTAAATCAAAGTCCATATACACAGCCGGGGTCGTTATCGAACCCACTTTTCACAAAAATCCAAATAGTAGGTAAGCAATCAAAATCTTATAAACCATAGGCCTTATAAATATATAAACCTTGTAAATTATATGCCAGGGTCAAATTTATGAAATATCTAGAATAAAACACAGAGAAGTATACGATATTAAGATCCGAAAGCCATTACTTAATCATCCTGTAACTGACACACAAAATGGTTGCCGCTTCCAATTTCAAAAATTAAATCTGAAATGAGTTGGTGACTTGGCGTTCAAATTTGAGCCTTTTAGTTTCGGTGGTAAAGTTGCAATTAACATAAAATATTTTGTTGTTTATGCGTTTCGTTATGGACTGCTCATTTAGCGGTCGAACTTAACAATAGATGACAATGCCATTCATCGGAAGATAAGATTTTAAGTGGCTTCCGGCATTTTTAAAAATTCGAACTATAACATTTTTGCGTATATTACGAATTCTGTTAAAACTACGCGGGTCTCCTCGCTTCGCTCCACTTCGCTTGGCTTAGATATCTTTGCCTGTCCTGTAATGGGATGAAAAAAACCTGTATTGAAAAACCAGTCGTCTTGGCTGTATGGCAGTTTTATCCTTGGCGTTTATTTTAAAAGATTGTAGTTTCTTTACCTCCTAGAGCGAAAAATGATATTCATTTTATTTTTCCTCTTTGGCAAAAAAGGACCTACTTGCGTCTTATCTAAAAAAGCGTATTTACGAGCATGTTTGGGGAAAGTTAATTTATATGGTTTTAAAATTTAATTATATAGAGAGAATCATAAAAAGAAGCTTGTAATTGTTTTCCGCAATCAAAAAATTTTCGCCTCATTATCTTTAAATCACATCCAATTCAGATTTAAATACCAAGCAAAACCTAACTTGTTTACATTCCTACGATAGGTAAGTGTTAAAAAGCTCGTCTACTACCATGAAAATGGCAAAATCTTGTTGTGTGTACATGTATTGTACATTTACAGCCCGTTCTCTCAACAAACTTCTTTCGCTCTCAAAAAGCTCGTTTTATTCAAGTTATGTTTCTATAAAAAGCCCTCCACGAAAGTACCAAGAAGTTATGCCGATGTAGAAGTTTCAAGACTATGCTTTTTATTTTCTTTTTCAACCTCCCCGAATGTTATGTTGTTCTCTGGAGAAATTTCACGAGCTTTTTTGTTCTTTAGCTTTACTGTTATGTGGACTTAACATGTATGGTACTTACTTTTTGTCCATAAGAAAATATAAATAAGTTTTAGTTCGTGTGAGTTTGCTGTAAAGAGTTAATTTCGAAAAGAAACTTTCATTTTCGCCTTAAGAAATTATTACTTATTGAATTTGGCAAATAGTCGCATTTCAATGTTATTTATATAAAGTGACTTTTATAGCCAAATTTATACTGTAAACTCGGTAAGTAAATATTCGATGACCCCTTTTGTTCGGTATTATATTACATTGCCCAGCCCGAATCAATTTGTTATTGCTAATTTTGCGAAAAGTGTTATCGATTCGTGATACTGATCAATTACTTAGCCTAAAAAAATAAAAGCACTTAATTTTAAATAGGTGAAATATAACATAATTATATATAATTTCAAATTAACAAAAAATTAAGAATTATGTGTAAAATAATATTAGTAGGATTGTAACGGTTAGAAAAAAAAAGTTGGTAAATAAAAAGGTATTCACTCAGCTTAATGCTATGGTAAGTGCCACAGTGCTGGTATTCTGTTTGAAGTATGCTTAGGTACTATCAAGTAAGCAGCCACCAAGCTCTTATTAATTGAAAACCGGGTCAAAGGCTGCCCCTTGAATATTAAAAATTCTCAAATTCATGTCACCGACATGTTTAATTATTCAACCGGTTTCTAAAAACGAAAAATCTTTAAACAAACAAAGCTCAAAGGAAATTCAAAGCAAACGTGGAAGACTTGCTTCCAAACGTTTCAAGTCGATACCCGGCTTCTTAGTTTAGCGATTTAGTGAATTGTTGTGTAAATACACCCTCGAATGAAGGTTCTTCGAGATCGGTTGAACCCCAATAGTTGCCACTAAGAACACTTTGGTTCACAACTGTTCATTAAGTCCCATTAGACGATACGGTTTAATAGTTCTTTTTATTGTTGTTTAATGTTTTTGGTGCTTATTCAGGGTTTATCCAGTGAATTGAATTGAAAAGTTTTCTGTTTTGAATTTGTAATGAAATAGTGCTATTGACCTGACTTAGTTGTGCATTGTATAAAAGGTACAAAGACATACGCAATAAACCAAATAATATATGCATCTTATGGTATAAGAAGATAAGGTTTAGCCACATGGGCGTGGCTAAAGCTTTCTCATAGTGGGGACAGGAACCAAAAATCCAGAATAAAATGTTGACCTCCCTTAGTAACTGACTCGGGGCTGCGTTTGTATAGAATACCAAAAAAAAAAAACAATTTCTCAACAAGGGTCGGCCATAAAATCCTTATACCGAGTACTTAGCGGGTCTGCAGTTTTAATATAAATTAATGTCACTTTGTGTTTTATGGCACCGATAATCCGTAACGGATGCAAAATATAAATATTACGCGAATATTTATTTTTCCGCGTATGCTAAGGGCTGTCCGGACCCTCTAAGCCCCCACCCTTATACGCCCATGTTTAGCCATCTTCATTCCATGTTAACCTGACCCTTTCAAATGCATGAATGTCAGTATTAGAGCCAAAAACTCAAAATTTTATGACTAATATTTTCGTCACACCGACACACTTTCGTATAATAAAGTTACTGAATAGACATCAAAGGCCTTTGCGTCGGAACAGTCTAGTTTCAACTGTAGTAGTGCAATTAAAGAGAAAGGTTTTGGCTTCTGTTCCTTTTGTAATTAATTCACACAACTGACATTTCTAAATCCGTTCCGGCATCCATTTCACCCACACTTACATCTGAGCTTCTAACTTATAAACATTACTCAAATTTCAGACTCAGCTGCAACTGAAGTCATTGGAAATTTTCTGTATGTTTATTCAGATTTATACGAATATGTAATTGCTTATGTACGTACCTGCCGAACACATGATTTTAAAGTATTTTTTCTCACGCCAATAAAGTTCTTGTTTTGAAATAGAATAAAGTATTTGTTTTCCCTTTTCCACAGTACATATCGACAAAATATACATTTTATCGACCTACAATGGAAGTAAAGCTGCTGTGTTCACGCATTTTCTATTCTGTATGCATCCCCCGCGCCGCATAATAGCGATTTGATGTCATCTCCACGGGCCAGGGTACAGATGTTGTATTTTATTGATTTATTGTTGGAATACAAGTTAACGTCTGTATCTGTCTTCCTTGGCTTTTGCTCATAGTTACATAACGTGACTTTGATGTAATAGGGCTAGCTAGCTCTTTTTGCTAATTTCACTTTATTTTATTGCACCTGCTGCCGATTTGGGATTGACCTTGATTATGTATGGGGGTACATCTTTTATAAATATTATGAATGGTTTTTAGGGTTTCTTACCCGAAGGGTGCTAAATGGAACCGTAATACAACGAGCGAACGGACAGCGGAGGCTTAGTAATAGGGTCCCGTTTGGTACCCTACGGGTAAAAAACCCTAAAAAGGATTATGTGGAGGTAAAAATCACAAGTTTGAAGTTTTAAAGTAGATATACAAAGCCTGGGCAAAAATTCAGTTACAAGAAAGAAAAACAATAATATTATTATTAGAGTGCATTACAAACTAGAAAAGATAAATTAGAAACAAATGTAAAGACAAGAATTTGAAAATTAAGCCCGAGAAATTTTTTCAAATTCTTGTCTTTACATTTGTTTCTAATTTATCTTTTCTAGTTTGTAATGCAGTCTAATAATAATATTTAGAGTATTCCAAAGCGATGGATTTCGCAATAAAAACATAATCTTAGTCAATGAGAACTGTGAATTTCTTATCTGTCTGAAGCAACACATATTGTAGCGACGACAGCGCCATCTGTTCCTAAGAACAAGGCGTGAAATCACATAGCGCCCTCGTGAACTTCAGTCTGTGCAATACAAGCTGGTTAGATCAAATAGTTACAAAAATATTCGGTGGACAAGTATGGTGGAACAATTCAACGGTCTAGGTAAGTACCTCGGTGGCGCAGTCGGTAGCGCACTTGTCTTGATAACAAGAGTTCGCAGGTTCGAATCCTGGCCCGAGGAATTTTTTCAATTTCTTGTCTTTACATTTGTTTCTAATTTATCTTTTCTACTTTGTAATGCACTCTAATAACAATATTTAGAGTATTCCAAAGCGATGGATTTCACAATAAAAACATAATCTTAAAAACAATAATAACACGTTTTAATTCTGAGCCTATCATTCTCATATGATTAGGTATTCATTGTGTTTGTCATTTTCGCTAAAATGTTTATAATATTTTTATGATATTAAAATGGGGTGGAGTGATAAAATGAACTGAAATGCTGTGATCGCATTCCCCAAAGTAAGTACGGAGCCAAATACAGTTTTAAAAACTCTCCATCCGCTTGGTATTAGTCGAGTTTCTATGTACCGGCTATTGATAGAATCAATGAAACGTGCTCTGTTTGTGACAGAAAACTATCTGGTAGTGTTCGTACTAAAATGCCGATCAAAGCAGTAAAAGAAGGAATCCGAAGAAATCCTGTCCGAAAACAAAAGATTTTATCTCGAAAAATTAATAGAGCACTCAGATCCATGTCGCATTTTAAAAGATAACTTAGGAGTTGCAGCTTAGAAGAGACGTATTTGTCACCATATCACTAGACTGATAATTTAAAAATGAATAAGGGAGTTTATGCTAGAGAAGCTTCTCAAGTTATCAGTAAGGTACATCGTGGGCATTATCCGGCTTCAGTTATGGTTTGGTGCGGTGTTAACTATCAAAGAGTGACTGAACCATATTTTATTTTAACCATTTATATTTTTGGGAAAAACGGTATTAAAACATCGGCCCAGTTGTGTCAAGATACATTTCTTGATAAGGTGGTTTACCCTCTTAACAACATCATATATGCCATAACTAAGAATGGTCTTTTCAGACTCAACACCGGGTCAGACAAGCGTGGCTGGAAAGAAACGTATGTGACTTTATCAAAGCTGAAGACTGGCCGTCATATAGCCCTGATCTTAATCCACTCGATTATGATTTATAGTCTGTTTTAGAAGGTTGACATGCTCTTACTAAACGCTACGATAATATTGAGTACTTAAATCATTCCATAAGTATAGAATAGAATAATTTCTTTATTTAAGATAAATATGTAACAAACATAATTTAGACACTAGTTACCACCATAAGTATGGCAGTAAAGAAAGTGCGTGTTTTATACGATATCTAGCCGCATCGTTTAAATGAATGTAATTAGGCCAACGGAGATAATTTTGAAATAGCCTAATATTTTTAAATGCTATTATATTAATATGTAAAATAACGCACACTTCTGAAATAAATGTTTCATGCAATATAAAATACGATGTTTTCTTTACAACAAAATTTACGGCAAGACCAAGCTTATAATGTACTTACTCGTATACATGACCCTCACGAAAGGTGTATGTACCTATATGTGGTTGCTCTATATCGTAGAATTATTGATCATCTCATGATCTGACCGAAAATATCGTTAATTAAATAAAAATATATAGGTGCTGTAAAAGCTCATAAGTTTTTTGTTATTTAAGATATATAACGGTGGAATAAAATATATTATAAACAATAAAATATGCTCAAGATATATTTCGAGCCCTAGCTGGGCCCGGCATCAGTTGAGTATATATATTATTAGAGAAGTATTTGCGAGAATCGATTTTGAAACTCATATCAAGTATAATCTATGGTTCGGTCTATGGCAACACTAGAGTTGTCATTCGATGGCGTGCTTCAGCGATTGCGTCGTAATATCTGTTGTGTTGTATTTTATTTTGGATAAATGTGTTTGATATTGAATTAAGTAATTATTAATGATAAAGTCAGAGTTTCACTCTAACAATATATATATATATATATATACCTATATATTATATAATAAAATATAATATATTTTATTCCACCGTTAATTAAATAATAAATTCACAACTTCCAACAAAAGTTAAAAAAAATTGCGAATTCAAGCGAAGCGAGAAGCTTGTTAGGTGGCCTGTGATCATAAATTCGGGTGCCAAGAGAAGCGGAGCGGAGCTAGGCGACCCCATTAACTTTTACAGATTTCATGATATTTGGGCAGATCCTGAAATGATCAATTCTGCGATACAGCCACGACAAATATATCCATCAGATGTCGCTGTAAGCAAGTACATGTCTAAAGGTACACTAATGAGTCGAGAGCTTCCATTTTGCTATTTAGTAATTACGTGAGAGCTAAATGCGCTATTTGACGTGATAACTGAGGCGATTTGCAATTCTGATTCTTAACACAGTCATGTTAAGTCTCTTTTAAAATACGTATGAACCTTTCCTTTGTTCCCAATGAACTCCAATACTGTGTATACTAGTTTATTGAGGGTATGGCAAACTTGACACTCGAAAATTCTTGTGTATGTTTTGACCATGAAATATTCGTTCTCTGTTTTGTCCGAATCCACAATCAACTATGGTGATACAGAGCTATCCATGTTCTGAAGCTAAAAATGAGGTCTGTGAGAAAATATGAATCTCACGTACATTATGATGAATCAAGAAATTACCAAAATCTGATGAGAATATTATCGATTGGTTAAGAAATTGCTATTAATACATAATACAAAAAGTTCGAGGCCTGGGTTCTAGCATAATGGTCTAGGAGGCATTGAACAAAAAAGTACGTCATTTTGTAAAATATTGTGCTTCTCCGTTATGTTAATCTAGATTCTTTCTTTTTTAAATTTTAGCTCCTTTATGTATGGGACCCCCCGAAAAATAATTAAAATAAAATTTAATTCAATATTCGGTTTTAGGTCAACATTATTTTTACATAATTATTTCAGATCTGCAACTCATTCCGTCTGTAAGTGACATACGTACAGATAGACGGACAGACGGACCAACGGACAGACGAACAGACGGACAGACAGGGCGTGGAACTTTAAAAATGTCGTTGATACTCAAACGCGATATTTTCTCGATGGTATCGTTATACAGTTGTACAAGTTTTAGGAGTAAATAAATTACTTTGATAAAAGTAGATAGCAGGCAAATTACGATAAATCTGAGATACAAAAGAATAAATTAAATTGATATCATTGCGTTATAGAAAATCAGAAAAGTAAATCTGGACGTGAGGAGCTCTGAACCGGTATTTGAGCCCGGCAAGCGAAAGGTCCCGGTTCGAATCCCGGTTCAGAGGTCCTCACGTGCAGATTTACTTTTCTGATTTTCTATACCGCAATAATATAAATTTAATTTTTGATCTCCTTGCGATGGATAAATTGCCAAGTGTTTAAACATTTAAAAAAGAATAATACGGCTTTATTTATTGTCGAGCTGTATTTAGCGCAATACGTAAATTTTTAAAACACCTGCTCATGATAGATTACGTGCCTCTTTAGCGTGTGTAAAATTACATATTTCGCACTAGTGCTTTATTTTTTTACTACTACCGCCATCTAGGGGAAACCTTCGACATCATTCGGCGGGCAGTGTGTAAACCTTGTTTTACTTGTCGTTTTGTTGGTATTTCTGGAAGTAACAGGATACACTAAAAACTGTTTACGATAAGTAGTTTCAAACTTTTATATTTTATTATTAAATACTTATTTAATGTCTTAATTTATATTCTATTATATCTATCTTATTATCAAAAACAGTGTTTTAATACCTAGTAATGTATAGTTTCATACACTACTTTATCTAAACTCATACAATAGTTAAGTTGTTACAAGTTGTCGTAAGCTTTTTTCGTTGCTTAGTTTCACTCGACCATTGTTGTCAGACATTTTTAGAGTAATAAAACTTCTAACAAACAAAAACACAGTAAATATTCAATTAATGACCTAAATTATGGCGTAAAAATCTAGCCGTCCATTGCAGACGCACGTGAGGCTAAGTAGATAGATCTATAGATAAATCATTTATTTGATATTGTAACACGTACACACTTAATATTTAATACAATTCATCATTACAACACACGGAACAAAAAATAAACAGATAAATAAAGAAAACACAGAACAAGTATTGTTTTAAAATAAAGTAGGGACAAAATGTGCCCAAATCACAACAACAAAACGGCTCCGACTCAGGATCTGCTGCAAAAAGTCATGTGGAGGTGTTATAGCGGTGAGGTCTCGCACGGCCATGAAACCTCCTTGGTCGGTCTTTTCTTCAGCCCCTTCCACCGCAGTGCTAGCCCTGGAACAGGTAATTGGTAAGTAGGATAGGGCCAAAGTCATTCCGTCGGGCCTCTTGCCATCGTCCCGAGAGTTCCCGCGAGGTTCTTGAATGGCTAGGACGTTACTGCTGGCTAGTGTAATAATTTATTAAATTGAAAGAAGTCCATATCTTTATTTTCCTATTGTTTTTTTTCGTATAATAAGAAAATTCAAAATATATTTAGTTACTTACCTATATTTTTTAACGTTACAATTAACTTGTAATAAAATAAGTGTATATTATTTACTAGTCTTACAGAATAAATTATTTGATTTAATTTAATACCACATTTCAAATTAAATTCTCATTTCCAAGTTATTAATAGCTATTTTTTAAAGTCGTCGTTACATGAGAAGTATTTTCTGACAACTTTATAACGTCTGAAGTATGTAATAATATTATACAATTTCTAATTAAATTTTCACACTACATTTCTATTAAATATTTTGCTCTTTAGTAAGAATAGAAATGGCAAGAAATGTATGTTTTATTTAATAATGTAGCAAATTCTAAAAGATTTTTCTTAAGTTTAAATTATTTTGAAATGAAAAATTATGTAAGGTAATTTTGCTGTTATTACTTTTACGGACTATTTTGCAATTAAGGAATTTAATTTTATCAGAATTAAAACTAAAACTGAAGCCTACCGAATCAGCTTTAGATAATGAAGCTTATAGAAAATTCCACTTTTATATTTGAACGTGATTGTAAATAAAAGCTTGAATCGATAATCGTAAGTAATGCCATCTCATTTTTATTTTAGAAATTATATTAGTTATTTTTGTATAGATTCAATATCATAAAGGCTAGGCTTCGTCAACATGACAAAATAAGATGGAAAAAAAACCTAGAGCACAGAAAAATCCTCACAAAGCCGTGGATATAGTATCACAAAGGCAAAGTTCTCAGAGTGACGTCACAGGAAGATGTAGTTTCACTCGTTTGTCATGCAAATAGACGGTAAACGTTCTGTAGTCAAGGAACACAGTACTACCGAGACTCTTAAACGCGTGGATTAACTCTTATTTACATCCAATAGAGATGATATTTCAATATCACGGGTATAAAATTTATAATTTCATGTCAATTCGCTGTCTCCGAAAGTTTATAATGACCTAGTAGTAAAACTGTGAAATGTCTTCAGCTTCCGGGGGACAATGGAATTATTAAAACAGACTGAGTAGTTGCATGGCTGTTTTAATTGTATAGAAAACCCACCATGGCCATACATGTACAATGTACACAAAGAACTCAAAGATAAGTAAAATATTCTTGAGATGGCCCATGATCAACGAATAACTTCTGAAATTAAATGTATTCTATAACAAAAATATCGACATCTAACTTATGATAAAGTAATAAAAAAGTCGTGTCTATACTATAGGTATAGTATTTTCACGAAATTTTAAATGAAATGGGTTATTAGTATTAATTCTACTAAGGCCAAAACCACAATTTTTAAAATTGTTGTCTGTCTCTCTGTATGTGTGTTTCCTTTTCACTCAAAAAGCACTCAACGGAGTTGGATGCGTTTTTTTATTGTCATCGTAGTGACCCTGGTCGACATAAAAGCTGTAAGGGGCGTTTGTAAAATAATGCTCAATCCAAAAACTGGAAAAAGACTGAATAAACGCGGGTGGAGCCGCTGGCAAAGGCTAGTGTATCTATACTAATAATGAAGTAGTGAGAAAGCTGTGTCTGCACATTGACTACATTTTGATTTTTTTTTTATGAAATGGGTTATTAGTATTTACTAAACTCAAAAATAACATTTTTAGAATTTTTGTCTGTCTATCTGTCTGTATGTAGGTATGTTCCATTTTAACTCGAGAATCACTCAACGGATTTGGATGCTTTTTATTTTTTATTATCATCATAGTGACCCTGGTCAACACATTAAAGACTACAAGGGGTATTGATAAAATAACACCCATGCCGAAAACGGGGCAGAGATTGAATAAAAGCGGGCGGAGCCGCGGACGAAAGGGTAGGTAATATTCTCTATTCCTATAGTTCTCCAAACAACAAAACCCGCGCAAATGAAAAAAGAGTCTCCCCATTTCTTATTTCAAGTACTCTGAATTTTGTATAGGCAGGTTAGGCAGACATTGCTGTCGATTCGGCGTAACACGACTTAACTTATTTGACAGGGCTAAACCTAATTTAAGCATTTTGTCTTTTTCTTTCTGTATCGAAAAGACAAAGACAGGACGCCAAAAATAAGGTTAGCCCTGTCAAATAAGTCGTGCTACACCGAATCGACACCAGTGACTGCATATAATCTAAAAAGTTTTTGATTCCACTAAACTGATTAAAATCCAATATAAAATACCTACACCTAATGTTTGCAAAATATATGCGTTTTAAAAACAAGTGACATTTATTTATGCAGCCAAATTCATGCTGAAGACTCC
Source organism: Ypsolopha scabrella (assembly GCA_910592155.1). Classification (NCBI taxonomy): domain Eukaryota; kingdom Metazoa; phylum Arthropoda; class Insecta; order Lepidoptera; family Ypsolophidae; genus Ypsolopha; species Ypsolopha scabrella. Next base: position 15,264,449 of record OU342975.1, on the reverse strand, counting down.
GTAAATAGTCGTTATCGAGGTTCGATGACCCTTTTTGGGAAATTCAAAAATACTTATTTGTTTTCCTGTTCCCTACAAACGCAAACGCAGCCCCGAGTCAGTACTCAGTACAATTGAAATACAAAATGCTTTTTGTCAGGTAACGCAAAAAAATATATTGAACCGTGATATCGATCCCATACCAAGCTAGCAGTAGGTATCAATTTTACTGTATAAATAAATGTCACCTTGTATATTGTAAAATCAAATCAAATGAAACATTGAACAATTTTGTTACATCAATATTTTCATAAATAATACACCTACATTACCAACAATTATGTCAGATAATACTCGGAACAAAACAATAGAGCTTTGATTATTTACACTGAAAACAGTTTTCAAACTACGTGACTATAATGTTAACAGGGTTTCATTTATTCATAGACCCGATAAACATGTTTTTTGGTAAGGAGTAAAAGCCAGTTTCTGAATTAAGAATCTCGCAAAGTGATACCTAGGAGACGAATAGTAAATCACACTGCTGCAACTCATATTAAGCACTGCACAACTAACGATTGTTTGTCTTGCTTTCGATTTAAAATATTAAATTAATGTGTTATTTATAATAAAGCACTGCGCGACAATCAGCTAACATTTCCTGTGCCTAATTTACCATCATAAGAAAGACTTTATGCTTTTGTAAAGACAAATCTTTTGTATTGAACGTTAATATATTTCAATGGCAAATAGTACTTTTTTTTGCAGTGATTAATCTCCGAAACCTCGTTTACAGAAAAATAATACCAACTTAACAAACTTCAAAGATTTTTTATTCAAGTTCTATAACTTTGCTGAAACAAATTGCTAAAACATCAGAAATATCAATTTATTGAAACACAATTTACCAGAATTTGTATTACGAGTATTTATCACATTAGCTGTTGAAAAAAAAAGACTTACGTCGATTTTTCCGAGTGATATTGCCAGTTTACCACGATTTTTTGTAATAAATAAAGCATAATTTACAATGAAATGTTCTGGTTACAACAACCTATGATTCTTGAGCAATCTAATTCTGCAATTTTATAGAAAATCCATAGATTTCATCAGACCGTAGAACATAAATAACATAACTCCAAATTCCAAGAAAATTACCATCCACAAAGACAAGCCATACAAAACGGCTTTTTAGCAAAGTTATGTTATTTTATACTTTACGTTGTAATAAAATAAAGGATCTTGCGTAAGAAACTTTAAAGCGTGTTTACATTGAAGATCGGGGAAGAAAAAAAAAAAAAAGAATTATATGGGCAGATATATGATGTGATCAATTGGGAAAAATATGTAAGGGCGTAAGTGTATAAGATGACTTTTGTAACAATAGAGCTTTTATTTGTATAGCCAAATTCATACTGGAGACTCGGTGGTCATGCAGGACCTTGGTCTTAAAGCTTGCTTCAATTACCTTTTCTATGACATACGCAAATTAAAATTTTGACTATACTATAGTAATATAGTAATTGAGTCAAGGTTGTTCTTGAACAAGTATGGGGGTACAAAGTATATTTTTTTGTATTTCGCAAACAGGGTCATTAAACCTTCATCCTGAGCATAAGTGCCCGAGTCTCCAAAAACATTTTTGGCTGTATAAGCAAAACAGCTTAGTTTTAGAAAATTACCTGTTTTACAAACATATTAACTTATAACTACGTAATAAGTGCAGATCTATCTTAAGATTTTCATACGTAATGAATTATGTAGATCACATTATGGATCCCTTTTCATAAAATACATTTACATTTGAGGTACTCATATTATTTTTGTGTGTGTGGAAAATAACGTTCCATATTCTATTATTATTTCATGTTTCTATGTAAATAAACAAAATAAGATATTTCGTAAATAAGATGGGACAGAATTACTTCAGCTTCCAAAGCTTTGGTTTCTTGAGTTTTAGGAACGAACACTGAATCGCCAAAATTTTACCAATAAATAATTGTATATAAGCTAACTTTTATTTATGCAGCCAAACTCATACTGGAGGCTTGGTAAGTGATCAGTAACACGGATCGATAACACTTTTTGCAATTTTGCAAAATAAAATCTTGACGTCCCATAGTAATTGACTCGGGGCTGGGCTTGCGTTTGTAAGGAACAAGAAAATAATAATTTAAAAATTCCACAAAAAGGGTCATCTAACCTTGTTACTGAGCTCTTACCGAGTCTTCAGTAAGAATTCGGCTGTATAAAATTAAATGAAAGTCACCTTATATACAGTTATATCGTAAAATGCTGATTATGAAATCAAAAATAGTGCGCATACCTATTGAATTTTTTTCACGAACTCCTCTAATACGTAAAAACATAATAGTATAGTTTTCTTAACAACTTATCAACATAATGCTAGAATAGAAGTTAGGTATTAAAACACTCGTGTGATGATATTATTACAAAACTCACCCAGCTCGTTTTTTAAACCTACACTCTGGTTTTAATAAGCTCTTTATTTACCTGTTTACACTACTTTATTTATACTCATACCTACTTATTTTTCAGTCCATAAAAAATGGTAAAATTTGTCGTAAGCTTTTCTAGATTTTGCTGTCATTCAATTGTTCGTCATTTTCGTTGCTCAAATATTACTCGACCATTGTTGTAAGACATTTTGGCCCAGAATAAAACCTTTATGTAACAGAAACAGAAAATATTGAATTAATTGTCCTAATTATGGAATAAGAAATCTATTTTTTTTTAGCAGTCCACCGCTCACGCCTGTGAAGTTAGGTCACAAAGGAGGTTTCATAGCGCTGAGGTCTCTCACCGCCATGATTGTGCAGGCACAATTAAGCCTATACCTATGTTTTGAAGCTGTACTATCTTTGGTGATGGCTATAATGACCGATTGTGGCTCTGAAAAAAAAAAAATTCCCAGAATACCACTGATCACGAGTTACTTGCTGTTTCAGTTTAAGGAACAAAGGCATGCCTCTGTCTTAGTTAAAAATTTGATAACACGTTTCTCTGTTTTTTTTCGTTATAGACTAATGTTTAAGACCTCTATAGTTTAATAACCAAGCACATTTAGGGCTAACAGAGTAGTAAGTCGAAGATATAATAGTCTATACTTCGACCTTCTACGCTGTTTGACCTAAATCTGTTTGTCATTTTAAAAATTTCCTAGGAATTCTATACAATGCCTGGAAAATACACATACACTAGCTTTTGCCCGCGGCTCCACGCGAGTGTTATTCGGTTTAACGGCATGCTTTTTTCCGGAATAAAAAGAAGCCTATGTGTTAAGTTAGGGTATAAGCTAAATCCATTCTAAATTTCATCCAAATCCGTCCAGCTGCTCCAGCGTGAAAGAAAAACAAACATACACACACACACAAACTTTCGTGGGACGCACTATAAGTTTCCGGAATGAATATGAAAAAATACTATTAAAGGGACAAAATTAATTTATTGTTTTTCAAAATAATCTCCCTTGGCGTCTATGCACCTTTTCATTCGATCAAACCAGTTTTGAAAACTTTTGTGCCACTCCCCTGTGGTGACCTCTGAAACGTGTTTTTCATACTCCTCGACAGCCTCTTCTGGTGATGAAAATCGTTGACCGCGTAATTGGTTCTTAATTTTTGGGAACAGAAAAAAGTCACAAGGTGCCAGGTCGGGACTGTATGCAGGATGACTCATGAGTTCTACATTTTTCGTCTTCAAAAAGTCGTTCGTCTGTCTGGCCGTGTGAGAACTAGCATTGTCGTGGTGCAGGATGATACGGCGTTTACGGTTATTTTTACGGAGTTCGTCAATAACTTCCGGCAAACAAATGGTCGTGTACCAGTCACTATTCACGGTACGACGATTCTCTAAAGCAACAGTAGCCACGTGTCCAGTTTTATTAAAAAAAGAAGCAATCATCCGCTTAGATGCACTTTTCACGCGCGCCACTTTGGTTGGTTTCGGCTCATCTTGAAAGACCCATACGCTCGATTGCTGCTTTGTTTTTAGATCGTAGCAATAAATCCATGTTTCGTCACCTGTTACTATGTCCCACACCAAATTTGACGCACCTTCGTTGAATCTGGTAAGCATGGCACTGCACCAAGTGACGCGGTCCGTTTTTTGAGCCTCGGTCAAGTTGTGTGGGATCCACCGCGAGCACAGCTTTCTCACACCCAAATGTTTGTGTAGGATTGATTGTATTTGACTCATGCCTATTTCTAAGGATGCGCGAATTTCATGGTAGGTCACATGCCTGTCTGTTTCAATCATACGGCGCACAGCATCGATGTTTTTGTTGGTCACAGCGGTGGACGGCCGACCATCGCGAGATTCGTCACTGAGATTGATACGACCACGCTTGAATTCTGCAAACCAGCTATAAACAGTCGTCTTGCATGGTGCTTCATTGCCAAAAGCTGTTTCAAGCCGAGCGATGCTCTGTTGAGCTGTCAAATTACACTTAAAATCGTAGAAAATCATACTACGAAAATTTTCCCGAGTTAAATCCATGTTGATGCAGACACACAATTTTTTAAATGGCGCCACAAGGTAAATACAAAAGACAGTCAGATGAAACAAACTGCATTCTACAGCCAAAGAGTTCTATTTTCAAATGTTGCAATAAATTTTTAAATATTGTTTATGTAAGTGGCCAGTTCCGGAAACTTTTAGTGTTACCTATGTATAATATAAGTGTGATTTACGGTAACACCTATTAAGTATTAGGTACATCATCGTAACGTTTTGAGCAATTCCGTGATTTCCGGAATTTTTACTAAATAAAGAATATTTTACTCCATAGTTGCAAATGTTTTCTGGTATTTTTTCAACTTTAGATAAGTATATATCGATCCGAATATCCTATCCCTGATACTGATATACCTACATTGTAACATAAATTATTCCTTCTCATAGCTAACCTCCGCGCTGTTGTTGTTATGCTACTTGATAGGTCGATAACTAGAGAGTTTTAGGTTAAACACACATATGTATTAGTCCAGTTGCTAACACTGAAAGGAAGTTTTCACGGATGGAGAACGTAAAGATTTAAGTTATATATTATAAACAGTCGCAGAGTAGTACCTGCTCAAATAATTTACTAGGAAAGCAAGTAAATACGTCTATATTACACGGATCTTTATTTTTAACCTGTCTTAATATTGGACTCATATTTTCCCCATAACACGGGCTGCTCTGGATACAAATGCACCTTAAGCCTAAGTCCGGTAAATCCAACTGTGTGGTTAGCACGCGTCAGAGAAATAGCTTCTTCGTATCACCCGCTGCATTCAGTTAAAGTTTAGATGGTCTAGGCTAGCACGCGTCATCGATCGATACAATGTCATAAATGTCCATCTTATGTACCTGCTCTCTCATGCATTGTGTTTCAGTACTTGTTCTCTCGTATGCTAGACTATCTGAACTTTAAGGCGACGACGCCACGAAATTTTGGCGACATGGATCTCCATTTTTCTCAGCAATGAAAAGACATACGTAATTACCAATTTATATAATAGATTAAGCATTTTATTGACATCATTTTGCCCGAAGATTTACTTCATTGATTAATTTTCATAGCAGAGAAAAAAATATTTAGATAACCTCTTTTAAAACAGAGATTTCTATTTTACTGACAAACGGGAGTGAATGAAGCCTCTAAGTTTTTTATTAAGATTAGTCTACAAATACACTTCAATATGCCCGATTAGATTTATTAAATTACTTATAGTTGTCATTTTAAATTAAAAATACTGTTTTGCCGCATACGACTTTACGGCATAAGCTAGTTCGTGAGCGCATATTTGTATGAAATAAGTCCCCCTCACTCCACTCCCCTAAGGCGCCGATTTGAAATTATAAGTTTATCAATGCCTCGCCTTAACTGAATACAGCTGATAATATTAATATTCCAACATAGGTAACCAGCTTATTAGGGTTCCGTACCCAAATGGTAATCAAAGGGACCCTATTACTAAGACTCCGTTTTCCGTCTGTCCGTCTGTCACCAGGCTGTATCTCATAAGCCGTGATAGTTAGACAGTTGAAATTTTCACAGATGATGTATTTCTGTTGCCGCTATAACAACTAATACTAAAATGGCGAGTCGGACCCGCGCACTCCCATAATGGTACGGAACCCTTCGTGCGTCAGTCCAATTCGCATTCGGCCGGTTTTGTTATTTTTATTTTTTTATTACACTTTGTGCAATAACAAAAAAATATAAGTAAAAAACTTAAAACAAACAAGTCAAATATGGTGCAAAAATGTTGCTCTTATCACTTATAGTAATATCTTCTGAACATACTCATATTCATTTAGAAATAAGGAAACACATTTACAAGTCAATTTATACAATAGGGTGGGTCGATCTTTCACTTTATCTTAATTTCATTTGGGCTAGGTGCGGAAAAGATACATCAGGAGAAGACGGTGTAAAAGTTTAGTATACCATGGTTTTTTGATATTTTTTAAGTATATTTTTATCTAGTACTGATATCTTTACCAACAGTACTTTTACTCTTGCTTCTGGTTGCGACGGTATCGTTCTTAAACGCATAACTTACGAAAAAAGTGTTAAATAGTAGGATTTTATGAAACTGGTACATAAAGAGGTTATTAAAACACGAGTTTTTTTAAGTTTCATACGAGTGTTTTAATACTTTATCTAAACTAATACAATAGTTATCTACTTAGACAACTATATATTAGTATACTACTAATAATTAGGTTAATGTAAACCATAACAAGAACACAAGCAACATAATAGAGTAATTATAAATAGTGAGGTACCATGTTCGCGTACGTGTTTTTTGTCCCTTTTGTTACGCGTCCCTTTTTTACTACGACGTATGGCAGTTGCTATGATTGTTCTGTGACGCTGCCTAAATTTTCTTGGTTTACAGACTCAAACCGTCGTAACCACGTGACGCATATTTTGTGACACTAGTGATTTATCTCTTACTAGCCAATGTATAACTTTAGCATTAGTGTTTACTACAATGTTGTCTGAACTTACAAGCTTCTGCATTGTTAATTAAATTGTTTTATCCTATGCCTTAAAGCAAAGCCTATTTTCTTGTGTTTTACAATCTGACTGCAGTATAAATCAGAAACTATTAGTTTAAGGATGAAATACAATACTAGTAATAAACCATACGTAGTGTTCAATTGCATTTTAAATTTATTTTTATTTAAAAAGTTGTATGTACCTCGACCATATCCTAGTTGATGGAAGTGGCGACAATATTCGTAACAGAATTGTGGACGGCAATTCAGCTAATACGATGTTGTGGTCGCTACCGACAAAATCTCACCGAAGATCACGTAACGTTTTCATAGCGCTGGAAAATTCCAAATATATTACCTGCGACCGTTGCATTGTTGAGAATGCCGATAGGTGTGGAGCGGACATCTATTTTAAAAGAGTTTATTTTATTTTCTCACTTCTAAACACTTTTTTTTGTTATAATATATAACCCTCTGTACTTTATATCTTTAAATAAGCAAATATTTTATAACGATTAAGGGAAAATCTTTTAGACAAGCATATTTTAGTGCTCCTAAAGCTGCGTACAGACCTAGCGAATACAGCAGGCAAATGTTCTATCGCGCTGTTTTTCTCTGGCACCATTTGATTTGTCGTCATCATCGTCTTTCATTTAAAAGAGCACGGTACGCCTTCACTCGACTTTTACGCTAACTATTATTGTATGACTACGCAGCCTTATGCCCGTTTTCACTAACCATAGGAGACGCCTAAATCAGATGCCTGTGTATTTAGGAGTTGCCTCGAGTAAAAACACGTTTCACTAACTCTTAAGTCATGACTAACGGCGGCGTTAGGAATCACCTAAAGTTACGACACCGATTCGGGGGTGCGTAATGCTTAGGTGCCCTTAAGCTGACACATGCATGTGACAGTAGCGATTTTGAGGTTAAGCTTATTGTAGTACGATGAAACGTCAAAAAAACCGCAAACAGACAACTTGACAAACAAAATCAAAGACACGTATCAAAAACATAGGCTACTCTTGGGTTAGGAATCACATAGTAAAAATAGTTTGGTGAAATAGAACTTTATGGTAACCATGGACCTAAATTAGGAGTTATGTACTTAGTTAGGCGTCGCCTTGTTCGTCTTTAGTGAAAACGGGCATTAGAGTCTTGTGGGACATTTGGGAACGTGTGGTTGTATTTTATGTAATAAAATAACATAAATTTGATTGTTTTAAATAAAAGGAAATAGGCTGTAAACGTCCAATTACTATTCAGTTGTTTATAGGTGTGAAAATATGGGTTGATTTTAAAATAAATTTTCCTCAATAACTCCCTGAAAGTAGGTCATATTTATTAAATATTATTTACAGTCCCAGGGATGTTTCTAAATTTTAAAATCTGATGAGGTTCCATCATATTCACAAACTGATGAGTTACCCGAGTATATTTTAAATTCAACTCAGTTGTCAGTGAATAATTTCACTCTTCACCTATTAGCACCACGAGCGAGCGAACACTAACCGCCTTTACATACAATCATACTAATATTATAATTGCGAAAGTTTGTGAGGGTGTGTGTGTATGTGTGTGTGTGTGTATGTTTGTTTCTCTTTCACGCTGAAACGGTTAGACGGATTTGGATGAAATTTGGAATGGATATAGCTTATACCGTAACTTAACACATAAGTTACTTTTGATCCCGGAAAAAATCATGTCGTTAAACCGAATAACACGCGGGCGGGGCCACGGGCAAAAACTAGTCGACTATAAAACCTTATAGTCTGGGAGGTACCGTTGCAAATAAAACAGTCATAGTAAGCCGGCTGATATTGACATCGATCGTAGACCTCATATGACTGTTATATGAATCGACCATCAGCTGCTCAAGTAGCGGTAGGTGTGGGTCTGAGAGGTTGCGAAAGTGGTAAAAAAGGAATAGTAAGCCGGCTGAAACTTTTCTCACACATAGTTCACATCATACTGAGCTGAAAAAAAATCGTCAGCTGCATCGTGGATGATGCGTCAGCTACTCGCATGAACTTGTTAAAAAACACGTGAAACAAAGTGGTAGTACGCCACATACAATTTTACTAGGTGATTCTTTAAATAATTAAAAGTACGAAAACAACAATCAGCCGCGTGAGTAGGGGTGAATAGGCCGTCAGCTGACGCAGTAAAACTAAAAATATTGGAGAATTTTCCCTTTAAACGCATATTTGGATTCAGATTCCGGAACTGCTTGGGCCCATAACAAGACATTCTCGCTACCTGGGCTTCTCCTCCTAAAATTCCAAAGAAACATCTGCGTGCGCGTTTCTCTTTGTCGTATTAGTGTAAAACGGGATTAGTATATTTAATATGTATTTTTACAGCGTTAGCTGATGGTCTTTCCACCGCTACCAATGGAGCTGATTGTTGTTTTAGTACTTTTAATTATTTAAATAATCACCGAGACAAATTTCATGCGGTGTACTGTTACTTTATTTTACGTGTTTTTTTACAAGTTAATGCGAGCAGCTGACGCATCATCTCCCCTCCACGATGCAAGTAATGATTTTTTTTCATTTCAATATGATGTCAACTATCTGTGAGAAAAGTTTCAGCCGGCGTACTATTACTTTTTTTTTACCACTTTCACAACCTCCCACACCCACACCCACCGCGGGTGCGTCAGCTGACGCTTGGTTCACTTATAAGTCATTCCAGATCTATTGAAAAAGATGGCAATCTATCGGCGTAAAAACACTACCTAAAATGCAAAAAAGTTCATGAGAGCAGCTGACGCATCTTCCCACCTCCAAGATGCAGCTGACGATTTTTTTTTAGCTTACTATGGCGTCAACTATCTGTGAAAAAAGTTTCAGCCGGCGTACTGTTACTTTTTTTTTACCACTTCCTCTGCCACCCACATCAACACTCACCGCGAGTGTTCAGCTGACGCTTGGTTCTCTTATTAGTCATTCCAGATCTATTGAAAAAGATGGTAATCTGTCGGCGTAAATTCACTCCTAAAATGCAACGCTACCGCCCGGGCTATTAGAACCGAAATGTATCGTTTTAGTCCCGCTTCGTAAAACAGGACCTAGTTTCTGAAAAGGGAATATAATAACAATTTCTTATGTTTAGATCTCCTCCACACATTTTCCTGTTCCTTTCATAAGACAGGAGCACGTGTGTCCGCCGCGGAATTTCCTCGTTGCATTTACCGCTGATGACGCGCCCCGCTCCCCACTCACCCCCGCTCCCCTGTCTACCCGCTCCACGGTTTATGTTTACGGGACACTGTTTACTTTGGCCAAATACACAGAAAATATGAAAATAAGGTTTTTTCTACTGGAAAATGCTGCTGAGAAATAAAAGGAGTTTGTAATGAAAAAAGGAACGTTATTTCATGCTGCAATGCTTAGTGACCACTTGTATTCAGTAACAAAAAGTATCATACTTTTAAATACATGTTTTTTTCACACCATCTACTGTCAGGGAAATTGCAGAGATCCATTTTGTACCTTTATTACGATTGCTTATACTAAATTCCCGATGGTACATGAACGAAATGTATGTGCAGTTCAATTGCTACAAAAACGTAAATTCTAAAAACAAAGAATAAAGCGAGATTCTTCATTTTACACTCGGTACATAAAATGTCTTGGAGATCAAGGCAGCATAGCAAAAAGTGAGCATACCAAACAAACACCTGACTATTTTATTCCGCCGTAAAAGAGTAGTGAGCGAAAGAGAACAGTTTTATGAAGATTGCTCTTACCTCGTAAAGCTTTAGAACTTACTCATTCCGAACGGTTCCTACTTTATCGAATTTACACATTTCAAAAATTCAATCGGAGCGGTGAAACGAAAAATGTCACAGGGAATACGAGCTCATAATACAAGAGGAGCGTGGCACGGCCAATATTGCTGACATTGCAACTTGGAACTCAATTTTCACAATTCCAGCAAAATCGCAGAATAAGTAGTCAACTACCTAGCTCTCACCTTCAACTGTTATGTTGTTTCTATTTCGTTTTAATACCATTTTTATTGCATAGAGATGACATGTTGTACCTAAAGGGATAGAGATTCCCGTTTTTTCAAATACTTCAACTTTGCTTTAAGGCCTTACCCGTGGTGCACGATAATTTTCCTGAGCAATTTTGAACTTCCGTATTTTGTCAGAAAGTCTACATTAGACCGCCCGCTTCGTGCACTGCTGGCACGAAAAATAAGTGAATTTTCGAGATTTTTCTGGATTTTCCATCCATCTATCAGCCTGTTTCGCCCACTGCTGGACATAGGCCTTTGCAGGATTTCATCAATTTTGCCGGTCCTCCTGGAAGTAATGCCCATACTCACACGAAAAATTATTGTGGGAGTTTTTCACCTGACATCGAAAATAAATCATGTTTTCTTGTTATAGCAGTAACTTCAGGCATAAAACTCAAGCCGTTTAGACATAAAAAGAATTAATAACTTAAAAAGGCATCATTTTCAAAAATAAAATCTACCGAGTGAAATGTGTCCAATTAGGTAACCGACCTGACAACGGAAAGAAAAGGTATGAAAAACATGTGTCCAAGTTTTACATTGATCAGATAAGTATAACAGTTGACTAAGCATAATAAAACAAAAACCGTTGAAAAACCAAAGGCAAGCCATTAACGAAATTTTAGATTTAAGCCACTGAAAAACTGGTGATTGATTTTGGCGTTAATTTTAATAACAGAAACAAACGTTCAAGACAGAATGGCCCTGTGATAAATACTCACATGAACCTAAAACGGTATCAATGTGAAACTTTAGTATAAACTATGTAGCTCTGATTGAGCTGTCATACTAATGCTACCTCTATGGTTTGTCGTATCGTAACGCAAAACCTTTCCGTCCTTTGTTTTTTCGTCATAATGTGTTAGAAGAAACATTGAGAATAACAATAAATGTCGAGTTTCAACTGTGAATGCTTTTTTGTATTTATTTGCTAGTGTTTATGCATGACTTCGAAATGTATGGGTAAGCGGCAATGGATGGATATGGCAGGCCATAAATTTCTGCACCGGAAAGACAAACAATCGTATATCGAAAAAAAGGCATGCGTCGACAAAAGCTTTGGCAAATATTTGGTGATATAGTACGAGTGTCTATTGGATATATTGCCTCCAGAGAGCAATGGCATTTTAAATGGAAATATAGTTCTATTTTACATTTTTGTTAAAAATTATTACAACGCATAAGCAGTTTCGGAAGTTCAACTGCGTAATTAAGTAAAACCTAATCAATTTTCTATTGAGGTGACTAGAAACAAATAAAAAGCTCAAAATTTATTTAAAATTCAATGCAAAAGCCCTCGCAAATTTAACTCTAAATTGATGACTTAAAATTATATTCCAATGAAATCCCGGCAGTTACAAGTGGCAGCACGAAAGTCTAGCGGTGACCGGAAGTTAAAATAAGGTGTCGTGGCGGAGGAAGCGGCGCGCGGGGCGGGCGCACGTACTCATGCGTAAGCGCTGATTGGCTCCCCGACTGTACTAATGCGTAGCTACTTTCGTTCACCGCTAGACTTTCGTGCCGGCACTTGTATACACATGCACTCCGAGCCTAAATTTAATTAAATTACTTATCCATATTTTTATCAAAAATACCCGCCAAATATTTTCTATAAAACTATTTCTAGTAAACGTATTTAATATGTGCAAGTACAGTTTCCCAAGTTCCCCTGAATCTGCAGATTGTCGGTTGATGCTAATCACATACATTCTTGGCAGTCAGCTTGTCGGTCACGCTGTCTATAATGTCCGTTACGTTACGTCCTTCCTGACAGGACGCCGCGTTATCGCTTGGCAAGTGAACGCTGTGAGTCAGCGTTTCGTAGGATTTGGACCTTGCCGAAAACCATGTTAGTCATATAGAAGTTATATGGATATATTACTTTACCATTAGTAGAGAATTTTCAGCCCGGGTAAACGCTTTATTATTTTCCACACGCTTTTATTTAACTTCACTTTTGTGTTAGTATGTCTTGGTCAATCTTGCAACATTTTAAATCAGTTCCCTGAAAACAATTGAGCTGAAATTTTGCACAGACGTTTTGTTTTGGTGACAATTTTGATGTAATATTTTATGTTGAATTATTGTTTTCATATAGTCAAATAACTAGTCCGCTCACGAATCTAATTCCAGTGGATTAAAAATAATCTAAATAATATCAGGCAAGAAACTAATTATCTCCGTTAAAAACTAAAAAATGCTATTCTAACGATAACAGTGATGGATTTTTCGGTCATAAATCAGCGAAATATTAAAAAGTTGTAACTTGAAGGTGAAATATCTATATTTCCTAATGATAAATTATTTAGGACAATTAAAAACTGGCAACAAGTCGATGTGTGGTCTACACAAAAAAATGTTGAGTTGTTGCATATGGAATTATATGCGATCATAAACAAGAACTTGTCTGTATATGCGATAAAATGTTTAAAAAGAGTTATTTTCCGTGTGGATTATTTTTACACTTCCTTCTTTTCAATTGTCTGATACAAAAAATACCTCTTTTTTTGCGCGGTTAGTGGTTAATTTAAGAGTACGTAATTGAACTTGTGATAATAATCGGACAATAAATTCATGCAAATCGTGCGAGAGTTAAGGGAAATTGAACAGCTGTGAATACTCCCACCACCCTAAAATAGAGATGATTGTTGATTAGTTCACTTTTCTGGTTATATTGGTTCATTCATAGGCGGGAGGTAGAGTTGGAGTAATATCGCAGGGGCGGGCGGTGAGATCACTCGTTATACACATCGTGTGCCCTTAGGGCTAGAGTGAAGGTACTGTCTTTAAATGCCTACAGCTTATTTTATTTATTTATTTTATTTCTTACACTTAATGTACATTTACTTTTGCAAATGATACATAAAAACAAGACATAAAAAAAGAACATATTGTACAAAGACGGCGCTTATTGCTAATAGCAATATCTACCAGGCAACCTTTATATATGCGTTTTCTATGTATCATTATTATAAGAAATGCTAGCTCGTAGTGGTATGTCTCACTTGATGATGTGATGTAAAACTTGTGTTTTTCTGTTATTGGATGCCTACTGGCTTGCTCTGTATCTTGTTTTTGTAAATGTATAGTGTGTATCTGTTGAGAATTCTAAATAAATAAATAAATATAATACGTAAGCAATGCACCTTCCATCATCCCGGTCCAGAGGTCCTCACGTCCAGATTTACTTTTCTTATTTTCTACACCACAATGATATAAATTTAATTTGATTGTTAAATCGCTAAGTGCTTAAAAATGTAGAAATTTATTTCTATCATAGTTTCTATCATTGTCTTTATAAAATATTATATTTTCTTCAATTGGCATAATCCTACATTATTCAGTGCTTCAAATATAAAATTTAAAGCTATTTTTTGTTTTAATGAGGTGCTCAAAATATTAAAACAGTTTTGATCGTCTCGACCAATGAATCTGGAGGTCACAGGGACAAATCCCGTAAGGGCAAATCTGTGTTCGGTTTGCGTAGTTAGGAATGCATGCTAAGATGAAGATCCATATTTGTACTATAAGTATACCTATATGGATAGAAATCAACGGTGAAACGTGGGTGTGCGAGTGTGGACTGTGACTGCATTTCATAATCCATACCCAGAAACATCCCTTCGGGATTTATGTCATGTGTGACGATATTATATATTAGTTTGCAAGTTACTGTACCTACACAATACAATAGTGAAGCAACGCCCGAAGCTGTCCGAATGGGTCGGACAAGCTCATGCAATGTACGTGCGGAACTTGACATGTCTCTGATGCTGCTGACTATAACTGCGTCCATGCTGTGTATTCAACGCTGACGTTTATATCTAAATAGGTGGCGGTAGCTTCGACGGCAGAACGCTGGCCTCGCAATCTGTAGACCCAGGTTCGACCCTTGGTCGGGCATGCACCAATGAGTTTTTTTGGATTTATGTGCATAGATTACTTACCACTTGCTGAACGGTAAAGAGAAAAACGCCGTGAGGAAACGCGCATGCCATAAAAAGCGCATATTTGTGCTCGAAGTACGGCAATAGGGTTCACCACCCATCACGTCGTCATGCCGTGACGATATATATTTTTAGTTTGATTTTTCTTATCTTGATATGTTTTCTATAATTAGTAAGTAAGTGTAAAGTAAGTTTTAGATTAAATAGTTTTTAGTGATTTATATTTTTGAATTAAGTATTTTTAAGTATTATTTATGTTACTTTACATTATGTAGAACAGTGTACCTACACAATGTAAGCACCTTATCTATAAGTACCTACGTAATGAGTGATGTTGTGTGAATGCGGTGTGCGGTCAAACCTAAACTGGTTTTTGTCACACTGTTAGTATATAAGTCTTATTGTAAACACTGTTTTGTTAATAAATGATGATGATGGTGATGAATACAATAGTGAAGCAACGGAGGCTGTCGGAATGGATCGGACAAGCTCATGCAATGTACAAAACGGAACTTGAAATTTCTTATGATGCTGCTGATTATTTGCAACCATGCTGCGTATTCAGCGTATCAAGCTGTTTCTTGTTAGTTCTTAATAAGTTAGTTTTAGTTTGTAAATTACCGTACCTATACATTATAATAGCAAATTTTAACTGATAGGGTCTGAAAAATATATCTCGCCCTCTATTTCAACTAAATTAAGAAGACAAGTTAGTAGGTATTTACGATAGAAATTTAAAAAATGAAGCAATGTCCGAAGCTATCTAAATAGGTCAGACAAGTTTTAACATATTAATATTTTATTTTATTTTATTACTAAAATATCCACATATTATCGCAGAAGGCGATAAATTCAGTATTGCCTTCGTTTTAGATTCTATTATAATTATAACCTTCTTAAGCCAAGTAAACAAAACCATCTCGTTGTTATAAATAAAATATATAACTCCAAATACGAATACTTGTACGATTCACTTTTAAAATGTCATCGTATCCTTTGGCTCTAGATTCACGACTCACTTCATACCAAAGATACCAAACAAAGACATTGTATTGTCACAAAAACCTATTACATGCAAAAAGTAATGTGATAAACAGTAATGCGTTAACATTTCAAGGTCATGTGATAAGTTGTACTGGGTCAAAACTGCAATGCATGATTTTTTTTTTATTGACATTCAAGTTCGTTCACATGCAGGTCAACCTACCCCTTTATACAGCAGCTATAGTATTGAAAACCAATAAGAATTGGTAGATTGCAGTTCGCTGTGAACATAAAGAAAAATAAAAATTAGTAATGATCTTTGACTAGACCAATTATTTGAATGAAATTGCAATAATTTTAGTAATTTATAGTAAATTTATAGTTCTAAATAAAGCAATAAAATCTGAGTGACCGCAGTGTATTCGTAAAACTTACAAAATGTAGATTATTTCAATATTGTGAACAGTTTCGCATATACAATTTTTAGGATTACGAGCAGGTTTCGTACTTATTTTAGTGACCACTTGTTCGTATAAATTGAGGTTTCACCTGGAAAACAACAAGATTATTTTTTTCAATACGTTTCGGCGTACATATTATTGTATTATCAAAGGTTTACTCCGATAAGAATTGTGCCAGAAATTATATAAAAATACCTACTTTTGAACCCGGTAACGCTCCAATATGTAAACTAATTGTACCATCAGAAACGATTTTACAAGTACCTACAATGTTTTTCAGTACACAAAAACCAATTTTATAATACATATTATAATACCTCGTTTCTGCGCTTTGATTGGACAAATTTTTTGTTACACTGCCAAAAATGAACGACTAGTTTTTTTTTTTTGGGCTAGACATAGGCAAGGTGAAAAGTATATCTGCCATGCAGCCTCAAATGCTCCCACAGAATACCTCCAATAAGTTAATTACCGTCAATTAGAAAGCACAGCTAAGACCTTGCCTAAGATTGTTTAAAAAAGTTAAAAAAACCGGTCAAATGCGAGTAGGTTTCGCGCTATAAATGGAGAAATAAAAGTCAATTGATTTTAATAGTTTGTTATCAATTTAACATCATTAATTACAAAACCGCAAAATTAAGTTGGTAAGTTGGTACGTAACTCTAAAACTAGATTATACATCGGCATTTTGAGTATTTGTTGCATGTTATTGGTGCACAATACCTATACAGAAAATTAAAATTCCTAGTTAAATTTGAAAATACTCCCCGTAAAATATTGTCTGAAACTGATTACTTTGACGGCCTCTTACTACGTTTTAAGATAAAAAATAATAAAACAATATAATGAAAGGGTTAAAAAAAAATTCGTCTCCCCCTTTCATTCCCTTCCTGAAAATTTGTTTCATTGAATTTATAATTCCATATTCAGTTTTCAGTCAACATTCTACAGTTTGAATTTCAGGTCTGTAACTCATTCCGTTTACGAGTTAGAGGTCCGTGACATATAAACGGATGGACGGACAGACAGACCGATGAACAGCAGAGCGACAAAGGAAATAAACATCCCGCGTTCTTTTTTCTCATTTTTCATGAATTTAATACTTGAAAAGATTATAAATAATGTCATGCAAAGACGATATTTTAGATGATTGGCCTGAAACAACCTGAAATTGGTAAACAAGGCTCTCATTACGTCGCAAGTGTACAAAATGCATTTTTTATTATGTAATCATCAATATTTTTAAATAATAATCGATTAATAATTATAACAAATAATAACAAAACATAAATGAGCAAAAAAGGTTTATAAACGTTCAAAGACACTAAAAAAATACTGGGTATAAGCGATTCACACAACTAGTTTACCATTTAAAAATTTAAAAAATCCTGACAAAATGTAATAAATCCCACGCGCAGCTCACGTTTCACAGGGATAGCTGAGCTATGCGACTGATTATCTAGTTGAACTGGTTATATTAGTTTAATAAAGCTTGAAGACTGATTATACTTATTGTTTTATTTTCATGTAATTTAATGCAAAGATGCAATGTTTATTTACAATTATTCCATCGAAGTAAGAAATGCGGACAAATTAAAAACCCGGACAAAGTGCGGACAAAGGGTTGAAATTCCGAATATGTCCAGACAAATACAGATGTACGGTGACCCCGAACAAGCATCACTACCCGTCAAACAAAGCACTATCATGGCGATTGTTTGTAGCGAAAAGAACGGTGGCATGCATCATGGGTTTCCATTTATTGATCCCTTCTAACGATATCATAAAGTTTACCACAGAGAAGCATCAAAAGTGATAATACCTCAACGAATAGGTCCAATTAATATAAAGACTTTGACCTTTTTTGGGTCTAATAGAGTTTGATGGCCAGACAAAATATAATTAACGCGAGACCTTGCTTTATTTTGCTGAATTAACAACTTTCTTTTTACTATTCTTCACACACTATAATCTAATTAATTGTGCTTCATAAGAACAATTTTTTATAAAGTTCTTTTGCAAGGTAAAAAAATAAGGAAAATTACAAAACTAAAAATAATATAATTAAATTTTCTAAACAAATATTTTATGAGTGCATTACAAAATAGGAAATTATCAATTTGAAGTGAATATTCTCTATGAAAAATAAATGTCATGCGGGGCTCAAACCAACATCTCCGCCTAATGCGAGCCAGTAACTAATTCAGTTTATTCACCGAGGTCTACAAGATTCTTCCGAATTTTTGTTTGATTGATATACCAGCTCCTGATGCACATATTGAAATCTCACGAAGGCCTTTTATCCAAGGAACAGATGGTGCGCTGTCATCGTTACAATATGTGCAGCCTTCTAATTAACTAGTTATATAGTTATATTATATTATATTATATAGTTATATATTAACTGTATACTTACAGGCCGAACCTGTAAGTCACATCTTGATCCAATATACTCTTTACAACTAAGGATCCTTAAATCCATCATCCCACCGAAACTTAAAAACAAACATCAGGACAACTATCACAAACTATTCCATCATTTTAAAATCATACCCGTACATAACCAAGTACAATATAGCCTTTTAATTGACAATTTCTTTAACCTAAACTATCAAAACATAATCCGGAACCAAAAACATACACGAAGTGCATTAATTAAGAAACTGCAAGTTCCTCCATTCCATAACTTATATGGAAAACAACTACTTCGATATCAAGTACCTACATTAATAAACCAACTTCCCCTGAACATACAAAATCAAATCACAAAAACCAACTTAAAAATCAAATTAAAACACTTCTTCTCACAATCCATATCTTCGTAAATAAGCATTAAAAATAATCACCTAGTGTGTCTACACAAACAAAAGCTAGCTGTGAATTGTATAGAATGTAAGCACCTTATCTATAAGTACCTACGTAATGAGTGATGTTGTGTGAATGCGGTGTGCGGTCAAACCTAAGCTGGTTTTTGTCACACTGTTAGTATATAAGTTTTATTGTAAACACTGTTTTGTTAATAAATGATGATGATGATGATGATGATGATGATGATGATGATGATGATGATGATGATGATGATGATATATTTATGATTTATTACGAAATTCATCCCTTTGGAAAATGTAAATATTTTACAGTGCATTACACATTAACTTGTAAAATATTTAGATTTTCCAAAGCGATGGACTTCGCAATCCTATCCTACTAATATTATAAATGCAAAAATGTGTGAGGGTGTGTTAGGGTGTGTGTGTGTGTGTGTGTGTGTGTGTGTGTGTGTGTGTGTGTGTGTATCCCGGAAAAATGCATGGTTCCTGAAGGATAGGATTGCGGAACATTGCGAACAATCAATCAATTCACATAATTGACAAAATTATTAATTTTTTAATTTTAGTGATGATCTAATTTAAGATTTGACTAATTTCATTGCAAATAAGAGAAGAACTAAAAGATAACTACTTATTTCAACTGCACTATTGCTTGTTACTGCGGGATTTAGGGAGGTGGGGGGGTAATCCCAATATTGTCTCTTTGCAAATTAATTCTAAGCCATGAAATTTTAATAATTACTTCGAAAAAAAATATACATCGTGTTCACTCTCTCAACTTAATATTTCGGCCGTTCGATATAGGTACGATTATTTACTGCATCCAATAAAATCGCAAAAATACGTGTAATCTATGATATCAATACAATTTCATTCGAGTTATGTTAGGTTTATAGACAGTAAAGCTTTTGTCAAAATAAACGTCGGAAAAATGTGATATAATACAGCCGTCATATTAAAAACCCATTCCCTTTATTTTAAAAAGCAGGATAGAAAAGTATAAATAGAAGCATTGGAGCAGGATAGATTTCTCTGGATAACCTCACCTTAAGAACTGACGTGCGTTTGAAAGCTTATATAAGCTACGCCGATACTCCTTTGGCATACCATAATTTCGCCATGTTTAAAATTTTTACAACTACAACATAATTATAATCACTAATAACCTAAAAAGCATTTACAAAACGTCCGTTAATTTCCCACGTTCTTTTGACTTGTTCATCAGTGTTTTGTTATTGAAAATGTTTCGTACTTTTCTTCGGTTTTATAACTACATCTTCTTAATTTAGATTCTTTATTAGATTGTTCTTGTCATTTCTGCACTTTCAAATTTTATTCCCTTATCACTTTTATTAAGATTTTATCTTGGATAAATAAAATGAAACCTTTCCCAAAATCAAAAATAAAGTCAAGCATGTTTTTAACGTAAGACTTGCTTTCTTTCGCACATTACGAGTACTACCTCCACACACAATTAATTTCCAGAGACAACAAAAGAAAACAGAAAATTCACATCGTTGCGAGGTAAAAACCAATTTTGGAGTATTTACAGCACCCAATAAATATGTAACGATGCCATTACTGGGTTTTATTTTATTTACGCATCTCAAATACCTTCTTAAATATCACGGCAAATAAATTTTCTCGTAAATCGGAATAATTTAGAACTTATTACGACTATTTAAGGGTTACGGCTTAAGACTTTTGAGACGTCGCACCTTTGCCTAGGTACCCTTCTCAAGGAGTAACGTGGGAACCACTTGATGGCAACGCGTTGTAGGTAATAAATAAGTGAGACTGTGTAAAACCGCTTTTGTAATGTCACTTACGATCGATCAATTGAAATGGTTTCTTATTCAAAAGGTCTTTCAAAAGTTTCAGGTCTTAAAAGGTACGCCACGCCACCGCGCCCGTGGGCTAGAACACTGAAAGTAGATTTTATTTTATAACTTGCGTGAGGTAGGTACTTAAAAAAACGCTTTTAAATGATTTATTTTCACCCGTGAATCAAGCATAGAAAAGTGGTACATTATATAAGGTTACTTTAATTTATGCAGCCAACTTCTTACTGAAGACTTGGTAAGTGCTCAGTAACAAGGTTTGATGACCCTTTTTGTGAAATTCGTAAATTATTATTTTCGTGTTCTTTACAAACGCAAGACCAGCCCCGAGTCAATTCCTATGGGACGTCAAGATTTTATTTTGCGTAAATAGCAAAAAGTCTTATCGATCCGTGTTATTGATCACCTTCAGTATGAGTTTGGCTGGATGAATTAAAGTCACCTTATATATCTACTAGCTTTTGCCCGCGGCTCCGCCAACGTGTTATTCGGTTTAACGACACGCTTTTTGTAGCCTATGTGTTAAGTTAAGGTATAAGCTATATCCATTCTAAGTTTCATCAAAATCCGTTCAGCCGTTTCAGCGTGAAAGAGTAACAAACATACACACACACACACACACACACACAAACTTTCGCATTTATAATATAAGTGTGATGTGATTTATAAATTATGGTGATCGATTTTGGTGACCGCTTTGACTCAGAATGTACAGCGCTGGTGCATGAAGAAGGTTAATGGAGCCGATATTCGTGTCGACCCCGGTGTGCACTGAGCGCAAATGATTATATCGTCTAGATTATTAAAGTGGTCCAGCTATTCACTCGTCGCATTTGGCCTATTTACGTCGTCAATACCGCAACCAGTGCGTCCTTCCTGTGATGACGTATGACGCTGAAACGTGGTCTCTTACAAAGGGCCTGATCCACCGATTCAAGGTCGCTCAGCGAGCTATGAACTCACAACTCACTACTCGACCACTCGCCAGATCTAGATTTATTTGCTGACCCCATTAGGAAAATTAAAACTATTAGCTGATATTTTTTATGTCAAACCTTATTTAGGACTAGCTTTTGCCTGTGGCTCCGCCCGCGTTGAAGAGATTTTCGTGGAAGTATGGAAAACAAAATAATTTGATTTTTTGAACGACTGTATGCAACGGACACCATGTTTAAGCAAAGCGCTAATAAAGACCAATCAAATAAGCCTAAATTCGAAGGGTCTGCTGTTGTCCGTTGAGGAGATCCCGTACCCATCTTCCAGTCCCATCATCAGACCCTGGTCTCCATGTTTTACCAAAGTGCTAATAAAGACCAATCAAATGAGCCCAAACTCGAAGGGTCTGCTGTTGTCCGTTGAGGAGATCCCGTAGCCATCTTCCAGTCCCGTCATCAGACCTGGATGATTGTAAACAATCATGTTCATGCTTTGTTTAGTATGGAAAACATACAAAAGGAGTCGAGTAAAGCTGTCCGGTTGCTAGTCGGCACAGCTAGGAAAAACTTAAGAGCGCTTTCAACTTTAAATGAACCTACTCAACATTGGGACACTCTTATTATTTATATCATGTCAAATAAGTTAGATGCAATTACAAGCAGTAAGTGGGAAGAACATAGAAACTCGAGCTCTAGTAACATAACTTTAGATGATTTTTTTTCATTCCTTACTACTAGGGCTAAAGTGTTAGAAAAGATTGAGCAGTCAAATAGTAAACAGAATAAAGCCTATCAAAATAATTCGCAAAATAGGTTTAGTAAAACTTTTCTAGTTGAAGGGCCATCGGGGCAAGCAGACATGAAATGTTCCCCCCCCCTCAACAAGATCTTTTGTCCTATGTGCAGGGCAGAACATTTTCTTTTTAGCTGTCAGTTATTTAGAAGCCTAGATATCAATTCCAGAATTCAGAAAGCTAAAGCGAGTAAAGTTTGTCTTAACTGTCTTCGTCCAGGACATTTTGAACGGAGATGCAAACTATCGCATTGTAAATATTGCCCGTCAAAGCACAATACATTATTGCATCAAGAATCTTCTAAGGAGGAAGTGCAACAGGGTACAAACAATGTTGCCTTGGCAGCCGATGGTGCATCAAACCAACCAACATTGAATAACTGTCACGTCTTACTTTCCACAGCTATGGTGCGAGTGCGTGATAGTAAGGGTGAGCTGCATACTGCGCGAATCTTGTTGGATAATGCCAGTACCGCTAACTTTGCAACTTATGGCCTCTGCTCAAAATTGAAGCTGCCTCTTCAGGATGCTCATACAACTGTAACAGGTATTAACAATCAAGTTTCCAGCAGCACACAGAGTTGTAACATTACTCTCATGTCTTCTTATTCTGACTATGTGGTGAACTTGGACTGTTTCATTTTACCAGAAATAACGAAAGCAGTACCAGCTTCATTCATTAATATTCAAAATGTGCAATTACCTGTAGGAATTCAGTTAGCAGATCCAACTTTCAATGTCCCGGGAACTGTAGATATCTTAGTCGGGGCAGAAATCTTTTGGAAGATCATTGGGTCAAATCAGATTAATTTAGGTAAAAATCAACCTAGGCTTTATGAGACTAAGTTAGGATGGCTTATATCTGGGGGCATATCTCAGTCAAATCAACCATCTAACAAATCTACAAACAAATCTATAAGACAATGAAGCAGTGTTGGTTACCTCATCATGGGGTTACCAACGAAGCCAGTAGCACAACCAATCTTAGGGTTGTTTTCAATGGATCGCAAAAAACATCTTCGAATAGGTCCTACAATTGCATACAAATGACAGGAGCAGTAGTTCAGGACGATCTGTTGTCCATTTTATTGCGTTTTCGACAACATAAGGTGGTAATTTCGGGTGACATAGAAAAATTTTATCGACAGATATTAGTATGCCCAACCCAACGCCCACTTCAACAAATTTTGGGGAGGTTTGACCCCAGTGAGCCACTTAGGTCTTATACTTTGAATACGGTGACATATGGTACCACGTCAGCTCCGTTTTTGGCAACTCGGTGCCTTCTACAATTATCACAAGAATGTTCAAATCCTAAAGTAGCTAGGTCAATCGCTCATGATTTCTAGATAGATGATTATATATCAGGGGGAGACACAGAATCAGAAACCATAGACTTATGTAAACAGGTTATTGAAACATTAACGTCAGCGCAACTTCACATGAGGAAGTGGCGGTCAAATTCAGAATTTGTTCTTAATTCAATAACAAGTGACAACACAACTTCAAATGTGTTGAATCTTAGCTCTCGGGAGCCTAGTAAAACATTAGGCTTAAAATGGGATTGTAGTAAGGACAATCTTTTATTTACAATAAATGAGTTCGGAGATCCTATAGCTAGCAAACGTAATGTCCTGTCCACAATTGCACAGGTTTTCGACCCTTTAGGTCTTGTCGGTCCCTGCATTGTTCAAGCAAAAATCATTTTGCAAAAGTTGTGGATAGGAAAATATTCATGGGATGAACAAATTCCCAAGGATTTACAGAAACTTTGGTCAGCCTTTCAGAAAACACTACCATATCTAAATCAAGTTTGTATTCCTAGACAGGTGGTGTTAGATTCACCTTGTACGATTGAACTACACGTATTTACAGACAGTTCAGAAAGTGCATTTGGAACGTGTGTATACCTTCGTTCTGTTAGTAATGATGGTTCAGTCCTTGTTCGCCTTTTAGCGTCTAAAAATAAGATTGCACCAATAAAACATACTACGATTCCAAGGTTAGAACTCTGTGCTGGTGTGGCGGGAACAAGGTTGTTTACCAAGGTTGTTGATTCATTAACGCTTAAATTCAATAATTGTTTTTTTTGGTGTGACTCCACTGTTGTTTTGGGTTGGATCGCTTCCCAACCAAATAACTTGCCACTTTTTATAAAAAATAGAGTCACAGAAATACAGAATACTACAATGGATTGCAGTTGGAGGTATGTACCGTCAAAGAGCAACCCTGCTGATTTGGTATCCAGAGGCATGAGCGCTGAACAAATCAGGAACTGTACATTGTGGTGGTCAGGGCCTTCATTTTTATGTCAGGATGAATCGCAATGGCCAGTTGCTCCGAATAATAGTGTGCAGCTTATCCCTCTAACTGAAACATGTCTTGTTAGTGGCACAGAAACCTCGTATGATGAAGGTTATGAGCTTATAGAAAAAATTTCAAACCCATCTCAATTATTCAGAATTGTAGCACTTATTTTCAGATTCTACAACAATTGTAGAAACAAACTTAATAAGACAAAAGGAAAAACTTTATTAAGTTCAGAATTAAATGAAGCAAAATTTTTTATTTTAAAAATTTGTCAAATGAGGATGTTTCCTGACGAATACAAGTTATTAACGTCGGGGCAGCCTCTTCCTCGGAAAAGTAGATTGCTACCGCTATCTCCTTTCATCGACTCAGATAAACTTATGCGAGTAGGTGGAAGACTTAAACACTCTCATTACGGATATGACATGAAGCATCCAGTGATCCTATGTGGTAAACATGATTTAACTAAGAGGTTAGTCCATATGATCCATCTTAACCTTTTACATGCGGGCCCTCAATTGTTACTTAGTTACATCAGGCTTAACTATTGGGTTATAGGAGGGAAGAATTTAGCAAAAAGGATACTTCATGAATGTCTAAAATGCTGTAGATTTGCGGCGAGAACGGTACAGCCCATTATGGGAGATCTCCCAGAATCTAGATTAAACCTGGAATTCCCATTTTTAGAATCAGCTCTCGACTACGCAGGTCCTGTCATGATAGTCAACCGCAAAGGTAGAGGAGCATCTTTAATCAAATCCTATATATGCGTCTTTGTATGTATGGCAACAAAGGCGATTCATTTAGAACTCGTTACAGATTTAACTAAAGAATGTTTTATTGCAGCCTTAAACCGCTTTACTGCTCGTCGTGGAAAGAGCAGGACTATTCATTGTGACAATGGAACATCCTTTGTTGGCGGTTGCAATGAAATTGCCCGATGGGTACAGTCATCACAAAACACTATAGATTTTCAGGATCTAGGCATCCAGTTTAGATTTTCCCCAGTTTATTCCCCACATTTTAATTCACTTAGTGAATCGGCGGTCAAATCCGTAAAACATCATTTGAAACGAACCCTTAGCCTTGCTAATTTAACTTACGAAGAAATGAATACTTGTCTAATTCAAATAGAAGGAATCCTCAATTCCCGTCCTCTTACACCTTTGTCAGATAGTCCAGATGACCTTTACCCTTTGACACCTGCCCATTTCCAAATCGGACGGCCATTAACGTATTTGCCTCATCCGCAGGTGGACCCTGAAGCCAACATCTGCAGACTACGACGATTTCAGAGAATAGAGTTCCTGAAGCAACATTTTTGGAAACGATTTTATTTAGAATATATTTCTCTACTTCAACAGAAAACAAAATGGTTCGCGAATCAAGGTCAGCTCAAGCCAAACACCCTAGTACTCGTCAAGGACAACAGATTACCTCCACTGATGTGGTTGCTCGGCAGAATTACCCAAGTATATCCAGGAAGAGATGGGATAATCCGGGTAGCGGATATCAAGACCAGGGGAGGCATGATACGACGAGCCTTCAACAACATTTGTCCCCTACCATTTCCTGAGAACCAGTGACGGCCCGGGAGCATGTTCAATATTCATCGTGGCGGCTGCTGGACGACCGAGGGGGGAGTGGGGAGCACGGAGGGGGGCGACAGGGTGGATAAAACCACCGGCGCGGTGGACGCGCTCTCTTTTGCGTCTGCGACCTTGCGACATGACTACTGTACTTGTTGAACAGATCAATATAAGATCAAGCTGTATCTGGACGTTTTACATATAATTATCCTAGTAAACTGCTAGTGCAAGAACTAGGCTCAACACCATGTTTTACCAAAGTGCTAATAAAGACCAATCAAATAAGGCCAAACTCGAAGGGTCTGCTGTTGTCCGTTGAGGAGATCCTGTACCCATCTTCCAGACCCATCATCAGACCCTGGTCACCATGTTATACCAAAGTGCTAATAAAGACCAATCAAATAAGCCCAAATTCGAAGGGTCTGCTGTTGTCCGTTGAGGAGATCCCGTAGCCATCTTCCAGTCCCATCATCAGACCCTGGTCACCAAGTTTTACCAAAGTGCCAAGAAGTGTGTCAGAATCAATGGAAATGGAAATTTGTAGTCAGATTAAACCGATACATAACCTGGCTGTAATCACTTTTTCAAGCTAAATATTAGCAAGAGGTGTGTCCGGATCTTTGTAGATTTAAATCTGTAGTCAAATGAAACTGACATAGTTTTCCCCTATGGGAACAAATCATTACTTAAACCATTGTATTTAATGTATATATGCTTAAACCTGGCTGTAGTTACTTTTTCAAGCTTAATATTAGCAAGAGGTATTTCAGGATCGTTGTAGATGGAAATCTTTAGTCAGATTAAACTGATACAGTTTCCTCGTATGGAAAAACAACCAGTTTCATCAAGTATAACTAACCATTTGGTCAAAGAACGCCGATAAAGCAGCTAAACAGCGTTTTTTCTCCCGACTTGGTTCACAAATATTGAATTTTTAAACTGAAAACTTACTTTTATTAAAATAAAATATAGCCTTTGTTACTCAGCAATAGTAGCTTTTTATAAAAGAAAGAATTTTTAGAATCGGTTCAGTAGTTCTAAAGTTTACCTCAAACATACAAACAAACAAATCATTCCTCTTTATATAACAGTGTAGAAGTGTAGATAGGGTAGATAACCACTGCGTGCGACTAATAACTTGGTCTGTTCTATTTTTTATTTTTTTTCTGTTGAAATTCATTTGTAAAATAGCAAATAAGCGTTTTGGACATATTTAGTCTGTAAGTTTATCTTGTTGTATATTGAAATAAATGATTCTAAACAGGGGCTTTGCTTGGGGTATCTCTAATGAATAGAATCCGAAATGAGGAGATCCGTCGGAGATCGAAAGTAACCGACATAGCCTGCAGAATCAGTAAGTGGGAGTGGCAGTGGGCAGGCCATATTTGTCGCCGACATGATGGCCGTTGAGGCTGAAAGATTTTACAGTGGAGACGACGTACGGTAAAGCATAGCGTAGCCCGAACTCGTGCCCGCTGGACCGTCGACCTGAAGGACGTTGTGGGTGGCAGCTGGATGAGGAGGACGGAGGACCGACATAAGTGGCTAAATTTGGGAAAGGCCTATGACCAGCAGTGGACAAATACGAGCTGACGGATGGATGGATTTGGCCTCAAGGTCAGTTTTCCGTTGCTCTTTGATATCGACAACTTGCCTCTGTACAAACTCGGGCCATTCTGATCGTTGCTTTCCGATTTCCCATGAGGACTCAATTTTTCATTTTTTCATGTGTCGCTTCTGAAGATCTTTATATTGGGAAGCAGGCCGTCTGGTTTTCGTTTGCACTTCTTCGGTTCAGAATAAAATTACAGTTTGCCACTCGCTCCTCCGAAAACTCGGGCCATTCTGATCGTTGCTTTCCGATTTCCCATGAGGACTCAATTTTTCATTTTTTCATGTGTCGCTTCTGAAGATCTTTATATTGGGAAGCAGGCCGTCTTGTTTTCGTTTGCACTTCTTCGGTTCAGAATAAAATATACAGTTTGCCACTCGCTCCTCCGAAAACTCGGGCCATTCTGATCGTTGCTTTCCGATTTCCCATGAGGACTCAATTTTTCATTTTTTCATGTGTCGCTTCTGAAGATCTTTATATTGGGAAGCAGGCCGTCTTGTTTTCGTTTGCACTTCTTCGGTTCAGAATAAAATATACAGTTTGCCACTCGCTCCTCCGAAAACTCGGGCCATTCTGATCGTTGCTTTCCGATTTCCCATGAGGACTCAATTTTTCATTTTTTCATGTGTCGCTTCTGAAGATCTTTATATTGGGAAGCAGGCCGTCTTGTTTTCGTTTGCACTTCTTCGGTTCAGAATAAAATATACAGTTTGCCACTCGCTCCTCCGAAAACTCGGGCCATTCTGATCGTTGCTTTCCGATTTCCCATGAGGACTCAATTTTTCATTTTTTCATGTGTCGCTTCTGAAGATCTTTATATTGGGAAGCAGGCCGTCTTGTTTTCGTTTGCACTTCTTCGGTTCAGAATAAAATATACAGTTTGCCACTCGCTCCTCCGAAAACTCGGGCCATTCTGATCGTTGCTTTCCGATTTCCCATGAGGACTCAATTTTTCATTTTTTCATGTGTCGCTTCTAAAGATCTTTATATTGGGAAGCAGGCCGTCTTGTTTTAGTTTGCACTTCTTCAGTTCAGAATAAAATATACAGTTTGCCACTCGCTCCTCCGAAAACTCGGGCCATTCTGATCGTTGCTTTCCGATTTCACATGAGGACTCAATTTTTCATTTTTTCATGTGTCGCTTCTGAAGATCTTTATATTGGGAAGCAGGCCGTCTTGTTTTCGTTTGCACTTCTTCGGTTCAGAATAAAATATACAGTTTGCCACTCGCTCCTCCGAAAACTCGGGCCATTCTGATCGTTGCTTTCCGATTTCCCATGAGGACTCAATTTTTCATTTTTTCATGTGTCGCTTCTGAAGATCTTTATATTGGGAAGCAGGCCGTCTTGTTTTCGTTTGCACTTCTTCGGTTCAGAATAAAATATACAGTTTGCCACTCGCTCCTCCGAAAACTCGGGCCATTCTGATCGTTGCTTTCCGATTTCCCATGAGGACTCAATTTTTCATTTTTTCATGTGTCGCTTCTGAAGATCTTTATATTGGGAAGCAGGCCGTCTTGTTTTCGTTTGCACTTCTTCGGTTCAGAATAAAATATACAGTTTGCCACTCGCTCCTCCGAAAACTCGGGCCATTCTGATCGTTGCTTTCCGATTTCCCATGAGGACTCAATTTTTCATTTTTTCATGTGTCGCTTCTGAAGATCTTTATATTGGGAAGCAGGCCGTCTTGTTTTCGTTTGCACTTCTTCGGTTCAGAATAAAATATACAGTTTGCCACTCGCTCCTCCGAAAACTCGGGCCATTCTGATCGTTGATTTCCGATTTCCCATGAGAACTCAATTTTTCATTTTTTCATGTGTCGCTTCTGAAGATCTTTATATTGGGAAGCAGGCCGTCTTGTTTTCGTTTGCACTTCTTCGGTTCAGAATAAAATATACAGTTTGCCACTCGCTCCTCCGAAAACTCGGGCCATTCTGATCGTTGCTTTCCGATTTCCCATGAGGACTCAATTTTTCATTTTTTCATGTGTCGCTTCTGAAGATCTTTATATTGGGAAGCAGGCCGTCTTGTTTTCGTTTGCACTTCTTCGGTTCAGAATAAAATATACAGTTTGCCACTCGCTCCTCCGACATTTAAGAAGTGTCTGCACCACCGAAGCTGTCAACGCATCAGGAACGACTCAATACCACCAATATTGGCTTAAAATTGAGTATATATTTTGCACACGATAAGACCATCTCATCTTCATAATGCTTCAACATTTGAGGTGTCCAGCGTACCTACAGTCAATGACACGGTAGCGTACGGTCTATAACTTCAAAATTAAACATCTAGGTAAGGCAAGGGTACTATTTTCGTATTCAGTGATGAAGATTCTATAGTGCATAGGGGTCAGATGCATTTCCGAAAATTTTGACTTTTTTCGTATGTGCCGCCTCTAAAGTGATATGAGTATGGGTCAAAGCAGCAGGTAACATGAATTGCTGGGGCTGCAGCATCAGCATCCAAGCTGGGGCTGAATTGCCAGAAACCTACAGCTCACGTTCTCACGGAACGATACCTAGAACGCCTAGAATAAACATACTTCTTGTAGAATTATCTGCTTTGTTGCCATGCAGCGGTCACCCGCATCTCATAGGCCATACACCGCTTTGCCACTTTTTCATAATGTAAGCATGACGCTGGACTGCAGCGCAGCATTCATAGCGGGCACTCACAAGATCCACTAGTGCTATAATTGTAGTTCTTTTTCAAACAGGAGTACTAAAGTGGGATGATACCTAAGTGCGACGTGTATCTAAATATCGGCTGACGTGGTCTCAGCATTGCTTTTACACGAGTTAAATACCTTATCACTAAGTCGCCCGATAACCTAACAGTTTCTCGTTTTGGAGAAACCCAGTCTATTTTGTTTATATCTTCTGTGTTATCAGTATTCGGTCAAGAGTCACATACTAGTTGTTTCACCCTACTAAAACTGCATCCGATCTGCATCATTGTCGTTGTTAAGACACGCTCTTATCGCGCACACAATGCCGTATGTGCTTAATAGGTATGTTTTACCTGTATACTAAAGTTACAAACTTTTGACCTGGTTTTCCCTATGAATGCCCGGCATTTATATTATGGTGTTGCGAGCTAAGACAATGCATCGAGTACAGCAATTAAACGTTGTTATCGATGTCCCAAATTGGTAGCGTAATTTTTATCGTAGGTATGTGATACGATCTATAGTGACTATGTGAACACGTGAGTGACTCCCGGGGCCCCAGTATGGGAGCGCAGGATGAATTGTAAATCGTCTATTTTCATAAGGATGAAAGTTTGACTGACGTGGTCCAAGAATATTTTAATATTCACTCGTTTATTTTAGGAATGATCCAATTACCGCACCGAACGATAACCCGCACGCGAGGTTGTGGGAATTCCAAATCGATATTATCCCTATATTGTTTTCTTTTTTCGGTACGATAAACAACTGGAGTGGTATAAATTGCTATGCGGGCAGTCAGTGGCTAGACACTACACGGTCAACATTACCGCAAGAACATCATATAGACTTAGGAGTCCCGTGACATCCATCCAGAACTCAAGATGCAGTCCCAAGACAGAATACTCAGTTTCCCGGTGGACACCTTCACGAGGCGCGGGCCTTCTATACCCGAGGAGGCCCCTTTCAGCCCCGGCGAAATTCTGCAATTCAACAAAGCATACAAACAGTTTCTTCAGGCGGAACGACAGCTGGACGACCTGACTTTCCTTAACGGGAAGCCATGCCCCGTCCGCTACAACTTTGATCCGACGAGGCCAGAAGAAGATCGTCTGATGGTGAACTGGGACTGGCTCATGCCCTTATTTTGGGGGCCGCCGCCAGGTGAGAGGGATCTCGTGAGGGTGCCCACTATACTGGAGTTTGTTGAAACGAAGATTCGCTTTTCGAAGTGCAAGGCGGTCGCCGGGGACACCTGCTCCTGCGGCAAGAGGCCTAATGTAGTGGTACCACCGGGACGTGAGTGCAGGATCCCACAGCACTTTCATCATTTCTGCACGGCGCACGTCTCTGCGTGGATAACAATGTACATGGTCCCGGCGATTCTGCTGAAAGAATCCCAAGAAATCTTTAGAGAGGTCATCCAGAAAGTGCATGAAGGTGATCCGCAAATCCTCGAATACTATTCGACGGGTGACCGGACGGACACAGAAATGTTGCTGCACTCGGCTCGCAACATCAGTGATAATAGTGCTAAATAGTGCAGCAGCATGTGTAGTTCGCTTATTTAAATAAATATTTGTGTTTATAATATGTTTACTTTTTTTTTCTTGTACCCCTATGAGTGTAGGATGATGGAGAGTTGTGCAGGTAAGGTACTGAGATCATTCCCTCTGACGTTGCTTCAAGTTGAAATTTAGTTTCTCTCGTGACCACTCTATGTTAGATACAATCAAGTCAAGCTTGGACTGCACCAGATGTAACGTCTAGGTAACGTGCTACTAGCCGCTGCATAGCACGTCACATCACTAACGCAGATAAGTTGCAAGGCGTGATGATTAGCGTTATGTGCACATGGGATGCAAAGCTCCGTTATCACAAACTATGCTTGGCATATGCTTATCATATGTCTTGAGCAAGGCCTGAGTGTGCATTCGCCTCTGACTACGTGTATCTGCGACGTTTAGGTATGGAGCCGACCATACAGGAATATGAGACGTCTAAATAAGGTTTTTCTTAACTTTATATCTATGAATAACTGCATGTAAGCCACAAACAGTATTATGACAAAGACCGGCGGCAATTGGCGTTACATCTGTAACTCCTTATGGACCGATAATACGTATGACCACATGGCACGCTATCGTTTAAATATGGAACAAACTATGTGTCACTACTCAAAAGATAGGTAAATATGATAAGACGACGGGACCTTCATCGAAATATTATTACAGGCTGCCGGCCGAACGTAAGTAGCTCCAGCGTATTACGGCAACCCACGTTTAGTTGGCACTGTCTTGAAATATTCGGGAAAACCCGTGCTATATTCATTTTATGATCTGTATCCAACTGGCGGCGTGTATTTCAAAACGAAATCAAAACTGATGAGTGACCATAGAAAATTACCGGGACATACACGTGTGCTTCATACACGTATACACCTCACTTATACTTAAGATTTGTCATTGTATAGCTTACAGGTTTGGTTAGACTATAATGATGTACAAAACATCATTCTAAATATGTATACTTTTCATGATTCCTGTAATGTTAGGACTATGGTATGACAGATACCTTACCTAAACACTGCACCGTACCTACCTATCGCTGCATAGCATGTCGCGGTGCCCCTCTATCGTGTTACAAAGTGTAGTGACCACGGTTATCTATGCATGGATGTAGATTGTACAACATCTTAGTGGATAGAACTAGTACAATATATTATTATCATTATTAAACTAACTACCTAAATATCTAGTATCATGAAGGAAACTGGTATGTCGTGACATTTGTAAGTCGGCATGCATTTTGAAATGAAATAACTATGTATCGGGAACAAGTTTTTTTTTTTATTTTCAAAAACAAACACTCACATGCACAATATACTCAATACTGATGTACACAAATACCTAATACTTATTACATAAACAAATGATCATATCTATGATTAGCACTACTTCGGCCGGTTGAGAGTTCCACGCCACGATGCCTGCTGACGCAAAGCTTCTGCATACTGCATCAAGTGCCTGTCCAGTCGCCGCTGCTCTGCCTTCTGACGTTTTCTCTCCTCACGCTCCAAGTCTTGTCTGCGATTTTCTTCTTCTTCTTCCGCGCGCTCTTGCTCCTTCCGAGATTTTTCCCCGTTGTCTCGATGAACGGCTTCTCCAGAGTTTCCGCTCATGTTGAATGATGATTTTGTGAATGATGACATGGTGATTTTGTCAAGACTGATCGATTGTACACAACCTTGTGATTATGGCAAGCGTATATGTGCTAATGATTGATTGTATATGTACTTTCCTCCATTTATACTAACCCGAAACCTACCTAATAAGGACTCGTTGTTCCATAATTATCGCGAATTTTTTCCCACTTGAATAAGCTCGTTCATGAGGGATAATTCAAATACCGTGACATCATGGTGTACCGCAGTAACGACAGAATTGATAAGCAAATTAGGTAGAGAAACGTATTTTGTGGTAAAATGGCGCAATATCGATGATGTCAACGGGTAATACATGCATATATCGGCAATACCCAGTTATTTTCAGCTGAAAAGGAAAAAATTGATAAGGATAATGCATACAGTTTTACATTTTATTACGGGAGTCATATCATACACTGTGTTAACTTCTGTTAGCTAGCACAATCATGCTCCGTATGGAAAAAAGTATAGGTAAGCTTCAGTATGTGCTCGTTACGGTACAAATGCAACCAACGATTGTTCCAACTCTAACTGCAAGCACCCCGGCATGCTGAGTATGCACGCAGTCTTGCTACGTGACCTGCAGTCTTACTCGACTATGTTGTATGTTCTTCGGATGTTCGGCTCCGACAAGCTATTCCACTACAGCGTTGCAGCGTGCACTCATGTCCACAAAGGAGTTTACCAAGCGAACCCGAGAGACTTGGGTTTTTGTTGAATCGTCCATGCACACCATCGTTAGGTGATGAACACTTAATTACCTCCGCAGGTGTACCTGTACACCTTACCGTAGGTATGCCTCACCGTAGGTATGCCTTACCGTAGGTATGACGTCAAACCTTATCGAACAATGGTGTATTGTTTCATTTTTCCGAACTATTAATATTTCAATAAACCCCACGGACAGGATGAGATCGATTAATTGAGCCCGATAACATATTTAATTGAATGAGAGGAAATTAATATAAATACCATTTGAGTTCAGCGATAAGAGCGTTATCGCCGTCGCGGGTGGCCGTTCTAATGCTGTAAGAATTTACTGATATGGATGTTGCTACCTACAACCAATGCTACAACAAGGTGCACTTACAGGTTAACAGTGAAGAGTTTTTGCGCTCATATTCACAGAGACCTAAGGTTAGGCTTGAGACGAGGTCTCACTTTTAGATAGCAAAACCTAGATAGAACTCAACAATCATATTTTTCCCGAGACCATGCACTGTGCATCAGAGTCGTTGCTCCGCTGTATACATTAGTAGCATCCCCCTCTTCCCCTGGTCCACCATTCTTTATTTACACCCCGTACGCTCTTGTGTCACTGACTGTATGTGGGTGTGGTAAACACATCATGTTTCAGAGGATAAAAAATAGTGCTTTTTCGGGACTGAGTTGTTCAAACTTTGCCATTAGTTATCTGTCTATAAATCTATCCATACTAAGAATAAAGTAGTAAAAATCGTTTCTAAACACCGAAATTCTAAATGAAATGACTCATTATATTGTACTGAAGGAAGACAAAACCGCAATTTTTAGAATTTGTGATTATCTGTTTCGTTTTGACTCCTGAACCACTCGACTGACTTGGATGCGTTTTTGTTCAATATCATTGTGACCCTGATCACTATAAAGGTAGAAGGAGTGTTGATAAAATAACCGCAAAGCCGAAAAGCGAAGATGCGGGAAAAAGCTAGTATTCAATAAAATTGAGTGATACTAAAATTTAATGTAATAGATGTCACGAATTGTTATTTAAATTGAGATAAGATCCAATCTCCTAAATTATTCAAAAGACGTTTTTAGGTGCCGCGAGATGAGAATTAAATGTAAACACGACGATATTTGTACTTATAAAATGTAATAGAAGAATTCTGTCCAATTACTCGAAACATTTTTTTTGCCCAGTCATAGGTAATAAAATATATTGTCGATTCTTACAGCTCATTTACACTCTCGCCATAAAGGGGACAAAGCTATATGCGTGAAAAATAAAATAGAGACCATCTCTTTTACTCATATAACTTGATCCCTTTCATGACGAAAGTCTCGCAAGAGTGTATACAAGGCATCAGATTTCCATACATAAACGTATAAGTTCCTGAAATAACGTCCAAACCAACAAACTCTTTGCAACAATAAGTTCTTATTCCACGGTATCGTAAAAATAATTTACGCAAAGAAGTACATTAAAACACGATTTAAGCTCTCAGAAAAGTACAGAAAGTTAAATTTAAAATCAACTGCCGGCATCCCGTCAGGAAATCAAATTATGTTTGCCACCATGAAAAATGGGCTAACATTTTTCTCTTTTGATCTCGCAAAAACAGTGATTTTCGACATTAAGAAATTTCAAACTTTCCTTACCCCTTATAAGGATTTATTTACATTTTCGTATACCAAATTATATCTATATGGTATCAGTTTTACCAACTTCATTTACCGGAGGATAACTTAAAATTTTCTCCGCTTTAACGAAAATTCGTTAACAAAATAAGTTTAGAAAATCAATTAGGGGATACCGCTTCAGAATTAATTAATATAAGTTAAAGAGACTAAAATAATTAACAAAGTATAAATACAGGGCTACGAATATTTAGGACTACTAATAAAACTAACTTTAATCAATTAAAGACAGACAAAGAGTTTTCAAAAGAACGCTATTCCTCCTATACAATACAAGCAATTTTTTTATATGTTAAGGCATTATCAAACCGTGATTTTCACTCTCGCTGTAACTCGGTTTATAACGCGTAAAATATATATATTTTGTAAGTTTTCTTGTTATTATTTTAAAACTAATTCTAAAAAAAAACGATATTTTGCAAGAATTTTGTACCATATTATAGGTACTTAATTACAAAAACAAAAAGTTTGTAGTTGAACTCGGAACAATAAATTCTCTTGTATTAAATCCTCAAAGTCTACGTTTTTAATTTTGGGTACAAAACACCAATGCAGATCTATAAGTAGTAGAAATCCTTACATTCAAATTGATCGCCAAAGTATTGAAAATGTGAAAATTGCGCGGAACCTCGGTCAGTCAATGAACTTCGGTTCGGAGCACATGTCAATACTTAGCTAAAAAACGCTTTCTATAGGCTAAAGGTGTTGTATGGTATATCGAGTACCGATTCAGAGCTCCTCACGTCCAGATTTACTTTTTTGATTTCCTATACCGCAATGATATACAATTTTATAAGATAAATGACTCTAACTATGTACTGTCACTTATGTTTTAGACGATCAAGATTTTATTCTGAAATATCAGACTAAAAATTGCGTTTTTTAGAGCCAGACGGAGAGATTCATTGGCTAACATAGCTTTGATACTCGTACAAGTATTGTGAATACATTACATGATACTCGTATATCCCATACTCAAATTTAATGCAATGATGCTTTATCACATCAGTATCGTGAGTACGTGGACGCACTATAAGTTTCCGGAATGAATATGAAAAAATACTATTAAAGGTACAAAATTAATTTATTGTTTTTCAAAATAATCTCCCTTGGCGTCTATGCACTTTTTCATTCGATCAAACCAGTTTTGAAAAAATTTTTGTGCAACTCCCCTGTGGTGACCTCTGAAACGTGTTTTCCATACTCCTCGACAGCCTCTTCTGGTGATGAAAATCGTTGACCGCGTAATTGGTTCTTAATTTTTGGGAACAGAAAAAAGTCACAAGGTGCCAGGTCGGGACTGTATGCAGGATGACTCATGAGTTCTACATTTTTCGTCTTCAAAAAGTCGTTTGTGTGTCTGGCCGTGTGAGAACTAGCATTGTCGTGGTGCAGGATGATACGGCGTTTACGGTTATTTTTACGGAGTTCGTCAATAACTTCCGGCAAACAAATGGTCGTGTACCAGTTACTATTCACGGTACGACGATTCTCTAAAGCAACAGTAGCCACGTGTCCAGTTTTATTAAAAAAAGAAGCAATCACGAAGGTGTTCATGCCCATTGTTGATTACGAGGACTGTCGCAGGCTGCAAGAGGACCTAGACAGGCTTTCAGCCTATTGTGTTCAAAATTGCCTAGATCTCAACAGTAATAAATGTCAAGTAATTACCTTCAGTAGGAAGATTAATAATTCAATTTTTGCATATAAACTTAACGATCAGATTATTTCACGAGTGTCCGAAGTTAGGGATCTAGGAGTTTTATTAGATTCTAAATTGACATTCATTGCACATTTTGATCAAATAATTTCTAAGGCTATAAAGGCATTGGGTTTTGTATATCGTGCTACAAAGCTATTTCGCACAGTAACACCGTTCAAGCACCTCTATTACTCGTATGTAAGAAGCATTCTAGAGTATGCGTCAACTGTCTGGTCTCCTCAGTACGCTATTCACTCCAAGCGGTTGGAATCAGTGCAGAGATCCTTCATCAGACAGCTCAACTATCGAGCCAAAGCCATTCCACAGACTTATGAGGAAAGCCTTAAAACAAATAATATGTTAACGCTCTCGGACAGACGGACCATAGCGGATTTAAAACTATTACACGACGTCATCAGCGGCAGGCTGGACAGTATCGAACTGATAAGTCGCGTGCTGCTGCGCGAATCTGGTACTCGCTCAAGACGACAACATCCACGGCTACTTATCCACGCCTACGCTCGCACTAACTACGCTTCCAACTCTCCTCTCAACCGGTGCATAGATACACACGAAGAGCGTTTTTCTGATGCTGACGTTTTCTTCCTGAAGCGCGGTCAATACATATCGTACATAATTGAGCAATTACAAGTACAGAGCAAAATTTATTAGGTTGCCTATTTATGCCCATTATATATATATATATGTATAATATACGCATGTTCACAGATTCTTTTTTTTTTTTTTTGCTTACACACACTCTCACACACATACACAATCTCTCACACCCTCCCTGACACAAATACACCCTTACACAATAAACACAAGTATATAATTTTTTTTTTAAGTACTCAGTCATACACCTAGCAACTCTCACATGAATTAGTTTAATTTTGCCCTATGTATTACTTCAATTTTTTTTTTTTCTGTTCTTTTTGTATCGTCGCATTTTTGTTTGTTATTTCTATAAGTATTTCTATTATTATGTTGTAAAATTTTACTTTTACCTTTTTTTCTCTTGTTATTTCTTAATTTGTGTTCAGTCTGTGCAAACCTGCAAATATTTAAATTATTATCAAATTTTAGTTAATTAAATTCGTTATTGGCATTTTTAAATTTGTATCCTATGTATATTTATTGTGTCCATTGTATTTTGCTGTGAATTTAATAAATGTATGAAATGAAAAAAATGAAAAAAATCATCCGCTTAGATGCACTTTTCACGCGTGCCACTTTGGTTGGTTTCGGCTCATCTTGAAAGACCCATACGCTCGATTGCTGCTTTGTTTTGGGATCGTAGCAATAAATCCATGTTTCGTCACCTGTTACTATGTCCCACGCCAAATTTGACGCACCTTCGTTGAATCTGGTAAGCATGGCACTACACCAAGTGACGCGGTCCGTTTTTTGAGCCTCGGTCAAGTTGTGTGGGATCCACCGTGAGCACAGCTTTCTCACACCCAAATGTTTGTGTAGGATTGATTGTATTTGACTCATGCCTATTTCTAAGGATGCGCGAATTTCATGGTAGGTCACATGCCTGTCTGTTTCAATCATACGGCGCACAGCATCGATGTTTTTGTTGGTCACAGCGGTGGACGGCCGACCATCGCGAGATTCGTCACTGAGATTGATACGACCCCGCTTGAATTCTGCAAACCAGCTATAAACAGTCGTCTTGCATGGTGCTTCATTGCTAAAAGCTGTTTCAAGCCGAGCGATGCTCTGTTGAGCTGTCAAATTACACTTAAAATCGTAGAAAATCATACTACGAAAATTTTCCCGAGTTAAATCCATGTTGATGCAGACACACAATTTTTTAAATGGCGCCACAAGGTAAAAACAAAAGACAGTCAGATGAAACAAACTGCATTCTACAGCCGAAGAGTTCTATTTTCAAATGTTGCAATAAATTTTTAAATATTGTTTATGTAAGTGGCCAGTTCCGGAAACTTTTAGTGTTACCTATGTATAACCTACCCTGTGACGGAAGTTGCTCACCAAACTGTTTCTGAATAAATAAGTCAGCTAGATATAATCCAAACCATTTATGAGGTTAAGTTGTTGGATTAAGATTTAAATTTTAAATGCAAAAGTTTTAAATTTTGATCAGTTCGAACATTAACATCTTACATAATCTGAGTTCAAACCTTTGTAATTCTGTTGAAATTACGAGGGTCACCTCGCTTCACTCGGCTTCGCTCAGCTACCTTATTTTAATTTGTTTACATGTAAACCTTGCACACTCCTCCTCACTTAGCTCTGATGTCTTAACGATTTTTGACTCTGATAAAAAATAAAAACAAATAAAGAATAATTTCTGGCTTGGGTTCGAACCCCAAAACCTGATCATTCCATATCTGAAGCAGCAAATCAAGACAACTTATCTATTATATTTAAAGAATAACGTCATTTCCGGCTCCTGCGCCTATATGACTTTCAAGCTGGGCTTTCAAACTGCACGGTGCTGGCACCTAAGAAACTTCCATAAAGAAAACTAATACGTACTGTATTGAAAATTGACTGTATGGCCTAATGCCCTTTGCCTGTTTCAAGACGGAAAAATGCAAAACAAACTTCTTATTTTTTCATTTTTATCGTAACGGGTAAAAATAGATTTCCATAAATTGGTTTTTCCCCTATGGCAAAAAAGATACAATTCCCGTCATCTTTTTTTTTAAGTGACTATTGCCAAACACGTGTAGAAAATTGTATAATGTTAAGATGGATAAATCACCAGTGTTTTTTATTTGTATCATAGTTTCGATAAGACTAATGTAATGTATATTCTTCACTACCGGATGCTGTAACAGGTAATCCATCCATCCATCAGCCTGTTTCGTCCACTGCTGGACATAGGCCTTTCCAGGATTTCACCACTCTTGGCGGTCCTCCTGGAAGAAATGCCCATACTCACACACGCTGAGCAGGCGGGTTGGTGAGCGCGGTGCCGAAACCCTTGCACCAGTTACGCCGCTGCCCATCACTAGTCTGTTTTATATAAGGCCCGGCAATTGGGGATGGTTATACCGCCATCCATCGGTCCCAGGCAGTGATGGGCCGCCTGGTTTTGCCTGAGAGCTGTTCTCTTACTCTCCCCCGAATAACTTCGGGAGGATTTGCGAGTAAGATGGTGGTACCTCCACAGTCGAGCCCGGCATCAGCTCTACCCCCTTTAAACCGTAACAGGTAAAGGTAGGGCATAATAGTTTTAGACTCGTCTTGAATACACTAGCGTCCTCTAAACGCCAAGTGCCTCACTATTAAATGAGTATCTATACATAT
Source organism: Ypsolopha scabrella (assembly GCA_910592155.1). NCBI lineage: Eukaryota > Metazoa > Arthropoda > Insecta > Lepidoptera > Ypsolophidae > Ypsolopha > Ypsolopha scabrella. Next base: position 15,222,862 of record OU342975.1, on the reverse strand, counting down.
CGTTGCGTAGAGCAATCGCCCGGTAAGCGGGAGGTCCGGGTTCTAATCCAGATTCAGAGTGATATAATGTTAATTTAAGAAAATTATAATTTAATATCAAATTGAGATCCACGATCCTTGATGTCTCAAACTCAGAATGTATTTCGGATTTATCACTGAATTTCGAAAAACATATCCGTGAGTCAGAACGCAGTAGTTTTATTCCTGGGTCGCCGCCGCGCCGCGTGGTTAACTCGGGTGTTTTTTATTTTCGTACTATCAAAGAAAATTGCGTTAACCCACTTTCGCCCTTATTACTTTTGCATTATCAGCAAAAAGTGGGCCTGTGGGACTTTTCCCGATGATATGTAGTCGTAATAAAGCAATAAAATGTTTTTCAGCAACTTGAGAGATCATTTCATACTGCGAGGTCCTAGTTCACCTCAACGCTGGGTTACTAACACTATAAAAGTTGCCGTGGTCTGCTGGAATATTCTTTTTTATTGCTTGTTCCATTTATTTTGCTTACAAACTTATATTTTATAAGCGTTTTATTTAATAACTGAAATGGAAAGTTTCTGTTGTTATTATCATAAATACTTATTTTCTCTGGTCTACTAAGCAAAAAAGTATGGAAAATGCGGTATGTATTTTATTACTTTATAACAAAAAGTATCTGAAGACTGATAGTCATTTTAATGTATATTTATTTTCACATACTACTTGAGAACGGATTTAGATGTGGTTTCCATTTTTAGATAAAATGTTTCTTAGGAAAGGTTTAGAAGTGTATATCATTGCGTTATGCCTAAAGGGAGCTGAGTGGTTATAATTTTAGTGAAACGAGTAAAAGAAGATCTAGCCAAGAGTAGGTATTCTATTCAACGCGGGCAGGAAGGCGACTAAAAGGCTATACATTGTAGACGAATATAAAGAAAAATTAGATTAAAAAATTATTTTACTTATTTTCTTTACAGTATTGTATTTATTTAAGCATTGGGTATATATAACATCCATACATTCGTGAGGTGGTCGCGTCACGAAGGCTTTTCATTTCAGTGCACGCAAACTCTAACCAACAAAAAATATTTTATACGATTTAATACACGCTCTTTTTCGACTTTATTGGCTTCAAAATGGCTGAATCGAGCTTTATTTTGATTGCATGCAAAACGATTGTTGGAAATAGAGTTTTGGTCGGTTTATTTATATTTTAATTTTGTGAATTGGACGAAGCTTCCGTATTGGATAGCAAGGAGTGGTGTGTTATTTTAAATTTGAGCTAGTCAGTGACTTTTCAAAGCCGGTTTATAAACAAAAATATTGGCTTTTTTGGGAAAAAGGATTTTTGACTAGATCTTTTAATAGTTATTATCAATATTGACAATTATTTTATCATATTATAACAAAAAAGGTAAATAACTCTTTTACTACCATCGGCTCACTAAGGACATTTTACTGCTACTCTAACTACAGATCTTTCATCATACCTAGTCTCTTGCCGTTATGGGATTTCTAGAGTGATCTTGGTGAAAGATATTATAGTCAAAGCTCGACCAGGAACATAGCCGACCTGTCAAAGAGGACGCTAGTTCTGCTAGTTAGTTTCATGTGGCAACACCGAATTTAAATGTAATGAGATGGTATAGTGATGTGATCATATATTTTTAATGTCGTAATTCCGTTTTTTTCTATTATAACATTTGATATGGTACACAATAAATATTTCGATATCATGTAAATTGTATTCGTGTCATATACCGAAAAAAATATAAATCAAGGAAAACAATAAAATAAGTCACAGTTTTTTCGTTTGTGAAATAAAAGTTAAATAAATACCATCATACATAAATTATTATCATGGCTATGACTCATACATAATCAAAATTGGATTTCAAGTACTGAATGGCCTCAATGTATAATATCATCATCACATAAAGAAAATTAGTCCTCCGATGTGCTACTCTAATAACGAATAATAAATTTCGTTGATTTTTTTAAACCATATAAACAATTTTTAATCACCTTTAACCTCAAAAACCTTATCGACAGGAATGAGTCAATCGACAGACGTGAAACGTGACCGTAGCTGCACTATTGTTTAAACCGGCTAATTTCAGAAGGTGTACAATAAAAGGTGGCAGTAAAAGTATCGACTATTATAATAGCGATAAGTGAAAGTATATATTTTTCTAGTCTATTGTTGCCAGCTAAATATTTTAGTACCCTTTTTTTGCCGCAATATGGCGAGGTCGGCTCTGGTTTAGTTTTAGCTTGTGAACACCACAGCCTATAGAGGCGTCAAAACGTCAAATCTAATAATGGTATGTTTTTATTTTACCTCATAAGACCTGAGTTTTTATTTTTATTATGTGTGAAAATCGCGAAAGTTCAAATTTTTCGGATAATTTTTATTTTTATTTATTTAATCTTCTGGGCAAATGCGTGGAAAAATATTTTCTCGAGATTATACGAATATTTTAATTTTAATGTGTAGCCTTTGTAACTCTAGAATGGATTGGAGTGCATATAAAGATTGAAAAAATACGTTTTTCTAAAGGATTAAAGATATGTATTTTTAATGAAACAAAGTACTGATTTTCAACCTTCCACTGCGTTCGTTAACAAGAACAGACATTGTCATTTTCACAAGCTGTTAGCAGCCACTCATACGCGTTGGTATTTCAGCTGGGTCTCCCAATCTTACCAAATGACCGTTATTATAAGACAACCGGTAAAACTCTTATTGCATAACCATAAAGATTATTATTGATGAGCAACTTGGTCTTATGGTTCAGCCTTCGCTTCCGTGTTTTCAACAAAAGCATAAATCCTTTGGGACTTGGCTCGATTTTCATTATTCCGTCGGCAACCTCTCCACATATTTAGTTTCTTTTATTTTAACTATGGTTGGTGGATATGTTCTGGTATACTTCTCACGTTTCTATAGTTTCAATTCACGATTCGTAATGTCTGTATGATATAATGAGATCAGTTATTTGGTAAAATGTAAAAAATACGCTACTTCGAAGAGGGGGGTGAAAATAATGCTATTATTTCTAAATCATTAAACTTCAGCCTCAAATCTTTCATTTACTGGACTAGTACGGTTGCTTCTAATTTATCAATCCATTTGCTAAAGAATGTCTGTCTGGAATTGTTTTATCAAAAGGCAACCATAACCACAAAATTTATAAACCACAGATAATCCTTCGGGATTCCGTGGCTTATTATTATGTTAAAATTTAATAAGTTAAAAAATTGTAAATTGAATAAATAAATTTAAAAAAAAGAAAAAAAAACACAATATCCCCAAAAGGGTGTGAGAAGGGTTACCAAGTGTGGACTGTAAAGAAACAGTCAACACTCGCACATCCACTTTTCACCGATGATTTTTAGGTTTTTAATTTTACGGCATGCAAGTATACCCCGCAGTGTTTGCTGCACCGTGCGGTAAGTGGTATGTAAATAAAAACTATGAACGAAAATTCCGAAAAACTCATTTGTTCCACATGGCAGGAATCAATCCCGGATCTCTAAATTGAGAATTGTGCCCGAGGTTTTCAGCATTACGGAAAAGAGAGAAATTCATGTAAGGTTCGATTTACACTTTATTTTTCTGAATTTTCCTTTGCTAGGTCATAAAAACAATGATGAGAAAATGATAATTTTTTAGGGTATTTACCTCAAAATGAAAAAAATGAACTCTTAATAATCAATTTGTTTTCCGTCTGTCCGTTTGTCAAGACCCATTTTTTGAGATATATCAAGATGAAACTGATACTTCCTACAGAAATCTATGGCCCCTTGGTGTCATGGTTCAAGAAAAGAAACCTTTACCAAACTAAATAATCTCTATGTAAACGGCGTTCTCAATAAGAACAAAGGAAACGGAAGGTGGAGCCGCCAATAAAAGAATTTGATAAGAGTGGACTGTAGAATGCGAAATCGGCTAAAAATGGCGGACCACACTGGCGTGAAAAGTATTAAATAATGGAAAAGCTTGTTACCTCAAAATCCCTTGTGATCGAATCTCGTCCAGGATGCACACAGCACTGAATCTCCTGATCAGGAAGATGTCCTTGCAGGAACACGAGGGTCTAGGATTATAGGTCTAGACGGTGCGCGCGCGCGTCCTTGGAGGTGGTCAATTCACAACTGACTCAAGGTCAGCTAGCGCGGGCGCGCGTGGTTGATCGACCGATGGCGCCAGCATATACCAAGGATTTGATCAAATCCAAAAAGATGCCAAGGAACCAAACTATTCCTTGGTTATTTATACTAGTCCGCCAGCGTATATAAATAAAACATTTATGCGATAAACAAAGTAAACATACAATATATATTGGCGGAACCATTTCCCCGGCCTTGAAAGTACCAGGTTTCAAAACAAATTAGTAGTAAACCAATTCAAAACTAAAATTAAGCTTAACACCCTAACCCTTATTGCGAACACATAACTTTGGTGAAGAAACCAAAACAAAAATATAACCTAAAACTAAATGTCCCAATAATTACGTATTAAGATATCACGCAGTTACTGTGTTGGGCATAATGTCACAATAGGTCTCTTAAAGAGCCAGTGTAGATACAGTCGATGGTAATTATCCACCATTAAATTCATCACACAATCATGATTTGATAGTAAAATTGGGTGCTGATAAATAAAGCTAACATCAGAAGTCACATGAGTGACTCGTGATACAGGAACCGGTTTAATTTCCGGCAATTCGTTATCGTGGCTGGATACAAAAGGCTGAATTGGCCAGTCAGATCTAGGAAGTTTAGCCCATGGTGAGCCTTGCGACCAGAGCGGATGACCAAGAAGTTGTGCAGGTGACAATCCTCGCGAAAGACAATCACTTGGGTTTTCATCTCCTTTCACATGAAAAAAGTGATCAGGAGAGAGCAATTGTTGAATTTTGGAAACACGATTGGCCACAAATGTTTGCCATCGATGCGGTGAAGACTTGATCCAACTCAATGTTACTGTTGAGTCGGAGAAGGCATAGACACCGTCTATGTTAAATCGTGCAGAATAAGTGTCGACAACCTTTTTAATGAGAGTGGCAAGCAATAATGCTGCGCAAAGCTCAAGACGAGCAAGAGAGACCACTTTCAAAGGAGTGACCTTAGATTTTGCACATACAAGTGTAACACTGACACTATTACCGGATGTGACGTGAGCATAAACAACTCCTCCGTACCCGACTTCACTCGCGTCAGCGAAACCAATAATGGAAACGGAACAATGGTTAGCTACACCGATATGGCGCGAAAACTCTAACTGAGTAATAAGCGGCAATTCGTTCTGAAACTTTTTCCAAAGGCAGACGATGCGCGGAGAGGGAATCTCGTCCCAACCAATTTTTTGTAGCCAAAGCTCTTTTATTAAGAGCTTAGCGTATAAGACGACAGGTGCGACTAAGCCCAAGACATCAAACAGACGCGCTATAGATGATAGCATATTGCGTTTCGTGCAAGGACGGTCGTCAGGAACAACCTTAAAAACAAAAATGTCTTCATTGGGAAGCCAACAAAGTCCTAGAACTTTTAAAGTGGCTTCTTTATCAAACTCAATACTTTGTTCCAATCGAAGAGATTCAGGAATTTGTGAGAGCACGTCTTTTGAGTTACTAGACCATTTTACCAATTGAAATCCGCCAGCACGGAATAAATCAATCAGTTGATGTGCTGCGGAAACAGCTTGCGTGGGATCTTGCAAAGAGCTTACAATATCGTCAACATAGGTATCTCTTGTAGAAATTTCTTGAGCAAGAGGGAACCGATCTCCTTCATCAGCTGCTAGCTGATATATGGTGCGGATGGCCAAGAAAGGACTGGTGCGAAGGCCGAAGGCAACGCGGTTGAATTCATAAACCTGAAGGGGGTCATTCGTATTAAACCTATACAATATACGTTGATAAGGGCGATCTTCTTGTCGCACGCTTATCTGAAGATAATGTTGTCTAACATCTGCAGAAATCGCAATAGGAAACAGACGCATATTGTGTAATAGCGTGAACAACTCAGGTTGGAGGCTCGGGCCTGTGTGTAAAGCATCATTTAACGCTAAACCAGTCTCGGTCTTTGCGCTACTTGGATCTAAAACTACCCTTAATTTGGTGGTAGCTTTATCTTCACGATAGACACTGTGGTGCGGTATAAAATATTGTCCCTCACTTGAGACATTAACATTGTCAACCAATGATATATACGTTTTATCTATATATTCTTTGATGACGGCATCATATAACAGCTTAAGTGTAGGTTTGGTTTCGAATTTACGTTCTAACGCTAAGAAACGACGTTTAGCAACATTGTACGAACGACCTAAAACTCCTACTGGATCAGCTTTGAAAGGTAAAGCAACTTCATACCTCCCTGTCGTATCGCGAGTTGTTGTTTTAGAATAAAACTCCTGACAATATTTTTCGTCCACACTTAAAGGTGGCGTAGATTCAACTTCTTCTACCTCCCAGAACTTACGCATGAGCGACTCAACCTCACATGATGCGGTTGAACAAAATGATAGCGAAAACTCATGAGGCGATTTGATCAGAGCATCCCCCATAATTATATAACCTAAGACGGTTTCCAACGCATCTGGGATGCCTGGTGGATTGACTATCTTCCCCGGCCGTAGCATCTCTGCAAACAGCTGAACACCGATAAGAAGATCAATGTTCCCTGGGATCGCCCATGTGTCGTCAGCGAGTGAAATATTTTGAAATGATTGGACCATGCTTGGATCAACTTGACAAGTAGGTAACTCACAAGTGATTTGCGGTAACACAAGTGCTTCGATTGTATACTGCGAAGACTTATCAAAGCGAGATCTAAAAGTCACATCCACTTTACCTTTAATAGGTTGCGGAGAACCACCAATACCTTGTACGGTAGTTAATGAAGTTGAGCGAAGTGGAAGCCCTAGCATAGCACAACATCTTATGGTGGCATAATGCCGTTGAGAACCAGGATCAAGGATACATCTAATATTAACATCCTTTCCACCACGACCTACATCAAGTACCTTTGCGGTAGCAAGTAGTTCCGTGGAATGAGTGGAAGAAGTCGAAGAAACATTACAAGAAGAATGTTGCGGATTAGTCCCATTAGATGAGGACGCGGTAGTTGCAACAGAACCATTGGTATTATTATTACCACCTAAGTGGTCAACAGCAGGATGCTGCGATGCGGGTGCGGTACTAGGTGTCTGTGAATTATTAAAATGCAACAACGAATGATGCCTACCATGACATTTGCGACACGAAGATCGTGAATTACATTTATAAGCTCCATGTTGTGAGCTTAGGCAATTAGTGCATATTCTATTATCCTTAACGAACGAGTAACGTTCGTTAGGCGAAAGCTGTAAAAACCGGTTACAGGTGTACAGCTGCGGATGTGTGCCTTTACATAACACACACTTTGCATTAGGCGCGTGAGAATTCGATTGTGTACCCACATATGTTTGAGGCACACGCGGTGGTGCAGTGGGTGTACGTGGCTTATTTATTTTATCAGCAGCAATAGGCGCGTTGTGCGAACGTTGTGCAGAGCGTTGTAGTACTTTTGCGTGCTGCTGCACAAATTCAATAAATGAATTATAATTTGGTATGCCTGTGTCGTTACGAATTGATGATTCGTAACACTTTGCCGTGTCTGCGTCTAATAAATTTAACCCCATATAAACAAATATAAAATCACCCAAATCAGCAATTTCCAATTGTTTTATAGCGGTTATTGAAGCTACGAAACGATCAATTAATGTTTCCAAGTTATTAGCAGAAGGATTAGCGGCTAATGGTTTCATTGAAAACACTTGATTTAAATAAGAGGTAGCAAGGGCACGCCTGTCCTGATATTTCTTTATTAAGGCTTTCCACGTTGATTCGTAATTTCCCGCAGCGGGAGCCACGCCAGCATAAACATCCTTTGCACGACCAGTTAAATGGCCAAACAAATAATGGACACGTTCGGAATCAGTTAACTCATCATTGTCATGAATGACGCGTTTAAAAGTTTCATAAAAGAAAGGAAAATTTTGAATTTCTCCATCGAAGAACGGAATTTCGATTCGCGGTATTTTCAAACTTTTCTGTTTTGAGGTTTCCACAGGTGTGCCAATCGTTACCGAAGATGACGGTGCAGGTTTCTCCAGTTTTGCGTAATTCTGTATAACGTGTGCGTACATTTCCTCAAATGCTGACAGCGATTGATAGTTAACCGTGTATTCCGGATTTAATTCTAATTGTAGTAAATTAATTTCATCTACTATCGCAATATATTCCGAACGCCATTTATCTGCTAATCGTGCCTGTGCCATAAAAGACTGTCTATTTTTATCACTTTTTAAATTAATTATGTAATTGAATGTAGTCTGCATGGAATTAAAATACTGTGCTCTTTTGTCTTCATTCAATTTAATACGTGCTTGCGTCGTCGTCATGGTAACGTTTGAATAATACACAAGTATATTTTATTTATAAACAATCCAAATCTAGCAAACGATACTAAATTATTTGATTTAAAGCAAAGTGCCGCGCGATTCTCAACAAAAATAACACCATTTTTTAAATTTATTATGTATAACCAATACGTAGGTCGGTATGTAGCTTCCTTTTACAATTAAAAGTATAAAACCGATGCGGATATGTTAGGTATAACAAAATGAACTCGATAAAAATATAAACACAAAATCTAGGTATTGATCATCATAACAAAAAATGTAAACGCGTATTTACGTAAACAATCTCAAAAGCAGCATTTTAATCAATGCATAATTACTCGTACAATGACTAAACACTGTTTCGATATTCAATACGTAAACAAGTAATGGAGAAAATATTCACCTATGTAGGTATTATGTTCAAAGCGGTAAGGTCTGTAACAGCTAATAACAAAGACCTAACAACTAAATGTAAAGAATAGGTAAGTAGTAAGTATCTACTTATTCAAGCGGTCCTGTTATTAGAAAATAACCGGATAAATATAATATAACAAAGAATAAGTAGGTAGGTACACACTTCCACGCGAATCAATAACTGACAAACCGTCACAGCACTAAGTGTAAATACGAAAACCTTATTACCTCCAACTAGTGCGAGAAAATAACAAACAAAAAAACAATAAGGAGATATATCGTTCGTATATATGTACTTGTGTATATATGTACGTATTTATTCGAGCGGTACGTTATAGGTGTAACTGTACGCACGACAAACGTTGTCTGTAGTTAAAATTAAACCAAAAATACCGAAGCTGCGAAATCTACTAATTGATGGGCTTATAAATAATTAATAATAGAATGTCTATAATTCGAAGCGAAAGAAATAAAAGTTCAAATAAAATACGAATTATAAACATTCGCGCGGTAAGCACAATGCTAATTTCTATGAGTATGTGAACGTTTTATTTAAAGTACACCGTGAAAATGATTAAAAGCATAATCGTGTGTGTGATTGCGTAGCAACAATAATATTGCTTTATAAAGTTACAATTTATATAGGTAAACCAAACAAGATTTACAGAGATCGATCAATAAGACAAAGAGATTTTGAAAACGTAACGCTAATTTCACCTGTATGTGTACGCAATAAGGTCGATATTTATATGCAATTTTTATATAAATTTTATAGAAGCATAAAATATTAGCAAATAAGGCGAAATATGCTGATTATAACAATTAATCCGGCTCGAAGGACCAAACTATGGAGCCGCCAATAATTATAAAATAAGAATTTGATAAGAGTGGACTGTAGAATGCGAAATCGGCTAAAAATGGCGGACCACACTGGCGTGAAAAGTATTAAATAATGGAAAAGCTTGTTACCTCAAAATCCCTTGTGATCGAATCTCGTCCAGGATGCACACAGCACTGAATCTCCTGATCAGGAAGATGTCCTTGCAGGAACACGAGGGTCTAGGATTATAGGTCTAGACGGTGCGCGCGCGCGTCCTTGGAGGTGGTCAATTCACAACTGACTCAAGGTCAGCTAGCGCGGGCGCGCGTGGTTGATCGACCGATGGCGCCAGCATATACCAAGGATTTGATCAAATCCAAAAAGATGCCAAGGAACCAAACTATTCCTTGGTTATTTATACTAGTCCGCCAGCGTATATAAATAAAACATTTATGCGATAAACAAAGTAAACATACAATATATATTGGCGGAACCAGAAGGGTACCGCGAAATAAGAGAAACTTTAGCAGATGCTTACCGTAGAGATATAAAGTAGGAGTGAAGTTTTATTTTTACGTACAAGTTATAGTGGTTGTATTTCATACACATCACGAAAAACGTACCCGTGAACAACTGGCCGGTTTACATTTTCATCCTATTTCAATCTATGATCTCCATCGCTTAATGGAAAGATTTGTATGTATAGCTAATTCCAGGATAGATGCCGCAGTGGGATAGTTGCCCCAATGTCAAAATCTCGCACTTCCCGAAGAGCGGACAACCCCGTGACACAATCTTTTGAAAGCGCACCCCTTTCCCACCTCAGTGCATCGGCGACGTCCCAGAGTCATGCATGTAGCTCCCGTAAAAAATAAAACGTTTCGTGCCAATTTCTGTTTCACCCAAATAATTCAGTAGTGTACCAAGTATCTTACGTGTCTTTTAATACAAATAGTGTGTTGTTTTTATGTTATTATTTGTTCAGTCTTGTATTGTTAATACGTTTTTGATGACTTTGAGTGTTTATTTAATTAGTTTTTTTTGTTGAAAAGGGCAACTTTCCTTAATAAAAAAGGAGATATTTTGTTGTTTGTATCCCACATAGTTTTGTTTCCAATATATTTTTAACAAGCGTCTAAGTTATTTGCAAGATTGTGATATCACGTAAATATTAATAAAAATCTGTTGCTCAACAGCAAACTGTTACCTGGACTTAAAAAGATTTAGCTGTAACTATGGAAGAATTGTAGAAATTATGTGATGGGAGTTAATGAAATACAACAGACTTTGGGTATCCCGCCAAGAATGCTATAAAGATATAAAATAATAGATAAATATTAAAAATTTTGTATTTTTAAGAATCCTTTTACCCCTTCATCAATGGGGTCCCACCTGAGGCGTATATCCCCAAAAAATGGAGTGTAAAAAATTCAATTATGGCTTATTTAATAATGTTTTCTTATAAAGGATACCAAATGAACATACAAAAAGAACCATAGAAACTATCTGCATAAATAAATGAATCACTATATTAAAAGAAATACACATGAAAATTTAAATTTTGGGCATCTATCCTGGACTTACTTGATACATATGATTAACATAGACCAATCTGTCGTATTGGCAGTACTCGTAAATGTACCACATTTACAAATACTTCTTATTTATGGGTATTTAAGGGTGCCAAACGGAACCCTAAACTAAGCGTTCACTGTCTGTCTGTCTGTCCATCTGTCATGGTCTACAGATTCAACAGTAATAGATAGAAAGTTGACATTTTCACAGAGTACGTGTTAGTATAGCGTCTATCATGTAAAATAATAATGCATTAATAATTTATTATTGGTTTCGGCTCTTAATTAAAGACGGTAGTTCATACGAGTTTTAAATTTATTCAGATTGTAGAACATAAAGTAAAAAGTTAAAAAATAAAATAAAAAGAAGGGTTAAATTTTCAACGGCGCAAATTTTTTTTTTTCGGGCGCTATATTTTTAGCGTCTTCTTTTTGTAGCCTTGATGTTGCTTTGGTAAGTTTATTGTTTTTAAGGGTACGCACTTGTACTGTGGGGTGGTACGGAAAATTTGGCCAAATTATTGATTTTGATCAATCCTCCACACCTTGCTTACGAAAAAATAATCCCATCAAAAACATAAATGGGAAATGAAAGTTCATGCCTTTTTTGTTGACTTCAACGACAAAAGAGTTGAGATCTAAATGGGTGCCAAGTTCAACAGTCAGTCTTGAAATTAATTTTTAACAACATAAAATATTTTATAATAACTTAAAATATAATTTCTTCTTATAACTCAGGATAATATATTGAATAAGGTCTGACCTGGATAGTTCGAATATACGAATAACGAATAAGTTTCTCTAGTAAAGTTAGTTTATTATTTTATTATTCATATATGAATTATATTATAGCCTTTGCAAGTTCTAAACCTGTAAGTTCTTATTTTATTCTTCTGAAAATTTGGCATGCTGGTGGAAACTAGCCATCGAACATAGGGCTCTTCCATTACTGTTTTAGTAGGTACTTAATAATACCAAGGAGCCAAATCGTTCATCAAAGTACAAAATATTTGCTAAAAAAAATAATTCCAAAGCATAAACAAATAAGTTTTTTGACCTGACACATAATGTACCAGAATTTTTATTAATAATGACATTACATTAACTGAAAAAATAAGCCTTCCGTCAGTCTTACGTAAATTTTTTTGCTTTGGTTTCGATTTTTGTAAGGTACTGTATTTTTTATGACAAATCGGAATAAAGACAAAAAAATCTAAAAGACGCGTAAGAAGCAGCAGCATTCACAAAACCAACCCCCAAATTCGACCCGCAAACTAGATGATGCTTCAAAATTAATGCGGCATGAAATTACGTGTTTACCTACTTGTCTAGTCGTCGGGAAAATTGGTTTCTCATCCTCATGTGGGTCCATTGCAGGCAAAGGATTGGCGTTTGACAGTTGGAGAAGAACAGATGAACTGGGTCGAGTGGGGACAATACGACCCGCGATATCGTTTTTTGTTTTGAATTTAAATTTAGAAGCGTTCTGCTTTGTTTTGAACAAAGAGAAATTTAGTGACCTATATTGAGTTGTACTATGTTTTCGTATAAGGGGTTTTGTTTTTCACAATACGAGTAGTGGAAAGAGATTATTTGTGCCAGCGTTTGTAAAATGAAAAATGTTGCCTTACAAAATAATTTTTGTAATCGCCCTTTTTCTTTTCCAAAGTCCATTGTGTTTATTTTTACAAAGTAGTATTTCTACTATACGCATGTTCGCCACCTATTTGTTCGATTTTCCCTCTAAAACTGAACACAGAAAAAGGCAAATCACGTAAGCTAATCAAAAAACCGGGGCAAATTGAATAAACGTCGGCCAATGGAATCTCTTAGCAAATCGCTACGTGGTAGGAAATATAAGCTGTATAGAGTGTTGTTGACACAGCCGTGGCTGGCTATTATTGATGGGCATAATTTATCGTATTTTCCCGGCTGTGTTCTAATATGTAGAGTAAGGGGTAGTGTAGTAGATTCAGGAGCAATTCCAGCGAAATAATGAAAACGGAGGCTATGAAATTGCCTATGATCGTAGAAAGAGTGAATATTTAGTTTTTTTTGTTAAATGGTTTTTTATCCCGTTTGAATTTCATAGTTTTCAATTATTTTACGAATAAAATATTGGTCGTTTCGCGAATAAGTCATTATGCGTACTGGTCAAGATGCGTATTGGTCAAAATGCGTATAGGTCAATATGCGTGTTTCAAATAAAAAATATTGGTCGTTATGCGTAGACAGCGTTTTCAATCTCACAAGTGAGATTATAAAAACTATCGATAAATCAATCAAATCATTTACTTGTGTAACATAGGTCATATAACTATAAGATATTTATGGATTAAGATGTCCAAGCTGTATACCGCCTTAGTAGCATAATACAAATAGTTAAGATTATTTGTGAAATATAATAAATATATAACATAAAGAGCACAAATTTCAACCAATCAATCACAAAGAAAAATTTCTGCATACCATAAATCGTTCGTGCTACCTATCTTCCCGAAACCCATTTATGGAACTCGTATTAAGCTTGTAATAGAACTTTCATTAGTGTGGATCAGTGTTGCCAACTATGTTGGATTCACCGTTTGTGGTCCTGATAAATCCGTTTATTATCCAAATGTCTAATTTAAGACAATATTAGTATACATATTATCGTTTTCAGCGAGGAAGTGGTATAATGTACGTCCTGAGTCTGAAGTACACATGTAAAATAAAAAAATAAAAATACTATATCTCTGATCTCTTCTAAAAAACAAAGAATTAATGCACAGTGCTTCCTGTCGCATACGTTGTACCAACCTTATAAGCTTATAGGGCTACCTGCGTGCGTTTAGTTGCGTCTCCTTCGCAAAAACAGATTTTGTGAAGTGTTGCCATGCATGATGGATGACTATATTTACGAAATCGAGACGAGAGTTTGATGATAGTAAAATACAATGCGTTCGATAAAACAGTTTGCCTAAGCTTAAACAATCAATGGTTGTTTTTTATATGTATTTATTATGTATATAAATCTGTATGAAATCTATATGTCAAAGTTATCTGTATGGTAGTTGAGAAATTTGTGGATTTAAAAAAAAAACAATGTTACAAAGAGCACCGCGAAAGGCGCCGAAGAAAGTACTTACAAGCTGCTGAAGAACGGTCTCCCTAAAACTGAGAAAACGTTTCGGTTAAAATTTACCACTTTTTTGCAACTTTTAAACAACATATACTGTTATTATACAACCTGCAGTAATCGTTGTCAAAAGTAAATAACTACAGTTTGTTAAACATATTTGGTAAAAAATAGCCGACTTGGCTGGTTATAATTAAACAAATTTAAACATGGTTGAACTAACCGAATTACTTGGCTAAAATTAAATTTTGAACATGATTGTGGTTAAATTTTAACCAAGGTGAAATGGTTCAATAGCCAAAATAGGTTGCTGCATTAACATAATTAGTCGTTTGTTTTTGAATGAACAAATCTTTCCAACCGAAACAATTAATAATAACCAAGAAATAAATTAGTTTTTAATCATATCACTCGATTAAATTCAACTATTTAGCCAAATGGTACTTTATTACAACAAGTCTTGGTTGTTATTTAACAATTTAGTGTGTTTTTAATAACCTTTTGATTCAGCCCTTTAGAAAGGGCTGTGACAGCAACATGAGTTTGTGAGATTTTTCATGTATGTTGTTTAATAGTAACCATTTTATTTTTAGCCGAGCTAAAATCGAGCTCGGCTAGGCGTTCGTTTTCTCAGTGCAAGGTTCTGTTTTGGCCCCGCTTTTGTTCAATGTGTACACTAGTGACATGCCCAGCACCCGATCGAAAAAATTCATAAACGCTGATGACCTGGCCCTGGCTTTCCAAGGAAAAAAGTTTGAAGATGCAGAAGCTGTGCTACGTGAAGATCTTCGTGAGCTGAACAAATATTATACGCAGTGGCGACTTCAACCAAACCCTACAAAAACTGAAGTAAACGCCTTTCATCTCTCAAACAGCCTGGCTCGATGTGAACTTCGGGTGACATTCTGTGGAAAAATATTACGTCATAATTTTTCCCCAAAATACCTAGGTGTTATCCTATACAGATCTCTGACCTTCCGTGATCACCTGGAGAACGTTGCCCAAAAGCTGAAGACTCGAGTCAACCTAATTGGCCGGCTAGCTGGCACGACGTGGGGAGCTCGCGCTGACGTCCTTCGTACCTCCGCACTTGCCTTGGTGTACTCCACCGCTGAGTTCTGCGCTCCAGTGTGGTACCAAAGCGCACATACAAATAAAATAGATGTCCAACTAATTATATATTATATAATTATATATTATGCGAATTATATCAGGCACCCTCAAGCCAACTCCGATATCGTGGCTACCGGTGCTAGCACACATAGCCCCACCACAGCTCAGGAGAGAGCAAGCAACTGCTAGTGAATGGACGAGGCCCCACACAAAACACTAGACCAGATACCACCTGAGCGACTTCCTTCCCGCAAACCAATCTGGATTGATGCCAAGATCAAACACCAAACTGACATCCAGACTGAGTGGCGGGCAAAATAGCGAGAAGAAAAATGTTCAGAGGCGGACATCATATCTGACCCGTCTGCCACACAACCAGGTTTTAGAGAACACCGTAAGCTATGGACTACGCTGAATAGAATTCGTACTGGCGTGGCAAGGTGCAACTACAACATGCATCAGTGGGATATAGCTGACTCACCTCGTTGTGACTGTGGAGCCTCGGAACAAACTATCCGTCACATCGTGGAAGAGTGCCCCAATAGAAGGTTTTCTGGTGGGCTGGAGCAGCTACATAAGTTAACACCCCAGGCAAAAGTATGGCTATCAAACCTGGATTTAGAATTGTAGCTGTATATATAAAATAGAAAATACTAAGATAAAGCAGGATACCAAGGCCATACGATGATGATGATGACAAAGAGCACCT
This sequence comes from Ypsolopha scabrella, assembly GCA_910592155.1. Lineage (NCBI taxonomy): Eukaryota > Metazoa > Arthropoda > Insecta > Lepidoptera > Ypsolophidae > Ypsolopha > Ypsolopha scabrella. Next base: position 15,206,683 of record OU342975.1, on the reverse strand, counting down.
GGTTACTTATTAAAAATTCTAGGACCAGAAACAGAAACCATTTTTAAGAGTTTTTTCAAGATTTTCAAGGGATTATTTCTATCTACAATCTTACGGTAATATTACATATTTAACATTACAGTACACTGGTTGGAAAATATGTTATATAATATATATTTCTATATGTTAACAACCGTATAACAACAATCGCAATAAAAATCAAGGATAAAAAAAGTTTCGTTTCACCATTCGCTTCTACTAAATTTTACGCTACTCTACATCCAAGGGGAATGCGAATGGAATCACGGTAGAAGTACCGACTACCAACCAACCCCTAAAATTTATGATCAACCGTGGAACTTTTGATGACTACTAATTTTTCAGAGGTCCCCTAAAAATTGACACCCACGGACTTTCTTTACTTTCCTTGTGAAAGGACGTGATATCAATATTAATGGCAATTGTATTTTGTTCGGAAACTAAATAATTATTTATCGAGGGCTTTAATTTGACAGCTGACAATTTTGCTGTTATTAAGGGAAATACTTTTATTGTCCTCAATAACAAAGTTTTAGAAAAATATCACACTTTAAAAAATATAGCCTAAATAAACACCTTTCCAAAAAAATCTGCGGAAAATTAAATAACACGTTTCGTTACTAATTTTTCAACACATCCTTATAAAGTGGCCATTATTGCAGAGTTCTTAGGGTCATATTGCAGCATATTTAACACGAGTGCTTTTTACTTTACATTATCGCACTAGTGTTTTTTACATTACAGTTTTTTTTAAATCTTAGCAAAGGGTTCTTTGATGTCTTGAGGAATAGTAAAATTTTTACAAATAAATAAACTGTCTCAGTTAAATTAAGATAAATAATCATATAATTTTATAAAATTATTTATTTTTATCAACAAATTAACTCAAATTTTGTTGTAAATACAAAAAATATTCATTTTGTTAATATTTAATATTTGGCTGTTTGGCAATATTTGGCTGTTTGGCGGATGCGAGTTTCTCTATGTACATCTGCGCGCGCCGCTCGCGCATAGACAAAATCTCCGCCGCAATTTTTCAAATAAAATTGTGAATTCATAGCTGTGGTTTCGATGATGTGGAAAAATAGGCACTGAAATTTTATTATTTTTCCTCGCAAGTGTGCTGAAAAACGTCGTATGAAACGCGTGAGGGTAACGCAGCTCACTTGTATCATAATGTAGTATTGGAATGCTACTGTAAATGGGACCACTTTTTTTATTCACCCTCTTTTGTTTCGTTTACATAGATTTGAACAAGGTTTTTTCAACCCACCGATAAAAAATACGTATAAAATGAGATTTTTCGTTTTTAATTATTACAATTTCCACAATTACCCATGTTTACAAGGTTTTTATAGACAATTTGAGAATGTAATGTTGACGTTTTTAATTCTATGATGTAACTAAAATATTATATCAATTAAATTTTGTTTCGTTCAAGCAGAATAAAAATTTACTCAGAAAATAGTGTAAAACGTAATATTATCAAAACCATTAAATTTATTATAGAATTTATCGACAGTTTTTCAGTTTTTAAACACTTCATAAAATCTTAATTATTTCAAGACTACCTTGCTGGATGAACAATAATAACAATAAATAATGAAAAATTTGGAGACAATTCGTTTTTATGTTGGCACCACAGATAACCTGTGGTTGGCACAGACACGGCGCGCCGCCGCTATTAGGAACCAGCGCGCCGCCGCCGCCGCCGCCACCGCCGCCGGTAGTTGAAAATTCGCGCCGAGTATAGAACAAATATCGCACGCGCGTTGCGTGAAGAGGCGCGAGTAACGTAAAGGCTGGCGGGGTAAAATCTCGGCTAAATTTGTTTAGAGTAAATTAAATAATATTTGTCTATGACCACTACAAAAGTTGTAAGTAAAGTATTTTTAACTAGCCTTTGCCCGCGGCTCCGCCCGCATTTATTCAATCGCTGTCCCGATTTAGGCTTGGGCGTTATTTTATGAACACCCCTTATAGCCTTTATGCAGACCAAGATTACTACAATGATAATTAAAAAAACGCATCCAAAACCGTTGAGTGGTTCTCAAGTTAAAATGAAACATACATACAAACAGATAGACAGACAGACACAAAAATTCTAAAAAATGTGATAGCCTCTGCAGCTGAATGGTAGACCGCTCGCCTGCTCACCCAGAGGTCGTGGGTACAATCCCCATGGTGCACATAATGTGTGTACACTATGCTGTTAGTCCATTTGTGCTCGAAGTACGGCAATAGGGCTCACCACCCATAACGTTTGGGCCGTAACAATTTTTGGTGAAAAGCGAGTGTACCAGGTGTGGACTGTGATTCGCATTTCACTTAATACTTGAAAACACCTCTGACAACCTCTTCGGGGATTTAAGTCGTATCGACTTTAATCATTGAATTTTGAAATATGGGTAGTTAATTGTAAACCCTTTGTCCATATGAAACGAAGATCAAGGTGATATAATAATGTCATTTTTTAAGTAGTACACTACAATCAGCACCCTGACACAAAGCAATTCTTGCCATCGCGAATGTTTCAGATTCAAAGGTCAGGTGGCATAGTTTAATTTTTCAAGTAATACCCAGCAATCAGTACACTAACTCATAGTAATTGCTACAATCTTGAATTTTGTGCTGTCATCCGTTGAGGAGTTCTATGGTGGTGATTTGCAAGAGTGTGTCAGGGTGGTTGTAGATTAAATTGATACAGTTCTCCAGGATGAGAAAAAATCATTACCTAAACCTGGCTGTAATCACTTTTTCAAGCTTAATATTAGGAAGGAGTTTATCACGATCGTTGAAGATGGAAATCTTTCATGAGATTAAACTGATACAGTGTTTCCGTATGGAAAAACGACCGGTTTTATCACGTATAACTAACCATTTGGTCAACGCACGCTGATAAAGCAGCCAAGCAGCGATTTATCTCGATCCCGAATTGATTCACAATTATTGAATTTTCAAACTGAAAACTTCCTTTTATTAAAATAAAATATAGTTTATGTTACAAAGTGTAGCTTTTTACAAAAGAAACAATTTTTAGAATCGTTTCAGTAGTTCCAGAAATTACCCAAAACATACAAACAAACAAACAAATTTTCCTCTTTATATAATAGTGTAGAAGTATAGATGTAGATAGGTAAAGGAGTAGTCTTTTATTTTTAAATAAAGTTAAGTTTTTATGTGTGATTTTTCGTTACATGTCTTAATATTGATCCCCCTGAAAGCGATACCTATTTAGAAAGTTGAAAAATCTCACGCCGTCGCCGCCGTGATTTTTTTCGTGGCGCGGGGCCGCCTCATTTTTTTCGACCGGCGCGCATGTCTTGGTAATTCTCTCTTAAACGACGACATGAATCCCCGAGGGGGTGTCAGAGGTGTTCCAAGTGTGAACTGTGAAAATGCAAGTCACAGTCCAAACCCGGTACACCTGCGTTTCACCGACGAATATTACGTCCCAACGTGATGGGTGGTGAGCCCTATCGCAATTACACGCTTTTTAGGGCATGCAGGTTTCCTCACGATGTTTTCCTTCACCGATCACCAAACGGTATGTATTAGAACACAAATATTATGCACATAAATTCCGAGAAACTTATTGGTGCATGTCCAACCGGGGATTGAACCTGGTCTCAAGATTGAGAGGCCAGTGTTCTAACGCGTAAGCTATCGCCGCTACTTAACTTAGTTATAAAGTGTGTAAATGAATTGTTTGTTATGTACCAAGTTCTGTTAATTTAAATTATTTTTTATCCCTATCCACAAGCAAAACCCTAAAATATTTTTAAAAACTCAATAATACTAAAAATAAATGAAAAGTACTGACATTCCATGTTCATACTATAAGGTTTTCAGCTATAAACGTTGCACAAAAATTATATTTATACAAAAAGTATTCAACTTATTTTAATAACAAATTGAGTTGATTTTACTCGGTTACCGAGATTGGAAAGCTGTTTTCATTTCCATAATTTTATTACTTTACTTATCTTCAGTCAACAGAAATAGAAACCTTTTGATTGGCAATCTAGCAATGGAACCCCGAAGCGATACATTTGTAAATTAATCACGAAAAATTTTTCGATGGCGTCACATTTTGTGAAATAAAAAATAGGTACTCGTATGTTTTATTTTTTAATTTAAAGTAAGATGAATTATACAAGGTCCTACAATTCAAAGTGAAAAAAATTTAACAGATGATAGAGTATCCTTAATAGACAACTTTGCAACGAAAACAAAAATACTTTTTGCGCGAACCTTTTTTACGTTAGCATAGAAGTTAAGTCAGCTGACTGAACCACTTTGTACTGGGAAGAGAAAATTAATTGAACAAAAAAAAAATTCTTCTTCTTAATTGTGATGATAACAAGATTTAATCTAGAATTATTTTCACTTATTATTGTAGAACTTTATATATTGTCATGTATTAGCCATAAAAAAGATTGTGTTTCATTACTAAACTTCGATAGATACGAGTAGTACCAATAGTTGGGAGATTTGGGAGAACATCAACATGATATGAATTCTCTGACACCCCTTCAGGAGTATCATGGAGTAGAGAGGAATTAATTCAATTTTTTTTTAGTTTGTTAGAATTGATCTTTTCAAGTTTTTAATGCATTCTAAATAGGTAATGTTCATAGTATCCAAAGTGATGGATTTCACTACAAATCATTTAATGTAAAAAAAATATAAGGTGACTTTTATTTATGCAGCCAAATTCTTACTGAAGACTCGGTAAATGCTCAGTAACAAGGTTCGATGACCCTTTTTATGAAATTCGTTAATTATTCTTTTTGTGTTTCTTCCAAACGCAAGGCCAGCCCCGAGTCAATTACTATGGGACGTCAAGATTTTATTTTGCGAAATTAGCAAAAAGTGCTTTTTTTATTCTTTATTAATCCGAAATACACATATAACTAAACTTAACTATGTAGCCAAACGAAAACCAGTAGGTTTATCTGTAATGTTATGTTTATTACATTTTGCTTCTATGATATTTATATAATTTTATGTAGTTGAACCTTTAATAAGGAAGTTTTTTTATCTTATTTATATACTTAGAACTATTGATATATAGTTTATGAAGGTCGTTTGGAAGCTCATTAACTGTCATTGGCAAATAGTACATCCAGGTTCTGATACCATATACATTGTTATATCCAGGAAGTACAAAATAAGGCGTATAACTCAGTTTACGCAATCTACAGTGCCGTTCATTTTTTTGCAAAAACACTTTTTTACAATCTTCTTCGATGAGTGTAGTTAATTTAATTTTGTCTTATTGTCTTAAATTCTGCAGTACTGGAATCGATCGTATATGTATATCGATCCGTATTACTGATCACTTTCCAAGCATCCAATATAAGTTTGGCTGTATAAATAAAAGTCATCTTATATTTTACTTACTTTCGTTAATTTGGAGATTTCTATTAAAAACTACAAAAATATCCATTCCACGAATGTAGGTACCTAAGTAAACACCTAAAAGGTTTTAAATTTGGACCCTTACTTAAGACAAAAACGAGGACATAAAAATTTATATATTATATACTGTCCATTGGTTTTTTACTTCATATTGTTGGAGTTTTTATGTTAAGGGGGTAACAGAGAGGATCTCGGTGCAAAATGCATATCTTAATATTAATGTCCTTACTTTTAAATAAAAACTATGCAATATATGCGTGTTATGTGTATTCGCGAAATTTTATGACTAATAATAATGTTTTTTACAATAAAATTATGTCACCTTATGCATTACATTTTGATTGCATTGCATTAAAAAGCTTTAAAGTGTATTAACAGTAATGTAATGCAATAAAAATATAATAAATAAAAATGACATATATTTCTTGTGAAAACTTAATGGTTAAATAAGCAATTTTCGCAAATACATATACCACGCATTTATTGCATACTTATTATTTAAAAGTTAGGAAAACAACGTTCTAAATATTATTATCAGACTAGAAATGATAAATTAGAAACAAATGTAAAGACAAGAATTTGGAAAAATTCCTCGGGCCAGGATTCGAACCTGCAACCCCTTGTTATCAAAACAAGCGCCGGTACCTAGACCGTTGAGTTTTTCCACCATACCTGTCCACTGAGTATTTTGTAACTCCATACATTCATCAGCCCGTGTTCGTCCACTGCTGGACATAGGCCTTTCCCGAATTTCGCCACTCATGTCGGTCCTCCGTCCTACTCATCCAGCCGCCGCCCACAACGTCCTTCTGCTCGTCGGTCCAGCGGACACGAGGTCGGCCTACACTACGATTTGCTGTACGTGGTCTCCATTCTAAAGCCTTTAGAACCCAGGGGCCATCATATCGGCGACAAATATGGTCTGCCCACTGCCACTTCAACTTACTGATTCTGCAGGCTATTTCGGTTACTTTCGATCTCTGGCGGATCTCCTCGTTTCGGGTTCTACCCATCAGAAATACCCCAAGCATAGCCCGCTCCATAGCTCGCTGAGCGACCTACTTAAATTGGTGGATTAGGCCCTTTGTAAGAGACCACGTCTTTATGTAACTATTTAATCAAAAATCTTTTATGAGCTTGTAATGCAAATACTGAACGCTCACAAGGGCGTTAGTTACGTTACGTTTAAACAATGTTATGATGTACATTTTGCACCGAGGTCCTCTGTTACTACCTTGAGGCTCCAGTACACGCAGCTCCAGCTAACTAGCCCAGTCTCTAAAAGGGTCATTACTGGAACAAAAATCCACAAAATTGGCTCGGTGAAGCACTTCAAAAAGCCTCCGTTAAAAAAATCATGTCAAATATTGCAGGTAGTTTTTAATTTTCTTAATGTTTTATTTATTTATAGGTGTTAGAGCTGATGCCAGGCTCGACTGTGGAGGTACCACCATCTTACTCGCAAATCCTCCCGAAGTTATTCGGGGAAGAGTAAGAGAACAGCTCTCAGGCAAAACCAGGCGGCCCACCATTGCCTGGGACCGATGGATGGCGGTATATCCATCCCTAATTGCCGGGCCTTATATAAAACAGACTGGTGAAGGGCAGCGGCGTCACTGGTGCAAGGGTTTCGGCACCGCGCTCACCAACCCGTCTGCCCAGCGTGTGTGAGTATGGGCATTTCTTCCAGGAGGACCGCCAAGAATGGCAAAATCCTGGAAAAGCCTATGTCCAGCAGTGGACGCAACAGGCTGATGGATGGATGGATGGATATTTTTGATGTTGGGCCAAGTGCATGGAAATAAAAAAATATATTATTATAATTTTATTTAATTAAACAGGAATCGCGGAGTTGCTTTATTTGAAGGAACCTTTTGGCATTCAGCCATCATGCCAAGTTGATAATTTTTATCTAATAATTTTACCCAAAGCTAACAATGTAAACATATCCTCTCGACATAACCCCCAAGGGGCTGTCAGACCTATTCCCAAGTGTCAACTCTGAAAGTCCACAGTCAAAAACACAGTCCACACTTGGTACACCTGCTTGTCACCGGCGATTATTACATTCTTAACGTAATGGGTGGTGATGGGCTGTATTGTCGATGGATGGTGACTTGGTGACCCTTAACTCCGTACTTCATATACAAATGGACCAACACCTTAACATGCGTTCCAAAGCACAAGGACCGAACCAAATTATTTTGCACCGCAGGGATTTAACCATCAACCTCTGGGTTAGTAACGGAGCTCTCTACCTCTCGGCCACAGACGAGATAATCTAGTAAGAGATTGATTTCAATCCCACCAGTCATCACTTCAAACCATTCAAGGGGGAAGACATGGAAAACATACTCCTGTGTCATATTTTGCGGACGCACGGTCCAAGAGAAATCACATTCGTGTGTTCCCCGACGTAGAACTAATACACTTAGCACTTATCTCGAAATCGGTAGGGGAGATGCAACGAATGCCACTATCTGTAGCCTGATTCTAGACAGCGGGTACGGCTGCACAACGACAGAAAACGGACGTGATAAAACTTGATAGAACATTATGTTTGGTAACTTAGGTCTCGGAATATGTTCTAAATGGTCTTTTCTCCGGATATGTCATATTTTGTAGGATAATCATTAAGGGCCCATAATACCTCAATTCGCAGTCCTGCTCTAACGCTTCTGCTTTTTAACCGTCTATCCTACTCTAATCAGATGCCGCGTACGCAAAAACGTCAGTTATTTTTAAATCGCGGCTACAATGATGGTTTTTTCATTTTTATGGAATAGTCTGCAGCTGTTTTATACAATATCAGTTATATTATGCAAAGTTTCAGATCTATTTTAAAGTATTCATTGAATGTTATCGGTTTATTGCACGGTTTGGAGGTAACTTTGTAATTTTTTTCTATCGAAAAATTCAATGGAATCAAGTTTTCACAACAGCATGGACATAGCATAGCATTAGTCCTCAACTTTAACATATTAATTTCAGATTGATTGTTGCAGTATTTGTTGGTATAAATCAGGATGATGCGAGGCGAAGTGAGGTATTATACACCCTTAAGAAATAATCCAACTTTTAGCAACGAGCAATGTTTACAAAGAGTTTTTTATATGCAATAACTTATTTTTACACTGAAAAAACTATTACCCTGCATACAAATATAACAATTGAATCAATTGTACGTGTCTTTCGTCTGGACCCCTGACTACGCATGCGAAAGGTTGAATAATGGTTAAATTACTAAATTGTATAAAAGTACCATAAAAAAAAACTTTTATTTCAATTTAAAGCTGAAAGTTTTCTTGTCACTTTATCATGGCGCAAAAAGTACGGTTCAGGCAGGGACAAAACAGAAGGTGACTTTTGTTTATGTAGCCAAATTCAAACTGGAGACTCTGTAAATGTTCACGACCAAGGTTCAATTACCCTTTCTGTAAAATATGCAAAATAAAATTTAGGCTTCTTATACTATTGAGTCGAGGTTGTTCTTGAACAAGTTTAGCGGCACAACAAATATTTTTCGTATTTCGCAAACAGGGTAATTGAATCTGACCACTAACCGAGTTTCTAGTATTTATTTAGCTATAAAAGCGGGCAGCGCCTCGGGCTCAAGACTAGTATAGCATGGAATATCAGAATAAGACGCTCCGTACCTACATCATGGGTGGTATTTGATTTATCGTTCAGCCTTTGACGACAAAATACAGAGTGGATTTCCTGGCTACGTATTTTGTGTATGGTTTGCAATATTAAAATTTGAGGTTAAGGCGGCTCTCCCCAGCGTCATCCAAAAATTACTTCTATTGATAAAGTTATTTCCTTGAAACGGCAGGTTTAAATATTATGAAATAAAATATTTATAGTTATACTATTATTTAAACTATAAAAAAGACAACTTCAACGAAGAAAATTATTCTCACGTGCAAAAAAACCCATATGGAAATAATGACCAAAGTCAAGTTGTTTTAAAAATAAAATTGGCCATTTCTTTGTAACCACTAATGTTATTTGTATGGTTCTTGTACTAAAATACAAGAAAAATATTAATTATTGAAATAGTTGCAGAAAATTTAAATCTTTTCCTGTATGTATATCTTTAACATTTATTAATGAAACTAGTTGTGCTTGCGCAGGTGACGCGAAGAGTGGCAACGTAAATTTTATTGGTCATAAAGAATTTCAAGATGTAGGAAAAATACAATTTCACAATATCATTAGTAAAATTCCGTGGAAAGCACTGATACCTGTCTTACGGTTTTTACTTATTCTAGGCATCAGATAGCCATCTTTCGTGCTGAGTAACATTGACACCTGAAAAACATTTAATGTTTTTGTATTGTGGTATATATTTATTTATTTATTATAATTACTACGTTTAATACTTATTATTAAAGTTTAGTTTACATAAATTAATATATGTTACGGGTGAAGTCCGAAAAAAGTCAAAAATAGGTGCGACGACGAGCGAAGCGAGGAGAAGCGTGTTAGGTTGACATGTTAATAAACATTGGGCACCGAGTGAAGCGGAGCGGGGCGAGGCGACCCCCGAAGTTTTGTATATATAACATTACCCGGGTAAACTTAGGTTTACTCTATCTTCTGGATAGTAATATACCCGTAATATAATATTTAATGTTATGAACCTAATCTTTTGCTTAAATTGATAGTATCAATAAATATTTTCATTTTCAGTTAAAAGTGATTTGCGTTTTCTTTATTTTTATAAGAATCAAGCTAATTTTTTCAAAAATAATTGAATATACCTGTCTGAATTTTAATTTTATAATTTTGTTATTGTTTGCTTTTACGAATACTCGAAACAATTAAAAAAACATTTAAATCATAATTAAGTAAATATTACATTTTTTTTCACTCCGAGTAGAATTCACTTAAGGTGAATTGGGCATTGGAAAAACGTGCTGTGAATTGTTGGGAGAGCGCAAGATGAACTTATTTGGAGTTGAGCGCGAGTTAAGCAAGATATATATATAATATTAAGAGCCTTATCAAATTCAACGTAAGCGATAATCTGACTAAAACTTAATTTAAAAAAAACATACACGCAATAGAAAAAGGTTTGTTAAGAGATAGACAGTTATCCAAAACATATTCGTATAAGGTTTGTAATGATACGATCCACATTACAAAGATACAACTTTGGGATTTTTTGCATTTTTGAAATGGTCAGAAGACTTTCATATCTTAGAGCACAATAAATAATGGTGTAATTTTTTTTTATTTCTACATTTTTTATAAAGTTGGATTTTGCGACGCCCAATCTCATCTTTTTATATCTGATTATTGTAAATATTATTTAATTCTACGAGTATATAATGTAACTGAAGCCGACCACATCAAGTGGTCGAAATATATCTTACAAAACTACTTTTGATTTATGTGTTTCTTTATTTATATGTCGATTTATAAGTAGCTCTACGGTTGCATACCCCAATACTTGACCAACACAATTTTGCAGTTTCGTTTCATACATTTTGCAGATAATTTTTGGTCAAATTATTTAAGCCTATCTTAACTTGTTTGAATGGTACCAAACCCATAGTGAACGAATCTTACTTGCACGCGACTGGTTTTTATAAGACATATTTTATCTCCAACGTTTGAAATAATAACCTTCCAAAAAACTAATATTATTCACGCCGCATGTAAAGTCCTACACAACAACCCTCCACAAGCACGAAAAGTGGGAAAGAACTGGAACGAATGCTCTTAGCAATTGCTGCGGTATGTTAGTCGGCCCCTTGAATTTTTCATTCCCTTGTAGCTCGACAACTAGACATTACCAAAATTGCGTCATATTTCTTTTCTCCACACACGCGGGCGCGGGAAATAGTTACTTGAAATGGCCATTACGGAGAATGTTCACTTTCGTTGGAGTCGACCGTACACGTTGGAACCACGTTGGATAGGTTGGATGTAAACAAGGCAGAGCTTAAAACGTAAAACGATTACAGTTCAAGGTTGTTCAATCATCTAAACTATGTTTGAAGACATCGTTTAAACTTTTATAATGATTAACACGAAAATTCAAAATGCGAGTAAATATAATAATGACATTGATTGACTGAAGCTACCCGTAACTGTATAAACGAAAAACCTTAAGCTGTGGTCTACATTAATTAAATAAATAATTAGAAATGCGTAAATAAAACGAATAATGTGTTTAAACTTTTTAAATTCAAAAGGGACTACGTTAAAAGATATACACACATACACGCAATTGAAAAATCTAAAATAATGTTTGTTTTAAACTTTGGTTGTCAACAACAAAACAAGACAATCGTATTCATTTGACAGCCAAAAATGTACGATTTCCATTGTCAAACGGGCTAGTTTGCTTAGCCGAATAGCCATATGACAATCAATTTGAATAGCATTGTCTTACACAATTGCACCTCTGATCACTATGAATCTAAACCACAAATCTTTTAGTAGTAAATATTTGAGATTTATTAGTGTCAGTTTTTATTTTATGAAAACAACGTTGTTCCATTTCACTAGCAGCGGGTCCCTGCCTGCCGGCTTTCGTACGGGGAACAAAGCAAAACGGTAGCAAAAATTTAACAGCGAAAAGACGTTTTGACAGCACATTGGCCAAACACAGCTTTTGACAACTCTAAGATTTTACGTAGGTATATATAGGAAGAAAGTAAGAGGACAGCTCTCAAACAGGCACAAACATGTGGGGCCCACTGACGTTATGTCTATAAGGTGACTCGTTTATACAGCCCAATTCATACTGGAGATAAATATTTTAAAAACGGATAGGACTCACTTTTTTAACTGTGCAAGGAGGCACAGGTCGAGCTTTCGATGAGGTTATGACTCATCATCATCAGGAAATCATAGCTAAATTCATACCGGAGACTCCATAAATGGTCAAGACCGAGGTTCAATGACCCTGTTTGAAAAATTAAAAAAAAATGTGCCTCTTTACTTGTAATCCTCGAATCAATAAGTATAGGAAGTCTTCATTTTATTTTGCCTATTTGACATAAAATGTCATTAAACCTTGGTTCTGACCACTTACCGAGTCTCCAGTATGAATTTAGCTATATAAACGAAAGTCACCTCGTATATTATATCCAATTGCTAGCCCCTATATAAAACATAATGAGCAGCGGCGTCACTGGTGGAAAGTTTTTGGCACCACCCTCACCAACCCGCCTGCCTAGAATGTGTGAGTATGGGCATTTTTTTCAGGAGGACCGCCGAGAGTGGCGAATTCTTGAAAGGTCTCTGTGAACGAACGAATGGATGGCTGGATGGAATCATTACATACATTGCATAATCCTTACGTATGTGTTACTATTCACTTATGATTTACTGGTACCTAAGATTAGATTAGAATAGATTAGATTTATTTATTGATAACAAATTATGTTACATGTCAAAAGTAATTAATTAATACATACAGTATAATTGTTATAAACTAATTAATTACATGATAAAAAATAAAAACAAATTATAATAATCAAGTTATGTCAAAAAGGATTTTTATGCTATGTAGGTACGAGTACGTACCATCATCTGTCCATAAACTCCTTGGCTGCGTAAGGCGCAAACTCGACTAGCAGTCTTTTAAGTTTGCTTTTAAAACTAGTAAGTGATGGAGCGTTCGTAATCTCAGTAGGCAGCGAGTTATACACAGCTACACCGAAAACGCGAGTACATTTGTGTGTTTTCCCAAGTCGGTGGATGTGCGAAACAAGCCTGTTGGCGCCCCTTGTCGCATACCTGTGGTTATCTTTATTACATCGAAAGTCCGCTAGATTTTTGCGGACGTAAATGCAAGAGTGGTAAACGACCATTGCAGGCAGAGTCATAACTTTCTGGTCAATAAATATGGGTTTCGCCGTGACAGACTGGTCGTAGACCCGTACAATGGTACGCACCGCTCGCTTCTGCATGACAAAAGGTCGTTCCCAACCAGCTGCTCGACCCCATAGTTCAGCTCCATAGCTAAGCAGCAAGTGCACCGTTGCAAAATAACACTATCTCACTGCCTCCGGCGGCAGCAGGCGCGCTACACGCCCCAAGGTACCATATTATCTATGGGAATCTTTTGAAATTTCAAGTAAATCGCTATTTATCTGCTTAAGGCTATTGTTATGCATTGTTATGCATAAAGTTTACTTGTTTACATGCGACTACCGCTAAAAGCTAAAGCTTGTTTACATTTGAACGAGTTTAGTAGCTAGTTAACTGACGTACCTAGCGACTTTAGCTACTGGCCGCGTTTGGACACCGAAAAACGAGTTCAGTAGTAAGTTATCAGTTAAGCTGCGCGAATAGAATCGTTTTCTATTTTTTGGACAGTTAAGTATGGAGAACCTCCGCAGTCTTGCCTTGCACCGAAAAGAAGAGTTTAGGTTTTTAGTACAGTTCATTTGCTGTCAAAACAAAGACGCGCGCATTGTATTGTTATATTGGTTATCTTTTGTGGATATTTAAAATGAAGTGGTCGGAATCCACCAGATACTATTTCCCTTATGATTTCACGAAGTTTATTATGAATTTCTTCTTCCATGTTTTACAGACATAGTGACAACTAACATCCATAACTTGACAGCAAATGTATCTGGGAACTAAATCTATCCAGCGATTGTTTTGACGGTACTTACTACTTGACCAAAGAACGAGTTTACCTGCCTTCTGTCTTCTGTCCTTAACTCGTCCAAATGTAAACAAGCCTGCGAAATGAAACAGTTAAGTTTTCCACAAAACAAGCATGATCGACCGTGTATGATAACAAAGTAGTTATAGGTATAGAAGTGTATATATATATATGTAGTTATTTTACCATAATTAATTAGACATACAGCTAAGCAGTCATTTAACGTCAGAAAACGTCCCGGTAAAAATTATTTAATTTAGTGCACTCAAGTTAATTATGATAAAATTAGCAAAGTGGTACTTTATTATTTTTATTACTATTGTGTCAGTAGTCATTAAAAACTAGACGTACATATTTTAATAAGCATTTTTTTATGGATGCGACAGTAAAAGGAGTTTTAAAGGTGTTCGTATTGTGTTATTAATTGTTCCGTCTTCTGAAGGTAAATATTTTTAATCATTTTGGATATTTTGATCAAAACAAAATAGATGAATATATTCAGCTAATGCTTATGGTTATTTCTGAAGAAACCGGCTTGACTGGTGCTAGGGTTTTGGCACCGCGCTCACCAACCCGCCTGCCCAGCGTGTGTGAGTATGGGCCGCTTCCAGGAGGACCGCCAAAAGTGGCAAAATCCAGGAAAGGCCTATGTCCAGCAGTGGACGAAACAGGCTGATGGATGGATGGATTTCTGAAAAAACGTAACCTGCACATATCCATTAACTACATCATAAAATTTTCTATATGAAAAAAGCTATCGTAGCAGATGGAAGTCTCTTCCTACACCTCTGAGAGACAAACTTGAGTATATGTTTCTCTGTTTCTTTAATATCTGCTGACTTTGTCTTGTGGTCTTAACATCTATTATATTTCCGAGGACATTTGGTATTCAAATTTTCCTTTGGAATATAAAGCACTTTTTCACCTGCATATTTCATCAGTGATTACTGCAACGTAATAATGAATAATAGCAAAAATATACCACAAATACATTTAGTCTCCATTTCATAGACTTTTTTCAGTAGAATTTATCACGCTTTTATAAAAGTTGAGTAACTGTTATAATAAGCAAAAAATAAAGCAAGAATTGCTTTCTTCTTGTCCCAATGAGCTAGCCTTTGTAAATATAGAAAAGTGGTTTTCTTTTGTTGTAATGTCTTAGAACTGCAAAATTTTAGTTTATTCAATATAACATGTAAATAAATTCAAAATCATTAGTAACAAACTAGCTTTAACCTTAATTTGAAATTCCTTACAGTAAATTTAGAAACAAAACTTACCTTGAAATAAAAACATTTAATCCTTGGGCCATGACTCGAACCTGTGACCTCTTGCTTACACGGTAAATTCGCTACCGACTGCGCCACTGAGGTGCTTATAATATAATAATAATAATAATGTAATCTTTATTTCAGGCAGTGCCCATAGTGTTAGTAACAAGGTCTTAAAAACTATATTAGTATTACAATAATGGTGTAATTAATGAAAACTTAATCTAACTGAATCTTGTGCCACTGTCTGTCGAAGTGCTATGCAATGACACCCAGTAACGCAAGATGGGACCGCTCGTCCTCTCGGCAAACACTTTCAGGAGGCCGTTAGAGCTACTTCTAACCCTGCACAACAGGGATGCCACCCTCTTACGAATTATCGTATGAAAGCCGTCTGTATAAGATTCAGTGAACTTATCCTGGACCGTTTAATTTTGCCAACATGCCTATACATTAATTTTTGTATTTACTCGCAATGTACTCGCATAGTTCAAAAGATTCCTTTCAGAAACCGAGAGTCAAACACACATCACACCTCTGAACCCACCCTTGTTTAATAGACTTGAGTACCAAACACACCTAAAACGAGAACATTCCAATATCTCAGATTAGAATCCATGTTTCATTCATATTCGACACTCCGAGTGCGCCCTTCCTAATAAATAACAGCCATCAATAAATAGCCCCCTGCCGCGTCGAAAACGGCTTCCACTTTATTAATTTGTGCTTTGCGAGATAGCCAAATAGGGTTGCCAACAACAAAATACTTTCGATGAAATTAAATAAATCTGCTCATTCTTGTTTTTGAAACTGTTTTATTAATATGAGAGTACGGGCAGGTTATTTTCAGATTATTATCATGAAGTAAGGGTAAAGTGAAAATAGTAGTTTATGAGCTTACGAGGATGATTTGAAACACGAGCGAAGTGAGTACCCTTACCCACGTGTATTATACTACGATTGGCAATGCACAGTGTGAGTAAATAAAATAAACTTGAAGAAAACAAACAATCTCCAAATGAACTTCAGGCGGGCATTCTTTTTCTCTGCACGCAATTTTCCAAATTGACGGAAATAAGTTTCGTTCACAATAGACAAGAAAATATTGCCAACATTTTTAATAAACTGATTTTTTAAGAAGGTCTAGTACGGTAAAAATTACTTTGCCAACAGTTTTGATGCATATAAAATGGGTCTTCACGAGCACTTGCATTGAAAAATGATTTAGATGAAAATGTTTTTCACCTCAAATTAACTAGAGCCATTGTTTTTTTTTTCGAGATTGGGTTAAAAAGTGCCTCGTACCAGCTCAAAAAGTAATTTCAAAATCAAACAATGCTTGTATTCTAGCCAACGCTACTCATGTAGCTACATAAAAATAAACAAAACATAAACAGACATGGTGATATTTCCTTCATTTTTCGAAAAACTAACTCTTCTTGATTAAAAACAATGCATCACGTTTTGAAAGCACTGCTGCACACTTTAAGCGCGCTATAGTATTGTAAGTACTTTTATTTTTTTATTTCCACCGCATGATCAACAGCATTGTTTAATTGTATGTAGAGAAGTAGGTTGTTTTGCCCGCTAACAAAATTATGTCGACATGGCAACACTTGTTCGTAACATAAATAAGTTATTACGCATTAGCTCTGCTATTTTGGTCATATGTGCCATTTGTCAAAATTTCAGGTTCTTCTGAGTATCTCAAAATAGTTTTTCTTGCTTAAGCCTGTTAATTATCAGTATTGTAAAAACGATATAAACAATAAATCGTAGTGCGGATAATGGCTCGAATCCATCTTTATAAAGAACTTACACCTCAATTAGTGATTTTACTATAATTTTACAAAGTTGTAAGAAGTTGTGACTGTGGCAACACAGCATCTAGAGAACAAGTTACACGGTTGCACTTCGATATTAACTTGTTTGTGATCTTTTGTTTATGACTTGTAAGAGGTATGATAATTTTTAGCTTAGTTAAAGTAAAAATCGAATGTAAGTTTACTAAACATTAAAAAAGTATAATAAAAATAAATATAAGCAAACCCTGTAATGATTCCAGTTGAACATTGCACTTTCCATCCTACTAATGAGACTTATATTGACGTAAAGCCTACAAGTGCTTGTTCTGAAAATCTTTCAAGTAATATTGTAAAATGTCATTTACTTGTAAAAAAATCGCCAAAAGTTTAATCTTACAAAAAAATAAATGTCTTGCAGGATAAACAAAATAACAAAGATTAAAACCCGTGGAAGAAAAACTTCGCCTAAATCGCTACCCCGCGTTTAGGTGCCCATTCCATCCCCCCATCGTCACCATATTTTTGTATGGCCAGATTTATACGCCAGTAATATAATACATTATTTACTGTTCTCTGTTTAAAATTAATTTGCTTTTATTAGATTCACATAATTATAAACTTTACTAGACAAACATATTTCTCATATTTGATGGAACCCCAAAAAGTAATAAACCCATATACCGACTTCATTTCAAGTTTCTAAAGGTAGGATAATCCCAAGTTTAAAGGATATAGGGTAAAGCTCCCAAATTCGGGCACCAAGAAACGCATTTCATTGCCTTTGAAACGTTGAGGTAATTTCATGGAACGTTTCGTTTCGCCCAACCATGCTGTTTACTTGTGCTCCCGAAATGCCTTGGAAAGTTTGATTTTCTTGAATGGCTTGTCTACCTTTTTGTAATTTGTTTTAGAATTAAAACGTTTTAATTTGTTTTGTTCGGCTTATTTTTAGTCTTACTTATGTAGTCATAGAAGAAAAATGAAAAAAATATATTTACCATTTTTAGCCAGATTTTGCATTTTTTATTGAATCAAAAATATTTTTTTGCATAGTCGTTTTTGATTTGCTCCCAATCAGGGAGGTCCTTCTTGTACATACTATAAGTTGAGCCCGCTAAGAAAAATGTAATAGAGTCTTTCTTTAAAATTTTAAATTGGGTTTGGTGTGCATATTTTTAGGGTTCCGGACCCAAAGGGTAACCAACGGGACCCTATTACTAACACACCGCTGTCCATCCGTCCGTCCGTCTGTCACCAGGCCGTATCTCATGAACCGTGATAGTTAGACAGTTGAAATTTTCACATATGATGTATTTCTGTTGCCGCTATAACTCCAAATACTAAAACCGGCCATGTGCAAGTCGGACCCGCGCACTCCCATACAACAGACATGATTTTTTGCCGTTTTTATTGATAATGTTACGGAACCCTTCGTGCGCGAGTCCGACTCGCACTTGGTCGGTTTTTTTTAACTGTATCGATCTACCCTCTTCCACGCAACATGAAACCACTACGAAATCTAATAAATATGGAATCTATTTAGTGCAAATAAAGTCTAAGTGTATGTATATTTTAGAAACGTAAACCAGGTGGTAGTGATTTAATTCTAAAAATATCTGTCACTAATACGAGTATTCAACTCTAATTAATAACCAAACTGAAACATGTAGAACAGTCATACATTTGTTAGTTCTTAATTAGAGCGTGATGAACGGGAAAGTTTCGCGCGCTAATTATTCAGCATTCAGGTGGAAAGCTGACGGCTGGTTTAGCGTACGTGGCTTTAGCAGGGACGTACTCGGTACCCTTGCCCTAATATTTTAGGTAGTAGAGTTTGGGTACCTCCCTCTTGCCGCCAAGCGATTAGTTTTGTTCCAATATATGGTTATGAGAAGCCGTACCGGAAGAGTATTTACAGTTAGTTTCGTAGTATCAATCAGTCCTCCGTTACCGACGTCCATATATTGTAAATCCCATACTCCTCATAATGTTGAAATCATGATCGTGTTAACTTAAAATCGGACAAATACATGTATTTGAAATTATAGGAAAGTTTGGTGTCTTAATTAAATTTAGTGTCAAATGACTCAATCGATAAACTGTACGAACACATATAATGTATTATGTGCTGCGACAAACGACGTTTAATGACATTAAACTTAAGGAATATCTGAGTTGAAAAATACTAAATTTAAAATGGAATGGTTTATTGGTGTTGTATTGACGGACGCCAATATTTTTTTTTAGAATTTTTGTCTGTCTATGTTTTTCGTTGAAATTTTACTATTGTTTATTTTGAAACGCCAAAAACAACTAACTTTAAGTATAGGTATAGACGGTGCTTTGTATCTAAACATATATACAGATTGAAAAAGAACCCCTATCTTTATTGAAAGAACACTGCGATATATCTTCGATCCCATATCCCCTTCACCATACTAAGTATATCTCCCCAACCTCCACCAAAAGATGCAGGTGAACATCTTTTCATAGAGGTAACACTTTCCCACACTAAGCTTTTACTTGGTGTGTACTATCCTCCGGATCTGACAGTTAACTATTTTTCCTCTTTTGAGAAAATTCTTGAGTCCCTGGTCCCATTATACAAACACACCATTATTATGAGTGACTTCAACACGTGCCTTCTTAAAAACGATTTTCGCTGTTTATCCTTAAGATCTATCATCAATTCCAACAATCTACATATTATTCCATAGGACGCAACTCATCACTTTCCCAACCGTCGACCCTCTCTTCTTGATCTTGTTATTGTCTCCTCTCTAGAGCATGTTGTTAAGCACGGTCAGTGTTCTGCAGATGCTTTTTCTTACCATGACCTCATTTTCCTTTCCTACAAAATCCGATCCCCCAAGCCAAAAGCAAGAGTGCTCATGCAGCGTCATTTTAACGGAATAAATCTGGAGGATCTCCGGGAAGATGCTTTTAATATAGATTGGACAGCGATTTATAAATTGGATACTGTAGATGAGCAAATATCTCAGTTCAATTCTCTATTAACACATCTGTATGACACACATGCTCCTGTTCGAGCTATAAAAATAAAGCATCTACCAGCGCCGTGGCTAACTGATGAGATTAAGAATCTAATGTTAAAAAAGTACGCGCCAAGTCTAAATTTAAAAGCCATCCAACCAATGATAATAAGGAGAAATACATTGTACTTCGGAATCACTGTAATAAGGTGTGTAGGGATGCACAACGACGCCACATTCATCAATCTGTTGAGAATGGTGATCCAGCTAAAGTTTGGAAATTTCTTAGGTCACTGGGTGTTGGTAAATCACGTCAAGATACTATTCCTAAAGATTTGAATTTAAATTCTCTTAATCAACATTTCTCTTCTTCGTCCACTTTTGATGATGCAACGAAAATCAACACCTTAAATTATCTTTCTTCTCTCCCAACACCCGACCACCCCCCTCTAATTTTTAGTCAATTTACTGATTGTGATGTTAAGAAACATATGCTGTCAATAACATCCAATGCCGTGGGTACAGATTGCATTAGCCGCAATATGATTATACCTATCATTAATATTATATCTCCTGTAATTACTATGATCCTGAATAAATCCATTACGTCGGGCATCTTTCCTACTATCTCGAAAGATGCCCAGATCACTCCTCTACCTAAAAAAGCAAATCCTTCTTCTTTTTCCGAATACCGGCCTATTTCCATCCTCCCATTCCTTTCCAAAGTTCTCGAACGTTTAGTCCATTACCAACTTAGTCTATTCCTTACTAATAATAAACTCCTAAATCCCCTTCAGTCCGGCTTCCGTCCTGGTCATAGCACAGTTACAGCCTTAGTCAAGATTACTGATGACATTCGGCTTGGTATGGATTCAGGTCAACTTACTGTCCTGACATTACTGGACTTTAGTAATGCTTTTAATACTGTGGATTTTTATATTCTCTTAGGTATTTTACGTTCTCTTAACATATCTCCAACGGTAATTGACTGGTTTCGTAGTTACTTGTATGGACGCCGGCAGCGTATTCGCATCGATGATACAGTATCTGATTGGTGTGACACCACTGCCGGTGTTCCACAAAGTGGCGTCTTGTCTTCACTACTTTTTCAATTTTCATAAATCACATATCTCCGATCTCATTTCTTCTTCCTACCACCTTTATGCAGATGATCTTCAAATTTACAATCAGGCTAAACTTGAGGATCTTCTTACTGCCATTAATACAACTAATAATGATCTAGCTCGCATTCTAGAATGGAGCACTGAATTTGGACTCAATATTAATCCTATAAAAACCCAAATTATAAGAATCGGTAGCCCGTATTTCATCTCTAGAGTGGACTGGCAGACTTTACCACAAATATTATTTGATGGAACACATATCCCTTTTAGTCCTAAGGTAAAGAATCTTGGTATTTTCATTGACAATCGTTTGTCCTGGGAGCCTCAGTTGGAAGAAGTCAGTCGAAAACTCTTCGCTTCTGCAGGTTCGATGAGAAGGCGTCGTAACTTTCTTCCAGTTACTACCAAGACTGCTCTAGCCCAATCCCTCCTTTTACCTCCTTGACTATGCTGATTCCTGTTACCCTGACCTTACCCAAAAGCAACTCGACCAACTTGAGCGACTTCAAAATTTTTGTTTTAGATTTATTTTTGGCCTCCGTAAATTTGATCACTTTTCGGAATTTCGCTCCCGGCTTGGCTGGCTCCCTATTCACTCACGTCAGAATGTCCATATCCTTTCCCTCCTGTATTCTGTTCTTTTCAATCCTTCTTCTCCTTCTTATCTCAAGGAACGTTTTGAGTTTCTTCACCAATCCCACGAATGAACGTTGCGGTCATCTGAAAATTTTCAATTAAAGACACCACTACACTCCTCTACCTTTTATGGCAAATCGTTCACAGTTGAAGCTGTGCGTTTGTGGAATGCTTTGCCCTTTTCTATAAAATCTTCTTCTTCCTCGGCTATCTTTAAAATACGAATAAAAGAATATTTTTTGTCCCTTTAATAGGTACGTTTAAGTAGGTATATTATATGAATAAATATTAGTTTATATTATAATATTGTATAGTATGTATTTGTATGTATATTGACATGTAGTAGATTGTTTAGTATTTAAATAATTAGTTAATTTGCATTGTGCAGTACATGTATGTATATATTTCATAAATATCTCCTGTACACCACCATCACCTTATCGTTTTTAACATTATCTTTCACCCAAAGGTTGTCTGGAAGAAATCGCTCTGAGCGATAAGACCGCCCATTGTACGCTTTCTGCTAAAATATTTTTATTACTTGTTTTTCATTTTGGTGAACAATAAAGAGTATGTATGTTATGTTATAACACTAAACCGTAAAAATATATATATATGTTTTTTTTGGGTCCCAAGTTTCTTATATGATACACATAAGGCTGTAACTTCAGCTTCGTAGAGCGTCGTCTCTGTCACTGGAGTATTGGCGTTATATAGGAATATTGAGAGTCGATATCTTTTTAGGGTTCCGTACCCAAAAGGTAACCAACGGGACCTCTGTCCGTCCGTCCGTCAGTCACCAGGCTGTATCTCATGAACCGTGATAGTTAGACAGTTGAAATTTTCACAGATGATGTATTTCTGTTGCTGCTATAACAACAAGTACAAAAACCGGCCCAGTGAGAGTCGGGCCCGCGCAATCCCTTACAACAGACATGATGTTTTTTGCCGTTTTAATAGTTATTTTATTTTATAGATACGGCACCTTTCGTGCGTGAGTCGGACTCGCACTTGGCCGTTTTTTTTATTATGAATCGTGACGAAAGTAACAAAAGATGTTTTTTAAATTTCGAACATAGATTCTTAGATAAAACAAATGGAAGATGCAGTACCCCGCTTCTTGCGCGCGGCACTACAAATAAAGGTCCAATGAACCTGTTTTATATAGGCTGTCTCGCTCGCGCTTCTGTCGAAGCTTATTGTCGCTCTATCTCTGTGGTTCGGTAGCGCTTGTCAAAAAAGGAGTTTCATTTTTCAGTTGACGACAAAACAACGTACCGTATCTACCTTTTGTTATTATATCAATGCATAGAGCAGTTTCCTTTGTTATAGCTATGGGGTTCATTTTCAACCTCTATACCCTATGAACTTTGACTTTAAGAATAAAATTATGAGTATTACTAGGTCATCGGCCTTATTTCGGCCAAAACTTTTCTTTACGTACAACCCTGTTCCCAACTGAACATTAATTATTCGGCTATTATTGAACGCCGTCGTTAAAACACCTCACTTTTGTACCTTTAGCATTTTGTTAATGTTTGTATAATTGATTGGATATCTGTGTTCATTCAAAATTTGTACATTATTGATCAAATAATAAAATTATTATCTGTGTTGGATAAATTTAATCTTGATATAATTCTTTGAGTTTAGTCACGTGACGAAATGCAAATTTCTTTAAAAGACACTCCTAACGTTGACAACACGTAAATAAACCATACATAGACCGAGAGCACAGAGGGAAATGTAAAGTTAAACATAATGCTACAGCCCGACGCAGACGCTTTTATAAATCACAGAAAACTGAGTCTTGAATTGTTGTGATAAAAAACACTTGTACGTTTCCACTTATTTCCATTATATTTACAGTTTACTCTGCCCAACCGGTTTCGCTATGTAAGCATTATCAAGGGCTTTTATTAAAATATTTTATAAACAATAGTTATATTGCTACGTGTTCTTACAATAAATTACTTGAACAACTTGCTGAGTCTTGCAATTGCGGTGCTGATTTACTTCGCGCGAAGATTCGTCTGTCGGGCGGGGATCACTGATAAAATAAAGATCCGTATGTTTTAACAGTTCTTAATTTGAATTTTCAACTAGACGATCGGATGTTTAAACAACAGAAAAATCTTTGAGCGAAATGAAGCCTTTGCGGTATTGGCCTATTTTTTAAATTGATTGTAACTACTTGCTGAATTTTTAATGAAAAAGTTAATAAAATTAACGCAACCACTGGCATATCAAATTTGATTTTTCATTCAGGGATCCCCGAAAAACAATTTATGTTCAAGAACAAACGCACAAAACCATATTTGAACTCAGTGCCACACACGATTCGTAAAAGTCCAACTATTCGCATATTTATGGAGATAATTAAAGAGCACTTTCTATAATTATTTATGGTCCTACAATAATAAGTGAAAATAATTCTAGGGTATGTATCGTTAACTGATCAAATTCCAGAAGAAGAGAAAAATTTTTGCTCAATTAAATTTTTCACTTCCCAGTACAAAGTGGTTCAATCAGCTGACAAAAATTCTATGGAATGGTAAAAAAAGTACAAGCAAACAATTTTTTTTGGTTGATTGAGCTCTGTTAGGGATACCTACTCTATTATCTGTTGATTTTTTTTCACTTGGGTTAGTTTTTCAAAAGGACGTGGATAGCCAGATCTGAAACCGTATGGAAAAGTGAAACTGCTCAACAGACTCCTTTGACCATTATTCGCTATTCCCTTTAGTTTCGGATTTGGCACCCAGGCCCACTTGAAAACTAAAACATTACGGTAACGTTTAGTTTGAACGTAACGCGGTTTTGTATGGAATTCTGATAAGTTCCGCTACTGACCGCTAGGAGCGGTTATCAGATTCCATACAAAACCGCGTTACGTTCAAACTAAATGTAAGCGTAATGTTTCATGCTAAGGCATGATAATTTTATAGAGGTATATTTAGGTTTGTATTTTTTATATTTTGTTGGATATATATTTATTTTCTTTGTTTATCTCAGTATTTATATATCTATAATTTTATTCTTAAATTATTTTAGTTAGCATAAGTACCTCGTTCCTAGACTAGCTACATTTACGTTTTTTTTAAATAATTGTCTTTTGATAAATTGTGACTTTTATTTATTCAGCCAAACTCATACTGGATACTTGGTAAGTTATCAGGAACACGGATCGATATCACTTTTTGCTAATTTCGCAAAATTAAACATTGTCGTCCCATAGTAATTAACTCGGGGCTGGGCTTGCGTTTGTAAGGAACACGAAAAGAATAATTTACGAATTTCACAAAAAGGGTAATCGAACCTTATTACTGAGCACTTACCGAGTCTTCAGTAAGAATTTGACTGCATAAATTTAAGTCTCCTTATATGCACATCTGTATTATTCATACTGAATCATGTTGTTACTCCTATCACCTGGGTTTGCTTGTAGAAATCTCTTTAGATAAGCTAAATTGCATAAAATTTAAATTACATACTGTTTCTATTATATATTATGTGCAACAGAGAATTTTAGTATGAATAATACTTTTAATTTTTTTTGTCTTTTTTGGCTCTGTAAAGTAACTCTTCGAAAAACTAAATTAAGTGAATATGCTAACTAAAACACTTGGAGATGTTTATGCCCCAAAAAAATTGTTCTTATACTTCACCGAATTTGATGTCAACAAAAACGTAAAAACTAAGCCTAAATATTCTTGAAAATATGACTAATAATATAGTAAAAAAGTCGTGTCCATAACTTGAGTATGGAAATTTTTGTTATTATTGTTCTGAGGTCAAAAGAACAATATTTGTCCGTCTATCTGTATGTTCCGTTTTAATTCGAGAACTTTAGTGACCCTGACCAAAATATAGGCTATAAAGAGTTCTAATAAAATAACCGCCAAAGTGGAAACTGTAGAGGAGTGGTTATATTAAAATATCGCTCTCCGTTAACAACCGGCACTGCGACCCGGTATGAATAAGGATAAGTTTATCTTGTCATACGTGTTACTAGCTTTTGCCGTTCGTTGTCACTAGTTTTTGGTTTGGCGGTTATTTTATCAACAACCCTTATAGTCCTTATGTTGACCGGAATCATAATGATGATAATAAATAAAACCGCATTCAAATCTGTTGCGAGGGTTCGAGTTAAAACGGAACATATACGTACAGTCATACAGACAAAAATTCAAAAGACTGTGGTTTTGGCCTCAGTATACCAATAACCCATTTCCGTACAGAATCGAGTAAGTTTTGAGTTTGTTGTGCCATATTATCATAGCAACAAGACCTACGAATAAAGATAAAATTATAATTTGAATATTTCATTGTTCCAGTCCTATTACAAAAAGGATTTATTTGAATACAAAACAAGCAAGAAATATCTTGGACATTTCCATTGGGCTCGAAATAAATTACAAACTCACTTAATTTCGTGCTATTTGTAATCCGAATATTAATTCCTTTTCCTTTTGTTTGAAGTAAACTTCGAATAAAATTATTATTGTGGATTTCCAAAGGATGGAATTCGGGATTAGTTATAAATGATTAGAAATTAATAATGAAAATATCTTCATAGTGTCCCTTAGTTATTTTCTGTCCTTTGTGTATATTCTTCCTGTGTTAATATTAAAGGAAGATTTATTTAAAATTGTCCATTGACGTCCTTTACTTTGGAAACTTTGAATGTAATATCAAATGCCACGAGGGAACCGTAAATTATTAAAATTGTAGTATAATTTTTTTTTACTATTATTGTTATTTCTAATAATGCTATATGTATAAAAGTTCATGTATTATTTATAACATCAAGTGACATACTACCACACCTCAAACTGGAAGTCATAAATTATGACTTCCAATTTGCATAATAATCATTCCGAATAATTTCCTTCTTTGACTTTTGAAATATTATCAAATAAGCACTTCCTCACACAGACTGACAAGGAGGTAGTTATTTATTTTATCGAGGACAAAACTAAGTCAAACAAGTCAACGACACAGCACACATGTGTCGTATAAATTGTGTATTTTTCACAATAAAGTGCACACAAAGCTGAAAGTACAAACGCAGCACAATAATCGATGCTGCAACGTTCTAGTTCTCGGCTGCACAGAACATAGTCGGCACAACTTCACTCGATTTGCGAGCCCGCCGGCCAAGTTTGTTGCTACTTTATTTCCGACTCGTTGGCATATTAGCGGGTGGATACAAGGCTACCTCATTGACTTACAACGTGTAGTTATATGTTATGGGATTATCTGAAAACAGACTCCATTTGCCTTTTAATGAACAATGAATTATGCTTAGGAACAAAATGTACAATAAATTAGCTTTTTTCAGACGAGGATTTGATTAACGTCTCGTCGTCCCGGCGGGCATTCCACAAAATTTCGACATAAAAAAGTTTTAAAGTTTCTTCTAAACTTTTAAAGGTACAAAAAAATGTGTTTGGCCCTTCCTATACCCCCCCCCTGCTATGACCTCTTAGATCGCGGAAATGAGCACTAAAAATATATGTAAACCTGCGATTCGTGACAGTGTATGACTTTAATTTCTTTAGGTATACCTATAGTTAAAATCTAAGTTTCACATGGCATCTAAAGAGTTTCCCTATTAAACCTCCTTGATCCATCTAATTCACGAAAAAACTAGCGGTAGTAGCACCAGGCTCGGATTTCCGCCTAGACCCACAAGGCACAAACCTAGGGGCCCAGCGAGGGCAGAGACGGAAATTATAGAAAGAAAAACATAATAGTTAAGCGCAATTGGCGTGCTGTCGCCCAATCTGGCAACACAGCAAATACAATCATTTGTTTTGGTGCTTGTGTGGCCGCCGCCCTATAAAGTGCCTAGGGGCAATAAAATGTAAAAATGTGATATGTGTAATAAAAGCAATTTTTACTTTTACGGCATAGACAAAAAGTGGTAAGTTACAAGATGCGATGACTCTTTCCCAGAAATTTTCAGAGGTGATTGATTGACCATGCTCAGAAACTTCAAGGATTTTTGTACTTACCAAATTAAATGTAAAGTGAAGAAAATATTCTCTCGTTTTATAATTGGTTTTTAAATTCTGCAGATTCACCATTGGAAGATTAGAAGAGATAAGCATCAATAAATTGTAAATCAGGGTTCTAGTTAACTTCGCAATGTTTTGTTGGAATACATCACATCACATGACATCCCCTGATGTTCGGTCTCATTAGAAGTGTACAATTTACACAACGTAGATGTATAACTTTTTACATTACATTGTCTAAAACATTGCTTAAAAAAACATGGTCTGCTCCTTAAATTTGCATTTCAAACCTTACATTTATTTCAATTTGAACACTGACATCAGATAGCATAAATATAAATTGTTGCATGAGTGCGAATGAGTGAGTAAGAAAGCTTGTACGGCTAAACTTAGATTATTGAATATTTAGAACGCGCTTTAAGTATTTTAGATCCATCCATCCATCCATCAGCCTGTTTCGTCCACTGCTGGACATAGGCCTTTCCAGGATTACGCCACTCTTGGCGGTCCCCCTGGAAGAAATGCCCATACTCACACACGCTGGACAGGCGGGCTGGTGAGCGTGGTGTCGAAACCCTTGCACAAGTGACGCCGCTGCCCGTCACTACTCTGTTTTAAGGCCTGGTAATTAGGGATGGATATGCCGCCATCCATCGGTCCCAGGCAATGGTGGGCCGCCTGGTTTTGCCTGAGAGCTGTTCTCTTACTCTCCCCCAAATAACTTCGGGAGGATTTGCGAGTAAGATGGTGGTACCTCCACAGTCGAGCTTGGCATCAGCTCTACCACCTACATTTAATGGCTAAATTCCTAGCAAACTGCATAAATCAGTTTTTAATTTATTTAGTATTTTAGATGCGGTAGGTGAAATATAAACGAGCCTTAATATACTGGGTGTTAATATGAAGTTGTAGAAGCCGGAAACTGGTGAGAGTACTTGTCCATACGAACAACTTTTACTATGGAGCCAACCCTGAAATCGCGAAAAAAATATCAGCTGTTTAATACATTTTGGTCGAGTAGGTATTTAACTTTTCTATAGAACAGCTGATTTTTTTTACGCGATTTCAGGTTTGTCTCCATAGTAAAATTTGTTCGTATGGACGAGTACTATCGCCAGTTTTCGACTCCTACAACATCATATTAACACCCAGTATTAGACAAGAATGCGTACCACCTTAGCTCAAAGTTTAGGTATTGTCAAAGTTGACCCACAGATTTGTTTAAAAAAGTTTTCGATAATTTTTTTCACAAGTCTGACATCGACATGCAGTCTTTCATGAATAATTTAATGAATCATGTCGTACCAAAATTAAACATAACTTTTGGAGGTCAGACCACATTGTTTTAAATTAATTGGAATTTTTTGAAAACCTTATGGTACAATTCGAAACGGCCTAAAGTCAATCGCCTTTAATTTTTGATTCTCATATTGATCGAATCATTGTTGTGTTAGTCTTTACCAGTAAAGTTGTAGCAGCAAAAATAATATTTTAATGCACTAGAGATTTCACGCGGGTGACAATCCCACCCAGGGTGTAAGATTGTTCAATAACTTTTGAACGAATCCCATTTCAGGGCTGCCCTCTCAGGGTTTCCTCGAGTACGGATCGTGCCCACACATCAGTAGTGCGCAATCTCTCTAGGCGCATCAGCGTGTGCGCAATGCATTTCTAAAGTACGTGGGTGACGACGCATTACCCCGCGCGAGCGATCACCAAATCATAGTGTGCCCTAGCTGTGACGAAAACGCAATTGAGTAAGAACAGCTCTTTAGTAAACTTTCAAATAAGATATTCACTTGCCAAATCAATATGATTCAATGATTTAAAAACTGATTTATATCAATAAGTCCAAAATATGTAATTTTTAATAGATGTTTATCTTTAGTTCATAATTCAAATTCAAATTTGTTGTTTTTTGACTTAGTATTTAGCAAGAAATAGAGTTGATTTCTAACATGGTAACTTATTTATTATTATCAAATACGAGTGGTAAGAAAAAAACCTATATTAAATGGGTGGCACATGGGATCCGCGCGAGCATTCTAGGAATACTTTAATGTGCGAGTCTCTAGTGTTAAAATATGATATTGAACTGTGGATCTATTCACTTACCAAGATAAATCTGTCCGTTTAAATTTAAACCACCTCACAATATTATTGCATATCTACACTTCTACACTATTATATACCAATAAATATCTTTTTGTTTGTTTGTATATAAGGAAACTACTTAACAAATTCTAAAAAATCATTCACTAATAGAAAGCTGCAATATCGTTGAGATACATAGTTAGTTCCCTGGGACGAGCAGTTTGCTAGGAATTTAGCCATTAATTATGTATAGAATTATTGAACAAAAATTAATAGTACATTATTGCAAAGGCAGCAAAATAGGCAATTGCAGGTCGATTATGAGTTTGAAGGCCGAGCCGCAGGCGAGGACTTCAATGATACGAGACAGGCAATTGCCATTTCGGCCGAGGCATATATAGTGCTTCTCTTAAAAAAATGCAAGGAAATAAAAAAGGGCCTTTTACATAATAAATTTACCTTTATCGCTAAATATATATTATCTGGGGTTTCAAGTAGAAACTGCTTTATGTTTTCAGCAGTCAAAATCTTGGATTTTTTTCTCTTAAGCCCAGATGATTGTCGTTTTAGAAAAGTTGTTAAATTTCCGTTGTTCTTCAAGTCAATGCTGTTTTTAATATGAACTGTACATTTCAGCATAGAATAAATCGCCCATAATGTAGATGGCTTTTTAGTTTTAGCAATTTCATTGAAATACGCCAAACAAACTGTTTCGGAGAATAATTTTGCATTTTTCTCGTTTTTCCAGAACATGAAATTTTCATATACTTTCATATATTTTTCTTTTGATTTCGCTAGAAGCAGGTTTTCCATCTAGAAAAGTTGTTAAATTTCCGTTGTTCTTCAAGTCAATGCTGTTTTTAATATGAACTGTACATTTCAGCATAGAATAAATCGCCCATAATGTAGATGGCTTTTTAGTTTTAGCAATTTCATTGAAATACGCCAAACAAACTGTTTCGGAGAATAATTTTGCATTTTTCTCGTTTTTCCAGAACATGAAATTTTCATATACTTTCATATATTTTTCTTTTGATTTCGCTAGAAGCAGGTTTTCCATCGCTAATTTAGCTTCCGATCTTAAATCTGGTGGAGTGCAGTCAATATCCATTTCATTTTCATTTTCAGAATCATCGGAACTCATTTTAATTTATTATTAACCAAATAACAACGAACTCCGCTTTACCGCCAATTTTTTTTTTATTTTACAGTTTGTGCCGAAAGGTAAACGCATCTGTGGCTATACAGCCACGAGAACGCAAAGTGTACGATAGATGAAAGAGTTCTAAATTCAAACAGCACACCGTTTCATACAACATTGCCAGTGCGCTCTTCGTTCCAAATTCAAAGAATGCGCCGGGAAGTGATTTTGGTTTTTCAGTCTACGTAAATATGATACTTCGCGTGTTCTTTATTCAAAAGTATTGATAATATTTCCGCGCATGTTTAAGAAAAAATTCTTACTTTATTCTAATGGTTCTACCCTTTCATTGAACAAAGGCTATAGTTTTTTTCCTGGGGTGAGTAGTTCCCTAGGGCTTTAGCCATTAGTTTATGGTTCAGTTATTGCGAAGCTGATTTTGAAAATTATTTGACTGTTTTATTGGTTAGATAGATCTTCACTTGGACAAAGACCATAGTTTGTTCTCTGCGCAGTTTCTTAGTGACATAGCTTATAGTTGACTTAGCGCAGGTTATCTATGGAACTACTGAACCAATATTAAAAATGATTTCACTTTTGTAATGGTTAGACTTTTCACTTGAACATGGGTTATAGTTTGTTCCCTGGGAGTGGGCATTTTCCTAGAGACTATTAAAATATATATGTACCTATATATATCGTCACGACCTGAATCCCCGAGGGGGTGTCAGAGGTGTTCCGGGTGTGAACTGTGAAATACAAGTCACAGTCCACACTCGGCACACCCGTGCTTCAGCGACGATTTTTAAGTCCCAACGTGATGGGCGGTGAGCTCTATCGCCGTTCTTCGGGAACAAATGCAGGTTTCCTCACGATGTTTTCCTTTTTATTAAATAATCTGCACATCAATTCCGAAAAACTCATTGGTCAAAACCCCCGGTCGGGGATCGAACCAGGATCTCAAAGATTGAGAGGCCAGCGTCCTACCCCTGAGCTACCACCGCTTTATTATTAAAACTATATTAAACATTCTTTCACTGCTGTCATGGTTAGACTCTTCACTTGGACGTGGGCTCTAGTTTGTTCCCTGAAAACGGGACATAGACATACAATTATTGATCTCTTCTTCAAAGAGCAATTTCTTTATAAAACTTAAATACAATTTACATCAAAACTAAACTAATTAAAAATTAAAATTACCTAGCAATTTAAATATTATACAAATAAATAAAAGAAAGGGAAATTTTGGACACCTATTTAATGGAATAAATAAAATATGCTGGCCAGATCGCTACCGTCGTTGGGCAAGGTACCCAAAAGGCTGGTGGCATTGCCTCGCTGGATCGCGAGGCTAATCCGCTGACCAAAATATGCCCCAGCCCTTTGGTTACCTGAAGCGTCGATCAGGCGCGACGAGATCTCCTTAAAGAGTTGTCGCGCTTCTGGTCCCCATGGCCCGAGAGTCTCTACGCCGAAGGGCACAAACATGTAGCCCTCTCCTAAGGCCGCATATTTGCGCTTCTTGGAGCCCTCTGCAGATGCCGCAGCCGCGCCCGCTCTGACTGAGGTCGCTTGGAGATGAGACGCTGCCATCGTGTCGACACATGTAGCGTCCCATACCAGCGACCTACCATGCTTCCATGGTATGATCGTCATTCCGTCGGGCCTTTTGCCGTCTTCACGTATGACGCCATTTGGTTCCAAAATGGCCGGAACACTGGCACTGGCTAAGGCCCTACGGATGACGTCATTAAGAGCGGCATGACGCGGCAAGCGACCAGCACTGTACTGGCACGAAAGGCCATGATGACCAAGCTGATCGACTGCTTTACCACAACGGCAGCGATGAGGCTCATTTGTCCGTGCACCCAGTCTCAGACAGGTGGCCAAAGTAAATGTTGTTTTGTCAAGTAGAGTCCCTATATTGGCCGAAGGGAGAGCGTTTAACCAATAACCTGACTCTGGTTCGCTGGACGCCAAAAGACGAGCTCGGTCTGCAGGGTTTAATGAGGTATCCAGAAGGTTCTTTTGAACCTGGATACAGAGCGGCTCGTCCCATGACCTCTGCGAAGACAGAGTCATCGGGAGGTTAGTACACGGACCAGCAGTGTCAGTCCATGCACTCCTGGCCTCAGCCAAGCACGCGACCTCAACATCACCAAGTGATGGGTTTATAATTCTGCCAAAGAGGTCCACCGTGCTGTAAGCTGAGGACAAGAATGCAGGGAGTGCCACATTGGACACCCTTCGGATTCCTAAACCGCCAAATCGGATCGGTAGACTGGCTTGGGTCCAGCTCCGGTCATTTAAAGGGCAATTTAGAATTTCCACTAAAGTTGTTCTAATTATTTCATCTATATATACCAAAAGTGGGGAATGTTTCCAGAGGGTGCTACAACGTAGCACGTACGTGAACTTTGGCGTAAAGAGACAGAATTTAATTATGCAGTATGCTATATGTGGACTGATCATTTTTAGAAGACTAGATGATTCCTGAAATTTTGAAATTTGTTCCGAAATGAAACAGGGGAGGGAATCATCCAGTACTGGGGCACCTAGGAGGCGAAGCGATTCTTCGTTTATGATTTTAATGTTTGGAGCCAGTGTATTAAATTTGGTTATAATGTCATTTTTAACGTGAGGAGACAAAGAGTTACTCAAAAATAATTCGCATTTTGAAAAGTTTAAATTTAGTCCGATAGAGTGGAAATTTTGAATTAATTTCTTCAAGTCTGTTAAAACCGAGTCCGCTTCGCCTCCCAGAGTCCCATCGTCCAAATACCAAACATTAAATTTAGATTTGAGGCAGGTGATTTGTGGTTGTATGGCCAAACTGAAAATGGCCGGTCCGAGTGGGTCACCCTGCTGGCAGCCAACGGCAGATTGCAACAAATGGTTTTTATATACGAGTTTGGAGGGCGAGCTGTAACACTGCCATAAATAATGAAATACTGCAGGAATATTCTCCCTGACTTGTGTCAACAGGGCGCCCCTATCTATTGAGTTAAACGCGTTCTGCACATCCACTTTCAGCAGAACCTCCCCTCCGCCGTGTTCAAGGAAGGTCCGAGCCGCGTGCACGGCGGCTTCACACCCTCCCTTAGTCCCAAAGCCTAACTGCACAGGCTGAAATTTGTTCACTAAATCTGGTTGAATATGTCTACAGCAGATCTTTGAGACCACACGACGGATGGTGTTCCCAACTGCGATCGGCCGGATGCCTCCGTCCTTTTTTTTGAGTGCACAAAGATTAGCACCGTAGAGAATGTCAGTAACGTCGTCACACACTTTCCCAGCCAGCATAAGGTTCACAAGCCGGGTCACGTCTTCCAAGAGGGCACGACCAGTCTCACCCGGGACGCCGTAAATGAGATCTTTGAAGTGCTGTGGCGTCAGCCCATCAAGACCACCAGCCGAACCATTCCTGAAAGACGCGATCGCGGCTTGCACCTCCTCTGGTGTTGCTTCAGGAGTACGCTCAGAGGGATCAGGGGCATCAGGTAAATGCGATGAGGTTGCTGGCAGTGGATGTTTCGACTCTAGGGATGACAGGGTCTCCGAGGTGTCAGGTGCGACTGCATCACTTGAGAAGAGAATCTGGGCAGCTCCTCTTATACCTCCATCGTTAATTTTAGTTTCGACCCTTTTACCAATATTATGAGTGTTGTTTAATTTTCTTGTGAGATCCTCTGCTTCTTTTAAATTTACTGGTTGCTTAAATAATATTATCAGATTCGATACGACTACCCAAGAACTAATCAACGCGGGTGAAACCGTGGTCAAAAGCTCGTTCTATATAGGTGAAATTAAACCAACCGACCAAATTCATACTGAAGCCTTGGTTAGTGATCAAGAACTAGGTTCAGTAATCCTTTTGGCCAATTTCGAAAAATTATTTTTTTGCTCCCTTACTGGTTGGACTAGTGCCACAATTCCTAGTGCAGGCACTACGGGGCCAAAAAAAAATTTTTTTTTCGTACTTCACTTGAAGGGCCATTAAACCTTGTTCCTGATGACTAACCGAGCCTTCAGTATGAATTTAATCGGTCGATTTCATTTTACCTTATATAGAACGAGCTTATGACCACGGTTTTACCGTTATTTAGTATACTAGGTGAAATTAAATCAACCGACCAAATTCATACTGGAGACTCGGTAAGTCTTCAGGATCAAGGTTTAATGACCCTCCAAGTGAAATTCGAAAAAAATGTTTTTTGCCCCATAGGAATTGTACGTCCAACCAATAAGGAAGCAAAAATTTTTTTTTTCGAAATTGGCCAAAAGGATAACTGAACCTATTTCTTGATCACTAACCGAGCCTTCAGTATGAATTTGGTCGGTTGATTTAATTTCATCCTATATAAAATCAGAAGACTACCAATGATCAAAAGCCCTCAGCAGCCATAAAAATTTAGCGGACCCTAAAAAACAGGTGAAAATAAATCTCAGGTGAAAAATTTAATAAGATTTTTTCGCACCAAGAAGCAAAATCACGCCCGGGCGAGGACAAAACACCTTCGTTGTAAAAACAGTAGCTCATATTTTAACCCTTGCACATTGTTCCGGAAACCACCTTTATTATGGCGGGGAAAAACTTATTTTATCCCAGAGTCACGTGAAAAATTAATCTCAAATGTAGGTCACTATAACAAAGCCCTGAGTTACACCAGTCTCTGTTATTTATTGTGTGATAAAGTTTTATTTTATGAAAAAATCCTTGGTAGGATCTTGTAGCCGCTTTTCCTCTTATGGAAGAAAATGATGAAGTACTCGCAGCAAATATAAACTGTATTCGTTTAAATGTATAGTTTGTCCCTTACTTTCT
Source organism: Ypsolopha scabrella (assembly GCA_910592155.1). NCBI lineage: Eukaryota > Metazoa > Arthropoda > Insecta > Lepidoptera > Ypsolophidae > Ypsolopha > Ypsolopha scabrella. The sequence continues at coordinate 15,170,691 of OU342975.1, read as the reverse complement.
TGCGGTAAAAGTAGGTTATTGAAGAAATTATAAACTTCACGCATTGTAACACGTAGAGCCATATAGAAAAGTCAAATCTAAAATATTATCGTATAACAAAAACACTGAAACAGCGCTGTCAGCAAATACGCTTTCGCTAGCTCGTGGCTCTACTAGTGATTTTTTGGGCACCAGCATTAAATAGATGCTGATCAGCTTTTTATACTCCAATAAATTGGCCAAGAGCGAGTCGGACTCGCGCACAAAGGCTTCCATACCACGTATTAGTATTTAATATATACCTAATAATATGTATGTAAAATGTATGTATGTAATAATAATGTATGTATCATATCTTATATACATTATTGTATGAATTAAATATACCTTTAATTTAGTTCATGTACTCATTAAATATAAGCAAACCCAAAACCTAATTTAATATATTGTATTTTCCACCTTTAAGTGCCGACGTCCTATTTTAGTTACATAAGTACTGACGTGACGTCTCAGCTAAACCACCATAGCTTTACTTACGAAAACTTTAATGTTTCTTGATATTTTTCTAAAACAAATGTTTCAATGTAATGTTGATTTATGTAGTTATCGTATAATTAAAACAAAATATAGAAGTTTTCACATTTATTAATATTGTACTCTCAAATTCTTTGGGAGGAAAAAAATTACTTTTATCTTGATAATTAACTAACTGATAATTTAATTTATCAATCAAACAATTACTTTTTCTTGAATTATTTTTTTCTTAAAGTTTAATAACTGGGTAAACAATGAAAATAAAAATAAACATAAATTAAAACATGTTCTTGAAAATCACAAGGTGATTCTAGAAAGACGATTTGTTGAACACTTGATAAAATATACCTGTGACATGTTTGGCGTGATTTGCTGTGATTTTAACCTTCTTCTAAACTATATGTATTTAATGGATAATAATTTTTTGGGGTAACTTCATGGCTTACACTTAAAAATATAATAATAGGAAACTTATAAAAAAAAAGTCTGATTTAACGAACGTCTACAAAACCGTATGCGGTGAGAACTAAATATATTTAGTTCTCACCGCATACGATACTGTTACTAAGGAACAAACCTCACATTCGAGTGACAGAGTGTGAGACTTCTAATTGGATAATTCCTTATGATTATCAACATTATCAAGTGACACAGGCTCCTAAGGGCGAAACTTTCTAATGTGCTTACCACTTGTCTTACCGTCTGTACTTTCGAGATATGCGAGTAACATGGAAATCAAATTTAGGCTAGGCATGTCGCTTTGTCTGCGGAAATTATTGTAATGCCTAAGAGTTTCCTTTAAGGGAATTGAGTTTTCTTGTCACAATATGCCGAAAGACGAAAGTAGGACAATTTGGAGTTCCTTTGATATTAGATTTTGATAACGAGTGTTAAACGAAGCACGCATGTTCAAATTAAATGAGGTAATTGTATGAAATCTATTTCTGTTTTTTCATAGCATAAATAATAACTTCAAATACTTAAAATTTTACATTGATAGGAAAAAAAAATGTATTTGATTTTAGAATAATAATCGTAAATCTGCTACAAAATTCGATTATCCACCAAAAAAGTAGGTAAGCTTTCATCAGTTTATAGAATGGCCGCATTTGAAAACCACGCTACAATGCCTTATTAATATTTATGAGACAATCCTCGTACAAAAATTTTATTTGTATGTATTGAGTTAAGTTGAAAATCTTGAAATGACTCGTTATCTCTCAGACGTCTGTCTGCGTATCTTCGCGTTCTGTCGAACCGTTTCCTCGTTCACGTTACGTTTCAACCGTTATTCTTATAGTCCAGGAGCGTTGAGACGTAGGAAGTTTTATTGAAATATTCGTAGGTCTGGGAAGTTTACGATGCAATGGATCTGATTCCGTAAGCGGACTTGCTTCTTTGCCTTTACCAAGATAGAGAAACAAGAGTTTAAAAGATACATACTCGTAGTTTTAAAACTAATGTAAAGATAAGAACAAAATGCGGCGCCCGTAATGTTATCTAACGCATCTACTACTTAATTATGCAATAAAATAATACTCAATTCAATTTTCAGAAACTCCAAAGTTTGGATGTTTTTGTAGAACAAGGGAATGTTTTCCTACATGTTTTCTGAACTTTTCATGTATTATACATTGATACAAGATTATAATTTGCTAAGTAGCTAAATATTACAACAATAAAAGGAAAGCGAAATTTCCAAGAATAGAATAACACCAAGACTTCTTTAGTTAAGATTAATGTCGTGATTATAATTCTTTCTAGATACAAAAATCTAGATTTCCAATTATTACAAATCACTCACGACAAATTTGGTAACGATAATAGAAATGGCTGTACCTGTGTTCACAAGATTAAGGGAATGTTTCTGATGCCAAATATGTTGATCTAGCTGCGCGAAGTGGTTGCGTTATCTATTTATGACGTCAGAAAAACTAAGGTCCTTAAATTTCAAGTGACATAAATTTAAGAGAATCGACTGACTGAGTAACGCTAATAGACCACTTTCGAACGTTTTTTTTTACTTATTGTGCCTTCTCAATAGAAATTAAATCAGCTGATTGAATCACTTTTATACGAGGATCTTAAAAATCAATTTAACCAAAAAAAAATGTCTTCTTCTTGAATGTTTTGGTCAGTTAACGATACACAATCTACCTTGGAAATATTTTCAGTTATTATTGTAGGACCTTATATATCAATATTCCTATGACGAATCAAAAATCTGTATTTATTGTGTAACTCGTAACTAGTTTTACCATATATAATGACATCGTTGGGTGTTGGGAAAATAGCTAAACAATTTCCATTTGACTCCTAAACCATCTTCCCCCTAGAAACAACGGCACAAGGCCCGCTTTGTGCAGACTTCCGTATTCTCAACTATTATTACTTCAGACGTTCTGTTCTATGACGTTTCGCCGACTAATGGAAACTTGCGTCGTTACGTGAGTTACATTACAGACATGGCGAATTAATGGAATTGGTTGAGAGAATTTCAGTTACTTTAGTGATATATTGGGTTTAATAATAATATATAATTATCAACAACATATTCATAGCATTATAAGAAATGCAATGTCTGTTTACTTGTATGTATTTTAAAGATTGAAGACTTGAATGAAAATTCATATGGAATATAATTTTGTTCGGGTTACTTACAGATTAGATTGAATGTATTTTGTTGTTATCTTATCTATTCATGTTCAATATCTTGAAAACCCACAATCGTATCCTCTTTTTGCTACGGCGTAGCAAAGTGCTACGTCTCCATAATATCCCGCTTTATAGACCCACATAGTCTAGGCATATTATTTACCACGGTTTTCACTGTCATATGCTGGTTTCTTAGAAAAAATTAAAAGACTGTGTAAAAAAACAGATACATTTCATGAAAATAAAAATACAAATACGAATTATAATGTGTATTATTTTCCACCAAGTGCCAACAATCACAAGCATCAACTATAGAAGTTTGATTTTTTCACAGTTTCAAGAGATTGTAGATTTGAGTATATGGTTTTAACTTCAACTCGATACCTCCGTTCATTCCTGAGATAAAGGGTCTTGACACAGCAATATAATCTTGACAGAAAGACATACAGACGGACAACAAAGTGATCCTGTAAAGGCTCCGTTTTTCCTCTTGAGGTAAGAAACCCCAAAAAGTTTGTTTAATTTATTTATAGGTATATAAAAAAACTTAAATAGCAAAACTTCCAAAATCTAAAATCTAAAACCCCACATATATATGTTCGAGTTCTGGACATGATTGCTATTCGTCAAACGAGGAGAAAAAGTGTGTTTGAAGACCTCATTTCAATAAATATTTCTATGGAAGTTTCCCTATCAGTGCCCCAATTCTGGCACTGGCAGATTGCGGGTGACTGTAAAAGGGTAATTAATGGTACCTATTCTCGTGTAGCAAATATTAGATTCAGAGCTGCCATAACCTAAAACTATTCATTGCAAAATAAGCTTTAACCCAGATGGATAAAAGTTAAATGAGCTTGTATTATTTAAGGTTTTTCAACTCTAAATTTAAGGTTTGCTGCACGAGAATAGGTCACAATATGTATTTATTTTTTTGATTGAAAACTTATAGTGAGCATCCTTTATATCCTATAGTTTTTATTTGATGTGGTTTAGTCACTCTGATTTCCATCGCATGGCGTTTATCAAACTTTAAACAAATATCTAATGACTGATTTTGCGAATGCGCAATAATGCCGGAATAGCTGCCCAGGACGGCAATTCTCGCAAAATTTTTCACACGCTTTGCTTTTCATACGCCTCTGTTTATCGCGTCATAAATGCCGTGTGATAATAATTCTATTGGGTATAACTCCTAAAAAGACACGGAAAGCATGTTTTGAAAACGTACAACAGGCTTATATTTTAAAAGTTTGACACGTTTCTTCATGAAGAACTTGTAAAAATCACCCGCTTCCGGCCTTCGCAAGTTGTCGCATGTGCGAGAATCGCCGTCCTGGCCCTCAATTCTGCACATTCATTCTTGTAAGATAGAAGCGCCGTTCTTTCACGAAGCGTTTCAATTTACTCTTCACTCCTGAGATTAAAATCGCCTCCAGAAAAAGAAAACAAAGCACCGCAGCCGATAAATAAGGAGCACCTCCAAAGAGGTGGTGTTGTTATCGGGAAGCATCTTACGGAATAAAGTTGGCAAACATCCGAGGCGTCTGCGGCGCCACTTGTCAGAAGATGGTACACATGTCGCCGAGCTGGTTACAACGGTTCCTATTTCGTCTAAAACTAGTGAGGTTCTGATAAGTTCTAACTGAGATATCGATGGTACGATTGTGGTAGTCGATAATCAGACTTGACAGAAGAGTATACAGTGGCCAAGCTGGATAAAGCGTTTCTTATACCGTCTAAAACTGTTTAGGTTGGGACGAGGACTGAATGAGGTATCGATAGTGGTAATCGATAGTCAGACTCAACAGAAGGGGACATATGTCGGTGAGTTGGTAAAATCGTTATTTATTCCATCTAAAACTAGTAGGACTGTGATATCGACCCGGTATCGGATAATCAGACTAATTGCAAATATTTACTGAAGCCAAAACACAATTACAATCACTACATATTAAATACCACATTTAAATATTCAGTTATTGGAGTAGCCAGCTCTGGTGGTGGTTGAACAATAATATTTTCTTGAAGTGTTAGTAACTCCAAAATTACTACCTATTAGTATTAGACAAAACTGCTCACGAGAATATAATGTAATAAGTGTTTTTTCAACTAAGTGATCGTATAGCTTTACATTCTAAAGTAAAAGAACTCAGTACAAATAAAATGAGGTATTTAGGGCCTTGAAAAAATATTTTTGTATATCGATAATAAATAATACGCATCCCAACCCTTCTTGGTTGGAGTGGTAATACAACTGCATTCAATTCGTTATCGGATCCGACTTGGATTCGTAGACATCCTGGGAGCACAAAACCGTAAACTTTCAATGCAGTGCAATATTGAATGTTGTCGCATCAATGCAGTATTGGAGTCATGTGGGCTCAATGGGTTATATGAAGGACACATACAAAAGACATCCTTAAAATATTGACGAAAAAAATTGTATTGTTCGTGTATATAAGGCGATTTTCGTTTATATAGCCAAATTCATACTGGAGACTCGGTAAGTGGTCAGGACTAAGGTTAAAAGACCCTGTTTGCGAAATACGAAAAATATTTTTTCTGCCTCTATAGTTATATTTGTTGTTCCTCGACTCAATTTGTTTAGGAAGTCTAAATTTTATTTTGCGCATTTCACAGAAAGAGTCATTTGAACTTTGGGTTTGACCACTTACCGAGTCTCCAGTATGAATTTGGCTATACAAACGAAAGTCATCTTATATATGGTGACTTTTATTTATACAGCCACATTTATACTGAAGGCTTGGTAAGTATGACGGATCGATAATACTTTTTTCTACAAAAAGGGTCAATAGAACCTTGATATCGACTACTTATCGAGACTTCAGTATGAATATGGCTGCATAAATAAAAGTCAAGTTATATTTATATTGCCTACTGCCCCTACCCACACACTTCCTGTTTTTAAGAACTCTTCCATCCAAGATTGTCTGGGTAAGATCGCTTTTCAGTAATAAGACTGTCAATTATACCATATTATTTTGATATTGTTACTTTATTTTCGGGTTTTTGATGTGAAAATTGTAAAGAAGTGCTTGCATACTACTAAAGTTTAACTATAACTTTGCAATTACAATTTTAACTTCCATAGTACGGTTGAAGATCACAAATTAATAGGTAGTACTTCGCAGTTATAGAAAATGCTAGTAGTCTATTTAAACTGGATAATATAAAGTCAATCCAATGATAACAACAAAACACAAATGCGTTTAATATCCTTCTCCTACCCACAATGGGGCCACGAACTGGTATCATTCGAGGATTTAGCCGAATCATAATGCTATTAAACCCAAGGGACAAGGCAGTAGTTAACGATGACCCACTTTATCGATATTTCTGGAGTGGCCGCAGATCCCTAGTTGTCGCCAGATTCTGATAACGAAAAGAATTTCTCCCAGTGATATCAGTCACGTGCTAATAAACTTGAACCGTGTGCTCTATTAATCATACTTTAAAAAGATACGACATACAAAAACAAATTTTGCACCTAGTATCGTTATTTTATTAAAAAGTAAGATTTAGTAAACTAAACTAAATTTTTTTTTCAAATCAAAACATCATGAGGCAAGCCACTGCCCATTTCAACAACCAACCCTTTAAAAGGATAAAAAATGTATAAAATGGTGGCAATGAACACGGAAAAACACGGAAGTTATGAAATGCAGAAGATTTATTAATAAATAAATACAAAAATAAATAAAAAGTAATAATAATTTAGTATAAATAAGGTAGGTGTATAAATAATATATAAGACAGGTGCCAAGACCACCGCTCCATGTCGTACTTGGCGCAAAGGACTTCCCTAGCCATCCAACGCGGGAACGCGGCTAGCATAATGGGGACCTTTGCGCCGGGTACGATGAGGGGCGGACTTTTTGATAGTTAGGGTTTTATTTCTAAGTTATTTTTATACCATAGGTTCTTCTTTTTCTTTCACTTTTAGGATTTTTAGTTTATTATCTTTTGTTTAATTGTAAATAATAATATTATATTTAGTATAATACTATAATTTTACCCAGAATAAGGCTTCAGAAGCGCTTGGCTCCCCGGCCGATTAGCTTCCTTCAGATATTGGCTGGAACTTCTCTTAGTTTATTACATCTGTTGGAATTAGAGGATGGTTAGTACAAACATGAACACGATAGAGTTTGAAACAGGATAGTGCCCTTTTGACAACTTTGATCTTAAAACATATTTGAGCGGAATTAAGGTACTGAAATTCTAGCTCAAATCTATTCTCTTCTTAAGCAAACTACATTAGATCTATACCTAATAAATTTGAAATTATGACTTTTTATGATTCACTATTTTTCTTAACAAATTGTTCTTCTTTTCAATAACATACTATGACTCGATAATTAATACATATTTCAGTATTTGTTTTATCTTTACTTCTTTAAAAGAATAGTTTTATTTAATAATTTATAATTTGACGTTATAATTCTCGGTTAAAAACGGTGTCAACTATGACTTGCATTTCCCAGTTCACATTTAAAAAAAAAACACTTCTGACACCCCTGTCTGGGGGATCCATATTGTGACGATATGTTTATTTTGTACTATTTTAATTGACCACTGCACTCTGGACTACTGTTGGGTAGGCTTTCATAGCTTTCACCATCGGTCATACCGCACTAAGAGAGTCGCATTATATCAAAATCTGACTAACGAATGCAAAACTCAGTAAATTAAAAAAATCTTCACTAAATTTAGGTGCCTATACTAATAATACGGTGCAAAAACTCGTGTTATAAATATTTTTTCGAAATTTTAAATGAGATGTGTTATTAGTATTGTACTGACGCAAAAACTACCATTCCTAGAATTTTCGTTTGTCTGTCTTTCTGTCTGTATGTCTGGCTGTATGTTTGTTCCGTTTTGACTCAAAAACCTGTTAAGTAATTTGCATGTGGTTTTCTTTATTGTCATTATAGTGACCCTGGTCTACATATAGGCTATAAAAATGTTAATAAAATAATACGTAAGCCAAAAACGGGGTAAAGGTGGGCAGAGCGGCGGGATAAAGGTTTGTATTAATAGTAAAGTATTAAATCAAATCAAATCTGTACATTGAATACTTTTGCAACATTTTAAATATTGTCATAATGCAAAAGCCATTTATTTTTTATTTTTGTTTGTCTCTCTGTTACGGTTCCGTTTTAATTAGAGAACCACTCAATTGATTGGGATGCGATTTTTTTATTATTACCGTAGTAGATCTTGCCAAAATATGCTATAATAAGGGGTCTTAATAAAATAACGACCAAGCTGAAAATGACGCAGAAATTGAATAAGCACGGGCGGACTGGGGTGAAAGGGTGGTACAGAAGTTAGTTTTAGCCATAGACGCTTTATGCCTCCGAAAGCAAACATTTTGTGTGACAATCTTTCTTTAGTGGGAAAAAGGCGGCATTTCACAACGTTGGTGTACAAGAGTGCATTTGAGGCTGAAGGGGGTAAATATATTTGCAGAAATGGTAGGGGATAAATTTACTTATTTTTGGGGTTGCCATCTAGTTTAAATAAAACGAATATTTAATCTAGCGTCATCTTTCGGTGGCTAAACTTTACCATGCGGCTCTAAAGTATGATACGTCTTTACCCAGACTCATATCAGCCTAACCACAAGCCCGGTCACAAATACGAGTGTAAAAAAATATTTCCGCAACTTAAGTAATCGTTACAAATTGTTGTTTTGAAAGCATTTCTTTAGGTTTTCAAACATTCCGTTGACACGTTAGGGCCTCATCTTCGTAGAACATGTCTGTCGGCCTAAAACTTTAACGTATTATTTAAAAAAATATGAGGAATATGTGTAAGAAGAACCAGGTTCCAGAATTGGTTAGGACGAGTTATGACCTTTTGGTATTATAGTATGTACCATTTAAAATTATTGACTAAAATTGCTAAATTCCAGTCCTTCTACTTATTTCAGTTTTATAATCACTCCCCATTTTCCATAAATGATTGTACTTATTTAAGAACACCATCGCAAATTATAATTTTAACATCTTGAGTAAGCTTCTTTGTTAAAGTGTAAATGCTAATCAAGAAGAGCGGGGCGGTAGCTTAGTTGATACAGGAAGACGTCGGACTGTCAATCTTACGACCCAGATTCAAATCCTGGCCCGCCAACCCTGCACCAATGCGGTTTTTGGAATTTGTGTGCATAGTATTCTGATAATTACAGCATGCTGAATAGTAAAGGAAAACACGTAAACTTACATGCCCTAAAAAGCGTGTATTAGGTATTTGTGTCCCTTCCTAACACTTTAAGACGTAAAAATTGTCGGTGAGGTTAGGGTGTCCGTGTGTTGACTCTTCTCTTAGACCATTTTACACGGGATCTGGCAAAGCGCGACTCTTAGTACTGAAATTATTCTGCCGTTTTCCACGGGAGGGGAGTTAAACACGCACAGCTCACATTTACTCATTCACGCACACTCTGGTGAAAAATTGATATGTCACACTAAATCTAAAGCTGCAACACAAACACAAAACGTGCACACAAGCAAACTTACATGAACAAATTGTTCATATACTTCGGCAGAGGGGGATAAGTGCGCTTGCCTAGTCCCGTGTTAAATGGTCTAAGACTCTTCTAGTGAAAGTCTCGAAAACACCTCCAACCACCCCCCCAGGGATATAAATATTGGAAATGGGCCAAGTAAAAAAACAGGTCTTAACTTCACGACGGTAGTTTATTAAGTGAGAGATTTAGCGAGCGATCAGGTTTATATAAGTGAACTGTCAACCAAAAGAAATAGCTGTGACTACCCGTATAAATGAGACTTGAATATTTGAATATACCAACAATAAATGTAAAAATATGGTTGTATATTTGTTTTTGTAATGCAGAAGAAACAGGGTCCGAAACAAAAGTACACGTGTAAACGCATAATCTTTAACTATTTGATGGACGTAAAAAAACGGTTTTTTCCCACGATACCAGTCCCCGTTTAATCGGGCCAATTTTAAGCCCAATTGGCTGACTGTTTTGTGTTATATTGCTGTAGCGTTTTTGGGTTAACCCTGACTCAGACACAAAAACAATTGTACGAACTTGGGTTTCCTATTCTCAAGGAACCCTATTTATATGAATTTATATAAACACGAAGCAATCCTTACTCCAACGCAGAAGTGAGATGAATAATAAAATTGTCTTCCAGTTGTTTACTGAGTAAATCTGTCGCCAGGACTACGTTGTTGTCTTTGCAAGTTAAAATTAACATCTTAGGTGAAACGAGAACCAGCTGAATGGGGCTTAATTTTGTATGACTAAATTTTTGGAGGATTTCTTACATTATTATTTAACTAACTATTTATTAATTTAAACTGGAACACAAACAGCACATATAATACAGACAACCTACACATACAAAAAAAATCTGATGTGCCGACCAGTTTACAGGCGTTCACAACATTATTATGAAAACAAATTTTAAAAACAATGTATAAAAAGCAGATATAATTAACAGCTGGAACTAGGAGCAAATAATTTTAATATATAAATAAATAAACAATATGCATGAATGAATATAATATCAATATCTACTCTAGCATAAATTGTACAAAAAATATAATACAGAATATAAATACGAGACAAAGATTAACAAAATTAATTTGACTAAACAAAATCTTAGCAAATCATTCTTGGTCAAGAATAAGTTTTAAAAAAATACTAAGATCTGGGACACTTTGGATTCTCGAGGATTTCTCGAAGACAAAAAACCCCATTGCTCGCAATATTGCTTGAACAGCGTAATTCTTGAGGAGGTAAAGTAAATTAAAACTAGGGAATAGTTTTGGACAAAGAACTGAGCTTGATACCCACAAAGAACTGAGCTTCATACCCAATTGACACAATAGACAAGAAGTCAACGCAGATACTCGGATATAAGAGCGTTTCTTTTACCCCGATAGAAATAGGTTTGCAACAACCTTTAATTCACTTTTTTCGGTTGTAAAGGACCTTAATGTTTTCTAACAGATCACTGTTCAGGAGTAAGTATTTTGTAAGCGATGTGAAAAACTAAAAGGGGGAAAAATGTCTAGTCACATTTGCAAACGTGTATTTGTTGAAATATGGTAAAAAAGCATGCTTTATCATTTTATAAATTAGAAGTTTATAAATTTTACTTAAATTCTAAAGTACTATTTTTATTTTTTCAAAAAATGTTTTAAAGTTATTTACAGTGTTGAAATTTTTATAAAATCATAAAGGAAGCTTTTATACCGTCTTACCTACTGTTGTTACCTATAAAACTACCTATTGTTGCCAAAGTGATTCGTCTTTTTTTCCCTTTAAGTTATTCAAGTCAGTCCCTAATATAAATGAATAGCCACACAAGAGAACCCATTTAAAAAAATAACTTGGCTCGGATATTAAATGATTTTTTTATTGATTTCATTAGTATTTCCGCTGGGCTATTTACGCTATTAGAAGCATCCCATTTGACATGCACCACTGAGATAACCACTTCAAATGTCAATAAGTACTTGTAACGATATAAGAACCTAAATTTCTAAGTGGTCTACACAACTGCATTATTTTTGTTGATATGCCTAGATAATATAAAACTAAAATATATTCGGTAATTTTTCTCCATTTCAAACTCATTAGAAGTCGCTGTGTAGTAGAATACAGTGTATTTTGTCGTCATTGTACAGTCGAAATTGGTGATAAATTCATATTATGCGGAGCTGGGGGCTATTGAATCCAGTTTTTCGTGATATACTGCACTACGGCGTACTAATGGCCGAAAATGGGACGCAAGGCTTTCACATTTTGGTATGTTTTAGAGCTTAATATTTACTAAAGGAAAACTCGTATCATTTCTAATCTTACTGTATACTAAGCCTTTGCCCGCGGCTCCGCCCACCTTTTTTCTATGAACAGGGAGTTTTTACCTAAATATGTGTTACTATGATAATAAAAAAACATAAAAATCCGTTGAGTGGTTCACGAGATAAAAGCGTTTATTAAATTCTTGCCCTGTTTTCGGCTTGGGACAGACAGATAGACAGACCAACAGACGGCCAGACAGACAGACACACAGACAAAAATTCTAAAAACTGTGGTTTTGGCCGCATGTTGTTTCGCTTGTCCTAACAGCCACTGCAAAAAGGTGCTCAAAGTAAGTAATAATTTTACAGGGGCCTTCGGTACTAGACTAAAATTTAAATGATCTACGTAAATCATTAGGGTAAACTAATATTAGTAAGTGAAACTCACAACTTATGTAGTTATTCGTCCGTATGAAAAACTTTTTCTATAAGAATAGAATAGAATAGAATGACGTTTATTTTGATCGATTAAGATCATAATTATTAATACACATATACACAAAAAAATCAATTATCAATTAGTACAATAAAATATATTTAAAATTAAAACAATATTTTGGCTGCTGTCAGCACATGAATCATGCTGCAATGATTCAGGTACTGACAGTCAAACTGTTCCGCAAATGCGTTCAGGATACAGTTGCGGCTGGCCCGCACCCTGCGCAACAGGGATGTGCACCGCCCGCGCATCGTTGCATAAAAACAATCCACATGCGCGTCCGCGAACATCCCCGATGCACTACAGAAGCGAGGCAGCCCCAAAATCATCCTAAACGCATTGTTGTATTGGACTCGTAGCGCGCTGTACTGTCTTTGCGTATAACTCACCAACAGACTGCTCGTGTAGAAGGACGTACAAAATGCCCTGAACAGGGTGATTTTGACGTTTATTGAGCAGCGAGCAAATCTGCGGGCTATCATATTAGCACGAACAGACAACGCCCTACGCTCCCTCTCTATGTCTGCATCGTCTCTCAGGTCCAAGGTTACAACATGTCCAAGGTATTTAAACTGATTGACTCTATTAAGAGGATACCCGTAGAGTTTAATAGCTGGCATATTATGTAGATGTTTTCCTCGGGCCTGAAAGACCATGCATTCGCTTTATTTCACGTTATACAACAGCCCGTGATTGTCAGCGTACTCTTCGCAAATGCCAAGCAGCTTTGATAAACCGCTCACAGAGGCGCTCAGCAGCACAATGTCATCAGCATAACTAATATTGTTAATGCTAATTCCTCCAATATGACAGCCAACATGTGTGCTGCTGAGCCTCTCAATCAGCGCATTCACATAGAGGTTGAAGAGCTTAGGTGAGGTTAGCCCTCCTTGCCTCACTCCGCACTCCAACCTGTATGGGATCGAATAGGCCCCCGAACATCGAACGACATTGTCCTGATTCTGATACCAATATTTAAAAATGCTTATTAGTTCCTCGGGCATTGAAGTTTGGTGAAGTTTTTTCCAAAGAATATCATAACAAACCAGGTCAAACGCCTTCGATAAGTCAAGGAAACAAGCAAAAATAGGCGTATTTCTATCAGTATAGTACTTGACAGTTTGCTTTAAACACAATACAGCTGTTTCTGTGGAGAGACCTGGCTTAAAACCGAATTGGTTGTCATGTATATGTAGATATTTATCAAGCTGAGTGTTAAGCAAACCGTCAAGAACCTTCGAGATAATAGTGGCTAATAAGATAGGCCTATAATTGCTCCTGTCACTAATATCGCCAGTCCTGCTCTTCACAATCGGCACCACCACAGTCCTCATCATCTGCGCAGGTAAGTACGAGTGCCCCACACACAGGGAGTAGAACATCGCCAGCACTCTGGGCAGATCATTACCTGCATATTTAAGGCCAATACAACATTTGCAATTTATTTCGCAATTCTTTTTGCCTTGTCATCACACTTCAAATCACACTATCACACTAATATTATAAAAGTGAAAGTTTGTGTGTGTGTGTATGTTTGTTACTCTTTGACACTGAAACGGCTGAACGGATTTGGATGATAGCTTACATCCTAACTTAACACATGGGCTTCTTTTTATCCCGGAAAAAGAATGTCGTTAAACCAAATAACACGCGGGCGGAGCCGCGGGCAAAAGCTAGTGAGGAATAATTTGAATGTTGGAAAGTAAAAACATACGAATATCGTTTAGCCCCCATAGTAAAAGTTATTCATATAGATACTCGTCTCGTTTAACCCTATATATTAACTACATTTATACGATTCCCAAAATAAAATTCAAATTTAAACCCATTTTAAATATTCATACCCTATAAATAACGAAAGCAAGGTCGGAAATCTTCAAATCGATTGTTCCCAACGCTTTTTCTTTTCAGGTAGAATAAACGAAACTCTACGTGGAGGGGTGAAAAATAAATATGTATTGTACAGGTGGTATAAACCGCTTCAGGATATTGAAGGATAAATTGATTGTTCGAGGGTCGGTTTTCCATTTAGATATGGAAATTTCTGGGATTGTGTACGGAAATCTTCGATTTTACCGGGCTTTTTTTCTGTCCAACAAATCACGGGAACGTTGGGCATTTTGACCGCATTTGGGAGATCGGTTAAAAATTACAAAAAAAAAACTCTTTTTTGTTGTAAACTCTCCATGGTTCCGTACCCGAAGGGTGCCAAATGGGACGTTATTCTAAACCTTTGCTGTCTGTGTCTCTGTATGTTTATCTGTTTGTCTGCAATAAAAAGTTGAAATTTTAACAGAATCTGTGTTACTATGGCCTCTATCACAAAAAATATAAAATATTAAAAGAAAAATAAGGAATGTCCAAGAAACCTTTAAAAATGTCGCATTATTTAAACGTTACTGCGGTTTTGGCTCTTACTTAAAGACAGTAATACATACAAGTTCTAAATTTAGTCAGATCGTAGGATATACTAATATGTATAACTACTATAGTCTTACTTATTATACTCTATTGTATAATAAAAAGTAATAAAAAATCGGGTTCGGTATGTAGATGGCGCCAAATTTTTTGCAGGCGCTACCATTTTAGCCTCTTGTTTTTTGTAGCCTTGATGTTGCTTTGGCATGTTTATTGTTGTTATTTACCATAATATTTTTAGGGTTCTGCACCCGTATTGAGACATGGTACGGAACCCTTTGTGGCAGAGTCCGACTCGCACTTGGCGAAATTTTTAGTAGTATTTCAGTAACGAACCAAATTTTCTAAGTACAAAGTTACTTTGTTATCGAAATATTTTACTTTTTACGGCTTTTTGGCACGTTAAATATAAGGTTTAGTCCATTTAGGATCATTAATATCTTAATTATAATTTCAATTACACACCGACCGAAGTTTTCATGGGCAATAAAATATTTTACTTGGTTCAATGTACTGATTAATATTGTCATAGTTTTTGCTACTTATCAAAGATAAAATTAAAATAATAATAATAATAAAGAAAAGCCACAAGATACTAAGACAATTTTCTTTTTAAACAATTATTAGTTACTAGCTTTTGCCGGCGACTTCGTCCGCGTGGAGTTCGGTTCACCCCCTTAGGGGGCGAATTCAACGGGTTGTAATTACAACTATCTGTATGCCAAATTTCAGCGAAATCCGTTCAGTAGTTTCGGCTGTACGTTGATAGATGAGTCAGTCAGGTTTGCTTTTTAGACAAGATAATTAAAAATAAATAAAAAAGAAACTCAACGCAATAAGAAAATAAAATAAACTACAAATAAATAACATAAACATGTAGTATCAATTTAACATAAAATATTTTACCTTAAATAAATTTTGTAAGACAGACCCTTATCAAGATGAATATCTGTATTTTGTAAAACCGGACTTCATTTCATAAAAAATTTTGGTTTCCGAGCCTAAAAGTACCGACGAGTATCCATTTTGCTAGAAAAAACAAAAAGGTGACCTTTTCCACTTTAATATTAGATTGCGAATGAATGTAACGAATAAAATTCAACAAACGATTGACTATACGACAAAGCGGGTCAGCCATGCGAAATTAATTCAATAAGATAGGTCAAGTCACAAGGATCGAACACAGCATAGACTGAGAAGAAAAGTAAAAAACTTCTTGACCAGTAAATAATGAAATTAGATAAGAATTTATACATGGTACATCTGCATGCATGTTAGTAATTTGGCTCAGTTACCCAGCTGTTTTAAAGTAATGTTGGGTAGAAATAGACATAAAGTGTATTTGTTGTTTTAATTAAACCGTCGAGATAAAACGTCTTATCAAGAAAGACGTAGTTTACTTCATGTAACGGGTAAAGAAGGCCAAGAGTGAGACAGTTTCGTGTTCGTACACGGCTTGAAACTCACACATATAGGTACGCAATCTGTCTCAGTTTTTGTTTAGGAACAACCTGTTTATATATAGTTCGTACATGTTTGTGGAGCTGGCTTCACATCAATGTTGACAGCGTTTCGTCTTGAGTTTTCATTTTGTCTGAGTCAAGGGAATTAAAAATATGTTGATATGCACTATGTTCTATCGAGGAAAGTCGATCAGCAGTATCTTTTTCAAACAATATATTTATTAGAGTATTTTTGATGTAGGGTGTAACTATTTTTTTATGTATTTCGAACGTCTTCTGTCAAAACAAATAGAAAATAACTCAATGTGAAAAATCATGCGGTATCTATGCATGCAATGGTCCATGGACCAAGCTCAATCGTCCTCGAAGGACACCTGCTATAATGTTACAGTCTGATTATTTCTGTCCAATGGAACGGAATTCAAGAGAAATTTCCCCGAAGGTATTTTTTCTGATATTATACAACGGTCTTTTTTATGAGGCTGTTTTACAACTGGTGTAGCAAATTTTGTAACATTCATTTAATAAAGAGTGACCGCGCACCATATCTATTGTTTTTCAAGCAAATAAATATAAATACATCATTCATATTCAAGTTCTTCACCGTATACGAGTAGTAACAATTTCATTTAACCCTTGTCCCAGTAAAAGTTTTAATTAAACTGTTTTCTAAGCGATAACTTTTGTTCTTGATAAGGTGTCGTGATAATTTAAACCCCATGTCCCTCCTGAAACACTAGGTTGTGACGTCAATAAAATCAAGTTGCATATCAAGTACCTACTAAAACACGACTGATACGAACTCGATACAACTCATTATGGTGAGCAAAGTGGCTCGCAAAAGGAGTGTTACAAAAAGTCAGAGCTTCGATCCCCCATCAACATATACGAGAGTTAAAGAAAAATGTCGTTTGGGCATATAGAGGGCAAAGTAAAAGGTACCCGGAATGGAAGAGCTTGTATGACTGATTGATGGATGTATAAGAAGCAAAAGAGGTGTGTCAGGATCGTAGCATATAGAAATTTGTAGTTTCTGCCTACCTCTCTTGTAAAGAAAAATATGTAGCTGACTGCCAACCTTCAGTAATTGGAAAAACACTACAAGATGAAGAAATATAAGAAGGTGATTTTAGAGTCTTTTGATCCTACTTAAGAACATACTAAACGTTGGTGCTGGATTAAGGATTTAAACTATTTAAAAAAAAACTGTAAAGGCTCCAATACACGTTGGCCAATGCGTTGTTATGCTGGCCATTGTGAAAGAGATCTGCAAGTAAGCGGAATACACTGCGTTCTACTAGCTTATTCACGTAGCATGGTCCCTTTCACTCTGGCTAGCACACCAACGCATTTACCAAAGTATACTGGGGCCATAACAAACATCTCAAGTCCTTCTGAAAAAACCCTTCAATAAAACAATAAATTGTTTGTTACACTTGAAAATAGAAACTAGGCAGAATTACACTGAATTAAGTTCTTAATTAAATTTTACAACTGTTGAATAACTGTGTCACTGAAATAATCAACTATATTATTTAATCTGTTGTTTTGTCTTAAACTTGAAAGACAAAACAGTAATCAAGATTTTGATAAATGTTTAGTTCTTAGAACTAATGTTCTGTCTGTGTAAATGGTTTTGTTTTTATGTAGTCGATTATTTTGCAGCAAGTTCTGTGCGACAAACATATCATAGATGCTATGATTGCCAACACTTGGTAAACTCATCTGACATTGGGGGCGGGACTGTCGATGATAAATTCATAATGATAAGAATATTACAAGTAAGACTCACTTCTCGCGAAAACACGAGTTTGTTGCACGCACCGCACGCCCGGGGCTTGATGAAGGTCAATCTTTAATTTGACCGAAACGTCGAATTTTTCTTGTAAAAATCAATGAAGTCTTAGCTCCAATATTTGTTTCCTTATTCATACATCTTTAAATTGCGACGGTAGTTCAGGCGGTACAACGCTGGCCTCTCAATCTTGAGACCCCATGTTCAATCCCCGGGTGGGCATGCATCAATGACTTTTGCGGAATTTATGTGCATAATATTTTTATTCTTACTTAATACTTACCACTTGCTGAACGTTGAAGGAAAACGTGAGAAAACCTACATGCCCTAAAAAACGTGTAATTGTGTCTGAAGTACGGCGATAGGTCTCACCACCCATCACGTTGGGACGTAATGATCGTCGGTGAAAAACGCGGGTGTACCGGTTGTGGACTGTGACTTGCATTTCACAGTTCACACTCGGGAACACCTCTAACACCCCCTCAGGGATTATGTCGTGCCGATATCTTTAAATTAAATTCTGTGTTTCAGTAAAAGTATCAACAAACATCAACAAGTAAGTTTTTAGGGTTCCGAGTCCGACAAGGAACCCTTATAGTTTCGCCATGTCCGTCTGTCCGTCTGACTATTAGTACTAGAAAGCTGTAATTTGGCATGGATTTAAATACATATTACTCACGCCGGCAAAATGGTAAAATAAAATCTTTAAAAAAAATTTTTTTAAGGGTACCTCTCATACACGTAAACTGGGGATGATTTTTTTTTCTCGTCTATCCCATAGTGTGGGATATTGTTGGATAGGCCGTTCAAAAACATTGTGGGTGTGTGAGAACCATTTTTCAATTTAGGGATCCGTTGGCGAAATATTAAGCTTTAAAGTGAAAATTTTAGTTAGTGTGGAGGAGCGTCCCCCCCCCTGCCGGCTAAACGGTTGTTTATAGAAATGTGATAAAAATTCAGAGAAGTAGTAATATATAATTAATTTAAAAGGAAAACTATTACAGCTCAGTAGGCTTTACGCCTAGAATGTATGGTACCAGAAGTTTGGCGCGATCTGTATTAGTAGACCAACTTATATGTACCGGGCAACTTCGGAACCCTACATTGCACGTGGCCTGACACGCACTTGGACGGTTTTTTATACTTAAAATTGTCTTATGAGGCTTAGAATAAAACGCGCTCGCCTATCAAGTACCAAAAAATAGGTTAACCAGTCTCCCAATACGTTTGCTCATGACGTCATACAATGTGGATGATAGATAACTGTGCGACACTTTGCATTAAAAATACGTACCATCTTTCTAACATTATAAGGCAGAGAAATGGGACATGGCGGATGAACGAAAACCAGAGTATAATCATAACAAACACAAACATTATTGTCACGACATTTATTTCCGAAGGGGTGCCAGCCAAAGGTGCTCCATGTGTGGACTGTCACTGAAACAGTTAACAATCGCACACCACCTTTTCGCCGACAATTTTTAGTAGTGTAAGTAAGCCGTAATTTGGTTACAAATAGACGCTTTTTATGGCATGAAGTTTTACCTCAAAATTACTCATTCAGCTTTTTACCACAGAAGAAATAATCGTTTAGAGAATCCACTCTTCAAAGACACTTAACTAAAAAGCCACTCGAGTCAGGCGTTCTACCGACTAAGCGAATAAGTTACCACTGCTCTATAGTCATAATGGTCCTTTTTTCAACCTTAAGGTCTGGCCCATGGGTCACGACAATTCATTGAGTGATTTTCAACTTCAGTATATTGTCAGAAAGTCTACATTAGAACGCTTGCTTCGCGCGCTGCCAGTACGCAAAATCAGGTTCTTCTCGATTTTACGAAAAAGTATTTGGTGTACGTTTTTTCTAAATTTAAATCTGAAAATAAACTGTTTTCTTGCAATATGAAGAAAGAATAGTTTATTTGTGAACATAGGAAATGTATGTACAATTTATAAATGTCACAACAAAATGTTAGATATTAATTAAGAACACTATGTTCTACCTGACGGAGTAAAAATATTGAATGATTTTTTTTAAATTAAATCATTCTGTTACGTGCACATGCAAATACAAAAGAAAGGTAAATTCAAATAGGAATGTCAAAATTCTTGATAGTATACATAAAATGTCTGAAGTAGATATACAAGTAACATTCAAAGAAACGTATACGAGTAATTAAAATTTAAATTTTTCATTAAAGAAATTATCAATTTTATAATAGCATTTATCAAGTAAAAACAAATATAATTTATTCTTAAACTGTCTAAAGTTCAAATCTCTAATGCTGGTTGGAATTTTATTAAAAAATTTCGCAGCCATACAGAATATGCTATTTCGCATGAGAGTTGTTTTTGAGCTCCGTAAACACTAGTCATTTCTATACTGGGCTCTTACATCATGGAAGTGTACTTGGGAAACCTCAACAAAGAGCTCGGGGTTTGTTTTTACAAATATAGCAACTTCAAAAATGTAAATGCCTTTTTATGTGAGTGAGTGGCTTGAGTTTTATGTCTGAAATAATTGCTATTGCAATAAAACATAGTTTATTTTCAGATGTGAAGCTAGAAAATACCTAAACCAAATAATTTTTCGTAAAATCCCGTAAAACTTCGACTTTGAGCTTGAACTTCCCTTGAATTCCTCGAAATAAATAATCCAGACCATAACTCATCTAAACGCCTACGGAACCAAAACTTTACACTCAAGAGGATGCCCTCTAAGGAAATTGGAATGAATGGCCGAAAGTTATTCCCTAATTAGAGGGCGATGTGGGAAGTTTATACGTCTCCTTGGAGCGTCGAAATGAGAGTTAAACTAAACTTGTTTACCTTCCCGCAGAGCTGTTTATATGAAACTTTATGTAGCTCTGCTTGCGGAAGATCCTTGAGCCAAAGGGGTGGGCTGATTAGGTGTATTTCGGCCTTGCAAAATGATTCCAATAGCCGAAATTTATACATCAACCGATCAGTTGGGTGTTCAACAGAACAAAAAATATTTTTTCATATTATTGTAATTAAATTTAAAAATATATAATGTACATACAAACCGTAGAATAATCTTTATGAACAAACCTCGAAATATTTTAAAGTCTGAAGTGGGTTGTTTTTTTTCTTCTCTCCTCTTCTTCTCTATACATATAAAATACAACGTCTGTATGTCTGTCCGTCTGTTCGTTCGCTTATAAATTGAAAACCACTCAATGGATTTTGATGCAGTTTTCACTAAACGATAAAGCATTTATTTGGGAAGGTTTAATCATCACGCTATGACAAAAGGGAGCAGCGCAATGAGAATTTTAGTGAAACATGGGAGGTTCGCCGCCCGCCGTAGCGTAGCCGATCATCGCGGGTTCAAACCCCGACTGTTTTTTTTTATTTTTTCACTTTTTGTTTTTTATTTTATTTGCAGAATAAATATTTTCTTTTGTAAAAAAAGGTGACCAGGGTCTGATGATGGGACTGGAAGATGGGTACGGGATCTCCTCAACGGACAACAGAAGACCCTTCGAGTTTGGGGTTATTTGATTGGTATTTATTAGCACTTTGGTAAAACATGGTGACCAGTGTCTGTTGATGGGACTGGAAGGTGGATATGGGATCTCATCAACGGACAACAGCAGACCCATTGAGTTTGGGGTTATTTGATTGGTATTTATTAGCGCTTTGGTAAAATATGGTGTTGCATATAGTCGTTAAAAAAATCATATTTTTTTGTTTTCCTTATTTCCACGAAAATCTCTTCGACGCGGGCGGAGCCACGGGCAAAAGCAAGTTAGTTAACTATTAATATAAAGAACAATTTATTTGAAATTCTTGAAATTTCATTTTGCAAATGGTGCATTAATCATTGAACAGTAGGACTTTAACACTGAAAGCAAGGTTTTTGTTTTTAACTTCATCCAAACAGAGATAACTGTTAATCTTGTTATGTGTTAAAAAAATAACACATGAAAACAGAAATGTTTATAAATGAAAATATGTCGGAAAAAATATATACAGGATTAGTTTTTTAAAAAGGCGTGGATGACTAAATACAAAACTATAGGGAATAGCAAACATCTGTCTATCGGTCAGACACGTATGTATCATCATAGTGACCCTGTCTATGAGGCAAGTTCGTTCATGAAATATACGCCAAGCCGAAAACTGTTGATAGTAGTTTTAAAAGCTACATTCATTGAACGACACTTCCACGTGAGCGAAGCCGTGGTCAAAAGCTCATCATGAATAATGTAACGTAAAAAAAGTGTATTTAAATTAAAAAATTGTCGTCAGTTTCGTGAATATAGCCTAACCTGTGACAGAAGCTGCTAATTGTAGACTCCATTAGTTTAGGTCTCTACTCATAAAAATTTACTGTAATACCCACACGTATTTTAATATAAGTTTAAACTCTTGAGAATATTGAGCTCACTCCACACCTACTAGTTCCAATGGTTGTTTAAAGAAAAAAATTTAGATTATTTAAGGCGACATTTATTTTTGTAGCCAAATTCCTAAGTGATAAGTATCACGGATGGATAACATTTTTTGCTAATTTCGCTAAATAAAATGTTGACCTCCAAATAGTATAGCTTGCGATTTTAGGGAACACGAAAAAAATTATTTTTGAATTTCACAATACACAGTCTTCAGTATTTTGGCTGTAATGTTAAATTTAACCGTGTATATACGATTATACAGATTGTTAAGATGATAGTAAAAGTTGTAATTTCATGGGTAGAACACCGCATTTTAAGGAAAAAGGTTATTATCTTAACACCCTGTATGTGTTTTTGCAAAACCAAGTGGCCGAAAACTCTAAGCGGGATATAACTCGAGCCTCTACAGAATCCCAGTGCTATTGTCGTTCTCGCCATTCGTATTTCACAGTGATGGATTGGGAACGAAACTTTTCCTCGCATTTGTTTCTTTTCAATCAATTTTGAGGCTAAAATAAACAAACAGTGAACTGTCTTTGATATTCGGAGTGGAAGTAAATTGTTTGTATATTTCCTCTTAATTTATTGTTTTCTGAAGTAATTTGGAGATTTTTTATTATTTTTATTTGGCGGTCTGTCTTTCGTTCCCCGCTTGAGTGAAAAAAGTATGGTTATGAATGAAAGCGAGAGGTTCTGAATAAAATATGAAGATTACTGCGATTTGTTAATAGGTTTACTGAGTGGAAAGTGGTTTTGTTGTCAACGAGCGTTAGTTTGGAGCCCGAGCGAATAATCTTGTTTTCTTATACTTAGAATAAATAAGGTTAAAATGTCTTGATGCTTGTAGTTACGAGTTACGTCTAAATTTGCATAGTTACACTATTGACTGTGTTCTAGTCAGTTTCTTATTTTATTTTTGTAAATATCTACACAAATGTATAAATTTTTGCAACTCTATCCAAGTGTCACATATTAATAAAAGTAAATGAAAACGGTAAATGGTGTACAAACGGGAAAAAAAATCATTTCCCATAGGAAATAACGTAAAGTTTGCTACAAGATATTCAAGGTTCGTAGAACAACTACAAAAATGTAGTAAAATGTTACCCACGTGCTTTTTTAAACCAAAAGAAGCAGGTTATGTCAGAGATACCACCGAAATTATTTATGTGGATACTTATTATACCGCCTCTTTACTCACAGAGGAAGCAACCAATGTCAGCGCATTCGATTACGATGTCATTTCAAAAATTAAATTTTTGTGATTGAATAAGCATTAACTTTATATTAATAGTTACTAATAAATAATAACGAACTAAAAGAAAAACGTTATTATACCTCTATAATCAGGAACGAAATTATCCATCGGTAAAAAGCTGTTTCGGAAGTAACGGTCAAGTTATAAACATGCAACTTATGCGAGATACAAACAAAGAATTATCCACTTCAGAACGGCGGCGTAACTTTCAAAATGAAAACAATTATGATTTCTATGTGGGCTTATAGTTTTAAATCAAATGCCATGTACTTTTTAGTAACTTATTTTTTTTATTAGAAGTAAATAATATTCCAAAAACTTGCGAGCACATCAAACCATAAAAAACAAGCTGCACTTATTAACAATGATATCTTAAAAGAAAACCTAAGCAACTGTCCTGAATTGAACAAAACGACAGAACGTCACAAAAATTTTAGAACCGAACGTAGTTCAGGACAAAGAGGGCCTCATTGACCCTCGTCTTTTGTTATCTACGAAACATGTAAAAACATAACCTTTTCAAAATACCTACCAATTGTCATTTGAAATAAATACTGACAAAGCCAGGTACAAAAGAAATTACAAAGGGCCTGTCTTTGACGTTCTCTTCATCCTTATTCTTACTTTGTACTTACCGCTTCATTACGGGGCTACTTGAACGCGGTCTAGCCACTTTTATTCACTAATTGATTCCTCCGGAGCAACAGGAGAATGATATCAGAGAAAATAGCTGCATAAAATTATGTATTAAATAGGAAAAGTTAACGAACAATACTCTGAAAAGTATAACAAATATTAAAGTAACTACGGTAAGAAAACTTTTGGGAAACTTTTTTATTTTCCTGTATATTTCCTTAGAGGTAACGTAAGAGATAAGTAAACTTATCTGAGTGTTTCAGCTTTATAAGTGTTTTTTTTTTCAATCATTTTTATTTATAGCCTATGTCAATAACCAGAGGTAAAAAAATTAACGAATAACTTTTGTAAATTTATTTGCGATAAAAAAGCATGTTTTGAATTTTATAATAATTTTATCAACATAAGACAGTTTTATTTGATAAGAAGAAATAAAAACGAATTAACGGTTGCTTTTTTTTCACTATATTTTTTACGTTGATAAATTCGTAATTTCAAAAATTCTTTCGAGGTGCCTACATACGAGTATACATACAATATTTCCGATGTGTTATTTTCACCAGTTTCATAAACTACTACTCATCGGAAAATTCTGAATATGAATTCAAAAATAGTAAATAATAACTTATGGACTTTATTAAAGTAAGTATTGTAACATATTGTAGGTTGTTTTGTTAGTTTAATATAATAGTTAAGGAAACCAAATGTAGTAGCAGATAGAATGACTCGATACCGAGAGAAACCAATATTATGGTTTATTGGTATCGATTAGGCAAATTGTAAAATATATTGTATGGTGGAATAAATACATAAATATATAAATAAATAAAGTCTCTAAAAAAAATCAAGTTATTGTTTTCTTAACAAAATTGCCCTTTCATTTATTTATTTATATACAATAGAGCCCGCCAAAGGAGGTTTCAATTAATTGTTTTTTGTGTTCATTTTTTATCTTTGACAATGCGCTCAGCTCCAAAATAGAGAATAGTTGAACTCAGGACTGAGCCCTTCACCTGTGAAGCCCTTTGTTTCACATGCGCTGTGCGATACTGGATTTTAGATTATTTACTTTGTCAAAAACTTTATTCCGGGCAAAACTGTCCGATAGCCGTAACACTGAAAAGTATTTGACTCTACCCGACATTTTGGAAAAACCAATGAAAACGACAAACAATCTTTTACCATCAAAATCAAGAAAAGCTTACGACAAATGTCACCAAGATTTTATGGATTGAAAAAATAGCTGGGTTATGTATGAGATTATAAAAGTAGTCTATAAAACTGCTCATAACCAGTTTTTAAAAAACTTCCGTTTATGCGCCAGTTTCATAAACGAATACTTCTTTTTTATGTCGTTATTCTTTATTTTTGGATCCATAATCAGTATTTTACGATATGAGTATGGATAAAATAAACTAAAAGTTACGTGATGCATATTTTTTTTTTGAAAATGAACCCATTAAAAATATGAATAACCTCTGTTAAATCTTGTGCCGACTAAGAAAGCGGTTTTGAGTTAGCTTTTGATTACACAGTGTCCGGGGAGGATCAAAACATTATTAAATTACATCTCTCTTCCTTGTCGAAATTCGAAAAATATACATCTGTGACAGCATTCATTTTATATTATTTAAAAATAAAAATTCTTCTTTTCAATTTACTCAAGTTGTAAAGTTTTATTGGTTTCGCTTAAAGTTAATCTGTCAAACTAGGAAAAAAAATGTTACCATGATGATGCTGGACAACTTATTGCCGGTTTTTAATCATTCAATCTGGATACCTGACTGTAACTCATTTGTAGCAGTTTTTACATTTAATTATAAAATATTGCTTGCTTCAGATATGTAAGCATATTTTCATGCAAAAAAATGCTTTTAACCTACACTTTTTACTGAAATTGGTAAAAAGTAGAGCTTTATACAGGGACTTGAGGGATTTTCATTTTTTGGTAAGACCGATATAAAAAAAAATCTTAAGTTTATATTTAATCAAGAAAGTCGACACAGTATAAGAGCAATGAACTTCAGTATACCTATACTTATACGAATACGTCTGTATACACATCTTTCTCATGCATTATTTAAGGCTGTTTCACATTTCCGTGACAATCTCAGGAGATGTCATCATAAACACTTTTATCTTAAAGAAGGAATAAGTAGAAATGGTATCGTATCTCACTTTAATACGTTCATTCGCATGGGAATTATTACATTACCGACTTCGTGTTTTCTTCCGTTGGTAGCGGAAATTCAGGAGAAATACAGGGAAAAAATATTAACTAAATTATCATACCAGTGACAGATGTAAATAACCCTTGTAAATAACTTACGTATAGGTACATAAGGATCTCGTTCCTTTTTGTTGTTTAAAGCACTGTATCACATTATGTTACTTAGATAAGCCACAGAAAGATTTTTTTATTTGACATAAAGTATGACGTGAAGAAACTTCATAGAGTGGACCATCCGTGGACTGGACCAAGACGGTGTAAAGTCAAAGATGTTGAAAACGATGGATCTACCGCATGAATTTAATTTTTAGTTATTAGTGCCACTTTTGACAACTTTTATGGGAATGGGGTCACAAATTTTAACGGTTTATTATGAAGTCACTTCCATCCATCCATCAGCCTGTTTCGTCCACTGCTGGACATAGGCCTTTTCAGAATTTCGCCACTCTTGGCGGTCCTCCTGGAAGAAATGCCCATACTCACACACGCTGGGCAGGTGGGTTGCTGAGCGCGGTGCCGGAGCCATTGCACCAGTGACGCCGCTGCCCGTCACCAGTCTGTTTTATATAAAGGCCCGGCAATTGGGGATGGATATACCGCCATCCATCGGTCCCAGGCAATGGTGCCTGGTTTGCCTGAGAGCTGTTCTCTTACTCTCCCCCGAATAACTTCGGGAGGATTTGCGAGTAAGATGGTGGTACCTCCACAGTCGAGCCCAGCATCAACTCTACCACCTATAACCACTTATTTTAATAAAATCCCTTGTCTACCCACATAAGCGTGTCGGGACCAATATTGGTTCCTTCTTATGGAGATTCGTATTATTGATGGACACGTTAACAAATTGTAAGTTCTTTTGTAGAGTTATGTTAGGATAATGTGCAGGTTTTGTGTACACTTAGATTTTTTTTCTGTTTGTTGTGTTTGGGATTCAGCAATCTTGAAAATATCGGCCATAGATGATGTTTGATCATGGTTGTCTTGGGCTTTTCAAATATAAAATTATATTCATCAAAATAAAGCCTATTTTATTTGCAGAAACTGGTCAGTTCGGAGATTACATTTTTATCGCTCAGTGTTTAACTGAAATTTGGTAAAATAGTACCTATACTTGTGAACACTTCCGGAGACAAACCTGAAATTACGTAAAAAAGCAACTGTTCCATAGAAAAACTACGCCACAACATGACCAAAATGTCCCCAACAATAAATTTTTTTTTGCGATTTCGGGGTTGTTGCTGTTTGTTTCATAATAAAATTTGATCGTATAGATGATAACAGTTACTATTATAGTTACTACAACCGTTTTTCACCTTTTTAATCAGTAAAAATCTCGCCTGTATAAATAAGCGTCAGTATTCAAAAAGTTTTCAGTTTTTCACTCTACCACTCAAAGCCAAATACACAAAATAAGAAACTTCGCAATCAAAAATACATTCTCTTTGCCTGCACAAAGGCCGTAGTTATTTGTGTAGTAGTGCTCGGGAGACTCCGGACATTTCCGGCATTGTCCGCCGCTTGCTAACGAGAATTCTTGACAACTCTGTACAAGCTGCTGGAATGCAACTTTGAATACTTTTACCATGTAATTTCCACTAAAATCTTGGAGTAAGAGTACAAAAATGACAGAACTTAAATTTTAACGTATGAACGTCGTAACAAAAAAAATACTTTTTTCTATTACCTACTTAAGATGATCGTTGTTTTAATTTTCCCTGAAACTTATCTTGTCACTTATGTATGTATATCTGCTAATATCAAGGAATAAAACTGACCTAAAAACAAACGTAAATTAAGTAAAGACAATTTGTGAGGGTTTCGGCAGCGCGCTCACCAACTCGCCTGCCCAGCGTGTGAAATCTTGAAAAAGTCTTTGTCCAGCAGTGGACGAAACAGCTGATAGTGGATGATAGAATCTGCTTGGACAAATGACTTGTTACTTCAGTGATATATATTCAAGATTAGTTTCTCAAGTGAGCATGGATGGCCAAATATGTAACTACAGTGAATTGTTAAAAATGCTCAAAAAATTCTGCATCAATAGATTTTTGAAAAAATAATTACGCTAGCCGAGAATTGAACCCACTTATTATCAAAAAAGAACACTCATATATAATTTTATTTTCCGATTTCCATACTTTCCATTATCGGATTGAGATTATTTTTTTAAATTAATAATAAGCTTTCCATCAAAATCGGCCCCGAGACTCCTTTAAGCAGTGGCGTGCACAGAATTTTTTACTGGAAATGCAAGAAGGTAAAGTTTGACAGTAAAAAAATATTTAAAAAATTAAACGTCACTTCGAAAAATCATTATTTGTATGGCGCCAGGGTACATAAGCACTGCCTACCCTAGAGTAGATGATTTCAAACAATTTTTTTTTTAAATTGGTTTTTCGTTTTTGTCATGTTGTTTTTATCATCAAACTTGACCTTTTCATTGATTTCCCATAAAAAATTCTATGCACGCCACTGCCTTTGAGTATTTTACGATATTCCCTATAGCTTCGGATCTGGTCAACCCCGCACACTTTCACGACGAATATAAATAATAATTACCACGAACCAAACGCACAAAGTCACTCTCATTAAAAATTTATTCCTGTCAATAATACAAAAAAATGCTGCACTGCTTTTGTGACTGGATTCTCTTTAATAGATCCTTTCAAAAGTTTATCGATATTATAAATTGGAAATGTATTTGTCGACTTCATTTCAGATATACTTTTTTGTATAGTTTGTATGTTTTGTATTACAGCAGTTTTCTTTCCATTGACCAACTCACTCGTTCTATTTCAGTCAACGTTTAAAAAAACAAAACATTAAATATACATTCCGTGTCTCCAGTATCCTATCTTTCTCCTTTCATATAATAACTTTTACCATGAACTTCAGACAGTTGAATTCAACAAAAATGGTCTCTATGAATGATTAATAAGAGTCGATTGAAGGACTGAAAATGTGGTTAAATAGTACAATACAATAGTAATCTACTAATGTACGTGACTTAGATAAACATGTCCGGGGTTTTATTGTTCTTTGTTCCGGAATTGTAACACAAAAGACCGGAACGGATATTGAAATCCGATGCTTATTAAATAATAAAATAGGTTTGATCTGTATGATAATAAATTTCCTTCTTTTAATGTAAGAAATAATAATTTATAAAGGTGTAGAAATACCTATAATGCAAAAAAATCCCCAAAGCAAAATTAAATATATAAAACTAAATAGTGAAGATTGTTTCATCGATCGTATTTTATTGATTTATTATTGAAAAGTCTGCATTATGTAGGTATTCTGAAATAAATACATATTTAAGAACAACGGAAACATTTTACAAACGTCTGAATGGACCATGTAGGCTTAGGGCTAATTGAACTTTGATGGTAGGTAAAGATTAAGATGAATTTAAGCCCGTTTAGTAATAGGTTTTTGTAACAATTGAAAAGCAATAGTCTTATATGGAGCCTGATTGCGCCTAGTATAATTAAACGGGTTAATTATTTACCCGAAATTCTACCTATAGAGAAAATTAGATTCAGCTTAGTCACAATCGGTAAAATTTAACTACAACTGGTGATTTGTTAAGAACAGTCAAATGAATCTGGTCTTCTACAATAGCTTCATTATATTCCATTAATTGGTTACTGAAATGAGGACGGATAAACAAAAATAATCAGAAGTTATGATTTTAGTCGCAAAGTGGGATACAGATGCGGTAAAACTTACAACTGCTTCAAAACCACGCGTACTGAAACTTATAATAGCTGACTACTTAAAGAACTACCTATGAACGGAAGTAAAGTTTGATGAACTTCGTAAGAAAATAAAGTTATAAATGTTATTTACAAGCCAAATTTTGTTAAGAAAACATAGTTCACAAATTAATTCAAAACCAACGTGCTAGGTGGTGTTGGTTTCAACGATCTTTAATCTTAAATCGCATTTCTAAATTCGTGACGGGGGCGATGAGTCCTGCACTGACTCTCCGTGATCGTGAGTGTTGTGTACTTCCCCCCGGTTACTCAGCAAGCTCTTTGAAGTAGAGCCGGACGGCTTCAGCACGCTGACATAAGAACTGGTCCAGTGAAGGGAAGATAAAGCTTGTCGCTATCCTTGCCTTTCGTTTTCTATCTTCGGTTGCAGAGCACTAAATTGGCACATGCTCCACTGTCTCTTCCTCTAAAAGGCACTCTCTATAGTAGATTGTATTACAAGGTAGCAAAATAATATGTTTACGGCGAGGGTGCTATTTTGAATCCAGAGCGAAGCGGAGCAAGAGACACGCCAAGTTTTTGCCTAATCGACAATTCTTGAATTATTTTTGTCTTTCAATTGTAATGAAATTCAAAGAGAAATAAGTATTTTTGAAACCTGTCCTGCATACTGTGTCTATATAAGAACACTAATATTAAGTGAACCAGAAAATAGTTTATTAAAACACGAATATGAGCTTAAAGAACGAAAAAAAAAACATATCGTCACGACATCACGTTTCACCGACGATTGTTACGTTCCAACGTGATGGGTGGTGAGCCCTATCGCCATACTTCGGGCACAATTACACGGTTTTTAGGGCATGCAGTTTTCCTCATGATGTTTTCCTTCACCCTTCAGCAAGTGGTATGTATGAGGTAAGAACACAAATACTATGCACATAGGTATATTAATTTTAGTTCGGTCTGCATACTTCGAAAGGCATGATATGCTTTGGGTCCATTTGTGCCCAAAGTACGGGGTACGGCTTACACCCGTCACGTTTGGGACGCAATAATCTTCGGTAAAAAGAGTGTACCAAGGTGGACTATGACTTGTGTTTTGAAGTTCACATTTGGGAAATTAATTTCATTAACGACATATGCTTAGAAATATTATAGAGCGCAAGTTGGAAGGGTTTGACTTGGCTCCCGCCGATTTTGACGACTGAAAAAAAACTAAAAAAGCACCTGAAGGTGAAGGAAGAAATAAGGATAACGTCATATGGAGATCTCTGCCTAACCAGATGACAGATGTAAGATATACTCGTATGTCGCCGTAAAATAGCGAAAACGGCATTTTTCGCAAAAAAATCTCTTATTTGTGAAAAAATGAATTATGGCGCTGATCATACGAAATACGCGATCGTAAGAAACTACGAGTATTTCGAAAAAGTAATTACGAAAGTCTTTCAGCCAACGGGGATCATTGCTTTTAGCACATAGCACATTAAAGATAGAGGCGATGACGAGTGAAGCGAATCGAGGAGCGTGTTGGGTTTACATTTGGCTAAACATGTGAATATTGGGGAGCCAAGCGAAGCGGAGTGGAGCGAGGAGATCTCACTTTTTATAACAAAAGAATCGTATGATCGCGTATTAATGGAGCTGTGTTTACGCAATAATTCAGTTTTCGCAATTTATGACGATAATACCTGCGATAATATATACCATCGTCTACCTAAATAATAATCTGCTCATTTGAATTCAAATAAAAATTCAGTAAATATAATAAAAAAACATTTTAAGCACTTGTTTTTTCTGACGACACTTATACCCATCCACGTACGAAAGCTCAAATCCAAGTAGATGCTATCAAAAGAAACAGCTTGAGTGTTACACCCCTGAAAATAAATCATGTGTAATGCGGTATCATGGATGCCTGGGACGTAGAGAAGGTACACATACTAACGCAATACACAGGAGACGTCGAATGAAATTACCTACAATAATATTCTATCGATCTTATAACAACTAATATCTATAAGTCGTTGATTGATCTACTTAAATAACATACATAAAGAAACATAACTGAGTAAACAAAAAAGAAAAATACATGTCTATATAAAGTGGCACACACTAAAACGAAATCAAGAAAGAATACATACGTGATAAAATGTACGGTTTCTGTTAATAAATATGGTTTTGTTACACGGTGTTAGTTTTTATTAACAATATTCGTTCAATCACTCATCAGGTTATGATAAATCTAGCTACTGGAAAATTTACATTTTTAACAAAAATTGAATGCAAGCTGCTTATTTTCCAAAAAAATAAAACAATTTACCTAAATCATTACCCTAACCTACCTATATCCCATGTACAAAAAATACCTGCTTACCATTGCACGTACGTGGTATCCACTACCAATTAGGTGACAAAAGTGTGCATTTTGCAGTTTTTTCATATCAAGAATAAGTTGATGAATCTTGTATCTAAACGACCGTACCTTCTCTACAGTAATGTGAGTTTTGTGACGTATTCTAGCGCCGATTTCATTACCTTCCCAAAATGTGGAGGGCTCCACTTGAGTAGGTATTATACCTCTCCATACATTGTCAGTTTACCGCTTTTTGTCGCATTTTACCAATATTATTTTTTATCTTCTTTTAAATTTTCCGGGTTCTGTTAAAATCCAAAAACCTATAGGGAAAATACTTTTTCACGTGTCTGTTTACACGACTATCTATCTAAAATACGGAAATAAAATAAAAATAGCCTCTATCTTACCGCAAACTTAAAAACAAAGCATTAATTATTTCAGTCAGTTATAGAATAATATAATAAATAGAATGATTATTATAAAATAATAATATCCATAAAATGAAATCTTAAGTTACTGAATGTTGATACGGATGATAGTAGGCAATTGTGGAAGTTGGAATACAATGTCATAATGAACAGACAAACACTCATAATATCCCAAAAAATTATGTGGCTGGTTTCGCCTTTCATATCAATTCTGTAAGGCGAAACCGGTCAGCAAGTTAATGATTAATTTGTGGGATATTACAATACAAGTGATTTTATCTGTTCATTATGTTAGTAATTTACATCCTTGATTTTTTATTTTAGTAGCCTTCATCATCTAGTTATGGGGCATTAATTTAAGTACGTTTTTCTCCATCATTTTACAGTATTTTTTTACATGGCTCATCTGGCCCTGCTAAGGTGCGGCTGCTTTAAAAATGCAATCCTGGCAGATTGTGACTGTCGATGTAACTTTTTTCCCTGTTTATGAAACATTAAATTTAAAATTAAATTGTTATTTCAATTAATAATGGTAACAAATAACGAATAAATTAGAAAACGGTATTTTTTGTATTTTATTTATATTTATTTGTAATTAAATAAATTTAATGATATGTAAATATTATTGCAAAATTTTGTCAACATAATGTGGAAATTTTTCAATCCAAAACCCTTTTTGTTTCTAGTAAATCTTTGCTGTTTTACAAATAAGGATCGTGTAGGTATTTTCTATGATAAAAATATAATATAATTCTGTTAATAATAATACTTTTATGATTTTTTTTAATGAATTTTATTATTATTCATATTAAGATCGTTCATCGTAGACTGAGCTAAAAATTAGCAGGATAATGTGAAATTGAAGAGGATTCCGGCAAAAATACACTCTGACGGAACCCCTCTCTGAGCATCATACATTTAATTAAACACAAGAACAACAGAGCGTTAACAATGCGGTAACGATTGATATACAAAATGTAAAATTGGTGAATGTTTACCGAAAGGCTGTCTCAAAATCGGATTACTCGTTCGTTTGTTTAACAGAAATACAGCGGTTCAGGCAATCAGCCAATTAATAGCAGATCAGTGATTGTAGACGATTCCTGATACATTTCACAATGTATCTAGTAATTATTAATCCCACCATAATTACTCAAATGTGAAAAAGGGGCTGATTCAGTACAAAGGCGGTGCAGGGTTGCTGGCTTCGCGGAAATAAGAGTTAAGATCAAAATGGTTGCCAACTTTTAAGGAAGCTGCAGGAATGGACAACGTTCTTAACTTGTTTAAACATAATGTTTGTTACGGTCCCTCCTAGTGAATAGTTTCGTAGAACTTGGCAAGTTTTTATAGTCAATTATTTGCATGTATGTACCCATCACCTAATACATCTAATATTGACACTTTAGTTGTAAAAACTCGACTAATTCTAACCTTAACATGCAGGTAAAATTGCAACTTTGTAGGTCTGATAGACTTTTGAGTTATGGGTGGTTCGAAAGTAGCTCGTGAAGGTTCGTGTAACACAGGGCTCGTGCGCGGCCTTTTCTTTTTTGAACTCGGTCCTGCTAGTCAACCATAGCAAACCATATCGAGCTCGATAGCGCTTGATACAGCGCTCTGTCTCACTCTGTTGATCCACCTAAAGAGGGACAGACAGTATACCTATAAAAGTCAAAGCTCGATATGGTCTACTATGCTAGGTACCTTGGATACTCTACCACTCACTACCGTGCTTAAGACACTGAAATAAGTTATTTAACCACTCAATATTTTTTAATCTCTATCCCCACTTATAATATAAATTCGAAAATGTTTATGTTTGTTTGTTTGTTTGTCTGTCTGTATGTTCCGTTTTCACGTCAAAACGACTGAACCGATTATGACGAAATTTTGCGTGAAGATAGTTTAAGATCCCGGAAAGGACTAAAGCTATAAAGGTTGTTCATAAAATAACGCCCAGGCCGAAAACGAGCAAAGATTGAATAAACGATTTTAACTTGGGAACCACTCAATTGATTTGGCTGTGGTTTTTTGTTTTATTATCATCATAGTGACCCTGGTCAACACATAAGCTATAAGGCGTGTTCATAAAATACTACTGTAAATTACACACCTATTTTGATACCCAATACTTTTCTCCTAATTATTTAAAAAGGTAATCGTCTACCTATAAACAAAATCTCATTAAAGTTTCTCTAATGAAAAAAAGTTCATTTCTGACTAAAAACGCAAGACTAGCAAGTGGTGGTAGTTTAAAGAAATATACGAGTGTAGTGCAAATGCTTAGTGCTTTAACCTTTATCTTACGAGGCATGAGAAGTATGTGGACTATAACTGTTAAGTACAGCGTATATGCATGTATGTTCGAGTATGTAAGTAGTTTAACCTTTATGAACTTGAGGATAATTTGAAGATAATAATAGTATTATTTTTAGTTCATAGGAACGGGATAGCCGAACAGTTTCAGCAGATTAAGTATCAAGGAACTTGATTGCAATGGATTTGCCGTCGCAGACCACATTAGATAAACGGATACCCCACATTTCATATCAGAAAAAATATATGTATATTCCGCGCAAAATTCGCGAATCGATCGAAAAAAGTTGTTCTAATTTTAATAAGGACAGTGGATGGGCTTTGCCCTCGATGTGGAAGCCTGTGCTTGAACAGTAACTGGATCATGTGCGGACTATATTAAATTTAATGTGAGGGAGATATTGTGATTTTAACAATGTTTGGTGACTCTCCAGAAATTGATAACCTGCCTGCTCGATCACTCACGCCACCTGCACCGCTGACGTTCCGCACATTGCTGCTACTCGCAGTCTAAGGCAAAACTTCGTCGCGTAAAGATGAAGGCAGTCTGAATCTGTTGAAACTGGTTGGCTATTCCGATCATAATTTATTAAGGTTTGTTTACATTATAGTATAACTTTGTTTAGGAGTATAGTCCTAATTTTATTCTTCTTTGTTTAAATATTTTAGTCATCCATCCATCCATCAGCCTGTTTCGTCTACTGCTGGACATAGGCCTTTCCAGGATTTCACCACTCTTGGCGGTCCTCCTGGAAGAAATGCCCATACTCACACACGCTGGGCTGGCGGGTTGGTGAGCACGGTGCCAAAACCCTTGCACCAGTGACGATATTAGAATCCAATAACATTTTTGTAAATTGTGTTTTTTATTAGTAAAACCAAAGAAATTTTCAGTAAAATGCACTGTATTTCGACCCCTCAGTGGGGTTGTTATAGGCAAATGAAAACAAAAACAAAACTTAGTATAAATTCAAAGCCAATATCTGTTTTTTTATACTATTTATTAACTTATTGAAAAATTTCTGGCAATACTACTATTGTATAATTGTAATATAATCTGCAAAATTGCAAAATTCAAGATTGCTCTGAGACAAGTTTTTATTTCGAGTTTTACGATTATTTGAGCAATAACTCATTCATGTTATTTATGGATTAATAAGACCCATATACATATAATTAAAATCTGAAACGAACAGATATTTTATAAAAACTTAAGTTTATTTTATAATAAAATTTTTGAAGATGATCGATATTTTCCTTTTTTCTAGAACCCACCTATATCGCAGTTGATGTAAGCGTGACCTATTCTCATAGGACTCAGTTTTATGAATGGATTGCAACTTCATTAGGAAACAACTGCTTATTCGTATTATTGTTAATGTAACACAGAAAAAACAAACAACATATAAAATATATTCGGGATCCAAAAGTAAAATTTGTTCCATCAATTTCAACGATCATAATTGTCAATCCCACTGAAGCAGCACTCTAGTAGTTGTTGTGCCTTGTGTTTCAGTAGCTGAAATATGATTTCGGATTTGGGTCGACCTTTTTTTGTGGCTTGGCCAATGTCGTCATCGATCGACACGTCACATTTATTAGTACATTGAGGGCTACACCAATTGAAACTGTACATTTTAGTGATCTGATTACACTAAACTAGGAAGGGAAGCGTTTCGCAGCGTGGCAGTGGACTTTACACCTCCAGATTTATTTAGTAATTATTTTATTGATGCTTAGAGGATTATTTTTAGTTCAAGATGAATTTAATCGCTGTGTAGGTATAATAGATCACTCGTTATCTTTGTCTATTGTAGCAACCAAAGTTGATACTTTTGGCTACAGTACCTACTCATATATTCAATTATTTATTTAACTACTGGCCCCGTCTTAATGTGAATTTCAACTAACTTAGCCATGGGCGGGACCAAAATTTATTATCATAATATCGACTTCGATCCTATGTCAGCTGTATTTGACTTCAAAATAGAATGTGTCTTTAATCCCTTGCGATGTTTTAAATTTGGAATACCTTGCACTTTCCAAGAAGTGGTACGGTCGACTATGCCAAATCTGTACGGATTCGATAGCATTTGTAACCTTATAGCTATAGCCACATAAGTGTCGTATTGTTTGGACAGGAAACGATAATTTTACACTCTTTCTGTGGGCAAGCTTTCCTGTGGCGCCGATATAATTTTTTCAAAGTTTTCAGGTCATAAACCAAACGAATTTATTGCCATTTGGACAGGACGTCAAAGGTTAGATTTCAGAAACATGTTAATATTTTTTAGAGAGCAGAGCGCTTCCCGGAAAGTTACATTGAGGTAGGAAGCGGTAGAGCGGGCAGTTTAATAATAAATAAATATACTTAAAATCTGAAGCGTAAAAGTGATGTAATCTCTTATGTAAGAACGTTGAATAATAATAATAAAACATATACATATAATTTAGGAGTTTTGACTGGTACTGTCTTCCAGTTTTATTGATGAAAGGATTTCTAAAAGGGCTCAGAATTGTTTACAAAGCATAAAAAACAGGAATGGAGTTCTTTGATCTAGAAATATATTACATTTTATTTATTCGATAATATTTTCCTCCTCATTTGCATCTTGAAAACTGTTGACTCGGTTATTCCTACCTCTATGTTCTTCGCCATAGCAAAAACTGAAGGGATCGAGACATTAATTTTAGTTTGACAGGATTTTTTTCAGATTGGCAAATACACTTCAGGTAGGTTTTGACAGGTAATAAAATAGAAAATTAATGTGTCTACGGGGGTGTAACCTGAAATAATCTGGGTGGAAGAAGGAGCTGATTTAAAGGAAATCAGGTTTTTTTTTAAGGACAGTCAAGCGTGAGTCGGAGAGTGGAGTTGATCTCGAAGCGCGTACGGGTCGTCAAATTGCGGAATAAAACCTCGGAAGGATATTGGTTTCTACGTCGCGCGCGGATTTCCGAATCTATTAGAACCAAAGTCCAAACGTACGAGTCGCGTAACGCGTTATAAGAGTGTCGAGTATCGTGTACGTTCATCGAAAGTGCGGATTTGCAATAAGTAAAGCTTCGTTATTTAAATAGTTTGAAAGTGTTAACAGTGCGTTGGTGAAGTGCGTTCGTAATTGCGTAAAACTGAATTAGCTTATTTAAATTTTACCCGCAACGGTTTTCTCATGAAACTCAATAGAAACAAAATATGACTATTTCGCTATAGAGGCGTTGCGAAATTAGCGGATGTACAATATTTATAAATATCAAGTATCTACATCAAAATTTTATTTATGTAACACGTTTTATATTTATCCTTTATTTCTATAGCTATCTAGGTCCTGAAGGAGATTTTATTATATTATTTTAGCTTTCCTTCGTCTGGCAGAGATACTTATATTTTGATCTAGTATAGACGGTCTGTGGAAATTACGAGAGTTTTTAGGTTTAAGGAGCCAGCAGAAACAATTTTTACCTTTTTCCCTATATTTAGGTTTTCTTCATACAGGTGTTTTTTTTTTTTTATACAGCTTTCCTTTTTTTTTTTAGCTAGATCAACGAGATCCAGGGCTGAAAATTTCCACATGACTGTTCTCAAACTTCTGTCTTTAGGTTTTATTTTAGAATCTTTTGTGAAAATGGAGCGTGTATCTAAGATTATTTTAGGAACCAAGGGGTTTAGAAACGAAGAGTCTTTTTCAAGCTAAAGCAAGGTGTGCGACTGGGAACGGAAAAGCAGTTAGCTGTGCGGGTGAAGCCCTACATCATGTTTGCGTCTGAAACCACAGTCGACCTAGTACCGACAGTACCCCGTTTGACAAGGCTTGGAAAACCTCTTCGTTCACCAGTCAAGCTTAGTAAGTTAGAAAACTTAAACTGACTTGGCCAGGTCTTTAAGAGAGAAGTGTGAAAATTGGAGATGTTTTGAAAGGGTTTTTTTTGTATGAATGAGTCAAATTCTAGGGACTTAGGGTTTAAATGGTAGTCTAGATTGGCGCTGGATTTTGTTTGGAAGCGTGTTATTCTGTGTAATACGTGGGCACGACTATTAAAGGTTGGCTGGGAGGTCGTTTCTAAATCGTTAGGGCCCCACTTCATTCTGGATTTGCAAAGAATCTCGAATTCCCACAAATTTTAATTATAGCTGCAGCTACGCTACGAGTATCGACGACCCTTCAATATTCTTTATAAAACCATATATATATCTCTAATATTATACCTAACACACATTTACGAAATAATTATACAACACATTATGTTTACACACTGAATTCATCTTCGGCTTACGTCAAATTTCGTATTTGCGTGGGTGTATATCATCTTTGTATCAAAACGTGTCAAATTAAAGTGTTATGCGGTGATACGGTATGTAATAATAATAATACAGTGTAATTGTTGGAGTCCTGGGAGTTGCTGAAACCTGTTGTTCCTGAAGGAGCGATTTATCCAGCTAAGTCGCATGAAATACTTCAATCTTACGATCTCTCTCCTTTCATTTGATAAATTCTGAACTTGTGTACCTGTACCCGTTTATTACGGTGTCCGGATCAAAATTCTATTTCTCTGTTTATTTTAACCGTTATAAACACAATGTAGAGGTCCTACCAAAATAGATACTAGACGATCACAAATTACTATGGCCATAATATTAAATAAATAAATATTTAATTATATAGATAAATATTTAAATAAATAAATAGATAAACAAATATATAAATAAATGAGGAATAAGTACTCGCCCAGAGTCTTATTTTGTTACACTATCTTTAAACACTTCTCTTTTTATACGTACTATTGGCTTATGCTTGGCTATTACCACATCTGATAGAAAGCGTTGATAAGGCTTAGGGCGAAGTGCGCTCACTCAAAAACTGGCAGAGTGACAGCAGGCGAGGCATTAATAAATCTTGAAAAGAACTTCCACAAAAATAATAACAGTGAATGGCTGTTACTAAGAAACTGCCTGTAACCAAGCCCCCAGTATTTCCACTGCAACGAAATTATATCTCATCTTGCATAACAGCCAACTAGATACCAAGCGGATAAAGGCAACCCACAAACCCAGCACTATTAAAACTATATTAACCTGAAAATGTCCCGTATTAGTATGCAGGTGGCGACACCGGCAAACTCAAGGCATTAACCTTTAAAAAGGGGTCGATGCGTGAAAGTTTTCGACCCCTAATCACTTATTCTACGCTGGATGCTCGTCAGAAGGATTCGTTTGGGGAAGCCAAAATACTGACTTTGAATATTGATGCCCCTTCCACCCATTTGGACGATTTGTTTCATTTACTTGGGTTTTGATTTTGTTTCATTCTGTTTTAAATTTTAAAATGAAACACACAATATATAGCTCTAATTATCTCCAGCCTGTCACTTGCAAGCTAAGTTTAAAAACCCATTTCTGAGCTAGACACAATTACTCGTGTAAAGGTTAAAAAAGAACATCCAAATTTGCCCGCATAATAATATACACAAAGTATTTTCAGACTGTGCTCAGCAAGTAATTTTTAGAAGCGGTCACTTATCTACCTTTTTATTTTGTACTAAAAGAAAAGAAACAAGTAAAAAGTGGAACATCCAAAGTTAGCCGCACAATTTTTAGTCGAACTATTTTCAGCTGGTATTAGCAAGTTATGTTTAAAAGCAGAGTAACCTATATGCATCGTCCATGGACCACATTATAATTCCGAACAAACAACAACAATAAAGGTTCGAAAAAAGAACGGCCAGAGTTAACCGCACAATTTTTAATCGAACTATATTCAGCTGGTATTAGCAAGTTATGTTTAGAAGCAGAGTAACCTATATGCATCGTCAATGGACCACATTATAATTCCGAACAAACAACAACAATAAAGGTTCGAAAAAAGAACGGCCAAAGTTAACCGCACGATTTTTTAATCGAACTATTTCCAGCCAGTGTCTCGGAAGTTATGTTCAGAAAGCTCGCCCGGGGACGGAGCAGAAATAAAAGCACAAGGCGAGTACCGCATTTATTATTCAGGCGACAGAGTCACTCGCCATTCGAGGTTGCTAGTGTAAAATGTGTTCAGGTGAGGTAGATTTTCTAGCAAGGTATTGTTGTTTGCCCAAGTGAAGGTTACCGTTTGAGACATGGTAGTTTATTTAAAATTTTTGTTAGTTTGTGAGTTTTGATCAATTTATTTGATGCTATTTCTCGAGATACCGTGACTGCTTTTGCTGAAAATTTTATTATTCATAGAGACGACTGAATGCTA
Source organism: Ypsolopha scabrella (assembly GCA_910592155.1). Taxonomy (NCBI): domain Eukaryota; kingdom Metazoa; phylum Arthropoda; class Insecta; order Lepidoptera; family Ypsolophidae; genus Ypsolopha; species Ypsolopha scabrella. The sequence goes on along the minus strand of OU342975.1, from coordinate 15,128,931 downwards.
TTTAAATTTTTTCATGGTTCCATAAAAATACTTAAACTTAATCTAAGTAAGTCGTAACTAAAATATGGTATATACTTTTTCATGAGAAATTTGTGTTTTGCAGATTCCGATGGAAGTATCCTTTAGCGGAACCTGTTTTCTGATGATCTAAAGGTTTTTAGAGCCTGATTTCATTTTGAAAATACTTTTCAAACAAGAATACACTGGCGACTTCAAAGTTTTCCTTAAAAATCAATGAAAAAGGTAATACTAAGGTAAAAGCTTTAGGGAAAAAATTCCATTACAATTAAAATTGGTAGAGAATATTTATAGGTTTTTATGATGTTTCATTTTCTTAACGCCGCAAGCACAGCTCCACGTAGGGCGGAAAATCATCATACAATACATATTAAACCTGACACTGGACTACAACTGCGCCCACCAGCTAAGCGAGAAACACTAACTTTATATGCCATTTTTTTTAAGGTGTTTTATCTCAACGGAAGTTAAAATACAAAATAGACCAGTTCTGTTATCGTTACAGAAATCCATATTGAATCTGATATTGCACGGTCTCTGAAACGTACTATCTTTACAGTTTACACGGTCATAACTTACACAGCCTTCCAAAATGATAAGACACATGCCTAACTTGTATATGTAGAAGCAATAGAGGTGGTTTTTGATAAACACATGAGTCTAAGAGTCGTGGATGAGCGGAAGAAGTGAACAAAGACAATGTGTGCGTACAGCACGTGTTTGTACCACCCATACATTATTTGGTACACTAAACAAACGTTTGACGTTCCTTGTGGAGAACAATAGGACTTGGCACAGTTTTTTGTATGACGTTGTGGTTGTTGGACTATAATGTAAGTATGTAGTGACAAGTTGTTTAGATTAATTTGTAAATATTATATTTTGTAAATATTATATTGGCCTAGAGCCTGATATAAAACGAATATAAATGAATTGAATTGAATTGAATTAATCCTCTATTACAACACGGAGCATTACAATGCAATATTAAAATTTGTGTAATATCAAATTGTTTTATATTTTCAAATATTCAATGCGATACGCAAGCATTTATCAGTGCTAATTGGAAAATGTTACTAGATCAATATTAATAAACTAAGGGTCTCCGCGCACATCACTAATTAATCTTGTCTAAGGTGGCTTTTATAGACTTAGTTTTTATATTAACAGACTTGGCCAAATTTTTGTTTTAAAGGCAAGATAAGTTTAATTTTTTAAACAGATTCAGGGTTTTCATTTACGAGAAGGAAGGTAGGATTAAAAAAAAAATAACTTTCACAGAAATCTTGATAAATTTCGCCAAAGCCGACCAACCTCTAAATTATGTAACTTTGAGTCGATTTTCAACTGTTTGCCAAACGTTGAAAACATAAATAGATTATACTATCGAATTCCGATTAATTCAACGGAAGGCAATTTTGATAGTTCAGTTTTTATGTATGTTTTAGTGTTAAGCAACCAATTGGCAACCGATACAAAGTTACATATAAAAGCACTCGGGAGGTTTGATTAAATGAAAGTGAGATTTCCATATTCACATTATATTTTAACAGAGTTTCAACACTGACGATCGTAGCAAGACTGACTTCACTGTGCAGCGGAGTTGTATTTATATCTGTCCAAAGTGACTTTATTCATGGCTACCCACAAAACCAATATCACTATAACAAAATATTCTTAATGACTCTAAACACTCTTCAAGCAGAAAAATAACTGTACAAGAAGGTATCTTAGCATCTAGATCGTGAATATAATAACTAAAACCTTACACAAAATAGGTCCGTAGGTGTTTTTGAAGCTACTAAAGACTGGCCATCCCTACAAAGTAGACTGGTTCAATTATACTGTGAGGTAGGGTTGCTTGCAGTCACCTCCCTGACATCTATGACGACGCATAAAATTGTTGTGTTTTCATTAAAATTTGCGGAATTGTATCTTATGACTTTTTAGTAAATAAAGTGCTATAATACGCTTAAAATACAAAACGGTAACAAAATAGTAGTATACCTATTATTCATTTACTTTCTAACTACCAATGTACAAACACCTTTTTTAAATTAATTTTACAAGTAAGCAAGTTTTATTGATAAAAACTTTATTAAAATTAGTATTTTTATTAAGGAAAATGTAAATTTAAATATAATTGTTATATGGAGTCCAGCCGCTTTTCTTCAGTAGAGGTACGTGAAGAAAACCATCATAATAAAGTCCAGCTAATGGTTTGAACCCTTCCATTGTAATTGAAAATTTATTCCATCTCTTATCTTCGGAAGGAGGTAGATAATGTTCTTCACTTTTACTTGGAAATTCTGTGGTGATCGCAAATTTACTCACCCATTTGTTGTCGTAAGTGGCTGAAGGATATGGACCAAAAGAATTGGTTGTTGTCTGGTTTGTTTTAGTTGCCTCAATGTTTGATATTGCAATAGTTGTGTTGACATCAAAATCTGTCGTATTTGTTAAAATAACTTGTGTCGTATTTGGAGCTATAGTTGTAAGTGTCAAATTACCTATCTCTTTGTTACTGTAATTTGCTGCAGGATAAAAACCAGTAGAATTTAATATTGGGGGTAGTTTTGTAGTCTTTGCTACCTTGTTTCTTATTGTTGTAGTTTCTCGATTCACAGGGGATGTTGGAAGTTTCGATTCAACAGAAACCGTTGATGCATTTGGTAAATCTTCGTTCAGGACAATGTCTTCCCTGATAATATCTGAACTAACGTCTGTAACATTTGTTATTCGGAGATCGTTACGATCATGAATTTCAAAATTTTCGTCAATTTCTTCAGAATGTGGAGCTGTAGTTCTATGTTCGGTTCCGTCACTATTATCTATGAGCTTTGCTGATGTTATAATTTGAGTTGTTCCACCCATTTCTTGATAACTTTCATCAGTGGTAGCTTTTTGAATGGATACTGACTGTTGTTGATTAATTGATGGTATAACAATAACAGGAGAGGTGTACAAAACAGGCGCTATTTGTAGAGCATATTCTTGACCGACTTTGAAGCCATGGATGAAACCAAGTAGGTTTAGAAAGTACCTGCCATGTTGCATGTCTTTTGTCCTGCGTAACTCACCTGCAAGTTCTACAAAAAGTTAATGTTGAGTTTTGTACATAGATTTTAACTGTCAAATACGAAAAACAGGCACTCACTAGCATAATTATTTTCAAAGAGTAAGGTAAGCACTAATAAACGTGTGAGTAAACACATTTTGCAGACACAAATGAAAACTATTGGAATCCCATTGATGTATTTTTATCACTGAAACAGTACAAGCACGATCTGCAGATAATGCAAATGTAGTTCACATCAAAACCGATATTTTAGTTTTAACATTTATGATATTTTTTTGTACTTTTACGCAGCTACATTGATTTAGCTAAGTATGTGCGACCAGGTCGTTGCGTTTTCAAATAAGAACTTAACATTCTGTTTTTGCTTCATATACTATGGGACTATGGGAAGTGAAATCGAAAGTAAATTAAAGCCCGTATGTTGATGCGGGCATAATATATGTTCAGTTGTTGGTGGTATCACTTGTGCAATTGTGTTATCTCCTGCAAATATATACGTACTAGCTTTTGCCCGTGGCTTCACCCGCGTTGAATTAGTTTTTGTGTACTCCTATAAAATCTGTGAATATTTTTCGGACTGTTACCTACAGTAAACATAGCTGGTGAAATGTGTGTGTTATGCGCCTTTGTGTTTCCCATTTTGTATGTCCCTAATATTAGCCTTTCGAAGGGAACAAATTTATGAAATAAAAAATAGTTTTTATCCTATTATAGATCTGGAACTTTATTTGTGCAAAGTTTCAGCCCAATCGGTTCAATTGGTAGACAAAAAGAAAGGGAAAGAATCGGCGTGAAAGGGTGACAAATCTCTTTTCTATAGAAACTTGGAGCCACATTTTCATTCCATGGGAACTGATTTATAGAATTAAAAGTAGCCTTTATCCTATTCCAGGTCTAGAACTACATTCCTGCAAATTTTCAGCCCGATCGGTTCAGTAGCTACGGCGTGAAAGAGTAACAAAAATCCATCCATCTATCCATCCAAACTTTCGCATTTATAATATTAGGTTGTATATATTTTCATATGACTAAAACTCACATTACATTATTCATAAGGTTTTGTATAATTTATGTCATATTTAATACTTATAATTGTCATTCATTCGACTGATGCCGGCCCCAAAACCTAAATCTTTTATAAATGTTTTATTTTATTTACTTTAACAATTTATAATATTAGTGGGATGGGAAGTGGGATAGTGGGATGTGCTAATACAAATAGTAGGATACAAAAAATTACATTTAAGGTCAACATTGTGGTGAATAGCAGCATCAGCATTCATTCAATTCGTCAGCAGCATTTTTAATTAGTTAGACTATAAAGTTGTACAAATATGTCTGAAGTATACATCACTTAAACTCTTATGGGTATTGTGTTTATTTTTAACTCTTGTACACAAGTATCAACTACCCTAAGGGTATGTATTAGAATCTCTCTCTTCTCTCCAGTCAATCTACTCCTCCGCGAAGTCTGGGGCTGACTCCAGGCTCTTCCATGCCTATCTGTCTATAACCAGCGAGGTAAGCTCTGACCATGTCATCTTTTTCTCTTCAGCCTCGTTCAAAACGGACCTCTTCATTATTATCATCCTATTAAGAGCGTATCATCTATCACATGAATAAATAAATCAATCTAATATACAAGTTTTGCAAATTTGTAGTAAGTATATTTGTAAATTCGTAATTTGACCATTAATTAATTATTTGTTACACAAGTATGTAAAACGCAAATCCACTTTTCAGATGTTCACTTAAAGCTAAGATGATTATTAGCCGTTCTACAAAAACATTTTTGTATAGCGAAACTTAGATTTTCTCGCGATTTCGTGAACGTGAAATAATTTTATAATTTTATAATTATTTCATCTCATGTTATTTCGTCTACTGGTATTAGTACTAATGGGCCAGCACGATCTTTAAAGACCTGTGTTTGCGTTCGTTGCATTTGTATTCTTAGTGCATCTAAAAGCACAGTTTATCCCGTTTAGCAAAGTCACTCGCTAGATGGGTGAGCATTAGTAGCATTTGTATCCTTAGTGCTTCCAAAAGCACTGGTCAACCCAGCCATATAAAATGATAAATTAGGTGGTAGAGCTGATGCCGAGCTCGACTGTGGAGGTACCACTATCTTAATCGCAAACCTCCCCAGAGTTATTCGGAGGAGAGTAAGAGGACTAACTTGCTCTCGGGCAAACCAGGCAGCCCACCACTGCCTGGGACCAATGGATAGCGGTATATCTATCTCCAATCAATCAATATCAAAACAGACTGATGAGGGGCAGCGGCGTTACTAGTGCGAGGGTTTCGGCACCCGCCTGCCCAGCGTGTGGGAGTATGAGCATTTCTTTCAAGAGTAACGCTAAGAGTGGCGATATCTTGGAAAGGCCTATATCCAGCAGTGGACGAAACAGGCTGATGGATGGATGGAGGCTTGCGTAACGGCCTAACAAACGATTCTGATTGCAGAATGGCCCCTTAACCGTAATCACAAGCTAAGAAGATAAATATACAGAGGTATGAAGATAATTTATTGGCAAAACTAAAATTGGTAATCGAATTGCGGAGTCATGAGTGAGTTCATAATCTTTTTCTATCTTTCCATCTGGATTGATGTTTTTCTGTAACTTTGTTCCATTTTATTATATTTTACCCGGGTCTTACTTCTTCTTCCACCATATGTGGTCTTCTGATCACTCACGTAATCGTTTCATTTTATTCTACCTAAGTTTTACTTCATTTTCCACAATTTGTAGCCTTCTAAATTTCCTATTATATTCTACTTATTCTTCCAACATCCGTATAGCCTTCTGACCACTCTGGTAATTAAGCCTCCAAGCTTGATGTGTTAGAAAGTACGCGTGGCCGAAGTCGCAGACAAATGCTAGTCTGTAAATAAACCTTTAAAAAAACCAACAGCTTCTCATTTAGCTTCCGCTCTAGATATAACCAGTCATATTTACCTACATTTATTGCTTTCAGCCAGAAAAATCAAGGTGTACCAAACAATACACAATCTATTTTAGGGAATATTTCTGTCACCGAATTTGTGAAAGTGACAGACAGACAGAAGAGGGGAAGTTGAAAGCTGGAAAATAACAATTATTTGAGTCTTCGATAGAAAAAAGCTCATGAAAAATGTAAATCAAGTATGTAACCAATCCTTTCAACAAGGGTTCCGTACGTTTGAATTAAATCAGAAATAATAACTAATGGAACACAAAAAATATTCAGCAGTTACAGTATCTAAATTGAATATGACTAAATTTGTGTATGAAACTTGCATAATGTTAAACTATGTGACTAAGAAAATTTAATGTTCAATATTCCTTGGGAAAAAAGTGTTAAACTTAGACAAACTTTCAACTTCAACGTAAATAAAATTTAAATAAAGTAATCGTCCAGCAACCAATATAAATGTCATCGCCAGATCATAATTTGCCTGAGCAGAACGTATTACTGTTAAAATTAGGGGAGCCGATCCGCTCCGCTTCGCCCGGCTCCTCAAATTTATCCGCATGAAGATGTAACAAGCTCTTCATTGCTCCACTTTACTGCGCTAGTTCTCGCACCTATTTTTAAATTTTGGTGAAAGATTTTCGATTTTGTACTTTACGATCTGCCGTGGCAAATTATATGCCGTATTCTACGTTTTGGCGACGGCATAGTACCTAAAGTACGGATCACGAGCCCTATTTTGGCCCACCTAAAGTTTGGCTCTCCATTCACTCAAGTGGCAGCGCAATATATATTTTAGGAAGAGAAAAAAAAGCGTCCAACTTCGGGCCGGTCAAGTAAGTTAAGGCGATCTATAGCTTTGCCAAAAATGAAAGTAAAATTTTACTTTTCTACCTCACTGGCTTGTTTAACCCCAAAGCATCTTCAGGGAGATGGTCCAAGGCCGCTCTCCATACAAACGTACTTACTTAGTTACTTTACTGTAAAAAAAAGTATGAAAGTATTAAATAGCAAAATTTGGTAGCAAAAACATTTTTTTTGTGAAAGAACTGATTATTCGCGGGTGTAGAATTGATGGAAACTGTAAAAAAACACAACGAAATTACAATGCTTTTATCGTGGTTGGTTCCGACAAGTTTGTATGGAGAGCGGCTTTTGACCATCGCCTTAAATTAATCTGTTCCAATTATTTTTCAAAGCAACCCTAAAGACGGTTTTTGGCATCATCTTTTGAGGAAAAATTAAAGTCCTATGGGACACAAATACGAAAGACGTTTCAAGAACAAACAAATATTTCATGTTCTCTGAAACACGTGCAATATAATTTCCTTTTGCTTTCCGTCTCCATTTAATATTTCTTACCTGTTCCGTTCCATCTTAGTGTTTCTAGTGGTTCTGTTTAAAATAGAAACCTAATTTAATTTCATTTACTCATCTGTTCGAGTGATGCCTTAAATTGACTACTCATATAGCTACAGTGAGAAATATTACGACTTCGTGTTTTGTCGGCTAAGTTCGTTTTATCCTTATCTTTTTGAAGTAAACTAAAACAGTCCATAAAATTTAGTATTAAATTGTCATATGCCGTCATTAAATAAATACGATTTTTCATAGATTTCGCGAATGCCGAAGTCACAATATTTCTCACTAGACCTGTATCTTGGTTTGAGCTCAATGGAAACCTTGGGTGAATTGTACTTGCTTTTATAAGAATGAAGGTTTATTACCTAAATGTTTATAAAAGCATTTTACAATGCTCTCCCCCATGAAAAGACCCCAATTGAGTGGCGTTAGAAGAGGTTGCATCTTGATAACTGCAAATAAGCCTGGCGAACCCTGGACAGTTTGGCAATACCATAGACTAAGTCCGGGCAATACACAACTAACTGAAAAATCCCTTCTCTTTTGCGTCCCTCGACAGACTGAAAGCTTCGCCTGCTTTTACTCTCCCACTTTCTGGGCGAGCGCTCTTCATCCTACATCTAATAGACGCTTTTCATTCAGCACGGTAGTGACCAAGCGTAAGCGTATAGTGTACAATGAACAAAAATTTTTAATTAAAATCTGATCTTTGATTTAAAAAAACAGTTTTCTCAGGAAAATGGATGCCTTCATGTTGATATATATCTCGTATATCTAGGTGTGTATAGGTGATGTTCAATGGGAATCTGATTTTATAAATAGGTGATATGTTGAATCCATTGCACAAATTTTAATAATTTCAGGTTTCTGAGACGAGAATTAACCTGAATTGGGGATGAGATGTAAAATGACAGAATCGCTGACGCTGAGCCCGGACCAAAGGATGACGTGTCTCACTCACTCCACGGCATGGGGCGCCGCGCCGCCGCCGCCGTGTCCTAGAGCGACGCGTGTTGACACGTGTCATATAAGCCCGGGGCCACGAGTTGAAATGCGCTTTGTCACGTCATCTAAAAGTAGATTTATATTTATGACTACCAGGTTGCTTTTTCCCGCGGCTTCATCCGCACTGACTACAAGCTGACTTTCGTTTATGTAGCAAATTGTATACTGGACACTCAGCAAGTGGTCAGGACCAAGGTTTAGTGACCCTGTTTGCGAAATACTTTCACGTTGGGACGTTAATCGTCGGTGAAACGTACGTGAACTGAATGTAGACTGTGACTTGCATTTAATAAGTTCACACTCGGGAAGACCTCTGGCAACCCCTCGGGGATTCATGTCGTGACGATATTTTTTTAGTATTTGGTTAAGCAAAAATTGTTTTCAACCTATTTTAAAAAATAGTGGATTGTATAGGTAGACGTTCGAGTAATGAACAAATTCAACTTATATTGAAAATAAAATCTAGCCCATCATCCAACAATAACAAATAACACCACAGGTTAGAAATATGGCAATGAAAATGCGCTCTGCAATACGATAATGACTCTGTTAGATTTAATTACACCATACTTTTTGATGATTTACGATACTAACCGACCATGAATATAAGACCAGTTAATTCAATAACAATAACCTCTATTGCTCCGAAATAAAAGCTAGACATGTGTCTAATTGTCATGGGATTGTACTTTACGGTTAAATTCCTGAATTTTCTCATAACTCGCGGCACAAGTGCGCCTTATGTACGAATTTTAATCGGATTCATAAACACGAACCCTGTTTGGGTTGTGAACTTAGGGTTCCGTCAACATTTGGAAACCCTTATTTCGGTTCGGGTTAGTAAAGGATCGAAGAAGACTACAAAACCACTAACTAGCCTAGTCTCTAGGGTAAGTCACGGTAAATATATGGGTTACATGCCCAATCGCTGATATTACACACTAAATTAAAGACGCATCTGTGCGTGAGAAGAAGTTAGAAGGTGGTTCTTAAGAAGTGGCTTATATTTTCATGCGAAAATTTAAAATTTCCAGCGCCTAAATTACTATCTTAAGAAAGGCTTTAATACTGTTGAATAATGTTAAACATAAACCAATCTTTTGCATTGAACAAATTAATTCCCTACCCTCGTTTACAGAAAAATAATCACATTGTCAACTTCAAAGAACTAAATCTTTCATTCAAGTTTGTAATTTGCTAAACAAAATGCCAAAGCATCAGACATATAACATTTTTTGGAACACTTAATACAACAATTGTATTATTTATCACATTAACTGTTGAAAATAAAAATACTTCCGTAACTATCAGAGAAACCGTGATAGTTAGACAGTTGAAATTCACACAGATGATGTATTTCAGTTGCCGCTATAGCAGCAATTACTAAAAAACAGAATGAAATTACTATTAAAGGGGGCTCTCATACAAAAAACGTGATTTTTTTGCTCGATATTGATAACGGCAACAGGTAGACGCTTGGAATATCCACAGAATATAAAGTTACATATTCACTTTAAAAATAAATTGTTGAAATATTATTATTAGAGTGCATTACAAACCAGAAAAGATAAATTAGAAACAAACGAAGACAAGAATTTGAAAAAATTCCTCGGGCCAGGATTCGAACCTGCGACCTCTTGTTATCAATACAAGCGCGCTACCGACTGCGCCACCGAGGTACTTACCTAGACCGTTAAATGTTTCCACAATACTTGTCCACCGAATATTTTTGTAACTATTTGATCTAACCAGCTTATAATGCACATACTGAACGCTCACGAGGGCGTTATGTGATTTTACGCCTTGTTCTTAGGAACAGATGGCGCTGTCGTCGCTACAATATGTGTTGCTTCAGACAGTTATGAAATTCACCGTTCTTAGGTTAGGTTAACTAAGATTATGTTTTTATTGCGAAATCCATCGCTTTGGAATACTCTAAATATTATTATTCTAATTACATTTCTAATATCTACTAGGTGGTAGAGCTGATGCCGGGTTCGACTGTGGGGGTACCACCATCTTACTCGCAAATCCTCCCGAAGTTATTCGGGGGAGAGTAAGAGAACAGCTCTCAGGCAAAACCAGGCGGCCCACCATTGCCTGGGACCAATGGATGGCGGTATATCCATCATCTAAGTGCGCGAGTCCGACTCACACTTGGCCGGTTTTTTATATTGTATAAAGCACTAACTATTAAAATTTCATGTAACAATAACCTATGATTTCTACCCAATCGAATTCTGCAATTAAATTGACAATCTATTCTTTTAATTACACCTAAAACATAATTTACATCACACCAAATTCAAAGAAAATTACAATCCACAAAGCCACAACATACAAGAAGCGTAGTTTAGTGAACGGCCCTTAAATCTTGAAACTATCAAAAACCTTTAGAGTGCAAAGTAATAATTTAACTTTTATTACTTTGAATTAAGGTTTTATTTTGCATAAATTTAATTTAGATTTGTTAGGATTGGATAGGATTTTATATTTAGTTTAGTTTATTTTTATTATGGGTTTAACAGGATTTTAGGTTAGTTTTACCCTTTTTTAATTTAGGTAAGTTTTATTTATATTCTATCATTGCGTATTTGAATTAAAAATAAAAAAGAAAAAGAAAAGAAAAATAAATTTAATGCCAGAATAATAAAATTACAAAAATAAAACATAATACAAATTTTGGTACATTGCACATAATTTAAAAAGTAAATTTACCAGGGGTCCCCAAACTCAGCTACGCTAGTAACTTGGGGTACCAGTGAAATATTTGTGCCATTTGTGGATAAATTATTAATTGATTAATTACTTATCATTATAAATAATAAGAGATTACAATCGATCTAGGTACATTTTCTTACACAAAAAAAAACACAATTGAGAATAAAACTTATAAAATAAGTATGTACACAAAACACAAGGAAAAAAAGAAAATTAAAAATAACAATAAGCTTAAACTTTTCCAGAAATCTGACTAGTCTTTTGTTGACCAGTTTCTCTAATAATTTTGAGAGGACGCTTAGCAGCGAGATTGGTCTATAATTATTAGGTATGTTTCTAGGACCATCCTTATGTATAGGTGTAATAGCCGCCACCTTTCAATTTTCGGGGAAGCACCTAGTGCTGAAACTTAAATTACAAATAGATACCAAAGGCACGGCAATTAAATCTTGAATATGTTTTAGGAGATGGTTATTTATTAAATAAATACCAGGTGCACTATTATTTCTTAAACTATTAATAGCACCAGTAATCTCCTGCTCGTTAGTAGGCTCAAAGAAGAATGAGTCTTTAGGGCTGTTTTTCGATTTAACTCTAGAACCTAACTGTTCCTCGGTGACACCTAAGCCTGACAGGATCTGATTTGCTAGCTTATTACCAACTGAAGAAAAATAGTTGTTACACTGATCAAGTGATTCCTTAGGATCACTAACTATGGAAAGCAGTTCAGGGGCTTGGGATTTTGCTGTTTGTAAGCTACACACATTTTTAATTGCGTTCCAGAGTGACTTTGTATTAGAGCTACTACTTTCTAGTTCGTTAGTTTCATATTCCAGTTTAAGCTTTCGAATTAATTTGTTCAAGTAATTTTTATAACGATGATAGGTTATTTTAAGTACTTCATCAGTAGGATAACGCCTCAGCCTTGCATGTAGTCGATCAAGATGTCGACTACATCTCAGCAGACCAGGGGTCATCCAGGGCTTCAGAACGAAATTACTTTTATTACTTATTTTAACCTACTTAGTGTGATTGCCGATGACTTTCGAGATTTTGTTCAGATTTTGTTTTGTAAAAACATAAACATCACCCAAGGGTCAATAACCGTCGACAATGTCAGTATCTAAGTTGTTCAAAAATATGTTTATCTGGGTCAAATCATACAGCTGGATAAAAACAACTTCGATGCCGAGGATGACAGAAGAATATGCTTGGGTTGGGCAGCATTCGGAAAGTTGCGTCACATATTTACGTCATCAATACCGCAGTGCTTAAAGGCTAAGATATTCAACCAGTTCGTCCTTCCTGTGATGACGTATTGCGCTGAGACGTGGTCTCTTACAAAGGGTCTGATCCACCGGTTTAAGGTCGCTCAGCGAGCTATGGAGCGGACTATGCTTGGGGTATCTCTGATGGATAGAATCCGAAATGAGGAGATCCGTCGGAGATCTAAAGTAACCGACATAGCCTGCAGAATCAGTAAGTTGAAGTGGCAGTGGGCAGGCCATATTTGTCGCCGACATGATGGCCGTTGGGGCCGAAAGGCTTTGGAATGGAGACCACGTACATCAAAGCGTAGTGTAGGACGACCTCGTGCCCGCTGGACCGACCGGCGTTAGACGTTGCGGGGGGCGGCTGGATGAGGAGGACGGAGGACCGACATGAGTGGCGCAATTTGGGAAAGGCCTATGTCCAGCAGTGGACGAACACGGGCTGATGGATGGATGGAAACATAAACATCCATTTTGTTATATAACATTTGCAGAGGTAGCTAAAACAGGACCTAACCTAACCTAACCTAACCTAACCTAACCTAACCTAACCTAACCTAACCTAACCTAACCTAACCTAACCTAACCTAACCTAACCTAACCTAACCTAACCTAACCTAACCTAACCTAACCTAACCTAACCTAACCTAACCTCACTCCAATCACCAACCAGAAACCACGTCGCTCCGTAACAAAAAATCCGTAAAAATAGTTAAAGTGAAAATTTTCAAGTGAAAGTGTTGTGTCGTGCTTAAGCAGTGTTTGTCTCACCAGGATTTGTGTAGGCAACAAGATTCGTCAACGGGTTCCAGGTCTGGAGACCCTTAACTTTGGGACCCTATAGAACAGAGCCAAGAAGACCCTCAGCAGTAAGTCTCATTTTATACTGTAGCTGCCGCCAATCTCTGTCTAGAACATCAAAAAGTATCCAGATCCGTTTGCGACAACCCGAGTTATTAGCACCGAAACTCCCCATACAAAAGCCGTTGACCCACTTATCTAGGCTACACGTGCCAGAGACAGCGCGTGTCAGTGACGACACCAGCAGACAGCCACAGCTGAAGACACCTTTGACGACCGAGGATCGAGAGACCAGTTGATGCTGAAGACCCAAGTTCGTAGCAGATAAATCGAAGCTACACCAGTTGTCGTAGCACAGGTATTTCGTAGCATTTTCCCCTCTCCACGACAATCCTTCCTTTACCTCACCCCCCCGCGGTCAATCTTGGCTCCCTTAAGAGCTAGAGCCCGGGGAAAACTTCAGGAGGCAACAAGGGGCTCAGCCCAGCATTTTGGCCCAAGTAGTTTCTTTCATCCCCCCTCCCCTCAAATATATTTCCTCACCCCTGAGCCTTCCCACGAAACCGCCCCCCCCAACACCCCGCAAATTTTGCCTCACCCCCCCGCGTTCTATCTCAGCTCCCTGAGGAGCTAGAACCCCGGGAAAACTTCGGGAGGCAACAGGGGGCCCAACCTAGTATTTTGGCCCCAGCGGATTTCTTTACCCCCCTCCCCTCAAAATATTACCTCACCCCCTCAGCCTTCCCACGAAACCTTCCCCCCCCAACCCCCCGCAAAAATTTTACCTCACCCCCCCGCGTTCTATCTCAGCTCCCTGAGGAGCTAGAACCCCGGGAAAACTTCGGGAGGCAACAGGGGGCCCAACCTAGTATTTTGGCCCCAGCGGATTTCTTTACCCCCCTCCCCTCAAAATATTACCTCACCCCCTCAGCCTTCCCACGAAACCTTCCCCCCCCAACCCCCCGCAAAAAAAAATTTTAATTCACCCCCCCGCGGCTTATCTCAGCTCCCTGAAGAGCTAGAACCCCGGGAAAACTTCGGGAGGCAACAGGGGGCCCTACTCAGTATTTTGGCCCCAGCGGATTTCTTCACCCCCCCTCCCCTAAAAAATTTACCTCACCCCCTCAGCCCTCCCACGAAATCTTCCCCCCCCAACCACCCGCAAAATTTTACCTCACCCCCCCGCGGTCTATCTTAGCTCCCTAAGGAGCTAGAGCCCCGGGAAAACTTCTGGAGGCAAGAAGAGGCCCAGTCCAACTTTTTGGCCCCTACAGATTTTTGGAATTCCTCCCCCTTCTCCTCAAATTGCTACGATTGCCACAACTCGGGAACCAGTCACTGCAGACGCACAGCGCTTGCTCTTATCAGCTGGAGAAGACACCAGCTACTCTTCTACTCCAATCGAATAAGGAACACACAACTATAATTGCCAGAAGTCACGATACAAACCCCGATACGCAACATTTTCCCCCCCGCCTGCCGCCCACACACAGCATTTTTAGGTACTCTAAGTTAATATAAGAAAATAATATTGATATTTGTTAAAATATAAACCAATTCAGAATGTCGTCAAAATCATCTTCATCAAACTCGTCCTCAAAATCAGCTATACTGCCCAAAAAGCCATCTTCGGCTGGATCGTCGCACCGTAAAACTCCGGTACCGCTCAGGGAAAAAGTTCTCAAAAAGATCGGCCTAAAACCTAAGGTCACAGTAGAGACACCGGAGCAGACCATTGAGCACCTTCCCAAGGAACCTCGACTATCCGTATCCCTAAGCGACACAGACGAGTCAACAAAATCAGACTCGCCCTTATGCAATCGCCAGAGCCTCCTATACACGTCAAGGAGGGGCAGCGGAGTCGAGATGGATGCGGCTACCAAATTAGCCAACGAGTGCCTCCTGGAAGCGAAAGAAGCGATAGAAGCAGCGGGCAACATGAAGAGGGAGTGCAAGGCAACGGCACTAGAGAAGCTAACTACCCTTTATGAGACGTGCCTGTCCCTTTCCGACTCAAGATCAAGGCATAAGTATAATCTTGAGCAGGAAAGATCCCGACACCACAAGGAGCTCGTAAACGTCGAGAGAGCCCACGCCAACGAGATGGCAGAAATGAGACAAAGTCTCATTCAAGAACTCAGCCTCGCTCGTGAAACCATCACGGGAATCTTTGAAGAGGCCAAAGCCATTCGAAACTGGTTGGGCTACGAGACGGATGAGCCTTTCAAAGGAATTCGGGAAATAAAGGGGACATTACAATCTCTAGAGGTGAAGATCCAGCCTCATGCACTGGAAGATCCAAAACAAATTGGTACCCAGGACAAATGGGAGACCGTCAAAAAGGATCTTGTCGAACTGGGAAGACAAACAACCAACATGTCCAACCAGCTAGATATGATGCGGAGGCAGATGGATTCATTGGTAAAAAAGTCCTCTATCCGTTCAGAGTCCACAATAACAACGACAGAAACTGCACTTCCTGTCACAAACCCTCACACAGAGAGCATAAAAGAGGATATCGTCCAAATAAAAACCATGCTGCAAGAAATTGCATCAGCAGCAGCAAAAACCACACAACTACAAACACCAACACCCACGCTCACACCTCTGGACTTGGCCAACAACATACGGCCGATGGAAGACCGGCTTGACCAATTGTCAGCTGAACTAAAAGCTGTCCGAGACACGGTGGAGAAGGCACCATGTGCAGCCCCACCGAATCTGGACACGGAGCTGGCAATGGTCAAGGTCACCAAAAACATAGATACCCTGGCTAAAGGCATGCAGGAGATGAGAAGACCGTCACCAGCAGCAATCACCTACGCTCAGGTGGCAGCGAAACCTCCTCAACATGCCCGCTCCAATCATACTTTGATTGTCTCATCCACCGACCCCAAACATACTGGGGAAAACGTGATCGAGAAAATCAGAGTAGCCATCGACCCCAAACAAACAGGGGTAAGGGTGGATAACGTTAGAAAGGCTAAAAATCAGAAGGTGGTTTTAAATTGCGCCAGCAAAGAGGACCTCCAAACGATCAAGAGCCAAGTCCAGAAGAGAAATAAAGAGCTCACCGTGCAGGAACCGAAACCACACAACCCCTTGGTGTGCCTCAGAAACGTCCTAGCCTACCACACAGATGCTGAGATAGAAACATCCATGATCTCACAAAATAAGCATCTTCTCGAGGGTGTAGAACTGGCAGACAGGACAATAAAGGTACGATACAGGAAACGAGCGAGGAACTCACTAGAATGCCACCCCGTCATTGAGCTCTCTCCTGAGATCTGGAAAAGATTTACGCAGGCTGGGAAAGCATACATCGGAATGCAGAGAAGACCAGTGGAGGACTACTCCCCCTTAGTGCAGTGTACAAAGTGTCTTGCATACGGACACACCAAGTCCATATGCAAAGAACAGAACACTCTCTGCAGCCACTGCGGAGAAGCCCACACCTGGAGGGAGTGCCCCGCAAGGGCCGAAGGCAAGGTTCCGACCTGCGTGAATTGTGTAAGAGCAAAGAGAGGAAGCCCTGAGCTGGCACACAATGCTCTTAGCATCGATTGCCAGGAAAGAATGAAGTGGGATGGCATAGCGAGGTCACGTGTATCGTACTGCTAAGGGCACCCAGGCGGAAAACAACAGATCCCCCCTCCCAGAGGTGGACAGACCAAGAAAGTGTAACTTTGTACAAATAAACTTACAAAGAGCCAAAATAGCCACAGCGGAAATACACCAGGCGGCCCAGGACAGAAAAATTTCCGTAGCACTAGTGCAAGAACCCTACGTGGGTAGCACAGGTGTTATGAAACAGTACCCGGGCACACAAGTCATCCAGTGTACATTAAACCGCCAAAAACCGGTAAAGGCAGCAATAGTGGTATTCGGAGATCAGCTTGAGGTCATACACGATCCTCAGCTGGTATCTGAGAACATTGCAGCAGCCACTATAAAAACCGGAACGCAAACGCTAGGGCTCATATCTGTCTACCTGGAAGGAGGAGAAGACATAGAAGAAGACATCAAGAAGATAAAAAAGATCTGTGAAAAGCTCCGCACGAACAACATTTTGCTGGCTGGAGACACAAATGCCTGGAATATCTGGTGGGGCAGCAAGTCCACAGACCACCGAGGAGAAGAGTATAACGCCTTCCTGAACGAAATGAACTTCCAAATACTTAACACGGGTCAAGTACCGACTTTCGAGACCTACAGGGGAGACACGCTATGCACAAGTAGAGTAGATGTCACTGCGTGCAGCGAGTCCCTGCTGGGCAAGTTCGAGGACTGGAGTGTGGACAGAAGTCTCATAACATCCGATCACAACGCAATAACCTTCTCGCTGCGCCTGGAGAAGGCCCTAGAATCACTAAGGGTAATTACCACGCGCAAGTACAACACCAAGAAGGCAAAGTGGTCAGACTTCTCGACATGCTTCAAATCCGGCCTAGCAGAAAAAGCCATCAGCCCCTGCAGAGTGAAAGCGGTTACGAGTCCAGAAGATTTGGAAGCCATTCTAACAACCTACATACTCAACATCCAGGAATCGTGTGAGAGCTCGATTCCGAAGGTAGGAACATGGAAAGGCGACTCAAAACCCCCTTGGTGGTCCAAGTCTCTCGAACTTCTCAAAAGAGAAGTCCTCAAAAAGAAGAGACGAATACGGAACGCCGCCCCTAGTCGGAGACAGTTCGTTTTAGATGAATATGTCCAGGCCAAAACAGAGTACGCTCTCCAAGCCACAGAAGCTCAGACCAAAAGTTGGAAAGAGTTTTGCTCGACACAGGAACACGAGAGCATGTGGGACGGAATCTACAGAGTACTTAGGAAAACAGCCAGAAAGAAAGAAGATACACTCCTACGGGATGCCGGAGGCAATACTTTGAGCCCCGAAGAATCGGCGGAACTTCTGGCTAAGACCTTCTATCCTGATGACTCTGTGGAATCTGAACAGCTACACCACACGCACATCAGGGAACTTACGGATGGGCTGGCACCGGTGGAGATAGAAGAACTGTCCGCTGACGATCCACCTTTCACATCTGCGGAGCTGGACATGGTCCTCAAAGGATTGAATCCAAAGAAAGCCCCCGGACCGGATGGATTAACAGCGGATATCTGCATAGCGGCTATAAATTGTAACAGGGAAGTATTTCTGGAGCTGGCGAACAAATGTTTATCGCTAGCTTACTTCCCCAAGCAATGGAAGCTCGCCCACGTGTGCATACTCCGAAAGCCGGCCAAGGAAGACTACACCGATCCTAAGTCCCACAGACCAATCGGCCTGTTGTCTGTCCCTGGAAAGATCGTCGAAAAACTCTTGGTTGGAAGGTTGCAGTGGCATATCCTCCCCACCCTCAACGCCAAACAATATGGGTTCATGCCACAGCGCGGAACAGAGGACGCCCTCTATGACTTAATGGAACATGTACGATCGGAAGTAAGAGACAAAAAGATCGTTCTTATGATATCCTTGGACATAGAGGGTGCCTTCGACAACGCGTGGTGGCCGGCACTCAAGCACCAGATGATCTCAAAACGTTGCCCCAAAAACATATACGCCCTGGTAGCCTCTTACCTAGAAGACCGTAAGATCCAGGTAAATTACGCCAGAGCGTCTAGCGAAAAGGGAACCACGAAGGGTTGTGTCCAAGGATCTATCGGCGGACCCACCTTCTGGAACCTTATCCTGGATGCATTACTCCATAAACTGGCTGATCAAGGAACCTACTGTCAGGCCTTTGCGGACGATGTGGTCCTGATATTCTCTGGGCACGTAGTCGAGACCCTGCAACAGACAGCAAACTCAGTTCTGGAATCCGTGGTGGAATGGGGATCTCAAAATAAGCTACGTTTTGCCTCGCACAAGACCAATGCGATGGTAATAACGAAAAAGCTTAAGTATGATCCCCCGGTAATCCATATGGCAGGAACCAGACTGAATCTCGTCGAAGAGATCAAACTGTTGGGTTTAACGATCGACCGCAAACTCACGTTCAACGCGCATGTGGCCGCCACCATTAAGAAAACAGCGGACATATATAAACAGCTTGCATGCGCAGCTAAGGTAACGTGGGGACTAAACAGAGAAATAATCAGGACCATATATGTGTCGGTGATAGAGCCAATCGTGCTGTATGCCGCAAGTGCATGGTCCCCCTCTGCGGACAAGCTAATGACTCGGAATCAGCTTGACGCTTTGCAGAGGGGCTTCGCCCAAAAGATATGTAAGGCGCACCGCACGGTGTCTCTGACATCGGCATTAGTCCTATCAGGTCTTCTGCCCCTTGATCTAAGGATACAAGAGGCTGCGAAATTTTTCAAAATTAAAAAGGGCCACTCAGAGGACTATCTCCCTCCCGGAAGAGAGGTGGAATGCAAGGTAGGCTTTTTGGAAAAACCCCACCCATCACTACTCACAACAACCAAGTACGAGCGCCTAGAAACAATGGACCCCGAAACCCTCGAAAACCTCCACGTTGTCGGACCTCAAATCTATACCGACGGTAGCAAAATAGAAGGAAAAGTTGGTGCTGCCCTAACGTGGTGGGAGGATGAAAGGGAGTCCAGGTATTCCACCTTTCGCCTGGAACCACACAACACCGTCTTCCAATCGGAACTCTACGCTCTCTTCAGAGCCGTTAAGATGGTGAGAAAGAGCAAAAAGGCCTTGGTAAATATTCTGAGCGACTCAAGATCATCGCTCGATTTACTGAGAAGCCCTACAGTCTCTCACCCTCTGGTCATGGAGATCAAGAGCCTAGTAAGAGAAATCCGAAGCGAAAACAGGGAAGTCAGATTCTTCTGGCTGAGAGCCCACGTCGGCACTCCAGGCAACGAGAGGGCAGATGAATTGGCAAAGAAAGCAGCCTTGACCAAAAAGACGGCACCAGACTACAGCAAAGTCCCATTGTCGTATGTCAAAGCGGAAATACGAAAAGAAACGGTCCAAAAGTGGCAGGTGCGCTACGAATCCTCCAGCACCGGCTCGGTCACAAAGACATTTTTGCCAGACGTCAGATCAGCAAGACGCATTCTAAGGGACATGAATTTAACACCCACACACGTCCAGGCAATGACCGGCCATGGAGGCTTTGCTGCGTACCTACACCGATTTAAGCTAAAAGACAGCCCCTCATGCCCATGCGATCCCGAATGCGATGAATCGATAATACACATACTATGCGAGTGTCCAAGGTTTGGTCTGGAAAGGATGGAACTGGAAGTAAGAATCCAGACTACACTAATTCCATCAAATTTTCCGAAGATCATGGAAAACAAAGAATCCAACACCTACTTTTGGGCATTCGCATGTAAAGTTGTTCAATTCGTTGCAGCCACGAACAAAACCTGCAAACCGTTCGTAATCACCCCAGCACCGTCGCAAGGATCCAGTACGACTCCCCAACCGAATTCTCCATCAGGAAACCACCTCACAAGTGAAGAGCAGATTAATTCTCTTATGAGACACGGAGAGAGTGGCACACCTGGCATAAAAATTCGTGGAGTCGCACTCTTCATGGATAATGAAAGAGAAAAACTGGGTCTTAGTTTCTGTAATGCAACCGGAACGGGAAAGGTTACTATCTCCCCGGGAATTGCCGCACTTCTGAACGGAAATACCTCCAAAACGAGCATAAAACGCGCAACATACAGCGCGCTACCTGAGTTGACCGTGGCCGGCGCGGGCTGTCGACTAATGCGAACACAAAATAAGGTGATCGCTCTTTTTGACAGCAACGCGCAAAGCACGAGGTTTGCCCTGGTTAGCTCACTGCTCACCAAGTTTAGAAGCGCGTGTTCGAACGCAGCGGTTATCATTAGCATCGATTCCATGACGGTGGGTCCAGAAAAGGGTAGGGTCCAGGACTATCTCGGGTGTATACACGCCACCGAACAACATCGGGTGGTTGTATACGAGGACAGGGGCGAAAACCTCAGTTTCCTCTTGCCTGGGGGCACCGGCTCTGGTACCGACAGGACTACATCCACCGTCATGCACTCGGAAGCAGTGAGTGGCTCGGAACGCCTACAGAATAAAAGGGCAGAGGAGGAGCGTCTACTAAAAAAGATGGGAATGCACCGGCAGTCACTTCAAGGAGCTGGACTGGATGTGGCGATCAGCGCGCTGAACGCTTCAGTAACCAACGTCCCATGTGACCCGAAAACGATGGCCGAAAGAGTTTCTGCAGCAATGTCAATGCAACGTATTGAATCTGCTGTAGAGACTTTTACAAGAAGCGACCCGGGGATGACTCCACGAGAAACCCGCAAAACCCGCACCAAAGCGGATAAGGGTTTAGTGGAACCACCCCGGCTCAGGCAGGCCACAACCACCCTGGATCACATGGTGAATGCTTTCCTTGAGTTTCAGGGTGTCCTTAAAGCAAATAAGGTCATCAACACCAAGACCTGCGAGGACATCCTGCAAATATACAACCGAGGGAGCACGGGACTACTGAGTGTCAAGCTTGAAGAAGCGCAGGCAACCATCTATGACAATGAAAGGGGAACGGTCATAGCGGGTGCCCCAATGATACGACACATGGTCGCTTATAACTCCAGCAGTGGGTTTGTCGCACTGGATGAAGAAGACTCACTACTAAGTAAAGGATATATGAATATAATTTGCAATATTCCGCTAAACAATTCTTGTTGTGCTATTCAAAATGCAGACTCGTGCACCGCCCGCCCGCCCGCATAAAAACATGCAACAAGCAAGCAATACAAGCAAAGCAATCTTAAATAACAAGCAAGAAAACTTATCGACACGTGTTTCGCCTCTGAACGAGGCATCCTCGGGATGTGTTGCTAGCCCGGCTTCTCCGCAGCAACTGATGTGTTGCTCGCCCAGCCGCTCCGCAGCAACTGATGTTGTTCGCCCGATAGCTCAGCAGCTAGAGCTCCGCAGCAACTGATGTTGTTCGCCCGATAGCTCAGCAGCTAGAGCTATCGGGCGAACAACATCAGTTGCTGCGGAGCGGCTGGGCGAGCAACACATCAGTTGCTGCGGAGAAGCCGGGCTAGCAACACATCCCGAGGATGCCTCGTTCAGAGGCGAAACACGTGTCGATAAGTTTTCTTGCTTGTTATTTAAGATTGCTTTGCTTGTATTGCTTGCTTGTTGCATGTTTTTATGCGGGCGGGCGGGCGGTGCACGAGTCTGCATTTTGAATAGCACAACAAGAATTGTTTAGCGGAATATTGCAAATTATATTCATATATCCTTTACTTAGTGATGGACTTCCGCAAGGTAACGCCTATTTCAATTAATCAGACTCACTACTTTCCACCAAAATCAGGTATCAAGCCCCAGAAATGGATCCCATAGTGGTCACAACACGGGAAACAAAGGTGATGTTAGACGACAGGGTGTTGGAAATGGCGGAAAAAATCGCCAAAGACCCTGCAGGAAACGAAACCTTTGCAAACTGGGAAGTTCCACACTTCACATGGGTTAACGGAGTACCTGGCTGTGGAAAAACAACTTGGATTTTGTCTCAGTGCGACATAACTCAGGATGTGATAGTCACCCAGACTATTGAAGCGGCTAAAGATCTTAGAGACAAGCTGGTGACCAACTCAAAGTCCCACCTACGCACAAGAGTGCGCACCCTGGCTTCTGTATTGGTGAACGGCGTGGGTGCTTCGGGAAAGAAGAAAGAATCGTGCAAACGCATATTCTTTGATGAAGCTCCCATGAGTCACTTCGGCGCCATAGTTATGGCGACACAGATGTCGGGGGCCGGAGAAATACTCTTGGTAGGCGACGTAAACCAGCTTCCCTACATAGACCGACAGTGTCATTTTGATATGTATTACAACCGCCCAAATCTGGTAACGAGCATCAGTCTTGAGCTATTGTGCACACACAGGAACCCGATGGATGTGTCATACGCCCTAAGCGAGGTGTACAATGGCACATATTCATCCAAAACGCAGGTGCGCTCCCTGAAGCTGGGAAAGTATACGAATGCGCTAATACCCAGAGACCTTCCAAGCACACTATTCCTCGTGCACACCCAGGCCGAAAAGGAGTCCCTTGGAGGCCAAGGCTATGGGAAAGGGAAAGGGTCACGCATTCTTACTATCCACGAAGCACAGGGACTTACTTACGCTAAGGTGATTATCGTGCGCACAACAGCAAGCAGATCGCACTTACACAACAGCATACCGCATGCAGTGGTGGCATTATCGCGTCATACAGAAAGCTGCATCTACTATTCAGATGACAGTGGGGACGCGATTGCCGCCTTTGTAAAGCGAGCAGAAGGTGTGACAGATGCCCAGATCAGCGAGTACAACTTCAAAATGGCAGTGCAAGACCGGAATACCGCGGTGACGAACCAGCCGATATAACAACCAAGATAGCGAAAAATGGACCGATTTTGGCGGCTTCTGAAGTGGGAATATTGATTTAAATGTAGAGTAATAAATCTGATTTAAGAACAGTAATAAAAAATTTGAATATTGTAAAATAAAGGAAATTAAATTAAATTAAATTGTGTACTAACCCTCGAAACAGCTCTCTCGTCTAGAATAAAATTAACATAGATACCTAAAAGGATATGGCACGTTTGTAATTAAGTAATTAAAAATATGGAAATTTGTTGTGTATTTATTCTGTATTTTGCATGTATAAATGAAAAAAAAAAAAAAAAAAAAAAATAAGGTCATAAAAAACTAAAAAGCATGAGAAGAAAAATAAATAAATAAATAAATAAAAATAAAATAAAAATGTAATGATATGAATAATAAAAAATAAAAAAAAAAAAAAAAAAAAGAAAGAATTATATTTATTAAAATAAAAAAGTGCATAAATTAACAAAGAAGTATTATTAATATGTTTAGATCATACGAAACGATAAAAGATAAAAAATAAAAATAAAGAGAGAGTTGTTTCGAAACCCCCATCCCCTATCCCGGAAAATAAAACGGGAAAGCGATTAAACTTTTCAACGCAAAAAATAAAATTATAAAAGCAAACAAAAGCATTTGGCTCAGCCTATGGAAAACCAGAGATATAATATAAAAAAAAAAAAAAAACCTAACCTAACCTAACCTAACCTAACCTAACGAGGCACAAGCTTAAGATTCCCTTTAATAAAGATTTGCCATTCTTAAAAGTATTTCAATCAGGAGAACCCTGCAAAACAACATCGTACACACTTGACCAGACATTTTTCTCCCAAAATTACGTTGTGGCCGTCCGGCTATAAGAATTTGAATAATTAAACGAGAGCCGTCACTTTAGAATTAACTTTTTTAGTACTTTGTACGTGGTCTCGTATCCCCATAACTACGATAGAGTAAATTCATAATCATTAATATCCGTTGACAAAATTGCTGGAAGATTACGCTTTCAACGGTTTGTTATATTGAATTAAATCGAAATTTTTCTTGAACAAGTATTCATCCATCCATTAGCCTGTTTAGTCCACTGCTTGACATAGGCTTTTCCAAGATTTCGCCTCTATTGACGGTCCTCCTGGAAGAAACACCCATACTCACACACGCTGGGCAGGCGGGTTGGTGAGCGCGGTGCCGATCAGTGACGCCGCTGTCCATCACCAGTCTGTTTTATATTATAAGGCCAGGCAATTTTGGATGGATATACCGCCATCAATTGGTCCCATAGGCAATGTTGGCCACCTGGTTCTGCCTAGAGCTATCCTCCTGCTCTCCCCCGAATATCTTTGGGGTGGTTTGCGAGTGAGATGGTGGTTTTATAAACACCTTTTGTTTACCAGGGTCAAGACAATTATAATAAAAAAAAAACGCATTCAAATCCGTTGCGTTAAAAGCGTTCATCAAATCTTTACCCTGTTTTCGGATTGGGCGTTATTTTATGAACATCCCGGGGTCACTACGATGATAATAAAAAAAACTACATCCAGACAAACAGAGAGACAGACATACAGGTAGACAGAGAGACAGACAAAAATCAAAAAATTGTGGGTTTGGCCTCAGTACCTACTATACCATGTCATGTCATTTAAAATATCGCAAAAATATTCAATGTACACACACAACTTTCTTACTACTTTATTATTAGTATAGATTGTTTCACCAACAAACACCAGGAAACCATGATTAGTTTGTAACGGAATCAAAAACGTTATCTTGTTTTGCTCACTCAACTCTCCAATTTATAAAATACGTGCAACATTTCTATTATTATTTCTTACCATCCCCTTGCGCAACAATTTCTCGATAATTTGTACCGTCTACATAATAATAATAATTTAGCTACATTCACCAGTACTCGTCCCATTTGACTCGTGCCAGCAAGTTTCTGAGTTAGTAACTCACATCATCGCCACAACCTTTCCATCACAAAGCACTGTATGTCTACATCCACACCAATAATAATGTTAAAAAGTTGGAGTCTTTAAAATGGATGTTATTTTTTTTATTATTAATTGAGTTTCTAGCATTGTACTAAATCCAAAACTACCATTTTTGTCTTTCTGTCTATACCTATGTGTATGTTTCGTTTTAACTCGCGAACCAGTCAACGGATTTGGATGCGGCTATTTTATTATCATCGTAGTGAACCCTGGTCAACATTTAAGGTGACTCCCGTTTGTATAATCAAATTAATGCTGGGGACTCGGTAAGTGGTCAGGACCAAGTTTCAATTACCCTTTCTGTGAAATACGCAAAATAAAACTTAGACTTCCTATACTAACTGAGTCGAGGTTGTTCATGAACAAGTATAGAGGCACAGAAATATTTTTCGTATTTCGCAAACAGGGTCATTAAACCTTGATCCGAATTTTCAGTATTCATTTTGCTATTTAAATGAAAGTCACCTTATAAACGCTATATGGGGTGTTCATAAAATACCGCCCAAGTAGAAAACAGGGAAGAGATTGAATAAACGCGGGCAGAGCCGCAGGCAAATGCTAATGAATTACAGCTCAATAAGGGGTAACTCGAGTAGTTCCAAAAGGGACATGAACGTGATTGGAGACCTATCAGATGCTTAGGCGATTTAACAGGTTCGGGATATATGCGACTTATTTCGTAAAATATTTATGGTAATTACCGGTCAGGGATCCAAGTCTACTAGCGGCGGGGATGGAATAAATAGCAAAAATGAAATGAAAATTGTCACACCCCAAAGAAGGTTTTTGGGGAATTTTGCGATAAGAAATCCATGGTTACATCATTGTATGTTTTTAGGATTGTATTAAAAAGCGGCTAACTGTCATATCATAGCGAAGCTTCGATGTCTGTCTGTCTTTGGCTAGAATAAAAATAGGACACCAAAAATAATTGGAAAAATAATCTCACAAAACGGGTTGTTGTCAATGTTTTAGCTTGTACTGATGCTTTAGTTGGCAAATTAATCGCATTTTACCGTAATCTCCACAATTCTACAATTACATACGTTTCTATCCACTTAGCTTAGACATTTTCAAATTGTACCTGGAATAGAAGGACAGATTTCTATCTTCTTGACAGAATCGTAAAAACCTTGAATCTTGATATACATTATTTTGTCGTGGCAAGGCAAACCAACCACCTAGTTAGTTGGTCAAACTTGTGCTTCACGTCGATGGTAACAAAGGCTTCCGCAAGGAGTTATACTGTCGCGTACGCATTGCTATCTAAGACAATTTAAAATAGCTTCTACTGCAATGTCCTAACGGTAGTAGTTGAAAGTATTACTATATCTTGAATACTTCTAAAGTTCCTACTTCCGTTACGGCTTTCACATTTTATTTTCATGTGAATAGCGCTTAAAGTATGACGTATTTCTTAATACTTTCCTTTAATTTTGCACCTAAACATGCCAAGCTGAATAAAAACTCCATGCGCTTAGAACAATGATCTGGGGGCACAATAGTGCCCCCGCCAAGACGAGCCAAACGAAGCGGGGCACTACGTAACTTTTCTCTAAGCATTTCGTCATATTCTCGAACCCTCATAAATTCGGTTCTTGATAACACTAGAGATACTAAATTCTCAAGATAAGATTTAGTAAGCAGTCTTATTAAACACGATAAGTTTCATTTGTCTAGCTTTTATAGGTACTTTGAATTTTATTAATGCCTAAAATACGTCGATTTCGTCACTCACTGATGATCATCAAAACCTCTAGGATACTTCCTGAAGTCAAAGAAAGCTGAAATTTGGTATGCAGGCTAGGATTACCACATAAGCAACAGATAAATTAAGAAATCTGTAACTTTCACCCTCCGAACCCACTTATGGTCCGGTTCTGTATTATAAAAAAAAATATTTTCAACTTCCAGAAGTCCTAGAAAGCTGAAATTTGGTAAAAAAAAGTCATAACTTAGGCGCAAGAAATGCAGCCTGAAAAAATAAAAAAAGAAGAGCATCTTACAAAAAGAAATGAAATGCCATCAAAAACATTTCATGTAAACTAGGTCGCCAAGACTCAGAAGCTCATAACGCTTTCACGGTTAAAAAGTTATCAGATCTCATTTCGAGCAAAGCCCTTAACTCTACAAGGCCTAACTCTACAAGCCCTAACTTTTGCATGAAATAATATTATAAGTCCATAGGAGTGTCTAAATCTGTAACTCAATCCGTCTATATTAACGCGGACAGAGTACAAAAGTATATTTGAAAAACAAAAAAAAAACGCAAATTGGTATACATGCAAGGCTTTTGGTACACACGTACTCGAGGTCCCAAGGATAATTTTGGCCCGTGTGACTTTCACTGAAACACTTAACACTCGTATACCTTCGTTTTAACGACGACTTTTACGCCTTAACGTGATAAGAGCTGATCCTATCTATATCTACTAAACTAAACTTCTACAAATAGTAAAAACGTCGTGTCTGTACATTGAATATTTTTTCAAAATATTATTATATTGTGTAATAATGAGTTATTAGTATTGTACTGAAGCTACTCGTAAAACTAACAATTTTTAATTTTCATCTGTTTGAGAACCACTTAACGCAATTGGATTTGACTTTCTCTATTATGAATTTATGATCGTAGTGACTTTGGTCAAAATATAAGATATTGATAAAGTAACACCCACGCCAAAAACGGGGTAGAGATTAAATAAAAGCGGGCGGAGCCGCGGGTGCACAGCTACCTATTATCAATCATGTATATTTGTACTTAAGGCGCACATACTAACATGATTTAGTTTTGTTAGGATTCCGTACTCAGAAATGAGACAAAGGAATACTTATCGCACGGACCGTTGATCTGTCTGTCTGTCTCAGCCACTTTTCTCTGAGACGGATAAATCTATCAACTTGAAATTTCGAATAGTAATAAAGTTTTTATTCAATACCTACCCCGTTATCGGCTTGGGCGCGTTATTTAATCAATAGCTTATATATTTTGACCAATGTCAAAACGCATCCAAACACATTCAAACAGACAAAAATTCTAAAAATAATAGTTTTTGCTTCAGTATATTATTAATCATTTAAAATTTTGAAAAGTATTCGATAATCAATGTAAAATACGAGCTACTAGCCAGTCAACTTAAGTAAGCACATTGTCAATTCATGATGAATAACAACACTTGTACTCGTTTCAGAATAATTGTATAATATTAATCCCAACCGGTTTCGGGTATTACACCATTATCAAGGGTTTTTAATAACTAACACATTTTGCAGGATATACAGGTATTACTGGCACATTGGTTCGACGTGCAAACAATGAAATGCGTCGTTGATTGATCAATTGCCAATGATACCTATAATCCTGCAAAATGTGTTAGTTATTAAAAACCCTTGATAATGGTGTAATACCGAAACCGGTTGGGATTAATATTATACAATTATTGTGAAACGAGTTAAGTGTTGTTATTCATCATGATATTATCGAAGTTTTACCAAGTGCCGACAATCGCAAGTATTAATCACATTATCAATAGGCATGATGACTAAAAAAATTGTATTACTCCGTCAGTTAGATTACCAGAAAATATTGGACACGTATTATTTCTTTTTTCAATTAAACAAATAATGATGAAGATATAGCCCGCTGAAGTTCCGCGCGACGTCACATCTAGGTACAATTTTACATAGAAGTGACGTCATTTTCCCCCACTCCCAAACTTTGACTCGCTTTATCTCTGTCATTTTTTGTTTGATTGACAAAAGAAAAAATACGTGTCCAATATTTTTTGGTAATCAAAATGACGGCCTAATAAGAATAATATTTTGTTTACCCTGTCTACAAGCCTATTGCTAGGATCTAAGTTACAACCAAGTTTTTACATTATTACTTACTTTTTAAGCTGAGCGTAGCTCTTAGCTCTTAGAAACAAATAGAAACATTAAAAAGTTATATTTGGAAACAGTGGGTACAACCCCTTTATGCTGAGATTGAATTCGCCTTGCCCGGTTTTATTATAACGCCCTTAAACATCCTCATAATAAAATGCACATTGATATCAGAAATATCATTGGTAAAGTCAGTTTTTTTGTGAGGTATCCCCCGCATTCTCATAATATGTCGTTATTTATTTAATCATTCATATGAAATATTATTATTTTACTTATTCAGGTATGTGTACCTGACTCAACCACATAATCCTAGGTAAATAAAAACTATATAATCATTAATATAATTAAATAAATATTGAACGATTTAGATCGAAGGGTAGATACTAAAATAAAAATTAATTTGTGCCAGCTTAATGAGAAAATTCTTTTAATTCAAATATTTTCCCGACTTCCCTGTCTTTTATTTATTGTTTTATAATATTTTGTATGTATTTTATTGTGTGTACTTTACTTTACTTACTTTTTTGTATTTTATTAATATAATAATATAGTAAAACGCATGTTTTGCTCGTGTGTGCAGCCAAAACTAGTAAATTTCCATGTCTTTACAAGCACAGAGACAATCTTTTTTATATTAATTATTAGATTTAGTTACATCGCATGTGTCGCAACTCGCAGCCTTTGACAGTAGATCAGCGTCACAGTGCTGCGGTTTTTGTATTGGTTTAGCATTTGAAATAAACGTATTTTCTTTCTTTCTTCATTTTCTGTATCTCACTTGGTCCACATACCGTACAACTGGCAAGATTGGAATACAGATCTCAAGTCCAGTGTTATACTTACTTCTACTTTGGAAATTATACTCGTCTTCGTCCTCAGGATCAGCAATATAACACTTGTAGTACCGCCTGGTGATCACCGTTCACACTATATTGAGATACAATTTTTTTTTTCTTGTATTTCTGGCTACATTGCCGTCACCTGTCATTCGCGTTCTAGTGCCCGCCGTTTTTACACACGCGCTCGTAATATTTTAAGAATAAGTGGTTTTTTACTACAAGATTTTTCCCTTGTTTTTCGTGAAAAATGCCTAAAAGACATCGCAGTGACGACGACGACTACGAACATGTTCGTAAAAAACTCAAAAAGTTAGAGCGCAAGCTAGGTCGTCGTAGGAATAAGCGCAGCCGTCATCGCAGCGAAAGGACTGACAGCGATGCCGAGTCACCAAGTCCTGGGACACCCATGAGGTTGTCAGACACTGAAGGTCAGTTACTTTACTCTCAGTCAATCATGTTTCTCGATAATACCTATTATTTTTAGGTTATATTTTTTGTCACTCAACTATGGTTGGTTACAAGTTTATTGTCATCAAATTGGCTCTAATTGTGTTTGGGTTTGCGTGATTCTCTTGAGGGTTTCACTACCCTAATATAAACCTACTGATGGTGTATTAAAATACTTATTACCTATGGTTTCTGTTTTCTCAAGTACCTCAACTTGCGTACTTCTCTTTGGAGTTGTACTGGTTGGACACGTTTTTTGCGAAACAGTTTTGGGACTGCTTCTAAACGAGACAGGTACTCAAGGCCATTCCTTTGCTATCTATTTTCAGACGGCCCTCTTCTCATTAATGATGAGAGTCCTGTGACAATGCCTGTGGAACAGAATGAGGAAGCTCCTGTGCCAGGCTTAGAACAGCCAGCCCCAGATATATCGGACATGCAAGATATACTTGAGATCTTGGGCGCAGACCCTACCCAAGATAATACATATGGGAAAGAAATAAACAAA
This sequence comes from Ypsolopha scabrella, assembly GCA_910592155.1. NCBI lineage: Eukaryota > Metazoa > Arthropoda > Insecta > Lepidoptera > Ypsolophidae > Ypsolopha > Ypsolopha scabrella. The sequence goes on along the minus strand of OU342975.1, from coordinate 15,097,687 downwards.
GATGTTGCTCTCCGCTTTGAACACTGCGCAACAACGGGATTGACCAAAGATGCACGAAAACAATTAACGGACAAGTACCATATCCCAGAAAATTGTAAAATGATTAAAGCACCTGCTCTAAATCTAGAAATGAAAGCAGCCATATCAGAGCTTACCCTGAAAAGAGACAAGGCCATAGAGGCAAAACAAAATCTTCTCTCGTTGGCTATTACCAGCCTCAGTGAGGCAATTACAATGGTATTGACTTCCGATAAAAAGAATAATGACTTACAGCGACTACTGATGGATACTGGTCGCATTTTATGTGACTGTCAGTACGGTGACTCCTTAACTAGACGAACATTTGTTCTATCTGCACTCAAGAAAGAAATGAAGGAGCAGATACAAAACACAAAAGTCGATGAACTTTTGTTTGGACAAAATCTGGCTGAGACACTCAAAGTTGCGAGAACTGTAAATAAATCTGGTGCAGAACTCAAACCCTAGACCACACCCAGGCCAACTGGAACAAGACCTTTGTCTTCAGTAACAAATAAAAAAAAACTGGAAAAGTCCTGCCCCGTACCGTCGCCAGCCGTACCGTCAGCCGCAGCCGGGAACTTCTCAACGGACTATGAAGCCTGCTGCGACGAGAGGTCGGCCACAGCCCTCATCGAGGCAGTTGTTACAGCATCAGCGACCTCCATTCAGTCACCACCGCTAACTTTGGTAAATTATGCTGGCCGTTTACAATTATTCTATAACCAATGGCATAAGATAACCAACGACCCTGTTATTTTATCTTACATTCAGGGTTACAAGATACCTCTTGTGCAAAATGTTTTTCAACATACTATCCCAATGAATGACAACTTTTCTACGGTGGAGGAAGGCTGATTGATGAGTCCATCTCAGACCTACTTTCCATAGGTGCTATAACCAAATGTAGACCTTGCACTGGACAGTATTTATCTAGTATATTTGTTATACCTAAACCAAATGGTAAAATGCGTTTCATCCTAAATTTTAAAAAATTTAACAAATTTGTTGAATCCGTTCATTTTAAATTAGAAGATTACTAAAATTAGAACAGCACTAAAACTTAACTCAAAAGACGTCTATTTGGCAAAAATAGATGTAAAAGACGCATATTTTTTCATAAGTACATAGGTAACACTAAAAGTTTCCGGAACTGGCCACTTACATAAACAATATTTAAAAATTTATTGCAACATTTGAAAATAGAACTCTTTGGCTGTAGAATGCAGTTTGTTTCATCTGACTGTCTTTTGTTTTTACCTTGTGGCGCCATTTAAAAAATTGTGTGTCTGCATCAACATGGATTTAACTCGGGAAAATTTTCGTAGTATGATTTTCTACGATTTTAAGTGTAATTTTACAGCTCAACAGAGCATCGCTCGGCTTGAAACAGGTTTTGGCAATGAAGCACCATGCAAGACGACTGTTTATAGCTGGTTTGCAGAATTCAAGCGTGGTCGTATCAATCTCAGTCACGAATCTCGCGATGGTCGGCCGTCCACCGCTGTGACCAACAAAAACATCGATGCTGTGCGCCGTATGATTGAAACAGACAGGCATGTGACCTACCATGAAATTCGCGCATCCTTAGAAGTAGGCATGAGTCAAATACAATCAATCCTACACAAACATTTGGGTGTGAGAAAGCTGTGCTCGCGGTGGATCCCACACAACTTGACCGAGGCTCAAAAAACGGACCGCGTCACTTGGTGCAGTGCCATGCTTACCAGATTCAACGAAGGTGCGTCAAATTTGGTGTGGGACATAGTAACAGGTGACGAAACATGGATTTATTGCTACGATCCCAAAACAAAGCAGCAATCGAGCGTATGGGTCTTTCAAGATGAGCCGAAACCAACCAAAGTGGCGCGCGTGAAAAGTGCATCTAAGCGGACGATTGCTTCTTTTTTTAATAAAACTGGACACGTGGCTACTGTTGCTTTAGAGAATCGTCGTACCGTGAATAGTGACTGGTACACGACCATTTGTTTGCCGGAAGTTATTGACGAACTCCGTAAAAATAACCGTAAACGCCGTATCATCCTGCACCACGACAATGCTAGTTCTCACACGGCCAGACAGACAAACGACTTTTTGAAGACGAAAAATGTAGAACTCATGAGTCATCCGGCATACAGTCCCGACCTGGCACCTTGTGACTTTTTTCTGTTCCCAAAAATTAAGAACCAATTACGCGGTCAACGATTTTCATCACCAGAAGAGGCTGTCGAGGAGTATGAAAAACACGTTTCAGGTCACCACAGGGGAGTGGCACAAAAGTTTTCAAAACTGGTTTGATCGAATGAAAAAGTGCATAGACGCCAAGGGAGATTATTTTGAAAAACAATAAATTAATTTTGTACCTTTAATAGTATTTTTTCATATTCATTCCGGAAACTTATAGTGCGTCCCACGTATCCATCCAGACCATAGAAAATATCTACGTTTTCAATGGCAAGATAACACCTCCGGTTCAACTTCATTGTATGAATTTAATGTTTTACCATTTGGTCTTAGTACTGCACCTTATGTATTCACCAAGGTTATGAAACCAGTTGCCAAGCTTCTACGTTCCGCTGGTTACCTCTCCACTGTTTACCTAGATGATTGGTTTTTAATAGGAAGATCTTATGATCAGTGCCTAGAAAATGTTGAAAAAACAAGATCGTTACTGATGGCTCTTGGCTTTATCATCAATGATGAAAAAAGTTGTTTGTCTCCTAGTAAATCATGCATTTTCCTTGGGTATTGCATCGACTCAGAAAAACTCCAGGTTAGGTTACCTCAGGAAAAAACCTATCGGTTACTTAAAGAAATTGATAAACTTTTAAATTTACGATGTTGTAAAATAAGAGAGTTTGCTCATTTTATTGGGTTACTTATTTCTGCTTGCCCAGCCATTGAGTATGGCTGGATGTACACTAAATCATTAGAGAGATTAAAGTTTCTTAATTTAAAATTTAATTTTGACTATGATGCTTATATGGATATTCCTGGCTCAATTAAAATCGATTTATATTGGTGGAAAGGTGCTGTAAGGAAATTGGTTTGCAGAATTAAAGACGATAGGTATAGTTTGGAGATTTTCACAGATGCCTCAACTACGGGGTTTGGGGCTGCCTGCGGGGAACAGAGAGCATGTGGGCCGTGGTCAGAGCAAGAGCAGTCTTCTCATATTAATTATTTGGAGATAAAAGCAGCTTTCTTAGGTTTAAAAACTTTTGCAAAAGACTTGTCAAACTGCCAAGTTCTACTAAGGGTCGATAACACTACTGCAGTTTCTTATATCAACCGTATGGGGAGTATACAATATCCACATCTGACCAAAATCACTAGACAGCTATGGCAGTGGTGTGAAGCTAAAAATTTATTTGTTTTTGCATCATACGTAAGTTCAAAGGACAACAAGAATGCTGACAGAATCTCGAAAGATTCATCCAGACATTGAATGGCAAATATCCAACTTAGGTTTTCAACAAATTATTGCTAAATTTGGTAACCCTGACATTGATTTATTTGCTAGTAGATCCAATAAGAAATGTAAACGCTATGTTTCCTGGACTCAAGACCCAGACGCCTTAGCTGTGAATGCGTTTACTATCACATGGTCTGATTATTTCTTTTACGCATTCCCACCTTTTTCTATAATTTTAAAATCTTTGTGAAAAATTATTTCTGACGAAGCTCATGGTATAGTGGTTGTCCCCTTGTGGCCTACACAACCTTGGTTCCCGCTTTTTAAAAGTCTTTTGACTTCAGACTTACTTGTTCTCAAACCAGATAAATATAATAGTTACATTATTTCTCCTTCTTCCAGCAATCGTCAAATACATACGAGTATTACCCTGGCGGTAGGTGTCTTGTCCGGGATGCAATGCTAAGGAAAGGTATTTCTACAAATGTGGTAGATATAATGGTAGAATCTTTATCCACTAATTCATTCAAACAATATGATGTTTATTTAAAACGTTGGTTTGAGTATTGTGAATGTCAAAACTTAAATATTTTTGATGCCTCCATTCCAACTATTGCAGATTTTTTGGCCAAATTATTTGAAGAGGGAGCTCAGTATGGAACCCTTAATTCCTGTCGTTCTGCATTATCCCTTATACTTACTTGGGGATCAAATAGGACAAGACGAGAGGCTAAAAAGGTTTTTAAAGGGTATTTTTCGAATGCGACCTCCTATGACGAGATACCACGAAACTTGGGATACTTCACTTGTCCTAAATTATTTATCTAAGTTTTATCCTTATGAAAATCTCCCTTTAACTTATATTTCAAAGAAATTAATTACTCTGTTCGCCCTTGTCACTGCTCACAGGGTACAGACGATGTCAAAAATCAATATTGATGATATAGCATTTTGTACGGAAAGGATAACAATTAAAATAGTCGACCTAATTAAAACCTCTAGAAATGGTTCAAATCAACCACTCCTAACTCTTCCATATTTCTAAGAAAAGCCGGAAATATGTCCAGCTAAGTGCCTTCAAGCTTATATTTTTCTGACAACACCCTTGCGTAAAGATGTGAAAAGTCTCTTTATCTCTCTAAGAAGTCCTTACAAAGCTGTAACCACTCAAACGCTGAGTCGGTGGATCAAGGACATGCTGAAGGCCAGCGGGGTGGACGTGGAGCGGTTCGGTGCACATAGCGCGCGACACGCTGCCACTTCTGCCGCACGCCGACACGGCGTCTCCATCGATACTATCAAAAGAACTGCTGGTTGGACTGAAGGCTCGAATACCTTTTTCAAATTTTATAATAGGCTGCTCTGTAATCATACAAATGATGAATTTGCACAGGCTTTAATCAATAATAAATGTAAACAATAATTATAATAATTTGTAATAATAATTATTTACCTACTGAAGGTTAGCAAGGTTGTCAAGGAAAAATGTTCAATTATACTTTTTGATAATGATGATGATTAATACCATCTTTTATTGATTTTTTATTCTTTAGGTTCTCGTACCAAGCTGTTACCTCAGCCTCAGTACGTAAAGATTTCGAAAATATTTTAACAAACTCTCTAAATATCTACAAGTGTTATATTGCTGATCCTGAGGACGAAGACGAGTATAATTAATGATTAAACGAACTTATCTGTACGTGAAGTTCTATCATAATTATACGAAGTCTTCGTCCGAGGAGATCAGCAACCCTCCCTCCCATTCCAGCAGTAACGATCCCAGAGCTAAAACATTTTTGAAACTGGCAAGTACTCTGAACAGAAACAGAAATACAAAAAATAAAAAAATTGAATCTCAATATAGTGTGAGAATATAGTGTCTAGGTGGTAGAGCTAATGCCGGGCTCGACTGTGGAGTTTCCATCATCTTACTCGCAAATCCTCCCGAAGTTATTCAGGGGAGAGTAAGAGGAGAGCTCTCAGGCAAAAAAACCAGGCGGCCCACCATTGCCTGGGACCGATGGATGGCGGTATATCCATCCCCAATTGCCAGGCCTCATATAAATCAGACTGGTGACGGGCAGCGACGTCACTAGTGCAAGGGTTTCAGCACCGCGCTCACCAACCCGCCTGCCCAGCGTGTGTGAGTATGGGCATTTCTTCCAGGAGGATCGCCAAGAGTGGCGAAATCCTGGAAAGGCCTATGTCCAGCAGTGGACAAAACAGGCTGATGGATGGATGGATAGTGTGAACGGCGATCACCAGCCGGTACTACAAGTGTTATATTGCTGATCTCCTCGGACGAAGACTTCGTATAATTATGATAGAACTTCACGTACAGGTAAGTTCGTTTAATCATTAATTATATTTCGACCAGCAACTCTAGGTATTGGTAAGTTGTAACTAAAACTACCCTCGTCGCCAATAAACGGTAACGATGATGCGGCAAGTCTCAAGCCGCCGGTCGGCCATATTGGATATCAGACACAGTCTCCCGGGAGAAACCGTCTTCGATAGCTGCCTGTGTAATTCTATACGTAGGTACCCCTTGTTATATGTGGCACCAATAGTTCCTGTCTCATGCAATAAACAAAGTGTATCCGTGACTTGAACAACATTTAGACAAATGTTCTACTAATCATAGTGTAGTTTAAAATTGTTGTGCAGTCACTTACAAAGTAATGCACAAAAAAACATTACTTTACTAGAAAAACATAACTGACTTGTGGGTTTGGTGACATCCCACATAAATTAAATACGTATATTTATTATGACAAGATCGATACAATTTTCAGGGTTCCGTAGGCCAACAAGGAACCCTGCCGGCTAAACGGTTGTTTATAGAAATGTGAAAAAATTCACAGAAGTAGTTTAAATAATGAATTTAAAAGTAAAACTATCACTGCTAAGAAGGCCTTACAGGTTTACGAGTACAGGTCGCGCCAAACTTTTGGTCCCCTATAATGTATGAAGAAGTTTGGCGCGGTCTGTATTAGTAGACTAACTTATATGTACCGAGCAACTACGGAACCCTACATTGCGCGTGGCCCGACACGCACTTGGCCGGTTTTAGTATTTGTTGTTATAGCGGCAACAGAAATACATCATTTGTGAAAATTCCAACTGTCTAACTATCACGGTTCATGAGATACAGCCTGGTGACAGACGGACGGACGGACGGACAGCGGAGTCTTAGTATTAGGGTCCCGTTGGTTACCTTTTGGGTACGGAACCCTAAAAACAGACGTTCAACTGCGTTCAAATTGTTATTTTTTTCCGTATTAGTAAAACTATTGTTGATTTTAGTAACAATGCCACTAAGTAAGGTGGCAATACAAGATGTCAATACAACTTGCTGCTCGAGACGTACAACAGTAAATCGTTTCTCGTAGGTATATATACGCCACCGAAACGGATTCTTGCGAAGATTACTTTTCCCACAGAGTAGGTATACTTACGTGTAGCTTTTACTGTGATCGTTGGCAGTCGCCAATTCCCTTGTTTACGAGAATGGCGGGCTAGGTGTAAATTGTTATCTTCCTTGTAATTCGACGTGCTGTGTTTGTTGTATCCCATACGAAATATGTCTACACATAATATTACTGATCAAGAGATGGTAAAAGTGAAGTAAACGTGAAACGTAAAACGTTTGTCAATAACAGCAGCAGTGCAATACGCTGCCCTTAAGGGCTTGCCTATGGTCTTTCAACTCTTGTTACTTTAATATGCTGAGTCAACTACTCATCTGATCAATGTAAAACTTGGACACGTGTTTTTTCAGACCTTTATATTTCCGTTTTCAGGTCGGTTACTTATTTGGAAACACTTAACTCGATAGATTCTATTTTTGAAAATTATGCCTTTTTTGTTGTTAATTCGTTTTAAGTCTAAACGGCTTTAGTTTTATGTCTGAAATTACTGCTATAACAAGAAAACATGGTTTATTTTCCCATGTCATGTGAAAAGACTCCTACTTTTTCGTAAAATCCAGAAAAACCTCGAAAATTCACTGATTATGCGTGCCGGTAGCGCGCGAAGCGAGCGTTCTAATATAGACTTTCTGACAAGTGACAACATACTAAAGTTCAAAATCACTCAGTAACATTATCGTGCACCATGGGCCAAGCTTTAGGTGGGAAAGTGATTACTTGAATTCATACTTGCGAGGTTAAATTTGAGTTTAAGTTACAGAGGACCTCCTTTCGATAACTTAGTTGGTATTGGCGGTCCACTATAACCTAAACTAAGTAGTAACGTAGTGTGTGGCTCTGATCAAGAGATGGTTTGATTTATTATCAAAACTACTAGTGATGTATTCACGCTGTCGTTTGGGAATTTCTTCTAATTCAGATGACGCAGGACCTTTTGCAATGACGTCGACTCGTGGAACCATGGACGTGTATAACATATACTTCTGTAGTCTTGGATGTCGGCCAACTTAAGTCATTTAACTATTTATGAAAGAGTTTCTATCAAAATCTATTGAGCGAGTAAATTAATGCAAAGGCCCACGAAGATTTCTTCCCATATAAAATAAATCAACCCTTCAAAAAACTGAACTGTTTGATTATGTTTAAATATGTTAAAAAATGTGAGAATAAATTATATCTATGTACGAGAATGTTTTAGTTTTTGTTCAATAAGTAATTTATAGAATACATTCTGATATCTATAAGAATTTATAGGGCAGTAATAGTGACATTGACAGCAAAAAAGCACAATATCGATATTCAATTCCACGTTTGGGTAACATCTCTTTTTATATTTTTTAAAAAGAAAATTGAAAAGCGTTTGCCGTTTCAAAAATTTACCGTTACTATTGGCTCCTCAATTTTCATTGTAAATTGTGTCCATTGTAAACACACTTCCAACGGAGCATGAAAATGCGGTCGAGTCCCAATCTCACTTTCACATTTTCCACACTTTTTGTACAAGACGGAGCGCACCATCTTAAAAACGTTAGTATCGTAACCTTTATGGCATTGTATTAGAGACGTGTTTTTTTTAATTCCTGGGATAACTGCGTGGTTCGATATCTACACAACATATTTGCATAAAGAGTTCGTCGGTCCTTGGGGTCTCCTTTCCGGCTTTCCTATTTTGTGCTTGAATGCCATGTCGAGGACACAGCCATAAAACATAGCATGCGTAACAAGAATACTCACTATTTAACATAAATGAGAAAATTAAAAGCCACACTTCCTTTTAATTGTCATCCCCAAATATTTTGATAAAGCTGCAACATAAGAGAAATTTTAGAAAATCCATCTTTTTTGCACACTCGTTAAAAACTTGGAAAATTAAATAGAACCAAAAATGTTGCATTTAGAAAGTTGAGACGTGCCCTTTTTGTAACAGAGCTTGTGTAAGAGATTAGCATACTAATAATAAACATGAAAAAAATTCACCACATATTTATATCTTTTCACCCTATTTGAAGAACTTTTGAAAGAATGTCGTTGTGGTTTAGTGGTTATAGTTCTCGACCACTAATCTGAAGATCACAGGTTCAAATGTTAGGGACACATTGAGGGCCACTGCATGCTTCGGAAGGCAGGTAAAGCTGTGGGACCACTTTGTGACCGAAGTAGTTTGATAGAGCAGACCACCTATCATGCTGGGATGTAATAATCGTCGGTGAAACGGGGTGTGCGGGTGGGTTTGTGACTTGCATTTCACAGTCCATGCTTGGAACTACCTCTGATTCTTCCTCGGGGATTCATGTCGTGACCATCCGTTTTGAAAGAAGTTTAAAGATACACGTTAACTTCAAGTGCAATTTAAATATTTTGGTGCAAATGTTTGGATTTTATAAAAATATATTTCGTACAAAGTCGATATAAGTGTCAAATCATATACATACATAGTATATACCTATAGGTATTTAACGAATACATTTATAAATACCTAATTAATTATTTGAATCCCGTTTTATGGTTGCGTAGTCCGACAAAGAACCCTTATAGTTTCACCATGTCCGTCTGTCCGCGGCTTAGCTCAGAGACTATTAGTACTAGAAAGATGTTATTTGGCAAATTTAAGGGTACCTCCCGTACTCGTAAATTGGGGTTGAATTATTTTTTCTCGTCTATCCAGACATCTAAACAGGGTATACATACAACATACATTAAAACAATCAAAACCATAAACTGTAACAGCAAAGCAAAAATACAACTTGATACATTAGGCAATGCCTTTGAAATAAAAAGAGGAGTCCGACAGGGAGATCCTCTGTCTCCCAAATTATTCTCTGCAGTGCTTGAAAACATTTTCCGAAAACTTGATTGGGATCAATTTGGTCTTAACATAAATGGAAGAAAACTTAACCACCTCAGGTTTGCAGATGATATTGTCTTATGTGAAGAAAACCCAGAAACTTTACGGAAAATGATACAAGATCTAAACAAAGAAAGCGAAAAAATAGGACTGACAAAAAATATAGACAAAACAAAACTACTGACAAACTCTGTAAACATGGAAATTAAGATCAACAAAAAGCCACTTGAGTATGTAGACGAGTACACTTACCTAGGCCAGCTCATTTCTCATAAAGACCAAACAACTAAGGAAATAAATAGACGAATAGCCAATGGATGGAAAAGGTACTGGTCATTGAAAGAAGTTATGAAGTCTACACATCTAAGTATTGGGGTAAAACGGAAAGTGTTCAATACATGTATACTTCCTTGCATCACATATGGTTGCGAAACGTGGTCACTCACCAAACACCACAGAGAAATGCTTGAACATTGCCAAAGATCCATGGAAAGAAGTCTGATAGGTATCAAAAAACAGGATAGAGTACGAAGTATACATATAAGAAAAAAAACTAAAGTTGTTGACGTGCTCTCCAAAATAGACCAACAGAAATGGAGATTGACAGGTCACATGATAAGATGTACCCAAGATAAATGGAACAAAATTGTCACAGATTGGTACCCTAGAGATGGCAATCGGAGCAAAGGAAGGCAGCAAAAAAGATGGGAAGACGAGTTAAAACTGACAGCAGGTCCTAACTGGAGAAGAGTTGCTCGAGACAGGAAACAATGGAAGATGTTAGAGGAGGCGTGGCACACTGAACTAAGAGATATTCTATAAATACAGAAATAAACTCAAAAATCACAACTCTTAGTTCATAATAAAGGGCTTATTGATTGATTGATTGATTGATCTAATGGTGTGGGGTATCATTGGATAGGTTGTTTAAAAACATTGTGGGTGTGTGAAAACCATTTTTCGATTTAGGCAGATCCGTTGGCGAAATAATAAGCTTTAAAGTGCAAATTTTTGTTAGAATTTTTATCCCCCCCTGCCAGCTAAACGGTTGCATATGAATACGTGTAAAAATTCATAGAAGTAGTATTATGTCGCGGGCATTTGATTAAATCAGGCGTTTGGTTCAATCAAGCAGAAGAGAGGCGGTAGCCGAGGTTAGAAGGTTAGGTATGGCGAGTCGCACCACGTAGTGGCGTGACCGCCATACGTAACCTTTGTGGTTATTTTTTCTATGACCACCATTCAAACCAAAAGTTTAGTCATTTGGTTAAGTCACTGAATTTAACCAGGTGCCTGCGACATATATAATGAATTTAAAAGGAAAACTATCACAGCTAAGTAGGCTTTACAGGTTTACGAGTACAAGTTGCGCCAAACTTTTAGTCCCCTCTAAACACGACGAAATGTTTGGGCCGTTCTTTGGGAGAGCAACTTCCGAGCGGACTAGAAGTTTGGCGCGATCTGTATGAGTAGACCAACTTATAAAATGTACTGGGCAACTACGGAACCCTACAATGCGCGTGGCCCGACACGCACTTGGCCGTTTTTTTTACGATTTATATATGAGGGTTTATGTATTTTTTTATTTGTGTTAAAAATCTTTGGAACTAAAGTGAAAAAGGCTAAAATACAGCGGCTAAGCAGCCACTGCGGTTTATTTCAATCGAATTACAAAAAATGTAATTTTTAACGTGGTTGTTGCTTTCCAAATTCATAGACGTAATTTATTTAATTCTTTCAGATTTTTCGTTTCCAAGTACATACATAGTTAACAGCAAAGATTTTTACATAGTCTCGATCGTTTCAAAGGTGTACTTAAAGAGAAAAACATCATCACGACATGAAACCCCTAGGCTCTAGGGGTTGTCAGAGGTGGTTCCAAGTGTGGACTGTAATATACAAGTCACAGTCCGCAGTCGTAAACCCATGATTTAACGACGATTATTACATCCTAGCGTGATGAGCCTTAACGCCGTACTTCGGGCACAAATTGGACCCACAGCGTGTCTTCCGAAACAGTTAGACCGAACGCAAAATGTGCTCCTACGGAATTTAAACCCGCTACTTCCGGATTAACCATCGTAAATTCAAACCACTAAACCATAGAGGTGGACCGAAGATAAAACATTATCAATTATATAAATTCATTAAACTTAGTACATCTTTTTTTATATAAAAATAATAATCATATAATTTTTGAAGTTAGTGATTTATTATGTTTACACTCGTATTAGTATTTACCGTTTATGAAAAAAAAAATAAGATCATAATTTTAAAATAATATGTATAATTATTACATCAGGTTTTTACGCAATGAGACGGCTTGTCACAAGCAAACAAGTAACCTGAGAACTTGAATGCTTTGTTTCAGTAGAAACATAAAGCTTTAAACTCCACTACAGCATACTAAAATTACTTTCCAACTAATGTTTCTGTCATATAAGTACCTTTTGTTGCACCGGTTTGTTGCATTTAGAAATTATTTGGATAGTCAAGGTAATTAACTAATTAAAAGTACCTGTGATTTTTTTATAGCTTTTGCCCGCGGTAATTTAATTTTAGGGTAATCTTATTAATGACTATGTCCCTAGGGAACTGTTAATCCCCAGGGAAAAAAATTATAGGTGACACTGAGTTTTTTTTCTAGAAATTAAATCATTTTTTTGCATTAGCCGTTAATACTATTTTATGATCAATCTAAAAAAACTTTACTTTTAAATAATCTGATCATAATTATTACAAGCTTTTGTTAATTTCTTATTGCAATTTCTATAAAATGACTTTTAGTATGATATTGTATTATCAAAAAATCCTTAAAATTTACAATGACTATTGTTATCAATATCAATTCAGATGTAAAGCGTTCTTTTTGGTCCATTTGAAAATTAAATCAAGATTGTTTAGCACAGCTTCAGTAGTAGATTGATGTTTGAAAGAGTGATATACTTATTTGCGTGTCGTCTGCATATAGATGAACTTTGCAGTGTTTAAGGTTAGTTATGAGATCTGATGTGTAAAGGATGAACATAAGGGGGCTGAGAATAGATCCTTGTAGAGATCCACGAGTAATTGGTTGGACTTGAGACTTTCTCACATTTTCCTAGTCATCATCAGCTACCACGTATTGCTTTCTATCCGTAAGAAAAGAGCGAAACAAGTTGCAAGCAGATTCTGAAATCCCGTAAAAGGACATTTTAGCCACGGGTAGTTCAGCACTGAGGCAATCAAAAGCGTGGAAGAAGTCTAACAGGACGAGTATGCTACCCTTTCCAGAACCATAGGGCGTCAATATGTCATCGATTACGTTGGCTAATGCCGTGGCAGTGCCATGTTGACCACGGAAACCCGACTGGATAGAGAGAGAACAGTTTCATTTTATACAAAATTTGGTTAATTGAGTGCACACATATGAAGTTGTATAGAGCCGTCCTTTACGGAAAGTTGATCGGCGCACACTGGCTTGGGCGACCGGTGGTGGCCTTAGAAGTTCTCTAAAATCATTTAGGATATGTCATATTTAAACCCCGAAATATAACTTACGCTCAGAATGTAATTTGTATAAACCCCTGAGGCTAGGTTGAAAGGGTAACAGTTGGGATGTAAAAGGTTCCGGAATATTCCTATTTTCACTGGAAGCACTAGGATCACTAAACTTAGTTCATGACGTAAGTTCATTAGATAACTTGGCATACATACGTATAAATAATCTAAAAGTTTTATGTAATATCTGGATCTTTTAAATATTGATACTTAGTGAAGGTTATTGATGGAACATTTGAAACATCTATACTATTAATAATAATTAATAATAAAGTAGTAAGAAAGTCGTGTCTATACATTAAATATTTTTGCGAAATTTTAATTAAAATGGGTTATTACTGAGGCCAAAACTACAATTTTTAGAATTTTTGTCTGTCTGTCTGTATATGTATGTACGAGTATGTGTATGTTTCGAATTGGCTGCGGTTTCATTTATTATCACCGTAGTGACCCTGGTTAATATAACAATATAGTCTATAAAGCGTGTTCATACAATAACCGCCGAGTCGAAAACGGGTTAGATATTGAACAAAACGTGGGCGGAACCGCAGGCAAAGGCTTGTAAATAAAATTTAAACAAATCAAATCAAAATATTTATTTTGTAAAATAGAAACATAAAGTATACTTTCTTCAAGTCAAAGTTAATCTTCACAATAAATATCTTTGGAATAAAAAAATATAAAAAAATAATATGTGTATACTAATAAGGGAAATACATACAAAAAATATTTAGGTTGGGCTACAAAAATTTAATTATACACCTACATAAAATAGAGAAATCTAGGAATAAAAATATTATAAATAAATGATGCAAAGAACAAACAAGTTGATAAATAAATACGGGAAATAAATCCAAAAAATACTAAGGTTGGGCTACTAACTTGGTAACTGTTTCACTATTTTATTGTTATCTGGGACCGGTTTCGTTTTACAACATCATCAGGCTTTCACGATACAGTGATTTGAAAATATCAAATAATTAAAAACATTGGTTCGTCTTGTTTACTTTTGCAAAGTTTAATTATTTCCTACTCTGACGTCACAAAAATATCAAATTAGCATGTTTTGCTCTGTGTACGGGCAATCAGCCGTAAATTTCGCAACGTTGTGGCCTACTTATGTCCAGCGCGTGCGTAATGTATTACTTGAACGTTTTATCTTATTCTTTATTTATTTATTGAGTACCTACTTAGCTACCGTACAGATCACAGCTAGAGAACCTACACCTTTCTCTACAATAAACCACCTTCAATCTACCAGTCTGTTTCTACTTGTAACTGCATTTACCTACAACAACCAACGTACGGCCAGACCTGATCACTCTGACCATACATCAAATGGTCCTTCGAGAACCAGGACTTCTTCGGAACTCTTCGGTCAACTACGCGAGGAACGATAGAAGACTGGAACTAGCAGACTGTGGATACTGTGATTTTCTACTACACCAAGGGGCTAAGGGGTCGTTGACGACAAACTAACTGTGTGAATACAACTGTGTGCTAAAAGGAGAATCTGTTAACTAAGGGGTCCATTCGTAACTGTGAATATAACTGTGAGCCGAAGGGAGTATTAAACTGCGAGAAGCTGTGTACCATGGGGTCCACTCGTCGACAACAACTTAACTGCATAATCCATAGGTCGTTGGTTCATATCCGGCTCGAAGGACCATTTGATGTATGGCCAGAGTGATCAGTTCTGGCCGTACTTTGGTTGTTGTAGATAGTTGCAGTGGAGTGGAGTTATAATTAGAGACAGACTGGTAGTTTGAAGGTGGTTTATTGTAAAGAAAGGTGTAGGTTCTCTAGCTGTGATCTCTACGGTGGCTAAGTAAGTACTCAGTTAATAAATAAAGAAAAGGTAAAAAGTTAAAGTAATACACGACGCACGCGCTGGACTAAAGTAGGCCGCAACGTAGCAAAATGTACGGCTGATTACCCGTACACTCTGAATATATTTTTATTAATGCAGTCATTATATTATAATATATAAATAATGTAGAAGTAGATGCCATGCACATAATAGCATGAGCACTTCACCTCAACTCAAAAAGCTTATGTCTTCGCACTTAGGGTTCGAGACATTTATTCTGCCGTGCATTATTTTTCTTCGTGACACTTAGCTGGACATTTTTCTCTAGGGAACGCTCTCCATCTTTTTTCTTTCATCTTAAAATTGAAGCCCGCAACAAACTGTTACTTTTATGGGTTCCGTTATAAAAAGAAAGCCGTGTGTCCATTCACCCACGCTGCCGTGAAAATCATTAGTGCAGTAAGTCGAAAATAGTTTTTAAGGAAAAGCGATTTTAATGAAGTTGATGCTCGTGATTGTTGGCACTTGGTGGAACTTTTGAAACATTTTTTGTTTGATAAACACTTGTACTTGTCCACTTATTTATTTCCCTTACCGGTTTCGCTGTTAAAGCATTATCAAACCTTTGATTTTAATGATCTAAAAAATAGTTTTTTTTGAAATAAAATGTTTCGACTTACTGCACTAATGATTTTGAGGGCAGCGGCTATCGATACAATTCAAGGGAAATTTTAAAAGTAGTTATGCATTGCTTCAACATAAACTAAATAATTCACCTTTATTTTGAGGTAATCATAGATATTATTATATTGGTCAAAGTTTAAAACATCATAAACATATGACGTCAAAGATGTTTCATAATTTTAGGCAAAACTTTAAGTAACAAATATTAAACTTTCACATGAAATTCATGCGTTCAAAGGCAAACGGCATATCGTTGAGCTTTGAAAATCATGTAGTATTCTATAAAATTTGGAAGGATTCTGAATGGTGGAATTTACATTATTTTCTTTTAAACTTACTACAAAATATCAACTTTCAGTTCTGTACTGACCCAGGAATTCAGGTGTTAGCTGTAAAATACCGCAGTAGTTTGTACCAAATGAATGTTGCCTTAAATCCGTTACCTGGATGCCCAGTTCCTTTTTCATTTCGCAAAACTTGTGTGCTTTCCATTTTGAAAGGATTTCTAAAAGTTGTTTGGGTTTATTTTACAAAAATGGTCGTAAAAACAGGTGACTTTTAAACAGCTACATACATACAGACTTAGAAGTAGTAAGAAACAGTACAAGGACAGATCATATTTATCTCTTGTAATTTATAATGTTACTTGTAAGTTTTTTTTTATTGTTTAAATAATTTTAATAAGTATGATAAAATATTGGGAGTTAGAATAGTATCTAGAAAAAATTGCATAGTGAGTCCTTGTTTTTGATTACTTTTGTAAATGTGTGAATTTGACTTCATAAATAAACATTAAATTACATTTTTAAACCATTAATATTATACTCTCATAAATGATTTTAAAGATTAAACAAAATAAAAGAAAGAAAGAAAGAAAAGCAATTTATTTTGAATACCTCCAACAATATACAATATAGACATAAAAAATCACACACAATTAGAATTAACAAAGAGGAAGAATGTATAAAAGTCAACCAAATATGGATACGAGCAAAACTTAACTACAATCTATTGTTTTAGAGATAACTAGCCTTACGCCCGCGGCTTCGCTCGATTTTGTTCAGTCTCTGCCCCGTTGTCAGCTTTGGTGATATTTTATTAACATCCCATACAACCAAAATCAGACGCGGCGGCAAACCAAAACAAAATAATTTGCATTTAAGATTTGGTCCTGGAATGGTAACCGTTAGTACTCTTTGCGGCAGCCTCAACATATAGTGGTAGAGTCATTACTATGCGGCTAAAAATGTGAGAAAATTGTTGGCGGCAATGCGGTGTAAATATCACCACATTGCTACTACATTGTTATAACAAGAACTAAACTATCCGGAAGTGTTAACAATATCACTATATTGCCACTAGGTGTTTATACAGTTATTTGAAAATGTGAAAATTAGTTTTCACTATGCCCCTTATAGTACAAGTAAAATTTTTCATTGATACAATAGACAGGGTCTTTTATAATCCCTTATTGCTTTAAGTCATTTGTTATATTTTTTGTAATATTTAACGCTAGCTTTTGCCCGCGGCTCCGCCCGCGGGTTATTCGGCTTAACGACATGCTTTTTACTGGGATAAAAAGTAGCCTATGTGTTAAGTTAGGGTATAAGCTATATCCACTCTAAATTTCATCCAAATCCGTTCAGCCGTTTCAGCGTGAAAGAACACAAAACACACACCACAAACTTTCGCATTTATAATAATACTGTGATTAGCAGGTAAACAGTTAAGTCAAACGGTGTCAATTTATGTGGAGAGCGCTGGTTGTTACATTTCAGGCAGATTCCTGCCTACCTTATTGGCTAGAGTTTCAATTAGTGGGGTCATCGTGTAATTATAGGTACATAACAATAAAATATATTGATTTATTTATCTTTCTTGAAAAAAAACATGGTCATTTCCAAGACAATTCCCAAAACGTGATAGACAAAAGTTCACTGCAATGGAAAAAAAAAGAAAAATGAACACCCTTTTTTGTTTCAAAAAAGTAGTTGGTCCAAACTAAGTAACTACAAATAACAATAATAGGATATAACATTAGTTTATTTCTTTTCAAAATAACACATACAATCTAAAATAAAATGAAAGAAATCTGTTTCATTTCAAATTATTCAGTCGAAAACAATTTGTTCAAAGACTCGGCATGTAGCTATTAAGCATTAACGAAAATGGGAGCCGATTTTCAGTCTAAGCCATAAAAATTGGTATAAAATAAAAGAGAACACAGTTAAACATAAATTAAATTATGACTGTGTCAAACATCTAACTAAAATCTATTTTAGGTATATTTAAAACATTGCAAGCATTATCCAATCCCTCTTTCACGCACTTTTTAATATACCTTTATCTTTATAGTTATACGATGAACCTACTTCACCTTAAGCCCTGATTTTCCATTAGTTTCAATTTGAAACCATTACAGTTTGAAGCTTTCTTCGTACAATATTAGAACACCCACAAGTGGTCTGGTTATTACGCCCCAGTTTCCAATCTAACATTAATTTCCATCCCCTAAACAATACACACACATGCTCATATTACATCAAAGCTGATAAACCTTGGGCTCTGTACCTGTTTGGTCTCACACTGACGATGTGTCAGGTAAGACCCCGTAGGCTCTGTTCCTTGGTGGTCTCACCGACCGACGATGTGTCAGGTGAGACCTTTTAGGGCTCTACGAACACGACTAAGACCTGCAGAGGGTTGGAGCTAAAGGGACTGGAACGGCTGACCCAATTTTTATGGATATTTATGATAAATGTAAATTAAAAACTTTATACAGAAATCCTTACAAATATTGTGATTGATACTGCAAAACTCATACTTGAGACTCGGTAGGTGATCAGAACTATTTAGAAACAAACATCAGTGATCATCTTACACATGAAAAAAAAACTTATTTAAAAAAGAGATTTTTTATTCAAAGATTGTGTGATCTTTTTAGCCCTTTTCTAGCTTTTTAAAGTAATTTACATATTTAACAAAACTTCTACGGATATTCTCCCAACTCCTATCTAGCTACATAGAAATTGAATAAATACAAACCTTGTCCTCCCTTTATTTGAAAAAATTAACCGGCCAGCTCCCCTTTAAAAAAATAATCACTTTCTGAAACTTTTGACACAAAGAAAACACTCGTGTCATTAGCACAAATAAAAAAGAAGCATTAGGTATTTTGTTGTTTTTGATAAGTTGAAAAAAAATTTTTTTTTCGTTTATCTTACATAATATTTTTAGCAGTCGATCGTTTGATCAGATGACAATTTACTTTTGTGCTTCCATATCAAGCCCACGGTTGATCATTATGGTAGGCCGAAATAAATTTTTGACAATTTATAAAAAGGGTCATGAACGTTATTACTGATCGTCATCGTTGATCGTCTTAACCGCGGGTATGCAGTATGAATTTCGCTATTACATAAACGCCATTTTATGTTTTTTCAGTAAATACCTTGGGTTTAGTTTTTTTTAAGTATATTTTGTTAAATTAACACTATATCATGGCGGTGTAGAAGCACAGAAGTAAAGTAAATCCCGGTTCAAGCTCCTTCTATCCAAATTTACTTATATGGCATATATTTATTCACACAAGTAAACATGACATTAAAACTTTAGGCATTAATCCCCATCCCTATACTAAGTTTCCTTGTATTGCAAGAACAAGGCTCAACCCATTGGTTACTAAATTCAACTTATATGTTAAAACTAAAGTAACTTCGAGTTAAATAAAAAATAATAAAGGATATGTACACTTTGCGTTGGATATATCGCCAAGCGTTTGAAATATAGAAATGTATTTCTGTCATAGTTTATATTTTGTCGTTAAATACTTTAGGTGTAAGTTAAAAAATATATATTAATCGTTTTATACTTTATTTCAAAAAATAACAAATTTTTAGTTTTTGGTTGCTTAAAAGTCGAAAACTAGAGTAGCACGAAAATGAAACGAAAATCCTTTATTGAAAACAAATGTCTATGAAGCTGAAGTTGTGTCAAAACGGAACAGCTGTTCCACACATTTTAGTCAAGTGGGTTTGTAACTTTTTTACGAAATATAGCTGCTTTTTTGGCGCTTTTACTTTTGGTTCCAATGAAATTTGTTCGTGTAGATCTGTAATATTTCCAGTTTGTGACTTTTCAGCAAATGAAAATCCAGTATGTACTTAGATTGAAACTATCTTGGTTTTTATCTACGGCTTCACGTGCACGGATTGTGCAATACCTAGTGAGCCGGCTGGTCCGGGATGAATGTCTGATGTCCGGGTTAATAGATGACAGGAGTTTTCCTGACATATATCAGGAATGTTGAACCTCTGTCAGGAAATCAGGAAAAATTTGGAATTATCAGGAATGTTTAAGAGCAAATGAATAAATAACTAACTTTATTGTTTGTAACAAAAACTCTAAAACATCGCGCTATGTCCGCTTTAACAAAAAAAAACGAAAATGTCAGGAAATTTATATATTTATCAAGGATTTTGTCAGGAACTTACGTTACTGGATCTGGATCTGAGGTTGAATTTCCCATAGAACTGCTTCAATCACGACACCTTATAGTATCAAGGTTTATTTAGGGTCCAAACTGTCAGTTCGGGTAGTACAAACTCACGTAGCCCACCTGTGTACAGACCCAATAAATAAGTACATTCACCTCCGCGTCCCGCCGCGGCAATTTATCTAGCTTATTTATGAGCGGACTTGAGGGCGATAAAATAAAAATGAACTGTTCCAGGGTTTCTTCACAAAATGGAAACCATAAAAAATGTAGGTAAGTATTAGTACTTTCAATATAGTGTTTTTTTAATTTTTCTGTTTGTTTCCATGTAACAAAACTACCCAGCAAATAATGTGACAATCATGAAACAATATGAATAAAGGTTAGATTTTTAGGGTTCCGTAGTTCAACAAAGAACCCTTATAGTTTCGCCACCATCTGTCCACCTGTCTGCGGCTTAGCTCAAAGACTATCAAGTACTATAAAACTGTAATTTGGCATGGGTATACATACATATTTACCACGCCGACTAAATTGTAAAATAAAATGTCGAAAGAAAATCTTTTTAATTTTTTCTCAACTACACGGAAATTGGGGATGATTTTTTTTTCTCGTCGTTCCCGTATTGTGTGGTATCATTGGATAGGTCATTCAAAAACATTATGGGTGTGTCAAACTTATTTTTCGATTTAGGGATCCGTTGGCGAAATATTAAGCTTTAAAGTGCAAATTTTTGTTAGAGTCAAGTGTCCCCTCCCCTGTCAGCTAAACGGTTATTTATGAATATGCGAAAAAATTCTCAGAAGTAGTATACACAATGAAGAAGGAAAACTATCACAGCTTAGTAGGCTTTACAGGTCTACGAGTACATGTCGCGCCAAACTTTTAGTCCCTTGTAAACATGACAAAATGTATAGTCCGTTCTTAGGGAGGCAACTTCCGAGCGGAGTAGAAGTTTGGCGCAATCTTTATTAGTAGACCAACTTATAACATGTACTGCGCAACCACGGAATCCTACACTGCGCGTGGCCCGACACGCACTTGGCCGTTTTTTATCATTTACGAGTATTTTTGAGGATAGTTTTTTGGAAATTTGTGTTGTTATATTCAACTATGTAAGAAAAAAAATTTAACAGAAGACATAAGACGTAAGACATAAGACGTAAGACATAAGAAATTTTATTGGTAAATATTATTACACGTCACAAACTTAAATAATGTAGGTAAATAGTTAATTTGTACATTCTTCTTAGATATATTCTTAAAACAATAATAATTCAGTCATTATCAAAGTCAAAAATGGAAAAATTAATAAATTGTGATTACAAATTGTTTATTTAATTATAAATATGCACATAACTCAGGTTATAGGTGTAAAGTCCTCAAAATCATATAAAGTTTTCTCTATAAGCCACTGCTTTATTCTATTTTTAAATGAATGGTAAATGATTGAATAGAACTCTACGTATTGCGGGCGTAGAGCTATACCAACTTCTTTATAAAACAGTAAGCCATTTAAATGATTAATGGTGATGGCAGAATAACAGCGTTCCTTATATCTTCGATATGGTAACAAATGCTGAGTAGAACAAATGATTGAATAGAACTCTACTTATTGCGGGCGGAGAGCTATACTAACTTCTTTATAGAACAGTAAGCCATTTAAATGGTTAATGGTGGTGGTAGAATAACAGTGTTCCTTATATCTTCGATATGATAACAAATGCTGAGTCGTCATCCTTTTTAACAGTGCCATAAACTTAACAAATAAGAATTTAAGTAGATTTAAGAACTGCTACAATGTATTATGGTCTGTTAAATAAGTGTCATTTCTTTTTATCTCAAGTTTGGGCCTAGCGACTGCTTAGTAGTAGTTTATGCTATAAGAACGGTAAAGAGGCAATAGCTTACGGGAACAATTTGAAACATGAGCGATAAGCGAGGGTTTCAAAAGTTACGAGTAAGTTAGTGCCCTTAACCACGTGTATCAAACTAGGTTTTTATTGCATAGTGTGGGTGAATAAATGAAACATAATTAAAGAAATAAACAAACAATAAATACTCTAAATAAACTTTAGGCGGGCATTCTTTTTCTTTTTCTTGGCACGCATGTTGCCAACTTGACGGAAATACGCTGATTTCAATTTGATGTGTTCGTAGGGTGCTTTCAGTCATAACATACCTGCTTGGTCTTGCTGCCAGTAGCAAGCAGTGTCATCCGACGATCAAACTGAACGCAACCTACGAACGCATCAAACTAAAATCAGATTATTTCTGTCTATGGTATCTATGGTACACAAGAAAAGTTCATTTTTTAAATAAATTAAAATAAAATACTAGTGCGGTAAAGTTAACTTTGACAACAGTTTTGATGCACATAAAATACTGCTTTACGGGCACTTGCATTGAAAAATATTTTGTGCTATATCCTGGTTCCTCTTGTTAACCGCTAGGGTCATTGGACATTTTCTCATATAAATAGGCCTGCAGTATCATTTCCTTTCGAACTTGTTCACAACTCACCAACCCGTAATGCATAGAGGGCGATACGTGTAATAAAGCCTGAGTTATTGAAGGGAGAACGCGTGCTAAATTCAACACATATATGGATCTGTCGTTAAAAAAAGGTATAAGATTGAAAGCAGCAGTAACTTATTTATCGGATTTTCGGAATTTATTTTTTGCATTTTGTATACTTGCCACTTGTTGACGGGAATGAAATAATATAATGTTAGGTATACCTGCATGCCTAAGAAGCAAGTATTTATTTGTGTATTGAAGAAGATAATGAAGCATGGTGTAATAAATAATAATAATCTTATTCAATATTGTAATTAATTAGCATATTTTAATACTGTACGATTCCTCTAAAGGCTCAAAATTAATTAATATGTAAACTTACTTTGTTAAAGGTAATAGACAATATGAGACGGGTTGACTAAGATATATTTTTTTTTCTCGTGACTAATTCCCGCAGTCTTATATTTTTTTATGCCTTTACTTGAGTAGGTATGTATATGATTTTGTATCATATGTTTTATTTTGAAAAAAGGAATGTTTGCTAAGTTTCTTGCCCTTCTTCTTAGCAATACTAATCGAATGGTGCGGATGGTTAGGCATTATGTATATACAATATTTTTATTCCTATATTTCTATATTTTATACAAGTGTATAACTTTATTACATTTTAGTAGCCCACCCTTAATATTTTTTGTATGTATTTCCCGTTTTTATTATTTCTTCATTGTATTATGTATATATAATATTTTTATTCCTAGATTCCCCTATTTTATTTATTTTTTATTTATTTATTTATTTAAAAACTTACGACTATCATTTATTAATGCAGGTGTATATTTTATTTCCCGTATTATTATATATTTTTTTTTATATTCTAAAGATATATTATATTGTGTAAATTAACTTTGACTTGTAGAAAGTATACTTAATGTATCTATTTTGCAAAAATAAATATTTTGATTTGATTTGATTTGATAAGTATGTATTTGTATGTAGTATATTTATATTTAGATTATAGATTTAGAATTAACTCAGAACGTAACTATGCACTGATGTGAATTTCTACAATAAAAATGTTTCATATTTTCCCAAGGTTGCCTGGAAGAAACTCCTTTTAGGAATAAGTCCGCTCTTGCCTTCTGTCTGTTCTTTGTATGTATGTAAATATCTTGTTTTATGTGCAATAAAGTGTCATTCATTCATTCATTCATGTATTTGGGACCGA
This sequence comes from Ypsolopha scabrella, assembly GCA_910592155.1. NCBI lineage: Eukaryota > Metazoa > Arthropoda > Insecta > Lepidoptera > Ypsolophidae > Ypsolopha > Ypsolopha scabrella. Next base: position 15,073,704 of record OU342975.1, on the reverse strand, counting down.
AAAACGGCGATAAGACTTACTCCTCTACCGCGATGTGACGATCAAATCGTCGATGAAAGGAGGGTGTACATGTGTTGACTACTTACTTAACGCTTGAGTAATGTTATCTTGACAATGCGCTGTAATTTATGTACAGAACCTAAGGAAATCGTACAACGTACACCCTTGGCTAGCTTATTGATTGGTACTTTAAACTAAACTTAAAGGGTAACTAACGAGTAGTTCTACGCAGAAGATAACATTATTATGTTTTTAGGGTTCCGTACCTTAAAAGTAAAAAAAACGGAGCCCCCCCCCCCCCTTAAACGATTACTTTGTTTTTTCCTCGGGCCCCGTTAGAGATATCAAGTTGAAACTAATACTTCCTACAGAACTCTACAGAAAAAAGTATTTACCCTTCACGTAATCAATTTCATACAAATTGGCTCACCATTAAAACATATAGTTTCCAATTGCCTTAGAAATTTGAAATTCCGTACACAATTAGTTCTTTTAGCACACGTCTTGGAAAAAATCTGAAATTTACCAATATTTAATTATTCAAGAATAAATTAAGAACTAACTTAATTAATTCCTTCGGATATACCTAAAAATATGAAGTCTAATAGTTCATAAGTGTCAAGTTTATTTTGACGCTAATAACTGCTCGTGGAATACGTTTGTGTTTTAAACGGTATGTACGGAATACGGAACATTCATAGCACGAGTCATACTCGGACTTGATCAGTTTTATGTACTTCAATTTAATTAATTTTAAATTTTATTCTTGAATTACGATAAATATGAGAACACAAAGCTTATAAATGTAAAAGTCATTTTATTGGGCATTTCAGTAAGTCAAATTCAAAACAATACCACGAAAGTAAAACAAATATTTTATTTAATATTCTTTAAAAAATTACGTTACCTACCCGTAGTTACAATCAGTTACAACCTTAGAAAGTATATAGACGTGTGTACTATTTATACTCGTACAATTTCTCAATCAATTTTTCAAAGGTTTCACCTTTGGCTAAGTAGTTTTACTTTTAATTTGTTAGAAAAATAGGCACTAAGTAAGTCGTGTGTTTGTATCAATGCTTAACGAAAACATTCATTTCGTGCAAGGATTTTTTTCGTGTTTCTTAGAGTTAAAATATGGAGGTTTTCTCATTTTAGATGATAGTTAATATTGAAATTTCCAAACAAAGTAATTACCACTATCTACTTTATAAAATCAAGTGCCCGATCATTAAAAAAATGTAAAGTTTTATAGTGACTTCATAAAAAAATCAGGACTTTCGAGAAAATATCTCGAATAGCATTACCGTATTCTCAGTATTGCGATTTAATTAGAGACATAACAGTGACAAAAAATATTTCAGAACCATAGTATAACATATCAAAAAAACATGATGTAGAAAAACTTCAAAATAACTAAGGTTGTGCATACACGGCTGTTTATTAGAGCGAGATAGACAGTTAAAAAACAAAAGCATTAGAGCAAGACTTTTTCCAGCGAGCGCCATCCCTTAAGAAAGTTTAAACTTTTTTAGGGTTCCGTAGTCCGACAAGGAACCCTTATAGTTTCGCCATGTCCGTATGTCTGTCTGTCCATCTGTCCGTCTGTCCGTCTGTCCGCGGCAAAGCTGTAATTTAGCATGAATATAAATATTTATCACGCCGACAAAATGGTAAAATAAAAACTCAAAAATATGTTTTTAAGGGTACCTCTCATACAAGTAGACTGGGGATGATTTTTTTTTCTCGTCTATCCCATAGTGTGGGGTATCGTTGGATAGGCCGTTTAAAAAAATTGTAGCACCTGGTGTGTGAAAACTATTTTTCGATTTAGAGATCCGTTGGCGAAATATTAAGCTTTAAAGTGAAAATTTTAGTTAAAGTGGAGCGTCCCCCCTCCCCCCTGCTGGCTAAACGGTTGTTTATAGAAATGTGAAAAAATTCACAGAAGTAGTATATATAATAAATTTAAGCTAAGTAGGCTTTGCAGGTTTACGAGTACAGGTCGCGCCAAACTTTTGGTCCCCTACAATATATAAAACCAACTTATATGTACCGGGCAACTACGGAACCCTACATTGCGCGTGGCCCGACACGCACTTGGCCGGTTTTTACTTATTATTATGCTGGTTCTGAGCAAAAGTCATTATAATCTTACGTACCTAGAACGTATTTTCTTTTAAATTAGGAATTCTTTCAATGCGGTTTTGCTGTTACTTAACTACCGAATAATTCAAGAAAGGTTTATCTTTTGTATGTCACTTTAAGGCGCCTAGGCACGCCACCGTTTTAGTACAAAATTTGATAACCCGTTTCTCTGTTGTTTTTCATTATAGACTAAAGGTATAGACCTCAATAGTTTAACACAGGCATTTACAAAGTCGCTATGTGGCTGAAATGTTAAATTTTTATATATATACAATCTGAGGCAAGAAAACAACTTTGTATGTAAATCTGTCCAGCTTAATATCTTTAAAACAAAATTAATATTCAAAATTTTGGCAAAATGGTGTCTTTTAAAATCCCAGCACCAGATGATGGAGGTCATAAAGTTTGGTCTATTACGAGAAACAACAGAGAAACGGATCATTAAACTTTGTACTAAAACGGTGGCGTGCCTAGGCGCCTTAAGTATATGTATCACTATGGCTGTAAGTCTCTGACTAATTGGAACTGACTATTTCAGTAAAAGTAGTCGAATCAAAAGCGGCTAAGAACAAAACGCTACATGAAAGCCACCGGACGAAACACTGGAATGAAATTTGAATTAGGAAGTTGATAGTTGAGATTGTCGGCACTTGGTGGAATTTATCAAACATTGTTGTGATAAAAAAACACTTGTACTTTTCCACAGATAATATTTAATTCTACACTACCCAACCGGTTTCACTATATAAGCATCATCAGGGGCTTTTTAATTACATAATTTTATATATAATTATTTATTTAAACAATCTTTCTGTTGCTAGATGTCCGTGCAATAAACGATATAAATAACTTGCGGGTAGATTGAATACGCATGACAGACAAACCTAAGATTAAAATGTTTACTGAATTCACCGTTTTGTTAAAGATAGCTGATAGTGTGTTTGGCATTCCGCATTTTGACTAAACGTTGCGTAAGAGTTGGGTATGCATCAAACAGTTGTCAAAGGGATGTCACTCTAAAAAAACTGAAAAATTCCCGAGAAAGTCGGGAAAATAAAATTTATGACGATTAAAGTTAAAGACAAATTAGCAAATAATGTGAGTTCTAATATTAAAAAATTAAATAAATTTCAGTAATTAATTTGAAATGTCAGAAATGTAATCTAATAAAATTAAAATAAAATTATTAAAAGCGAAATTGTCCATGTCAGATAATTTGAAATAAAGGCCAAGTCAAATTAAAATATGCGGTAGTAGAAAATGTCAAGAAAAAATGTCAAAGGTTATCTCAAATTGTCAATCAAAAAATCAATTTGTTTGGAAATGTCATAGGTGTGATTATTTAAAATATTGTAATATAGGTGAATTATTAACGTCAATTTTCTGACGTATTAAATCAGAAAATTGAAAATTGACGTTAATAATTCACCTATATTACAATATTTTAAATAATCACACCTATGATATTTCCAAACAAATAGATTTTTTGATTGACAATTTGAGATAACCTTTGACATTTTTTCTTGACATTTTCTACTACCGCATATTTTAATTTGACTTGGCCTTTATTTCAAATTATCTGACATGGACAATTTCGCTTTTAATAATTTTATTTTAATTTTATTAGATTACATTTCTGACATTTCAAATTAATTACTAAAATTTATTTAATTTTTTAATATTAGAACTCACATTATTTGCTAATTTGTCTTTAACTTTAATCGTCATAAATTTTATTTTCCCGACTTTCTCGGGAATTTTTCAGTTTTTTTAGAGTGACATCCCTTTGACAACTGTTTGATGCATACCCAACTCTTACGCAACGTTTAGTCAAAATGCGGAATGCCAAACACACTATCAGCTATCTTTAACAAAACGGTGAATTCAGTAAACATTTTAATCTTAGGTTTGTCTGTCATGCGTATTCAATCTACCCGCAAGTTATTTATATCGTTTATTGCACGGACATCTAGCAACAGAAAGATTGTTTAAATAAATAATTATATATAAAATTATGTAATTAAAAAGCCCCTGATGATGCTTATATAGTGAAACCGGTTGGGTAGTGTAGAATTAAATATTATCTGTGGAAAAGTACAAGTGTTTTTTTATCACAACAATGAAATTTGAATTCCCCATACAAAATTTAAGTTAGATTCTCAAGGTTAGTAAGGACAGAAGAACATTTTTTTCCATTAGCCCGTGTATGTTTCTTTGGGAAAGCAGTTCATTACGATCAGTAAATTTTGTGGTTTAATTATATAAGATACCTGTATAAATCCACTCGGTATAAAATTATCTGATCTGAACAATTCAGCCGTATTAATTAAAACCGTCACCGCGTCCACACTTGAGTGAAACAAATTCTATCAGCGTTTAAATTTAATGCTAAAACACATTTGTTAGTTGCTGGTTATGAGTAGGGTTGCCATATTTGCTAGGGTTTGAGGTGAAGAGTAAAAATGTTCAATCGCTTATTTAGATAGATACATAAGCACATTTAATACATTTAACATGGTTATAGTGAAACAAGTTGTATTATTATACTTATTTTACAATTTAAGTTGTATATTAAACCTTCCTGAGGATATTGTTTTTTCAGCAGTGCAGAATTCCCTTTAACATTATTATGAAACCCTGGGCAAGTAGGACCTGTGTCGGTTGATCATTTCTTGTGACTCGGGTCGATTTTGACACACTGCTTCGTGACTCACACGACCAAGTCCGAAGGAGACAAAACTATAACTTGTCCGAGTGGGTAAGTACTGGATTTTTTTGTGCATAAAGACTAATTTAGTTGAACTTTTCCACCACAGTCTTACACCGTATTTTTGTAATTATTTGATATACTAGCTACTAGCTAGTGCTATGTAGCTCGTGCTAGTAGCTAGTGAGGTACATACTGAACGCTCAAGAGGGTGTAATTTACTTCACGCCTTGTTAATAGAAAACAAATGGCGCTGTCGTTGCTACAATATGTGTTGCTTCAGACAGTTAAGAAATTCACAATTCTCATCTCCAAGAAATTCGCTTTTTAATACAGTTATTATTATTAGGGTGCATTACAACCTAGAACAGATCAATTAGATACAAATCCAAAGAAAGCCAATAATTAAAAAAAAATTCGTGCTATGATTCGAATCTGCGACCTCATGCCATCAAGAGGCAGCATTTTTGATCCACTGCCTCTGGCAATGGGTAAAAAAATGGTATTTTTCGAGATCGATATTCAATCACTTCCGAACGGATAAATCGTGATCGACCCAGGTATAAAGTCATTTATTTCATAGTTCATCAGTTTCACAAAGTCATAGTTCATCTGACGACTGTTGATAATTCAAATTCAAATTAAAATAGGTACCCACATATTAAACACACACATTTTACACATCGATAATAATCTTGAAATAACCGGCCAAGTGCGTGTCGGGCTACACGAAGTGTAGGGTTCCGTAGTTGCCTAGTACATTTTATATGTTGGTCTACTAATACAGATCACGCCAAACTTCTAGTCCACTCGGAAGTTGCTCTCCCGAAGAACGGCCCATAATGTCGTGTTTAGAGGGGACTAAAAAATTGGCGCGACCAGTACTCATAAAGGTGGAAAGCCTACTCAGCTGTGATAGTTTTCCTTTTAACTTCATTATATCTTCTGTGAATTATTCCACATATTCATAAGCAACCGTTTAGCCGGCAGGGAGGGATACACTTGACTCCAACAAAAATTATCACTTTAAAGCATAATATTTCGCTAACGGATCCCTAAATCTAAAAATTATTTTCACACACCCATAATGTTTTTAAACGACCTACCCAACGATATCCCACAATATATGATATGAAGAAAAATTCATCCCCAATTTACGTCTAAGGGAGATAACATAAAAAAAACTGTTTTTTTACCGTTTTGTTGGCGTAATTAATATTTATACCTGTACCAAATAAAAGGTTTCAAGCACTAATAGTCTCTGAGCTAAGCCGCGGACAGACGGACGGGCAGACAGGCGGACATGGCAAAACTATAAGGGTTCCTTATCCAACTACGGAACCCTAAATACCAGAGAAGTGCGAGTCGGACTCGCCCACCGAAGGTTCCGCTAAAGACTATATTTTATATATTATGATTTAATTACAAATTTATGGCTTTCAGATTTTTCCCTATACTTGTAGTATAAGACGGTATATTACTTGCCAAATTTTATAGTTCTAGGTCAACGGATAATATACTTTAAATTTTGATTACCTTTAGTGTCGAAATATACGTTTTTTGCGGCATAAACGGCCGTATCTTTTTATGTTAACTTGAAAATTTGATTTATTCACAGCTTCAATTAACCGTAGACTTGAGTATATGGTTTTAATTTCAACTTGATACCTCCAAGCGTTTCCGAGATAGGTAAAGGGTCTTGACAGACAGACGGACAACGAATTGATCCTATAAGGGCTCCGTTTTTTCCTCTTAAGGTACGGAACCCTAAAAAACAAAAGAATAAGATAAAATAGTAAAGACAATACGATAAAATACTACAAAAATATTTTAAGGTTAGACTTACTCGTACTTAAAATAGGATTGAAAAAAATATACAATTCGAAAAAAAAAACAAACAAAAATATTTCAATGTTAGGCTTAATTAAATTTAATAAAAAAATACTAACATAAGTAAAATACATAAAAATATTGCATATCGTAATGCAAAATTAATAAATAAGTCAATAGATAAATATATATAATGCCAAATTCTGCCCATTCGATTAAACTCGCTGAGAAGGGCAAGACATTAAGCAAGATCATGTTATTATTATTTTTTTAATCACTCTTTGGGCGATTTATGCAGCTATCGGGACATTTTTGTGTTTTTCGGGACGTCGTGGGAGAGGACTTAGTAACGGTAACAGTCTCGATATATAGATGGGGATGGCAACCCTAGTTATGAGGCGTCGTGATTATGAAATATAACGCGAAATATTACACAATTCGTAGCTTTTGTAATTAAATGCGTTCAGTAGACAGATGACGGAGTTTCGTCATTAATATTGAGCAAAATGTAATTTTGTTTGTTTGCAACATTTGGTTTAATAATTTTAGCCAAGTAAGTGAGGCATTTGTTGGAGTTACTGTTTTTAATAAAATAATGTAAGTAGTAGACTACTACGAAACACTTAGGTAGATAAAGTAATACGTGGGACGCACTATAATTTTCCGGAATGAATATGAAAAAATACTATTAAAGGTACAAAATTAATTTATTGATTTTCAAAATAATCTCCCTTGGCGTCTATGCACTTTTTCATTCGATCAAACCAGTTTTGAAAACTTTTGTGCCACTCCCCTGTGGTGACCTCTGAAACGTGTTTTTCATACTCCTCGACAGCCGCTTCTGGTGATGAAAATCGTTGACCGCGTAATTGGTTCTTAATTTTTGCGAACAGAAAAAAGTCACAAGGTGCCAGGTCGGGACTGTATGCAGGATGACTCATGAGTTCTACATTTTTCGTCTTCAAAAAGTCGTTTGTCTGTCTGGCCGTGTGAGAACTAGCATTGTCGTGGTGCAGGATGATACGGCGTTTACGGTTATTTTTACGGAGTTCGTCAATAACTTCCGGCAAACAAATGGTCGTGTACCAGTCACTATTCACGGTACGACGATTCTCTAAAGCAACAGTAGCCACGTGTCCAGTTTTATTGAAAAAAGAAGCAATCATCCGCTTAGATGCACTTTTCACGCGCGCCACTTTGGTTGGTTTCGGCTCATCTTGAAAGACCCATACGCTCGATTGCTGCTTTGTTTTGGGATCGTAGCAATAAATCCATGTTTCGTCACCTGTTACTATGTCCCACACCAAATTTGACGCACCTTCGTTGAATCTGGTAAGCATGGCACTGCACCAAGTGACGCGGTCCGTTTTTTGAGCCTCGGTCAAGTTGTGTGGGATCCACCGCGAGCACAGCTTTCTCACACCCAAATGTTTGTGTAGGATTGATTGTATTTGACTCATGCCTATTTCTAAGGATGCGCGAATTTCATGGTAGGTCACATGCCTGTCTGTTTCAATCATACGGCGCACAGCATCGATGTTTTTGTTGGTCACAGCGGTGGACGGCCGACCATCGCGAGATTCGTCACTGAGATTGATACGACCACGCTTGAATTCTGCAAACCAGCTATAAACAGTCGTCTTGCATGGTGCTTCATTGCCAAAAGCTGTTTCAAGCCGAGCGATGCTCTGTTGAGCTGTCAAATTACACTTAAAATCGTAGAAAATCATACTACGAAAATTTTCCCGAATTAAATCCATGTTGATGCAGACACACAATTTTTTAAATGGCGCCACAAGGTAAAAACAAAAGACAGTCAGATGAAACAAACTGCATTCTACAGCCAAAGAGTTCTATTTTCAAATGTTGCAATAAATTTTTAAATATTGTTTATGTAAGTGGCCAGTTCCGGAAACTTTTAGTGTTACCTATGTACTGGTATCGGGAAATTACGTTAGCCCAGTTAAGTTAACCCGTGCAAGCAAAAAGTGGATACGTGGGCTTTTTTTCGACAGTTTCATAAAGTGTTCTTTCTCGTCAATACCGTTATTCAACTTTCCTTTATATAATCTTTTTTTTGGGTTCCGTACCCAAAGGATAACCAACGGGACCCTATCACTAAGACTCCGCTGTCCGTCTGTCTGTCCGTCTGTCTGTCCGTCTGTCACCAGGCTGTATCTCATGAACCATGATATTTTGACAGTTTAAATTTTCACAGATGATGTATTTCTGTTGCCGCTATAACAACAAATACTAAAACACAGAATATAATGAATATTAAAGGGGGCTCCCATACAACAAACGTGATTTTTTTGCTTGCTTTTGCTCGATATTGATAACTACAAAAGGGAAACTCTTGAAATATTAACAGAATATTTAGTTATATATTCACGTAAAAAAAATGAAAAAATTTAATTAAATTAATATTTAAGGCGGGCTCCCATGCAACAGCCATATTTTTTTTGCCGTTTTTATAGATAATGGTAAGGAACCCTTCGTGCGCGAGTCTGACTCGCACTTGGCTGTTTTTTTTAATATGTATACAAATAACTAAAATTGTTCCTTTTACTATTGAAAATGTAGCCAAATCTTATTTCGCCTACATAACTAATCACTCTATTTACCTTTACGTGTAAACAAGAACCTTCCTCATTAATCAACCAAGACCCAAGATTGATTGCAGTGGGTTCCGTAACTTATAGTATTAAAACATCATCCTAAATAAACACGTGGACCCAACAACATGCATTATTCAAAACAAGCGAATTTTGATTCCTTCGTAATTCAAAATTTCGTAGGACCTTTGTAATTCAAACAACCCTTAGTAAGAAACTATAAATTATAAGTTATTGTACTAAAGCGGTCCAACAAATTGTTAATTTTAAATATGTATTGGCAAAGTCATAGTAATTAGATAGTTTGATCGATATTTATTGTTTTAAATTGCGTTAAAGGATAAAGTTAAGAGCTTTTATGACAGATTGATGAATGTGGAAGAGGCAAAACAGGTGTGTCAGGATCACAGCAGATGGAAATCTGTTGTCTCTCCTATCCCTTTGGGACACAGGTGTCAGTATATGTACAAGTTTGTATTTATGTGTAATTGCGTTTTTATATCTGCAGCTGAGTCGCATCGTGCCAAGATCTTGACTAAACTTAATGCGTGTGCGCCGGCGATGACTATATCCTATTCCAACATTTTTTCTTGATTTTGTATGAAAGTGAGTACCACCGTTGGAAAGCATATAAAATTTCCTTCAAGATTGTTTAACAATCAAAGTTAAAAAAACAAAAGGAAAAAAAAAAGATTTCATTATGTTTTGTATTATTTCTTTGCAATGTTACAAAAAAATGCGATTTTGCAAATTTTTTTGTTAATTGGTGCGGCAGGCGTCGTGTTGTTTTGCGGGTTACATTGGCTTTATTAAATGATTAGTCTGGATAATAAAAATCTATAATAAGATAGCAAAAAATCAATTAAGGAAAAAAAAGGTAAACATTTAGATTGTAGGTAGGGTATTAGTGTAAATTGATTTGAACTTTTTGTAATTATTTCAACAATGTGAGAAAGGAAATTTTATGGTCAATAAAAAAAACAACATTACACAACTCAATGAATATCTGTATTCTGGTAGAAACGGGCGCGTTTTTTTAAAAATACTTCTTTTGCTACCTTTTTACTTAACCACGGAGGTAGAAATCAAGCTATAGATATCATAATAATATGATAGTGATGGCGGCGCATTCGCCCACGAATCGTTTCCTTATCATGAATTAATAAAAAATGATGAACAGTTAAGAAATGTAATGGTATGTAATCAGAAATCAAATGATCCTTATAAACATAAAATCTAATGATAAATCGCCAACTATTTATTACTATAAAAATGTATTTATATCATAGTTTCAAATTATCTTTCTTGGAAAAAAGTCGTTTTGGAGAAAAAAGACGTACAATGTTCCAGTATGCGAATACAGAAGTATTCTATAAAGCAGTACAGTCATAACATTGAAAGAATCTTGTGTAAGAAAACAAATTTTGTTGTTAAATATTTCAAAATATTTTACGACATGATGCCTTCAAAATAAAAGGCAGAGGGAGACCATTCGTGCATTTTAAAATTACACCGCAGTCGTTTAAATTTTTGATTGAACCTTTGAAAATACTGCTGTGTCTCTGATAAAAAATTTCTATTTTATAGAAAGAAATAGCAAATATCTATTCAAATTTCCCCCACAAATTGCAAAGACCTAAAGCAACGAAGCCAAAACACAAGTGACGTGTTATCAGCGCAGCGGTCCAATGGCGAATTTATTCCAGTATCTGGTGCATTGTGAAACATAAATAAGCGTGCACGAATAAAGTGGGTGTACTTGTGTGACAAGATAGCTGCGTTCCCTGATGGTTCCGGTGCCCCGCAGCGGCGGCACTTCGAAGCATACATTACTGCTAGAAATTCTTTGTTTTTGTAAAGCCGGTGGTAAACGGGCGTTTGAGACGCGCGGTTTTATCGTATGAGTAATTTTATCGAGCATCGTTGTAAACAATCTATGTACTTGGATATATCCTAATAGTGTGACTTTCATTAATTCCAGATCTAAATCAGAGAGCAGTCATTTAAGAGATGAACGGCTGTTGCTTGTATTTGCAGCAGATTGGGGATTTAGTCTCTAAAATACTCGTGAAATAAAAATTATCCATTGACTAGTTTGTTTTACCGTAGACGCATCTCAAAAAGTTATTTTCCAGTGCGATAGGTATGATTATCCACTATATTACAAGTTTTATAAATAAAGGGAAAATTTTTAAACTTAATAAATGAATTAAATATCGCATCAATCGAACCTCTCGTAACTATTGTCAAACACAATAGGAAAAGTAATCGTGACGTCTTGATGAGTCTTATTACAACAAAAAATATTACTATTTTTCTATATAATATTTCAAACTATTCAAAACTACTGAATTTAAAATGTTTATTTTTTGATAAAATATTTATTTTTGTTGTGATGTAAAACTTCCATTAATTAAAATAAATTAATAGACTTGAGAAATTATCAAAAATAACAAACTAATCAACGCTGAAACCATATTATAAATTAGTGTTTTCAGTATTTGTTGCTTAAATATCAATGTAAAGTACAAAGCACATAATATTCATAAAATTTCAAATTCCTAAATTGTTTAGGTTTTGAGACTTTGACAGCCCACATTTCTTTATAAATAAATTATATCAAAAAATATAACTGAATAGATCAATGAGTTCAATGAGTTCAATCAATGGTAAGAATTTAACTTTCATTCCGTTTACCAGCCTGAGACCCGTGATATACGGGCAGACAGACAGCAGAGTGACTTTAATAGGGCTCCATTTTTGGCACTCTTCGGGTACGGATTCCTAAAAACTGTGCTGTTTTTAAAAGACATAATAATGTCTGACTGGTGGTTACAGAAAATGTGTTCGGATAAAAGCGTCAGAAAGTTAAAGTTTGTTTGTGTACAGTTTCTGAATAAATCATCGTCTATGCAACTTGGAGATAGTGAGATGCGTGTTGCGCTCAGATGTTACTTTAAAATTTATACAACAAGAACAGAGTTCAATAATTGTTACGTTGTTAAACAAATATGTATGCGATTTATATGAACATTAACTGATTTAAATAATTAATTCCTATTTTCAAAATGAAAAATAATGAACTAGTACAAACTAAAAAGCAATAACGAAAAATCTATAATTAAAAATCGCTTATTGTCATCACCTCTGATATAAAAATAATAAAAACTATTTTTAAATATTAAATGAATAAGTCATATTTTTGCTATGACCCTGTGTTTGATTGAACGCGCAGTTCATAATATACGGGAAACACATCGAAAAGAATTTCCATCTAGTATGTAATTTTCGTACATAGTATATTATGGACATAAAATGGTAAATATGAAAAATTCAAATGAATAGGGCTTGCTAGTTCATTAGTAGATAGATACTCAAATTTCCATGGTGCTGTATTTATTTTAAAAGATCTAAATCCAAGCAGTGCTGCTGTAAAAATATCTAGCTAAAATTGATATTTTGTAAATATTTGAGGCATGGGGATGAATATGAGGTGACAAATATAGAAATTGTGAACCTTAGCAACCAAAAGCTTTACAATGACGCCACAAATATTAAGCGTTGGCCATACAAATGAAACTAAAATGAGTAAATAGTTGGAATTCAATTAAAGTCTGCTTGAACACAATAAATGAATACATTGTAAAAGCAGAAAGTAAAATACAGAATTCTATAGGTACATTAGCTTTGTCTGGATATAACTTAGTCTTTCCACGTCTAGAACCTAAATACATTTCACATCCCTTATTTTTTGTGCCGTACATTTGTTAAGGCTTAGAAATAAATCGATACACGAACACAGGAGTTCCATTTGCGTTAATCGGAAATTGGGTAGACAACGTTAGACATCGACCAATTTAACTTCGATATAAACGTTCGTCTTTTGGCGGCTTTTGTTGGCGGAATAAGGTTGCTTTTCGCGTAAATGACGAAGGCGAGCTTGGTGATGCTGACGTCCTTCAAGCATGGCTCGTTTTCATGAAAGGCTGACATAACAGACATTGAAATGCATTTCTGATTCTGATTTTAAAATCGAATCTAAACACGGCGGAGTTTATCGTTTCTTTCCATTCGTTCGTCTCGTTAAGATTTTTGATTTCGGAATTTTATTCCAATTTCATCAGGATCCTATAAATCCCCATAAAGCCCCGATCTCCAAGGACACCGAGGACAATGCTGAAACACAAACTAGCCTTTTCAGACCCGACGAATACAACTGTTCGGAATTATAATATTAATTTCTGTACGAAAACTAGACGGGCCCAGTATCGACCGATTGCAAACCAAAAAAAATTTGAAAACCTGTCGAGCCTTTGATGTGTGAAGTGTGTTTTTAATAGTAAAACACCCATGATTGTTTATATAAACAATGTAATAGTTTGCCTTAGTCGTTCAAAGTGATATATTAATTCCACGATTTTTGTGTGTATTATTCCGCGTAATTAACTATCAAACTTTTTTGACCCTAATTGTATGGGCTTGGGGTTTTATGCTTACACTGATCGTATATCTAAAAAGTTAAAGGTGCTACCGACTGTGCTACCGAGGTACTTATCCTAGACCATTGAATTTTTGCACCATATACTAATTGTACACTGAATTTTTGTAACTGTTTGATCTACTAGGTCGTAAGGCACATAGTGAACGCTCACGAGGGCGTATGTTTTTACAAATTCTTCTCTTGAAATTTGTTCCTGATTGATCTTTTATAGTTATAACGCACTCTAATAATATTTAGGGTATTCAAAAGCATTGGATGTCGCTATAAAATATAAACGTTGAGAATATTATCAATAGTTTCATAACTGTTGGCAAGATATATGTATATAATATATATATACGTCACTACTACCACCCTTACCGAGCCTACAGGCTAGAGATACCTACGTCTGATAAAACTTTCCATCCAAGTCCGCAGTTATTTATGATTCTTTCCCCCACTTCTAAGGGACTTGCTCTCACTTTAATCCTCTACTTTTTCATCGATAACGCAGTCTTTGGTAACTTTGAAAAAGAGATGTGATTGTAATCGGTATTAATTGTTGATGTCTTCGTGAATGTTTGAGCTCTTTTTAGGGTTCCGTAGTCTGACAAGGAACCCTTATCGTTTCGCCATGTCCGTCTGTCCGTCTGACCGCCGGTTAGCACAGAGACTATTAATACTAGAAAGCTGTAATTTGGCACGAATATAAATATTTATTACGTTGACAAAATGGTAAAATAAAGTCTTGAAATTTTTTTTTCTCGTACACGTAAACTGGGGATGAATTTTTTTTCTCGTCTATCCCATAGTGTGGGGTATCGTTGGATAGGCCGTTCAAAAACATTATGGGTGTGTGAAAACCATTTTTCGATTTAGAGATCCGTTGGCGAAATATTAAGTTTTAAAGTAAACATTTTTGTTAGAATGGAGTGTCCCCCCCCCCCTGCTGGCTAAACGGTTGTTTATAGAAATGTGAAACAATTCACAGAAGTAGTATATATAATGAATTTAAAAGGAAAACTATCACAACTAAGTAGGCTTTACAGGTTTACGAGTACAGGTATGGTCTGTATTAGTAGACCAACTTATACGTACCGGGCAACCACGGAACCCTACATTGCGCATGTCCCGACACGCACTTGGCCGGTTTTTTTATTCGTATTCGGTATATATGTCGTCGCAGAATGACGAAAACTGTTTCGTATGATCACTTTATGTCTGCCTTTACACCATAGTTCGGTTTCTAACGAAAAAACGGCTTTTTTGCGAAAACGGCTTACCGCGATTTTATGACGACATTTAGAATTTATATTAATTCGCGGTTCTTACCCTAAAAGCTATAAGTTTTTGTAGCTTATTGCCTGTGGGTGGTGCATTTACATCTTCCAAAAAATGTTAACCACACAATACTTCGAATTATTGATTTTAGATACTAATTGATTTACAATAGATTTCCGGCACGATCATGCCTACTGCTACTTTACGGATTAAGGCGAGGCATTGGTAAACTTTTAATTTCAAATAGGCGCCTTAGGGGAGTGGAGTGAGGGGGACTTACTCCATACAAATATGCGCTCACGAACTAGCTTATGCAGTAAGGTCGTATCGGCAAAACAGTATTTTTCATTTAAAATGACAACTATAAGTAATTTAATAAATCCAATCGGCCATATTGAAGTGTATTTGTAGACTAATTTAAACAAAAAACTAAGAGGCTTCATTTGCTTTTTTTTGTAAAAATAAATCTCTGTTTTAATAATAATGATAAACGTTTATTTCAAGCATTTTAAGCTCATATCAAAATACAAATTAACAAAACATATAACAAAACACATAAAATAATAATAATAATAACAAAACAAACATTACAAACTAAAACTAAAGAAAACTTAACTAACGAAAAGGAAAAAGAGGTTTTCTGAATATTTTTTTCTCTGCTATGAAAATTAATCAATCAACTAAATCTTCGGGCAAAATGATGTCAAATGCTTAATCTAGTATATAAATTGGTAATTACATATGTTTTTTTATTGCTGAGATAAATGGAGATCCATGTCGCCAAAATTTCGTGGCCTTAAGCGTGTTACAATACAGATTTAACTCGTTCTATTGTTGAACAAAGAAATATCGGAGCGCGATTGCGCTTTGTGAAGAAGTTAAAAACTCGAAAACTTATATGAAAATCGTTATGTATTTAATTAATCTGAGATCAAAATAAAAATATTGCTCAGAGGAATCTCCACATAAATAATATAATTTATACATTTTGATACGTACCCATTTTTTCTACAAAATGTTTAATTTTAATTTATAGTCTTGGAACAATCCTTTACATATTTACTTCCACGTTGCAAAATTAATAAGAGGAATGTACCAATGATATATTTCAATTTTATTATTTCCACAGTGATGCTTTCGAAAGTGTTGCGTATGGCTCTGATGACGTCATCAGTTTCTTCTTTGCTACGGCACAGTTTTGTTGTTTAGACTATGGCTACGGCAAACACAATACCCCTGGACTATTATGTATAACCATGTTTATTATAATAATAAATATTTTATCTTTATAAGAGATTTTTCATTGTATTTTATTAATATATACACTTTTATATATATGCAAAAAAAGAAAAGAAAAGAAATAATAATTTCGAAATATATTTAAAAATATATTTAATATATTTCGAAATTATTATTTCTTTTCTTTTCATGTTTATTATATCTATACAAGTACTGAAGTATGAAAAAAGTCGTGTTCGCACATTGAATACATTCGCGAAATCTTAAATGAATTACTTTTTTTTATTATTGCTTTTTTGTCTGTTCCGTTTTAACTACGAGAATCACTCCACGGATTTGAATGCGGTTTTTTTATTATCATTATATGTATCATTAACAGTGGTCAACATGTTGATAGACTAAAAGAAGTGTTCATAAAATAACCATCAAGCCAAAAACTGATTGAAACATACTTACACGCGAGCGAAGCCACGGGCAAAAGCTAGTTAATAATTTAGTTTCCTTAACAGTTGTCATGTCCTTAGTAAATTGCGTTAAAAATAAATTAAAAAAACCGGCCACGTGCGAGTCGGACTGGCGCACGAAGGGTTCCGTAACATTATCTATAAAAACGGCGAAAAATCATGTCTGTTGTATGGGAGTGCACAGGTCCGACTCACACTTGGTCGGTTTTAGTATTTGTTGTTACAGCAGCAACAGAAATAAATCATCTGTGAAAATTTCAATTGTCTAACTATCACGGTTAATTAATTTCTCTATAAAAACGGCAAAAAAATCATGTCTTTTGTATGGGAGTGCGCAGGTCCGACTCGCACTTGGCCAGTTTTAGTATTTTTTTGTTATAGCGGTAACAGAAATAAATCATCTGTGAAACGGTTCGTGCATTTTCTATAAAAACGGCAAAAAAATCATGTCTGTTGTTTGGGAGTGCGCAGGTCCGACTCACACTTGGCCGGTTTTAGTATTTTTTGTCATAGCGGCAACAAAAATACATCATCTGTGAAAATTTAAACTGTATTAGGAAACCGTTAAAATCAATATCGCTGCCTTGGGAGGCGAAACTAATATTGAAAAATACCAACATTTCGAACCCTGGTGGTTCTATGACTGCTTAACGCTACTTTTTTTTCCCTCTTTGACATTTTAGATATTATGCTAAAGTGAGATAAAATAAAGTGATTATGTACGAGTATCATACGTAAAGTTGACAACTCGTGCTCACTAGGCTTGGTTCGAGGTTTTATAAATACAGTTACACACGTAATTTTACTGGATTATATAATATAGATTTTTTCCATTCCCTCTTAACATGTATGAAAAACCAAAAATTTTCAGTTCTAGAAGAGTTTCGTTTAAAAATTTCACGAGATAAAATGTAAGAAATCAAATTCCTTGACGGGGAAATAACATAAATGCAATAAATGTTTGCAGAGGGAAAACTTTGTGTATTTCTAAAGCCGGATGAGACCGAGACAAACCTGGTTTTAGTAAAAAAATATTTTGTTTTATCAACGTTAGTGTAGCTGTTGGTTTGAGATCTGATAAAAACAAAGAAATAAAATATATCCCATTGTTTTATGCCTAAGTTTACGTTTCAGGCACCCGAACCGAAAGGGTTACAAAATGTAACTTTTAAAATATAATAATATAGCTGATTGAGTAGATTTTACCCAAAAGTTTATTACTATGGTAAAAAAAAAACAATCAAATTCAAAAGATATTAAAACATACTAATTTAGACAGACATTGTAATATGTGCCCCTTAACAAACGAAAATAAATGTGTTCAGGAGGGGAAAAGTCACCGTCTGCGATTATTATCTGGCACGTGTGAATATTGTTACTGTAAGTATTTGTATGTTGATTATCCATATTGACTAGTTCTATGATCGTACTTACCTATATGTAATTATACGTAATTAGTTGTCACAAACTCACGGTCTAATAATTTATTGCAAATTTTCTTGTTATAATTTTCTTATATTCTTATAAACAAACGGTATCTTCACCTTAGGGCTAAGTGAAATTCAAAATGTCAAACAAACTGATTCATAAACTTAGAATTTTATATTTTTGATAAATTGAGATATGGTAAGAGCACTTGATCATATTCTTATTATCGTGTGGTTAATGGCCCATCGAGTGTCAGAGTCGCTAAGGTTACCATACAGGCCTCTGATATGGTTATTAATACCAGAATTTTTAGCCGCTACCAACAGCTTTCCGTGATAAGGAAGGAGCCTGAAATGCCAAATGCTCATCGTACCTATCCAAGGACCAACCATGTTCAACACATCAAAAAAAATAAGCCATCCATAACTGATGGCAGGGCCGCACGCTGCTGCATGCTCCCATAGACTAAATACCTGTACTATTTAGTCTATGATGCTCCTCAAGGCGCATGGGCACGCCACCGATTTAGTACTGTATTAATCTATAGAGGTCTCAAACTGTAGTCTATAACGAAAAACCGCAGTGAAACGTGTTATCAAATTTTGTACTAATGCAGTGACATGTCTATGTGCGGGGGGTAACTTTTTACATCGAAGAAAAATGGACATCATAATATTGTTTTCCTTATTTTTAATAAAAAAGTATGCAGTAAATGCGTTTTAAGGCAATTTGCGGAAATAGTTTATGAATAACAAAGTTTTCAAAAAAATATGTAAGTTAATAATAATATTACTCTCTGTTTGTATTAACGGTTGTAATGTAATGCAGTCAAAATGTAACGCATAAAATGGAATAATTTTCATGTGATCACAACTGGTCACCTAACTATTAATAAGCAGTTTGCGCTAACTGTTATAAAACGCATTTACTAGATACTTTTGATTTAAAAGTAAGGAAAACAATAGTATGATGTGCATTTTGCACCGAATTCCTCTGTTACCACGTTGAATGCCTTTATCAAAATAAAACAATAATAATTTTCTAGTGAATATCCGAAACACAACGATCGTTTAAACTTTAACGGCAACGTTTAATGACACGCAAATCGTAAGCTTGATATAATGAGCCAAACATTTCAATTGCATTTAGATATTAATGAGCGCTTTGCGTGATTCAGAAATATTAATAATATTAAAATAGTTATTTGCTGTCATTTAGGTTGCGGTCTGGTACGAATTAGGGTCCAAGGTGGTAAACAAAGAATTAATACTGGGGCTGAAACCCAACAACGTAGACGATGTTTATTTATATTATTAATGGCGGTGAAAATTATGGCTTGCAAATGTGGAATAATAAACTTTAATTTTGGTTTTGCATGCTACTTGCTAATTTACTTAGTGTTTGGTTGTTATTATAAAATTATTTGCTCATAACTCCATGCCCGTTTTCCTGGCAGCTTCGAAGCGTTATTACTACATATTATCTCATTAAACGAAGTTCCGTCAACTATTACAGTTATTTCTTGTAAGATATTAGTTTTTTAACCCTTAGAGGATCACTTTGTTGTCCGTCTGTCTGTTTGTCCGCCTGCCAAGACCCTTTTACTCGGGCCCCGTTAGATATTATCAAGTAAAAACTATAGTACGTCCTAGAAGTCTATGGCCCCATAATGCTCAATAAAAATCTGGCGTTTAACTCAACGTGAAATAACGTTACTGGTTTTCACGGTAGCCTCGAAATGTTGGAATGATTTGCCTTCACCCATCTGTGGTATCAAGTCACTAAGTACATTCCATGTAAAATGTTACAGATGGTTATTGTCGAGGCAGTCTCTGGAGCTTTGTGGTCCTTTAAAAAGTTATTGTGTGGTGCAATTGCTATTACTTATTTTTGTTATTCTTTATACTTAATCTATACTAATAATAAAGTAGTAAAAAAGCCGTGTCTGTACATTAAATATTTTTGCGAAATTTTAAATGAAGTGGGTTATTGGTGCTGTACTGAGGCCGAAACAACAATTTTTTGAATTTTTGTCTGTCTGTCTGTCTGTTCCGTTTTAATTCGAGAACCACAAAACGGGTTTGGATTCGGTTGTCTCTTTTATCATCGTAGTTACCCTGGTCAACGCATAGACTACAAGGGTTGTTCATAAAATAACGACCAAGCCGAAAACGGCCCAAATATTGAATAAACGCAAACAGAAAAGGCTATTGTTATATAAATATGGAAAATCTGATTTGAATGTACATCATAAACTAAACATTTAATTAAACATTTAATTAAATGTTACTAAACAAACCTTTGATAATGCTTTAACAGCGAAACCGGTAAGGGAAATTAATATAAATAAGTGGACAAGTACAAGTGTTTATCAAACAAAAAATGTTATCAAACAAAAAACTAAATTATATTTATTATTATGTAAATAATTTCACACAAATTGACTCAATATGATAATTTTTGATACTTTCAGTTGTATGATCAGTCGTCCATTGCGATCACAATTAGGTCTTCCAGCACGCACGTACGGCGTGGAAATAAAGTCTAAATTTGAACACACCGAATGGTATGTTTCAGGCCGTGTCGGGCGTGGAACGGGTGTCTGTACCATACCTCAAATTGCGACTTTATTTCCATGCGTTTTGTACGAAATTTGAATGACGCCCGCGCGCTCTTTGCGCGCCGCACCGTTTCTGTGTGGCTTGCACCTAAAGGAAAAAAAAATTACCTATATTTATTCAAGAAGAAATAAGGATCCACTTAAAAATATCTTTTGGATACATAGAGCTCAATACATAGAAATATCAAGTTAAGTTGGTCGGTCATAACTGTTACATTGTTTAAAACGCTTTCTGCGAAACCCACTAGCACTTGACCAGTTTTTATCATATCAGTATCTTGTCATAAACAAATAAAAAATGAGAATTTACAAAATTGTTGTGTTTTTTAGTTTGTTTAGGTATTTGAATTTATTTTCAGCATTTAAGTAACTGTATTTTTGAAATAGAGCTTTCCCATTTAGACCGTAAAAAGTCACTTAATCTTGAAATAATTTGTATAGTATGTAAAGCACAAGTGTATATTTTATATTCTGAACAATACCTATTATTTGTAATAATTTCCGTGCTATGCCTATTTCAGATAGGGCTATACCCAAAATTTAATATTTAACTACATACAATGTTAAAATTAATAGATCATGGACAACATTTAATTAGCATGTTGCTTCCTTAATTAGAATAGCAATAAAATTTACATTTTAAAAAGTTTTAAAGTGCCTGAATTACAATGGATTAAATTTATAAGTATACCTCGACAGTAAAGTCTTACTACACTAAGCGGTCTAAGCAAAATTTGTATTTATTATAATAAGTTACTTTGCGAAATTTATCGCATCTGTAAATTACCACTTAACGTAGACCACGCAGCTCAGAAAATTCTCTTATCACAACAATACCGTGAAGAAATCTCATCAGTTCGTGTAAACAGCGCACTTTCTAATGCTCAAACAAAAATGGTAGAAAATTGTTAAGGGGCGTGCCGTCGTCGCAGCTAGCCTGTTTGCGCTTAATTAGTAGAGATCGCTTCGAGCGCTTTACGCTGCTCGTTCCATCACGCTGAACGGAGCGATTTGATGAGTCTGGGTATTACCGATGCAGTCAATTTTTCAATGTTGGGCTTTCGCACGTTTTCTGTTACATATTATATTAATACATTATGCTAGTGGTCATGAAATTTTAGTGTATGTTTAAATAAGTCATGATTTAATGACATATATCGAAATAGAAACTATTATTTGTTTTAAAATTATTCATTAATTCATTCATTTATTTATAACAATAATAAATTTTGCATTCTCGATTTACAATCAGCATTTTTGACACGGCAAAAGCTTGAATAACTCCTTTTCATATTTAATCCATCAGAAGCAACTTTTATGTGGTTCGAGTACACATAGTGATTTTGTTTTTTATAGGAACTCTTTTCCCCTAATATTTTTTGGAGAAATGGCCCATTATTCCTTATTTATTACCTAAACTTCGCGCGAGTTAGCATTTCACTCTCAATTCTTCTTTTAAGTATACACGAATTTGTCGCACCCGCAGATAATGTCATATAAAGGAGGCAATTCATTTAAATTATGCAAAATGTGGGTCAGTAATAAAATATAATCCTGGCTTTTTACGCAATTTTCTAGGTAGGTAATTTACCTAATGTCTATTGCGTTTAGGTAAATGCACTGAGATTCAGTGCCTTTCAGTGAATTGCAGTGCATATACTTAAACGCTATAGAAGTTAGGTTAGTTACTTAGAAGATTGCGTAAAACTCAGTACCTTTGTACTTGCAATACATACTGTATATCAGTTTGCCGATGACACGTGTATTGTAGTTGCAGAAAGAGATATATAAAAAGCAGAGCTTCAATTACAAAATTACTTTAATATCTTATGTAAATGGGCGCATGATATGGGACTGGTGTTAAACGCGAATAAAACAAAAGCAATGCATATTCATTCCTCTCATAGCAAAATATCTCACCAGCCATCTATTGTCGCACATGATTATCACTTCCTTCATCAAAATATGTTTCAATGCAGATGTACGGAAATAGAATTTGTTGAAGAACACATGTATATTGGCTTGGTCATTGATATTAAATTTAACTGGCGATGGCGTCCGCATATTAATTATATTAGTAAAAAACTGAGAGCTATTTTATGCAAGCTATCTATTCTCAAATATAAAGTACCGTACAAAATATGAGGATTATTATATTTAGCACTTGCTGATTCCATTATTAGTTATGGACTAAGTAGTTACGGTAGAACACATAAAACTCATTTAGAATATGTATTTGAACTACAAATTAGACTTCTCAAAACAAGTGTAACTAAAAGAAGAAAAAAATAAAGTACCACTCTTGCAAAGAAAAACACGATTTATTAAATTAAGGCAAATATCCGATACTAAAACCTTGAATTTACCTAAATGTAATAATATTCGAAACTAGGCATTGGGACTTTATACTACCGAAAATCATCAATAGCCTTCCAAAAGAGTTGCAAAATGGTATTTTAATAATAAAAATAATTATATGACAAAACTTAAAAAGTATATGGTGGAATGTAGTGGCCTTAACTACATTTTGTAAATAAAATAAGCTAAATTAACCTATTGAAAGTATGAAGTATAATGTAGAACTCACTATCTGGAGATAAACCTTCGTGGTTTATGTCAGATAGTTCTATAATAATTGTTTTTAAGTGTAATGTGTATAATTTGTTCAATAAACTAAAAAAAAAAAGTTAGAGTTAAAAGGTATCTTGTGAAATTACGTAATCACTTGAATGTTTTTAGATAAAACTTACGTATGCGATCCCTGACGCAAATACATATAATATCAAGAATGAAAATACTAATAGTACATTACGATCCGAGAGCGATGAAACGTTTTCTGACGAGTGTGAGTTTGCGGCACGAGCCGAAGGTGAGTGCTGCAATCACACGAGTCGAGAAAAAGTTTCTCGCACGAGTATCGTATAATATTTTATAGCAAAAGTGCGGAAAATGCCGACTTTACGCAAGCGCAGCATGCGTAAAGTGGTCATTTTACGCACGGTGTGCTATAAAGAATGTTTCAAGTACTGTGAGTAAAGGCGACGCATTGGAAGTTTTGACGACATGGATCTCCATTTTTCTCGGCAGTAAAAAACATTATGTAATTAGCCATTTGTATACTAGATTAAGCATTTCATTGACATCATTTTGCCCGAAGATTTTCTTGATTGATTAATTTTCATAGCAGAGAAAAAAATATTTAGAAAACCTCTTTTAAAACAACGATTTCTATTTTACTGACAAACAAACGGGAGCGATTGAAGCTTCTAAGTTTTTTATTTAAATAAGTCTACAAATACACTTCAATATGGTCGATCGGATTTATTAAATAACTTATAGTTGTCATTTTAAATGAAAAATACTATTTTGCCGCATTCGACCTTACGGCATACGCTAGTTCGTGAGCGCATATTTGTATGGAGTAAGTCTCCCTCACTCCACTCGCCTAAGGCGCCGATTTGAAATTAAAAGTTTATTAATTCTTCGCCTTAAAGGAGTCGTTACTTCTGTGAGTTACAGTACATGTAATCAAATTTATTTATAATGGTAATTTTTTGGATTTTTACCATATGCAATTGTATAACTAATAAGATTTATCTGTAATATTATGCAATAAAATAAAAATAAATAAATAATAATAATTCAATTCAATTCATTTATTTATGTCTGCCTCTAGACCAATATAATATTTAAAAATTATCAACTAGCTATAATTGAATCAAAATTAAAATATCTTCAGCAATTTACTAACGAACTTAACGTTAGTCATACATTTTTTAGCAATAATAACTAATAATACCTATGTCATTCAACTTTGATTTATTTCATCTATAGAGAATTTTCCTCTGTGATTGCATCTTACAAATTCCGCACATTATTATTATGTCGATCTGTTACATTAAATACATTATTATATAAAACATTTCATAAGTTAGAATAATAATTAGAGTAAATTATACACATGCGTTTACAAAGCGGGAAAACTATGGGGCGCAAGCGCAAGACATAATACGCTGCCGCCCCGTAGCAAAAAGAGGACGCGAATAAAATCAAGCACAAACCTATTTTTAACAGTATAAGGGCCGATCCCCTATGAATTATGACATATTTGAAAACTTTTATATTGATCAAAACTTATTATCTCTAGGCAGATATTGCGAACATTTTAACCAAAATTATAATTCTCGGTAAATAGTAATAATATTGCATCCAAGAAAATCCCATCGTACCCTCGGTACGAAAAGTTCAAGATTTTAAGCTTACTCAAAGAAGAAACTTAGCAAATGACACCGCGGGGACAGTGGAGGTTTGCAATCTCTTCTCGCAACGAACGGTTGGTCATGCACAGAAGCGTAGCGTTGAAGTAACGAGTTGTAGCGGGTGCAGTCGTAGCAAATTACCTCCAAAAACCGTAAGCTGGTGTTTGCGAGTGCGAGAAATATTTTTTGTGCCCATATACTTACTAAAGAAAAACCTCGCCTCAATTACTACAAAAGGTCTGAACCTTAGCGGATATTTATGTCATGCAAAGTAATCACAGTGCAAATGCCTCGGAAGAGTCGATTGGTTTAAGCGTTGATAGATCAGTCAGTCGATAAGTCGGGAAATTCTTTTATCTATTATATTATTATTTAGTTATTTAAAAAGTATAACATTACAGCTTACACCAATGCGTTATACAATTATATATTAAAATTAATTATTGATTAAAATAAAATATAAATTCAATATGTAAAATTAACAATTAAAAAGATAAAGTAAGATATACAATTCATTATAAATAGGGACGTTCCTTTCATTCATCACGCTCACAGAACGCCAGACATTTCTCACTCACAGTCATCAATCTATCAGCAAACAAATCACACTCTGGTACCGAAGACAACAGTGTGTTGAGTGATGACCGGGCCCGGACGAGCGGAGACATGCTACGAGCAACAGTATGCGACGCCGGAACCGACAATAGAACGTGCTTACGAGTTCGGAGGTATTTGTCAGGCACAAACAGTCGACATACTTGATTGGTGAGCTGTGGGCAGTCTGATTCACCACGCAACATGCGACATGCTGCAACAAGCTGCTCACAGTCTCGTCGAACTTCCAACGAGTTGAACCCCAGCATACCAAGGAGGTATTTTGTCGGATACATAAAAGGGTAGTACCCAAATTTCTTTTTGTACAGAAAACGGAGGAACGCTTTCTGCACTTTTTCGAGCAATAGCACGTATGTTGATTCACGAGGGCTCCAGACGATGGCTCCAGTTTCAATCTTACTTCTCACAAAAGCTGTAAAGAAAAGTTCTATTGCTTTTAGATTTTTGAAATCATAAGCGTTACGAAGAACGAAACCTAGCCTTTTGGAGCAATCAGCAGCCAGGGTCTTTATGTCGCTCGTTATTATATAAATGAATACCCTAACTCACTGATCTGTCAACGCCTGGATCAAACGACTAGACGTTGTAACATGTATTTTAGCTGTAGGTTTCATGTATGGTGTAGACATCCGCTAAGATAGGATTTTAGGATTTACCCACGGGATCTAAGCAAACGAGATCCATGCAAGAAACGCGGCGGGACGTCCACTGGTATATTTGCTGGCTGTATTGTTTGAGGAAAGTTTATGTTGACATTGCGCCGTGAGTAAAATAAGCTTTAGCATATTGAAAAGCAAAGGTGATTTTAAGCGCGGTTGGATTGCAAGCAAAAAATCATATTTCCATGTTGTTACCTCGCTGACTCGACAAGAATATCCTGATCGGTGGATTGGAAGGGGAGAACCAATTCAGTTGCCAGTAAAATTCACAGACATAACTCTTATGGAATATTATGTTGGGGGTGACAGGACGTGTCTTTTATTATTATTATTATTATTATTATTATTATTATTGTTTATACACAAGCAGCTCAAAGCTGATGTTGTGTATATCACTGCAATTTAGTCTTCAAAAAAATGTCTAATTTATTTTTGAATGAGTTCACTGTGGTTGCACTAATTACAGCTTCAGGTAGACTGTTCCACCCGGTAACCACACGGTTAGGCAGAAAGTGTCGACGGGGGTTGCTTGCACATTTTGATCCAACGATTTTAAGTGAGTGACCTCTGAGGTGCTGGTTTTTGTTCATTTTAAAAAGGCTGTCAAGTTCTTGAACATCATAGCACCCAGTCAGTATCTTATATGTCTCTATAAGGTCACCGCGTTGTCTGCGTTGTTGCAGCGTGGTAAGACCAAGTTCTTTCAATCGCTGTTCGTATGGCTTGTCATGTAAACCTACAACCATTTTGGTAGCTCTTCTTTGAACCTTCTCTAACATGACAATGTCTTTTTGAAAATAGGGACTCCAAATTTGAAAGCCATATTCAAGCAGTGGGCGTATATATGATTTATAGATTGTTAAAAATAAAGCCTTGTCGATGTAATTAAATGTTTTTCTTATCATATATGTTACAGAGTTAGCCTTCTTGGTTAGTTGAAGAACGTGAGCATCCCATTTCAGATTGTCTGTTATTGTGACTCCCAGATCTCTCTGTGCTGTAACTGTTTTTAGGGGTTCTGAGTCAACTGTGTATGGTAAATATGGGTTGTTTTTCCCAACATGTAAGACAGTACATTTCCCAGAATTTAAAGTTAGAAGCCAGTCTTTGGTCCACTGAGTTATCCGATTCAGATCATCTTGAATCATCTGGTGGGATATTAGCGGGTTTCCCATTATTTTGGTGTCATCAGCGAATAAGGACAATTCAGATCTTATAACGTCCTTTAGGTCCGTCAAAAATATTCCAAATAGGATTGGTCCTAATACAGATCCTTGAGGAACACCGCTGTAAACATTGAAGTAGTTGGAAAGCTCTTCTCCTACTCTGACTTTGAATGTTCGTGCACTAAGGAAGTCCTCTATCCACAGAAGAAGTTTTCCCCGAATTCCAAAATGTTCTAACTTTGCAATTAATCGTTTTATGGGGACGCGGTCAAATGCTTTCTCATAATCTAGATAAATTATGTCTGTAGGTTCATGCTTATCCCAATTCTTTGTCCAAAAGCTTACGCAAGACAACAGGTTAGTAACTATCGATCTTCGAGGCACAAATCCGTGTTGTTCAGCAATAATGATCTGTTCCTTGGACAAAAATTCTCTTATTTGTTTAGCAATAATTTTTTCCATTACTTTGCATGGTATGCATGTTAAGCAAACTGGTCGATAGTGAGCCGGGTCGAGCTTATCTCCTTTTTTGTAAATGGGGGTAACCATTGCCTCTTTCCAATCTTGCGGTAATTTCCCATCTTTAAAAGACAGACTCATGATGTGAGCAAGTTGCCCGCACACGGTTACATCTTTTCAGTAGGATTGACGGTATTCCATCAGGGCCCATTGCTGTGTCATCATTCAGGGTATTCAATGCTCTTGCTACGGCTTCAGGTGTAAAGTCAATCTGCTCAAGTGAGTTTGCCACAGCAGGACTGCCAATGTTTGGTAAAGGTTGGTTGATAGGTTCTTTCACAAAGGACTTTTCAAATTGTTTGCCAAAAATATTAGCAACTTCTTTATTGTCAGTAGTTATTCTCTGAGTTAGGCTATCTCTTAATGCTGGTGGAATAGAAACTTTCGAGTTCAAATGTTGACGCATATATGCATAAAAGCATTTCGGACCAGCTCCAACAACAGTTCTTTCAAAATTAATTCTGGATTTTCTTACTTCTCCAATAATTTTATTGTTTAGCTTCCTATAATTCTCGTATGATTCTTTTGTTTTACATAATTGATACAATTTCCATTTCTGTAGCTTTTCTCGAGTCAGTTTTATTATCTGTGGTCCAATCCATGGTTTTTTTATATTTTTCTTTTTATTAGCTCTTGTAAGTGGTATGTTTCCTTTAATAACCTTATGAATGCCTGTCTTAAAGTCCATCCACGTCTTATCGGGATTAATATGGTGTATGGAATTTAAATTGTGTTCTAGTAGCCGGGAAGTTATAATTTCATAATTAGCACTGTAGAAGTTTCTTCGGTGTTTTTTCTCAACAATGTTGAGTATTTGATCATTCTGGATTTGTAGTGTCCCAAAAAGGACCATGTGGTCACTTTTACCTATTTGAGGATAATGTATTATTTTAGTACACAAGTTGTCATCACTGCAAAGAATAAGATCAAGTAATGACTCTTCGTTATTTCGCTTTCTCGTTATTTCTGTCACCAACTGATGTAGATTAGTTTCAGTAATCATTTCTATAAAATTTTCATGAAGTGAATTATAACCATCTAATTTCTGTAATGGCCATTCAATGTCAGGGAGATTAAAATCTCCAGCAATTAGTAAATTCCCATTCTCTTCAGCAGCCTTTTTAATTGTTTCAATTAGCAACTTATCACTTTCTTTTAGGTCATAGTGGGTAGGGCGATAAACACCTCCAATAACAATTTCAAATTTACCATATTTAATATTTAACCACAATGCTTCTACATTCATTTTGTTGTTAAGAGTAGGATGTAAGCTTGCGTTGATAATAATAGCCTGATGTCTCTGGGCTACATAGATTGCTACTCCTCCAGCACCTTTGCCACTTTTGCCAGGTGGTCTATCAAGTCTATAAAGCGTATACCCCTTAATAGCTACCAATGTATCCAAAATATCAGGTTTTAAATGTGTTTCTGTAATAATTATAAATGTAGGTCGCAACCTATCAATTTCCAATAGCAATAAATCTCTTTTAGCCATAATCGATGCCAGGTTTGTATAAAACAGAGTAAGCTCAGTTAGACCATTTTTTTGCTACTTTTTTTGGTCTTGATTTATTTGTACTATCGATGGTCTGTTATTTACATACTTTATAGAGATGTCTTCCTCACCTTGCTCAATCCTTTGTCTCAATTCCAACCGCAAACTCTTTAGGTACTCACGTTGATATGGAGTAAGGTCATTTTTGGCAGTGACACCCGTGCGTAGCTTTTTACCGTTTTTCAGTATGTGAAGAGCGGCTTCTTTGTTCCTCATCACCACTTTCAGAGGTCGGGGGGCAGAGCCAGGTTGCAGCTTACCCAGACGAATAATCACAACTGGAGAAACAGGGTCAGGCAGGTTAGACAATGCACGCTCCACCTCTGATTGATCATGTCGTTTACGCTCCTCAATGGTTGAATCAGGTAATGAAATCTCTGGGATCCCAAACATGATGACATTAGAGCTCCGTTTCTGCCGTTCTTCAATTTCCCCAATGACAGATCCACATTTACAGTTGATTGTTGATTTTTCTTAATTACGTCCATTTCCAACTCCAATTCACTTAACTTCTTTCGCAGAGCAGGAAGCTGGCGCACCCCGAGTTCACAATCAGGACACAAGTACTTAAGAGTAGGTGAAACCAAGGCAATCACCCTCAACTCCGTGGCAAGCAACCCACTACACTTAACACAGATTTGCCTTTCACAACCATGACAAACTATTTTGGGATTTTTTTCATCCACTTTTGGAATGTCTTTAATACATTTTGAGCAGGAAACCATCTTGATAAATTAGTTTTTGGTCTTGTTTATGATGTTTTGAAGTAGGTACTTCTTTTTTCTTTCTTCTTTTAACTTGTACGTCACTTTCGTTTTTTTTCCGAAGGGTGATTGATTTGTAACTATACATTACTAACTTTTGCCCGCAGCTTTGCTTTCTTTGAGTCCGTATTCGGGTAGTCCTATCGAACCTGTTCATATTTTTGGACCAATAATTGAATACATATCCCCATGAAACAGCCTATCGCCAATAGCACTTAAAAATAAGGTAGCTTTCTATTTATGGAAGAATTTCCAGAATCGAATCAGCAGTTCCGGAGATGAAACTCACAAACTAACAAACTCACAACACCTTCTCTTTATAATATTTGTGTAGAAGATGTGTGTAGTGTAGATATACCTATAGACTACGTTTTTTAATCGTTCATTAAGGCAATACCCTAATTAGCCTAAAACTGGATTTTTTGACGTAAAGTTTAGGGTTCCTGGACATACCGAAAGGCTTAAAAAATTTTCGCTTTTACTGAAAACACTAATTTAAAAATAAATACTACAAAATATTTGATATCTGTAAAAATAAATTGCAAACTATATGCAAAATACCCCTTGAAATTAACTTTCGTCGCAGATATCTCAGAATATTGGGCGACAATTACCTTTTTTTTTTCGGAAACCATTATATCTGTACTCCTGTATTAATAATAATTATAATATATTATAATAATCGAGTACTTTTCTTATAATACGAGCCTTAATTTTCCATAAAAAGTAAAAATAACCTGCAAAATAATGTAATTTTCATAAATGAATAACTTTTTACGCCCTAGGGTAAAAAGTGGCCTTACTAAACGAAATCGGCTACAGAACAGTGTATGTAAAAAGTGGTTTTCGTTTACTGGGCGGTTTCGTTGGAACAAGCCTGCCTTAATTTTTATAATTATTCATATAAGTTAATGCTTATCTGATCGGAAAACCCAATGGAACATTTGAAACGACCTTGTAATCGTATACACCGTCATTGATTCCACAGACATTCAATGTCTGTGTTTGATTCCTTCTTCTGTGATTGAGTAAAGAGGCGGCATTAAGAAGTATCCACTAAAATTATTACCGGTCGTATGTCTGACACAAACCGCTGGTTTTTTTCCTATACCATCGTTTAACAGAGTATTTTTAAATTTACCAAATTAAAAGAGGTTCACACAAAATAAATACTTGCTTTAGAAATTAGGTCTCATAATTAGACGAAGACCTAAAATGAAATAATAAAAATTTATTATAATACAATTAGTCATTAGTTTTTCTCAAATAAGCAAGTTTTGATAAAAAGAATATGATACACGTTTTCATTATTCGTTTTGTTTGTTTAAATTTTGATTCTACTTTGACCCTCTAACTAAAGTTAGATTAGTTAGCTAGTAAGAAGTTAGTAGTCTAATAGAAAGAGGCTGACTTACTAGGACCCCTGTATAACTTTGAAAGCTTACATGAGCTTTTTCTGTCAATGTATACTGCTAAAAAGTTTATCCTTCTGTTAACCGAGGGTAAATGTATTTTCTGTCTTCATACAATTGTTATAATAAGTTTTTTTATTATTTTGTCTTCGTTTGCCCCATATTCGCTTTATCCTTTGTTCGTAGCCTTTGTGTTGAAATGGGACATTTTTACCCCAAACTTTTCTTTTTCAAGTTGCCTAGGAACGGGGTATATTGCGAGTGTATATATCTGAAACAAGACAATAGACAGTGCACAAGAGAATAGTTGTCAGGTTTTTACCTGCTCACAAAAAATTCTTTACAGAAACATTATTATTTATTTTTCCTAGGTTTGGCGTATAACTTTCAAGTAACGACCCCTGGTCTGCCAGACACTTTGCCTATTTGCAATGTTTAGTTACCAATGGTAGTGTTACATTCACGCTTCGTGCTTCTATCTACCTCTCAATCATCCGCAGATCTGTGGTCAAGGAGAGATGTTGTGTCGAAGAGTGTATTTTAGGTAAGTTCACGGCATCTCAAACATTACGATGGGTCTTCAACACTCGTAGGTATTTATGTAAATTATTTCTGATTTTACTATGATAAACATCTTAATAAATTTCAAATTATTTCTTTAATTTTTTTATCTGGCTAGAAGGGAAGACGGACGGCGGACTAAGTCAGTTACAGAGATGGCCCAACGGCGAGATGATATTGTCAAGGCTATTGGTAGGCAATGGATGGCAGAATATTGAGGAAAATGGCGTGGAGAAGAAGAGCCCTACGTCCAACAGTGGGTAGATATGGGCTGATTGATTGAAACAATTTTTAGTCGCAGTCCTAATTTTAAAATACAGACCACATAATAGTACTTGTCAAAACATAATACAGATGAATATGTGTCCAAGAAGAAAGTTATATCCAGGTTTCGGACCAAACAGTATGAAGAAACTTTTCCGCAATGGTTGGAAGAAGATAGGCAGTCACACTCAAGAGAATTTGTGATAATGAATTTGTGCTATGCCATGTTTGCCTTTGTGCTTGGAAACAATGTATTTCCTTCAATACAGTGAACCTACATGCAAATGTTAATAAAAGTCCTTGTGTCACGTATTAAAAATATATATATTTTTTTATATTTGTTT
Organism: Ypsolopha scabrella; assembly: GCA_910592155.1. Classification (NCBI taxonomy): domain Eukaryota; kingdom Metazoa; phylum Arthropoda; class Insecta; order Lepidoptera; family Ypsolophidae; genus Ypsolopha; species Ypsolopha scabrella. Next base: position 15,040,774 of record OU342975.1, on the reverse strand, counting down.
TTTAGTCCATTAGCTTAGGTGTTTGTTAACCTAAGATTTTATTTTGCTTTTGTAATTTTTTTAAAGGTTTCCGTTTTTATCTGTGATAGTGTTAATATCATTGAAACTTGTCCAAAGAAAACAATAGTTGTAACTTTTAGCTCTTGAAGTAAATTAAAATCATAAGAAACTGTTTATTTTTTTTAAATCCATTATTAACCTTTCACCAATATGGAATAAGTACCCACTATAAAATAATAAACTTAAATTATCAAAATAATTTAATAATATGCAATAATAAATAGTGGTCTGCGAGACCAATCGTGACGGTACTGTTAGTAAAATAGCACGTCGATATTTAAAGGTTCAATATTTAAAACTGATTGGGGACGATAAATGGTACCTTTTAATTTTCATAAAAATACATGTCCTTAACCCTAAAAGCCTAATCTGCACTTGCAAGGCGTACACGCAATCTAACCTCGTCCTTTTTAGCCAACTCAGTAGCCGATGAGACCTTGACGGTATCTATGTCGCTAAGGTAAGTCCCACCATTTTTGACTTATTGAGGTACAGCACGCCTGCGAGACGTATGATTAGGCTCTGCGTAACTTTTGACTAAGATCTTCACAAGACAATATAAGCCATATATTCTCGCTAAACCTACTAATTCAGGTAATAAAACGTCAATATTACGCTTTAGACCTCCTACAAAAAAAGATAATCTATTTTAGAGGTCAGAGGCGTACATGCATAAATGACAGCCTGTAGGCTAAAATATACCTGTTTAAGTACTATTTTTGAAGAGAACTTAAGTTTGGGATATAAAACTTTAAGTTGTCTTCGAAAAATAGCACATTTTTAGCCTACAGGCTGTAATTAATATATGTACGCCTCTGAGACGTATGATAAGGCTTTATGTACTACTAAAATAGATTATACTTCTAGGGTCAAAAAATAAAACTGTTGAAGTTAAATAAATTTAGGTAGTTAAAACTGTTATCAATTCATTTCTTCAGTTCCCTAAATAATAATTTTGGCTCCATTCCTTTGCTGATATTTTTATTTAATAAGGAATCCCAGAAACCTACAAGACGACATTATTGACATTGCCTTCAAAGAATCTTAAACCATAATAATAGCGGAAATTATTTTATCATTCTTATTTTTTCGTCTAAATACCTGGAATGGTAGAGATTGACGATCGGTAAGTCGATAACACACAAAACTTGAGGTAACTATTTCTTCTTTTGGAATTCCAAAACAAAAGCATTCCTTTTATACAGCAGAACAAATCCAGAGATGATCCTAAACAAGATACTTCCGAGCATTGGAACAAACAACTATTTAGTGTTGCCATATTTCACGGATGATAAATGAAAAGTCCGGTTGGGAATAGCGACTTGCCGCTACGGGAGCCGGGACATTGCGAGCTTATGTGTACTTGGTATTCGCGTCAATTCCACATATTACAGACACCTTAAATGGGAATCAAATTTTTATATTGACAATTAAATGTTCCGTTAAAGATTTTTCTGAGTTTAGGCCTGCAAAATGTAAATAATAAATACTATACTAAATATACATGAATAAACTAAAGGACTACAGTATGTGTATGCATATACAAATATTTTTTTGCATACATTGTACATTTCAGATGTTTTAATACATATTAAAAAAGTACAGTATGAAAATGCAAGACGAAATATTCAACATAAAATTGACACCAAATACAGCAAAAGTTTAATGTTATTTCAGTAAAAAATATAACAAAATAACGCGGACTTTCTTTGCTCGTTTTGACAGAAAAGGCTTCGTAGCATTCCGAAATCGCCGAATACAGAACAGACCAGTATATTTGAGTTCAGGAAATGAATATCAGCGGCGCACATCCTTTCAACACGAGCGTCGGTAAATTGGAAAAGCAACACCTGCGTCACTGTTTTTGCGACGCGGTCGGATTTCCTGTGTTCGTGTTTTATAGCCAACAAACGATTATGGTGATTCTATTTTTGAAAATGGAATATAACTGTTAGGCTTTCGAAGTGGATTCGGTTGAGCCGTTTGGCAAATGTATAGTATTTTTTTGGAGAGTGATTTATGTTATGGTTATTTTGTTATATGTTTTTATACATTGTTTAGGGATGTTTGTGTTCTACTTTACTTGATAAGACTATCGAGATTTATTTTATAAGACCTAGATAGATGGTAAAAAAATATTTCACTTAATAATGTAATTTTGATCACGCCCGATTTCATGTATATGTATATATTTTTTTAAGATAAAGCATGTATTTGTTTTGTTACATAACTATGTTCTTTCTGCGTCTTACATTATGAAGAAAATCAAAACTAAAATATTTATTTTTTAAATAGATAAATAAGGTGTACTTTTTACAGGTCAAAGTTAATCTTTACAAAATAACAAACAATACAATACAATATGAAAAAAAATATATAATACGGGAAATACATATAAAAAATATTTAGTTTGGGCTACTAAAATGTAATAAAATTAATTAGGATATTAAGGATTAAGGAATATAAATAACATATACATAATGAAATTAACAAATAAGTTGATAAATAAATACCTACTGGAAATACATACAAAATAATGTAATGCTACTAAAATGTAATAAAATTATACACCTGCTTAAAAAAGAGAAATATAGGAATAAAATATTATGTATACATAATGCAATGGACAAATAAGTGGATAAATAAACTAAATAAACCATAAATAATGCCTAACCATCGGATCATTCGATTAGTCTTGCTAAGAAGAAGAGCAAGAAACTTAGTAAGACATGATTTTCTCAATTTTCCTTTTCTTTTCAAAAATATTTGTTAAATTGCCTTATTCTATACAATTTTCTTATATCTACGTAAAGGATATGACAAATATAAGATCGCAGGAATTATGTCACGAGAAAAAAATTATCTTAGTCATCCCTAAGGTAATAGAACCTTTAAAGTAGGTAACCGCAAATTCAGTTTACATATTAATTAACTTTAGAGGGCCTAAGATTAGTGAAAGTGAAAGTGAAAGTGAAAGTGAAATGAATTTATTTGCCACAAAACATATACAAAAAAAATAGAAATATAAACAAACATGCAAAATAAAAAACAATAAGAAAAAAAAACTATCAATAAATTAATTAATAATGGCAAAAAAGAGCAAGCTCGGCAGATGCCACAAGTTGGATTCAACTTGCAGCGCCGATTTTCAGTTTGCCCCATTTTAATACATATAAAACAAAATACAATTGCAGGTAGGTAGGAAAGAGATTCATGTCATGAGTGATTGTAAATAATTGTAAGGAATAGAATTAAATAGAACAAATAATTAAAAATTCCATAAGTTAATCAAAACTGTCACATAACATGTCACACAAAAATAAAAAATTTAAAAAGTTATAAAAATGGAATTTGCACATATACAGTCTAATTTAGATAAAAAAAACAAAATGGAATAAAACAATTCAAACATCAGCCTAATAATAGTTATTAAGAAGTACCTAGCACTAGTTAACATATTACTGCTTGTTGAGAATGCTAAGTCTGAGGTGTTTTTTTAAAGTAGCAGAACGCATGAATTTACGCAAAGGCGGTGGAAGGTCGTTCCAAATCTTGGCGGCTGCGTATTTGAAACATCCTTTGTAGCCTGCAGTTTTGTGAATCGGTATGACCATTTTATCCGTAGTGCTATTGCGTGTAAATCGACCGTGTTTATCTCGGGCTCATGTGAACTTATCATATAAGTAGATAGGTCTTTGCATGTGAACTATTTTGTGAATCAAAGTAGCAAGATGTAATTGCCTACGGCCTTTCATTTTAATATTTTTTTATCATTCAGAAATGGCGTGATATGCGCCCGTTTAGGTACCACGTAACAAAAACGTGCACATGCATTCTGTACGCGCTGTATAGCGCGTTCCGTTTTAGCGTAGATTCGCGGCCCGTATACAACATCGCCAAAATTGAACAAGGACAAAACTAAACTCTCCACAAGTAGTTCCCGAACCTCTTCTGTTAAAAACTGTCGAATACCGTACAGTACCTTTAGCCTATAGAATGCGTTTTTTAGCTTAGTATTGACATGTGCCTCGAACCGAAGTTCACTGTCCACAATTAAACCAAGGTTCCGCGCAATTTTCACATTTTCAATACTTTGGCGATCAATTTGAATGTAAGGATTTCTACTACTTATTGATGTGCATTGGTGTTTTGTAACCAAAATTAAAAACTTGGTCTTAGCCTTTAGAGGAATCATACATTATTAAAATTTGCTAATTATGAATTATAATTTTTAATAAAGATTATTATTATTTATTACACCATGCTTCATTATCGTCCAAATAACCATTGATTTTATAATAAGCTTTATAAGTAGTCCGTGCTTAATATAAAGTTTTAACTTATTTTAAGGCAAACTAAGGACCTCCTTTGGAAGTTTATTGTAAAATCTTATGCCATGTCCTACAAAAGAGGTACCTACTTTGGCAAGTCTGAAGATATAATCTGTTTGCAGGTTTCTGTTATCATCCGAATATTACACAACAAATAAGCAGAAATTAATAAGCACTTTTCTTGTAATTGAAGTTCGAAGCATAATTCTAGCAAATAATAATAATTAAATCTTAATCTCGAAATTAACTAAATCTTATTTGAAATTTGTTATGGACTACGCAACCGTAAAATTAATTACCATCAATTTACCTACCTATTTCGAGGGAAATTCACATAAATGATTTTACAAATTCATCAGATTACTCATTGAGTACTTGATTTAATCATATTTGTTACTTATAGCAATATCCCCCACAATAAACATTCTTTTTTAACTATCCTCGCACCTGTAAAAATAAATATTATTGAAAATATTACAAATATTGATTACTTAAAAGAAGGAAAAGTAAAAAAAAAAGTTTGGAGACATCGTAATAATTAATCACTCATTAATTTTATTATTTTATTTGCATTGTTAAGGATACAGTAATGGTGAATTTGAATTATATAAACATTAGCAACTTAATCAGATAATGTTAATTTATCATACAAATATGTAGTAGGTGTAAATAAATGGATTGTTTTCTTATAAGAGGAATTCAGAGGTATGGACGGTGTCAGGATGCCGATGGTTAGAGTCACATGGCACGTGGTCGTTGATACGTCGATTTCGTAAATAATAGCACAGCCAGATGGTTCACAATGTCTGTATTGATAATCTAATATTACACAATTGGAATACAACGCGATGCACTTGATAAAAGGCGATATCATGGGTATCGGAAATTATGAAATTAAAGCTTCATAGTGGGAACAGACAAGTTTCTTCGACTTCGACCACACACCAAAAAAAAGGGTGCAGAAAAATTATCTTTTCAATCGGAAGTAGTTCGTAACTTTGCCAAGAACCATCCAAGCGTGGTAATACCAAGCGCTGCGTTTCCACCAATCAAAATGAACAAGTTACAGTTACCAACTTAACATAACAAATCTTTCAAATCTGATTGGGTAACTCTATCAGTCAAGCCAACTTTAGAAAACAAATTAAAATATCACCACAGAAAAACTTGACAAATTCCATAAACTAACTATTGGCGTATAGCGCCATCTGTTGGAAACGTTAACAAAGTGTAAGTTAAAGAAGGATTATCATTTTCGTTCGGAAATTCATTCGATGACAGATCCGATTCGTAATTCGTTCCAAAATAATCGTTCTCGACTGGTGGGGCCACGTCTCGATTCGACATATATAAATGATTATATTAGAAATATTTTGTATTAGATTTAAATTTTAATTTAACTAAAATTAATTAATTAAAATTTATTAAATTAATAAGTCCCCATAGTAGGATGCCCTACTCACGTCAATCTTAGTACCTACTACTACTTACTATTAATGTAGGTTTATAATTTATGTTTATTTGTATTGAATACATAATAAATTTAAATATGAATATAAAGTACTAATAAGCTTCTTTACTGCTTTGAATATACCAGGTGGGACTTTCTAAGGTCCACACGCATACACCTACATTTCACTGATGATTATTACGTCTCAGCATAAAGCCCTATCTTCATACTTTAAGCACAAATCTATAGTAATAAAGTAGTAAAAAATTCGTGTCTACACATTTAATTCTTTTGCGAAACTGAGGCCAAAACCAGAATATTTGTATTTTAGTCTGTCTGTCTGCCTGCCTGTATGTATATTCTGTTTTAACTCGACAGATTTAGATGGGGTTTTTTATATCATCTTAGTGACCCGGTCAACACGTGGGCTATAAGGGGTGTTCATAAAATAGCCGACAAACCGAAAAAGGGCAAGGATTGAAAAAAAACGCAGGCGAGGCCGTGGGCAAAGGCTAGTTTATATATATACTGATAATAAAATTGTGAAAAGTCCTGTCTGTACACTGAATACTTTTTACAATTTTAAATGACATGACTTATTATTAACCTTGTATTGGGGTCTTACTCGCGATAACTAATAACATCCCTTAATAGATATGTGCTTGACGTTTCGACCCCTCTATAGGCTGTCGTGGTCACAAGCTAACTGAGTTATTGTCCGTATGTACAGTGGAGATTTAACTCAAAAACCACTTAACGGATTAGGACGTGATTTTTTCTGTTATCTTCGTTTTTTTTTTGGTTGACCATATTTATTGTTGGCCTGTTGGCCTTTACAATTTTACCTTGGTTTTCAGAGGCAACTGAGAGTTCAACCTCTGGGTCTTATCGTCGTAGTGACCCTGGTGAACATATAGACTATAAGGGGTGTTAATGAAATGACGTCAAAGCCAAAAACGGGGCAAAAATTGAATAAAAGCGCGCGGAGGCGCGGGCGAAAAGCCAGTATCAAATAAAGACTCATAGCTTAATGTCCCTACCGAAGTAGCGAACGCTAAAATATGCCCGTACAGGATTTAAATCCGTGGCCTACGGATTATTGGTTAAGGACTTGCCTTTGGTCTTTCAACGGATTTTGTTTTAATATGCTGAGTCAACTACTTGTCTTATTAATGTAAAACTTGGACACGTGTTTTATTAAACTTTTGTTTTTCCGTTGTCAGGTCGGTTACCTAATTGAACACATTTCACTCAATAGACTTTATTTTTGAAAACGATGCCTTTTTAAGTTATTAATTCGTTTTATATCTAAACGGCTTGAGTTTTATGTCTGAAATTACTGCTTTATCAAGAAGAAATGGTTTCTTTTCCGATTTCAGGTGAAAAAACTCCTAAATCAAATACTTTGTCGTAAAATCCAGAAAAACTTTGAAAATTCACTGATTTTGCGTGCTGGCAGCGCGAGAAGCGAGCGTTCTAATGTAGACTTTCTGACAACGTACTGAAGTTCAAAATCGCTCAGTAAGATTAAAGGCCTTAAGACGTTAAAACCACTAGACCACACAGGCGTTCAGCATTCAAATGATTGGCTAAAGAAGCGCCCTTAGCCGGTAAAACGGCGTAGCACGTCAAAAAATTATCGCTTACTACGCCGCACCGTAGCTGACGAATGCTTCGAACTCGTAGCTACGTTTATGTCGTCGGTAGATCGTAGAATTCGGCGGATCGTAAATAGAGCCAAACTAAAAAAATCCTCTCCCAAATTTGACGCCTAGATACTTAGTTTTTACCAAATATTACGTTCTCTTTTAGAAAAATAACCAGATTAATGAGAACCATAGCCTGGAACATTATTGGTGAGGTCAGGGACCAAATTATGTTGGACCTTCGTAAAAAAAAATACGCATTTCCGGGGGCTGGCAGGAGGGTAACCGCATGCTTAATAACAAAAAATAATACCATTTTGAAACTATTTTACTAGTGTATCTTTAAATTGACCACAAATCTTTTATATACAGGACTAAAAGTATTAAACCGAAAATCTTTCACCTAAAGTGAAAAATAGGTGCGAAGACTAGCGGAGCGAGGAGGGGCGTGTTAGGCTGCTTGTGATCATAAATTTGGGGTGCAGAGTGAAGCGAGGTGATCTCCCTAGTTTTAACAGAAATACGATATGCCTGGGCATATCATGATATGCACCGGAGTGAAGTTAGCTGACAAAAGTTATCTGACATTATAATCCAACCAAATTAAAATGGTCATTTTGTTAAAATAACTATGGCGCTATTTTATGTATGAAAACTTTCTAATTCTATGAGAAATATAATTTAAAAAAATCAACAATTCAGAAAAAGAGGTACCAAATAATATTGTTACAAGTAAGATTTTTTTTTTTTGTTGGACCTCTATTAAATATTGTGAAGGCCAACTGCCATGTTCTTATGTAATTATAATAAAACATAAGATACATTTTCAACACACAGAAATAAGAAAACCCAATTAATAGGGTATACAGGGGGGAAATATTAAAAAATTATTTATCTGAATATAATGTAAATATTTTGTGTTTAATCTCCTGTTCCAGAATAAAAAGGCTCACTGCCAGAAAATGACTATAATAATATAGAAGAACATTACATAGTCTGAAATAAAAACGGAACAAACTCAAATATTTCAGAGGATAACAGGCAGAAATAAATTTTCATATAAGATAGAAATAATAAAATTGAATTTTTTTGTTGTACTCCACATTAAAATAATTATGGAGGCCGACTGCCACATTCTTATGTCATTATTGTGAAAGAAGATACATATTCATAACCAACAAATTTGAGAGAACCCAAAATTTTAGGGGATACAGGGGGGAAATAGTATAAAATTAGTTATCTGACAATAATGTCAATATATTGTGTTCAATCCCCTGTTTCAGTGTCAAAACGGCTCACTGCCAGATAATGACTGTAATAATATAGTAAAACATTACCTAAGTAAATATAAAATAGTGACAAATTCAAATATTTCAGAGGATAACAGGTAGAAATGAATTTTCTTAGACGATCGAAATAATAAAATTTAATATTATTTTTACTCCATATTTCAATACATATAGAGGCAGACTGTCACTATCCTATGTCATTACTTTAAAAGAAGATAATTATTTACAACTAACGAATTTAAGAGAATCCAATATTTTAGGGAATTCAGGGGGGAAATATTAAAAAAATTAGTTATCTGACAATAATATCAATATTTTGTGTTAAATCCCCTGTTTCGGTATTAAAATGGCTCACTGCCAGAAAATTACACTTATAATCCACTAGAATATTACCTTATAAAATACAGAAAAGAAACTAACTCAAATATTTCAGGGGATAACAGGAAAAACTAAATTTTCTTAGAAGATAGAAATAATAAAATTTTATTTTTTGCTTTACTCCACATTAAAATAATTATGCAGGCAGACTGCCACTAAGAAATGTGAGTATTTTAAAAGATGATATTTAATCGGAACTAACAAATAAGAGAGAACCCATTATTTTAAGGGATACAGGGGGGAAAAAGTATAAAATTAGATATCTGACAATAATGTCAATATATTGTGTTCAATCCCCTATTTCAGTGTCAAAAAGGCTCACTGCCAGATAATGACTATAATACTATAGTAGAACATTAGCTATTTAAATATAAAATAGTGATAAATTTAAATATTTTAGAGGATAACAGGTAGAAATTAATTTTCTTAGAGGATAGAAATAATAAAATTTAATATTATTTTTCCTTTAAATAACAATAATTATGGAGGCAGACTGCCACTATTTTATGTCATTATTTTGAAAGAAAATAGTAATTTACAACTAACAAATTTGAGAGAATCCAATATTTTAGGGGATACAAGGGGGAAATATTAAAAAAATTGTTATCTGACAATAATGTCAATATTTTGTGTTAAATCCCCTGTTTCGGTATCAAAATGGCTCACTGCCAGAAAATAACACTGATAATGTAGTAGAAAATTACTTTATTAAATATAAAATAAAAACAAACTCAAATATTTCAGGGGATATCAGGAAAAAATAAATTTTCTTATAAGATAGAAATAATAAAATTTTAATTTTTGCTTTACTCCACATTAAAATGCTTATACAGGCAGACTGCCAGTATCGTGTGTCAGTATTTTGAAAGAATATATTTAGTCTGAATTTACAAATTAGAGAGCACCCAATGTTATGGGGTGTATATTAATATAATTATAATTATGCAGGCAGACTGCCACTATGAAATGTCATTATTTTTAAAGATGATATATAATCGGAACTAATAAATAAGAGAGAACCCATTATTTTAGAGGATACAGAGGGTTAAAAGTATAAAATTAGTTATCTGACAATAATGTCATTATATTGTGTCCAATCCCCTGTTTCAGTGTCAAAAAGGCGCACTGCCAGATATTGACTGTAATAATATAGTAAAACATTAGCTATTCAAATATAAAATAGTGACAAATTCAAATATTTCAGAAGATGAGAGGTAGAAATTAATTTTCTTAGAGGATAGAAATAATAAAATTTTATTTTTTGCTTTACTCCACATTAAAATAATTATGCAGGCAGACTGCCACTAGCGTGTGTCATTATTTTGAAAAAAGATATTTAGTCTGAACTTACAAATTAGAGAGAACTAAATATTTTAGGGGATACAGGGGGTGAAAAGTATTAAATTAGATATCTGACAATAATGTCAATATACTGTGTTCAATACCCTGTTTCAGTGTCAAAAAGGCTCACTGCCAGATAATGTTTAATAATAATTTCTACCTGTCATCCTCTGAAATATTTGAATTTGTCACTATTTTATCTTTGAATACCTAATGTTATCTTATATTATTTCAGTCATTTTCTGGCAGTAAGCCTTTTTGATACTGAAACAGGGGATTGAACACAGTATATTGACATTATTGTCAGATATCTAATTTGATGCTTTTTACCCCCTGTATCCCCTAAAACATTGGGTTCTCTCTAATTTGTAAGTTCAGACAAAATGTCTTCTTTCAAAATACTGACACACGATAGTGGCAGTCTGCCTGTATAATTATTTTAATGTGGAGTAAAGCAAAAAATAAAATTTTATTATTTCTATCCTCTAAGAAAATTCATTTCTTCCTGTTATCCTCTGAAATACTCAAATATTTGATAAATACTCAAATTTGTTTCTATTTTGTATTTAATTAGGTACTGTTCTACTATATTATCAGTGTGTTTTTCTGGCAGTGAGCCTTTTTGATACTAATACAGGGGATTAAACACAAAATATTGACATTATTGTCAGATAACTAATTTTTTAATATTTCTCCCCTGTATCCCCTGAAATATTAGATTCTCTCATATTTTGAGTTGTAAATTACTATCCTATTTCAAAATAATGACATAAGATACTGGCAGTCTGCCTCCATACTTATTGTAATGCGGAGTAAATATATTATTAAATTTTATTATTTCTATCCTCTAAGAAAATTCAGTTCTACCTGTCATCCTCTGATATATTTGAATTTGTCACTATTTTATATTCGAATAGCTAATGTTTAACTATACTATTACAGTCATTATCTGGCAGTGAGCCTTTTTGACACTGAAATAGGGGATTGAACACAATATATTGACATTATTGTCAGATAACTAATTTTATACTTTTAACCCTCTGTACCCCCAAAAATAATGGGTTCTCTTATATTTGTTAGTTCCGATTATATATCATCTTTTAAAATAATGTTATTTCATAGTGGCAGTCTGAGTGCATAATTATTTTAATGTGGAGTAAAGCAAAAAATAAAATTTTATTATTTCTATCTTCTAAGAAAATTTATTTTTTCCTGATATCCCTGAAATATTTGGGTTTGTTTCTATTTTATATTTAATAAAGTAATGTTCTACTACATTATCAGTGTTATTTTCTGGAAGTGAGCCATTTTGATACCGAAAAAGGGGATTTAACACAAAATATTGACATTATTGTCAGATAACAATTTTTTTAATATTTCCCCCTTATATCCCCTAAAATATTGGATTCTCTCAAAATTGTTAGTTGTAAATAACGATCTACTTTCAAAATAATGACATACGATAGTGGCAGTCTGCCTCCATAATTATTGTAATGTGGAGTAAAAATAATATTAAATTTTATTATTTCTATCCTCTAAAGAAATTCATTTCTACCTGTCATCCTCTGAAATATTTGAATTTGTCACTATTTCATAATCGAATACCTAATGTTTCAATATATTATTACAGTCATTATCTGGCAGTGAGCCGTTTTGACACTGAAACAGGGGATTGAACACAATATATTGACATTATTGTCAGATAACTATTTTTTTTAATATTTCCCCCTTGTATACCCTTAAATATTGAATTCTCTCAAATTTGTTAGTTGTAAATTACTATCTTCTTTCAAAATAATGACATAAGATAGTGGCAGTCTGGCTGCATAATTATTTTAATGTGGAGTAAAGCAAAAAATAAAATTTTATTATTTCTATCCTCTAAGAAACCTAATTTCTACCTGTCATCCTCTGAAATATTTGAATTTGTCACTCTTTTACATTTGACTAGCTAATCTTTTACTATATTATTACAGTCATTATCTGGCAGTGAGCCATTTTGACACTGAAACAGGGGATTGGACACAATATATTGACATTATTGTCAGATAACAATTTTTTTAATATTTCCCCCTTATATCCCCTAAAATATTGGATTCTCTCAAAATTGTTAGTTGTAAATTACAATCTTCTTTCAAAATAATGACATAAGATAGTGGCAGTCTGCCTCCATAATTATTGTAATGTGGAGTAAAAATAATATTAAATTTTATTATTTCTATCCTCTAAAGAAATTCATTTCTACCTGTCATCCTCTGAAATATTTGAATTTGTCACTATTTCATAATCGAATACCTAATGTTTCAATATATTATTACAGTCATTATCTGGCAGTGAGCCGTTTTGACACTGAAACAGGGGATTGAACACAATATATTGACATTATTGTCAGATAACTATTTTTTTTAATATTTCCCCCTTGTATACCCTTAAATATTGAATTCTCTCAAATTTGTTAGTTGTAAATTACTATCTTCTTTCAAAATAATGACATAAGATAGTGGCAGTCTGGCTGCATAATTATTTTAATGTGGAGTAAAGCAAAAAATAAAATTTTATTGTTTCTATCCTCTAAGAAACCTAATTTCTACCTGTCATCCTCTGAAATATTTGAATTTGTCACTCTTTTACATTTGACTAGCTAATCTTTTACTCTATTATTACAGTCATTATCTGGCAGTGAGCCATTTTGACACTGAAACAGGGGATTGGACACAATATATTGACATTATTGTCAGATAACTATTTTTTTAATATTTCCCTCTTGTATCCCCTAAAATATTGGATTCTCTCAAATTTGTTAGTTGTAAATTACTATTTTCTTTCAAAATAATGACATAAGACAGTGGCAGTCTGCCTCCATAATTATTGTAATGTGGGGTAAAAATAATATTAAATTTTATTATTTCTATCCTCTAAAGAAATTCATTTCTACCTGTCATCCTCTGAAATATTTGAATTTGTCACTATTTTATATTCAAATACCTAATGTTTTAATATATTATTACAGTCATTATCTGGCAGTGAGTCGTTTTGACATTGAAACAGGGGATTGAACACAATATATTGACATTATTGTCAGATAACTATTTTTTTTAATATTTCCCCTTGTATCCCCTTAAATATTGCATTCTCTCAAATTTGTTAGTTGTAAATGACTATCTTCTTTCAAAATAATGACATAAGATAGTGGCAGTCTGGCTGCATAATTATTTTAATGTGGAGTAAAGCAAAAAATAAAATTTTATTATTTCTATCCTATATGAAACCTAATTTCTACCTGTCATCCTCTGAAATATTTGAATTTGTCACTATTTTACATTTGAATAGCTAATCTTTTACTATATTATTACAGTCTTTATCTGGCAGTGTGCATTTTTGACACTGAAAAAGGGGAATGGACACAATATATTGAGATAATTGTCAGATAACTATTTTTTTAATATTTCCCCCTTGTATCCCCTAAAATATTGGATTCTCTCAAATTTGTTAGTTGTAAATTACTATTTTCTTTCAAAATAATGACATAAGATAGTGGCAGTCTGCCTCCATAATTATTGTAATGTGGGGTAAAAATAATATTAAATTTTATTATTTCTATCCTCTAAAGAAATTCATTTTTACCTGTCATCCTCTGAAATATTTGAATTTGTCACTATTTTATATTCAAATACCTAATGTTTTTATATATTATTACAGTCATTATCTGGCAGTGAGTCGTTTTGACATTGAAACAGGGGATTGAACACAATATATTGACATTATTGTCAGATAACTATTTTTTTTAATATTTCCCCTTGTATCCCCTTAAATATTGCATTCTCTCAAATTTGTTAGTTGTAAATTACTATCTTCTTTCAAAATAATGACATAAGATAGTGGCAGTCTGGCTGCATAATTATTTTAATGTGGAGTAAAGCAAAAAATAAAATTTTATTATTTCTATCCTATATGAAACCTAATTTCTACCTGTCATCCTCTGAAATATTTGAATTTGTCACTATTTTACATTTGAATAGCTAATCTTTTACTATATTATTACAGTCTTTATCTGGCAGTGTGCATTTTTGACACTGAAAAAGGGGAATGGACACAATATATTGAGATAATTGTCAGATAACTATTTTTTTAATATTTCCCCCTTGTATCCCCTAAAATATTGGATTCTCTCAAATTTGTTAGTTGTAAATTACTATTTTCTTTCAAAATAATGACATAAGATAGTGGCAGTCTGCCTCCATAATTATTGTTATGTGGAGTAAAAATAATATTAAATTTTATTATTTCTATCCTCTAAAGAAATTCATTTCTACCTGTCATCCTCTGAAATATTTGAATTCGTCAGTATTTTATATTTGAATAGCTAATGTTTAACTATATTATTACAGTCATTATCTGGCAGTGAGCCTCTTTGACACTGAAACAGGGGATTGAACACAATATATTGACATTATTGTCAGATAACTATTTTTTTTAATATTTCCCCCTTGTATCCCCTAAAATATTGAATTCTCTCGAATTTTTTAGTTGTAAATAACTATCTTCTTCCAAAATAATGACATAGGATAGTGGCAGTCTGCCTTCATAATCATAATCATAATCATTTTATTCATAATTTTCATTACATGTCACCAATTAAATATAATATATGTCAAAACCTTACAAGTAACATTAATAAAATGCAATTACAGAATAATTTGTACCTAAGTAGCGCAATACAGAATAAATTACATTGATTTAATGTCAAACATAAAAATGGTAATCGTAATATTTATATTAACATTGTGTGGTCAGCAGGTGGGAAGATAATCTACTCCTACCAACTAATTACTTTTAGTGCCATCTAAAAAGTCTTTAAGTGAGTAAAACGCCTGCTGGATAAGCCAACGCTTTAGCCTGGTTTTAAAAATGATCATGCTAGAGGACTGCAGTACGTCACCTGGAAGCAGGTTGTAAATTTTTGGACCTAAAACATGTGTCAACTTGCTAGATTTCGTGAGTTTACGAGAAACACCTACAAGTTTTCCAGCATTACGTTCTCCGTTAAACGTTTTATAATTATTGATATTTTCACGCGCATACACCGCTATTTGAAATATCAACAGGGAAGGCAGCGTAAGTATTCCAAGGGACTGGAAATGGGGTTTTGCGGTGTCAAATCGACGAACTAAATTTTGTAGGGGGAAAGAGTTTATGTTACAGACTGTTAGTGAGGATATAGTTTTAAAACTACTCAAGGAAATTAAAACTAAGGCGAAAGGCCACGATGAAATAGGTATAGATATGATAATTTTAACGCTTCCCTATTCTTTATCTGTTGTTACAAAAATAATAAATAAATCAATTACAGAGTCAGTCTTTCCTTCGGCATGGAAAAAAGCTTTGGTAATTCCGTTTCCAAAAAAACCAGCCGTTAGTGGGTTTGATGACTTAAGGGCAGTTAGTATACTACCAGTTTTATCTAAAGTTCTGGAAAAGGTAGTACTTCTGCAAACGGAAAAGTATTTGCAGGAAATAAACGCAGTACCCAAACTGCAGTCTGGATTTAGGAAGGATCACAGTACTTCCACTGCCTTACTGGATGTGTGTGATTTGATTTTTGGAGCCATGGACGACAGTAAAGTTACACTGTTAGTTTTGCTGGATTATTCAAGAGCGTTTGATTGTCTCGACCATGAACTTCTTCTGTCTAAATTGAAATATTACAACTTTTCTGACAAAACGTGTCAATGGTTCCACTCCTTCTTATCTGGACGATCACAACAAGTAAGGTTAAATAAGGATGATGGTTCTGATGTGAAATCTCAAATAAAACGTTTGTCTAAAGGTAGTCCACAAGGTTCTGTATTATCTCCCTGTTTGTTTAATTTGTACTCAGCAGATTCCCCTGATTGTCATCTGGATGTGCCGTATCATATGTATGCAGATGATAAACAAGTTTATATGTCTTGTAAGCCTGAAGATATAACGTCAACAGTTAGTCAATTCAATAACACTTTAAAAAATATAAGCAAATGGTCATTAGAAAATGGTCTAATCTTGAACCCTGATAAATCTATGTTTATGATAATTGGTAGTAAGCAACAGGTGGAGAAGGTAAAGCCCATTGTCTTGTCGACTTGCCCTTTGGTATTGGATGGAAAAAAAATACAGCATGTTAATGAAGCGAAAAATCTAGGAGTCACCTTAGATAGTAACCTTAGCTTTGAAACGCACATTAACAAAAGGATTAAGGCAGCATTTATTCGTTTAAAAACATTGTATAAAATACGCGAATACCTCACGGTAGAAGTGAGGCAGAGAGTATGTGATGCTTTAATACTGTCTTTATTCGAATATGCTTCTAGTGTCTATGGATCAAGAATCACTCAGAAGGTCAGCAAAAAAATTCAGAAAGTTCAGAATGCGTGCACTCGCTTTTGCTATCATTTACCCAAAAGAGCTAGAATAACTCCATGTCTTAACGAAAACAGGATACTCAACATGAAACACAGAAGAGAGTTGGCGCTTGCATGTCAAATTTATAAAGTAATTAACACTCATAAACCAGTATATCTATGGGAAAGGCTGTTCTGGGCAGGGCACAGTCACAATTTCCATACGCGGTCGCGTGGGCGCTTGTTGATGGGCACACCGCATCGTGGCGCGGCGTTCCGTGGCTCGTTCCGGTGCGCCGCGACGCTATGCTGGAACAACATTCCTCCGCCCATTCAGTCAGCAGCTACAGTAAGGGCTTTCAAACTTAAATACAAACAGCACCTTCGTGACAAGCAAAATAATATGTAAAAGAGAAAAATAAAACTGCGGTTGTATTCACATCTAAGTATTGGTTCTTTTTATTGTATAAATTAAGTACTTAATATTTGTTATTTAAAAATGTAAACATTAAAACATTGACGTAAAGTACATCAACGCATTAAAACCAGATTGTTATTTAAAATTGGGGGGGTTAAAGTATAGGTTTTCTGTTTAAGTTTCTTCTTTTTGACACATGACGGTATTAATAATTTGTCTTTGTTTATTCTTAATTTTTTAACAAGGGATCGGCTTAAATTCAGCGACTTCTTGAAGTCACATGCTGTGCCGGATTCCTTTTCTGCTGGAAACAATGGTTGTAGTTGTTTTCTTTTCTAAAATGTTCATTGTTAAGTGTTAAATTAAAATAAGTTAAATTAAAATAAATATTTGATAACTTTGTATCATCGAATATTGTTTTGCATTCTGAGCCATGTATTTATAATAGAAAAGTTTTTTGTAAAGTTTTTTTTCGTTTTTGGTGGAATAAAGTGTTTTGTATTTGTATTTGTATTTGAAACTTGCATGATGGCTCGGACTGCGCGCTTTTGCATGCGGAACGCGCGTTCCCAGTCGGCGGCGCACGCCCACAGCTCGGCGCCGTACTGCAGTATCGAGTGCACGGTAGCAAAATAGCAGGCCCGCACTACATCACGCGGAACTACGCGCGCCAGCCGCCACAGAGCGAAGCAAGCGCTCCCCAGCCGCTTACACAGTGAATCGATATGCCGTGCCCAGTTCAAACCCCTATCCAATACGAAACCAAGGAAGGTCGTGAAATCTACCTGCTCGATTCGTGTATTCCCAATTGCTACAGATAAAGGTTTCGGTTGTCCACTTAGCCAGAAATTTATAAAGTGGGTTTTTTTCAAATTTAGGACTAGTCCGTTACCTTTAAACCATTGTGATAGTTGGGCTGCAGTTTCATTGAGTTTAGACTCAAGCAAGTCAACAGATGATGCACATACTACGGCGGCAACATCG